>CM062819.1:1219835594-1221281361 GCA_031772625.1 Pinus tabuliformis | reverse complement strand
CTCCATTTGTCCCAACTCTTCTTGCATGACTGCCTTCCATTTCATGTTGTTGAATTTATGTGATGACAGTCTTTGGTTATCCGTTGTAATATGTTCTACATGTTTTTTCACTACAACAAGTTATCTTCTCAACTTGGCATTCTGATTCAATAAGTACGCTAAGTTGTCTTGTGTCGATGTAGTGAATGCAACATTTTCCTCCATGACCACACTTGGATTTCTTCTAGTGTTGGAATAGATTACCTTCTATGTGGAAACTGAGACTAATTATGGGGATCCCTTGAGAAATATCTATAACTTTGTTGCACAATCCTCTTTTCAGTCGATCGAACGTTACAATACATACATTTGTGACCTTGTTTAATGGTGGACATGCATTTTACATCTTTGCAAATGGAATATGATGGCTTGTGACAGGATGCTCTCCTGGAGTACATGATTCCTCATCCATTTCCTAGATGGTATCTTTTTCCTCGAATTGCTCCTCTTCTAGCTTCCAAGCCAGCTGTGTTGCTTCAATATCTTTGTTGCTTCCTTCTCCTATGACTAGCTCTCATGCTCTTCTTCTATCCTCCTCCTCTCTTATTCTTCTTCTTGTTTCTCTTAAAAAAAACTCATCCCGTTGGCTCTTCCACTCCTCTTATTTTGTTTCTCCTTTATCCTTCTCTTATTGTCTAGTTTCTGAGCTTAAGGATTGATATTTCCATTTCTTATTGCTCTCGCTTGTTGAGGAATATCTAATCCTTTTCTTGGGATCTAGTTTCCTTACTTGAGGTGTTATCTCATCCTCATTCTGCTCTTGCAAATATTGAACTAGTGGATCGACGGGTGAAATGGACTCAAATAGTGGATGTGTCTTCATCTTGGAATTGTACTAGCTCTTTATCTTATCATCTTCTATTGTAGACATAGATGAGTACATCATATTGTGACTAATAATTTCACAATGTTGCCTAAAATTTTCATAGGATCATATCCATGGAAATATTTAGTGGAGACATGTAGGCGATCTGGCTCTTGTATCTCCGTTTTTGTTTCCTTATGACTCTTTAATTCATACAATTTGATACTCAATGGAAATATAGAAAAAGGTTCTTTCTTCCTCATGTGAAGAATTCTTCATAATCCCTTGTTCATCTGATTTGCAACTTCTTGCATGACTACTTTGTTGACCACATATCGTCGCATAAGATGAGGGAAATCTAATAACCAAAGCACCTAAAGTATGTACCCTTTGGAGCTATAAACTAGTCCATGATATTGTGAAGTGACTCTTTTACCTGATACGTCATGCAAGGAGGATCAATCTAAAAAATCATGCAAAAGATGACTACAAAGGAGTGCTCAGCTAACTTGTCATATATGCCTCTGAAGCTCAAATAAGGAACCAATGAAATAAGACCCAAAACTTCTCGTTAGGGGTCCAGTTCCATCTCCTTTCCAGGAACACATACTGTGCACATACTCCATTTAAGAAAAATGCAAACATGTGGAATTGTGGTGCTTGGTTTGCTCATAAATATGCTTTTTCTTGTCCCACCTGATGCTCCAACTCAAATTATAGGATATTTTACCAATTGAAACCCTTTCCAAAGGTAAGTACTATATTGAGCATGTATATCTAATTCTCTTAGAACACTTCATGATTCTTAATATCATACAATCAACAATACATAACTATCAGCTATCAAAAGACATCTTCGAGAATCTTCGTCGAATACACTATAAATGGGCAATGGAAGGACTTGGATGGCTCTCGAAACCATGTTTTGATAACATCAGTAGTATCATGAGTTTCCCATCTAGCGTAAAAGTCATCATTTACATATTTGGTGGGCTTGAGCATCTTGTAATATGTCTACATCTCTTCTGCCATAATGGGTGGAAAGTTGTCTACCACTCTCACTTTGAAGCACAAGGTGAGAATCATCAATATCCATAATGATCCATTCAATTACTTCTACACATGCCATGACTAGGAATCTACATTTGATCCTATGCATCCTGGATTTCTTGATGTTTATGTATGCATGAAAATCTTCTAAGTCCCCAAGAAATCTCTCCTATAGAATGTGTTATATATTTTTATCCAAGTGACCTGTGTGCCTATATCAATGAATCATTGAGTATCTACATAAATCGAACATTGGGCCTTGTAACCTATTGTAGTAGCTACAACCACCCTCTAAAATTTTTCCTTATCCCATTTTGGAGCCTCCCTACCAAACTTTCACAACAGCTTTCCTTGCTTCATCAAGTTCTGAACAAGCTTTAGTGTTTTGCTTGCATAAAGGCAGACTGTTGATCATAGCTTGATGCATTTCCCTCACAAGCAGTTCGCCCAGACTTGGTCCAGCTACAAGTTGAGCAACTTCCCTAAGAAAACTGGGCATTTCTAGATGGCAACCAGCATTCTCTCCAGAAATTACACAATCATGTCTTGCAGCCTACTAAGCTCCAAAATTGCGCAATTCTGCCCATCAACCCTCACAGAGAAAATTGCGCAATTTTCCCTATCAGGGTTGCTCAGCCCAGAATTTGTACAAATTTGGATAGCAGTTAGCTGCTCTACCAAGAAATTATGCAAATCTAGTGGGAAGCTAGCCCAGCTCCCATCCAGAAATGAACATTTTCTCCCAGTAGTTGAGCAGTCTCTTTCATGTGCAGCTGAGTTGACCAGTTCCCTCCAGGACTGAGCAAAATTGACTTGCATGCATGATTTTATTCTCCCAAGGCAACATGAAAAGGCATCCCTTGTTTTAGGGATCTATGTTTAACAGTTGGAGGTTACATGAAAGGATCATTTCAGAAACCTCCCACCAAGTGTTGCTTTCCTTAGATTTGTGGCATGCACGTCACAACCTTGAGGTTATTGAAACTCATCAACCGGATGCTACAGAGCTCATTTCTCACATCAACCTTGCAGCTCTGACATCCCACATCACATCTAGGATTTGTCGGCACATTCAACTTAGCTATTTTGGGGTAAGCTAGCTTTCCATGACTTGTGTTGTATTTCTGTCTCTTTTTATGTTTTCACTTGTAAGAGTACTCCTTGTGTGTTTTCTTTGAGTGCTTTCTGTTGTTTACATGTATATTATGTTGTCCTTGCACTGTTTCAGTTTTCACTTCTATCCCACTACCATCACATGCATGAAACTAGTTTTCGCGAACAATCGTCGATTCGGCAACTCACCTCACCCACATGCATGTTGTTCCATTGTCTGAATCTGTCATTCACCATTTGCATGCATGATCATTCACTTACCTATAGTCAGTATCACCATGCATTCACACTCATGTTTTCTTTCAGTTGCCCGTCGGCGAGTCTCGACAGCATTGGCTAGGACTTTGCCTCATGAAGAGCCAAACCAATACAAAATTGCGTAATCCTGAGAGGGAAGGCTCTATCTTCCTCTCAGGAAATATGTGATTATGGCCAATGACTCTCCTCCAAGAATGTTTTTCTCATTTTTGAGGGAAAATGATTTCCGTCCCATAAAATTGTGTAATGGAGTCACTTAGCCTACAACCATTGCCAACTAAGATTGCGCATTTCACAATTCCAACAGTCAGCAGCCAGAATGGACTGTGGATTGCACAGTTCCAGTAGTTAGTGAGTATCCCAACAGCCCAGACTGTGCCTTGCGTAGTCTTGGTAGTCAGTCTCTTGGTCTCCTGACCAAAATTGCGCAACCTTCATGATCAGTCACACAAGTATGTTGCAAGTCAGTTCTCAAGTTGATTTTGATTTTCGACTGATAGATTTCTTGCCATGAGTGTTGCCATGTCTCCAGGTATTGCAGACGTTCATATACCTCTCAATGGTGCATGTACAATGGTTTCCAGGAGGGCAGTGTCGAAGACACTATTCAGAGCACACCTGGAGATGCAGTCAATCAAATGTCTATGAGCTTGCCTACTCACAAAGATATCAAGTTGTTGGTAGACAAGAACATCAAGATATCATAATGGGAAGCATCATGGACAACAGTTGGAGCCAACATACCAAACGCAATGAATGCAAAAAATGGACCAAATGTAGTGAACGTAACGAATGCAGCAAACACAACAAATGCAACGAATGCAAGAGGAAGGTTGTTGACAACACAAAGGTGGAACAAAGTTGCAAGATGAAGCAGATCCACTGATGATGAAAGAAGCTTTGGATACTTAGGCCATGAGGTGACGGTGCGACATGAAGATCGCATGAACATAGATAATGGAAAAAAGAAGGAGTTGCATGTGCTGAAGCAACAACTCAAGGAAGAACATGAAGCTACACAAACAAACGAATTAGTTGTAGCAAGAACATGAACAACAGTGGGCGCAACATGCACTCATGGATGAAACTGCACCCGTACAACTTAAAGATCCATCCCAACAACTCGCACGGAGTAGACATGGTGAGAAATTATGTTGATTGCATGTAAGGTATTCAACAGCATGCATGTCATTGTGCACACGCATGCAATCCAACCCATTTAGCACAATCACCAAGGTTAAGAAAAGAAGCAATTCCAACTCGAGCTAAACATGTACTTCGGCAAGTTGATGCGCATGACCACCAAGACACACTTGAAGATCAGCAAAGACACTATGCATCAGTGTGTTGTCAGTTCAGCTGCACCCAAGAAGACCATGTGCATGTTAGCAGACGAGGTGGATGAAGGAGCCAAATCAATGCACCAGTTGCAACGGAGGTAAGAGTTTGCTTCAGAAAGAGGCCACCATGAGGTGCATGCACACCATCACGGATGACCAAGCTTGGCATCATCTCACCACCTTCACCATCACAAGCATGCCAAAAAGTTGGTCTCATCACAACAGACCAAGTGTCAATGATGTCTTGCATGGCTTGCTCAAGCCATGTTGTCCCATATGAGTAGATGTGCATTGTAATGTAATTTCATGTCAAGTGAAAGTCAAGTGTCAATAGTTGGATGTAACAGTGATAGAGTAGATGAAGAGTCATGAGGGTATATGAACTAGCCCAAAGTGAATTTCAAGGGTCATCCCACCCTTTGCTATAAGTAGTCCCTCATAACTCATTGTATAGGCTTTTGGTCAACCAGGCTTCTGATAATACTATCTTGGAAAGACCTTGGATAGTATTTAATGCACCTTGGCTTCTCCACTGCACAGAGTTAGGTCATCTCTTTGGAGGAGCAGATGGATGTGGTTGTACCATTCCACTTTTGGTGCTAGCAGGTTTACATGGATGTATTATATGATTTGAACTTACACTCCTTTATATAATAAGAGCCAGCGCATTTTCATGCATATGTTGTTATTGTAGTTGGATTGTTTCTGTTGCTGTAGCAATGTATGTTGTTTAACTTGCGTAGTTTTGTATGAAATTATATGAATCTTCTTATAGATGTGCTATTGTTTTAACCATCACTTTGGATTGTTGGACTGACCTGCTTTCCAGCTTGTGATCCATCTTTGCTTGTGTGTTCCCTTATGAGCTATGTACACTTACAGGTTTCCTAAGGGAGCACTCATCTCAACTCACCTGTGTTAGGAACCTCACACGCACCTTCCTTGACTCACTGCAATGGTCACACCCTTTCTACCAAAAGAGTTATATTACTTGCCTCTATGAGACATTGTAGTCAAGGCATTGCTTTATGATCCACTACTAGGACTCCTACACGAAATGATCTGAGGTCTAATTGAGACTTCTTACTGGGGAGATCCCCTTAACATGTTGGTGGGACTAGTACCATCAACTTTTATGGCACTAGAAGGAGGGCTAGATGTCTCCATCACGTGGGAGTTTTTTGATATCTTTTCCACTTACACGTATGGTGGTGAAGGCAAAGTGGTCTAGCCTGAGTACTTACATGACTTTCTTTCCATGCTTCATGAGGAATATGGGTGTTTTGAAGAATAGGCCAACTTGCTACGTGTACACACACTTCGTGAATCTCCATGTCGATGGCTGCTAAGCCTAGGCGCTGACAATGTGCACTCACTTGAGCACTTCTGTGATATCATTGAAGACACTTTATATAATTTTTATCCATACTATCTTGACCAAAAAATGCTACAACAATAAAAGGCTCTGCATGAATCTGTTATTGATTTTTGGCAGCACTTCCCTGACTTCCAGTTTCAAGCTCTGACGAGCCAGATGAAATTTTCCTATGTTTGGGACTAGTTCAAGTATTTCCTTAAGAAATATGCCCATCCCAAGAAGAAGCTTGAGATCAAGACTCACTCAACATTCTTCATTGATGGGGTTGTGCAATCTCATGTGGATGTAGTTACTGTCTCGACTGATTTCCTGCCTTCCTCTGATTCAACAGCTCCACCACTTCCTAGTGATGTTGAAGATCATGCTCACACACATGTTCATCTATCACTTTATCCCAACATCAGTTCACTTAATTTTTGTGTAGATTTGGTTGTGAGTCCTTCGAGTTATCATATTCATCCTATTCTATGGCCTCCTTCTTCACACTTGAGTGTTCCTCCAGATGATACTATCTTCTGTTCGACCATTCTGAACTCTTCACCTATTGTGAATGAGGAACAACCCATTGACGGAGTTAGTGTTACACAACCAACATGCATTGTCATTCATGAAGAGTATCAGTGGGAGCTTGAGTATCAACACTCGGCGAAGCATGACTCTCTTCCATTTGAGCCCCCTCCATTCTTTCCTAACATCTTTGGTGAAACTACTATCCATGATTTTGCATGTGTGTCTTCATCCACAAATGCACCTATTGTTGATTACTCGTAGGACTCACTAGACATTGGTCCATCATTCAACAACAGAGAGGACAAGTTATTAATTGAAAATCCACTTAATATTTCATCTGTCTTTTCTAGAAAAACAGAGGATGAGTTTGTACACTTTTCATCTACACCTCTGTTTGATTCATCTGATCATGAGGATGCCGATGAAATCATCGATTTTTCTAATCGTGATAGTCGTGATCCATTTTTTTCTGTATTTGATCATGATCATGACTCTATCACAGTTGATCTTTCAAAGCCACCGATTTATTATGATATATCTGATGATGAAGTTGAAACAAGGACTATCAAGGCACTTCATCCCGAGCTGATGGTTATGTCAGGCCCTCGATCTCTTGGGGTTAGTCTCAATTTCGATCATGAAACTGTTCAATCCTCCAAGGCTCCTCATCACTCATATGTATGCATTGAAGATCCATCCCACACATAGATCACACCTCCTCCACTCGAACTGCATGATCCCATCACTCATGCATTATAGGAATCCTACATTACAAGCACTCATTCACGATGCAAGTTATCTTTGTTTCTTTCATTTGCTTGCATGTTACAATCAAGAGTATTCTTATGCTTCAAAGTTGCATGCAGTTTCACACATCACCATGATAAGTCCACAAACTAGTCGTCATGCACTTGCATTCACTTATGTCTTGTGGGCACTGTCAAACACGAAGTGTGGTTGTCTTCATTGTTATATCTTTCTTTCTTTCTGGTTCACACAACTGGGTTGCTCACGGACCAAGCCTTCACCAACATGGGTCAACCAATGCATCGGTGGCTGCATTAGAAATATCACTTCATGTGATTGGGCCCATGCACCATTAGTGTAGAAGCAGGACTAGTGTTTTATTTCAGTCAGTTTGCTTGCATGTTTGCATCCTTGTTTTCTTACTTGCTTTGTTTGTTTGTTTGTCTTCTTTCTTGGTTTCTTTCTTTATTTTCTTTCACTTTTTCTTATGCTCTTTCTTTGTTTTGTTCTTTGTTATTTCACTTGTTTCATTCGTAGGTTAGTTTCGCATGTAACCATGTATGACTCTTGAAACAAGCCGGATGAAGCACAAGAGGGTGTGTACAACTATCACTACTTGGTTATCTGTCATCTTGCCTCTATATGAAGAAATTGTTACTTTTAGTCCATGATACATCAAAGAAAAATATGTACTTTTCGAAGTGAACCTTTGTGAAAACACAATGCTTGCACGCTAACTAGTGTCACCTGCTCTAGTCGGTTCTTTTTGGGTTAACCCTTGTCAGCTTAGTCATGTATAGTAAGGTGAGGGGGGATACCTTAACAGGCACATCAGAGGTATAATAAACTAATTCTCTGATGGAACAACCTTTTATGCTCTGAATAAGTCAGGATCCCTCTTCTGCCTCTGAAATGAATAAGTGTTATGCACAATTGAGAAAATGAAAAAGTCAAAAAATTCAAAGTGAAAAATGAGTAAGGTGAAAGAGGAGAGAGGCTTCCTACGTAGGGAGGTGATGCAAGTAACTCCACCAGTGTATTGACCAGTCTCATTGGCAGTGGAGCAACACTAGATATGAGACTAAGACTCCGACGACTATACTTCTTGTGCACCAATATACCAATCAACCCCAATCGAAACAATTGTGTTGCCTTAGATTGGAATGTGTTTCAATCAACCAAGAGCTTGGCAGATGCTACATCTTACAATCAAGCTAGTGTGAAACCAAGATGAGCTGAGAATTGAACAATACTTTGAGAGGTGTTAGAATTGCTTTTCATGAACAAGGTCCATTCAGAGAGTTAGAGTTCTACCAATGTGTCGCCAAGTGTTGTAGCGGCTACAGCCACCCTCGAAAATTTTTCCTTAGACCATTATGGAGCCTCCCTACCAACCTTTCAAAGTAGCTTTCCTTGATTCATCAAGTTCACAAGATTTAGTGTTTTTCTTGGACAAAGGCAACCTATTGATCATAGCTTGATACATTTCCCTCATAGGCTGTTCACTCGGACTTGGTCTAGCCACAAGCTGAGCAGCTTCACTAAGAAAATTGCACATTTTTGGAGGGCAACCAGCCTTCCCTCCAGAAACTACACAACACTGTCTTATAGCCTACTCTGCTTTAGAATTATGCAAATCTGTTGGTCAACCCTCATAGAGAAAATTGTGCAAATTTCCCTAGTAGGGTTGCTCAGACCAGAATTTGTGCAAATCTAGGTAGCAGTCAACTATACTACCTAAAAATTGCATAAATCTTCTAGGCAGCTAGCCCATCTCCCAACCAGAAATGCGCATTTAATCCTAAGAGCCGAGAAGTCTGTTTCATGTGCAGCTGAGTTGACCAGTTTCCTCTGAGACTGAACAAAACTAACTAGCATGGATGAGTTGCTTCTCCCAAGGCAGCATGCAAAGGCATCCCTTGTTTCAAGGATCTATGTTTAGCAGTTGGAGTTTACATGCAAGGATCATTTTAGAAACCTCCCATCAAGTGTCGCTTTCCCTAAATTTGTGGCATGTATGTCACAGCTTCAATGTTATCAAAACTCATCAACAGGACACTGTAAAGCTCATTCCTCACATCAAAATTGTAGCTCTGACATCCAACATCACATCTAGGAGCTATCCCCACATTCAACTCAGTTGTTTTGGGGTAACCAAGCTCTCCATGACTTGTGTTGCATTTTTGTCACTTTTTATGTTTTCTCTTTTATGAGTATTTTTTTCTTGTTTTCTTTGAGCACTTGCTGTCATTTACATGTATATTAGCTTATCCTATCATTTTTTCAGTTTTTGTTGCTATCTCACTGCTGTGGCATGCATGAAACTATTTTTCGAGAACTGTTGCTGATTCAATCACTCGCCTCACCCATGTGCATGTTGTTCTATCTTTTGAATATTTCATTCACCATTTTCATTCATGATCATTCACTTACACTTACGCTTAGTATCACCATGGATTCTCACTCACATTTGGTTTCAGTTACCCATCGGCGAGTCTGGGCAGCCTTGGCCCAGACTCTGCCTCACCAAGAGCCTCACCAAGACAACGTTGCGCAATCCTAAGAGGGAAGGCTTTGTCTTCTCTCACAGAATGCACATTTATGCCCAGTGACTCTCCTCCAAGACTGTTTTGCACATTTTTGAGGGACAATGACTGTTGGCTAAGACAATTGCGCAATGCAGTCACTGAGTCTGTAGCCATTGCGAGCTGAGATTGCGCATTACGCAATTCCAGTATTCAGTATCCATATTGGATTATGCATTGCATAGTTCTAGCAGTTAGTTAGTCTCCTAGCAACCCATACTGTGCCTTGCACAGTCTTGGCAGTCAGTCTGCCGACCTCATGGTCGAAATTGGGCAACCTTCATGATCAGTCCACGTCTCCAGGTATCGTAGGTGTTCATCTTCTTCTCAGCAGTGCAAGTACAATGGTTTCCAAGGGGGTAGAGTCGAGGACACCTTTTAGAGCACACCTGGAGATGTAGTCGATCAAATGTCTATGAGCTTTCCTACTCACAAAGATATCAAGTTGTTTATAGAAAAGAAAATCAAGATATCATAGAAAGTAGCATCATGAATAACATTTGAAGGAAAAATACCAAACCCAACGAATGCAACAAACACAGTGAATGCAGGGAACGCAACGAATGCAACAAACACAATGAGTGCAATGAATGCAGTGAATGCAAGAGGAAGGTTGTTGACAACATAGAGGCGAAACAAACTTGCAAGATCAAGTAGATCCACTGATGATGAAAGCAACTTTGGAGACTTTGGCCATGAGATGAGGGCGCAACATGAAAATCGCACGAAGATAGATAATGGAACAAAGAAGAAGTTGCATGTGTTGAAGTAGCAACTTAGGGAAGAACATGAAGTTGCATAGACAGACGAATGAGTTGCAACAAGAACAAGAACAACAATGGGCATGACATTCACTCAAAGATGAAATTGCGCCCATACAAGTTAAAGATGCATCCCAGTAGCTAGCACAGAGCGGACATGGTGAATAGATTTGTTGATCACATCAAGGGATTCAACAACATGCTTATCATTATGGACATGCATTTAATCCAACCCATTTAGAACACTCACCAGGCGAAGATAAGAATCAAGTCCAACTGGAGCTTAACATGTACTTTGGCAGGTTGATGCGCATAACCACTAGCACGCACTTGAAGATCAACATGGACACTATGCATCAGTGTGTTACCAATTCAGCAACACCCAAGAAGACCATGCACATGTTAGCAGACAAGTTGGATGAAGGAGCTGAATCAATGCACCAGTTGCAATGGAGGGAAGAGTTTGCTTTAGGAAGATGTCACCATGAGGTGCATGCACACCATCACAAATTACCAAGCTTGGCATCAGCTCACCACCGTCACCATCACAAGCATGCCAAAGAGTTGGTCTCATCACAACAGACCAAGTGTCAATGATGCCTTGCATAGATTTCTGAAGCCATTTTCTCTCACATGAGTACATGTGCATTGTAATGTAACTCATGTTAAGTGTAAGTCAAGTGTCAATTGTTGGATGTAACAATCATAGAGTAGCTAAATAGTCATGAGGGTAGATGAACTAGCCCAAATGGGAATGTCAAGGGTCACTCCACCCTTTGCTATCAATAGTCCCTCAAAACTCATTATATAGGATTTTGGTCAGCCAAGCTTCTGATAAGACGATCTTGGAAAGAGCTTGGATAGTATTGTAATGCACCTTGGCTTCTCCACTGCATGGAGCTAGTTCAGCTCTTTGGAGGAGCTCACGAATGTGGCTGTAACATTCCACTGTTGGGGCTAGCAGTTTTACATGGATGTATTGTATGATTGGAACTTACACGTCTTTATATAATAAGAGCCAACACGTTTTCATGCATATGTTATTATTGTAGATGGACTGTTCCGGTTGCTGTAGCAATGTATGTTGTTTAACTTACGTAGTTTTGTATGAACACTTTTGTATGCAATTACATGAATCTTGTTGTAGATGTGTTATTGTTTTAACCATCACTTTGGATTGTCGGACTACCTACTTTCTAGCTTGTGATGCATCTTCGCTCTTGTGTTCCCTTCCCAACTGAGTAGACTTACGCATTGCCAAGGGGCGCACTCATCGTAACCTGGCTGTGTTAGGAACCTCCCATGCACCTTCCTTGACTCACTACAATGGTCACACCCTTGCTACCAACGGAGATCTTATTTGCCTCTATGTGACATCGCGGTGAAGGCATTGCTTTACGACCCACTGTTCGGACTCCTACACCAAATGATATGAGGTCTAATTGGGACTTCTTACTGGGAAGATCCCGTTGACATGTTGGCGGGTCCAACACCATCAACATAACCTCGACAAGTTCATCATTGATTTATTCTAAAAGTTCTTTGGAGGTATCTTTGTGAGGCGCCATTTCTCCATTTCTCCAATAGAGGACGACAAAGTGGAAACACTTGTAGCATGAGCACCTATGTGGGGAAACACACTTTTAATGATAATATTAGCTTAAAACAACCTAACTGTGCAACAATGCTTGTAAATCACACTCAAAGAGCCATTGTAGATGTTAGATCATAAAAGAATATGAACGACAATATAAAATAACTTGCATGCAAGAGAAAGATCACATGAAAACTAGGGAGAGTACCTTCAAAGCACAAAGGGGACATGCATGGTCTTTCAGGGATTCATAGTGTGCTCATAAACTCAATAAAGGAAGAAAAATGAACAAGGGGAACTCTTGCACCCTAAAGGATTCAAGGGTTGGGAAAATGAGCCATCAGGTCTTCCATATGTGACCATTCATTTAAGGAGACTAGAAGGTGGCATTATCACACTCCAAAAGGATGAAGCTTGATTTAGACAAGAATTTGGGCCTTCACAGTGAGCCCATGCGCTCAAGGAAAAGGAGGGTTCATTATCACATACTGAAGGGCTAAATGATGAGGCTTCATAACTTTGTGATTCTCTCATTCACTCTAAGGAAAAGAGGGTGCATTGTAGCACTCTAAAGGGTCAAAGGAAAATGCATCATGCCTTTGTGATGTGCTCATGCACTCAGGAATAAAAATTGGTCAAAAAAAGAACATTTCTCGAGGCTTATGGGGCTTAGATCTCAATAAGTGTGCTCTACCTATTTGAAGCTTAGAGAGAAATTCAATCAACATGATTTGATGATAATATGAGCAAGAGAGAGATCTTTAAGGATTTATAGTTGTTTTGACATGCATGGTGGAAGATAGAAGGTTTCAAGAATGTGAATAGTTTATTTCATGTGATAGTGGATTATCACTTGCAACATTAAGATTTAGCATAATCACTAGCAAAAGAAAACGAAAAAACAAGATATTAATAGTAAGAAAAGAAAGATTTGGTCGTGAAATGATGAAATGTAATAGAAGAATTTGACATGAAAAATTACTTTAAGTATAGATTAATGAAGAGATTCTTAATTCCCTAGTTGTGTGCTCAACTCACATGAAATGATTATGCAAAGAATGATTAACTAAGTTTATTAAAGAAATTAACATGCAAAAATGGTACATGCATGAGTTCCACTCGTCATGACATGAAAGGGTTAGTTAGGAGGAGTAAAGAAGGCTGTTGTTTTCGAGGAGTCCAACCTCATGCAGCAAGTTATCTCATGCATGCAATTGGACATGGCACATGTCTTCATCACGAAGGAGCGCAACTAGGTAGGGCACACTTTCTCAGCATGAAGAGTGCACTCAATTAGGGTGCACTCCTTCTACCCAAAGTAGTGCAGTCAACTCAAATGCATGTCTTCATCATCTTAAAGTGCACTTTTTATTTTGTGAGATATTTTCTTTCTATTGTTTTCTTTTTGTGCTTTTTGTGTATTTTTCGAGTGTGTGCATGGCAATAAGGCAAGTTTCTAAATCAAGAAAGATGATGAATTCACCAAACCATGGATTAATTAACTCAAGTGCTTTCTAATGGTTAAGTGACGATGCTTAGGAAACACTGACTTAGGTGGTTGTGAAGCTAGGAGAAAACACATAAATAAATAAAAATAACATGACAACTCAAGGGGGCTTGAAACGACAATTCCTCTAGGATCCAAAATTGACATAGTAAAACATTTTGGAGGGTCATCATCATAGTCACAACACTTGGAAACACACTAAGAGAATCCTAGTTTCTATGAAATGTTCTTATTGTAAGCACAAAGCCCCATTTCTTTAGGAGGTATTGATTCAATTAGTAGGTCACATTAGCTCCCCATTCTTACACGGTTAAAGATGTAGTCTCCCCTATGTCATTACTTGGCATAACAAAATAATATAGCAAGTCCTATCATTATACTATCAACGTACGTAAGTGTAATATAGTGTGGCAAATGAAATAATCATAGTATGATTTTTACATCTTTGGCGTTGCTGCAGTGCCAAAAATGTCGGATAGTAGCCTAACAGAGTCGCTTCAGGAAAACAAATGCTTCTTCACTTCTAGCAATCCTAGAAAGTATCACGGCAAAGTCTCTTGCTTCACCTCCTTACATAGGAAGGCTTTATCTTCATTAACCGTTTATGTTTTCTTTTATTTTTCATAGAACTATGCATAGGCACTTATTATTTTCATGGGTAGAAGAGGGATCCTGACTTATTGAGAGAAAAGGAGGTTGTTCTTTTAGAGAAAAGTTTTATACCTCTAATGCTTTGATCGCTAAAATTTTTCCCCATATATTACTCTACACAAATAGATAAAGAAGAATGCATGCATATTCATAACAGGTTCAAATGCAGGATTGAGATTCCTAGATATGTGGGGCTTTATGATTTTCTTAGAGCTTCCTGACTAAAGGGTCATATTTTCCGCTAGAAAAGTCATCGAATGTAGGGATAAAACAACTCGAGGAAGAGGGTAGTAGATAATCCAAGGGTTTTGTGTGCTTCAACTTTCCATTCAAAAAATATTTAAACCATATCATCTCAAAGCTCAAACTGAATTTATTCAAGACAAAGAGAATAAAAAAAATAAAAGTAAAACACGAGAGATGGAATTTCAAAACAAGAATGAAGTGAATTTAACTACATGTAACCTATCCTAAGATAGCCTGACAGTGGTGGGCTGGGTCATGTGAAGTGAAAGTTCCAATGTAGCCATAGAATCTTCTCTTAACCTTGAGACCGTAATATGTGATTGTGAAGGAGAAAAACATAAGGTAGTCTAGTGAACCAAATAAACCATGGAAACATCTAAACTAACTGACAAAAATAGGAAGTGAAAACACAATTGTGTATTGCACATGAGTGATCTACCACACAATAGACTTGACAACAACAATAATCATCAATCCTATTACCATAGAAAACCTTGTGAAGGTATGCAAGTACAAGCCATGTGACATAGGCCTAGATTTAAAAGAATCTTCAAGTGAGTTCTTAATGGGATCATGAAAACAATCTTTAGGGAAAGATACAACATAACGATTTAACAAATACAAATCAATGTCATCAGCAATACCATAAGGCTGAAAATAATCCAAGTTGTCTAGCACGTGGGATTCTTCGATGGATGATGAAAGAGATTCATTAATATTCGTCTTTTTTTCTAGATTACAAATTAGAGATTTTGTTGAGATGGGATGTAGTGGTGGAAAATAAATAATCAAATTAAATATAATTCCCTCGGGTTTGAAAATTTTTATGTGGATTAAAAAAGCATCCCTCAGGAGATAGTTGACATCCCATGTGGTGGCCTGAATGATCAAATTTTTTAAATGAATTGCAAACTGACTGAAATCATAGATATCATCAAGGTCACAACAACCTGACATAACCATCATCATATGCTAAATTTTCCAACTCACCTCACTTAATATTGAATTCTGAAAATATTGATAGTCAATCAGAGAAAACATAGTCATCTTATTATCAAAACAAGATTCATTCATCAAATAATGGGATTTAGAAGAAGGTACATTTTCAATATGACTACAAAAATTCTCGATGATAAACATATCATTTTCTTGATCAAATGGAGATATATACTTGAAAGGAATTCATCAATAACCACCTCAGACTCCATTTGAAATTGTTTCAAATCCAAATACTCATGTAAGAACAAAGATTCTTCCAAGTTAGATGGACAATCATCAACGTATAATTCTACAGGAAGAAAATCATTGGGATCATGATCATCCAAGGGTTCATCTTGATTAACGGGTGGAGTATTGACTAGACAAGTATCAAGATTGGAAGATGGTTGTTTGATAAGATTAGATGTATCACCATCAGAGGAAATATGTGAAAGAAAAATAATGTCTTCATCAAAAAATTGACCTTTTGATTTAATGACTGATTGAGGTTCAAGACAAAGAACATCAAAAGCCAGAGGACATGGAACAAAAGTCATGTCTTATTCAGTCTCAGGATGTTGAAACTCTTTTGGATCAGGAGGACGTGAGCCCTTAGATTCAAAATGTTTCCTTGACATCTAGACTAAGAAATGAAATTTCTCATCTAACAACTTCCATTCTACATCCTCGTCTAGTAAATCATAAGAAATATGAAGGAATCGATCAACAAAATGTTCAATGGATTCATTGGGTTCCATTCTAAGCTAGTAAATTTCGTTAAGAACATCTTGATATTTGTACTTCTCAAAAAATCGATGAAGTTCATCAACCAAATGCTTGAAATATGTGATAGAAGTAGTGGGTAAAGAGTAGCACCACTACTTTTCATGACCATCCAATCTAAGGGTAAACAACAGTGCATGGATTTCATTCGAAAAAAAACCCACTCAAAAAGTCGAATTGGACCAATTCAACAACATAATCAAGGATGGTTGTTGTAACCTCACCATCAAATTTAAATTGTGACAAGTTATGAAGGAATTTTGTGGGGATTCAAATATCTAAAGCTTAAGTGAAACACCTCAAGATTATGGTTTTAGATGAAGCCATTAAATATAAGAGATTCAAATAGACTTAACACGATCGTCTTGTCATCTAGCCCTCCTTCTAGCACCAAAAATGTTGACAGTGTTGGATGTGACCAACATTGTAAGGGGATATCTCCAATGTGAAGTCCTAATTTGACATCACACTACTTGGTGTAGGAGTCTCACCCAGTCATATGGTCTAACCACCATTAGAAAGATTTAAAGATATGCCTTTGGTACCAACCAACACAAGAGAACACACACTACTTTGGGGAAGCAAGAATTTGAGCTTTGTGAAACATCCAATGTAAGGTATACGAGGGAAACTTGCATAGTTGGTTATGGAAATGAACCACTGGTTAGAAATGTAATAGTATTGTCCTAAAGGGGGATCTAACAAGAAATAAAAATACATGATGAATACATGAAAACTAGTACACATAGTAAACAACTATCATTAAGTCATACCAACATTCATTCAATAATAGCCATATCTAACCAAAAAATGAGTTCATTAACTTAGTATGTAATTAAATCAACATATACTATAAACATGACTAGAATAGTCCAACTACATTTATGATAGATATATGAAAGAATTTCGGCTCATTGAGCTTTTGATTAAAAGTCTAAGATCCCAAGTACATTGTTACATGAATGAAACCTTTTATCCAATAGCGGAACATGAACCAACAACTTTCTCCTCAAAAAAATGATCTATCTCCAATGTCATACAAGACAAGAAAAGAAAATACCTTTAGAATCTAGAGCCTGCCAAAAGCCACATCCCAAAAGTATTTTTCTTGAGTTATGAGGAGTTATTTATAACAAACACAATGGCCTTTGAGCTTGCCCATGACCCTTCAACTCCTATTACTATTCACATTCATTACATGATTCTTTACATGCCAATGTGTGTCTTTTCATATTTCATATGTGTCCCTTGGGCTTCATTTCATAACATTTATTACATAATACAATTTACTAATGAGACAATGACCTAATAAGACAAAAATGACTATGGGACAAAACTCTTGAAATAGATAAATAGTTTTCTTCTTCATGGAGTTCATTCATAATGTAGGTGTGCCATGCTTTGAATGCCTTTGCAATGGCTTCGACCTAGATTGGAAAGTCCCTATTGTAGTGCTTATTCACCCCTAGTCCCTTTTTCAATATGTTCTTAGAGCTTGATTGTACATTATTCCACAGTGATGAGAGCTTCATATGTGATTTGACTAGTATAAAGGCATACTCCTGAATAATTTCTTTAGTTACCTATGATCCTTCCTTTTTTATCACTTACTTGATTTGTTCAATACATTCTCTGATGTCCAGGAAGATGACCTCCCTACATCTGATCACTTCAAGATATTCAATGGAAAACATTTTGTGCTTCGTTGTTAAAGACTCAAATCAATTATGTAGCCATTTATAGGTAGCCATCGTACTAGCCGACTGTGCTCCTAGATGTGAGTAATTTTGTAGGTGGATTCTCACTTGAACTCGATCTATTTCTACCTATTGGGTGTGTGTTATATTATTTCCATGACTAGCCCCACTCGTGAAGCTGAGGGGTTAGAGGGGGGGTAGGCAGTGTCCCCTTCGTTGCGTCAGGCATAGTGGGGGGGTCATAGGGTGGGTGACAATGCCTTGAGAAACATTTCTGGACCCTATATTAGGTGGACGGAACTACCTATGTTTCTGTTTATGGGTTTTGCACATGGTGTTAGGCATGATGGTTTTTTTCCCATGGTATCTCGTAGATTCGGTCAAGGGAACTACAGTTATGTTCTAATCCAGGGTTAATGGATTGGGGTTTATGGATCGAGCATGTATATTTATGTATTGTAACATTGAAAGGAATATAATGAAAGATCAATCTTGTAGTCCCAATTTTAGAATCTAAGGGAAATCTCTGTGTATTTTTTTATATTTCTCACCATTGTATATTTTATGTTTTTAGAATTCATTTGCATGTAATTCTTCTACAAGTTTAAAACCTACATTTGGTATCAGAGTTGTTTTGGCTCAAGGGGACGACTTGGCTACTGAGGGGTTTTTCTCAGACCTGTGGTAAAACCTATTCAATGGCAGATCTACGAGGTCGATTCTTGCCATCAAAGAACATGGCGAGTAGTGGAAAGATAGAGATCAAGAAATTTAATGGTTAGAGTTTTGAGTTGTGGAAACTCAAGATGGAGGATGTGTTGGTGAATAACAATCAGTGGATCATGATAGATTAGGATACTAAACGAATGATGACATCATATGGAGACTGAATGAAGTTCGATCGGAAGGAAAAGAGCACAATGTGGTTGTGTATCTCAGATTTACTATTGTTGAATGTATCATGGGAAGCTACCTTGAAGGCTTTGTGAGACAAGTTAGGGACTTTGTACCAATCTAAGTCTTTTGTGAATAAACTGTTCCTAAGGAAAAATTTGTATAACTTGAGGATGAAGGATGGAGACTCGATGATAAAGCATTTGCATGCCTTTAATATTGTGGTAAGCCATTTGTTATCTGGTGATATTAAAATATCATATGAAGATAAGTGCATCAGTTTTTTGTGTTCTCTACTAGATTCGTGGAATATTTTGGTTGTTGAAATAGGTAGCAATACAATTACCTTGAAGTTTGATGAAATAGTATCATCCTTGTTGTCGGAGGAGATGAGATGGAAAAGTATGTGTAGCCAGAATGTAGATGCCCTATATGTACAAGGATGGTCCATGAACACAAACGAAAATAAGTCCCCAAGTGGGAGGTATAAATATAGAGGGAGATCTAAATCTCCAAGAATAGTTGTAATGGTATGTTGGAAATATAGAAAGGAATGCCACTTCAAAAAGGATTGTAGATCTAAATCTCCTGAGGAAGGAAAGGCATTTGAGGATGCTCGTTCTACAGAGATGAAAACCACCTCGGATGAAGGTGGGTATGTGTACTTGGATTCTTCTTCAGGTACACATGCAGATCATTAGGGATTGTAGATTGACTCAGGTGCATCCTTTCACTTCACTCCCCGTAGGGTTTGGTTCCATGAATATGAGAAATATGATGGTGGTGATGTATTCTTAGGGGATTATAGGAATACTTGTATCGTCAGTCATGGAAAATTCAAGTTGAAGTTACAAGGTGGAAGGATAAGAACACTTCTGGTTGTTCTGCATATTCTTTCATTGGCCAGAAATATGATTTGTGTAAGCAAGATGGATGATGCAGTTGTAAAAACAATGTTTGAGAAATATACCTACAATATAATTTGAGGAACACTCATATTGATGTGGGGAGTTTCCATTGGAAATCTGTACAATCTTCTAGGTAGCATTGCTATTGATGGGTGCAACCATTTTATGGTTCCTCAAAGTGGAGTATTAAATCTAGTGGTCCCTAGAGCAAAGACGATGTTATGGCATCAAAGGCTTGGAAATATTGGAGAGAAGGGCCTTCGAATACTTCATGGTAATTTTATGATAGAAGGTATGTCTAATTTCTCTATAGATTTTGATTTCTGTGAACATTGTGTATATTGGAAGTAGAATTGGGTGACTTTCCCCTTTGGTGCTAAGAGGGTGAAATAGATATTAGAGCTTGTGCATATTGATGTGTTTGGACCTATTTTAGTTCCATCACTAGGTACGTCTGTGTACTATGTGTCATTTATAGATGACTTCTCAAGAAATACATGGATATATTTCCTTAGGAATATATTTGAAGTCTTTGACAGGTTTCAATAATTGAAGGCTTTGGTGGAAAACTAGATCGAGAAGAAGATAAAAGTGATGAGGATAGATAACAATGGAGAGTTCTTCAGGAAGGAATTTGATGAGTTCTGTAAGAAGTGTGGTATAGCACGGCAGAAGACTACTCCATACACACCTCAGAAAAATGGATTTGCAAAAAGAATGAAAAGGATGTTGATGGAAAAGGACAACAACATGCTCAGTGGTGCCAGGTTAGGAAAAACATTATGGGCAGAGGCTATGGAGAATGCATGTGACCTATTTAATAGATCACCTCCATCTATGTTGGAGGATAAGTCTCGAGAAGAGGTGTGGACTGGTAAGAATCTCTCTCTTTCATATCTGAGGGTATTTGGTTGTGATGCATATGTACATGTTCCAAACAAGAAAAGAACCAAGTTGGATAGTAAATCTGAAAGGTGCATATCTATTTGGTATAAGGGTGCTTTAAAAGGTTATAAGCTTTGGAATCCATAAACAAGGAAGGATGTGTACTTCCGAGATGTGGTGTTTAGAGAGGTGAATGATGTTATTAAACATGAAGTCCTACCAAATGAACCTGAGAAGATAGGTTTTGAGCTAAAGGAGAACGAATCAGACTCTACAACAGAAGAGGAATCAGAGGATGAAGAGCCATAAACTCCAGCTATGAGAAGATCATTTTGAGAAAGAAGGCAACCAAAAAGGTATATTTCATCTGCTTTCTGCTCAACCTTTTCTTTATCTATTACTGATGGCGATCCCAAAACGATCAGGGAAGCAGTAGATTGAGAGGATGGCAAACACTAGAAAGAGGTCATGGTGAATGAAATGGCATCTTTGGACAAAAATGAGGCTTGGGATTTGGTGAAGTTATTGGCTGGAAGGAAACCCATTGGAAGAGAATTGTTGTTTAAGAAGAAGATGAATGTAAAAGGCAAGGTGAAGAAATAGAAAGCTTGGTTGGTGGCAAAAGGTTACTCCCAAGAGCTAGGAATTGATTTCGGTGATATTTTTTCTCTTGTTTCCAAGGTAGCTTCTATTAGATTACTTTTATCTTTTGTTGTTGCTTTTTATTTTGAGGTAGAACATATGGATGTGAAGACAACATTTCTTCATGGGGATCTGGAAGAAGAGATCTACATAAAACAACCTGAAGGCTTTGTGGTGAATCGTAAGAAATAACTAGTATGCAGGTTAAAGAAGTCTTTGTATGGGTTAAAATAGTCACCAAGGATCTCATATAAAAAATTTGATACATATATATGGGGACATGTCTGCACTAGAAGTAAAGAAGATCACTGTATGTATTTTAAATTAATTGGTGACCACGTTATTTATTTGGTCTTGTATGTGGATGCTATGTTACTTATTAGGAATAACAAAGAAATTACCTAGGAATTGAAGACTGAATTGTCCTCCAAATTGAAAATGAAATATATTAGTGCTAGAAATTATATTTTGGTCATGGAAATTAAATGAGATCAGGCAAAGAGGAAGCTCTATTTAAACCAGAGGAAGTGTGTTAAGAGAATATTGTAAAGGTTTAATATGTGGGATATGAAACTGGTGAAGGTTCATATTCACTTAGGTGTAAATTTATCTGCTGAACAGTGTCCCAAGGCACAAGAAGAGGAAGAGGACATGTCTCATGTTCCATATACAAGTGTAGTCGGAAGCCTGATGTATGAAATGGTTTGTACTAGACCAGAAATTACACATGCAGTGGGAGTATTGATCAAGTTTATGTAAAAACCAATGAAAGAGCATTGGACATGAGTGAAACAGGTTTTTAGGTATTTGCGTGGGACTGGTGATTACAGTTTTTGCTAGCAAGGAACACTAGGATTAGATAGAGTTTTGGACATCCGTGGCTTTTTTGATGTAGAGTGCTCTAGAGATCTAGATTAGAGAAGATCTACAAGTGGGTATGTGTTTAACCTATTTGGAGGTGCAATTAGTTGGATGAGTAAGAGACAAAGGACAAATACATGGTAGCCAGTCATGCAAGAAAGAAAGCAGTCTGGTTGTAGAGATTATATTCAAGTATGAGGTTAGTACATCGATATATAAGGATAGACTATGATACTCAAAGTGAAATTTTCTTGGAAAATAACCCTGCTTATCATTCAAAGATAAAGCACATTGATGTTCAATATCACTTTGTGAGGGATATTGTTGAGGAAAAAAAGGTGTTGCTGGTAAAGGTGGACACTTTAAAGAATACTGTCGATCCATTCACAAAGTCGATTAGCACTGAGAAGTTTTCTTGGTGTCGAGAAACAATGGGAATTGCAGGGATGGACCAATGACTAAGCTCTCCTATGACCCCCTGTGTAGAATGAAGAAAACAAGTGGGAGAATTTTGGGTTTGTATTATATTATTTCCATGACTAGCCCCACACGCTACCTATGTTTTTTTTCTTGGGTTTTCTCACATGATTTTGGGAATGATGTTTTTCTTCCCATGGTATCTTGTAGATCTAGTCAAGGGAACTGTAGTTATGTTCTAATCCAGGGTTAATGGATTGGGGTTTATGGATGCTTTGGCATGTATATATATGTATTATAACATTAAAAGGAATATAATGAAAAAACAATCTGGTAGTCCCAGTTTTGGGATCCAGTGGAAATATCTGTGTATTTGTTTTATATTTCTCACCATTGTATATTTTTTGTTTTTAGAATGTGTTTCCAGGTAATTTTTGTTCATGGCTAAAACCTACTCTACAAAAATCTTATCCTTCTTTCCCAAATGATGTGAATGATCTAGATATTTGGAAGTTCACTCTTGTATATGGTCAACTCATCTGTTTTCTATCTCCAAGAGCTTCACAACTTCCTGTGCATTCTTATAAATGCCAATGAGAGGAGCCATGACCTACTATATATGTATCATATTAACATATAGTCCTACCATAATATCTTCCATTAGTCCCACCTCTTCTTGCATGGATTACTGCAATTATGTTGTGTTCAAGTTCTGTTTTGACAGTCACTATTTCTCTGCTGTAAGATATTCTACCTTTTTCTTCACCGCAATTTTTTTTCTTCTCAACCTAGAATTATCATTTAAAAAGTACTTTGAGTTGTCCTGTGTTGCTGTAGAATGAATTTTTTTTTGCCATGAACGCCCTTGGATTTCTTCTAGTCTTGGGAGAGGTGACCTTGTTTATGGACACTGAGACTCGATTTCTAGCATCCATTGAGAAATATCTATACCTTTCTTTCACACTCTTGTTCTTTAGTTGATCAAACGTTGCACTTCATACATTTATGACTAAGGCTATTGGTGGGGGTTTGATCCCCATCTCTTTGAATGGAAGATAACTTCTTGTGAGAGGACACTCTCCTGGCGTACCTGGTTCTTCCTCAATTGGATGAATGGTATCTTCTTCCTCAAACTTCTCCTCTTTGAACTCCTAAGTCAACTATTAAGCTGCCAACCTTTGTGTTGCTTTGTCCTCCTAGGACTATTCTTTTCTTCTTCTAT
This sequence comes from Pinus tabuliformis, assembly GCA_031772625.1. Lineage (NCBI taxonomy): Eukaryota > Viridiplantae > Streptophyta > Pinopsida > Pinales > Pinaceae > Pinus > Pinus tabuliformis. The sequence goes on along the minus strand of CM062819.1, from coordinate 1,221,257,490 downwards.
CCTCCTCCTCTATTCCTTTTCTTCTTGTTGATCTTTAATAAATTCATCCTACTAGATATTATTCTCTTCTTCTTTTGTTTCTCCTTTCTCCTACTTTTCTTTTCTATCTCCTGAGATTAGGGGATGAACATTCCATTTCTTTCTTATCTTAAGTGTCGAGGAATATCTAATCCTTGGGAGTTGGTTTCCTTACTTGAGGTGTTATCTCCTCCTTCTCTTTCTCTTGCAAATATTGAGCTAGTGGATTGTGGGGTGAATTGACCTCCAATATTGGATGTGTCTTCATGTTGGACTAATACCAATACTTTATCTTTTCATATTCTACTATAAACATAGATGAGTACACCATATTATGATTGATCCTTTCACAATGCTTCCTCACAATTCACCTGGGATCATATCCATGGAAATATTTAGTGGCAAAGTGTAGATAATATAGATCTTATATCTATCCTCCCATTTCCTTGTTACTCTTTAATTCATACAATCTAATCATCAATGGAAAGATAGGCCAAGGGGATTTGTTCCTCCTATGAAGAATTCTTAGTAATCCCTTATCTAGTTTATTTCCAACTTCTTGCATGACCACTTTGTTGGTCACATATCATGGCATAATATGAGTGGATATTTGATAACTAAATAACTTGATTTATGTACCGTCTAGAGGTGCAAACCAGTTTATGATATCTTGAAGTGACTCTTTTCCCTGATATGTCATGTAAGGAGCTCTGATATAAAAAATCATGTGAAACATGACTGCAAATAATTGTTCAAATAACTTGTTGTATATGCCTTTGAGCTCAACTTGGATAACCCTCTGTGGAAAAAGTAGACCGGGAAATTCTCCTCAGGGTTCCAGTTACAGTTCATTTCCAGGAACGCATATTGTGCACATATTGCGTCTAAGTCAAATGTAGACATGTAGAATTTCGGTACCTAGTTTTCCCATAAATATTCTTTAGCCCATCCCACCCGACGCTGCAACTCAAACGATAGGATATCCACCCAACTGAAAACATTCCCATGGGTCAATAGTATATTTGGGATGTATATCTAGTTCTCTTGGAACACCTCAGCATTCTTAAGCCAATACAATCGACAATACGTAACTATCAAGCACTGATAGACATCTTTGATAATCTTTGTCAGATACATTGCAAATGGGAAATGGTGGAACTTGGATTATTATCGGCACCATGTTTTGATAACATCAGTAGTATCAAGGGTTTCCCATCTACTTTAAAAGTAATCATTTTCATATTTAGTGGGCTTGAGCATCTTGTAGTATGATTGCATGTCTTTATCTTAATAGATGGCGAGTTATCTGCCACTCTCACTACAAAGCACAAGGTGAGAATCATCCATATGTGTAATGATCCATTTTATTACTTCTGCACATGGAATAACCGGGGACATGCATGCGATTGCGTGCACCCTAAACTTGTTTATGTTGATGTATGCATGCAAATACTCTAAGTCCCCTGGAAACATCTCCTGCATGAATGTGTTATATATTTTTCTCCATGTGATATGTGCACCTTTACAAATGAAGAATTTAGTATATATATATATATATATATATATATATATATATATATATATATATATATGGGAACATTGGGACTTGTAAATTACACAAGTTCATCATCGCTTTCTTCTAAAAGTTCCTTGGAGGTCACTTTGCGAGGCGACATGTCTCTAATACATGACGAAAATGTGGCAACACTTGTAGCACGAGAACCTATGTGGGGCAAAACACTCACAAAGATATTATTAACTTAAAACACCCAAACTATGTTGCAACACTTGTAAATCGCATTCAAAGAGGCATTATAGATGATAGGTCATGAAAAAGTATGAACAATAGCATAAAATAACTTGCATGCAAGAGAAAAATGACATGCAAACTAGGGCGGTGCACTTTTAAAGCATGAAGGGGGAATGCATGGTATTTCGGGGCTTCATAGTGTGCTCATGTTCTCAAGAAAGTGTGAATAAAGCAAGAAAAAACAATAAGGGCACAATGTCACATGTTGAAGGGTCAAAGGGATCGGAAGATGGCCATTTAGGTCTTCCCTATTCACCCATGTGCTCAAGGAGACAAGGAGGGCACATTGTCGCATTTCAAAGGGATGAAGGTTGAGATAAACAAGGATTTCGGAGTTCACCATGCACCCATGCCCTCAAGGAAAAGGAGGACACACTATCACATGTCGAAGGGATGAATGATGATGATTCATGCCTTCGTGATGTGCTCATGTTCACTAAGGAAAAGAAGGTACATTTTATCACTCTGAAGCGTCGAAGTAAAATACCCTTTGCCTTTGTGATGCACTCTTTAGCTCAAGGAGAAAACTTTTTAAACAAGGTGTAACTTTTGAGGTTAATGGGGCTTCGAGCTCAAGAAGTGTTCTCTACCTTCTAGAAGCCTAGAAATAGATTCAGTCAATGGGATTTGATGATAAGATGAGGAACAGAGATATCTGCAAGGATTTATAGTTGTTTTCACATGCATGATGGAAGATAGAATGTTTTAAGAATGTGAAGAGTTGAAACATAAAGATTCAGCATAAACGCTAGCAAACAAACTGGAAAAAAGAGATCGGTGGTAAGAAAAGTAAGATTTTGTAGTGAAATAATGAAATGAAATATAAGAATTTGGGATTAATACTTACCTGCAGCATTGGATGATGAAGAGCTTCTTGATTCCCCAGCTATGCGCTCAACTCATATGAAATGGTTATGCAAAGAATTATTAATTGAGTTTATTTAAATAAATTAACATGAAAAATGGATCGATGCATGAGTGCCACTTGTCGCATGAAAGGTTTAGTTAAGAGGAGTTAATAAGGCTCCTATTTTGTAAGAGTGTTCCCTTATGCAACAAGTTAGATCACGCATGCAACTAGACAGGGTGCATGTTTTAGATACGAAGAAGTGCACCCAAGTAGGGCGCACTTACTTGACATGAGTGAGTGCATTTTAGTATGGCGCACTGCTTCATCTGGAAGGAGTGTGCTCAACTCAAGTTCATGTGTTCATCAACTAAAATTGTGCTTTTCTTGTGAGATATTTTCTTGCTTTTGTTTACTTTTTTTTTTTTTTGAGTGTTTTTCGAGTGTGTACATGGAAATAAGGCATGTTTCTAATTCAAGAAATATTATGAGTTCATCTAACCATGGATTAATTAACTCAAGTTCTTTCTAAAGGTTAAGTGATGATGCATAAGAAACATTGACTTAGGAGGATGCAACGCTAGGAGAAGACACACAAATAACAAAAAAAACGACATGAAAACTCAAGTTGGATTAAAAGGAAAACTCTCGTAGTCTCCAAAATTGACATAGGCAAACATTTTGGAGAGTCGTTGTCGCATCGACAACACCATCATTTTTATAAGGGAAACAAATTGACATTTTGTCTATTTATCATATGCAAAGCAATGTATACATCTTTCTAAACATTTATTCATAATATCAGTTCATTTATTAGATTGAGGATGGTAAGATGAGTTGCGAGCGAATTATGTATGCAATCAATCAAATATTTTTGTCAACAAAATTCTAGTGAAAAGTGAATCTCTATCACTTATAATAGTCTTTGGTATTCCATGTATATCTTTTACTATTTCTATGAATTCTTCTACCAATGTAATTTCATTAAGAGGATGAGAAATAGAGAAAATGTTGGCATACGTTGTCATTCGATCTACCACTACCATAATGACACCATTTCCTTCAAATTTGGGTAAACATACCATAATTTCCATTGAAACTTCTTCCCAACATTGGCCTGGTATGGCTAATCGATGAAGGAGCCATGGAGTATTGAAAATCTCTCCTTTATTTTATTAGCATAGTACACATTATGCCAACATTTTTTGCAAATATACTTTAATACCTTCCCTAAAAAACTTTCTTCATCATATCATATGTCTTCAAGAACCCTAAATTTTCTCCTATTGCATAAATGTGTAACTCCAATAAGACCTTCTATTTGAGTTGAGAATTCTTACATGAGTGATCTTGATAATATAACAAATCATTTTTCCGAGTCAAATTTTCTCCTACATCAGAGTCCTCCTATAGTTGTTAAATAGTCTTGTATGTCTCCTCACCTTTCTACCATTCTATCCTTTCTTCACCCACCCAACTATATTGTTTAATGGAAAGAGAACACAATAAACCATTTTTGTCTTGCTCTTTCCTTGATAGTGCATCTTCCACAATATTTTGTTTTACATTTTTGTAGATAATTTCAAAGTCATAAGCCAACATCTTTGTGACCCATTTTTTTTGCTCCGTTGAGGATAGTCTTTGCTATAAGAATTACTTTAGACTATCATGCTTTTTTTTTTTTACTTTGAAATGTCTTCCTATCAGGTATGGATGCCATTTCTTAACTGCATGTATTATGGGCGACATTTCTATTTCATGGATGGGTCTAAGTAAGTTCATTCCTCTAAGTACATTATTTTGAAAGAGAGGGGGTATTCATTCTTGTATCCATACTACACGATTTCCATGGGGTGAGGCATTACACTCCATAATAATTATTGTTGTGAAGTCAAGTGTTCCCAACATGGGAGTTGTGAACACAAACTCTTTAAATTATTTTGTATTCCAAGAAAAGTTTTCCTTCTTCAATAATTTTGTAAGAGGCAGTCCTATTTGGCCATAATTCTTGAAAAAAATTGTGATAATATCATGCCAATCCTAAGAATCATCTTAGCTTCTTCAAGGTATTTCAGATTTTCCATTCCCTCGTAGCTTTGATTTTGTTAAGACCTACCTTAACACCGTTGTGTGATACAATATGACCTAGATGATCCACTTCTTGAACACTAGTGGCACACATGGAAGGATTTTACTAAAGTTGTTTCTCTTCCAATAGCGTCAACACCCTGTCAACATGTTGTACATATCCTTCCCAATATTTCTTGTAAAACAGTGTGTCGTCAAATAATACTAGCACACATTTTCTAAGAAATGGTTTTAACATAGAATTCATCAATCTTTGAAATGTAGAAAGTGCATTTGTAAAACCAAATGGCATAACAAAAAACTCATAATGACCTTCATGTGTTCTAAAGTCTATTTTGGGAACTTCTTCTTGCCTCATTCTTATTTGATGATATATGAAATGAATATCGAACTTAGTAAAAAACATTGCTCCATGCAATTCATCTAACAATTCATCAATGACAAGAATACACAACTTATCTTTTATTTCCATTTTGTTGAGTTGTGTATAGTTTTGACACATTCACTACAAACCATCCTTTAGTATAACCATAACCACTAGTGAAGAGAAAGCACTCTCGCTAGGTTGAATGATGCATGCCTCTAAGATTTCTTGAACCATAACCTGAATATCACTCTTTTTTGCATGTAGATATTTGTAAGGCCTAATGTTGGGTGGCACTCTTCCAGGCTGTATATGAATAGCATGGTCATGATATTAGATAGGTGTAAGGCCCTAAGTAATTTCTCAAGATACCTCAGCATGATTGTTAACATCTTTTTGAGGATCCACTAGAATGGAGGAAATAGATGTTTGAACATCCAATGAACACAATTGTACAACTACACCTTGGTGTCCCATTTTAGAAAAAATTGCATGCTATTAGAGATTATCACTTTTCTAGGTTTCCCTTAGATACCTCTAAGCTCAATTTTCTTTCTTTATGAGAAATATCTTATGAAAAGATATTGGAAATTAACAGGAACTATTCCCAATGATTTTAATCATTTGAACCCCAATACATGATCAACACCACCCATTTGGATTACAATCATGGGCCTAACCAATAAATACTCCCCCATATTCATCTTAATCGTATTATTGCACTTTCCTAAACAATTTATGGTACCTCCGTTTGCAATCATCACTTGAAATTGTGGTGTTGAATAAACAAAGAAATTAAGATTTTTTTCCAATTTGTAATTGATGAAGTTATGGATACTACCTGAATGAATCAATATTTTTACCCTTTTCCATTTGATGTATCCTACTAGCTTCACAGTTTGTGGAGTACTCATTTCATCCAATGCATGACAAGAGATCGTTGGAGTAGTTTCTTTTAGCTTTAGATGTTTTGAAGTCCCCACTTCTTGATCTTCCTCATCTTCACAGTCTACGTAGAATATTCTCTTCTCACTCCATGTATTCCCTTTACTATAATTTTTATCGAAAATGGAACATAGTCTGTTGGGTCCCTATAATACTAGTGATTACCCCATTACTATTGTAGTTATACCCCTTATTTATATTGTTATTAATGTGCCCATAGAATCCCTCTATTGTTATTTTTGTGGCTTTATATTATTATTGTTAGGTCGGCTGGATTATATTTTGACTCCATAGACTCCTATATATAGAAAGGAGGTTTTGTCATTTGTATCATCCAAGAATTGTTCATTTATGTAATGTAAAGGAGGTTGCCCCCTCGAAGAGGCTGAATTCTAAGGCGTGGATCTCTCTTTTCTATCTTTTTGTGCGCTGGTTTCATAACATTTGGTATCAGAGCTTTGGATTCTAGGGTTTTGCTGCTCCAAACAGGTCATCGTGGAAGTTTTGCTATATCTTTTTTTATGTGACGTTTCAGAAGTCGCAAAAAAAACCCATTTGAGAAGAAATCATGCTAAGCCTTAGGTCCGAATTTTAGAGCTTTGCACGCGATATTTTCAGAGATATGATCTCAGGAAGTTGGTCTTTTTGCAGACTCCTGAATTACGCTCAAAACATGTGACCTGGGGAAAATCGTCATGACTTTCTTTCTGAGCATCGGATTGAAATTTCATAAGAAGGTGCAGAAAGGGGACAGACTGTAGTTTTCTTCTGTATATTTTTCAGAGTCAAAGGTTGAAACAGTGACACGTGGCACTTCATACAAGTTCGCTCTACTGAACTAGTCTATAATCAGGTCACTGCGGGAGATTGGGCATAACTCTTTCTTGGAGAATCCAATTTGGTTCAGACTAGTGGCATTGGAAAGAGGACATAGAAGGCTACTACAAGTCACAATTTCAGAACTGGATGATTCGAAATTACAGAGATACATCAGATTCAATATCAGGCTTCTACAAAGTAAAAAAAGGTGTTTAGTTTTTATTTTTTATTTTTGCATAAGCTTGGTTTGAAGAAATTCAAAGGGCATAGTAAAGCATTATTATCGATAACTGATGCCCCGAGGAAAGAAAATGCAAACACCTAGTAAGGAACCTGAAAGCTCTAGCATGACTCATGAAGAAGAGGAAGAAATGCAACATGATATATCAAAATTACAAGACCAAGTGCAACAACTATCCCTTGCACAAAAGGGAACATAATCTAAGATGGATGGTTTAAAGAAAGATGTAGAAGCTAAGATGGATGGTTTAAAGAATGGTGTAGAAGCTAAGATGGACTATTTAAAGAAAGGCGTAGAAGCTAAGATGACTGACGTGGAAGCTAAGATGGATGATTTGAAGATAGATTTGAAGACAGACATGGACGAATTGAAGATAAATATGAGTAAGTTGCTACAAGAAATCGTCCCTAAGGGTGAAAGGGTACTAAAGGAAACTCATGATGAGAACAAAAGAAATGTTAATCATGATTCCATAGACGCTAATGTTGGATCGAAGAATCACCATATTCCAAAAATCGATATGAGGAAGTTTGATGGCAAGGATCCCGCCACATGGATATTACAGATGGAGCAATTCTTCGATCTCAATAATGTGCAAAACACACAAAACGTACGGATGGAACTTTATATTTGGAACCAAATCAGTTTGTATGGTATCAATGGCTTTGCTCTCGTAAACAATTTATCACTTGGGCAATTTTTACGGAAGAATTGATAGCACATTATGAGGATACAAAAAGCAACACTTTTTTTAGCCAATTGATAAGTCTCAAACAAAAGGGTTCAATAATGGAGCACATTGAGGAGTTCCAAAAATTGAACATAAGGGTAAAAAATATTCCAGAGGAGCATAGGATTGATGTGTTCATAGGGTCTTTAAAGGATAATATCCAACATGATGTTCGCCTTTGGGAACCTGATTCATTAGAGAAGGCATTCAGGTTAGCAAGAAAAATGGAAAGCAAAATTATGGCAACCAGGAAGCATACCACTCACAACTATAAAGATGGAAGTGTTGTTGCCCCTAGTCTTCCACAACCTATAAGGTTGACACCACAACAATTGGAAGAAAAAAGAGCAAAAGGGCTTTGTTACAGTTGTGATAGCAAATACACTAAAGGTCATAAGTGTGCTGAGAAGAAATTATTCTACATAGATTGTGAAGAGGAAGAAGAAAAGGAGCAAGAAAGGTCAAAAGAAGAGGATATATTCCAGGAACAAAGCCTAGATGAAGAACAAATAAATCCGACCATATCTTGTAATGCATTGGCGGGAATTACCACTCCTCAAACCATCAAGATAGAAGGACAAATCAAGAAGAAAAAGGTAATAGTGTTGATTGATTCAGGAAGCACCCACAATTTTATTCATTGTAGGGTAGCAAAAGAATTGAATTGCTTCCTATATCCAGCACCAGAGTGTCAAGTGATGATTGCAAATGGAGGAACAATAAATTGCTCTGGAAAGTGCCATAATATCAAGCTATCCATGGGAGAATATGTATTGACTAGCCCAATGCTTTCCATTCCAATGGGAGGTGCTGATGTTGTACTAGGAGTCCAATGGCTACAATCCTTGGGTACAATAGCTTTTAATTTTCAAGAACTTTTCATCAAATTTTCTGTGGAAGGAAAGGAAGTTGAATTAAGGGGTATTGCAGGGAAACCAGGAAAGATAATCAGCTCTAATGGTATGACAAAGCTTCTAAAAAAGGAGCAAAGAGGTGTAATTGCACAATTATGTTCGCTAGATGTTTCCACATTGGAATCATCTATTTCTCCAGATCTCCAAAAAGTCCTGGACAATCATTCCAAGGTATTTGAGACTCCCAAAGGTCTCCCACCTATGCGTGATCATGATCATGCTATTCATCTGATTCCAGGAAGTGTTCCTCCAAACATCAGGCCGTACAGATATCCCTATGTCCAAAAAAGTGAAATTGAACGTATGGTTGCAGAAATGCTAGAGGCTGGTATAATTCAACCGAGTCAAAGTTCTTTCTCTGCTCCAGTAGTATTGGTGCACAAGAAGGATGGATCATGGCGCATGTGTCCGGATTATAGGGAGCTCAACAAGCTCACTATTAAAGATAAGTTCCCCATTCCTGTCATTGATGAATTACTGGATGAATTGCATGGATCAATTTACTTCACCAAGTTGGATCTTCGTTCAGGATATCATCAAATCAGAATGAAGATTGAAGACATTCCGAAAACGGCATTTAGAACTCATGAGGGTCATTATGAATTTTTGGTCATGCCTTTTGGCCTTACCAATGCACCTTCAACATTTCAAGGTTTGATGAATTCAATTTTCAAACCATTCCTTAGAAAATTTGTGTTAGTATTTTTTGATGATATACTAATCTACAGCAAGTCTTGGAAGGATCATGTTGAACATGTTGACAGGGTGCTACAACTATTGGAGGAGAAACAATTATATGCAAAAAGATCCAAATGTTTCTTTGGAGTCCAGGAGGTGGAATATTTGGGTCATATTGTATCTCATGAAGGAGTTAAGGTAGACCCTAGCAAAATTAAAGCCATTAAGGAATGGAAAATCCCCACATCCATAAAGCATCTGCGAGGATTTCTTGGGTTGACAGGGTATTATCGCAAGTTTGTTAAGAATTATGGGAGAATAGCAGCACCTCTAACAACATTATTGAAGAAAGATGCATTTTCATGGACTCCGGAAGCAACAAAGGCCTTTGAACATCTTAAAGAGGCAATGTGCCAAGCACCGGTCTTAGCTACACCGGACTTCACAAAAACCTTTATTGTGGAATGTGATGCTTCAGGAAATGGAATTGGTGCTGTTCTAATGCAAGATGAAAGACCCATTGCTTTTGAAAGTCGTCCAATCAAGGGAAAGTTTTTAAGCAAAGCTATTTATGAGAAGGAAATGTTGGCAATACTCCATGCACTTAAGAAATGGCGACCCTACCTAATGGGAAGACACTTCAAGGTAAAAACGGATCATGATAGCCTTAAATACTTTTTAGAACAAAGATTATCCTCTGAAGAGCAACAAAAGTGGGTCACAAAGATGTTGGGTTATGACTTTGAAATCATCTACAAAAAAGGGAAGCAAAATGTGGTGGCAGATGCACTCTCAAGAAAGGATGAGGATGTGGAAGCATTGTTGTGCACTATTTCTATTATCCAACCAGATTGGATAAACGAAGCAAGGGAGGAATGGAAGAATGACGAAGAAGTGTGGGCACTTATTCGAAAGCTACAACAAGATTCCAGTACGTCTGATACATTTAGCTGGAAAAATGATTCGTTATGGTACAAAGATCGCTTATACCTCTGTAAGAATTCCCAGCTAAAACAAAAGATTCTTATGGAATTGCACACTTCTCCCTTAGGAGGGCACTCAGGATTTTTAAAAACTTACCACAGGGTTAAGAAGGAATTTTTTTGGGATGGCCTTAAATCAGATATTCAAAAGTTTGTGGCGGAATGTTTGGTTTGCCAACAAAATAAAGTTGAAACAATTAAGACACCGGGTCTATTACAACCTTTATCCATTCCAAGCCAACGTTGGGAGGAGGTTTCAATGGATTTTATCACAGGTTTACCCAAGTCTGAGGGAAAGAGTGTCATCATGGTGGTAGTTGACAGACTTACCAAGTATGCACACTTTTGTGCATTATCACATCCATTTAAAGCCAGTACAGTTTCTACTGCATTTATGGAAACAATTCAAAAGCTACATGGAAACCCAAAGATTATTGTAAGTGACAGAGATCCCATTTTCACTGGAAATTTTTGGACACAATTATTTTCTTGTCTTGGTACTCAGTTAGCTCATAGCTCATCTTATCATCCTCAATCTGATGGGCAAACTGAGATAGTAAACAAATGTTTGGAAGGATATCTTCGTTGCTTTGTATCTGATAAACAGACACAATGGGTCAAATGGTTGCCTCTGGCTGAATGGTGGTATAACACTTCCTTCCATACAGCAACAAAAATGACCCCATTTATGGCACTTTATGGGTATCAACCACCATCCATCACATCATATTTAAGAGAAAATTCTAAGGTTCAGGCAGTGGAACATCACATCGAACATCAACAACAAGTCCTCCAACTCTTAAAGGATAACCTCGTGTTGGCACAAAATAGAATGAAACAACAGGCAGATCAACATCGCAGTGAAAGAAGTTTTGATGTAGGTGATTGGGTATTCCTACGGCTACAACCATATAAGCAAATGTCCCTAAAGCAAGCTAAGAAGGATAATAAATTATCACCAAAGTATTATGGTCCGTACAAGGTGTTGCAAAAGATTGGTACTATGGCATACAAATTGGAGCTTCCTGCAGCTTCTCGATTGCACCCAGTTTTCCATGTTTCATGTTTAAAGAAGGTTATAGGTGACAAGCTCCCAGTTCAAACAATATTGCCAGAACTTGACGAGGAAGGAAAAATTATATTGGAACCAGAAGCAGTCACAGAAACAAGAACTCGACAGCTACGAAATCGATCAATTTCAGAGTATCTTATCAAGTGGAAGAACTTATCCGCTGAAGATTCCACATGGGAGGATGAGAATTTTATGCAGAAGTATCCAGAACTACTCAAGCGTTGAGGACAACACTTTTTTGAAGGAGAGGGGCATGTTGGGTCCCTATAATACTAGTGATTACCCCATTACTATTGTAGTTATACCCCTTATTTATATTGTTGTGCCCCCATTACCCCCATATTGTTATTAATGTGCCCATAGAATCCCTCTATTGTTATTTTTGTGGCTTTATATTATTATTGTTAGGTCGGCTGGATTATATTGTGACTCCATAGACTCCTATATATAGAAAGGAGGATTTGTCATTTGTATCATCCAAGAATTGTTCATTTATGTAATGTAAAGGAGGTTGCCCCCTTGAAGAGGCTGAATTCTAAGGCGTGGATCTCTCTTTTCTATCTTTTTGTGAGCTGGTTTCATAACATAGTAGCTTTGCACTTCTTTCTTCCATTTGCTAAGGAGTCAACCTTGTTAATTTAAGAAAGGGAGCATGATTTTCTCTATAGTTATTAGTGACCAATTTTTTAGTGGCCATATTTTTACTTTCTACTTCCATTTCCATACTAAAAGAATTCTCAAGATATTTACCTTTAGATAGATACATCTCATTTTGCAAATTTTCCTTTAAAGTACGCACAAATAGGTCTAACATTTTATCCTTTGAAATATTCTTTACAATAAGACATAATTTTTGGAATTGTTAAATGTGCTTTATAATTGAACCTTTTTGTAAAATATTTACCAACTGAATAAATAACTTTTTTCTCTTGATATCCCCATAATGTGAAATCTATTCCTGTATAAAAATGAACCCGAATAGAGTAAAATCATTTTTCCTTTCAAAAAAGGATAGAAAAAATTTGAACTCACCTATTTGAGACAAAATTTTAGTGCATACAGGAACCCTAACTTACATGGAGCATATCTCTAAAACTATAGCAAACCAATATCTGAAACTTGGACCATATTTTCACCATGATTTCATCTCCACATGCTTGAAGCTTCATGGTCTAAATCCTTATAGAAAAAAAATTCTTAACAAGAAAGTTGAACTAAAATATTTGAGACATAATTTAGGAGTTTTCAGAAACCCTAACTTTCTTCAACCATATCTTTAAAAATATAGAGAAACAAGATATGAAACTTGAGCCAAAGATTTATCAATATGTTCTCTCATTCTTCTCTATCTATCACCATTTGTAACTTCCAGAAAACATTTATAGTAAAAATTCCATGATTAAATTTGTCAATGTCACATCACTACTCGCTTATTAAATTCAAGGCCGAGGATGACCATCCTACAATTTCAGTCCCACACATGGCCTGATGGTCATTCCTGGGTGTGGGCTAAAAATTTCAAGTAAACACATTCCCATTGGCACATTACACTATAAACATGGGTTCCAAGCCCCAGTGGGCACTCCTAGGCATGTGCACATCGGATTGCACTAAATTGGGTTAACGGGTGGAGGAGCACTAGCGCAAGAAGCGTGCCACCTAGATCTAATGATACAAGCACCCGTAAATCGAACAAAACTTATCACCCCATGCCACTAAGTTGCATGCGCAATAACAACTAGAGGTCATGTGAAGGAGGCCACTTTTCAGTAGGATAGGCCTCTCACATGCCTTCCGAACTTTCAAAATATGTTTCCCACCTAATGTGAAATGATACCATGTGTCTTATCCACGTCACCCATGGCCCATTGCAACACCATATCACCTTGTCATTACTAATTTTCCTCCTCATTAGCCTCCACATGGATTTTCCATAACACTTAGCTCCATTCCACCTCATCCACCACATCATCTGACATCAATAGCCACATCTCCATTCCACTCTCCCGTCACCACCCATGTATCAAAGTCCCACCACAATAATGTTTCATCTTGATGTCAAGGGGACTTTGGTGAAAGTTCTCCCACACAAATCTTACAATGGTTGAGATAACCCATCGAATGGTTGCAACAAACCTTGCACCAATAAATTGCATGGTAGCTAGCTGGGCCAAGGGTTTTGGAGAGGAACGTGTGTTAGCCTCATGTTACCTCCATATCACATAGAGGCCTTCCATAGCTAGGATTTCTATGATGTGGCAGCATGCCACATGTCCCCCACACCAACTACACCCCACACCCTACCAACATTAGCATGAAGTCACTAAATCTTCCCACCTAAAAATCTCTGCATAAGTGTCAAGTCTTGATTACTATAAATTGCATTAGGAGGCTCATTTTGGGTTAATTATCATACATTAAAGTGGTTGTACTTGTTTCTTCCAAAATTTACAAATTTGGAAAATTCGAGTGCAAGCTTAGCACCCTCAAAGTATAGCTGAAATACGCCCTATGGTCTTTCCCACTAAGGGTTTTACTTACCAAAAATTTAACAAATTTTGTTGTCTTTATCTCAGTACCAATAGGCGAAGAGAGAATTTTCTGCTATAGAGAAGGACAATCTCCTTAGAACCAAATTCCCTACAATTCACATGGATTAATACCCCTCAATATATTATTGAACCAAATAATTCCACATCTACTTAATTAAGCCATTTTATATTAAAAACCCTCCAAATCCATCATTAAAACTTAAAATGTTATGCCTGGACATGAATTATATAGACCTGGACACAGCCTAACCTCGTCACATCAACACGTGGTGTTGCTCCTCCCTCATTTCGAGGTATGGAATCTAGCTCAATAATGGCCTCTTCCTCACATATAAAGGATGTTGTGGACACGAAAGGATAGGAAGTAGAAATGTGTTGTCCCAATGTCAACATGAGAAAGGAAGTGTGCCTATGACAACTCTATAGTTAAGATAGTTCTTTCATAATTTGATAAAACAAATGGGCTCTTGGCACATGTCAGAAGACTATGAGGGCCCATAACCATCCTCCCTAGAGTGTAGACAGAGGCTAGAAGTGATGGAAGTAGAACCTCGCTAGGAAAAGGAGTATAGTAGAAGGTTTGAGATGCGACTCTTTCTGAAGAAGAAATAAAATTCCAATAGAATCTCTCTTAAAACATCCAAAAAACATTTCTGGGAGAAGATCATATGGTTGGTTAGCAAGCACTAGGTATACTTGAAGTTGTTGCAAGAAAATATAGGGGCAGTGAAGATAGTTGAGAAATAAAAGGAGAAACACATAGTGAGTATTGAAATAACTTCACAAAAAAATTGCAGCAATCATGAGTTTTATTAATCATATGATGAAATAAGAAGTTCTTGAAGCCAATATCAACCTCTCTCAATGGGCGACGAGAGAAATTCAACCACAAAATAAACTTGAGCTGATAGTGGATGTAGAGAATAGAGCAAGGTACATGACCAAGGAAGTACAATCTGTGCCCAAAAGAACCTTTTGTAAATCGCTTAAACGCCAAAAAGGAAATCCAAGAGGACTTGGAGGAGGGGGATTATGTGGTGCAAGATAAAGCCATTGTGGACTTATACGGAAATCATTTTGAATTTTTGTTCATATTTAAGAGTCTTTTCAAGGAACGAGGATAAGTGGACTAAGATCCCATTATGAGCTTGGTGCAAGCAATAGACAAGTTGTGAGCATGTACCCCAATGATGGATGAGGAGTATAATTATATGTGGAATGTATATAGGTCAATTGTTTGAAATAAATTAAAGCTAAGGAAAAGGAAAACCACAACAGGAACAACCTCGAGTTCAATGACATCATCACCTCAGGTGACACATCAAACACAATCCTATCACAATCATCATCTAAGAAAGAGAACAAAAGGTGGCACCCATCCAAGAGAGAGAGAAGAGCTACCCAAGCCAAATTTGGAGGGGCCCAATCTACAGTCAGAAGATCTTTTAAGAAACATTGAGCAGAAGATAGTTACAATAAAACTGGAAATTTTTTAACATTTTTTGAGTGGTTTCACAAATACCACTAGTAGTTTAGAATAAGATCAAGCTTCTTGAATTCCTATATAAAAGGGGGAGAAATCTTGGTTGCATGGGAAACTCTACCAAAATTTATAGTGAATTACTAGGAGGTCTTGAAGAAATTTAGGGAAAGGCTTCTGAAGTAACTCCTGGGTCATTTGGTTTTCTTATCATGCATGTTTCCATAACACCTTATGTTTCGAAGTTTACTACTAATGAAATACAAGTTTATGCAGTTTTCATGGCGTTTTGAACTGTGAACCTGATCTATTATGTAAATTGTGTAGAATTGTATGAATATTTTAGGTTGAATGAACTATAGCATCACTATGATAGTTTGTTTTAGTTTTGCAAGATCTATCAATTTATTTTGAAGAGTATCTTGACTTTCTTGTTATTTCTTGCAAGGGTTTTGCAAGATAATGCTAAATTTCAATAATATGTGTTTCTAATGGTCGAATTCTTAACTGCTCAGTCATCCACTAAGATTTAATTGGTTTAAACTAATTCTTAATTAATCCTTTAAGTTGGGTAAAAATTGATTCTCCACATTTCATACATATTTACCTTTTAGAACTTTTATGTCAAACCCAAGTGTTATGAATGCTCTTACTCAAAATCAATGGAAATGCGGCCCAAAAAAACAATTAATGTATGGTGTTTTCCTCCAATATTTATTCCCAAAAATTTTTCTAACAAACAAAGATTTCAAACAAAATTTAGATAAAATTTGAAAGATTTTTTGTTCATGCGACATGCTGATATGAGGAAAACTTAATGAAATTTGGATGTGCGTAATGAATATTTTTTAGGGTTACTTGTGATTTCAATTATGTTATTTTACTCACATGCATTTCACTACTAAGAATATTTGTTTGCATAGAGATGGGATTCAATGGCTATGATGAAATTCTTCATGTGATTTCCTATTCTTGTGACCCTTAAAGGGGAAACTGAAATACATGTATCTTGAAAACGAATAAATTTTCGTTATATTAGATGATTTAAGTCTGGCTTTTTTTTTTTTATTTTTTTATTTTTTTTTTGTGCGTGGTTCACGAACATCTTCAGTCAACGGGTGATGCTACGTCCACTGGAAAATTCTAGGCTTGACGCCCCATGGCCTATTGCAAGACCTGGCCCCAAAAGCTTTCGGGAATTGATCCTATGACCTCCCATCTGGCGAGGCCTCGTCTTGACCGATTGAGCTAACCCTTGGGGCTTGATTTAAGTCTGAATTACATGGTCATTTATATATTATATTTATAAAGATCAATTAACATATGATTTTATTTTCCTATTTTAAAATCATCTTGTTTTGATCAGATTGAATAAAACAAACCGACCCAACATAGTCATAGGTTCTCAACATAGGAAATCGATCGAGAATTGTAAGATGGTCACTAACAAGATTCAATCTCAAGATTTTTCATAAACACGACAGTATATTTAATCACATTTAGATGTCCCCAGCTCTGCATTATGACACAACGAGTGTGACTAGAGGGTGTTAACATCTCATGGGGCCATTACCAAGGACGATTTAACATCATTCCCTAGGAAAGATGACATCTATTACATACCTTTTTGGTGGACATAGTTTGAAATTTTTGGTTATGCCTTCCACCTGGCAACTGCACTTTTCAAATTTTCTTCTCATACCATTCATCCATACATGTCTATCTATCCTACTCAATAGTCAGTGACAATGACCAAAGCCCTCATACATCTCCGTTGTATGTATTCCACTTATCATACTCTATATTAACCACTCTTCCATCATTTTAGCATCGTCTCCCCTATGCATCAATACACGCTAGGTTCATCAAGAAGACATACACAGAGTGATCTCGATCAAGATCTAGTACCTTCACTTTCAAACCCTAATCGTCTCATGTACACTTTGAACCAACAATATAAAACCTTATTTGTCGAGCCCTCGGGAACCCAAGTAACCAGAGACCTACTTATGCCATTAGCAACAATGATAACTCAATTTTCATGCTCCGAGGCTAGCGATACGAATTCCATGCCTTCAAGTGTAGTTCATGGACATATCAAGTCACTCAGTCCTAGAAGAAAACCTAAACTGTGTCCAAAAACAACTGAGAAAATGAGAACCCCGAATTCATCTGCCTCTGGGGATGGCATCTTACAACACATTATGGTCGAACATCATCAACCTTGTAAGTAGCCAAATCAACGAAATCAACAATTGGCTTGGGTGGCATCGTGATATGCCACATTGGCTTTACCTTGAGTACTACATGGCATGCCTAAAAATTAGTTAAAAGTTCTAACATAAATTAGTAATAATAATATAAAATAATTATTTTATATTATTTTTTTTCTCTGTAAAAACTAATTCTATTAAGAGGAAAGAAAAATATAGTTACAATGAGGTAGTAGCCTCAGCTGAGAACATCTGAGTTTCTTCTGGTTATCAAAACTGTCCCATGTTTGGGAAAACCAGTTACACTTTGCAAAAAACCATGCAGAAAGTCGGGAATACAACAGTAAAACCAGAATGAGAGCTTGAGAGAGCACCATTTGAAGCATTTGAGACAACATCATATGACAGATTGCTACACAAGTTAGCAACAGAACCACAAATGCCAGAACCACAAAACTACAAACAGTATCACAAAAACCACTAACAACAGAGCCTAACCAGTCAGCAGCAAAAAACTTGGGTGACACGTGGGAGACCATGTGGCATCACATAGGGAAGTCTGGGTCCAGTGGCTCCTCAATGACGGGGCACTCATTCCCATACCAAATCTCGCCTTCCTTCACCACGCCACCCTCCGCCCCGCCACCTGGAGGTTCCAAAGCCTGAAGGGTGCCACTCGAGCTGCCAGCAATGGCCATTGAAATTGTGGTGCCGTGAGAGCTGCCACCTGGTTGCCGAGTGTCGCCTGCAGCATCACCTTCCTCATGCTGCCCGCCGCGCCTTGCTGCTCTACCTTCATCCGCCGAGAGCTGCTCTGAGCCATGTCTACCAACAATTCTACAGTTGTCCTAAGGTTGCTCGGCCGGTTACGCTCCGGAGCCCTGTACTAATCTTCTTCTTCAGAGAAGATGATGGTAATATTAGCAGTGTTAATGGGCCAGTTCAGGTTGCTCTAGAATCTAAAGTGAGTTGACTAGAAGGCATTGTGTGGATAGACTCTACGAGGTGAGCTAGGAGGGGGAGAATTAGCCTGGGATGAAGTCGGAGAGGCAGGTGGTGGTGGCTGCTCCACGCTTTGCGCTGCCTGAGAGTGAGCGCAGCCCCATCGGCTACCTCCATGGTGGCTCCTCATGCGGTGACGAACCATGGTAATGCAGCGAGGGAGAAGCGCAGCTGAATTGGGTGCTTGGATGGGAAGCAGAGAGTGCGCAGAGGGGGCCTGAATAGGGTTCAGAGGGTAGAGCTGGGAGAGTGAATTAAGACAGCAAGGAGTCAAACAACGATTTCCTGTAACAATTCTGCTGCAGGGGTTTCCTGCTTGGAGCAGGCATATACTGAAGGAGGGAGGACAGACAATGGAGTTGATGGGCTTATGCACCATGTTTAATCTAACCATCTCCTTATCTCGATCGGGGCATTCATTTATTATGTCCTGCAGGCGGATCTGCTCTCGCCTGAGGTGAGTTTGCAGGTGCCTGAGCTGGGCATGGAGATTAGCGCTGGCCTGCAGCTGGCTGGGCCGAGCGTCGTCGTTCCTCTGAAGCGCCATTAATAGCTTTGAATATCACCTGCATCCAGGTAATTATTTTATATTATTATTATTATCCTTAATTTACTTTATTATTACTATCATTAATTTATATTAATTTATTATTACTAGTGGTTTATATTTAATTCTATTATTATTATAGCCATTTATTATTATATATTATTATTATTATTTAAATATTGCTATTATTTATTTTTAAAATTTCTTTTAATATTAATTAAATTATTTTTATTAATTTTTATTTATAACATTAATTTTATTCAGCATAATAAAGAAAAAAAAATAATTTATTATAAAATAAATATTTTATACTATTATTATTGTTTTAACCATAAGTTTACATTATTATGATTAATTTACGTTATTATTCTTATGATTGATTTATATTAATTTATCATTATATATAATTATGATTATTATTGTTATTAATTATTACAACTTGTTATTTTTTAAATATTGTTATCAATTATTTATATAGTTTTTATTTAAGTATTGAGGGGTTTTCGCAGTGCATTATATTAGATATCGTTTTTTGGGATTCAACTACATTAAGTAAGTCATTCATCTATGACCATTTCCATGAGGGGTAGTCATAATTGACTAAGTTCTCATGATTTTTGAATATTCCACTTAGCACTCATTGCATTAGGTGATGCTCAAAAAATGATATCTAATATAATCCACTGAAAAAACCCCCAACACTTAATTCAAAAGAGTGAAGGGAACTCTTCTTGAATGGTTCATGATGCACAATACTTGCTAAGGTTTTGCAAATGGGGTAGCAAGCTAAGTGGGCTTGATTATGGGGAAAACTCCACAGTTAAGCATGCTTGAGCCACAAGTGATATGGGATGGGTGACCTCTTGGGAAGTCTTGGTTACCGGGTGCAAGCCCCAGAAGTGATGATTGAAGATATGTGATTTATTTCACTAGTTTCAATCCCACTTCTTCACCCCTGTGAGCATCACCTAATGCAATGAGTGCTAAGTGGACTATTAAAAAATAATGAGAAATTAGTCACTTACGACTACCTCTCATGGAAATGGTCATAGATGAATGACTTACTTAACGTAGTTGAATCCCAAAAAATGATATCTAATATAATGCACTGTGAAAACACTCAATACTTAGTTCAAAAGAGTGAAGGGAACTCTACTTGAATGGTTCATGATGCACAATACATGTTAAGGTTTTGCAAATGGGGTAGCAAGCTAAGTGGGCTTGATTATGGGGAAAAACCTCCTGGGAAGTCCTGATTACTGGGTGCAAGCCCCGAAGTGATGGTTGAAGCTATGTGATTTATTTCACTAGTTTCAATCCCACTTCTTCACCCATGTGAGCATCACCTATTGCAATGAGTGCTAAGTGGACTATTCAAAAATCATGATATATTAGTCACTTACAACTACCTCTCATGCAAATGGTCATAGATGAATGACTTACTTAACATTGTTGAATTCCAAAAAATGATATCTAATATAATGCACTGCGAAAACCCCTGATACTTAATTCAAAAGAGTGAAGGGAACTCTACTTGAATGGTTCATGATGCACAATACTTGCTAAGGTTTTGCAAATGGGGTAGCAAGCTAAGTGGGCTTGATTATGGGGTAAACTCCACAGTTAAGCGCGCTTGAGCCAGAGGCGATCTAGGATGGGTGACCTCCTAGGAAGCTCTGGAAACCGGGGGCAAGCCCCGAAAGTGATGATTGAAGCTATGTGATTTATTTCATTAGTTTCAATCCCACTTCTTCACCCCTGTGAGCATCACTTAATGCAATGAGTGCTAAATAGACTATCAAAAATCATGAGAAATTAATCACTTACAACTACCTATCATGGAAATGGTCATAGATGAATAACTTACTTAACTTAGTTGAATCCCAAAAAATGATATCTAATCATTTTTATTGTTAATAGAATTATTACTTATTTAATAATATTTATATTAATAATATTAATAAATAAAAAAAAATTATTTTATTATAAAATAGTTATTTTTTAATAATATTAATATGGATTATTATTATTATGTATATTATTAATTTTTAATAATATTAATCCCGATTTTTAATATTTATATTAAGTATTAATATGATATACATAAAGGTATATATTTAGTTAATTAAATATGATTGTGCTAGTAATAGAGAAAGGAGTATGCTGTAAAACTGCTTCTGCTTGGCTAAGAGCTCGTCTTCCTCGGACGTAAGGAAACAGGTTAACGGCCCAAGACCCAGAGGCATCTGGCAGGAGTGAGAGCCTGCTCCCGATTACGGACCACCAGGGTTATACCAGGTGGCGTGGTTTTCCTATTTAACAGTGATGAGTCAACCCAGCATTCGCGGATAGCAGCCAGAGATGGTTGTCCTCACTGTTGGTTTGACACCTGAGTTGATAGGTTTTACCACCTTCGGTAAAAAAAAAAAAAAAAAAATAGAGAAAAATATACCACCCTAATGATATTTTATTTACTACTAGCCTTTATATGAACTAGGTAAAGAACTCTTCAGCTCTTCAATTTAGTTTGTTTTTTCATCTCAGATGCCAATAACTGATAGGATAGGAAGTTTGCGAATATGGGCTTTCGTTATTCCCTACGAATTGGGAATATAACCAACTATTAGAGGGTTAATACAAGGCTTGATCCTTGCCTGTGGGTTCTACCGAGTATGTCATTCACAATAAAACATGCAATTCAACCCCACTATCCAGTGACTTTCTCAAGAGGTTGGAAGGACCGCTACAGCCCATATTTCATCCATTAATGACATCCTACCATACTGTATTAAGGATCAAGGGTGGTAACTTCAGGACCTTGGATTTTTCTCGGTTTGTCGCAAAACTCCTGCGCTAGGTCACTGTCTCTTTCACCTCTATCAATTATACCTGTCATCCTGTTTCAATCAACAACGTAAGCTTCCTTACACCCAACGAGCCCATTTCTTGAACATAACCGCTTTTTTCGCCACCGATTTACTTGATAAGCCTCCCATGCCTTTCAATTGTACAGAATCCCCACCTCAAAACCTAATGGTATTCATAGCACCATACTTGACGATGCAGTTGGTATTTCCAAAACACATGAATGCTTACAGTGGAAAATCATCCTCCACATCTCCATGGCTTTAATTTCAATCTCGTTATTGTTATGAGTGTAACACAGTACAACAATTGGATTTTTAAAGGTCTTTGATGTTTATAGGATTGATTTCAGATATATCATGATAATAGAATTATAATATAACCAGTGTAAATTTGTTTTAATCCTCATATTTGGAAACGGAGGTTAACTTTGTTCTGATATAATTTTTTATTATTATTATTTTTTTTAAAGATTGTTAAGTGATTTTAGATTTTTTTAAATACGATGAATTAAAAAATATGTACATTGATTTATTAAACATTGAAAAAATTATATTTGGCGTAAGTTTTAATGACACATTATTAAAATGTTTTAACTATACAATTTTTTTTTTTTAATTAATATTTCCTAAAATATTATTAGAAAATTGGAAAATTTACATAGTTTTTTTTACTAATTACTTACTATTTGTTTATTATATTAGAGATATTGTAATGTAATGTAATTAATTTTATTAGATGAAAATAAAATAAAAACAATTTAAGGTAAACATGATTTGGTAGAATTATAGGTGGTTTTTGAGGTATATGAGAATCCATAATATTCATGTGGAATATATCCTATTTAAAGAGCGAAATTAAACCACCCTAAATCTATCTTAACTCCTATGAGGGATCAAATCACTTGGAATGGAAGCCTTTTTTGGAGTGAAAAGAGATTTTATTTTATTCATCTTGAGACTTTAGATCCACAGTTAAGATGGATCTAGACTGGTATTTAAACTAATATAACCATATATGTCGTGAATCCACTTATACATATTTTTATATCACACACAAAAAAAAAAAAATCCAAATTTAAAGTACCATGATAACTATCAAAGAGGTCCTTAACGTTTATCATCACACTAATGAATATATATTACATGATTTTTTTATTGTCATTGACCTTACGAGTTTTGGTTTCTTACAAAGCTTTTGCTTGGTACTTGAATTTCCATTTAAGTCAAGTTGTTTTGTGTTTATAACCGTAGTGAAATTATAAGTATACACATATATGGGGTTATTATACACATCCTTGTCATAAACTAACTAACCCAACATCAGGCTTAGCAGCTCCAGAGTTCTCGAAGTTTTGGGTGCTCCACAACTATGTTACATAGTTCTTGGGATGGAGTTTCCATCCATGGTCCTCCGCAACTCGTCCTGTATAGTTGTACTGCATGATCCTCAAGATGGGGTTTCCATCCATGGTTCTCCACTACTCATCGTCAGCAGAAGGTGGGCAAAAGAACACAGTCTCCTTGGTTACTTTCTCCTCCCGCGCAAACGATGTTAGAGTAATTCTCCGTTTCATAGAGGTCTCCTATGCCTAGGGTTTGACCTAAGAGGTCATGAGGTCATTTTCTCTATCATTTTAAAGATTCTTCTAGTTGAATGATGTTTGTGCAATGACCTTTTAACCACAACAAGGCATGACTTCCATCTTTGCATTACAGGGTTACTGGAATACTTTCCTCCTTTTGGCATTATCAATTTGTACACGGGTATAGATGGTATCCCCCCATTCTCTGTGGTATTGACCACATTTTTAATCCCTATTTGCATTTCAGTAGGTTGGTCCAGTACGGAAAGTTATGGGAAAGAGTATGTTATAGCATTTCCAATTCGCGAATTTCTCATGATCGCCGTGTCTCGCATGCCGGATCTTTCACTATTTCATGTTCTTCCCGAAAGCGTGCTAATCCCTATGTTGTGCGGAGCTGAGCATCTTATATTCGCTGGGGTACCCACCCTCTGCAGGAGCCTTGTGCAGTAAACCCCCTACGGGCGGATCGTCCGTCGTCGTCAAATTGAGTAGTCGAGGGGTGCACACGGGGTTTGATTCTCCAAAGCATTAGAGAGTTGAGTTTCCCAGCCCTACCTCCACCTCCAATTTATTCATAAAAGGGGCCTTGTCAGCATGAGTAGGCCGCTTCTGATTGAGGGAAAGAGTAAACCAGCAGCCCTCTACTAATTGATGCTGCTTCCCCTTCAATAGTCATCGGGGGGGGGAAATCATCTCGGAATTGATTCGGCATGGACGAGCCGCTCTTTCGATCAAATATTCGATAGCGTAATTACATATATAATGATCTTTATTTCGTCTCTATCTAGTTACCAAAAGACAAGAGAGATATAGTGATTGACTAATGAAATTCGATTGAAACCAAGCAATCTGCCTTACCTTTCACCGGCCTCTCCGAAGAAGTTAGTCCGAACTAGTTCAATCGATAATGATGGCTTCACCATAGTCTCCAGGTAATTATTTTATATCAAATTTCATATTTACAAGTTTGTTCACTCCATTGTTTTAACACATTAATTTATTGGTGCAAGGCTTCCTTTCGACCTTGTAGGATTTGGCTAGAGACCCCACCAACCTCCTAGAGAATTACTACGGAAAGGCTTTCAGTCACAATTCTGGCTTGCTTCTGGGTAAAGTGTACACCAACACACCAATTTCCTATATTGGCTTAGTGTTCAATTCTGAGTCTTGTTTATTTTTTATTCACCCTTTATTGGCCTGTGACTATAAGTCAAAACTAATTGGGTCGATGGTTTGATAACGCCCTAGTTCTAGGCTTGGCTTAATGTTGTATGTTATGATAACATTCACGTTGTTTTCAAGTGTTTTCCTATTGAATCTAGAGGTTTTGATTCATGTTCATAACATTAAGTTATTTTTGTGAAAGAGTCCCTATTATATGTATTTTCCAAAATTTTGTTTACTTGAATAGAGGTTTTCTTCCTATGGAAAAACCCTAGTTGTAAGGAGTTTTCTAAATTAGGGTTTTGTTTTGGAATTTGAGATTTTTTCCCTCTGTTTACAGTTTCCATAGAACTGAGTTTCCATAGAACCCTTGGTGAATTTTCTTATGGACTGAGATGTTTGAGTTCTCTGAGTATAAGAACTCATATGTATTTTACACAACGTTTAGAAAGTACATGTTCTGAGTTTCCTTTTCGAGCTTGGTGATCCAATGCATTCTTTGTTATTTAGCTTATTACTATCTTCTCCTTAATGTTGTCAAATTATCTCTTTTAAGACATTATTACTTGATTGGGTTTGCTACAGGAAAATGTTTATAGATGTTAGAAGTATTGTATGAATTAATATAAATTTATATCCATTCCTATAATTCTACTTAGGAAAAATTCTGACACTTATTTTTTGAAAAGAAATTGCATAATTTACTCATTTATGTATAGTGTGGCATTTATGTCTCTTACTGTTTCTATCATTTCCATTTTTTCACTCAATTTCATATTCACTATGAGTGACATACAAACATAAGAAAAAAATAATACAACCACTCATAAACTATTAAGTACTCCTATTTAATTTAAATTAATAATAAATACTTATCTATGGTCTACATTAGTTAGTACACTACAACAAAACCAGCGATTAGCGTCCCTTTTTACTTCTTTTTTTGCATCTAGAGCCCATTTTTGGTGCTATTTGCATCCATTTATCAAATATGGTGCAAAACTTGACACAAAATTTGCATCAAGTTTTGCACCAAATCTTACACCAAGTTTAGCACCAGGTATTGCAATAGGTTTTGCACCACGTTTTGCACCAAATTTTATGCCAAGTTTTGTGTCATCCTTTACACCAGGTTTTGTTCCAGGTTTTGCATCAAGTTTGGCACCTAATTTTGTTTGACATACTTTTGCAACCTCATTTGCATCCACTTTTTGCACCTACACTTGCATCAACTTTTGCATCGACTTTCGCATCCTTTTTTGCATCCTTTTTTAAATCATTTTTTGCATCCATTTTTTCATCCATTTGTGCATCCCTTTTGCGCCAAGTTTTACATCGTGTTTTGTGTCTAGTTTTGCATAAAATTTTGCATCTACTTTTGTTGCATCCACTTTGCCCTCTTGTTTGGCATCCATATTTACATCCTCTTTTGCATCTATTATTGTACCCACTATTGCATCTAATATTTTTGTGCCACAATTAGCGCCTAGTTTGGCACCTCCTTTTGCACCCACTTTTGATTATAATTTTGCATCCACGTTTGCATCCTCATTTGCGTCTAGGTTTTCATCAACTACTACATCTATTTTTGCATCCCTTTTTGTATCCAATTTTGGACCAGGATTTGCATCGGGTTTTGTGTCTCGTTTTGCATCTACTTTTGCATCGACTTCTATTGCATCCACTTTTGCACACAATTTTGCATCCACTGTTGCACCCATTTTAAATTTCACTTTTTGCATCCCTTTTTACATCTTCATTTGCATCATACTTTGATTCTTTTTTTGCATCTATCATTACATCCACTTTTGTTATGCCACAATTTGCACCATGTTTTGCACTCACTGTTGTATCCACGTTTGCTTCCAATTTTGCATCCATGTTCACATCCTCTTTTGCATCAAATATTGCATCTATTTTTGCATCCACTTTTATGTCAGGTTTATGCATTGGGTTTTGCATCTCGTTTTGTATCTACTTTTGCATCTACTTACATTATATCCATTTTTTGCATCCAATTTTGTTTTGCCTGTTGCATCAATGTTTGCTTCCACTTTTACATCCATTTTTGCATCTTATTTTGCATATTTTTTGTCTATTGTTACATCCACTTTTGTTGCACCATATCTTGCGCCTACCATTGCAACCACATTTGCTTCCACATTTGCATCCCCTATTGCATCCACTTTTGTTTCATCCATTTTTGCATATACTTTTGTTTCCGTTGTTGCATCCACATTTGTTTCACCACAATTTGTGCCAATTTTTACACCTACCATTGGACCCATGTTTGCTTCCACTTTTGCCTTCATGTTTGCATCCAAGTTTGCATTGACAACTGCATCTACTTTTGCATCCACTTTTGTGTCAAGTTTTTCATGTTGTTGTGCATCTACTTATGTTGTATCCACTTTTCATCCAATTTTACTTCTATTGTTGCCCCCATTTCTATGTTCGCTTTTGCATCCCTTTTCCAACATTCAACATATTTTCTGCATTGATGATATTCCTTATGGCATTGACAATTATGAACAATTGATGACAATGTCAATAATATTGACAATGATGAAAATGAAGATGATGGCGATGACATGAATTGTGATTATGATGATAAAGACGATAGTGGTTACAATGACAATGATGATGATGGCAATGATTATGATGAAGACGATGCTAATGACGTTGGCGAATCTTCCCAATTTTAGATGTTGTCATTGTCATAATCATAAGCATTATCTTTGGTGTCATGATCATCATTTTCATCTAGGTCATCATCAAAAACAATAATGGCATGAATGATGATGATGCATGATTACAACAATGTCGATAGAAATTACATTAATGATGATGATGGGGATGATAAAAATGACAATGACGATGATAATGGTGGTGATGATGATCATCATCGATCATCTGTCAAAAATAGAGTTGTTATTTCTCTTACGTATATCAATGTTTCCTAAACAACCCTTTTCTAGCACTGATCACATTTTTTGGGTTGATGATATTTCTTACAACATCTACAATTATGAACAATTGCAAACAATGTCCATAATGATGATGATGATGGCATGAATGGTGATTATGATGATAATGTAATGATGGCAATAACAATGACAAGGATGATGGTGATGATGATGACAATGATTATGATAATGAGAATGACCTTACAATCTTATGGATTCGTGAACAATTACTAGTTTCAATACCATCTTCTGGATACGTATTACTATCATACTTTTTAAATTTTCTGTCTCTCTTGAGGTATCTTACTATAATGGTGTTGTCAACACTAGAAAGATATCTTGTTGTAATGGTGGTTCTAATGTTAGCACTAGCAAAGTTTAGTAGGGAGGATGCTACTACAAGAGGAATTCCTTCTAAGTGACTATGGCATTCAAAATGAGGCTTTATGGGCTGCTTGTTAACACATGTTCTCATGCTCATATGAAATTAATTTGAAAAGTTGCTTTAATTGGTTCCCATGCATAATTGATATTGATAATGGGGTGGTATAAAATTGTAATGGGCATATCCGTTAGTTAGTTATGATGGGTCAACAACATTGAAACCATCCAAGTGACATTTCACCTTGGAACAATCGTCGCTCGTGCGAAAACACGAAGTTTATGTAAATGAAAGTTGTGATTGTAGTGGAATTAAAACCATCGAGAAATATCAAAGAAGACGCTGCCTACCAGTTTTGAAAGACAACCAAGGCATTGAACAACTATTTGCGTTAGGATGTAGTGAGGGAATCGAAGGAAATTTGGCAGCCCTAAGTTGCCATTACTATTTCCAATCACACATTCAATAGTAACCATAAAAGGTAGCCACATATAAACAGAACCTCGAGGTGTTGACAGTCAGAATCTATTGTAATAGCTTTGACGTATATATAGTTTTGTGTTTAGATGAGAATGAAGTGGGCTTCATCCAGGGTTCGGCTCAATCCTCGTCCATTCCATGCAGTGGTGTTTAATTCGCCAAGCAAGAGAATATTACGTGAGTGTTCAGAGTTAAATCAACAGAAATCAAGGACGTGTGATTGTCAAATTATTGCTCCTCCCTTATGATTGAGCGCTTGATGCGATGGTCATTATCCTTGGGTGATACTTTTATTCCCCATTTTCTATTGAAAAAGTAGCGTTTTTCTGTTCGATTATGATAGGATTGGATGAACGCCGGTTTGGGTGGATGTAGACCCATGTTTTTTTGTGGTGATCTTCAAATGTCTTGAGGATAAGAAAAAAATCCTTGACCAAGGTCCATGGTTTTGGGGATGAGTTGGTCTTCTAGTGAAGCCATGGTTTCCCAACTTCAATCCTCTCACTATGTTGCCGATGACTACTCTAGTATGGGTAAGATTCCCAGTTTTCCCATTCACTTTACCCATCTAGATCTCTTAGAAAAAGTGGGCAATTTTATTGGAAGATTCGTCAAAGTAGACAGGGAAAGACTTTTGAAAGGCATTTTCACCTATGTTTGCATATGTGTTTAGGTAGATCCCAATGAAGTTTTGCGAGATAAAATTGAGCTCAAGTGGATGGGAATTGTGTATTCCCAACCCCTGGACTATGAAAATACAACTTTTCGATATAGGAATTACCAACAAGATAGACACCTTCAAACTGTCTGTCCCTTTCCAATAGGGGCTTCCTCCTTACAGTCATTTAAGAACTCTAGCTGCAGTTGGAGGGATCTTAAGGAAAGAGAGGGATCCAAAATGTAACACCCCTCCCTTGTGTGTCAAACTTTGCAAACCTAAGCTGAGAAAAGCTAGGTATGATGTGTAATATAAAAAGTAAATACATTATTAATAAATTAATCACTTGGAAAAGCGAGACACCAAGAGATGAGATTCTTGCCAAATCACATTGGTGAATGGGAAAGGATAATTCTTTCATGGTTAAGCTTCTCGATTTAATTCTAGATAAGTTGGATGGATTGGAGATAAATATCCATTGAGAAAAACATAAAAGTTGTGCGGGAGAGAAATTCAATCTTCTATGAGGAAAATCCTCATGGGAGAGAAAGGTGAGCTTTTATGAGATAAGCCTACGCAAATGGATAAAAAGATCCATAAAAGCGAGACACCGCTAATGGAAACCATATCATGAAATAAGGTATTAAATACCCATTGCATAGATCAATTGGAGGCGGTTGATCCATGGCAAGAACCTCGACTCGGTGGTGAACTGAAGAGTCATTTCTAGGTTGGGTAGCGGTGCTCTGTTTTCCAAGTGTCGTTCTCTCTTTTGATCTAGTTTGACTCACTTGCGTGGATTGTTCTGTATGTTGGTTTCTTACCCTCTATGTTATAAATTCCTTAGCATATGAGAGAATTTGCTTGAGTTTTAAATGCACTGCATGTGGCGTTAATGAGATGATTTTATGGATGCTCGCATATGAACAATCATGGTTTGCAATCGCATAAACATTGCCCCAGAATCGATCCACAAGCCACCAGATCTCTCTCTACACGACTTCCAACAGTTCATCTGCGTTTCTTCGTGGTCAAAATGATTTCAGAAAAGGTATTTTTCTGCAAGAGAGTGCTAAAATTGCAAAGCGCCATTATTTTCTTGTCGCTGTCATGAATCCTCTACGCCTTGTCCTAATGAAATTATTTAGAGTGCTTGATTGGAAAAATTTGCCATATTTCAACTTTCTGGAAATATTTCATTAAATAAGCTACCGTATTATCTAAAATAAATCTGAAGAAAGAGGCCGTGCTCAAAACAATGTTTTAAGCAGCAAATTTCACAAGGGTTATTTCTGGTTCAGTTATTCTGAGCTTTCAATGGAAAATTTTGACTCTATTTTGGCTTACAGGCAAGATTTCATAAACTAACGCTCTCTATAAATGGACTAGACAAGGTTGTGCTCAAAATTTTGTTTAAAAAATGGCAGAGTTTGGGAAGAAGTTCTTTAAGTTAATGGATCAGCATTCAGATGCATTTCAAGTGGTTTGATTGAATGATTTCTGTCTCAGTTCCGCACATTTAAAAGTTTTGGAGAATGGGAATTGATAATTCTGGTATTTGATGGTGTTCTATTCAAATTACACAGAAGAAGATAGAAAGCTAGGGCTCACAACCCCTACCTAAGAAATTCTGGTATTTGATGGTGTTCCCCGACCAACCAATTGTTAGGCTCACAACCCGGCTAGGCAAGGTCAAGTTTAGGAACAACCTAGCTAGGCGAAGTGAGAGAGTACCGTAGTTAAGCGCTGCAGGGTCAAAGAGAGAAGGTGAAGGGTTGGATGCCTCACCGATCAATGGGCTAAAGTAGGGGTTGGGTGCTTTGTCAAGCCCCCCCCGCTTCTTATTCACCAGTGTCGTGTCGAGAGCAAGGAACATTTTGGCAAATTCAATATTAAGCATCAATCTGCGATGAAACAGGGGATTCCTCTATAATCGGCTATGGGCTTATCTAGAAGGGCACCTCCTGGCCTTATGACTGGCATCTACACCTCCTTCCTTCCATATGCTAAGGTCAATGGTGAAGTGGGTCTAATCTCTTGCTATGGAACTTCATGCATGGACAAGGAATCAATATCTACCTACTATGCCAAGGGAACTATTAGAAGGGTACTAAATAGGACTAAAGACTATTGGCTATTGGAATGGCTAAGTTATACTAGATCTAGATCTTTATCTCGGTAGAGAAGAGAGTAAAGAAGTGAAACGTAGAGATGCGAGTATCATATGTCTAGACGAGTATAATATGTATAGAGCTCGAGAACGAGTATCATATGTCTTTCTTATGCTCAAACAATATTCTCATTATTTGCTTTGTAGCTTCTCAATCCATCTCTCAAACTCCTGAGGGTCTCCATCTAGTTAGGGGAATTTTTCTTCAACCTCTTTCCCACCGATTCCTCTTCCTAATGATGATAGGATTTGGGCATTTTGTATTCTACCATTCTACTGCTCATTTCTTTATCCTTGCTAGAATTTTCATATTATTCCGTGTGTGTGTGTGTTTGCACACACATGAATGTTAGCCAATAAAAAATAAATCAACTCAATTTACTGATCACCTCAGCATATCTGTAATAGGCATGTTGATATGAAACTAGCTAAAATTTTAAATCCCATAACAATATGCATATTAGGAATCAAAATAACATTTAATCAACCTCTCAAACCAACAATCACATCAAATGCAAAGTCATCATTAACACACATGTACCATGTAACAATTAAATTATCAAGTCAATTTTTTTTATTGTGTGGGTGTGTGTGAGCCTCTTCGGGTTTAGTGATTGCTCTTTTATGATCCACTCTGTAACTCTTAACAAAGCTTCTAACTTTATCTTTCAAGGCCCATCTAGTCCAAGTGTTGGACTTGGACCCTGATACCACTATGTAACTACCTCCCTTCCACCCCCTTAAAGGTTCCCAACCAGCTGAGGGGGGTGTTACTTATCGTCAACCCGATCCCCAGGGTCCATTACGAAGATGGGGTTAGAGAAAACTCTAATTATTGTAAGTCTATGGAATTAACTTTCGATATCACCATTGCATTTAGCTTGTTGAGAGCTTTCCGACAATACCAATTTTACCTTAATCATATTCCTAGATCAATAGTTACACTTGATTAAAGCTCATCCTATCACAAGAGGCCATGAAAACATATAAACTATGGCCTTTTCATAACTTTGACAAGACATCTTGGTGAGTCCCACCATCAGGCCCACGTCATATCGTTACAAGTTATTCTACCCACGGTGCTCGATGTCAACCAAGAAGAAGGGTGGCAGGAGGCGAGCGGTAAAGGTGGACTCAAGGTTCCACTTTGGAACTTTGATTGGGTCAGCCATGCCTCCATTGATGCTCTCACTATGTTGTAGGTTACAAAGAACTCAACAACAAGTGATGAGCAGTGGATGGCAAACAACTCTCCCAACGCTCTTAGTTCCACCTAGGCCCCACACTCAACTCTTTTGTCTACACTAAATTGCGTTGGTTATTGTGTTGATTTGATTGGTTTATTGAGGACATAAACGACAACTGATGGGTGATGGTCGGCGCCAGTTCATGCGGCATGGTTTTGTTGGGATGTGGTTCCACTAGTGCCCACTTAGTCTCGGGCTCACTAGCATAGGGATGAAGTTCAGTTCTCACACTACCTACCCGTCCTAATGACGTGGATGTAGTGGGCTTATAAAGTAGGATGATTGCTACCTCACCTAGCCTAACTACTCAAGGCCTTAATGTGTAATATAACCCAAGGCCTAAAGCCCAACTCTCGATTCACACTAAATAACCAGTGCATGAGTGGTCTGAACTATATGTTCATCAACATGTTCTTAGGGTACATTTACGTATACATAAACACATAACTACACTTTCATCATGAACATAATAATAAATAACATAGCCCAAGTAAGTATCGAAACCATAATTTTGCAAATGTTATTCCACTCATGAACATATCAACAAACTTCACAGCCAGGGAATTATCACATTTACAAACACACAAGATATTGCTTCAAAACAAAAGTCATCATAGTCCATAAGACAATATACACAAACATGTTACACTTATCTATGTGTTTCAATATGGTTGGAAACTGAAGGAGGGACTTCAACTCTCCATCCAACCATAGGCTAGTCACACTGTAGCCTTTATTGTAGCTAACCACCCGCCCCTTCGAACCAGATCTAAAGTTCGAGGGG
The DNA here is from genome assembly GCA_031772625.1 of Pinus tabuliformis. NCBI lineage: Eukaryota > Viridiplantae > Streptophyta > Pinopsida > Pinales > Pinaceae > Pinus > Pinus tabuliformis. The sequence continues at coordinate 1,221,223,883 of CM062819.1, read as the reverse complement.
ATGTGTATTCAAGGAAATTCACACCCAAGGCTTAATCACATAACCATGATGAGGAGTCCACTGTCTAGGTGGTTTATCAATCACTTTCTAGCAGTAACCACCATAGTGATTCACTTGCTCTTTGGGTTAAAACACATGACTTTACCTAAGGCTAAATGGGTTATATCTCAGTTCCAAGAGGCGAAATCCACGGCTTTTGGTGGTTTATCAGTTGCATATTCATGGCAAGAATCGTAGGGGTCCATAATCCAATGTCCAGGTGGTTTATCAACCTCATGGAAAGCACCATAGTGACCCAATTCCTCCAATGAGTTCCCACTGGCCCTCCAAGCTTAAACACATGGTTCAATGGCCTTCATGTGGTCACAAGAAATGTTTTCCTAATTCACAAAGCATTGGGTTCAATCGCACCCATCTTTACACATGTTATCTTCTCACCAACAACTTGACACAAATTTCTTCTCTAGTGTCTTCTCCCAAGACTCCCTTGTTTCACAGTCTCTAGCATTCTGCATGTTCTTTGTGCAGCAAGCTTCTGTACCCATTATTATGTGCCTCTTCCACACACTTCGACTACTCTTCCACACTCTTCAACTTGTTGTCTAGTCATCTTTTTGTTTTCCCTTAAGGCTATCATCCTGTCTCAGCCACATTCCTTGAGGAAGGGGGACAATATGGGTGATGTCCTGTCTCAGCCACATTCCATGAGGAAGGGGGACAATATGGGTGATGTCCTTCCCCAATCTGCCCATTCCAAACTTCACTGCATGTTAGCGCAGTCAAGGTAGTCATGAGTTTATTTTCACATAATTTACATATATTCAAAATTTACATAGTTGTATTCACATACACCAAGTACAATAAACTAAAATTATTACACATACCAGAATTTATCAACCATTTAATTTATATAACCACATTAATTATTAATTATCACAATTATATTATTTCTTCTAACATACATCACCCATCACCTAACACCACGCACCACCTAACACAATCCCATTAACAAATGCAAATGAAAGAAAATAACTATAATCAACCATTTTTATATTTATTAATATATTGATATTTTAATTCATAAAACCATTTTTCAGTTTTCCTTCCCACACAAAAGTCAACCATCCACTCTTACGACTACATAATTAACTAATATATCAACATAATATATACTAACTAAACATATAAAAATCATAAATGTTGAAGGACACACCGTTGGGAAATGTGAAAACCAAAGATGAAAAAATTAGTCTCAGCAAATCAATATGAAAACGTAAAATTAGAGGGCTATTCATATTCATTGTTATGAGGCTGGTGTTGCCATTCCACACCGATAATACATTTTGATTCAGAAGGCCTCTGCTACTGCGCTGCTGCGATCTTTTCCATGTAGTTCCCTGCTTACAGACTCTAATTCAGACCAGAACCAGAAAATGGCAGCTGCTTATAGCCCTCTTCCAACATTGTCATCTGCAGACACGGTGCCTACAATAACGACGTTGCCAACGACGCCGACCGCCGCTCGTGTTTTCTTCTCTGGGCTCTTAGAAGGTACCAACAACGCCCTTTCCCAAAGGAGGCCATGGCTAGAGCTCATAGACCGCAACTCCCTGGCAAAGCCCGCATCCATGGCAGAAGCGGTCACCAGGGTCCGCAAGAACTGGACATACTTCCGCGTGAATTACCTCCTCCTGCTCTCTGGCGTTCTCGCTTTCAGCCTTTTGTCCAACCCTATCTCGTTTTTCCTCCTCGTTGCTCTCCTAGGGGGCTGGATCTTCCTTTATCTATTGAGGAGGGAGCCCCTGGTTCTGCTCGATAGAACCTATAGCGACCGGGAGGTGCTGGGAATCCTGACAGTCCTTACGATTGTTATCGTCTTTATGACGAGCGTCGGGGCTGTGCTCATTTCGACGTTGATGATCGGGGTAGCGATGGTGTGCGCACATGGCGCGTTTAGGGTTCCTGAAGATCTCTTTTTGGACGAAGAGGAGCCCGTTCCTGGATTTCTCTCCTTCCTCGGCGGCCCTACCCCGGCTGTTGCCAATGTCTGAGGGGTTTTCCATGTACGCAAATTTGTTTAATTTCTAATTTTTCAGTTTGATCTGTATGAATTTTAAGAAGAATAGCAGGTTTAAAACTAGCATTTGCACCTAATGTTGCAAAGAAAACGCCGTAAGGCATAGTGTGTGGAAGACTATTCAAATGTGAATGGGCTTTTATGGGCTTTTTTGAAAACAAGGGTCGATGTATTTGAGTTTTAATTTGAGGAAGCCATGTCGAAAAGCGTATTTGGGGGTTAAAGTGGCTACGAAAAGGAATGCAAGTAGTCTTAAATGTCCATTGAACTTGTCTAGACCCCTCATATTTGGATTGAAATTGCGTAGTTGAAGGTGAAGGTAAAGGAAGGGGGACAATATGACTTTCTATCTCTACTCTATGTGATGCCACTGCTAAATAGACTTCTTCTTGCTTTTTAGTCATTTCCTCAAGTTCTGTAGTTTTTGTGGTCATTGCAGCCTGAAGACCCTGAAGCTCCATCATCTTTGCATCACCACTTTCCTTGAGCTTTTCAACTTCTTCAGATAATTCATTTAGCTTTTCTATGAGTTTCTTGATACATCCTTCGAGATGCTCCCCATTAATTCAGAATAAAGATAACTCCTGTAGATCTTGATCTTTCAATGTTTCAATAACCATATCCAATAGTCTCTTCATACAGTCTTCTACAATTAAATTCCTATCAGCAATGCTTGATTCCACAGGGGACTCACTCATAGGTTGATCAACAAGATCATTGCATAAACACTCTTTCCGGGATGCATCTTGAACTGCTTGCTCGTTTAGAGATTCAAATTTAGAATTAAGCTCCTCGAGGCTTTTCACATATTCCTGTTTTTCATAGTTTACTTTCAAGAGATTTTCCTCTAGGCTTTCTATTCTCCTCTTCGAGTCCTCCACTTCAAAGGCAGATAAGTCAGCAATTCTTTGAGCATTCTCAATTTCATGCTTAAAACAAGCTGCATCTTGTTGGGCCTGCGTTAGTGCTCTGCTGAGCCATTCAATCTGAAATTCTGGATCAGTATTTCGCATAGATGTTGGCATATCAACATTCTCAAGGATTTGTTCCCATCTTTGAATAAGATGGTTCCTTTCCAACAAAGTCTTCTCCAGTATATCTGACTGCTCAACTACACTACGGTATTTATTTTGTAGTTCCTCGTACTCTTCTTTTAGATCTTCAAGATGACTCTTCCCAGTTTTGTCATCATCCACACTTGTTTCAGACATAGTGTTATTTACTCCAAGAGATGATTTTGCAAGCCACTCAACTTTATCAATTATTTCTTTGGAGTGGATTGCCTCTGGCAAATTCATCTCCCCAAAGACATTTTCAATTTTCTGAAGAAGTGAGTCCTTGTTAGAAACTGATTCCCGAAAAGCACTTGCAGAATTCTGAATATATTCTAGCTCTAATTCCAGTGCTTTAACACGCTTAGAAGCTTTCATTTCAATTTCATGCAATGTATCATTTTGCTTCTGCAATTCCTGCAAACATTTTTCTAGCTCATTGGACTTGTCCACTAATGATTGTCTTAGTGTATTGCGTTCCTGAACCAATCCTTTTCCTTTAGCGATGGCCAGACTAAGCTTTTCTCTCACTGATGACAATTTGCTTTCTGTCTGCTCAAGCTCAGTTCTCATTTTGCTGTTATCCATGCTCATTTCTTTAAGATTCTCGTCAAATTTACATAAATGGTCCTTCAGTTCCTTAATTTCTTCTTCATGCTGAGTTTTAATTGAATTCATTACGTTTACTTCTTCATTTAACTGGTCTACTTCCTTTTCTTTGTAACTGAAGACTTCTCTGAGGAACACATCCAAAGAAAGTGTCGGTTTTTTTTCCAACAAGTTTCCATAATTAGAAGCAAGCTCAAGTAAGCATTTATGAACCAGGTTCACTTGTGAAAAAGCTACCTTATACTCCTCAATAAGAAAAAGGAGGCTTGTCTCCAGATAAGACATTCTCTCCGAGCAAGGAACAGATGCCAAAGTCTCATCTTGAATGACTTCCTCAATGGCAGCTATTAACTCCTCTATGGTAGTGTCAAACTGGTGTTTCAAGTCAGAATAAAATTCTGAAGAAGCTTTCATTAATGTTTCCTTTTCTGAAAGAGATTTTCTAAGGGCATCTACCTCCAAATGTAAGGAATCTCTTTCATTTGCATTTTGGGCTGCTTGAAAAGCCATTTCAGTGCATTTTTCATCCAGTACTGTGCACTTACCACTAATCTCTTCAAGTTGGGCACATTTCTGAGATAGCTCAACTAACTTAACATTCATATCTTGAATATCTTGGTCCTTTGAAAACAAAACAGACTCAAGTTCTCTTATAGTGGGTTCAAACTGTGATCTTTCATCCAATGCTTTCTGCAAATGTTTCATGAACTTGCTACAGTCAGCGACCGGGATGTCCAATGCCACAAAAGATTGCATGTTTTCTTCTCCAACTTCACTGGACTCTGCATGCCGCAGACGATCAACTAGCTCTTCACTATGCTCAGTCATCCTCTCTTGCTGCTGGACCAACTTTCTAAGCTGATCATGGATAATAGCAAGTTGTTGTATAGCTGAATCTCTCTCCCCCTGCATCACAGAAACTCCTTAGTTTTTCAAATGAATTTTGCATTTCTGAAATCTCTAAACTATGGAATTCAAATATTACCTGCAAGATTGTACATTTTGCAAGCTGTTTTACTGTAAAACTCACAGCAATAGCAAGCTGCAAATCAATATTTGAAATTTCTGATTCATTAATAGATTTAGATGGTTGAATGGTTTCCTCAATGTTTTCTGCCTTATGAACTGTTGAATTTTGACAATCAGTTTTCTGAACACCCAATGATGTTTCTTGGTCAGTATACTCTCCATGCAATGGTTCTGTTTGACTCTGCAACAAAGCTGAGTCGCATCTTGCCTCAGGGATAGGTAGAAAGCATTCACCCTCTACCTCTGTTAACATATGTCTATGCTTGCACACATTGCTTGCAAAATTCATATTTTCTGATGTAGCTTTATGAAGCTCAAGTACCATATCTCTCAATTGCTTATCACGTTCTGATTTTTCATCTTGCCTCCTTGATAAATATTCCTTGCAATCATATAGCTCTGCAGAAAGTTTGGCATTCTCCTCAGAGAATCGATTCCTTTCTTCTTCATGTTTTTGGTGGAAATCAACTTCTTTTTTCATTTGCTCCAGCTCAGCTCTCACTACATGAAGATATTCAGATAGCTCTGCTCTCTCATTTTCTAATTTTTTGACCAAGACCTTGAATTCATCAAGATCGTTCATCGCTTTAACCTTTTCAGCCTCTATTTCATGCATTTCATCACTAAGTTGAGATATTTGACCATTAAGTTCATCAGTCAGCTGCCTTGTTCTCATAGCTTCTGTCTCAAGTTGTTCTTTTTCAACCATTGTAGAACATGTCTCCAGCTTATAACATTCAAATCTCTTGTAATCTGTTCTTTAGCTTTAATAGCTTCATCTAGAACAGGTCTCATTTCAACCAATTCATTTCTTACAAGCTGATTTTCTTGTTCTGCCTTTGCCATATTCTTTGCATGCTCATCAAGCTTCGTTAAAAGATTGTGATTTTCATCGTTCAGACTTTGTTCTTGAGTTCTGAGTTTTTCTAACATTTCAATATAATTTTCTTCTCTGTCCTTGGCTCTCTTGATAAATCTTTCAACTTCAACTTCAAGACAAGCCTTACCTTCTTTGATTTCACCCACTGATTCCACTCGTACATTTTGTTCAGCTTCCTTGATTTTAGAAAAAGCGGCTGCTTTCTCTGCTTCAAGATCCTCTAATTTCTGTCGCAGAGTCTTAAAATCAAGTGGACATTGATTCCCATTCTTTGTCAAATGTTCCCCATCTGTTTGAGATATCTGGGGTTTCTCTTCCAACAAACCAGTTGCTTTTTCCAAGTCTTCAATGTAAGTCACTTTTGTCTCAGAATCACTGGCAACTGCAAGTGTACCTTTCTGTTCAATGGAATCATGAAGATTCTGCTGTGTAATTTCCAGGGTTTTGCTTTGCAGCTGGGATCTCAAGTCATCCGAGGTATTTGCCATTTCTAATTTCTCCTGTTCCAAGTCATGAGCTATCTGTCTCAATTGCTCTTGTTCTACAAGTAGTGAAGCGGGTTTTTCAGCTTCTTCACCGCATGCATAAAGTTTTGATAACTGACCTTCCTTCTCAAGAAAATTACCCTTCAGAAGAAAACTAGACTCTTCCAGACTTGCACTTCTACTTTCCGTCAGATGGTCAAGCGCATCCACAAAGGACTCGTCCATGCTCATATTCCTGTTCTTGTCACCTTTGAAGTGATGTAGGGTATCAACATGAGAAGGCTGTGAACTGCAATTTTTTAAAAATGCAACAGGTATATCCTCACTGCACTGTCCAGCTCCCCGTAGCTCTCCATGTTCATCATTTTTCAAGTCCAGAACTGGAGACCTGACTTCCTGCAAAACCCTAACCAAAACAAGGTGAGCTTATAAATGAATAAAGACATCCTCAGTGCCCAATATATAAGAAAATCAAAACAGCAAACGAGTTTATTTCATCCCCTGCAGCAACTTTGTCCTCCAAATGAGCTTTTTGGCTCTCTTAAGAGCCTTCAGAAAAATTTAGATTTACCTGTTCTAATTCATTTGCATTATCAAACTCAAGAATTGCAAGCTCAACATCGGTGCTCTCCAGAGCGTGTACTTGCTCTTGCAATTTAGGATCTCTGTATGGCATGCTATCTTCATCTTTTCCCAATTCAGAAAGTGAATTCCCTATACCACTGTGTTCAGGTGCAAGATCTCTAACAGCATAAACACTAATTGATTCCCCTTGTAAGGAAGGAGAGTCCATATCATTGGTGAAGTTTGAAGGAGAACTATGTACGGATACATAAGCTTCCAATCCCTGCTCTACCAGCACTTCTCTACCTTTGGAACCTTCCTCCTCTTCCCATGAAGCAGACACAATTGAACCATCAGGCCTAGAGGGACAACTGTTATCCCTGGAAAGACCATCAACTACCAAATTAATATTCTCTGCTCCCCCAGACTGATCAACCACCAAATTAATATTCTCTGCACCCCCACGCTGATCAACTACCAAATTAATATTCTGTGCACCCCCAGACTGATCAACTACCAAATTATTATTCTCTGCACCCCCAGACTGCTCTCCCATGGCAATTTCTGTCTGCACAGCACTAGAGGACTTCAAATTATCACTGGTGTCTGATAACATTGGTAATACTATATCACCTGGCTCAGAATTGGGTGTCTTCCCTGGATCTGAAGCATTTTTCCCAGATAACACATCGTCCCCAATTTAATGTCCTGCCGAGGAATGCATAATCCACCGCTTGCAGCGCCGATTATGAATTCCTGCCTACGTGAAAAGCCCAGCCCAATCTAATATCCTACCAAGGAATGCATAATCCACCGATTCCAGCGAACCCTTTCCTTGAGAATTCATGCCTTCTGCTACAAGTACTCAGACTCAGAGAAAATAATTAACGGAGAAAATTTTTCAAAACACAGTACGCCTCGTATCCGGTACGCCTATCTCAAACCCCTGATATTTCGAGAAGATGAAACTATTCGATGCCAAATGAAACGCCCAAACCGTTTGGGCAACCCTTTTGAATCAACGATCAACGGCTGAAATTGTTGCAATCGTCTAACATATAATCGTGTGGCTTACAAGATGACAGGTAAGCAGAGAGGGGAGTTGATCTCAGAGGGAACGCCTTACGGCGTAAAAAGACCATCTTAGGGTTTCTCTTTTTTCTTTATCAATTGGGGTTATTTGAATCTGGGAAAAGACATCAAGGTTGAATTGGGTTTCTATGGATAAAAAAATCATCGTAAGGTTTCTCTATTTTTGTTTATGGTGGGTTTATGTGAATATGGGGGTAAACATTATGGTAGAATAGAATTTCTATGGATTCGAATAAAACGCGAGGGGAGAAAAAATGACTTTATATCTTTTTTTTTTTCGATCAATTTATGCAGTTCTCTGGTTCAAAGAAGTGATGGAAAATAAGAGACAGACGATTAATTGAAATTGCCATTGTTTAGAAAACTTGTGAAATAATTCATCCCACAGTGGGATTCATTTTTCCCTTGCGTTTTATTTTTCTTTAATTGTTTTATCTCTGTCAATTTTAAGAAGAAAAGGAGAAAAAACAACCATCTAAGGGTTTCCTTCTTTTCCTTTCTAAATTATGTTCGTGTGAATTTTGGGAAAAAAAATTAGGGTTGAATCGTGCTTATTCGGTTTATAAGGAAACTCGAGGGCTGTAAAACAATGTGTATATGCACCCTTTTTCTATCAGTTTATGGTGTTAGCTGATATGACAAGAATTGAAGACAATTTAATGGCATTGCTTTTCTTGAGCAAAAATTGGTAAAATAATTCATCTCCCCGCGGGGTGTTTTGCCCTTGCGTTCTGTTTACCTCGGTGAGAGTTTACCTGGTAAATCGGTGAGAGTTTACCTCTCCACTGGCCTAGGTTCGAGTCCAAGTGTGTTGTTTCTTACATCCTCTCACATATACGTGGTAATCCCCTGGGCGACACGTCCTAGGAGATTGATCCGTTCCTTCCAAAAAGAATGAGTTGTTTCTGTTAAAAAAAAAGACGAGCTCAAATAAATGGACCCGCATCCTTTTTTAATTATATCAGGTGATGTCTTGGAAAATCTGAGTAGGTACCCTCTGTAATTTCTTATTGGCCAGCAAATGGGTTTATGCATGCTCAGTGTTTCTGTTATGGTAGAACTGGTAATTGGGAAAAAGTTCCAGATCATCCTTTCTTGTTTAATTAGTGAAATGGTTTTTTCATGTTCCTTAATTTAGCTATCTTGAAAGGGAAAAGCTTGACTGTGGTGGGTTTACCGTTATTCATGGAAGAGTGAACCTGGTGTGCTTGCCAGTACAAGTCAAGGTGTTAAAGTCCCTGATTCAGATCTGTTCTTAGTGGAGTTTTGTTATGTGCAGATTTCTTTAGGTTTGAACTAGCAGATATTGTTCATAGAAAGCATTGCTGCTATGTCCTTAACAAGATCCCATTGTATTTTTCATTTCTTATGAATTTCGGAAAAATAGATTCAGTTATACTGCAAATTTGATGTCGTTTATGCATTCCATACTCTCCATGCAATTGTTTGCCGTAGTAGCAGTATATATGGTTTTGTGAGTGGGATTTTGCTTTAAAAGAATTTTTGCTCCATATTTTTAGAATTGTAGAGATGGTTTCATTTAAGGGCCGTCGAAAGCTGTTTTCAGTTATTAAAGTTTTTCATATCTGTAGTCTTTAGTTCCTGTTATAAAAGTGAGTGGGTATTCTTTGCTGCAAGGAAGGTTCTTGTTTTGGGGGTTGATACCGATGCAAAAACTCATTTTAAATTTGACAACATCCAATTTCGGAAAAATTGCATGTGAAATTTAATTTTGATAGTTTTATCATTTATGATTTGAATTTTATAGTCATTATCAAAAGTTTCTTTATATGTTGGACTGTTGTAGTTGACGGTATCCGTAATGGACTCTGCATACACTCTATATGGATGGAAGATAACTTTGGAGTAACGCACAGCCTACAAGCAGGAGAGTGAATATCTGACACAGATTTGTCTGACTGCTAGGTTCGGATTGCAACCAAAACTTAGGCTTATGAGAGATTTTATTTGAACTCATCCATGAAAACTTGAAAATTGACTGACATGACCCAGCTTATAGATAAATGTATCACAAATAGAATAATGGTTACAAAGTATGGCAGATTGTCATAAAATGCAAATTCGTTTTTGCAACCTTCTGAGAGGTTGAGCAGATTTGGAATAATCAAAGTTGACTGTCTAAGATGACTGAATCCTATACGCTCTGTTCATATGTCTCCCCGTTGTCCAATTCTGCTCAAATTTTGTCCCTTTGTACACCTATGGGCAATATCTCTAAAAATATGTCCCTCCACACATCTAACATTCCTCTGTAGTAGGTTGTTCATATTTCTTCATTTCGGTAAATGTGGATGCATTGCTTTGTTGTGCATGTTGTGGGCATGTAGCCCCCTGCTGCATGTTGTAGGCTTTAAGAGATGGTCCCTGCCTTCCTATGTATTTTCTATAAACTCCTAGAACATGTGTTCTTGGTGCCTCCCTATTCCCTATACATGATCCAAAATCTACAGCTGCTAAATGACTTTTCTTAGGCCCTCAAATAATTGGCCATCAAGGTGATCTGTGATGACCTCCACCCAAAGCCTCCTCGGCAACACATGCTCCTTGAACCTAATGCAAGGTGCGAGGCATTAGTATATGAAAACTTTCTCAAAAACTTTCAATCCATATACAAATTTATATATTTTTAAACGTTTCTATGTTCGAGTGAGAGATCTCAATAGCCCCGTGAATCTAGATTCACAATCTCCTATGGCTCTGTCTACTGGGTGCATTAACTTCATTCAATTAACTTTCTGTAAGCCCTTTTGAGAGGTAACGTTTTTGAACTTGCTACTCAATAATTACCTAGTTTACCAAAGGAATATCTAACCCAAGCTGCAGTAATAAAGTCTTCCACCATAATAAGGTGTTACTCTTAACATAAAAATTCAGCATCTGTTCTTTGTGATTAGTATAATCATGTACCTAGCCATGTTCTCTCTCCACCAATATCACACCAAAACCTTTTCTCGTTCTTTATATGGGTTGCCTCTCGGGAAAATTGTTGATTCCTCACTCAAAATTGAATTACGACTAGATTCTATGTTTAGTTAGTATTTTCATTATATCAGTGATTTTTTGAAATGATTGCATCGTGATTATAACTTCACAAATAGATATACTATTCTGACCCCTCTCTCTTTGTTGAGCAGGTTGGCATGTAATTTGTACTTGGGTACTTTCCATATTTTTTGTTTTGTTTTGTCTTTTTACATCAAACAATAGTATATTTATTAGAACCATAGTCAACTAAACAAACAGGAAACAATTTATTTGATAGGTGGAAGAAGTGATAGGCTTAGAGCAATTGAATTGTAGGCCATGCTTCTTGACAAATTGATGAATAGATGTCTCCTTACTTGAGATTTAGGTTGGCACCATGGCACCATCCTGTCCATCATTATACACTAATCTTGTCATTATCTTCTTCACTGTGAATGACTGGCCTGTTCCCTGCAAATAGATCTGAGCATAGAGGAGCCAATCCAAGAACAGTAATCTCTAGCACAAGACAATATTAATGATCTAAATACCTAATCCTGAAGCTTGAGTTTGGATTTTCTCTACTGGTTCTGAATCTCTGATTGAGAATCTCCCACTCGTCATTATCAAACCTTCTCCTTCATCATTGGCATCAGCTGCACTGCTGAGGTACTTTGGTTGGTTGTCATTGGACTTGAGAGCTTGAAGTTTCAAATGATTATAGTAACAGACAGCCAGAAAAGCCAGTCCACACCCACTCAAGTTTATGACTGTAACCTTTTCATTTATTACAGACAAAGATTATGTTATGAGCAGCCAGTCCTTGACAAGACCAGCAACATTCATAGTCAAGACTGAAGTCTTTCCTATCAGAAGAAACACTGCAAGATTAAGAGCCAAGGCACAAGCAGAAATGTCATGTAATCCAAATCAAAGGAAGAGACCCTGATTATGAGAAATGGGTATTCTACTAAGGCCCAGGGGGTGCTGAGAAAAACAAGGCAACAAGGAGCAACAAAGATGTGATGGGATTCAACTTAATCCCTTTTGATGTTCGTGGAATTTGTATGAGAACCAATTGGGTAGTCTCACATGCAACTGCACTTAACTGGAGAATCACCTCCCATGCATTCATCTTGGCCTCCCCATAAGCTAAAATAGTAACTCCAATGGATATGGCCAACATATTGGCCTCGGGCTCACCTTTATAAGCTTCTTTCTTCAGGGAAACCACAATCAAATACACAGCAATGGGAATTAGAGCTTTCAGCATTTGAAATAATGATACTGAGAGGAAAACATAGGCAGAATTTGAAAACCAGAGACCCAAAGAATACACTTATCAATACTATGGGTTCAACGAGCTTGAAGACTCTTACAATAGCAACAACCAGTGTTGAGTAGAAGCCCATGTGAATCATGGTGGGATTGATCACACTAAATTTGTCAAGCAATGGCAACTCCAATGGATATGGCTAACATATTGGCCATGGCCTCACCTTTATAAGATTCTTTCTTCAGGGGAACTGCAATCGAATGCATATCAAATGGGCACAAGAGCTTTCAACATTTGAAATATCGATACCTTGAGAGACATGCACCAAGGGCTGCATCATTTAGGATTTGTACTCAGTTTAGGTGTCATATTCAAGGGGAAGTTGTTATGCTTTCCACCACTTCATAGATTGTTAGAGTGATGAATCAAAAGAGGCTCCCTCTTGAGGCTAGATTATGTCATTCATATCAGCTGTGTTGTTGATGTCCTAGCTCAGCCAGGTCTTGCCAAAACTCTGTTGAGGTTCAAAATTTATTATAAACTGAAATGTCTTCACAAGAATTGACCTCATAAAATGCCATAATCACAAGATATGCCATACATGGCTGTGATTATGGCTCGCAAGACCCTTAGACTTTGAGCAATGAGGCTCGCAACATCACTTATGATTATGCACTCTACAATTCTGTGACCAGCTGAATGTCAAGCAATTGAACCGCGATTTAAATCCTATTTTGTCAGCAATAAGTACTATACTTTGTCTTTATTTAGTGTAGAGAACCAAGCACTTATTCTGCTCATCTATAGAAGGGACAATGGTTGTTTGCCTATGAGGTATAAGGAAATCCTATCAGATGTTTTGTATTTTCGTATGGAATTGAATCATACTCCTGCACATTGTAACATTCATATATATCAACCTGTAGAGGCTTTAATAACCCCTGGTATTCTGGTTAGTGATTTTATTGGACCTCATGTGCATATCCTACATGCACAGGATGGACTATTCATATGTTACAGGGTATTATTCTTATTATTTAGGGTGCACATCTTCAGGTGCTCAAGAATGATTACTAGAACAGTCAGTTAATTCTGCAATTTAAAGGATGAAAAAGGAGGTTATAGGAGTCTAGTTTTGGTTCTCATCCACAATGTCACACTAGTTTGCCTGGGCATGGTTCTCATGGTTTAATAGTGACTTGAGGAGTCATAATACCACAGATCACTAAACACGAACAACTAAGGTAGCCCAAGGACAATAGCCATCTTTACACATTAATTAACAGGTCTTACATTAATTATCCTAGGGGGTTTTAATACTTCCAAATGCATAAAAAACAGTTAGCAGAGCATTCACATTACACATTCCAGCAATCTTTTCTATAAACCAACCAAATGCAGTCAGGAGAGCCCTCCTTTTAAACTATACAACCTTATTGTTAGTATGATCAACCTTATTTTAATATATAGTGTGACAAACCGAATGTGACAGGCTGGTGGAAAACTTTTCTCGCAATTGACTAAGCGACGTCCTGCGAGCGAGACTTGAGACGGAAACCCTCGTCAGAAGTATATGCTTGGCTCTTTTCCAAACAAATGAAGAGTTAATGAGGTTTTGTGTAATCACTTCTGGTATCGTATTGGGTTATTGTTAGAAGCGATAATTGGATTCGGATTCTCATCGAGTGAGTTGTTTTGCTTTCTCAATTTGAGAGGGTTTGTTTGGAGGGAAAAACGAAAGAGGACATACAAGAATAGTGAGGGGAAAGATGCAGAGGAAGAGGATTGAGAACATCGCCAGCAGGTAGGCTACATTTTCCAAACGTAGGTGGATTGCTGAAGAAAGCTTACGAGCTCTCGGTGCTCTGCACTGCAGAAGTTGAACTTGTGATTTTCTCCCCAGCAGGAAAGCTCTATGAACTGTTTTTTAGTGCAAATCCTACTATTTTGATTCTAATAATCATGGCTATGCAAACCTCATGAGATTCTTACTAATAACCCCGGTGGTGCAAGCCCTAGTAAGTTCGATGTTGAAAAACTTAGTGTAAAACCTCCAAATCACTGGTTTTGTTGTAGTGCTTATTGGAGAGTATATAAAAAATTTCAGACCTTTTTATGAGATATGGGAGGAAAACATGTTAAAGATTTTTAATAAATATAAAATTTCCAAAATGATGCTAGTTACGTGTGATTCTTTTTTCATTGTTTGTGATTATGAAAAATGAAACTCAATGTTTTTTCATTAGTGCACATATATTTCATTATATAATTGCATATAGAAAAATCATTCCAGAGCCAATAACAATAAAAGTGAAGAATTTATGGTCCAACGTTATATTTAAGGGAGATGTTTAAGGATGACGTTTGAATTTTGTTTTTCATTTTAAGACATTTGGAGCAAATATTAGGAAGGACTTTGAGAAAGGATTGTCCTTGATTTTCGAAAATGGAGTTGTTCCTTTCCAGCCATATGCCCCAAGTGACCATCAAAGGGAGAGCTCATATGTTTTTTGGATGTTTTCTTTATAGCCATTTTTTTACACATATCCATAGAGTCCCCATGCCATTGATGCAAATTACTTGTTCGGTTTTTTTTAACCAAAATTTTTACCCAAACAAGAAAAATTAAAAAAATGCCTCAAGATCAAAGACTGAAACAAAGACCTATTGACATACCTTTTAAAGTATGGAAAGAACTTGTAAAATCATATGAGAAGTTGGATGCACAAAGAAAAGCCGACAATGAGAGCATTCAGGTATTGAATTTTTCATTAAACATTATTTAGAATGTATTAATACTTATAAGTATCTTAGACATGTATTTGTGTGAAAATAAATTGAATTGGTTTATGTTTAAGGACAAGGCATCCAAGGCGAGGTTAACCAAGACAAAAGTCACTCATCGTAGTGGCCAGAAAGGTTTAAAAGCACTGATAACAACCTTTGTAAGTATATTAAACATGTGATATTTTTTTAATAAATTTTGTACTAGAAGAAAGTCATTGTTATCTAATTTCTCCCTATTTACTGATTGATAGGAACTAAAATATGGAAGACCTCCAAATCATTTGGAAAAGGAGGTGTTGCAGCAAAAGAGATGGGTTGAATTTGTTGTTTGGATGGACTCTATGGTATGTAATCTTAGTTGGATTTCCAATATACTTTTAAACCATATTTTCATTTTATTTTTTAGTACTATTAGATATTATATCTTACCTCATTTTATGGTTAACATTGTATAACAAAAACATGCGTTGTGTTATGTAATTAATACTAACATGTAATATTGATTTTTTTTGTCAGAATGCTATAGGTAATGATTGCCAAGACGATGATCCAAATTATGTTCAACATATATCAGGAGATGATGAGGATGAGGATGAGGATGATGGTGGTGAAGGAGGAGATGATGATGATAGTTGCGGTGTTGGTGATGATGTGGATCAGAGTAATGAGGATGGTCAAGATGATCATGAGGATGATCTTGGTGGTGGTAGCTAGGCATGCACATGCATTGTTTTTTATGAAGAAATTATTGTGTAGAATGACATTGCTATGTTTAGATGGGTGTTGTGAATTTACCCTATATCAATGAGACATTTTGATTTTGTAATCATACGATGAGTTTGATTTATGTATGTTGTTAATTTATCGTAGAATAACGATATTCATGAAATATTTTGATTTGTTAATCATATTTGAATTTTAATTGTTTTGATTAAAAATAATACTGATTTTATTAGTATTATGTTGCTATTTTATACATGTTTTGAAAATTGTTAATGACACATTGTTATTTTTTTGGATGGATGTTGTCAATTTCTCTTAAATTTCTTTACAAATGATTTTGAATTGTGATATCTGCTTTAATGATATTTAGAAACTATCATATATTTCACTATGAATCTATAAAGGGGATCATATATGTAAAGAAAAATATACTCTATATAAGAAGTCAAATGCGGATGTAACCATGGATGCAAAATAGAAAGTAAAATTGGATGTTAAACTAGGAATTAATACAAAATGCCAACAATTGACATACAAAGTGTTTTAAATTAGAAGTGAAAAATTGTGCAATAGTTGACACAAAGAAGGGAACAAAACATGGCATACAAAAGGATATCAAATTGGGAAAAAACAAGGACACATAAATGGGCACCAAATTAGATGCAAAAAAAGACAACAACTAGATGTAAAATAAGATGCAAAGTTGAGCATTAAAAAGAAGCAAAAAACGTTACAAATTAATATGACAAATGATGATGCAAATAATGGTGTAAATTTGGGATGCAAACTTGGGTGCAAACAAGGAAAAGAAAAAAAGATGTAAGAAAAGACATAAAACAAGATGCAAAATGGGGCTGAAAAAAGGTGAAACCAAGGATGCCATATTGGATGTAAAAAATGATTCCTAATCACATGCAAATTTAGGCTCGAACTCAGACACAAAATTATATCCAAATGTGGACACAAAATGAGGCAAAAAAAGATGCAAATTTGGATGGTGAAAACGATGTAAAACTAGACACCAAAAAAATGCAAAATTGGATGAAAAAGTCGGTGTAAATAATGGTGCAACATTCGACACAAGTAGACACAAAAAAATGGTGCAAAAAGGGGCATAAAATAGCTTAAAATTGGATGCAAAACTTGGTGCAAAAACAAATACAAAAGTAGACGTAAAAAATGGCTCTAAATTGAATGTACCATTAGACACAAAATAAGATGAAAAGGTGGACACAACACATGACTCAACATAAGATGCAAATATAAATGCAAATTTGGATGCTCAAAATGATGTAACATTAGATGCAAGAGATGGTGTTAAAAATGATGCAAAATTGGATGAAACAAATGACGCAAAATATGGTGCAAAATGAGATGGGAAAAATGGAGACAAATCAAACGTAAATGTGGATGTAAAAAATGGTCCAAAAAAAGATGCAAAAATGGGCACAAAAATGGATGCAAAATTTGGTGCTAAATCAAATTCAACACATGGTGCAAAGATAGGCACCAAAGCTGGTGCAAAAATAGAAGCAAAAACTAGTGTAAGACTAGATACAAAACCTGGTGTAAGACTAGATGCAAAAACTGACACAAAATGGAAGCATAAAAAGACGTTAAATTGGATTCAAAATACAGTGTAAACTTGATGCAAATGATGGTGCAAAAATGGAAGCAAAGAATGACACAAAATAGGAAGCAAAAGAGAATGAAAAATAGATGCAAAAAATGACACAAAACTAGAAGCAAAACCTGTCATAAAATAAGATGCAAATCTTGGTTCAAAATTTGACGCAAAAAATGATGCATAGTTTGGTGTAAAAAATGATGCAAAATCTAGCGTGAAAAAGGATGCAAAATCAGGTGCAAAAAAGGACGCTTTAAAAATTGTACAATAGAGCCAGATTTAGCGCCAGGTTGCTCATCACAATTACAAAAAAAATGCACTAAAATCTGGTGCTAAATGTGGCGCAAATCGCTGGTTTTGTTGTAGTGGTATAGAAGAATTGTTCCATTTTTTGAAGGAACAATGTTGATTTTCCTCCCAGCGAAGAGATCGACTTTTCTGAATCTCCCCCCAAACTATTTCTCACATGCATGAAATTATATAACTACCAGCCAATTCTCGTTGAGGCTATCTAGTCCTAACTAAAGTTAGCCTAGCTTGGCCTGAGCAATCCATCTATCATTTTAGCATGGATTCCATATGTTCACAGTTCTTTTCCTTTATTCACCTCAGGTACCTCATACCCTATCGATTCCTTTTTCCTTGAGAATAAATCTTCAAGGAGTAGTTATGTGTAGGTAATCGTCTGCTCTAACTACCTAACATGTGAGGAATATTAATATGTAACTAGCATTGTCCAATATATTTAATTCCTGAATAGCTTAATCCTATTATTTTAAACATAGAGAAATATCAAATTATTATTTTAGTCTTCCTAAGTCAATTACTAGCATCAAATTTGTGTGACTCTAGTAATTAAATATTTACAATTATTAGGGACATCACATCTTCCCCCCCTTAGATCAAACATCCTCACAATGTTTATTCATTGTAAAATAGACTTGGATCAACCTCCTTTATAATATGTTCATCCTCCTAAGTGGCTTCCTCTAGCCTGTAATGTTGTCATTGTATTTCAACTTGGGTGATTACTCGCCTTCGCAACATCACTTCTCCCATGTTGAGAATACATAGAGGCTTGACAAAGAACTTGCCTTTCGGTTTGACCTACAAAAGAAAAAATTAATAGTCATCTTTCCTCTAAATTTCTTATTTCAATCTCAATGTAATAAGCAAATTTTCTTATGACCGTACCAATTACCTGTATGTCCTAGCAAATAGTTATATGGTTAGGATCATATACATATTTTTTTAAAAGTGATACATGAAAGACATTATGTACACATATGTGGCTAGGTAAGGCAAGCTAATAGGCCACAAGCCCAATTCGAGCTAGGACTTGGAAGGGTTCGCAAAATCGGGGTGTAATTTAGCACACCTACCCTAATGTAACGTACTCTTCTTGGATCATACCTGTACATAAACATGGTATCCAACTTGAAATTCTCAAAAACTCCTCTTCATGTCAGCGTAATTCTTCTATTGGTCTTGGGCGATTTTTAAGTTCAAGAATACTTTCTTAATGGTATCCTCAATTTCCTTTAACATGTCAGGTCCTAGCATTAATTTTTCTTTGGTACCACCCCAATTTGAGGGTGTTCTGCACTTGTGGCCGTACATCACCTCAAACAGACTCATTCATGAAGAAGTATGGTAACTATTGTTGTAGGAAAACTTCACTAGATGTATGTAATCCTCCCATTTAGATCACTCCTGCATTACATACATTAACAACATGCTTTCCATTATGCGATTCACTCGTTCCATTTGTCCATCAGTCTGAGGATGGTAGGCCATGCTAAAATGTAATTGTGTGCCCAAGCCCTCAAACAAGGCTTTCTAGAATGCAGATGTGAATTTCACATCTTGATCTAAAATTATAGCCTTTGGTATTTCGTGCAACCTGAAAATTTCTTTCATAAATGTGTTGGCAATTTGTATGGTCTCGAAAATAGATTGTATAGGTATGAAATGAGCAGACTTGCTCAACTTTTTGACTACCACCATTACTAATTCATTCTGTCTTTTAGACTTAGGTAATCTTATAATAAAATCAATGGAAATGGTTTCTCACTTCCATTCTCAAATAGATAATGGGTGGAGTATTCAAGATGGGTGTTGGTGCTTTGCTTTCACTAGATTACACTCCAAACTACGGGATAGATAGTCAGCTACTTCTTTCTTCATACTGGGCCATAAATATTCCTTTCGGAGTGTAGTGATTAACTTCTGATACCCAGGATGGGCTGCATAAGGATTTTTATGGTACTCATCTAATATTAGTTGTTTAATATTTTTCTGATTAGGTACATACATTCTTCCATGATAAATCAACATTTATTCTTGATTTACCTCATATCCTAGCTGATCTTCTCTGTTATTCAAATTCTTAGCTTGGTTCCATAACAAAATGTATTTTGGATCCTGCTCTGCTACTTCTCTAATCTTCTCTTTGAAGGTGGTATGAACTTCACTAAAAGTGGCTTTATAAATACTAATCACTTTTTGACTCAAGGCATCCACGACTCGGGTTTGATTTCCTTCTAAGTGTTTGATTTCAAAATCAAATTCACTCAGGAACGCTATCCAACGAGCTTGTCTAGTGTTTAGGGTAGGTTTCCCAAAATAATTAGTTTATTTTGATGATCTTTCATCAGTAAGAATTTCTTACCCAATAAATAATGTTGCTACATTTTTAATGTGTGGATGACTGCTGCGACCTCCATGTCATAAGCAGAATACTTATGCTCATGTTCCTTAATATTTCAGGATTCATAAGCAATAACTATGACTTCTTGCATCAACACCCCTCCTACACAATCCTTGTTGGCATTTGTACGAATGACCTATTCTTTATTTAGATCTACAATGCTGAAAATAACTACAGAGGTAAGCAAGTGCTTTAATCGGTCAAAACATTTTCGACAATCTAAGGTCCATATAAAAGTTTTTTGTTTTTTTTGCAAGGATGTAATAGGATATGCCACCCTGGAAAATCCTTCAACAAACCTCCTGTAATATTTGGCCAGACCCATGAAGGATCTTATATCACCTACGTTCTTTGGTATTGGCCATTCCATTATGGTTTTTATTTTTTCCAGGTCCACCATAATTCCATCCTTGGTGATGACATGTCCTAAATATTGAATCTTCTCTTTACATAAATCACATTTGCAGTATTTGGTGTACAACTGGTGCTCCCTTAAGGTTTGTAGAATAGTTCGTAAGTTCTCCTTATGTTCTTCTACATTTTGGGAGTATATTAGTATGTCATCAATGGAAATAAACACAAATTTATCCAAATATTGATGAAACACATTGTTCATCAGACACAAAAGTCGCAGGTGCATTCGTTAATCTGAATGGAAATACAACGAACTCATAATCCCCATAGTGAGTTATAATGGTTGTTTTGGTTATGTCCTCTTCTTTTATCGTGATTTGATGGTACCCTAAACAAAGACCAATCTTTGAACATACAGTAGCTCCCTTCACATGGTCATAAAATTCATCAATACAAGGCAAGGGGTATTTACTCTTAACTGTCAACTTTTTAAATAGCCTATCATCTATGCATAAACGTAAAGTTCCATCTTTATTTTTAACAAAGAGTACGAGAGCTTTGACGAGTATACTTCTTTTCAAGTAGCTCCTATAGTTGCATCTTTAGTTCCATTAGTTATGGTACACTAATGCAGTATGGAGCTCAGGATACTAGGACAGCTCTGGGAATCAACTCCATAGTAAAATATATATCTCTCTTTAGAGGCAGTCCCGGTATCTCTTCAGGAAATACATCCAAATTTTTTTGTACCATAGGAATATTTTCTAAGGTAATAGATTTTTACTTAGCGTTTGAATATCCTACATGTATGGCATAATTTTGGCATCCCTTTTGTATGCATTTTCGTAATTGAGAAGCTATTACTAGTCTTATTTTCAATGGTCTTTGTATACTGTGAATTTCTTGTCTTAATCCTTCTTCATCAACATAATTAATAGTTTCATCTTTACAGTTAATGAGGTAGTAACGTTTCTCTGGCCAATCCATACCTATTAGGACATCATATGATCCTAGATTTAAAATATTCGAGTCTACCACAATGAACTGACCTGCTAGCTTCAAAGGGAAACTGCTGACTTTAGCCAACACCCTTCTCTTTGCTTGTTTAGAAAGTTGAACTAACCTCAGATTCTTAAATTTAACATCTTGTAAGCAACATTGTTGAACTACTTGGGGACTTACATAACTCAAAGTAGCTCCTGGATCAATCAAAATAGATATGGTTTGGTCGAAGATATTACCTTCAAATTACTTCTTGCCACATTTCATACTATTCATTCTTCTTGAAACTAGGCAACTTGATAAGTTCCTTTACAGTACAAACAATTTTTAACATAGTGAGGTCCTCCACATCCCCAGCATTGTACTGGGGGCCTGGCAGTTGTTTCCACCTCACTCTTATTTCATTGCTCATTTGGCTTGGATTCATTTGGGAATTTGAACCTTGCCTCATTTTTGTGCATATTTCTAGTTTGCAGCCCTTTATCAGGTCCTTTATTAACAATGGTCTTATTTCCTTTACTGGTGGGTGGAAACTTGGCTCCCTTTTTATCAATCCATCTCTTTCCTCCATCCCATTTTTGCCTAGTTTTCTCATAGCGAAAGCGATTTTCTTATAACATCACCCATGGTCTTCGAATTATCAAAATCTAAACATTCCTTCATAAATAACAACAAACTACTGATAAATCGTTGTACCTTTGCCTTTTCTTCCCGTATGTAAGGAACATATCATAGTAAGGATGTGAATTTCATCCATAGAAAACTGTCCAAATCAGAGATCATGAACCTCCTGTGCCTTCTCATTGTAAAATATTTATGTTAAATACCTTTCCTTAAAGTACCTTTGAAATTTTTCCCAAGTCACATTTTGTTCATTTATTTCACGCACTAGGTTTACCTCCTCCCACCATAGGGTGACTTTTCCTTGTAATTGATAGATGGCTAAGCGAGCTTTTAAATTATAGTCATATTCATACAATTGAAAGAACTTATTCATATTAATAAGCCATAATTTAGCATCCTCCTCTTGTTCATCGTCAAAGAGGGGAGGTTTTATCTTTCAAAATTCCCCTTATAACTGATTTTTCTGCCATTGTTGTGTTTTATGATACGATACATTGTTTGATTCTTCCTCCTGATTCTCTTCGCCACCTTCGGTTTCTAGGTGCTCACTTTTGAATTATTGATCACCCATCCTATTTCCCTATTCAGGGCTGGGAATGGTTTGTCATTGATTATGTCTGTTTGACATACCTTTCATAATATTCTCCTCTTATTGCATCAATCGTTCATTATCTTCCCTCAAACGAGCCATCTCATTCTTCAATTCTTGCACTGTCTCCAGAATGGTAGCCTTGGTATTATGTGACTCTTCCCCCAAATGTATCCAGAACTTAGGATTATTTTCTAGAAATGGCATTGTTTCCAACATCGGTCTTAGCGGTGTGAGTCCAGTAATCCTCATGCTAGCTGCTTCTCTTTCTCTCCCTCTTTGCGCACATCACAATTACTATCACTCAGTTATCACCAAGAGGTCTCATCTTTGCAGCCTGAGCTCTGTGATACCACTTGTCATGAATCCACTTATCCATATTTTTATATCACACAAAAACAATAAATATAAAAATTCAAGTACCATCATAACTATTAAATAGGTCCTTAATGTTTATCATCACAATAACGAATATATATTACATGGTCTTTTGATTATCATTGAGCTTACGAGTTTTGGTTTCTTACAAAGATTTTGTTTAGTATTGGAATTATCATTTAAGTCAAGATGATTTTTGTTTATAACCCTAGTGAAATTATAAGTATACATATATATATAAGCTTATTATACACATTCTTGTCATAAACCAACTAACCCAACCTTAGGATTTGTGGATTCAATGTTCTGGAAGTTTCAGGTGCTCCATAGTTGTGTTACATAGTTCTTGGGATGGGGTTTCCATCCACGGTCCTCTGCAACTCGTCCTCCATAGCTATATTGAATGATCCTCATGACGGGGTTTCCATCCACGATTCTTCGCTACTCATCCTCATCAAACGATGGGAAAAATAACCTAGTCTCATTTGTTACTTTCTCCTACCACGCAAACGATCTCATAGTAATTCTCTATTGCATAGAGATCTCCTCTGCCTGGTGTTCGAACTGAGAGGTCATGAGGTCATTTTCTCTATTTTTTTAATATTCTTCTAGTCGAATGATGTCCGTGAAGCTACCCTTTTAATCACAAAAAAGCATGACTGCTACCTTCCAATTACAGGGTTACTAGAATAGTTTCCTCCTTTTGGCAGTGGGAACTAATTCAATCGGTAGTGATGGCTTCACCACAGTCTCGAGCTAATTATTTTACAGAAAAGTTTGTAATTACAAGTTTGTTCCCTCCATTGTTTTAACAAATTAATTTATTGGCGCAAGGATACCTTCCAACCTTGGAGGATTTGACGCACAAACCTTACCAACCTCCTACAATACTACAATGGAAAGGCTTTCAGTCACAATTTCAGTTTGTTTCCAGGTAAAGTGTATATCGACACAACAATTTACTATATTGGCTTATCATTTAATTCTGAGTCTTGTTTATTTGTTATTCACCCTTTACGGGCCTGCGACTATAAGTCGAGACTAATTGGGCTAATGGTTTGATAAAACCCGAGTTCTGGGCTTGGTTTAATGTTGTATGTTATGATAACATTCACGTTGTTTTGAAGTGTTTTCCTCAATCCTTAATGTTATTTATTTTCTCAAGAATCAAGGGTATTTTCGTAGTGAATCCGGGGGTTTTGATTCATGTTCAGAACATTAAGTTCTTTTTGTGAAAGAGTCTTCGTTAGATGTATTTTCTAGAATTTTGTTTACTTAAATAAAGGGTTTCTTCCTATGGAAAAACCCTAGTTGTAAGGGGTTTTTGAAATGAGGGTTTTATTTTGGAATCGAAGATTTCCACCCTCAGTGTACAGTTTCCATACAACTTGGTTTCCATAGAACCCTTGGTGAATTTTCTTACGGAACGAGATGCTTGAGTTCTCTGAGTATAAGAACTCATATGTATTTTACACCATGTTCAGAAATTGCATGTTTTGAGTTTCCCTTTCAAGCTTCGTGGTCGAGTGAAATATTTTTTATTTAACTTATTACACTCTTCTCCTTAATGTTGTCAAATTATCTCTTTTAAGACATTATTACTTAATTGGGTTTGCTACAAGGAAATGTTTATACATGTTAGCATTATTGTATGAATTAAGTTGAATTTATATCCATTCCTGTATTTCTACTTAGGAAATTTTGGCACTTATTTTCTGAAAAGAAAATGCATAATTTACTCATTTATGTCCACTCTCACTTTTCTGTCTGTTTTTGTTTCTATCATTTCCAGTTTTTCACTCAATTTCATATTCACTCTGAGTGACATACAGACATAAGAAAAAAATAATACAACCACTCATAAATTATTTACTCTTTTTTGTTTTCAATTAAGAGTAAATACTTATCTGTGGTCCGCATTAGTCAGTATAGAAAAGTCATTCTAGTTTTTGAAGAAACAATGTCAATTTTCCTCCCAACCAAGAGATCAAATTTTCTAAATCTCCCCGGAGCTATTTCTCACATGCAGGAAATTATATAACCGACAACCAATTCTTGCTGACGCTATTTGGTCCTAACGAGACTTAGCCTAGCTTCGCCTGAATGTCAAATTGGAAACTAGGTCCAAACTCCACGAGGGACATCTGATTCATGGCTGATAATATTTTTATTAAATTCCTCTCATCAAAAGGTGTAGGATTGATCTAAATACCATCTAATTCCGATAAGTATTTATGGAGATATGAATTTAATTTGATTATGGAATTATTATCAAGCCAACCTACAACTCATGTAAGCTCAGAAGCCCAACAGGTGCATCTGTTCAAACATCAACAGTTGTGTATAAATACAGGAGGACTTTTCCTCATTTGCACTCACTCATTCCTCACATCTCTCTCTCTCTCCTGTGTAGAAAAGAGGCTCCTCTCTATTGCGCAAAAAAGAGACCTTTCTCACACATGTGGAGGAGCAGTTGCAGATTTTAGGGTAGCAACTACAAAAGTAAAGTTTGACCTGCGTGGACTAGAAGATCTCCTCATCAGAACTGTGTTGTAGGTCCATCTGGATCTCCTCTGAAGGCCGCAACTTTTGGTAGTGGAATCAAGCCAATCTGATGGTCAGCTTCCGAGATATTGACTGCCCTAGTTTGAAGGAAGCTACTGAAACTGAAGCTGCAACTGTAGATCCAAACTTTGACCAGCATGGACCATCAAACCTCCTATTCTAAACTACGTTGTAGGTTCATCCAGACCTCCTCTGAAGGCCGTACATTTTGGTGGTGGAATTGAGCCGATCCGACAGTCAGTTTGTGAGATATTGTCTGCCCTAGTTTGGGACTGATCTAGGATTTGTTGCTGCAAACATAAATCTGATTTATGTACTATTTCTCTCTGTTAGATTATTGAAGATAAAGGAAGATTTGATCAAAGGGTTTCCCCACACATTGTGGGGTTTGTCGCTGACTAGCCGCCACATCTCGTGTCTCTTGTCTTGGCTTGTTTCTGTGGATATTTTAATGTTTTATCTGCACTTTACTTTATGCATATGTGATTGCTAATTTGCGAATAATAATAACAATAAGAAGTAAACTGTTGTACACATAGAAAATACCATAACTTAACATGGTATCAGAGCTGAGGTGAAGACAAAGCCCGAGCAAGAGAAAGGGCAATCACCAAAGAGAAGATTAGTAAGGCTATCCTAAAAGAACTATGGGGTCCTCATCACACTTTCCTACTGAGGACAAGCTCCGTGAGAAAGCTGACTATCACGGATGGAAGATGTCTATCGATCTAACCCTTGAGGATCAAGGAGTGTTGGATCATGTGAGAGGCAATATTGTTGAGCCTCCATCAAATGCACCTACTGCTGCCAGGATCAATTGGAAAACAGATGAAGTCAAAACAAAGAAGATCATTAGGGACTCTATTGACAAATGTTTGGTGGCCTACATCTCCGACCTGAACACCTCCAAGGAAATGTATGATAGACTGGTGAGTTTATTTAAAGTTAATGATGCAAATCAAGTCTTGTTTCTTAGAAATAAGCTAAAGGAAATTAAGAAGGGTAAGTAGGAGAGTATGCAAGCATACTTATTACGAATCGCTGAGATCAAGAACGATCTACAGTTTTTCGGGGAGATAATTACTGATAGGGAAATGGCACTCACGACTCTTAGAGGATTACCATCCTAATGGTATGTGTTCAGGACTACTCTTCTGAACAATAACATAATTCTTGGATTCGAAAAAATTAATGGAAAGATGCATTCAAGAAGAAACAAGGATAGAAGAATAAGAAATGCCCATGCCTAAAGGTCCTCTTGCTGCCTTTTCTTCTCATGCTAAGAAAAGAAATAATTCCAGTTCTAAATCTAAAAGAAAGGCTGGACCTAAGGATGGAAGAAAAGGATGATGTTAGATTTGCAATAAATCAGGTCAGTATACAAGGGAGTGCCCTAATAGAAGGGACTCACACCGGGATGATGATCAAAATCCCTCTCATGGAAATCAAAGGAATGACAAATCAAATAGCAGAGGAAAAAGGAGTGTTGGAAATCAAGGAAGAGGACAACCATTCAAGAAGGCTAGAAATTCCAAGTATGAATCCAACCTTGTTGAAAATAAGCAAGATGAATATTATCTACCAGCTGCTCTATATACCTCTGCTCCTATGGACTCAATAGAAATTTGACTCATTGATAGTGGTGCCTCAAGGAATTTCACAGGTTACAAAGAAGTTCTCTATAATCTGATAGAGAAAGAAACGAACCTAGAAATTGTCCTTGGAGACAATATGAAATATCCCATAAGAGGTGTAGGAAATGTCTCTCTAAAATTGAATCAAGGAAATATGATCCACTTACAGGATGTATTATATGTACCTAACCTCAAAAAAAAAAAACTAGTGTCCATCGCAGCAATGGAAGAAAAAGGCTACAAGGTAACCTTCAGCAATGGCAAGGTACGTATATGGAAAAATAATTTTAAAGATGCCTTCACTCATGGGTTTCAAGTTGATTCATTATATCAGGTCTGTGGAAGTCTGCTAGGTGTCATGTCTTCTGGCACATCTCAAACCTTGATTGAGAATCAAACCAAAAAGAAGATCAAGATCGTAAGGACTGATAATGGGACAAAATATGAATCTAACGAGTTTCATGATTTTTGTAAAGAGGTTGGCATTAAGAAGGAGACTACTACACCACATACTCCTGAGTAGAATGGTGTGGTGGAAAGGAAGAACCATACGATTGTGGAAGTTGTTCATACTATGCTTCATGATCAAAGACTTTTGAAGTTTCTATGTGTAGATGATGTATCAATGCCTGATATGGAGGAACCTATGGATCCTATTTATAAACCCGAGCCTTCCTCTTCTAGGAAGAGGCCTGCATGGCTTAGGGGGCTACTTAATGATGTCTGGGAAGTAGTTCCCAAACCCCAGGAAAAGATAGTTGTCACTTCTAAATGGATTTACAAGATAAATCATGCAGCAGATGGAAGCACGGAAAAGTATAAGGCTCGTTTTGTTGCTCATTGTTTCTCCCAGAAGGAAGGTATAGAATATCATGTGATATTTGCACCTGTTGCCAGATATACGACCATCCATAGCCCTTGCACTTCACAAGGATGGAAACTACATCAGATGGATGTCAAAGACCGCGTTCTTGCATGGTTTGATCAAAGAAGAGGTCTACGTGGAGCAACCTGAAGGATTTAAGATTTATGATTGAAAATCTCATGTATGCAGGTTGAAGAAAGCTCTCTATGGGCTGAAGCAAGCGCCTTGAGCATGGCATGAGAGGATTGATAGCTACTTGATGAAGCTGGGATTCACTAGGAGTGAAGACAATCCTAAACTTTAATTTAAGGTTGAGGAGGACAAACCTCTCATACTGGTGCTATATGTGGATGATCTCTTCCTAACAGGTGCAGACCTTGTCATTCACAAATGTAAGAGGGAGTTGGCTTCTGAATTTGAAACGAAGGACCTAGGACTAATGCACTATTTCCTAGAACTTGAGGTATGGCAGAAGATAGGGGAAACTTTCCTATCTCAAGGAAAATATGTGGTGAACATACTGGAAAGGTTCAGTATGGTGGACTGCAAGCTTGTATCTACCCCGATGGAGCTTGAATTTAAGAAGTTAAGCAGTAGTGTTGTTGGACCTGTTTTACGACATGCCAATGAGTATCGGCAACTCATAGGAGCATTAATTTTCTTGGTGAACATCATCCAGACATATACTTTGAAGTCAACACATGGTTGAACCTCACCGCATAAACTAGATTGGTGCCAAGAATCTATTAAGATATCTTCGTGGAACAATCACATATGGGCTCAGATACACTGCCAGAAATGTGAGACTATTTGGATACACAAATGCTGATTGGGTAGGCAGTGTAGAGGACCGTAAGAGCACATCAAGGTGATGCTTCTCCCTGGGGTCTACTTCGATATCCAGGATGAGCAGGAAGAAGAATTCGGTGAGTTTGAGCACCGCTGAAGCAGAGCATATTGCTACTAGCATGGCCTCCTATGAGGCAATCTGGTTGCGAAATATCTTCAGTGAGCTGTTTGGATTTACATTGGATACCATCATGATCCTATGTGACAACCAGAGTGGGATTCGTCTATCAGAGAATCCCATGTTTCATGATTGCTACAAGCATATCGATTTCAGGTATCACTATATTCAAGATATGGTGCAACAGGGCACTATCAGGCTCCAACATATCGGTACAGATGAACAGGTCACCGACATTCTGACAAAGCCCCTAGGGAAAGTAAAATTCCTTACTTTCTGAGAACAACTTGGTGTTGTTCAAATACCCTCCTATGAGGGTCCTGTATGATGTATTGAGCTCTGGGAGCTCCGGGGGTGTGCGGTACTTCTTGGAGCGACGTATGATGAACAGGGTAAAAGAATCAAAACTTTCCTTGTGACACCCCGTGGTGACTATGTAGCAGGATGATTAGTTCTCCTGTGAGGCCTGGATGATGTGTTCTCCATGACGACTATGTAGCAGGATGATTGGTTCTCCTGTGAGGCCTAGATGATGTGTTATCCATGGCGACAAGATGATTCGATCTCTTGTGGGATAGGATGTTTCGCTCTCCTGTAGACAAGATTGGTTAGTTCTTCTGTGAGGCCTGGATGATGTGTTCTCCATGGCAACATGATGATATGCTCTCTTGTGGGACAGGATGATTCGCTCTTCTGTGGATAGGATTGATTAGTTCTCCTGTGAGGCCTAGATGATTTGTTCTCCATGGCTGCAAGATGATTCACTCTCTTATGGGAGAGGATGATTTGCTCTCCTATGGACATGATTGATTAGTTCCCTTGTTGAGGCATCCTACCCATGCAGTCTTGGACTCATGGGAAGTACCTCTCATCTGATCAATGAGCAGGGAAGTGAAGATAGGGACAATAGTAGTATCGATGGATGCATCGCTATATCTACTGTACTCCCTACGCTAGGATGACCTTCATTGATCTGGGATCAATGATACTGGTCTGTGACTAGTGGTAGGTTTTGTACATACTATGAAGCTGACTTTAGGTCAGTTGAGAGTAGTCTGGGACTAGTGGTACATACTCCGAGACTGACGTCGTGTCAGTGCAGGACTGGTCTGGGACCAGTGAGAGTGGTACATACGATGACACTGAGTTCGGGTTGGTTGAGACTGGTCTAGGACCAATGATACACTCTCTGAGCCCGCGATACTGGTCTGGGACTAGTGATAAGAGTGGTACATACGATGACACTAACTTCAGGTCAGTTGAGACTAGTTTGGGACCAGTGGTACTCACTCTAAGATTGACTTTGAGTCGGTGGAGGATGATATTGGTCTGGGACCAATGGTAAGAGTTGTACCCACTATGACGTTGACTTTTGGTTGGTTGAGACTGGTCTGGGACTAGTGGTACATACTCTGAGATTGACTTGGATTCAGTATGATACATCCTTGATCATTTCTTCCTCTTCATAATTCGGACAATGCAGAGCAGAACAAAGCAGATCAAAACAGGGCAGAACACAACAGAGCAAGAGTAGGCAGAATAGAGCAGGGGTCAAGCTGTACAGGGCAGTGCATTTGATGGATGAATAGTAGTGACCAATAGACAGATTCAGATGGAGTTCTCCCTAGTTGAGAGGGAGTGTTAAATTGGAAACTAGGTCCAAACTCCATGAGGGACATCTCATTCATGGCTAATAATATTTTTATTAGATTCCTCTCATCGACAAGTGTAGGATTGATCTAAAGATCATCTGATTCCGATAAGTATTTATGGAGATATGAATTTATTTTGATTATGGAATTATTATCAAGGTGACCTACAAATCATGTAGGTTCAGAAGCCCAACAGTCGCATCTATTCAAACATCAACAATTGCGTATAAATACAGGGGGACTTTTCCTCATTTGCACTCACTCATTCCTCACATCTCTCTCTCTCTCTCTCCTATGTAGAAAAGAGGCTCTTCTCTACTACGCAGAAAACAGACCTTTCTCACACATGTGGAGGAGCAATTGTAGATTTTAGGGTAGCAACTGCAGAAGTAAAGTTTGACCTATGTGGACTAGAAGATCTCCTCATTAGAACTGTGTTGTAGGTCCATCTGGATCTCCTTCGAAGGCCTCAAAATTTTTTAGTGGAACCAAGCCAATTTGACAGTCGGTTTGCGATATATCGACTGCCCTAGTTTGAAGGAAGTTGCTGAAACTGAAGCTACAACTGCAGATTCAAACTTTGACTAGCGTGGACCATCAAACCTCCTCTTTTGAACTGCGTTGTAGGTTCATCTAGACCTCCTATGAAGGTCGTACATTTTGGTGGTGGAATCGAGCTGATCCAATGGTTGGTTTGTGAGATATTGTCTGCCCTAGTTTGGGTCTGACCTAGGGTTTGTTGCTACAAATATAAATCTGATTTATGTGCTATTTCTCTCTATTGGATTATTGAAGATAAAGGAAGATTTGATTAAAGGGTTTCCCCACACATTGTGGGGTTTGTCCCTGGCTAGCCGCCACATCTTGTGTCTCTTGTCTTGGCTTGTTTTCTGTCGATCGTTTAATGTTCTATCTGCACTTTACTTTATGCATATGTGATTGATAATTTGTGGATAATAACAATAAAAAGAAGTAAACTGCTATAAGAATAGAACATACCATAACTTAACACTGAACAATCCATGTGCCATTTCAGCCTCGATTCCATATGTTGACATTTCTTTTCCTCTATTCACCTCAGGTAGCTCATACCCTGTCGGTTCCTTTTCCCTTGAGAATAAATATTCGAGTAGTTATGGGTAGGTAACCGCTTGCCCTAACTACTTGACATGTGAGAAATATTAATATGTAACTCACATTGTCCAATATATTTAATTCATGCATAGCTTAATCATATTATTTTAAACATAGAAAAATATCAAATTATTGTTTTAGTCTTCCTAAGTCAATTAGGAGCATCAAGTTTCTTTGACTATAGTAATTAAATATTTACAATTACCGGGGCATCACAATATAACTTTTTCGAAATTTTTTGGGTTTATTTTCCAATTTAATTTGTGTAAAATCCTACATGGATTCATTGAAATCATAAGTCAATTAGGAGCATAAGTTTGTTTGACTATAGTAATTAAATATTTACAATTACTAGGCATCACAATATAACTTTTAGGAAATTTTTGGGGTTTATTTTCCAATCTAATTTGTGTAGAATCCTCCAGGGATTCATTGAAATCATAAGTGTGACAGGATTTGACTATAGTAAATAAATATTTACAATTACGAGGGACATCACAATGTAACTTTTTGGAAAGTTTTCGGGTTTTCCAATGTAATTTGTGTAGAATCGTACATTGATTCATTGAAATCGTTAGTGTGACAGGTGAACTCTTACAACATGAGTTCCCCAAGGGTTCTTGAGGGTGTTGCATCCATATATGTTGTAAAAAAACACTAATTTAAACAACCAAAATCAAGATTTGGCCCCAATTTTTTTTATTAGGATTTCAACGAGAAACCAGCCAAAAACTCCAAAACATTGCACTTAAAGACTACTCATGAGTATTCTTTACGTAAAAATTTTAAGTAGACTATTCCAAAGACTACTCCTTATAAAAAAAATCAATACATGATTTAAACATATATGCATTTTGAAAAAATATATGTAACATGATTTTTGATCATGGAAATTCAACAAGACTTTACCATGGAGAAGTAAATAGACTTTTGTTACAATACCATTGAAAAATAGCATCATTGATTAATAATAAATGCCCAAAAAAACTCATGTTCATATGACATTTTTTAATTAATTAATGAATTTAATTAAAATGATATAAAATACATGACCACTTTGAAGATAAATTTAAATCTTTAATTTGTAATGATTACATAAAATATTCTAAAATACTCATTAAAAATGAAATCACTATATTTATCTGATATTACATTATATAAAGCACATTTCAATATAATAAAAAAACATAAATATATATAATTTAAACATTATCATTACACACCAATTATCACGTAAGTATAAGTTTTTGAAAAAAGAGATAGACTTCCCATTCCAAGCCATATTGTTTCCTCGCCATGATCTCCCCAGGTGAACAACATCCCAACGTGCTCGCTGAACCATATCTAAATTTTTAATTTTGTAGATTATATTGCCAAAAATGAAAATGTGTTTGACCCTATCTCCGAATATTTTTTTCCTACCAATAAATCAAACCACCTCCCATTGTTGGTGTCAAATGGAAATTATTCATATAGTATATATTTGTTTAACCACTAACCATTTTATTACCGAAAGCATTTTACATTTTTCATTATTTCTATGGAAAGGTATGCTGCTTTAAATTGGGCAGGAGGTTAGGAATAAACGGCAGTGCTGCTCACTCTACTTTATGCGATAGGATTTGACCTCCTAAGCGTGATTATCTCACGCTGGCGTTTTTCATCTCTCAACCACAAAATATGTATTTAAAAATAACATCATAATCATGTCCGCTATTAAAGGTGTCGGCAGCTGACGTGAATTATATGACGGAAAGTTTATATGTTGAACCCCACCCGGCGAATTAGGTGCTACTGAAAGATATCGAACAATGCAGGAAGCCACTTCTTTTTTTGACTTTATATATACAACTCAACTTTCCCTCAGTTTTTTCCTTCTAATGGGGGACTTCATGTTCCTTATACAAGTAGATGTAGCGATTGACGGACGATAACGTGAAAAAATCTGCGGTGGAAGTGATGGGTTAGTTTACTTTTTCATCTTTGTTCAACCCTTCTCTCTATAAATACTAGCATTTGCACCTAATGTTGCAAAGAAAACGCCGTAAGGCAAGCCAATAGAAAATGAACTAGTAGCTTGATGTGTCTTGTAAAATCAACAACATTATAATGTTTCAAAAATGATATATTTACAATGTTCAAGATCATTTAGTCAACATTTATTACCATGAAAAATAACAATATAAAGGCCTAGAAAATAGGCTTTTGATCACCCTATGAGTACACAAATAATAATGTTGAAGGTACATTTGAGATAATTTCACAAAATGGCTACTGAAGATGCAATATCCACTTGCAAAAATTAAATTAACCTGAATAAGCATAGAGGAAGAGTGGGTTATGTAGATGGAAAAATTAAGAAGAAGCCCAAGATCATAAAATGAAGGAGAAATAAACTTCAAATAACAATGTTAAATTGACCCTCATTTTCTGAATACAACCATGACCATGAACAACAATGGTGTGATACACTCCATTCCTAGATCTCAACTATAATATTCTATACAGAACGTTTGTGCCCATTTTCACTGAAGAAAAAACCATTACATATAATAAGGTGACAATAAGACAAAGATATGATAGATATGAAATGGGAAATAACCAATAATTGGCGACAAGACTAAAATAGCTATGATACTAAATTCGACAAATAAACTTCTAATTATAATAACAGTTCAATGAATGGAAAAGTAGCTCTACAAAATCTAGAAATAGATGTTGACTTATGAACTTCCATTTAATAAAAATATCCTATTTACGTTAAGAACTTGTAAAAGTACGGAATCAACTTGTAGGTGGAAATTACATGCATTGCTTCCCCCTCCTTATCACTAGATTTTGGGCCTTTCATTGGTCCTTCTTCACCAAAAATCTTTCCCTCATCCATAGCAATTTTCTGATTTGTTTCTTTCTTTGTTCTCACATTAGCCTTTGCTAATAGATACAAAACAACCATTGGCATTTTTGCTGTAGAATTTTTTTT
This sequence comes from Pinus tabuliformis, assembly GCA_031772625.1. Classification (NCBI taxonomy): domain Eukaryota; kingdom Viridiplantae; phylum Streptophyta; class Pinopsida; order Pinales; family Pinaceae; genus Pinus; species Pinus tabuliformis. The sequence goes on along the minus strand of CM062819.1, from coordinate 1,221,189,240 downwards.
TGGAGGTGTTGTAGGATGAGGATACTCAAATAATGAGGGTGTGGCGTGGGAAAGAACCTTAAATTTTAGCTAAAGAACCTGTGTGCCCATTTTCGTTGAAGAAAAAACCATTACATATAATAAGGCGGAAATAAGACAAAGATATCATAGATATGAAATGGGAAATAAGCAATAGGGTGTGACAAGACTTAAATAGCTATGATATGAAATTTGACAAATAACTCTCTAACTATAATAACAGGTCAATTAAAGTTAAAGAATCTCTACAATAGGTAGAAAGAGATGTTGACTTGTGAACAACCATTTAATAAAAAATTACCATTTATGTTAAGAACTTGTAAAAATATGGAATCAAGTTGCAGTGGAAATTACCTGCGTTGCTGCCCCTCCTTATCACTAGATTTTGGGCCACTTTTTTTGGATTTTTACCCCGACAAACTTCATGTCCATTTGAATCTGTTCAAAAAATGCAAAAATACAGAAGATGATCTAAACATGGTACTATCATTTAATATTCGGTGTGCACCCTGCATTTAATTTCAGTCTCCTTTTATAGTATGGGTATTAACCTATTTGTGATAACATAGTTTCTTGAGCTCTCCCAACCACGTTTTAAATTTATTTCTTTTGTTTCCAAGCACGCATCTTGCTACCTGAGTTGTCTCATCTTCGTGGGATTTCCCAACTGTTTATTGAAAAAAGTACGCATGGCACAAAATTCTGGAGCAACTTTAAGAAGATATTTCATAACAGTAACATTATTACTTCAAAACGAATGTCTGTCAGTAGTTAGTGGCTCCTGAGATTTATTATATTTGACATGAAATACATCTACGATGTACAATAAGAATTCAAAAGGCTAGAATACCAACACTATGCGAGCCCTATTATGACCAGCGTTTGCAACAAATCTTTAGGGCACCTCGTAAAAGTAACAAAATTTGATATCTATTATAGTAAGATTAGAGGATTAATTTCCTTGATAATTTGATTGGTCTTAGCTGAGAACCATGGATGAATTCCAATCTAAAATCAGGATTTGAAGTGATAAGCACAAAAAGATGAAATTTTAAATGTTGACGATTTAGAAAACTGCAAATCGATTTGGATAAACATATATTCTATATAATGAAAGCGATTTAACAACGGTAGTTCCCTTTTAGCATATTATATATAACACTTATATTTCATCTTCGGTAGTTCCCTTTTAGCACATTATATATAACACCTACATTTCATCTTTGTCATATCCTCGTCGGTCCTGGGTCAGTGGTCATTCAATACACTTCTTCAAGTATAACGATAATTATTCTCTTACATTGAGAATGTCTGAAGATCATTTTAGACAAAACGGTAATGGATCTCGCAATTATCAAAACATTCCTTTTTCTCCATCTTGGAATGATCATGAAAAGAAGTGGACGGAAATGGAGGGCACGACCCCTTTTTTCCATTGTTCATAATCTGCATAAATGGAAAGGAAATCGCCACAAATAAGAACCAGATATGAGATAAATAAAAAAAACACTATCTCTTGTGGACTAAGACGTGTACCCACGTCACAAGTTGCCTCAAAATCAATCACAACGAAGTACTGAAAATCTTGGAGTTGAAGTTCCTAGGCATTACCTTGAGGATGCAGTTTGAAAGGTAGTTGCAGTTCCGGGGCATTTCCTTGAGGTTGCAGTTTAAAAGGTACATTCTGAAGACTGCTTCCTGGTGGCACCATGTAGTCCCAATTCCTTTGACTAATAAGTCCCTGCTTCAATGTATGTGTTGGGTACGTATGAAAACTGAAAGCTTGTGGAAAGTACACAAGGGCATCTGGTACACTCATAGACATTGCCTTTATATAACCTTCATTGAAAGGTAGTACATATCCATGGGGATTTAGTACACTGTCAAAATCTGGTATGCCACATGAAAACAAATCTTTCTCACTCTTTATTGCTATGCAAACTCCAACAGTGCCATAAAAGTTAAAACCTGCAATTCTATTTGGTGACCACATTATAGGAACCTCGTGGTTCCTTATAATTTGTTCTGCATTATCATGGAGAAAAAGAACACATCAGCCAGAAAAACAATTATTTAATACTGTATATTCCTAAGTCTAACCTAGTGACCTATCATATCTTTATGTTTAGGCTTGTAGATGGGAGTTTGGGTATCACATCCTTTGATTTTTGTTAGTCTGCTTCTGTGGGCTGTTTTGCATTCTCAACTTTGGATTTTGAAGGTGTTTTTTTGGCAATTCTGGCTTTCCTCAAAGTGGTACTCGGTTTGGCAATTAGAGAACTTTGGGCTTGTCTCTTACTCAAGCTTGGAAGACATTGACTTATCCTTTTATATTTGTTTGCTGAAGGGATTCCTTTTGGATGTTTGCCATGTATACTCCATTAGGGCAATTCTGGGAGCTTTGGGATATGGATTACCAGGAAGTTCCGTAAATGCACAAAGTTCTGTGAAGGCATGAAGACTTTATTAATAGCAATAGGACATCTATATTCTTGGTAACATCTAAGGCCCATGAAAAATGAGCACCAATGAATTAGAATAAAATGGCTATTAGATAAAAATAAAACAATACAACGCCAGAATCTCACAAAAGAAATAATAAAAATAATTTGACTCTTGCAATACTTGCCAACTTTTGTTTGCCATTTTGACTGTAAATGAAGATTATAGAAGTGCTCAGAACCACTTATGTTGCATGCTTCAAGACATCCTAAATTAAAACCTAGGTTAACAAAGAAAATCCTCCATAGGCTGCATACATATGATAAGTCAGTGCTCCAAGTACTCTGGATGTAACAAATTTAAGGATGTTCAATTTGAACTGGTGATTTTTGGCAAATTTTTAAAGTCGTGAGTGATCTAATAATAAATTACAATTTACTTGCATCAAAGCAAAGCAAACAAATTAAACAAAACTGAAAACCTGCAGCATTGTACATTGGATGCATAGAGGTACACCTTAAAAATCAAATAACTACAAAGCTTTAAACAGTCTACAGTAAAATGGCATGCATCTTAAGCTCCACTAGCCAGAGCTAGCCACAGACTTGACAATCCATAGATTCAACCTACTATTGCAGAAGAGCTCAAATGCTATTATCTGTTGTTATCTACGAAGAGATATCTACAAATCAAGCGTGTACTTTCATCTCTATAGCAATATTAAGATTTGAAATAATTGAAGATAATGTACATGTGATGTTGAACTCTGCAAGAGACGACCAGATAAGAGAAAAACGCTTAATAAAATGAGATGTGAAGACTATACAGAGTTTGCTTTTCTTCTCTGCCAAGCAAGTTGCCATCTACATGAAAGATGTCTTGCAATATCAGAGAACATGTTTAGGCGGTTTAGACACGGAATATATACAGTGTAACCGGATATACTTTTAGATCCCTTATACATTGGAGTTAAAGGGGAGATAAATTCTTCGTAAAACTGTGATTGCTTTAGTCCTCGTGTAGATGCTCAGGGATTTCCGTGGATGCTAATAAAATTTCATTTCAGATAAATGTCCACCTTACCACCCATCACCTTTCAAGTAAAGAAGGCATGGATCCAATCAGCTTAATTGACATGACAAAATTGTAATAGAGTTATAAACCTATTTCCAGTCACCAATTCCTTTAAGGGAAAATAACGTCTTCAGCAGAAACACTCCTCTTGACTCTTGATATGGATACTAGGATTCATCTTTGTCATATCCTCGTCGGTCCTGGGTCAGTGGTCATTCAATACACTTCTTCAAGTATAACGATAAGTATTCTCTTACATTGAGAATGTCTGAAGATCGTTTGAGACGAAACGGTAATGGATCTTGCAATTATCAAAACATTCCTTTTTCTCCATCTTGGAATGATCATGAAAAGAAGTGGATGGAAATGGAGGGCGCGACCCCTCTTTTCCATTGTTCATAATCTGCATAAATGGAAAGGAAATCGCCACAAATAAGAACCAGATATGAGATAAATAAAAAAAACACTATCTCTTGTGGACTAAGACGTGTACCCACGTCACAAGTTGCCTCAAAATCAACAACGAAGTACTGAAAATCTTGGAGTTGAAGTTCCTAGGCATTCCCTTGAGGATGCAGTTTGAAAGGTAGTTGCAGTTCCGGGGCATTCCCTTGAGGTTGCAGTTTAAAAGGTACATTCTGAAGACTGCTTCCTGGTGGCACCATGTAGTCCCAATTCCTTTGACCCGTGTTGCGGGGGAGCGCCCCCCCCCTTCGAACCCGCTCCCGAAGCGCGCTCCGGGCGGGAGCGGCTCGGGAGCGGGTCGGGAGCGCGCTCCCGTAAAAAAATTTGCGCTCCCTGGTCTGTGAGGGAGCGCTTCAGGGAGCGATCGCTCCCGCACTCCCGGAGCGCTTTTTAATGCCCGGGAGCGATCGGGGAGCGATCGCTCCCTGATCGCTCCCGGGCATTAAAAAACGCTCCGGGAGCGAATTTTAAAAAACCGGGAGCGGTTCGGCGGAAAAAAATTCCGCCGGACCCGAAAAAACAAAAAAAATTAACTAATTTTTTTTGGTTTATAAGCCCAATGGGCAAAAAAAAAATCATTTCAATGAGATTGAGCTTGAGCTTGAGAGCTGAGGAAGAGCAAAGGAGCAAGGAGCAAGAGCTGAGGAGCAAGGAGCCAGAGCTGAGGAGCGAGGAGCAAGTGCCAAGGAGCGAGGAGCAAGCTTGCAGAGGTAAGTAACTTAATCATTTAGTTAGTTTAGTTGGTTAGGTAGTTAGTTTGGTTAGTTTAATTTACCTGTTTGAGTTTAAAGATCATTAATTTAAATTAAATTAATAAATTAAATGAATTAATCCCAATAAACTAAATTAATTTGCAGATTCAAGACTCAAACCCTACAAACATCAAACACGATGGACCTGGGGATTTTTATTGGCATTTTCCTCTTCCTGGTCCCTTTTCTGGTTATTATGGTGGTGGAGAGTAGGAAACGGAGGGGGCCTGAAACTGAAGAGGTGGATGAAGAAGCCGGAGGAAGTCAAATAGGTGAAAACCCCAGTGAGGAGGATGTGGAGGAGGGTGAACATGAGGGTCAAAAAACTAAACAAGACCAAACTCCATTGTGGAAATATGTTCAGAGGGCTGAAACAGGGAGAGGGGGTGGAACCACTAAATTTCATTGCCCCCATTGCAACACTGATTACACAGGCTCATACACCCGTGCTAGAAGACACCTTTGCGGGAAAATGGCATGGGATGGAGAGAAACAAATAGGAATCAAAACTTGCAACGCGGTGTCAACAGCAGATAGAGCCAAATACATAAAGGAAGAGGAGGACGCCCAATACAGAGCAAAAAGATCAAGGGGTTTCTTTGAAAGCTCACAAAGAACTCCTTCAGCATCCTCCCAAGGCAGTGGATATGGACATGGAGGCTCACGGTCATCATCTTTACGCCGTAGAACCATATCAGATTTCCTTGATGAGGGGTGTAGGAATGATGTGGATTCAAAAATTTACAGGTTCCTCTATGCAAATGGGATACCATTCAATGTTCTACGCTCACCTTATTGTCACGAAATGGTTTCTGCCATAAATGATGCCCCTAAAGGATACAAGAGCCCTGGGTATGACAAGGCAAGAACTGTTGGCCTTGATCATGAAAAAGCAAAAATATCACATTCTTTGAATAAAATGACAAGTTCTTGGACTGACAATGGGGTGTCCATTGTATCTGATGGATGGACAAATGTAAAAGGCAAGCCATTGATAAGTGTTCTTGCTGTGTCCCGAAGTGGTCCCATTTTTCTAGCTGCACATGATTACTCAGACAAGTTCAAGACCGCTATCAACATTGCAGAAGCATTGCTTGAAACAATTGAGCGTATTGGCCCATACAATGTCATCCAAGTCATCACTGATAATGCTCCTAATTGTAAGGCAGCGGGAGCAATTATTGAGGATAGATACCCGAACATATTTTGGTCTGGATGTTTGGTTCACACATTGAACCTTCTGTTGCATGATATTGTCAAAAACAAAAATGAACAATACCAATGGATTGGTGATTTGTACAAGAAAGGAAAAAAAATGATAAAATTTATTACAAATCATAGCAATACCCATGGCCTTTTCCGCAGTCACTCGAGATTGGAGTTGCTGAAGATTGCGAGGACTAGATTTGGTAGCTATTACCTCACCTTCAGGCGCCTTTTGAAGGTAAGAGAGGGTTTAGCTAACATGGTATCAAGTCCAAATTGGCAGGTGTTAAAGGAAAGGGCTACAAATGTAGCTGACATTGCAGGTTTTGAAACGGTGGAGGAGGCCACTCTTGATGGGCAGTTTTGGACAACTGTGAGACAGGTATTGGATTTCACCAAGCCAATTTATAACATGATTCGGTTTGCAGATACATACAAACCAGTGATTGGCGAGGTGTATGAGCAAATGGATACCATGTTGGGGGAAATAAAAGACATTGTTAATAACAGAGATCCCGACTTGTACAATCTGATTCACGATTGTGTGTGTGAACGGTGGAAAAGGCTTAACCTTCCACTACATTGCTTGGCGTATATCCTTACGCCAAAATACTACTCAGATTCTTGGTTGGGCAAACCTGCAGCAGGGGGTGGTGTTAGGACTAAACCCCATTTAGATCGAGAGGTAACTAAAGGATATTTGGATGCATTAGAAAAGTTGGTGCCTGACAGGGAGGAATGTGCAGCTGTGCGCCTTGAAATAGGCAGATACTTCACTCGCAGTGGTTTGTATGGTAACTTCCATGCAATGGACGACAAAGATAAATTTGATTCTCTCACATGGTGGGAAACATATGGCGGCGACGGACTTTTGCGAAAATTGGCATTGAAAGTTCTTGCACAGGTTGTAAATTCTTCTTCTGCAGAGAGGTGTTGGAGCACCTATAGTTATATACATAATGTGAAAAGAAACAGGCTCAACGAAAATCGAGCAGAAAGCTTGGTTTATGTGCACTACAATTTGAGGTTGTTGAGCCATTACTGTGATCGGGCTAATGAAGATCCCACATATAAAATTTGGGACAATCACCCTGAGGACGACAATTTGGAGGATGGCATTGTACATATGGAAGAACTAGAAGATGAGCTTGTATGGGATGAAGCTGAAGCAGCTACAGTAGCCATGCCACCTCCACCTCCACCATCCAGTAGCAGTTCTCGGGGCCCGAGTCTTGTTCCATTGCTGTCGCCACCTCCATCGACACCCTCGCGTGGAGGCTCTAGTTCTGGTCGTCGGTCTGGGCGGGAGACTCCTAGAAGACCACCACGACCTACTTATACTCCTGGAGACTCTCGTGGCAAGGGCCACTTGTAGATTTACAGTTTACTTGTCTTTTTTAGTTTCTATTAGACTTGTCACTTTAGTTTTCATAACTGTTCAGTGTTGAGTTTTGAGTCCTTGACTCTTGACTCTTGACTCTTTCATATCATTATGACATTATGATATTTTTTGTAAACATTATATCACTGTGACAATGAAAATTTGAAGTTTGAAGTTGGGCCTTGGCAATTATAACTCATTGGTAATGATTGTGAATTATGAATATGATGCTTTGTGAAAGACTAAAGTTGTTTCATTTCATCTCATTATTCATGTTTCATTTTATAAATTTTTAACATTTCATATCATGTTAACAGTTAGAAGTTAGGACTTAGAAATATCTTCGATATTACTTCTTGTAATGGTTAAACTTGGCTTACAAGTACAACTTGTTACTTTGGTGATCAATGATGATACATGTTATTGAATTGAATGTTATTTTAATTTATTATTTTACTAAGGTTGATGACGATTATAATTTCTAGATGATTGATGTGATATGGTTCAATGATCAATTTATGTTTTTTTATGTTTTTTATGTCTATTTCATCATTCTACATGTTTTTGTTGACATATATGTATCAAAAATTAAAAAATATAAAAAATATATATTTTTTTAAAAAATCGCTCCGGGATTCTCTCCCAAACCGGGAGCTTCTGATAATGGTCGCTCCTGCTCCCTGCTTCCGCTCCCGCTCCCAAGTAACACTGCCTTTGACTAATAAGTCCCTGCTTCAATGTATGTGTTGGGTACGTATGAAAACTGAAAGCTTGTGGAAAGTACATAGGGGCATCTGGTACACTCATAGACATTGCCTTTATATAACCTTCATTGAAAGGTAGTACATATCCATGGGGATTTAGTACACTGTCAAAATCTGGTATGCCACATGATAACAAATCTCTCTCACTCTTTATTGCTATGCAAACTCCAACAGTGCCATAAAAGTTAAAACCTGCAATTCTATTTGGTGACCACATTATAGGAACCTCGTGGTTCCTTATAATTTGTTCTGCATTATCATGTAGAAAAAGTTAGAACACATCAGCCAGAAAAACAATTATTTAATACTGTATATTCCTAAGTCTAACCTAGTGACCTATCATATCTTTATGTTTAGGCTTGTAGATGGGAGTTTGGGTATCACATCCTTTTGATTTTTGTTAGTCTGCTTCTATGGGCTGTTTTACATTCTCAACTTTGGATTTTGAAGGTGTTTTTTTGGGCAATTCTGGCTTTCCTCAGAGTGGTACTCGGTCTGGCAATTAGAGAAATTTCGGCTTGTCTCTTACTCAAGCCTGGAAGACTTTGACTTATCCTTTTATATTTGTTTGCTCAAGGGATTCCTTTTGGATGTTTGCCATGTATACTCCATTAGGGCAATTCTGGGAGCTTTGGGATATGGATTACCAGGAAGTTCCGTAAATGCACAAAGTTTTGTGAAGGCATGAAGACTTCATTAACGGCAATAGGACATCTATATTCTTGGTAACATCTAAGGCCCATGAAAAATGAGCACCAATGAATTAGAATAAAATGGCTATTAGATAAAAATAAAAACAATACAACCCAGAATCTCACAAAAGAAATAATAAAAAGAATTTGACTCTTGCAATACTTGCCAACTTCTGTTTGCCGTTTTGACTGTAAATGAAGATTATAGAAATGCTCAGAACCACTTATGTTGCATGCTTCAAGACATCCTAAATTAAAACCTAGGTTAACAAAGAAAATCCTCCATAAGCTGCATACATATGATAAGTCAGTGCTCCAAGTACTCTGGATGTAACAAATTTAAGGATGTTCAATTTGAACTGGTGATTTTTGGAAAAAATTTAAAGTCATGAGTGATCTAATTATAAATTACAATTTACTTGCATCAAAGCAAAGGAAACAAATTAAACAAAACTGAAAACCTGCAGCATTGTACATTGGATGCAAAGAGGTACACCTTAAAAATCAAATAACTACAAAGCTTTAAATAGTCTACAGTAAAACGGCATGCATCTTAAGCTCCACTAGCCAACCTACTATTGCAGAAGAGCTCAAATGCTATTATCTGTTGTTATCTACGAAGAGATATCTACAAATCTAGCGTGTACTTTCATCTCTATAGCAATATTAAGATTTGAAATACACCTATGCCTGTTCACTTTAATTCCACTCAATGCCAGTATTGTGTCACCTTAGCGAATAGATCCAGTTAGATGTGTATGTATTTCTAATATTTTGTCAATGCTTGCACTAGTAGTACTTATTTGGATTAACAAACTGTTATTGGACTTTATAAAATATTATTTTTTTTCCATGAAGGCAACATATGATGGTATGTATACAACAGTTAAATTGTATCAAGAAAATCCAGTACAAAAGATTTGAAGAACAAGAGCTAACATGGTTTTACTAGCACTTCAGCAAATGGGAGGTGGGTTCCGCAGTTGATGACTGAGCTAGTCCCCTTTACTGTTTTGTTATGTTTATGCAAATCATCAATTGCATTTACATATCAGTGATTTGATCTCTTCCTTTCCGTTAAAGTTAAACTTTAAATAATAAAAATCCATGTTTTCAAGAGATGGACTGTGTAGATGCTAATATGACATATAGATCACAGTTAATAAACATAGGACACAGACATACATTGAGTTTAAGAGGTCAGGGCAGTTGTAGCAAATCAGATTTAGAAGCTACGACAACTCCTTGACAAACATAGGAAACTGAAATGATTTGAGAAGATATGACATGGGAGTGATGATGCTGGGAGAGCTTTGTTTGATTAAAAGAATGTACCTATTCTTATGGGTCTTATAACGGGAAGGATTATGAATTTCGTGATCGTTATAGGGAGGTGTTGATGATCGTGATCGAGGTGAAAAGTGTGATTATTGAGATCGGGATTCAGACCTCGATGATTCATATTCTGATCTTGATCCAGTCGACTCTGTTGATTCAGTAGATCCGGTTGAACGAGCAGAACTAACAGCACCAAAAGCAAGGGTAGTGGGAAGGGAGTAAGTGCGAGAGGCAACGGAGGCAAAGGCACCTGAAGAAGCAGCAGTGCTATCAGCAAAAACATATAGCAGTTTAGCCCTGTATCCTATAGTCCTGTAAGCCGTTGATTCTGTACCCCCTGGAGCCGGAACTTCCGCTGGCTAAGGAGATGTCACTAAGCACGCTGGTCCTGTAGCATTTGGTCCCGTAGGGCGGGTCTCGATCCCTCAGACTCTTCCTTTCGATCGCTAAAATACCTATCACGATCTTGATCACGAAACTAATAATCTCTACCATGAGCATCAGACTATGGAGAAATACCGAAGCTAGCAGATGCGGAGCCGGGTGCAAAGCCAAAGCCGAATAGTGCCGGTAGTGCCGCTTGTCAGGTGCTGCTGATCGAACCAATCTACTAATGGTGGTGGATCATATGCTGCTACCTCTGCCTTTTCCAGTGATGGTGAACCAACTGGCTATGCCTTGACTACTGGTGCATCCGGCTCTCGATCCAGAGCTACTGGTTCAACAACTGCTATTGATGGTGGTAGTGGTGCTTCAATAACATCGTCAATAGCATTGCCAATATAAAAAGCTAGATCGACTGCTGGATCAATGGTTGGATCTGCGTATTAATCTGCTGCTGCTTTCTCTGCTACCGGTGTAGCACCTGGAATTGCAATTTAAGGATCTGAAACTACTCCGACCTCCCCTTAAAAGAATGAAACACTTACATATGATAGAGCTTGGCATGATCTTGTGTTATGCGACATGTCTTGAATGGGACAAGACAGGCTTCTTGTGTTAATTTGACTTGTCTTGAATGGGACAAAACAGGCTTACTTTTCTAAAATTTTCAGTAAAATGCATAGGTTCTGCAAACCGTTAAAATTAAAAATTGAAATGTTTTTGTAGACAGTATACACGGTACTTGCCACAATATTTGGAGTGTATATATCTTTGGATCAATTTTTAGGGCTTTTGCGCAGTGCAGCTACCCCAGCTGCTAAATATAAAACCTTGGGCATTGGAGGTTTTCATTAGAAAGATAATATAGTTGCTAGATAGACAGCGACGACGTCGGTGGCACCAGGATGGGTTGTAGCAAAGGCGAAGGCACATCGATTTCTTATCAGTGCAAATAAGGTTTTTCACAAACCTCTCCTTGTATGAAAATGTCTTTCAATTCCATTAAATAGTAATCCGCCGCGACAGCCCCCTCCTTCAATGACAACCAATCCTCTTCAATTAAAGACCATCCGCCTCAGCAGCTCCTCCTCCAGTTAAAGCCAATCCTCTGCAGCTGGCAGAGATGAGCTATATAGATAGTTAGATAGGCAATTTATTTAATGAAATTCTGTGATCATTGTGATTTTATCATATCAAATTGTGAAAACAATGAGCAGGAAAGAAATATAACTCAGATTTTCAATCGGCTGCCGCAGCCCCTCCTTCAATGAGAGTCAATACTCTGCAATTAAAGACAATCGGCCGCAGCAGCCCCTCCTCCAATTTAAGCCAATCGAACGGTTACAGAGATGTAGGTTCCAGAGCTTACCGGAGACGAACAGGAGGATACAGGCAAAGACGTGCGAGGGATTAAGAAATGCAAAGGTTAAGAGGTACACAGATATGCTTTTACCCACACAGAGATATGATATCGCCCTAAACTGTGAGATATGGCGATTCTGTTGCCAACTGTGAGATATGGCGATTTGCATGCTTGTGAGCTACCATATGCCGTGCGGCCAAATGCCAGATGCTATGCGCGGGGAGGGGGAGGGATAATGAATCGAACCCCTCTAATCAAACGGCTAATATCAATTCCATCGTCTAACAACGAAATCAAGGGCGCAGGAAGGTACAGAGTGGCACTGGAGGGGAGTTCTTCCCAGAGGAACGCCTTACGGCGTAATAATTACAAACAAAAGGAAGACAATCCAAATTTTAATGTGGTTGGAACGCCTTATGGCGTAATAATTACAAACAAAAGGAAGACAATCCAAATTTTAATGTGGTTGGATTACTCTAATAGTTTGGAGTCAATTGAAATGGTGACAACATTTCTTATGGTAAGTAAGGAAAACACTAAACAAAAGTTGATTTGTATGACATTAATACCTCTTATATTCTTTCAAATTTTAGTAAACGAAATTTTATGAAAAGATGAAATTGATTTCACTTAGTTTCACAAAATATGTATATTGTGTAATAATTTAATCATAATTACATATAAAAATACAAAATTAATAAGATAATAAGACTTCACATGTTCTCTAGATTTTTCTAACAAAATAAAATTTACAAATGAACAAAAATATTCTTATCTTCTCTAATAAATTAAGTGCATCGTTTTAATCATTACCATGTTAAAAATATAATCAATTAACATAACGTTTTACTCTCTGGCCTTTTTTTTTTATATAAAAGTTATTCTCTCATAAATTTATGTTAAATCATATTTTTTCTTCCCATAGATATTATTAATAAATATATACAGTAGACATATTTTAATATAATTTTGTTATATATAAATATTTAACAAAACGTTTGATTCTTATCCGGCTCAAATAGCGAATGATCTGCATCATAAGCCAAAAAAGTTTAATGTATTTCTGCTTGTATAGAAAACATTGAATCCAGTGAAAATGTTTACCTGAGACATTACTTTTAGAGGAAAAAACGAAAATTCATAAATGTTTACGAAATTGTGCTCATATATGAAAACGTCGCAACAGTGTGAAAAAGTTTACATGAAACATTAGTTTCAGAAAAGAAGAAAATATGTTGCACTTTTCTTACTATAGTTTAACTTGTCCTCGAAATATTTATTCCTACTACGTTGCTGTGCGGAAATATGATAATGAAACATGATGAACACACCATTCAAGGGACTATTTTTTTATGTCATCGTGCTTCATCATGCCCATGACTTTATAGTTACCAAATAGGACAGTAAAGAACGTCTGCAAGCTTTGCTGAAAACAATTAAGTAGCAAATATAGCGTTCAATTATCCCTAACTACCAAGAAAGGTGATAAAGTATTAAAAAGTATTAAAATATTATAATTAATATATATAGGTATTACGTTATGCATGTCTAAAATCTATTTTATTTTTATAAGGAAAATTAATGCATAGGTTATAATATAATCACACGGTCTAATGATATGCAAATCCACGTTTTTAATCATTGAAGTCATAACTTATATATTAACATTTTACTCTCAAAATCGTATACATTAGGTATTTTTAATATAATAAATATAAATAAATCTAGTTAATGTGTATATTCAAGTGATAACTTTTATATTAACATGTTAATGATAAATTATATAAATAAACAAGAACATGAATTATTTTTCAATAATCAATTATATGGCATATGTAATTGTTTCTCATTTTGATACTATATATTTTATCGATTCTTAATATCTTAAATATTTGTTATTTATATCTGTAAATGAAAAAAAAAATGCTTTAAAAATAAAAAGATTTTAGATAAAAATTATTTTTTTATATTAATATTAATATTTTATATGATTGAATAAATTATTGTTATTTTTTTATAAGTCCAATGAGTGATATAGATTTCCTATTAAATTTATTATTACACTCACTTGTTTTTTAATATCTATGAGTCCTTAAATTTGGTTTTGAAAAATATCTTATCCTTACCTATAATGAAATTAGCGTTAAAAAAATTAAGTAATTGTTAAAATAAAAATATTATTATCTCACATGAATTTAATATGAAGTCTTATTATTATTAATAAATCTGTCATATGCACATATCAATCACTTGATTCTCTAAGATAACCCTTTTTTTTTTATCTACATGTCGAAGTTTATTAGAAGGTGCACAATATTTAAATTTGAAATGCCCAACATCTTGGTTAAATGCTACTATCACTCGAATCAGCAACTCGTTACTCTTGAAATATGGAAAATCGTGTTTCCTCTTGAAATGCTCTGAGCAGTCGACTCAAACAGTTCGCTCGTCTTAAATCTTACAATTCACAATATTTTCACAATCTAATAAACGTATTAATATCTCAGAATTGTAATGGACTCTCCGATCATATTATCGAAATCTGCGATCGACATAAAGATTCCCATCCATGTCAAAGAGACTTTAGACTATCTTAAACATTTAGACATTTCATATAAGAGACGACATAGTACAATACATTTGGAAAACTCTTAAAATTGATAAGTTTCAGATTCTGGCAATTGATTGCTGGAATGTTGCATTGGAAAGACGCTTTCAGACTACGTTTAAAAGGTTACAGATGAGCGACAACATAACACAATACATTTAGTATCATTCCTGCAGACAGTTATCCTGTGATATAGATTGACAGAATCTAATAACTTCAGCTTATCGAATATCAAAACATTCTGCGATAATTATTTACATAGACATCACTTTGCATGGTACCCGGATAAGATTGCGAAATATTTTCTTACTAGCTACCTTAGATATTGTTTCGCGATATCGGAGATATCCATGCTCCAGTTCCGATGTGCATCCAACGCACGTTTTTCGTCCAATGTCCTGAGTCTCCTCTTCTGTTCATCACAATCAACAAAGAAAGTGTGAGAATGTGATTATGGATTCAAATCGTATATCTTCATCGCATGGCTAACAATGTAGTCATCTTCCAAGAGGCTAAATAATTGATTCTCCTTATTCGAATATATGCAAACCGGATTAGTGCAGAGAAAAGTAATGTTATTAGGTTAGAAATAGCAGTCCTTCTCAACTTCCTTTCTGATAGCTGTAGTGGACTACATGGCATTGTGCAGTGCAGTCGCAGGGCAGTTCTCCTTTGGCAGACAGGAAAAGCTGCCTAATTCCTGCGCTAATTCTTTACGTTCACTAAAACATCTACCAACGAAAAAAGAAAATGGGCAGCGATCACTATTATGAACAAATATACACATCTACTATATAACTTCGACTACTAACACTATCGATAGCTAGACTTCAGACATGGATCATAGTATCATAGTATCATTCTCCCATCAGCCAAAGATCATTGCGATTTTATCATATCAAATTGTGAAAACAATGAGCAGGAAAGAAATATAACTCAGATTTTCAATCGGCTGCCGCAGCCCCTCCTTCAATGAGAGTCAATACTCTGCAATTAAAGACAATCCGCCGCAGCAGCCCCTCCTCCAATTTAAGCCAATCGAACGGTTACAGAGATGTAGGTTCCAGAGCTTACCGGAGACGAACAGGAGGATGCAGGCAAAGACGTGCGAGGGATTAAGAAATGTAAAGGTTAAGAGGTACACAGATATGCTTTTACCCACACAGAGATATGATATCGCCCTAAACGGTGAGATATGGCGATTCTGTTGCCAACTGTGAGATATGGCGATTTGCATGCTTGCCAGCTACCATATGCTATGCGCGGCCAAATGCCAGATGCTATGCGCGGGGAGGGGGAGGGGAGGGATAATGAATCGAATCCCTCGAATCAAACGGCTAATATTAATTTCATCATCTAACAACGAAATCAAGGGCGTAGGAAGGTACAGAGTGGCATTGGAGGGGAGTTCTTCCCAGAGGAACGCCTTACGGCGTAACAAGCGAGACGTGTGACAACCAGAAGCACTTTAACTCATGTTTTAGCAAATATCATCTTCTCGTCTTGTTTGGTACATACGCAATTTCATTGGGGTACTCCATTAACATTTTTTTGCCTTTTTCATTAGCAACACTTGTATTCCAAAATCTATGAGAGTAAGTTAATGGGATTAGGTGAAAGCATCCTTTCTAAAGAGGTTCTTGTGAACTTTGACGTGATAATCCACAAGTGGAATGCAGCCACAAGTTTTGATTGGTTGTACCTACCCACTCCCAACGCACTAGATTGTAATTTCAACTTTATGCATCATTATTGCTATTTGAACCATATACATCATTATTGTTGCACCAACCCACTCAATGACTTGTAATTTCAATTATATACATAGTGATGATATATGTACATTGTTAAACTCTCACAAAAGAATAATAATGGATAAAATTTAGATAAACTAAAGATTTACATATTAATATATGTTTTTGGATTCTTGGTTTTATATTTAAAGAGGTGGTTTGGACTCGAGTGATTGTTCACATTTCACACCATAACCATTAGCAGATTAGGTTTCTAACATTCCTCTCCTTAATCCAAAGGGGTGCATATGAGTCTTTGAAGAGAGATGAAATTCAAAAGGAGTAGCCAATAGTTGAGTGTGATTTGTGGAAAGGCGGTTTCTAAGAAGAAAACAAGCCCAAAAGGTTGGAGAATTTGAGGTTTCAACCTCTAGTGGTTTAATGCTGACCACCAACTCTAGAACACTTGATGTACTCCCTAGAACAATTTTGAATCTAGCTAGAAGTTGAAGTCTTTTGCTAGTGGAAGTGCTCCATGATGCAAGTTTATAGTTGAGCATAAATTGAAGTCTTTTGCATGTGCTAGTTTAAGGAAGGCCACCAACCAAAAATATGCTCATGAGGTATGACTTTGTCCTTGGCTACAACTATGAATATAGGTATGGCTCACTTTGGGTCCAAGCTTAGGTTGTTGGTAATGCCCACTTGATTTGGCTTTGAATCTCATAGCTCACCATCAATTCCCTCCCTATCAAATATAAGGTGAGAACATGAAGAAATCACAACTGCGGGACATGTAAATACTCGACAACAAATTCCATGGTATGACAAAAATATCTTCTTGTTTGTTGAAGCCCATTGCTAAGAATAAATCCATCCAATGTGAATTTTCAGTCTTGCACGAGGCTTGTTTCTAGAACATTTGTTTGCACGATGAGTATTTTTACCACAATTCTAAGACGCGTGAAAATAAAAACGTTTATATTTCACATGGCCAACCATGTCACAATGTTGGCATCTAGAACTATAATGTTGTTGTGGAAGAGGAGTTGAATCCAGAATAAGTGAAGATGAGCCTTCCCAAAGAAATTTAACAACATGAAACCGGATGGGCTTAGAGTAGTTTGAAATATGAAAAGGCACATCCTTGTCATATCAAAGACTGACTATGTTCTTGTTGTTCATAACTTCTTCTGTGGGTTTGATGATGAGCTTGGGAAGTGCAAGTTGAACTTCTGCATCGTTATGCAAAACTACTCCTAAAATGGCCTTAGTATTCCTATAAAGTTATGAATGTTTATGGGAGAGAACTTCAAGCTTAGAAAGGGGGTTTCTCTAAAAAAAGAATGACCTCACAATGACAACTCTTTGGTTGTAGCTCATCTTGCTGTAAACGAGATTCGAGCTGCAAAAATTTAATCTTGTCTTGGTTATTTTTCAAACAAGTTTGAATGTCAAAAAGAGTGTCCTTAGTGAATTTTACCATCCCATCAACTATAGAATGAATTAGGTTATTAACAACTCTAGTGCATCATCAAGTCTCCTCATTTTCAAGATCAACAAATGATAAAATGATGAGGTAAAAATACCCACTTGTACTCTAAAACACATTAAGAAGAATATAAGACTCCATGTACCAAAAAGTCTATGAAAAGTTTTAATAATTGCAAGTAAAAAGCCTAGGTCTCAATGATATAAAATAACACTTGCAAAAAGATTTTGGGTGTATAACACAGAGGTGAGAGGGACATAATAATGTGTGTTATAGATCACCCAATCAAAATTTGTTGCTAAGAAGGATTTTAAAATAACACTCACAATTAGTACTTTAAATTGCACCAATATGACCAAAAATAAAAGTTCTTCATGTTTTGAACATTGGGGTTTCCTATACTTTTTCCTTCGACCTAACCTATTTCAAAAGGGCATTGACTCCTCTTTTTTTTATATCAACACCAATTATTCGAGATGCCCCCTTAATTTTTCACTTTGTGCTACACCAAAGCATATTGCTACACAAAAATGACAATAGTTTATCTTTGCACAGTTTTCCAAGCAACTCCAAAACCTATCAATCTATAGATGTTCCGAGAGCATAACAATGTTTGTAGAAATTTGATAGAGATTACAACTACTCAATATTTCAAACTAAAAAACAAGAGACACAATTCTACTCTATTGATATGTGGAATGGAAATCATAATTTAGGACAACATGCATAGACATGCAATAAAAAAAACCACAAGTACACAGTGATATCTAGGGGAACCCAAATGGGAAAAACCCACCAAGGCTTTTTCATTAATTAGTTTAATAGAGAGACCATTACAATTGCATGCTCCAGCTCTAAGCACCACCTACAAAGGTAAAACTATTATCCCTACTAAATGAGAACCTCTGCCCAACACTTAGCCACTTGATGCCTCCTCCAACCTCCTATTTTCTTGCACAAATAAGATCTCACTCAAGCTCCTAAACAATAGGAAAGGTCCCTATTTCCTTGCGCAGTTCCCAAGGATTGGTCAACAACCTGCATGCATAATTCTATACACTCCACTAGTATACAACCAAATTTACATTAGCCTTAATTTCTCCACTCTAGCTAAGGGATTTGAATTCCATGCATGCATGAGATATTTTGGGTTGATTGATAAGTTAACTGATAGATCTTTGAGTTCGATTATTGTCTCACTACACAACTGACCTTCAACTGACTCTATTAATTGTTAGAGGTCAGTTCACTAAGTACAACTGAAAATAATTGAACTTGATTGCTATGATTTAGTAATCAACACATACATGACTCAATTTCAAGCCCACTAACTTGAAACTACTGACCTAACTGAGTGACAAGAGCCATGTCACACTAGTTAACTACCTTCAAGTTGCCTCGTTGATGTGGAAATTCCATATACTCAATCTGACTAACGCTAAATCCAGAGTCGTTATTTCTACCTTTTATAACAATGTTGACTAGGGTCACAACTAGAGGAGCTAGTGAGAGCACCCAGATATGAGACTCTCAAATTTCATCTACCTTCAACCTTTATCTACTATATGACCTTGATGGAGATAAGATTAGTGGATGGAGTTCAACCCTCTATTGGCGCCATTATAGTTCTCGAGATTTTATCCATGCTTGAGATTTTTGTCCCTTTTGGAATATTACTAACGTAAAAAAATCTGAAATAGACTCACTTTGTATAATATTATGAAGCTCGGTACGAGAAAAATTCTTGTCAATAAAGAAAAACCATTTTTGGACCTCTTAATGTGTCGCTTTAGTGAAAAAAAAATCCCTATGCAAGGAACAATTGTAGACTATGATAGTTACTCCCCAAGAAATGATAAAAATGGCTACTAATGTTGGTGACTATAACTATGGTAGAGAATTGGAGGTGCAAAGAAACCTAGATGCGTTGGTTGTCAAAATAAACTTAAATCTTCATCGCTTCTATATATTTGTGAAAAACGTTGTATAAGGGAAGAGACCATTCATTTAACACTTATGAGGATTGCATCTAGGGCAAATAATTAAGAAATATAATGGAAAATAAGTGAATTTATCGATACATTAATTGTATGGTCATTAGTGTCTATCCATTTTATGAGAGTTCCACACCATTATGAATCAACAAATTTATCATCTGTCATGTCTCAAGCCTCTTTCATTGACCCAAATGTTAACAAAGTTCCATTGGTCAACAAGCATTGATAATATTTACGTGAGCTTACTCCATTGCTTACGAGTAGAATTTACAACGATCTATCCATGTATTTTCCTATGGTTTGAATCACCATGTTAACATACTTGGTCGTCAATCCTCCTATCACTCTCACGCGAGTTGCACAAACCATCCACCAACTACACACCAAGTGTCCTGAGCCATTGAATGAAAGAATTAAAGATAAACGCCATGGCCATGCCCTCTAGGAACATGGATTCGGTGAAGTATTGATTGTAAGGGGGGGAATTCGGAGATAGGGTGTTAGTATGCCTATGATAGAACGCTCACATACAAATCACATAATAACAATGCTGATAACTGATAGGAGTTTTTCTGAATTTCTTTTCAGAATTGTATGCAATAGGGGCATAGAAAATTAGTAGAGATGACAAGTTAGAGCATGTGAAAAATGGTATGGTGCAGGTCAAAATTTTGACAAACAAAAATGGGAGATGCTTTGGTGCAGATTCTAGGGACATAAAACTCACCACAAAATTGGTGAGAAAACTAGTTGCTCAAATTTGAGTAGGAAAGGAGTACTCTTGCTCTGATACCATGTTAAACTCTAACAAAAAAGAATAGACAAAATTAAGATAAAATCATGAGATGCTAATTCACAAAGATGTACATGTTAATACATTTTTTCTGACCCTTTTCTTCATACTCCAAGGGTTTGTTTGGACTCCAATGATTGTTCACATTCCACACCATAACCCTTATCAGATTAAGTGTCCAATGTATATGATTAGAATATTTTGGAATAGTACTAAGAATTTAAATTTTTTTGAAAAGACAAAAAAAATATGTGTTCCATTTAATTTTACCTTCAAAGTGTAGTTTTATTTTTTCATGTCTAAAGAGTGATTGCTTGTTGAGTTTTAGTTATTTGATTTTATGATAGTTGGATGTATATTTTATTTTATTTTGGTAATATGAAATATAGAATAATAACTATTATTTTTTATATATAGATAATTGGACATAAATTATATTATATACATTAAATTACAATCGAGAGAGCTTAAAGTTTATTAAAATGAAAATCAAATATATGTATTGAACTCATTCATAAAATTAAAAACTATCTAGTCTCAAAATTTATTTCGAACAACAAAAAATATTTCTAGAATATTAGTTAACTATATAAGATAAAAAAATCTTATGAACAAGGCTTAATGGGATAGCCAACTAAGAGAGAAGCCTCTTGGTCCTCTTTGAGGCAAGGCCCTTGTCCATCCTTCTCATTCATAATAATTACATAATAGAGTTAGTGCCATCTGAAGTAGAAAAAGCCACAAACTCAATTTATTCCTGTTTTCAAACACCTATACCACAAAATTTTAGGTTGCGACCAAATAACACCTTCTAGGGAAGAACGGATTTTGCTTCAAGTCTCCTCAAATGGCTAATAGACTTGAATATGTTATCTTTTCTCTTCAATAAGAAAAACAATTTTTTTTTTTTTTATAATGAGTAACATTCCCTATCTTCTTCTCAATCTTAGAATATCACCACAGTTTGACTGGTAAATGTATGTTGGAAAATTTACTTAACATGTTAATTGGCTTGCTAACAACTACTTGAGAATCATGGGAGGTGGATAGTTTATAAATTTGTTTGGATTTATATGTATCCCTCTCAACCCTATAGTCATGGAAGCATTGAAAGACCCCTCAATAAAGGGTCTATGCCCCTTCAACTTGTGGGAAGCACAACCTTGTGTGTGGATAAGATAAGGTACCAACCCATGTGAAGTTTGTTATTATATTTGTTAATCATGATGGCACAACTCTATGGAGGGAGCCCTACTTGTACCCCATTGTTGCAATATTTAATCATAGGATCGTGGATCAAATCATTTGTTTTTCATGTGGATGGTGGGTGAAGGCATTGATTTATGATATGATATTTATGCTTCTACTCATATTTGAGGTTTGATTGCTATTTTTTTTTGTATTCTTTGTCGGGATGAGTCTAGGGCTTATGTGAAAATGAAAGGTACATTTCAGGGCCTCTGTAAGGATCAGTGTAAAGGTTTTGTGTCTACTAGTGCCTCAGGTACGTACAATGCTAGTTTTTATCCCCTTTGCTGGGTGGAGTCTAAGGAATCCATGACATAGTATGGTATAACAGAGGAGCGATAAGATCATTCATTTTTTTGTTCATTCCTCTGCAACTAAATTTCTTTTCTTTGAATTTTACCCTAGATTCCAACTTATGGTATATGCCTCTAACATAGCCCCACCTAGTAGCATAATCACTCTACAGTAGTAGAAAATGATCAAATTAGTGACTAGGTGACTAAAAAGGTTAGTCATCGCAACTTATCCAAGTGAAATTATAACAAAAATGAACAATCTTAACTGATCCAACTAAAACTGACTAATGTAAATGACTAAATTAGTCTCATCTTAAAATATACGACTAGCCAATAAGTAATACAACTAAAATTGACTAAGGTAAATGACTAATTTAGTCTAGAAACAAAAATATTACTACCTAACATGTACTACAATAATATGAATCAATTGTTTATGTTAGTCATTTTAGTTGTGTTAGTTTAGTAATTTAAACTTACAAGTGATAGGAGATTCAAAGGTTGTTATAGATTGAATTAAAGATTACATTTCCTTAAAAGCTTCTCTATTGAACAATGGATTATTAGAGTTATGGAGCTAATTAGAATTTTTAGGGTTATATTATTTGATCACACTCACAAGGAATTAAGTACAGATGCTAACATATTATCCAAAATGGGAGTTGTAGGCTTACATCTGGGTTAAATACAATATGAAGAATACCCACAAGGAGAAGTGTTGGTTAATTAGTAGAGGACACATTTCCCTTAGTAACGATAAGAATCTAAATAAATATAAACATTATAACCATACACATATATTTCACTCACATTTAGCAACTAATAGAAACTTTATCACAAAATCGAAATACTAAATAGTAGAACAAATTCAAATCCCAATACTCTTCACTTATCTTGATTACCAAAATTCAATGACATTTTGAGGATATATATATAATTCATCCATAAACACATTGAAAATTCCAAAGTTGTTATCTTTCATCCATAGAGACCTTGCAACTTCGAAACTTGCTATCTTGGTCAAATAATCATATCTAGAAAGCTTTATTTTGGTTTATGGAATAGACTATTTTGAGATTTTTTGAGTATCCCAATCACTTCCTATTAGGATCAAAACACCCTAATTATCCATTGTTTTACAATATAAATACCTAAGGGATCCTCCACATAGTGATTTCACTGTAAATTCTATGAAGGCATTTCTACCCCCTCTAAATTTGAATATGTGACATCTTAGGAGAAAACAAATGCTCTTAACCATTAAACCCACTTAAGTTGTATATACAGATAAATGAAAAAATATAAATATATTCAATTTATTATATTAATATTATAATCTCAATCAACATCTATCAAATCAATCCACCACACATAAAACTTTAAACTTTAAAAGATAAGGTCAAGAATCTCCTCCTACTAATATAACTAATAAGATGGTAAATATCAATCACATCTTGTATAAATATTTAAACCTAAATTACTATTATATGATGTATCATCTCAATCAGTGAAATAATAACCTAAAAAAAATCAAAATTTCAGAAGGCTTTATAAATGTGTAAATGTAAAAATATCACTATAATGAAAAGGACCAAATAAAATTATCAATTTTAATAATAATGTAAACTTAAATTATTATTATAATATATTATCTTAATCATTAAATTATTTTGAGATATATTTAAGATTGTAATATATTAACAAATTAAAATATTTATATTTATATATAATATATTTATGTATTGCAATGGGACAATTTTATATGTCATATATTAAAATATACATTTTTAAAAATATAATTAAATACCAATTATTAAAAATATATAAAAATAATAGTTTATATAAATATTTTATTTTACAATTTTAGAAATATTTAAAAATGAAAAAAAAAAACATTAAACACATATATATTGTTGTATATAAAGTAAAATAAATAGAAATAAAATAATACGAAGTATATACTTCCTTTTTGTATTGTAGATTCTAAAATGACTTATGTGTGGTTAAAAGTTTGTTTTTCTTAGACATAAGGAAATATGTTAACGGTCTAAGATCCAGAGGTATTTGGTAGGAGTGAAACCGTGCCTCCTTACAAGCCACCAATGAGGTGGTGAGGTTTTCCTTTTAATGATGATGAGTCAGTCTACAAAGCCAAATACTATTATTGTTATAATATTGCTAAAGTAGCTTTAGGAATAATATTAAAATATATTATAATATATATTATCCAAATCTATAAATAAAAGGTAAATGAAAGGGAATATGACATATTCAGTATTCCTCTCCCTTAGAGTGTGCTAATGGATGTGTTATGAAAGCAACTCAAAAAAAGATAGAAAAGATAGATGAACGCCTTAGAATTCAACCTCTTTGAGGGGGCAACCTCCTTTACATTACAAAAATTAACAATTTTTGGATGATACAAATGACAAGACCTCCCTTTTATATATAGGAGTCTAAGGGGTCATAATATAATCAGAGCTGACATAACAACAATATGTGTAAGGGCACAATAATAACAGTAGTGGGCTTCTGTGGGGCACAATAATAACAATATGGGAACTACATGGGTACAACAATAATAACCTCCCTCAGATACCAAATGTTATGGAACCAGCTGACCAAAAGATAGGAAAGATAGATCAACACCTTAGAAATAAGCCTCTTCAAGGGGGAAACCTCCTTTACATTCCACAAATGAACAATTCTTGGATGATACAAATGACAAGACCTCCTTTCTATATATAGGAGTCTAAGGGGACATAATATAATCACAGCTGACATAACAATAATATATGTAATGGCACAATAATAAAAATGGTGGGCTTCTATGGGGCACAATAATTACAATATGGGGACTACATGGGTAAACCAATATAATAAGGGGGTTGTACTAATAACAACAAGGGGTTACACTAGCAATATAGGGGCCTAACATGCCCTTCTCCTTCAAAAATTGTTGTCCTCGACGGTTGAGTAGTTTTTGATGCTTCTGTATAAAATTATTGGCCTCCCATGTGGAATCTTCAGAGGGTAAGTTCTTCCACTTGACGAGATACTCTGAAATTGATCGATTTCGTAGCTGTTGGGTTCTTGTTTCTATGACTGCTCTAGGTTCCAATATGATTTTTCCTTCCTCTTGAAGTTATGGCAATGTTGTTTGAATTGGGATGGTCTACAACTTTTGAATGAGCTGCCACACTTCTTTGTCCTTCTTGCATTCATCCCTTGCTTCATTTATCCAATCTGATTGGATAATAGAAATAGCACAAAACAATGCTTCCACATCCTCATCCTTTCTTGAGAGTGCATCTGCAACAAAATTTTGCTTCCCTTTTCTATAGATGATGTCAAAGTCATAACCCAACATATTTGTCACCCATTTTTTCTGTTCTTCTAAAGATAATATTTGTTCTAAAAATTATTTAACACTATCATGATCCATTTTTAGCTTGAAGTGTCTTCCCATTGGGTAAGGTCACCATCTCTTAAGTGCATGTAGTATTGCCAACATTTCATTCTCATAAATAGCTTCCTTGAGATGTAGCTGTAAAAATACTCAATCACCCACATCAAAAAAAAATTCTTTGCGATGTTGATATACCTATTGTTTGATTCGAGTCTGCACCAAAGTGGCGTTATCCTTTAAAAATTGGAGAACATGTTGTTGATGCTCGATGTGATCTTTCACTACTTGAACCTTTTTCTTCTTGATATCTCCTTCTATCTTGAGAGTTTGAGGAGTGGTAATTTCTTCCAATGCTTTACAAAATATGGTCAAATTCATTTCTTGATGCTCAATGTGTTCTTTCACTTCTTGAACATTTTTCTTCTTGATATGTCCTTCTATATTGATAGTTTGAGGAGTGTTAAATCCGTCCAATGCATTACAATATATGGTTGGATTCATTTCTTCTTTATCGATGTGACCTTTCACTTCTTGAACCTTTTTCTTCTTGATATGTCCTTCTATCTTGAGAGTTTGAGGAGTGGTAATTCTTGCCAATTCTTTACAAGGTATGGTGAGATTCATTTCTTCTTTATCTAGGGTTGGTTCCTGGTGTATATCCTCTTCTTTTGATGTTTCTTGATCCTTTTCTTCCTCCTCTTCATAATCTATGTAAAATAATTTCTTCTCAACACACTTATGACCTTTAGTGCATTTGCTATCACAATTGTAACAAAGCCCTTTTTCTCTTTTTTCTTCCAATTGTTGTGGTGTAAACCTTGTAGGTTGTGGAGGGCTAGGAGAAAAAACACTTCCATAATTATCGTCGTGAGTGGTGGGATTCCTTGTTTCCATAATTTCACTTTTAATTTTTCTTGCCCACTTGAATGCCTTCTCCAATGAATTAGGTTCCCAAAGACGAACCTCATGTTGAATGTTATCCTTTAAAGTACCAATGAAGACATCAATCATTTGCTTCTCTAGAATATCTTTTACCCTTATACTCAATTTTTGAAATTCCTCAATGTGCTCTGCCATTGAACACTTCTATCTGAGATTTATCAATTAGTTAAAGAATGTGTTTCTCTTTGTATCTTCATAATGTGCTATCATTTCCTCCGTGAAAATTGACCACGTAACAAGTTGTTTATGAGAAAAAGGCCCTTTATACCATAAAAATTGATCCGGTTCTAAATATGAAGATGCAATACGTACCTTTTGTAATAGTTACACCTCATGTAGATCAAAATATTGTTCCATCTGTAGTATCCAATTTACCGAATCCTTGCCATCAAACTTCCTCATATCGCCTTTTCTTGATTTAATGATCTCTATGTTGAAACGATTGTAACTCTATAATTTAGGATCTTCCAGTTCTGAAATAATTACCTGCAGTAACCCTCTGCATCCTCCTTCCAATGCCACCAGTCTGATCGAAATTGGATTCTCCAAGAAAGAGTTATGCACAATCTCCGAAGATGACCTGATTATATACCTTTTCAGAAGAGAAAACTTGTATAATGTTTCACGTATCACTATTTTGGCCTTCGGATCTGAAAATATACACAAGAAAGGTTCGTTTGTGATAAACTCTTAATGTCTTGAACCTTACTTTTAGATGATTCCTGCCAATATTGTTTTAAATATTTGACATCTGGAAAAGTGTCCTTCGGGCATTCTTGAATTATATTGGCTTGCAATAAGGTATTTGTAATGTATTCGGTGAAATTTGAGGCAAGATTTCTGGCTCTGATAATAGCCATTTCTACCCATTTCATTTTGATATCCTAGTCACCAAAAATGATATCCTTCTGTGATTCTTCAATTCGAGGAAGATCAGATGATCTTCCCTGAGCATTGTCTTGCCAATCTGTATACTCATAAATTTTCTCATCAATATCTTCATAAAACATCATCAAATCAGACTGTTGGTTTAATAAATAATCGTTGGTCTTTGACAAGTCATGAATTAAAGCCAACTTCTGATAGAAGATAGTATGTTGCTTTGTTACGAGTATGTCCAGTTTTGATGCCTCCTTGCAGACTTTATTTATCTCTAGATTTTCCGTTATATGGTTTATCCTTTGTTGCAATTGCAGTTTCTGTTTATCCTTGTCTTTCACTTCATATTTAAATTGTAGCTTTAAATCATTAAAAATTTTATGTAACTCGGTAAGATTTTCTTTCCATTATTCCTTAATCACTTGCTTTTAAATCTGGAAATTTTGTTCTAATTTAACAATCCTTTGATCTTTTACCTTCATCATCAATTGTATTTATGCAGCTTTGTCAATGGTAGCACTAGCATAAGCTCCTGTGAACTGAGAAAATCTATTTAATTCCTCGTCATCGGATGTTTGAGCTCCTTTCCAAAAAACTTGAAAAGGAGTTTGATTTGTAGCTAGTGCTTGCGAATGCTCTAAATTTATTTTTTTCCTTGACCTACTCATTACTGCTTTATGATTTGGACTGTAAAATACGACCAAAGGCGAGATCTCTTCAATCTTCAAGACTATCTCGGTAGTAGGGAATGCATGAATTATTTTCATATCATCGGTAACAATTGATTGATTCACAATCTCAACATTAATGTTATTCTAGGGAGTTTTAGGAATAGTATTCCCTTGGGAATCCTCAATAGTAAACGAGGTTATCCATGTAGTTTTTGGAACCTGTTATGTCTCTCTACTAACTATAACATGTTCTTCTTGTATATCTACCAAGATACCTGTAACCCAAGTTTCTTATGTTGTCAAAACACTGTTGAACTCCTCTCATACGTCATCCAATTTATTCTCTTCTTTAATTTCACTTGTTTTCTCAATAGTTATAGTAGTTGTTTCAGAGACTTGGGAAATAATTGGAGCTTTTGAAGAGGAAGCTGATGCATCTAAAACTTCTGAGTTCTGTCGAAATTGGTTTAACAGGGATTATAGCAAATGGGATATTCTTCGCTAATGATATTGATTGAGTCTAATCAATCCGTCGAGACTTAGACGATCTGCTGCCAATTTTTCTACCATATAATACTCTGGAACCATTTCAAACAAATCATCAAACTTGTCAAGCTCGCTTGAAAAATGGTTTGAGCTTAGCCTATGTTCTAACATCTTTTGCTATGCCATTAAGGTCATATCACCCGTTTAGTATGGTTGGAAAACTAAAGGCTTTTAATCGTTAAATTTCCAGTAAGGAATGCTTGAAATTATCTAATGCATAGGTACCATAGGGGATAGGAAAAAATGGCTAGGTGGATTTCTTGGAAACTTTAAGCACTTTAGTTAAGCCCTTACTAGCTATTTGATAAGCAAATTCCTTGGCCAGTAATTTATCTCAGACAAAAAGGGGCAAAACATGGGAATGGGTTGTTACACAGTAATTTGTCACTCTCCTATCACTCCCCGTTCCTGATCCCAAAGAACCCTAATAGTGACTAATGTGTTATACTTTCACGATGAAACCTGTGCTCTTGCATCCCTTGAATTTTGAAGAAAGTTGTCCCCACTCCCTTCAAAACATTTCCAAAGAATCCTTCTTAAAACCGATTTTTTAAGATCAACGCTCTTTCCCAGTGTATCACCTATGCCAATGGCAGAATTTTACACTGTGACCCGCGTTGATCAGCGTTACTGTCAGCCCAATACTCATGCTGTTCTACTTTTGGAAAGATTTTATAAAAGGAAACGGAATTTCATGTCTAGAAACTTCTAGTGGTGATGCGCTGAATGTTCGTTTGGTTGGATAAGGGCCAAGAACTCCATATAAGGTTCTTTCCCCCTTAAAAGTGGACCTTCCCAAGGATATAAGACCTTCCCCCCTTGAGTGGATCTCATTATTATCCTCCTGTCCCTATATAAAACACTACCTCTTACCCTTTTTGGTTACAATACACACAATACAACACATAGTGAAGCTGTGAAGTTCTGAAATCTTTAGCTTTTGAGAGATGAAGATTAGTCTTAGATGACAAAGAGTAGTCTTTGGTAGCTAAAGTATGAGGAAAGAGAGTTAGAGCTTGGAAGCCATTTCATGTCAAGTTAGGTGAGGGAAAGAGTGTTGAAAAGGCATGTAGCAGGACTTGGATACTATAGAGGAGATCTCCAATATCAAGGCTTCAGTTGGATTTCTCTTTGAAGTTTATTTTAATAAAACTAATGGTTTATTTCCTATATCAGGTGTAATATTACATTTGATAGCTTAAAACTCCTTAACCTTTTAAGTAGATTGAGTTCGATTTTATGCTATCACGTTTGTTGTTGTTTCTTGCATGTTTGCTTAAGGTATTTGACTGAAAGGAACGAAAGGAAGATGGAGCAAGGAAGAAAGATCGCCATCAAGTGGATTAGCACTATAAGAGGTAGGCCCACTTATTCGATTATAATCTAAGGAAATTTAAATTTTATTGTTTTGTTTGCGGCTAGACCCATTCTCAGGTTAGAGGGATCACCTTTGTCCATAGAGGAGATTTACCTACACCACAAATGAACGACCATACTAGGGAAATACATCTCCTTTTCATCAATCTATTTTTTCTACTTGTGTGCCTAGTTTGTTTATTTATGGTCTTCTGGATCTGTATTGACTTGTTTGAAGGAATATAGGCAGTAGCCCACCCTCTAATGTGTTATGTATGGCCTCGTGTGAAGTTCTTTTTTATTTTTTCTTTGAATCCCTCGATCAAAATTCTTTTTGGCCAAACAATCATGCTGATTAGGCCTATCAGCACTAGTTGTAGCCTAACAAGTTGTGCCGGTCGTGCCGATCAGCGCTAGTTTCATCCCAAAAAGCAGGCTGGTCTCTGAGTTCAAAAAAATATTAGAATTTTTCCGATTGCAGTAACAGTGTGTCTTGACCCTCAGATTCTCTTCTTCCACCTAGAAGTGATTATAATGCTTTGTTGTATGGTTTTGATTGATTGATTGGCTTGAAGTTTCATTGCTTGATTTTTTGAGTTTTTTGGATGGTTTCTATGACCCTAGGGAATCTAGGTCAATTAACGTTCGTTTGTTTGTTTACTCATTGTGTCAATTTTCCGATTTGCTGCTTCATTTAATCCATCTTTCAATTTCGACATCTTCATTACTTCATTTTCAATTGAATGACTGAAAGAGTCTCGTTTGTTCTCTTATTTCAAGTGTCTCTTTTGTCATTCCGAGCATAGATTACATTGCTTGGTTTGTCGATTGAAGCATTTGTGTGTTTGGTTTGTGTGATTCAGGGAAGAAGTTTCTTTTAGTTTCATTTATCATGCTTTGGATTTGATCGATGCTTGTTTGTTCGGAATTGTGAAAATTTTCATTAAAGTTCTTTATGTGAAAGATTCATTTTTCATTTTATGAAAAGAAGAACATCATTCTACTTTACTTAAGAGAAAATATTGCATTAGTAGCATTATTGAGAAACTAGAATTGCATCATCATAACCATTGGAAATGAAATGAAACTTCTTTTGTTGTTAAGGGAAGATTAAGTGAATTTAGGACATGTATTAGTGAAAGATTTCATTCTTTGATTGTTGCATTGATTGTGTTCTCTCTATCCCTCAATTAGTGTTAACTTTCATTGAAGCAAGATTTATTTTCTCATATAGTTTCATATAAGAGTTCTCAGATGGAAGCAGTAGGGCCTTGGAATTGAAACCTAATTCAAGATAAACCGTTAAAATTTATTGAATTAACCTAAGGAAGCATTGAAACATAACACTCACATTTAGTGGTCTAGGCTAGAGACGTGTTTCGGCGTCTTTAAACCTAACAGTTGTCGTTTGCTTCAACATTAGACAATGCTAGTACGCACTTGTGCTCCCCATACTGTTGAGTATATAAAGGGAGACCCCACTATGTTTGTAATCCTTTATCCGTAGGAAGCCAAGTATACTACCTTGTAAACGTGATACCCCGAACATAGCATTTTGGGACATTTCTTGCTTGTACTTCTCCATCCGCGGGGAGGTATTATGCAATTTACGATTACCTGGTAATCCTTTTTGCCTAGATTATCCTTAGCAGTTATTTTGATCTTTTTGACTTTTTAAATTTAAAATATCATCGAGCACTTGTCCTTTCAAGCTTGTTAACTCCTAAAGCGACTAGAGTCACCTTTTGCCCTTTTCTTGACTCTTAAAATATGAAAAGTCAAAGTTTTATTTCAGTGTCTTAAAATTAATTACCCACGAAATATTCATGGTTAAAGTTATCTTCCTTAGTGATTCTTTAGGGTCATTTGCAATGGCAACATTTCTAGAGTCTACCAGTCAAGGATTCCCCTCGGATGAGAATCCCGGTCCTTTTCCTTCTTTTGGAATGTTGGTGCTCCTTATATGGAAACATTGTCCCTCCTTGGGTTAACGATTGTTTTGTCTATCTAATTATTTTCAACCTCGGTGGTCCCAAGTGACCCGATTCCTACCCAGCCATCTCCTTCATTTGAACCACATCATGTTGATTCTAAATTTGATCTATCACCTTCTTCCCCTATTTCTTCACCTTCCTCTTCTACTTCGCCTGGTGAAACTTTGAAATCCAGTGATGAGGAGGCTAAGAAGAAGAAGAAGATGAAGAAGAAGAAGTGAGCTAAGAGGGAGGCCAACAGTGCAGTTGTTACTCCAAAGGCACCTCCCATAGACAAACCATCCGATCCTCCACAGAAGGTCAGATTCCCTTGTAAGTTGTGTAAGGGTGACCATATCCTTCGAGATTATCCTAGCATTCCCAAAGTCTTAGAAGCATGGTCTTAAGACCTAAATCGACCATCCTCGTCGACCTCTGGAGATCATGTCGATGCTACACCTTCAGCTAATGATGGTAAGAAGAAGAAAAAGATTAGATTCCCCTGTAAGATATGTGAAGGGAAGCATCTTCTTCACCTTTGTCCTCTTATGGATAAAGCTTCCAAAATTTTGGAAAACCTTACAGATCCTCAAACCCAAATCCCTGTTGGTTATCAAAGACTTTCTTCTCACCCTCTCCTAGTTGGTAAAGAGATTGAATTGGATTCATCTCTTCCCTATCCTACTCTTCCTAAGCATGCCTCTCATATGTTTATTGACGACCAGCCATTGGTCAAAAAGAGTATCGACTTGGCTCTACCTTCAGTCATTCACTCTGTTCCCAAAGGGAGTGATGATCATACTGCTCATGTTCTTCTTGTCTCCTCATATTCACATGAATCGAATAGTGACCCTCCCATCTCAGTTGTCCAGGAGATTCCTTCTCCTCTTCCTATAGAGAATGGAGGAATTCATATGATACCCCCACCAAGTAGTTCTCTCGCTTATTTTGATTGGAGTCAATTGACTGCTTTCCACCTTCCATCTTATGTGTATTTCCAGATCACAGTACAAGCCTATAATATGGTAGTACATGGCACTATATTAGATGAAGGTGCATCTATTATCATCATGTCTTCTACTACTTGGCAAGATTTGGGTTCCCCATAGTTTGTGCCTATCACCCAGAATCTGTTGGCTTTCAATGGAGGAACTAGTTATCCCTTAGGGATCCTTCCAAAGTTCCCTATTACTTTTGGAGAAAAGACCATCTATATAGACGTGATGGTAGTCCAAGGTCCCTTAGATTTCAATCTTCTCCTTGGATGCAACTATGTTTATGTCATGGGAGCCCTTGTTTCTTCGCTTTTCCATGTGGTTTTTTTTCCACACGAAGGGAGAATAGTGACCATTGATCAATTGTCATTCATTGCTCACCAGGTGCCTCCTATGCAACCATTATCCCCTATTGGTCCTTGTTTGCAAGCAGTACCCTCCCCACCATAGCTTAATTATGTATCTACCTATTCCATCTCCACATCTGTTGATGATCACACAGATGGTATAGTACATTAAGTACTAGGGGCATCGGAACCCGATCTCTCTCTTGTAATAGTTGACATGTATTCTTCGAAGAGCATGGTTCTCCCATCTAGTGAGGACCTCTTAGCAGCCTTGTTCTTGTATGGTCCATGAATAGGATATGGATCAGAGTTCCTTGTGTTGTGTCAAGCTCGTTAAAAAATGAAAAAAGGGGTCAAAGAATAATTCCTTCTCTTGTGTCAAGCTTGTTAAAAAATGAAACAAGGGGTGTCAGCATAGTTCCTTGTCTTATGTCAAGCTCATTACAAAATAAATAAAGGAGTCTGAGGATAGTTTATTCCTGTATCTACCTTGTTAAAAATGAAATAGATGTCCGAGGATAGTTCTTTTACTATGTCAACCTTGTTAAAAAATGAAACAATTCGCTTTTCCAAATCGAGTCTTTGATTAATATCTCATAAAATCCCAGTTGAGTCTTTCCTATATCTCGAGAGTTAACCTTTATTCCATCCACCCTGCTAAATGAAATGAAGCTTGGGGGGAATGTACCTCAATTTGAGTCATTATGCTGGGGGTATGCAAACTTATCGCAAGCATATTTTTTCGTTTCAAGCTTGTGTAAACTTGAAACTGAACTCAACCATATTGTTTCATTTCAAGCTTGTGTAAACATGAAACCGAATTCAAGCAAAGTTCCCCATGGTTCAAGCTTGCATAAAAATAAACCCATGCCCAATTTACATCTCGTGATTGTCATTTTTATCAGCTAATTTCTTCTAGGTGAGCCTTGGTTGTTTCATTCCATTACCACCATCTCTTTGGCTGATCATTTGCTTTCACTTGGTTGTTTTTCCATTCCTAAGGAACCACAACAATGAGTGGTTTTACTAGCCATCCTCTTGACCATTACATGTTTTGAGAAGTTTATCCATAATCGGAACCAGTTGCTACACTTTATACCACTCGTTCCTCCAGGACGAGTCACCTTTAATCTCTTTTCTGACTCATAAAAAATGAAAAGATTGTCGAGTATTTTTCCCTTTTAGACTCATTAAAGCAAATAAAAGTAGGGAGTCATATTTGAGCTCTTTTCTGACTGTCAAAGTATGAAAATATTGTCGAGCTCTTGTCATTATGAACTCGTTAAAGGCTAAGAAACATCATGTACCCAGTATATGTTTACTCCTTTTTCGGCCTAGGATAAAACTATTTATGAAAAAGGTATACCTTTTTCTACCTTTTCGGGTTCGAGAAACAACTTTCTGAAAAGGGACCCTTGGAGTTTTCTTTTCCTTGTCTTTTTCAAACTCTCTAAACATGAAAAGGATTCTGAGCTTCACCTTTATCGGACTCGTTAAAAGATTAAACGACATAGGCCTTGTCATTATGACGAGACTGAGCTTATCCTTGTTAGGGCTCGTTAAAATTTACTGGCTTATATTGCAAGCATATGTTATCCCCTTCAAGATTGTGTTTCAAAAATAACTCGGGTACTCGCGAAAAATGGTGGGGAAAAATTGGAAGTGTTCATCAGTTGTATTGTTCACTTGAGGCAGCATGTCACTCTTGAACATTGACACTCATTTGTTCGTGTCAGGTTTTGGGACATCCTCACTCTGTCACTTTCCTTCCTAGGTTTGGGTTATCCATTTTAACCTATCATCTTATCTCTACCACATCACCATCACCTTTGATCCTATGGCGTAAAATGTTGCCAAACTCCGGAGTAGTGTCATCCACATGTTCAAGAGAAGTCTTCCTACCTATACATTGTCTGATCATCTGTTACATTCTTGGATTACTATCATTAATTGTGTTTCCTGTTTCGTTCCGATGATGAAGGATCCATTATGACCTACCTTTGATGGATCGCTTCCTATTGACTTCAGCTCATTATCCAGGAATTTGATCCAGAAACTCCTTTCCAGTACCTTGGAGATTGCATGCCTCAATGGAAAGTTCTTCACACTCGACAACAAGTTCTCATCATTGGCCCTCGATTGAGTGATTTCCCAAGTGTTCGACTTCAGTTCCTTATTCACACTACGTGAATTGTACTGATAGTACCTTGAGAGCCATTGACATTGTGGGTGGTTTCTCTCACGCTTGTTAACGGTTCACATCATTGGATAGTAATCAAGTGATTTTATAGCATGTTTGACTTCAACATGTCTATTCACATGTTAGAATTTGTACTTTGATCAGGTCGCGTTGGAGCGCAAGACCCGGGGCTTAGGTAAAAGAAATTCTAGGTTGTGAGGAGTGATGAGTCATTCATGATTATATACATGATTCTTTAGATGGATGGCTGCAACCATGTCGTGGATCTATTTCGTATGATCCCTTCAGTTGGATGGTTGTGTCCATGTCGAGGATCAATGCACATGATGCTTTTCTTGATGGATAGATGCACCTATACGATGGATTCATGTATTGTTATATTTCTCTCATGTTTATCAGGCATGAGTATCAAATTTCAGATATTCGAGTTGCAGGTCTTCCGATGCTGGTAGTCCAAGTCCTCACTCTGTCTTAAAGCATTTCTGCCATCGCTCTTAGTTCTGACTTCATGATTTAGGGGGCATCTATTACACAATAATTTGTCACTCTACTGTCACTCCATGCTCCTAATCCCAGAGAACCCTAGCAGTGACTAATGTGTTATACTTTCACCATGAAACCTATGCTCTTGCATCCCTTGAAGTTTGAAGGAAGTAGACCCCACTCCCTTCATAACACTTCTAGAGGATCCTTCTTAAAACCCAGTTTTTAAGATCAACGCTCTTTCCCAGTGTATCACCCATGCCGATGGTGGAATTTTACACTCTGACCCACATTGATCAGTGCTACTGTTAGCCTAATACCTGCGTCAGTCTACTTCTAGAAAGTTTTATAAAAGGAAACAAAGTTTGACGTCCAAAAACTTCTAGTGGCAATGCACTAGATGTTCGTTTGGTTGGATAAGCACTAATAACTCCATATAAGGTTCGTTCCCCCTTAAAAGTGGACCTTCTGAACGAGATAATTCCTTCTTCCACCCTTTAGTGGATCTCATTCTTATCCTCCTCTCCCTATATAAACCACTTCCTCTTACCCTTTTTTGTTACAATACACACAATACAACACATAGTGAAGCTGCAAAATTCTGAAATATTTAGCTTTTGATAGAAGAATATTAGTCTTAGATGACAAAATACTAGCCTTTTGTAGCTAAAGTATGAGTAAAGAGAGTTAGAGATTGGAAGTCGTTTCATGTCAAGCTAGGGGAGGGAAAGATTGTTGAAAAGGCATGTAGCAAGACTTGGATACCGCAACGGAGATCTTCAATGTCAAGGCTTCGGTTGTATTTCTCTTTGAAGTTTATTTTAATACAACTAATGGTTTATTTCCTATATCGGGTGTAATATTACATTTTATAGCTTAAAACGCCTTGACCTTTTAAGTAGGTTGAATATGATTTTATGCTATCATGCTTGTTGTTGTTTCTTGCATGTTTGTTTCTGGTATTTGAATGAAAGGAATGAAAGGAAGCTGGAGAAAGGAAGCAAGATCGCCATAAAGTGGATTAGTGCTATAAGGGGTAGGCTCTCTTATTCAATTCTAATATAAGGAAATTTACATTAGATTGTTCTATTTACGGCTAGACCCACTCTCGGGCTAGAGGGATCACCTCTGTCCACAGAGGAGATTTACCTACACCACATGGGCAAGGCGACCAAAAACTTGAATGTAAGTAAATGATTCTTCCCCAAACCACTTTCCTATAGGATTTAAGTATTTACTAGCTTTTGCAGTAAGTCTAGGGGATTTTATGCGAAAGAGGGAGCATGACATATTTTGTAGAATTGAGCATGGTATTTTGTTTCCCAAAGAATATCAAGATAAACAAATATAGGACTAGGAAATTGGTGTGTCCATTTCCACCCAAGAGATGGAAAATCATAAGAAAAACAAATCGCATCCATGACATAGGAGCTCATAAAGAAAGGAGGAGTCATTATTTCAAAAACATTTCGCTTATGTCTATAATTATGGATTTGAGTGGTCAAATTGTTGGATAAAATAATCACCCAATCCATGATATAGCCATCAACAGAGGCTTCTATCAATGGCACCCATTCTTCAGAGAATTTATGCGTATTTGGATAACCATAGAGGCAACATAACATAGCAGCAATATCAAAGAAAGGGCCAACAATATACGATAATGAATACATAACCTTGTCCCCTCACTTGTGTTTGTTTGGGTCCCTTCTCCATTCTCTAATCAGCTCTGCAGGGTTTAGATTCTCTTGCATGAATTTTTGGATGAATTGTGTATCATATTTCTTCTAAGGTTGAGGTAGATAATACATTTTCCTTAAATCTTTAGCTTTAAAAGACCCAATAAATGTCTTCTTCGTAGTTGTAAACATTTTGTATATAATATCTAGATGGTCAAAAACCCATCTCACCATATCTATATATGGTATAATTTTGCGGTGGGCAACAATTCAATGAAGAAATGAATTGGCCACATCATTCCATGTGTCGTTGTTACTTGGAGGAGAATCATCAACACTAGCAGCTTGTTTCACAATTATTGTCATATTTTCATCCTCGAATAGCTTGCATATTGCCTCCTGGGAGGCAGAACCTTCATCTAGAGTGCATGTAGTATCTATAAACAATAGAGACATCTCAAACACTTCTTTAGGGGGAAATATTGGTTCTTTTTGTATTACGGACTTCCTCCTCATCTTGATTATTCTTGACATGTCATTGAAAGATGCAAAGAGTCATATCAATTCAATGCTAGTTTTATGGAAAATCCTTTCACATTAACTCAAAATTATTACAAATCATAAAAAAACCTCGAAATTAGAACAACACAAAGTGGTCATTTAATTTTCAAACTTTTGTTCACGTGACATTGACACTTGTCATTATATCAAAAAATCTTTTAATGACGTCTGGTATCGGGTGATATTGACATAAATCAACAATATGCGATTTCTGTAAAACATATAGGTGTGAGTTCTATATTAGCGAAATACTTGAGTTTTAACAGAATTCTATATCAACATCCATCAATTGACGGAATGCGATATCATCTTTTGACGGATTGTGATATTGGTTTTCAGCATTTCACATTTTGGCTTTTCACTATTTCGCATTTTAGTTTTTTGCTATTTTGAATTTCGACTATTCTTTGATACCATCGATACCACACGCAGGTTTTAGTAAGACCAATATTTTTATGGTATTGTCATTTATTTGTTATGATTTCAGCATTCATAAGACTTGTAATTTATTTCTTTAAACTACAAAAGGATTTCTAAAATGTTTTATTCCCTTTTCATAAAATTTCTTGTTTTATTCAAAAATCAAAGAGTAAATGTAAAACTTATTCTATTTTATCTAAACAAGGAAAGATTCTATCCTAAAATTTTTAAAGGGTCCCCATTATTCTTTCTCCTAAGTCTAAAGATAAAAGGGGGTTGTTAAGTACCACAACAATTGGCGACACGCTGGACGAAACACTTAATCTTTGTAAGATGTCAATCTTTATCAAGAAATTTATCTAGAAAGTTTGAAAATGATTGTAATCTAGAGCGATATAGATAAATTTCAAATGAAATAATTCATTTTATCGTAAAGTTTCTCAAGGTTTTTGACAGATGAAAACCTTTTTTCTGTAAATCAATCGCTAATAGGTTGAAAAGATAAAGTTAAAAAATATTAGAAGCTTAGCGTATTGAATAAACTTATTAGTCATTGGTAGAGCCATTGCTGCGAGTAGGCATTCATAGCCTCGACAGGGTTACCATTTAACCAAAATGAACCAATATCCCATCCATATTATAAAAATATTCTTTAGAGGCGATGAATTTCCTTTTTTCATTTTTCTATATATATATATATATATATATATATATATATATATATATATATATATATATATATATATATATATATCTATATATATATATATATATCTATCTATATATATATATATATATATATATATATATATATATATATATTACTTTAAAGTCATTATCTTGGTTTGGTAGTGAGAAAATGATAATGTCATTCACAAGTTGTAATAAAATTAAACATGCTGACTCGTGATGGGACCTCTTGTCTCAAAGTCTAGTGACTAAGAGCCACTATCTTGGTTTGGTTGCCAATAGTGATAATGTCAATTTTATTAGTTTCATATGATCATGGTAAGCAGGCTCATGATGAGACCTCTTAACTTTTAAGCTTTTTATATATTTAAATTACTTTATGATTATTTTTTTAAATAGATGGATGGGGAGGTTTCATTTACTGTTTATGGGTCTTGGATTACCTCTTTAAGTAAAATATGCTAAAGAATTCATAGTAATGTCTGCTTTTATAAAGATAATTTTTCAAAACCAATTCACAACAAATATATTTTTTAAAGGGTTTCAAACCAAAAGATTTCACAACTAAATGATTATCTTATTTCAAAGCTTTAAAATAAATTCAATACTTAGGTTCCAATTTAAAGTTTTTCTTTCTAAATTGTTCCTTAAATAAGTTTAACAATTCAAGAATAAAGAGCAAATTCCAATGCCTTTCTCAAAAGCGTAGTACTTTTAGTAACGAAGGAAATGATATATTAATATATTTACATATTGTACAAAATAACTCATGTTCTTTCAAGAAAAATATTTTTTTAGTATAACACCATTAATAGGAAGAATTTCCTTCTTTCCTTGCAAATCCTGCAAGATGAAAGTTGATGGACCTATCTTCTCAAAAATTTGAAAGGGACCAAGCCAGAGTTTTTGAAATTTTGTATGTTTTCCTTTGTCCTCATGCACTTTATCCCATTTCAAAACTAAGCCTCTGTTTAAATTTTTTTATCTTTGACTGAGTTGACATCGAACGAAGCTTTGGCCAATTATTGATGGCGAGCATGGACTAGCTTAGCTTTTCTTGTTTCTTCTTCTAGATTTAGGATTTGAGACATTCATAATCGTAAAGAAGAAGAAGGTTGTTCTTCGATAAATTGAACTAGGGATGATGAGGGGAGAGCTAGATTTGGAGGTAGGATAATTTATTTCCCATATACCAAATGAAAAGGAGAAGTACCTATTAAGATTTTCTTAGTTATTCTATCAGCGCATAAAGGAAATATTAAGGCCTTTTGCTAGTTCTTTTAATTTTGGTCGATAGTTCGTTTGATGATCCTTATAAGATTTTTATTAGTGTATTATGCCAAGTCATTTCCGTGAGGGTAATAGTTTGCAGAATACTTAAGTTTAAATCCTCTCCTTAAAGAAAATTCAGTCATTGCATTTCCAGAAAAATAGGAAGAATTGCCAAACATAAGAGCATGATGGATACCAATCTTGGTAATAATAAATTGATCAATGAATTCAATGATTCTGTCAGAATTGGCTAGCTTCATAGGTATTGCCTCTACCCATTTTGTAAAATAATCTGTTGTAGTCAAAATGTACCTATGTTGTTTGGAAGAATGAGGAACGATCTCACCTATTATGTCCAGTCCCCATTGCTCAAAATGTTGTTCGATGTTGACTTGTTTCAAGGGCATGGAACATTTCCTTTGTCTTCCTGAAGTGGTTTCACAAATTTTTCATCTTCTTACATACATGTGGGTATATTTGAATAAAGTTGGCCAATAATATCAAACATGTAAATATGTATCTCCACTATAATGTCCACCTGCTGGTCCATCATGAAGTTCCTGTTAGACCTTTTCTTCTTCAGTTTTTTCCAAAAATCGTAATGAAAGAGAATCATAATTTTTATTAAATAACACATCATTGATAAGTTGATATTGATTGGCTTTCAATCTCACGGCTTTCTTTTTCTTAACATCTAGTTCAAGTGGAGCATATGAGTTTTTAGATGAAAAGGTCTAAAATATTTAATAGCTTTGTAACTACAAAGGCTTTCTTTTCTACTCGTGAATAATTTAATTCAGTTCCTTGAAAATTTGAGCTGAAAAAGTAATAGGAGCTTCGACTTTCTTTACATTTGGTTGTGTTAAGACCACTGTGTATGATAATTTAGAGCCAAAAGTATATAAAGTAAATCGATCAGAAAAAATAAGAGTTGATAGAGAAGGGGAATCAATTGCAGCTTGCTTGATTGTTTTAAATGCTTTTCTTTCATTATCACCCCATTTAAAATGTTAATATGTTTTTATCATTATTTGTAATGGTAGGACAATTTGAGAAAATTAGGGACAAATCTCTTCATAAAATTGATTTGGCAAAGAAAAGATTGCATTGATTTTTTGGTATGTGGTAATGGAATTTCTGAAATTGTTTTAATTCTTTCTGGATCAATACAAATTCCATGTTTGGATACAATAAAACCATGCAGTTTACCTTCACTAAGAGAAAAAAATGATTTCTTGGGGTTTAGTGAAATTCCAATATACCTTCTACATATCTCAAAGATCTGCTTTAAATCATGCAAATGATTATTTATCTTCTTTGAATATATGGTAATATCATCGTGATTAGCACAACAATTTTATTAATCAACCCTTTCAAAATAATTTCCATTCCTCTCTGGAAAGTAGCTTCTGCATTCATTAATCCAAAAGGATTTTATGATATGCATATGTTCCCCACTTTGTTATGAATGTAGTTTTTAATCGGTCTTTTGGTTGAACAAGGATCTGATTGTATCCTGAAAATCTATCTAAAAAAGATATTAAGTCAGAACCAACAATTGACTGTTGGGAAAAATACTAAAAGGGGGGTGAATCAGTATTTCTAAAACTCACAATAATAATTTTCATTTCTAAAATGTGTACGTGACTTTACTGCACCCAACTAGCATG
This sequence comes from Pinus tabuliformis, assembly GCA_031772625.1. Taxonomy (NCBI): domain Eukaryota; kingdom Viridiplantae; phylum Streptophyta; class Pinopsida; order Pinales; family Pinaceae; genus Pinus; species Pinus tabuliformis. The sequence goes on along the minus strand of CM062819.1, from coordinate 1,221,147,101 downwards.
TATACGTGACTGTTGTAAAATAAGCTAACACATGCTTACTAAACTTGTAAAACAACTAATTCTTTATATGTTAATATTGAACGAGAATGTAACAGGTTTATTGGGAATTTGATAAGTAGTAAAAAGGTACAATAAGAATAGAATAAAGTATCACACATAAGCAACACACATGAACACCAATATTTAAGGTGGAAACCCAATGTAAGAGAAAACCACCGTTGTTGTCGTTTCAGTCATTAAAACTTACTAATATCAAAAAATTCTTACATTATTGTACTGGTGCAGACTCATACCAGTATGCAGGCACCCACCTACTGAAGGCTACAACCTTCACTCATCTTCCAGCTCCTACTGGAAGGGAGCTCCAACCCCCTTCTCTGATCACCGGCTACTACTGGCAAGAATCTTTGACTTCCTCACTAAAGGCTCCAATCCTCAACAGCATTTGTGGACCGCATTTCATAATTTTCACACTGGATCCAATATCAACACTTAAGCTCAGTAATCAAACTGTAACTCATCACTCTAATACAATCATCAATCTCTAAAACAACTCAATCAACCAATCACTGAAACCAAATCAATTAACACTTAATCAAAACTCAACCAATCAACTGGAACAATCATATCATTGTAATGAGTACAGAGAACTGAACTCAGAATACTGCATCAAGACACAGGATCAACTGCAACCCTGCTCATTAAAATGGAAAAATATATATACTACTTCACTTAAGGAAACCCACGTGTATACGCCCTTTTCTGTAGGGAAACCTGCATATATATCCTAAAATAATTTAAAATGAAAACGTGTAATTTTGAATCAGACACAAAGTTGACTACAGATATTCTGAAATATTTTGTTAGCTTACAAAATCCTCATACAATCAACAACACCAATAATCTTTTCAACCAATCAACATGTAAGAAAATTCGACTTCATCATTCAATCAATTATACTTCAGACATTATCACTCAACCCAGATCAATATGTGGACATCATTGACAAACAGGAGAGAAATAACAACACCGACCAGGTTGATCAGTCATTTATGAACATAAACCCTTACTTTATAAACACAACTTTGAAGAAGAAAAACTGCGTGTATATGGTCTTTTCCCGAGACCAACCTATTCTCCTTTGAGATATGCTAAGGTCAATTGGTTATGAAAAAACATCTATAATGTTTTGTTGATTTTAATTATTTGGATGACTAGTGAACTGTTTATAAACATGTTCTTTAAACTTAGAAACATTCTTAATAAAATAAAAGGTTGTTATTTACATACACATGGTTATTTTGATTTTAGGTGGATGGATGAGAAGAATGTGTAGAAGTATAAGTGATTTAATATTCAAACTGAATATTTAATCATTTATAAGTAGAAATCAAGAAAACTGTGTTTCCTTGATCAATAGATTATAATTGAACTATTATAGAAATCTAGTGCAATTTAAATTCAAAGAGGAATTTAGAATAACTTATAGTTCTGCAAATTAATATCTTACTTAAATTACAACTTGACAGCGGATTCAAAATGAAACTGGTATTCAATTAAATTTTAAATCATATGACTATAAAATAATTAATTTATATGAAGAAGACATAATGAAAAACGAAGATGAAAACAACTCACTGCGAGAAAAACCATAGGAGGCAAGTCCAGAAGCTTTTATTATCTCAAAAATGCTCTAGCTTAGTACAAATCTATATGATAATTGGTTCAATGGTCTAACCCTGAATACTTTGACAGAATGAAGTGCTTAAACAAAATTACAAAAATATTACAATAAATGCCTAAGTGACACGACATTCTATTATTACTTAGAACTAACAGAAACATAAGTAATTCGATCAAAAGGAATGAATGTAAACATCTGGCCCTATTATGAAGGATAGCAGTTGCTGAGTGGCCACTATTCGGGTGTTGCACTGGTGAAGCTGATGTGTCCTTTAATCCTGAAATTCACACAACTTTTCCCACCTTTCTTCATCTGGAACAACTATCTTGGTTACCTTGCAGTAGATTTCATCTACGTCACTATACCGAGAAAAAGTGGGTTTTACTGTGAAAATGTGTTTTATCTCATGTTGAATAAAATTTATATTGTTGATGGCTTCATGAAACGCTCTTCCTATCATAAAACCTTTGATATTGGAGGACTTAGTTATATCCTTGGAAATGTCCTGAAGCTTCTTCATGTAGTCTTCCCTGGTCATTAATTTATCATTGACTACAAACAGTGAAGGCAGACCCTTTTGGTTCAATGCATCAATCCTTGTGAAAAAATTGTTGGCTGCTACCTCTAGTGTGTGACACCTCTATGTCAGCTATACAACTAAGTTCTTCTTTGTCAAAATTTTCTTCACCTCCAAGATGGATTTTGTTCTATCATCCGCTCCTAGATCATCCAGCTCATATCTATTTTTAGAATTGATGAACTTAATGATGTTCTTTGTTGTAGCAGGAAATTCCCCCAGTTGAGCATTGATATGGGAAATGGTCTTCTTTGACTTTTCCATGAGTTCCTTCTACTAAAAAATATTCTGGATACATGGCCAAATTTCATCTATCCCTTCAATAATATTATTCCAGATGATTTCTTTAACATGACCCAATGTAGAGCCAATAGAAGACTCAGCTGTTGACTTATTCTATGCCTATATCTGATTTTGAGCTCTCTGAAGCTCTACTACATGAAAAATCTCAGATTTCTAGTGATGAACCTCTAGAAGTTTCACTTGTCCCTACAACTTTTTTACCTCTTTAGTCTGGAGAGACATGTTTTGTACTACATTGGCCAACTGATCTACAACATCTCCTGTATTTGTTGTAGCAGATATGGCTATAGGAATGGATGTGATAGGAAGTGATTTCAAATGGACAACATTCTTTTTTGCAGCTTTCTCCTTTTCTTTAATCAGCTTCTCCGTCTCTATCTCCATTTGCTTGAGATGTGCAGTCTACTCAATGATGAGATTCATCATATCTTCTTTTTGAGTCTTTGTTTCTTTAATATCCTTGGCTAGAGGATCTTTTGTAGCTATCGGTTTTAATTGCTTCCTGAATGCTACTACATCCAAATTCTTTTTCTTCACAAGTTCCTCAACAACATTGATGTTTGAAGGGTCATAACCCAGTCTGATTACCAAGTCTTCCAGGGTTTTAATCCTAGTGTCTTTCGCAAGCATAGAGACCTTCTCCATCTTCAACTCTGATTGGACATTTGCTAAGGTAACTTGCAGTTTAGATAAATTCATAGCAGTGTTAATAACAATTGAAAATATCATTTCCCTAATCTCCTTATATATCTCCATTTGGTCAATGGGATGTATATATTTCACATCAAAGTCAAATGATGTCTTCCTGAAGTCTAATGTTGCCTTGGGCTGGGGAACTTGTGCTTGGAGGAATGGCATTTGCATCTCTCCTTTTTCTAAATCAAAGGCTGACAACAACCTGCTTTGAGCACCAGAATTCTACTTCTAGAACTAGTTGTAGGTGTTAATCTTCAAGGCTTCATTTCTAACTTTTATCTCCTTGAAGATGTCTATTATACTCTTCTCTATTTCCTCTAAAGTAGATGTGTCAATCTGCATAATTTTTTGTTGCTCTTATGAAGTTGTGGAGGTGGTGGGAGACTGTGTGGTCTGATCACCCACCAATGAGGAAACAAGGGGATCATTAGTGGTGATAATGGTCTACTGTTCTGAATCTTTGTTGAGGCTTAGTCTGGAACCAATCTTGGCCTTCTTTCTATACATTATCCTAAATCCTTCAATGAAAATGTGAGTACCTAATGGGGACTCTTCCTCTCTACTTCTCCTGGTTGTTTTCTCCTACATGGTAAGAGTCTGCACTGTAGATGATGATACCTATTGTTATTCTGCCTATTGTAGCGTATTCTCAACCCATTTTAATTGATTCTTGCATTTCTCTATCTCTGGCCTAGATGTGTGAAAGTAAGGAGTAGACTTGGTTTCTACCCTTAATTTAGAACTGATCCCTAATGGACCATAAGACTGGGTAAAGCTAAGGTTGAACTGCATTTCCTTCAAGATCTTAACTTCTTCTTCCCCTGTTGCCCTGTTGTTGCAAATGAAGGGGCAATCTATGTTTTGATTTTAAACTGGGACTTCTTCTTGGAAATAGCGAAGTGGATTTCATCCATATTGATCATCTGCCTTATGTACTCCAGAGAAAAAAATCCTCATTGGGAGGAATTTGGGCAGCTTGTAAGGTGGGAGTTCACATCCAAATATTCTTATTTCTGTATAGTTCTCATAGAGGTACGACTCCCCTGTCTGAACTTGATTTGACAACTACAACACCTTTCTTATTTCCTCATGGATCCTTGGTTCTATTCTACTCATTAGGATACCTATTGCTGAATGAACAAACATCTCTTGTAAATTTTTTGTATGTGTACTCCTTTTGTTCCATCGTGACCAGAGTAGTCCAAAATATCCTTTCTCATCCAGCTTTTGTAAAGAAAGGTTGATGTTGTTCCCTTGAAAGTATAAGAACATGTACACCAACACAAAGGCATACTTGAATACCTCCTTAGTTGGAAATTTGATAAGATGTTGATGAATTGAATTTGCAAGAAATTGGCTGAAGTTAAATACAATGGAGGGCTTAGAATTAGTAGAGAAAATAGACAAGAATCCTACAGTGGCCTCATCTACCCATTGATCATAGTAGTAGCCAAGGAGGTAGGAAACAACTGTGATAATCTGCTTGGATCTCTCAGGGAAAATGGAGGAGGGAAAAGGAGGATTTTTTTTTTTGTAATGAAGCATGAGGATTATTTGATTATGGATGAATTTCCCCTATAAAGTACAATCCCCATTTTAGAAAAGGAGCATGGACAGATACTAGGACCAAAGGAAGTGCTGAGAGTTTCTATTTTCTTGCAAATAGTTGGCATGGTTTGCAACTTTTTACTCTTGCTCCAACTTTTTTGAAAAGTGTGGGCCAATAGAAAACTGCTTTTAAAATTTTGTAGGTTGTTGCTCTCTAGGCTTAGTGTGCACCACAAAACCCTGCATGGAAATGATCTATAATTCCCTTTGTTTCATTTTTAGTTAAGCAAAAAAGAAGGATATGAAGAGGGTATTTCTAGTATATATTAGCATTGATAAGTAGTATTTTATTGCTTTAAGATTCATGGATTTGCACTGCTTCAAGCTAAGATCAGTTGAACATTGAAAATCCTAAGAAACTGCACAATATTAGAGTACCAATCATAGAGTATATATTTCTTATCTATGTGAACAAGAATGGCTTAATCTGAAGAAGGAGGTTCTTGAGGATTCTCCCCTGCCCTAAGAGGAGGAGGTTCTTGTGGATTCTCCTTAGATATCAAGGAAGGTTCTTGTGGATTATCCCCTTCTCTAAGAGGAGGAGGTTCTTGTGGATTCTCCTCAGATGACATTTTAGAAACCATATTTATTCCCAATACTTTGCAGTTTGATTCTGCTAACAATTTAGCCCGGCCTTGGCCTTTTACTAGCTTTGTGGTTTTAATTTCAAGGTCAAATTCACAGATTTTAGCAATCCACCTCCCTCTTCTTCCAACAGTATCAGGCTGGGTCAAAACAATTTTAATAGAGTGATTAGGGACATAAGTTGTAATGTATGAATGCAAGGTATATGTTCTAAAGTATTTGAGGGCTTAAATTAAGGCATAAGCTTGTTTTTCAATAATATCATACCTAAGTTCAGCATCCCTCATGACTTTGGAAAAGAAGACTATAGGTTGGTCGTCACCATTTGTGTTCTTCTGTAAAAGTACAACAGCTATGGTTGTCTCAGATGAAAAATAAATTATGCTAAAAGGTGAAGAATAATCAGGGCTAGCTAACGTAGGGCCATTAGATATAGCCTTTTTGATCTGATCAAAAGTATATCTAGAAGGAACTGTCATTTGACTTCGTTGTCTTTCTTCAACATATCTGTTATATCTTTAACTATCTCAACATAATTTGGGATGAAACTCCTGAGAATATTGATCTTTCCAAGGAAGGTTTGTATCTCTTTCTTGTTCCTTGGTAGAGATAGGGTCTGAATAGTTGAAAATCTCTTTGGGTTAATTATAACTCCCTCCTTTGAGATTATATGCCTTAGTAATTTCACCTCCTTTACAACAAATAAGGATTTGTTTGGATTGATGGATATACCAAATTTCACGCACCTGTCAAAACCTTGCTCAAGTGCTTTAAATGATTTTCATCAAAATTAGAGAAAATGGTTAAATCATCTAAGTAAATGAAAGTAAACTCAAATATTTTACCTACAAATTCTAGATCCATGGCTCTCTAGAAAGTGGCTCCAACATTGGTTAACCCAAATGGAATTCTAGCATACATAAATGTACCCCAAGGTGTGGTGAAAGCAGTTTTGTCTTGGTTATCTTGACTTACCATGATTTGGTTGTGACCAGAAAATCCATCTAGCATAGAAATCTTGTTTTCACATGAAAAATTCTCTAGTATATGATCCATTTGAGCAATGGATAATTATCCTTTAAAGATGATTTGTTCAAATTTCGGAAGTATACACATAGCCTAATCTCACCATTTTTCTGTCTGATAGGAACTAGGTTGGCTACCCAATTAGAATACCTTAAAGGCACAATGATATGACCATCAAGCAGCGTTTTAAGCTCTTTCTCAAGGGTTGGAAGCAGTATGGGATTGATTCTTCTTAAGTTTTGTTGAAAGAGTTTTGCTTTTGGTTTCAAAGGAATCTTATTTTCAATCAAAGATGTGTCATAGGTTTTAAACTCATTATAAGACTAAGAAAAAACATCTTTGTATTTTTTAAGAAGATTCAAGTATTTGGTTTTTACATCCGAAGGTAAGGTTGATGACAATTTAATATTTCTTACATGATCCAAAGTCCCAATATTGCATTCTTAGATTTCTTCTTCAGGTGGGTTAAACATGGGATTTTTAGAGACATCATTATTATCAAATAGTTTTTCCAATGGAACCAATCCTTTAGGAATAAAATTATTAGATGATTGGATGATATCATGATCAAGAATTTTAGGATTGAATGAAGTTTCTGGATTTTGTTGATTTAATTCCAGAATATCGTTTTGATCTCCCTCAATTTGCATATTTGAGAATTCATCAATGACTTGAAAAAAATATTTTAATTGTTCATCATCTTCAAAAGTCTGCTATTGTTTAACGTTATCAGGAATCCATGGTCTATACTTGACTTGAATTTGGTATTCTAACAACACTAGCTGAGGGATTTTGAAAGAGCTTGCTGATACAACTAGTGAGTCAGCATGCATATTTTCATCTCTGGGAATAACAGTTATGTTAAATCATTGAAATAAATTTTAAATTTTGTCCCAAGATTCATTTCTATAAGACCTAAGCCTTCAGTGTTTCGTTTGGCAAAGATTTCTAATATGGTTCACTATAAGCTCAAAATCAGAAAAGACACTTAAGTTTTGAACCTTTAAACTTCTGGCTAGCTCAAGACCAAGAAGAAAAGCCTCATACTCAGCCACATTATTGGTGACCTCCAATTCAATTTTACATGATTGAGTTATGTTTTCTTTATTTGGGGAGATTAAAACAATTCCTGCTCCTACTCCTTCTTCTGAGCAAGATCCATCAAAATAAAGTTTCCAGATATCTGATTCTACAACTTTTGGCTTGGAAACTATATTTTCAATGGCAAGTTGAGTGTCTAGTGCATTTTGTGAAGACAATTGAAAGCAACCAAAATCTTGATCTACTACATAGATAGGGTGTCTTTTTCTTGATCAGATCTAAAATAGTATGAAGGAATTTGACTTCCCTATATAACCTTAAATGTTCACCTCTGTAGACTAGAATAGTAGCAAAAGACATGTCCATATGAAGTGATCCTCCAAGTTTAGCACAACATGATCTAGATAGAAGCATGCCCAACTTGGTAGGAATATCAGTTACAACTATGTCTAAAACTATACTCTTGACAGGTATTTGAGCTAAGGTGACAACTAGGTCTTTGATCAATCCTAGGCATGGTATATTCTTTGAATAAAAGGTGTAAAGGTCATGATAGGAATGGGTAACTTGTAACTGAAGCTGAACCATAATTACCTTTGGCATAACATTATGAGAAGCTCCAGAATCTAGCATGTAGTTATACAAAATAAATTCACGAGCCTTTAAAGTTACATAAAATGGTGGAACAATTTCATCGATCATATCAGAACTAGGGCCACATATGACCGAGGGATTTTCATCCTGCAAACTAATAACATCTCCCTTAGGATCTACACTAGAAGAGTGTATCCATTTAGACACTTGATTTTTGTAACCAGTATTTTTGGAAACTTCAGCTAAAGGTATAGGAATCTTGACTCTTTCCAATTCGTTTTCAATATTGAAAGTTGTCAAAACAGTCTTGTCAGATGAAGAGGTTTCAGTGGATGACTCTGTAGTCCGAGGCATTGGAGTTTGTGTTTGAATGTTTTTCATTATAGATTCAATTATTGTGGTAGATTTTGGAGGTCTACTAGGACCTGATCTAGGCCTTAGATCATACCTTTTATTCAATTCTGCAATTGAAAATTTAGAGAATGCTAAGTATTTTGAAAGTTGAGCATCTCCTGGTTCTTGTTCAAAAGACTAGGAGAAGGAACTATTTCCATTTGTACTGATGAAGAATCAATATTATTGATATCTTTACTGATAAAAGGGCCTGTATCCTATGGCTATTAATCATCAATCAACAAAGGTGGTTGAATGTTCTATTCAGAACCTGGTCTCTAAAGAATCTGCATTTGAGGAGTTCTTCGAAATTGAGTTTGAGCTTGAGGTCTAACAACACTTTGTTGAATAGCTCTAGGTTGTGTTTCAATTTTAGAAACACTATTAGAAAGGTTTTTGAGTAAAGATGTAATTTCACCAATTTTCTGATCTTCAAGTTTAGATTTGGAAGAGGATGAATCCTCAATCTTAGCTTTTAGTTTTCTTTGTTCTTTCTCTGCTTTAGCTTTGAGTTTGCCAGAAGCTAAACAATTGGCTTCTACCTCTATAGAATTTGTTTGCATGTCTTCTAATGTATTAGAAACCCTTTCCCTTAGCATGACTGTAAAGTCATCATCAAACGCTTTGGAAAATCTGACCTTTGGAGATGCTACTGGTGGTTTACAATTAGTAGCCATTTTATGATAGAGTTTGTTAATTCTTTTGATGAATTCAGCAAATGGTCCACCAAGGTTTCTCTTCAATTCTTCAAATTCAGTGAGAAAGTAAACAAGATCTTTCTTTACCCCCCATTGTTTTTTAAATATTGTTATGAGTTCATTCCAAGTTTTGATAGAGTCATCTCTAAGTTGCCTAAATGAGATCCTAACATTTCCTTCTAGAGATTGTAAAAATAATCTCATATAAACATTTTCCTCTTCTATGTTCATATTGTCAACAAAATCTAAGAAGGCTGATACATGATCCTCTATTGAGGGACTTGTTTATCCATTAAATCTGGGTATATGTTTTAGATAGACATCATGAAAATTTCCTAATTTTGCAGGGAGAACTAGAGCAGCATATGTTGCTTGCACAATGGGTCTAAAAGCCATTACAGCAGGAGGAGTATGGGGTGAATGAGTCGATGATGATGAAGAGGAGGAGGATGATGAAGATGAATATTTAGGAGATGAAGATGAATCTATAGGGGTATTAGTATGTGGATGAGAGGGAGGAGACCTTTTTTAGGATATGAAAGGGGTTTTAATAACCAACTTCTAAACTCCTTGTGGAAATTCTTCCTTATTATCAAGAAAAGGATATCAATAAATAGAAAATGTATCTTCAAGATTAGTAGAGGTTGATGGAATAGAATAAGGAGTTGGAGTAATAAAATCTTGAGGATTGAATTCAGGTAAATGTAAACCCAATTCTTCTTTAGATGAAGGTGATTTGATAGGAATGGATTGGACTTGATATGACTCAAGTGACTGTATTAAAAAGGCTGATTGAAGATCTACTCCTCTAGAATGGAGTTCAGAAACCCTAGGAGGTAGTTTACTCCAATCAGGATGGGATGGTGCAGTTGAAAAAGGATCTACAAATGAGATGTCTTCACGGTGTAAAGCTGAAGAAGAAGAAGGTGTTCGATGTCTTCTCCTTGAAGAGGCTCCCCTAATAAGTCTTTCTAGGTCTGGTAGAAGGCTAACATTCGCAGAAGCAGAATGTGATCTAGTGTTCCTAAAAGGAGCCAACTTTGACGAGTGGAATCACCATGTGAAATATTTTGACCTATATCCTTATCCTTTATTCACCTTAAAGAAAAGGGAGAATCATTGCCCCAAGGAAAATTTAGCTTTCAATTCTTCGCTCCCCGGCAATGATGCCAATCTGATGTTGTCCTTTGAGATAACCTAAGGTTAATTGGTTATACAAAAGCATCTATAATGTTTTGTTGATTTTAATGATTTGGATGACCAGTGAACTGTTTATAAACAGGTCCTTTAAACTTAGAAAGATTCTTAATAAAATAAAAGGTTGTTCTTTATACACATGTTTATTTTGATTTTAGGTGGATGGATGAGAAGAATGTGTAGAAGTATAGGTGATTTAATATTCAAATTGAATATTTAATCATTTATAAGTAGAAATCAAGAAAACATTGTTTCCTTGATCAACATAGTATAATTAAACTATTACATAAATCTAGTGCAATTTAAATTCAAAGAGGAATTTACAATAACAGATAGTTCTGCAAATTAATCTCTTATTTAAATTACAACTTCACAAAAAATTCAAAATGAAATTGACATTCAATTAAATTTTAAATCATATGATTGTAAAAGAATTAATTTTTATGAAGAAGACATAATGAAAAACTAAGATGAGAACAACTCAATGAGAGACAGAGGATATGAGGCAAATCTAGAATCTTTTATTATCTCAAAGATTCTCCAACTTATTACAAATATGTATGATAACTGGTTCAAGGGTTCAACCTTGAATATTTCGACAAAATGAAATATTTAAACAAAATTACAAAAATATTACAATAAATGCCTAACTGAAATGACATTCTATTATTACATAGAACTAACAGAAACATAAGTAATTCGATCAAAAGGAATGAATGTAAACATCTGGCCTTGTTATGAAGGAGAGAAGTTACTGAGTGGCCACTAATCGGGTGATGCACTAGTGAAGCTGACATGTCCTTTAATATTGAAATTCACATAACTTTTCCCACCTTTCTTCATTTGGAACAACTATCTTGGTTACCTTGCGTTAGATTTCATCTACCTCAGTATACCGAGAAAAAGTGGGTTTTACTATGAAAATGTGTTTTATATCATGTTGAATAAAACTTATATTGTTGATGGCTTCGTAAAACGCTCTGCCTATCATAGAACCTTAGATATTGCAGGACTTAGCTATATCCCTAGAAATGGCTTGAAGCTTCTTCATGTAGTCTTCCCTGGTCATTACTTTATCATTGATTACAAACAGTGAAGGTAGACTTTCTTGGTTCAATGCAACAATCCTTGTGAAAAACTTGTTGACTGCTACCTCTAGTGTGTGACACTTATCCGTTAGTTGTACAACTAAGTTCTTATGTTTTAGAACTTTCTTCACCTCCATGATGGTTTATGTTCTATCATTCACTCTTAGATCATCCAACTCATATCTATTTTTAGAATTGAGGAACTTTATGATGTTTTTTGTTGTAGTAGGCATTTCTCCCAGTTGAGCATTGATATGGGAAATAGTCTACTTTTCTTTTTCAATGAGCTCCTTCTACTAAAAAATAATCTGGATACATGGCAAGATTTCATTTATCTCTTCAATAATATTATTCCAAATGATTTCTTTAACATGAAGCATTGTAGAGCCAATAGAGGACTCAACTGGTGACTTCTTCCATGCCTCTATTTGATTTTGAGCTCTCTGAATCTCTGATGCATGAAAAATATCAGATTTCTAGTGATGATCCTCCAGAAGTTTCACTTGGTCCTGCAGCTTTTTGGTCTCTTCAGTTTGGAGAGACAATTTTTTCACTGCATTGGCCAACTGATATGCAACATCTCCTATACTTGTTGTGGCATATATGGCTGTAGGAATGGCTGTGATAGGGGGTGCTTCCAAATGGACAACAATCTTTTTAGCGGATTTCTTCTTTTCTTTAATTAGCTTCTCCATATTTTTCTCCATTTGCTTGAGTTGTGCAATCTTCTCATTGATGAGCTTCATCATGTCTGCCTTTTGAGTCTCTGTTTCTTCAATATCCTTGGCCAGAGGATCTATTATAACTGGCAGTGTTGACTGCTTCCTCAATGCTGCTATGTCCAAATTCTTTTTATTCACATGTTCCTTTGCAGCATTGATGTTTGAAGGATCATAACTATTACATATCCATTTGGGCACATCACTCCCATCATTCAGATCAGTACTATTGTGGCTCATCAAACCCCAATTCATTTGCTACATGTCCTAGACAAGTCAACACTTTTAATGCCTCCTTCCCTAAGATTTTCTTGGCCTAAAGCCCTGCAGAAATGCCTCCTTGAGGGACCAGCACAGCCTTGGTCAGGGGTAAGTGTGCTTCAATGCAGGTAGGCCCATGTCACGGTGCTCTCCAAAGCACTTAGGCCCACTTTGACCTGTGTTGGACGAGATTGAGCAAAATCCACATAGGGTTCTGGGAATATTCTTATCTTCTTCAGCCTCCTAGAAGATTCCCACATGTATCATCTCCTATGAGCTCGAAATTGGATAGGGAATGAGTTAAGTAACCACCTATCCTCTCATCCCTTCCTCCATGGAAGCTAAATCTATGTTTGGAAGCCCATTCAATACCCTCATTTATGACCAAACCTCCTCCATTTTCCTATAAATTGAGCACTCATCTAAGTGATCAGGGGTTGGAATTTGAGAATTTGTAAGGATATATTGTTTGTGTGAGGTTTGATATTGTAAACGAGTATTGTTATTCTGCCAAAGTGCTAGAAGAGTGACAATGGATCGGACTTCATGGTTGTAATTCTTACTTCTACTTAATAAATTTGGTTACACCTTTTCCCATATTCTTGTCTTTATATGTAAATGCTTTCGATTCCATTTTCTTATAGTAGATAGATCTCTTTCTTTGATTGGTTTTTGTCCTCTATTTATGATTGCAGGTACTTATCGAACAAGTTAAGTTTGAGAAGAAGTGATGGGAGCCAAACCAAGGAGAAAAAGGGAAAGTGAAAGATAATGAGTAGGTCCCTTGTCTTATTTATCTTCTATAGAAGAAGGTTGAGCTCTTTGAATCTGTTGTTCTAGGTGTAGCTACCCACCTAGGGAAATCATGTTTATCCCTAGATGCAAAATTCCACATAAAAAATTGGCGAATCTGCTAGGGAACGATCATTGTTTCGAGTAGTTTAACGTTATCCTAGAACACCCTAGTAGACTTCACTTGATTCCATTGATCTTGTTTCAGCCTTTTTTGAAGTGTTTTTTGGTAAAAATTGTGCTTGCAAGCCCCCAGGATGGTCTCTCTGGCACCAACACAGGTCTAGTCAAAAGACAGAGCATTGCAGAGCACCCTTGGCTTGAGGACAGTGCTTTGAAGTGCACTGTCTCCCATTCAAGGCTGCACTAATCCTCTTTAGGTCAAAAATCCCACCTTTGACTTGATTTTTCCCAAATTTCCTTTTGTTTTTGCTTGTGGAAAGATCAATGATTGTTGTGTCTCTGAAATCAACTTGTATCTCTTCTCCTAGCCCTACTTTGACCTCGATTATTTAGTGTTTCTTAAGATCTTTCTTTATCATTATCAATTCATTGTCAAAGTTATTTTATATCGATTAGTCTTTTCTAAGAAGGAAGTGTCGTAAAGTCTTCATTTCTTTGAAAAAGAAACTGTTGTAAAGTCTTCGTTTCTTATGAAAAGTATTGATTGATTGTTTGTGCATCTAGTTCCTTTTTGGTCATATAAACACTAAAGGGACTAAAAGAAAAAACTTTCATTTTTCATATAGTATTTTGTGAATGCTTGACAGGAATAGCTAGGGAAATTGCATTAGGTGTGCTCTTTGCTCTTTGTCAAAGATATGATTTCTCTATCCCTTACTAGCTACGGTTTTCATTGTTAATTGAATGAAAGAATGTTTCTGATGTTAGTTGCATTCTAGGAATTGTAACCATACATCACGTGATGAACCTTGAAAGGAAAATTCTTAAGAAGATCAACATAAAAGTTATGTCAATTAACATAATGGAGCATTGTAACTTAATGCATAACATTTAGAGGTCTAGGATATAGATGTGTTTCGACATCAGTAAACATAGTAGCTGTCACTAACTTGTCTGCAATACATTCCAAGTGTGATACCTCATTCCATGTATGTAATTATATCGTAGATCATCCACGTACCTTCGGGTATATAGGATGATGTTACAGTACGTATAGTATAAAGGAATGCTGTCACTATGTGATTTTGCATTAGACATCACTAACACGGATTGGGTCTCCACGTATTTTTGGGTATATATGAGAGGACTACATTAGCTTGCTATCCATCCTTAGGTAACCAAGTTGGCCGTCTTGTACACTGTGATACACCGAGCACAACATTTGGGGAGATTTCCTGCCTATACTTCTCGGTTCGCCAGGATGTATTATGCAGTTCACAGTTGCTTGGTAATCCTTTTACCTAGATTATACCTATTTTGTTTTGATATGTTATTTCTATTAAAATTAAATTAATCGACTGCAGATAACATCCTCCACACTCACTCCTTAGTCGATCTTAGGTTGAGACATATGGCAACAACTCCGGAGTCCACCGATCAAGGAATTCCTTTTGATGGGAATCCTATTCCTTTTCCTCCTTTCAGAAATATTGGTGCTCCTTATATGGCTACATTGCCCCTTCCGAGATTTACCATTGGATTTCTAGTATGGTTGTTTTCAACCTTCTTGGTTCAAAATGTCATGATTTCTCCACAATCAAGTACTCCTGCAACTAGACAAAATCAACCTTCAGTTGATCCTAAAGTTGACCCTTCACCTTCTTCCTTGGTTTTTTCTTCCTCCCCTTCTTCCTCCTTTCCTGGTGAAAGTATTGTCACTAGTAACTAGGTGGCTAAGAAGAAGAAGAAGAAATTTCAGCAGGGGGGAAACTAACCAACCATTGCTTTGAATGAAACTTCTAATGAGAAACCATCTAATAAGCCTCACAAAGTTCGATATCCATGCAAAATTTGTACGGGAGACCATCTTCTTCGAAATTATCCTGATATTCCTAAGATCTTAGAAGAATGGTCTTCTCGTTCACATCATCCTGTGTCATCAACTTGTGGAGATCATGATGGTGACACACCATCAACTAGTGGTAGTAAAGTTCATGGAAATAAGGGTAAAGTTAAGTTTCCGTGTAGGTTATGTGAAGGGAATCACCCCATTCACCTTTGTCCCTATCTGGATGAAGCCAAAAAAGTGTTGGATAATCATCTTGCTTCTCCAAATGACTTCCATCTAGTTACAGGAGACTCTCCCTTAATCCTCACTAGTTGATGAAGTGACTAACCCAAATCAACCATCAGTCAAACCCACTCTCTCTAAATGTGAATCCCATGAGTCTATACCTGACCAATCACAAGTCGAGGAAACAGTTGACCTGATTTCACCTTCAGTTAATCGTAACTTTCCTGTAGAGAGTGAGTATGATACCACTTAGGTTCTTTTCGTTTCTTCAGATTTCAATGAGCTTGGAAGGAACCCTCCTATTCCATCAAGACAGGAGGAAAATCCTCCCGCTCTCATAACTCAAGGGGTTAATTCTCCCATTTCTATGGTACCCCCTTCAAGTAGTCTAGTCACTTCCATCAATTGGAATCAACGGATAGGATATCGTCTTCCTTCTTATGTGCCTTTCCAGATCATAGTAAAGGTTTGTAATATGATTGTACCTAGCACTATTATAGATGAAGGTGCATCAGTGAGTATCCTTTCCTCCACTGCTTGGCAAGTGCTCAGTTTGCCACCACTTGTCCCTTTTACCTAGAATCTGTTCGGTTTTAATAGAGGAACCAGTCAACCATTAAGGATCCTTCCTCAGTTGCCTATTACATTGGGAGGGAAATTTTTTTATCTCAATGTGATGGGAGTCCCAGGTGCTTTAGATTACAATTTACTTCTTGGGTGTGGCTATGTTTATGACATGGGAGCTATTGTTTCAACACTCTTTCGAGTGATGTGTTTCCCGCATGAAGGCAGAATTGTCACCGATGACCAACTTTCATTTCTTAATCCAAACATGGCTTCCAGTCAACTATCTTCCATAAATGGTCATTTTCTCCCAATAGTATCTTCCCTGCCACAGGTTAATTATGTGGCAACCCGTTCCATGCCTACATCAACGGACAATTAATTTCGTGATGTTGTACATTATGTACTGGGGGCATTGGAACCAAATCTCTCCTTCCAGAGCATTGTTCTCCCATCTTATGAGAACCTCTTGGAAGTCATGACCTCTTATAGGTTGTGATCAAGGAATATGAGGATAGTTCCTGGTCTTGTGTCAACCTCGTTAAAAAATGAAACAAGGAATGAGAGCAGAGTTCCTTGTCTTGTGTCAAGCTTATTAAAAAATGAAACAAGGAATATGAGGATAGTTACTTTTCTTGTGTCAACCTCGTTAAAAAATGAAACAGGGAATATGAGGATAATTCTTGGTCTTGTGTCAACCTCATTAAAAAAATGAAACAAGGAATATGAACATAGTTCCTTGTCTTGTGTCAAGCTCTTTAGGAAATGAAATAAGGAATACGAGCATAGTTCCTTGTCTTGTGTCAAGCTCATTAAAAAATGAAATAAGGAATATGAGGATAGTTCTTTTATTGTGTCAACCTCATTAAAAAAATGAAACAAGGTCCCCTGGAGCAAATTAAAATCCTTGAGTCTTTGAGTAGATCTTGTAAAATCCCACTCGAGCCTTTCACTTGATCTCGTAGATGAACCTTCATTCCATCCACCTGATAGCCACGAGTAGTCTACTTAGGTGAATGCAATGAAGCTTGGGGGGCATGTCCCTAGAATTGAGTCATCATGTTGGGGGCATGTAAACCATTCTCAAGCATAGTTTTTTGTTTCAAGCTTGTGTAAACATGAAACTGGATCCAAGCATAGTTCCCTATGGTTCAAGCTTGTGTAAAAATGAACCCATCTCCATTTTAACCCTCATGATTTCCATTCTATCAGCCTCTTCTGTTAGACGAGCCTTGGTATTTTTCCTTCCATCGTCACTATCTGCTTGACCGATCATACGCTTTCACTTGGTTGTTTCACCCTTTTTGAGGAACAATTGAAATGAGTGGTCTTATTAGCCAACCTCTTCACATAAATCAACATGTTTTGAGAAGTTCCCACATCACCGGAACCAGTTTCTATCCTAAACACCACTCGTTCCTCAAAGTGGAATCCTCTTTAAGCTCTTTTAAGACTCTCGAAATATGAAAAGATTGTCGAGCAGTTGTCCTTTTCAGCTCGTTAACGGATTGGAAACGACATCTACTCAATATAAGTTTAACCCTTCTCCGGTTTGAGATAGATTATTTATGAAAAAGGAATATGTTGATCGAACATGGTCAATAGGTTCTCTCTTGTATTGTTTTATGATTTTTCAGACTTTAGAGACAAATCTATTTAAAAGAACTTGTGGAGTTTTCTTTTTGTCCCTTTTCAAACTCTCTAAACATGAAAATGACCGAGTTATCATTATCGTTAAACTCATTAAAACATCAAATAGCGACAAACTTGTCCTTCATGACAAGACTGAGTTTCACCTTCACTAGACTCGTTAAAACAACATAGAGTGATGGATTCACCCGAAGGGTGCAATTATAAAACAAGCATATGTTATCCTCCTCAAGCTTGATAAAAATAAAGAGGTACTGGTCAACAATGACTGGGGAAAATGGGAAAAAGGGTAAACCACTTTATGGATGCAGGTCGCTCTCGAACATCACACTTTCACCTCATCACTGTGACTACATGGGTTGGGTTATCTGCTTGATGGTCATCATACCTTGGTCTATCATACCATCCATTAATTTGGTTTTTGGTCAATGTTTCCAATTCATTCAATGTTGTTGAAATGTTCAAGGGAAGTCACTAAGTTAAAATTCATCCTTTGCAATACTCATAAACCTTCATTTTCACGACCGCCATTCCTGAACCTTGTGTCATTAGTCACATTCTGTCTCAAAAATCATTACACTCGTTTCATGTTGTTGATGTGGGATACATCAAGGCCCACCTATGACAAGTCGCTTCTTATCGACATCATCATATTATCCAAGAAGTTGACTTAGAAACACCCTTCCAGTACCTTGAGGCTTGCATACATCAATGGTAGGTTTCTCACTTCCAACAATAGGTTGACATCACTAGCCTGTGATCGAAAGACTTTTTATGGTGTTCGACATCAAAAATTCCATTCACACCATGCAGAATGTACTGCAGTACCTTGAGGATCATTATCATTTTCGGTGATTTCTCTCGCGTTTGTTAATGGTTTACATCATTGGCTAGTAATCAAACAGTTTCTTCCCACTTTTGACTTTAGATCACATATTCGCATGGTTAGACTCATAGTTAAGCGAACGATTGAACGAGATAGAAGATCCTGAATCTAGTTTCATCCATCTGGGCTGCGATTTCAGGAATGTGCCAAATCAACTGTACAATGGATTTACATTGATGGTCATCTGATCATGGGTCTATATCTATAGATGACTATCTATGTACTTGTTATGAAATTTTATATGTTGAGCATGGGTATGTCTTCCCTCATCAATTCATGAGAAAAATCAAAATATCATGATATTATGTATTGTAATTGATGCAGGTCACCATCCACTTCAAAACCTCCTCATCACATCGTAAAGCATATCACTCAGCATTATCATTTTTCACTTCATGCTTTAGGGGGCATCTATTATAGATCCATTTGGGCACATCACTCCCATCATTCAAATGAGTACTACTAGTGCTCATCAAACCCTAATTCAATTGCTACATGCCCTAAACAAGTCAACACTTTGAATGCCTCCTTCCCTGATATTTTCTTGGCCTCAAGCCCTCCATAAATTCCTCCTTGAGGGACCAACGTAGCCTTGGTCAAGCGTAAGTGCACTTCAGTGTAGGTAGACCCATGTCAGGGTGCTTTCTAGAGCACCTGGGCCCACTTTGACCCGCGCTGGGCAAGTTTGAGCAAAATCCACATAGGGTTCTAGGAATATTCTTATCTTTTGGAGCCTCCTAGAATATTCCCAAACTTATCATCTCCTATGAGCTCGAAATTGGATAGGAAATGAGTTAATTAACCTCCTATCCTCTCATCCCTTCCTCCATGGAAACTAACTCTAAGTTTGGAAGGCCATTCAATACCCTCATTTATGACCAAACCTCCTCTATTTTCCTATAAATTGAGCACTCATCTAAGTGATCAGGGGTTGGACTTTGAGAATTTGTAAGGAGATATTTTTGGTGTGAAGTTTAAGATTATAAACAAGTATTGTTATGCTGCCAAAGTATTGTGCTTTTGATGTGATGTTGGTTGGAACCCAAGCTGGAAGAGTGACAATGGATCAGACTTCATGGTTCTAATTATTCCTTCTACTTAATAAAGTTGTTTACACCTTTTCCCGTATTCTTTTCTTTATGTGTGATGATTATATGTGTAAATGCTTTTGATTCCATTTGCTTATAGTAGATAGATCTCTTTCTTTGATTGGTTGTTTTCCTCTATTTATGATTTTAGGTACTTGTCGAATGAGTTAAGTTCGAGAAGGAGCGACGAGAGTGTTTGGTCTAAAATGCGGATGCAAATTAGAGTTTCATTTACTATCAATCCGAGTAAGTAAACTTCGAGGATCATCCAATATATATGGACTTAGAGAGAAGCTAAACTAAGCTAGGTGAAGAAATTCCAAAGCTCCCTTACAGGGGGTCTTTCATTGGGATCTCCAACACCTATTTAGTCATTTAGCAAAATGAAATCTAAAGACATTATGACAAGTGTAAGAAATATTAAAGCTCCCTTACAGGAGACTGTTCATTAATATTTCTAATCATCTTAATCAACAAACTATTTAAACTAATGAAATTAAAGCACTTAAACCTAATTCTGATTGATAGCATGAAATATTAATGCTCTCTTACAAGAGACTATTCATTTATATCTCAAGTATATAATTCAGAAACTTAAACTAATGAAATCAAACATTAAATGAAATATCAGATTCATTGAAAGAAACATTAATACTTTCTTATGAAAGGTCATTCGTTAATATTTCAAACATATGAACCTAATGAAATTTACAAACAAACATAAAATGAAAGCTTACCAAAACAAAAGTGTACTTGCTAGACAATGGGGGCCCTTCTAAGGATTCACAAGCACATCAAAAGAGAATTCAAATGTAGAAGATCAAAGAAGCTCCATTTTATTTATCTTCAATTGCAATTTACAATTACATGTTCTACATCCCAAAAGGTTCTAAGATCTTCATTACAATGATTTGAAATTCTAACTTCTCATTACAAACTTATAAGATCCTAAGGTACTAAATTCTAACTTGTCAATTCTAAATTCTAAATTACTAATTACAAATGAAGGAGATAACAATCCTATTTATACAAAAATTATGATAACAAACTCATAAATGTGGATCCAATATTCCCTCTTCAAATCCACATATCTCTCAACCAATGGTAACACATAACCCTATCCTCCATGATCTCCTCCATGAGGTCCATGATATTCTCCATGAGGTCCATGATCTCCTCAAATTCGAATTTGAACATAGAGTGCCACATAAAGATGCCTTGGAATCTTCCTTTGTACCTACACAAGTCAAAAAACTCATTCTAATTGTTAGGTACAAGTATATGGAGATTATTTTCTAAAGTTTAACCACAAATTCACTTAAAAATACTAAGAATTAATAATGTTTTGGAAAACACAAGGATAACCCATATAATGATGAAAGTGAAGCTAATGTGATGACATGGTGGTGGAATAGAGGTGAGAAAATGTGTGAATGGAGAGAAAGTGGATGTTGAATGGAGTGAAAGTGGATGTATTTTAAGGATAATTCTTAGGCCCAACAGGGAGCCAAACAAAGGAGACAAAGGGAAAGCGAAAGATAACAAGTAGGTCCCTTGTCTTATTTATCTTCTATATAAAAAGGTTAAGTGCTTTAAATCCGTTGTTCTAGGTGTAGCTACTCACCTAGGGAAATTGTGTTTATCCGTAGATGCAAAATTCCACATAACAATAACCCAGTCTGATTACCAAGTCTACCAGGTTTTTAATCCTGGTGTCTTTGGCAAGCGTAGAGACCTTCTCCATCTTCAGCTATGATTGGACAATTTCTAAGGTGACCTACATTTTTGATAAGGTCATAGAAGTGTTAATAACAGTTGAAAATATCATTTCCCTAGTCTTCTTATGCATCTCCATTTTCTCAATGGGATGTATACCTTTTACATAAAACTCAGATGACATCTTCTTGTAGTCTGATTCTGCCTTGGGTGGGGGAACTTGTGCTTGGAGGAATTCCATTTGCATCTTTCCTTTTTTTGAATCAAAGGCTAACAGCAACCTGCTTTGAGCAATAGAAGTCTACTTCCAGAAATGGTTGTAGGTGTTAATATTCAAGGCTTCATTTCTAACTTTTATCTCCTTGAAGATGTCCATTATACTCTTCTCTCTTTCCTCTGAAGTAGATTTGCATGTCTACATAATTTTCTACTACTATTGTGAAGTTGTGGAGGTGGTGGGAGACTATGTGGTCTGATCACCCACCAATGAGGAAACAAGGGGCTCATTAGTTGGGATAATGGTCTGTTGTTCTGAATCTTTGCTGAGGCTTAGTCTGGAACTAAGCTTGGCCTTCTTTCTGTACATTATCTTAAATCCTTCACTGAAAATGTTAGTCCGTAAAGGGGACTCTTCCTCTCTGCTTATCTTGGTTGTTTTCTCCTGCATGGTAGGAGTCTGCACTATAGATGATGATACCTTCTATTCTTCTGCCTCTTGTAGGGTATTCTCAACCCATTCTAATTGATTCTTGTATTTATCTATCTCTGGCCTGGATGTGTGAAAGTAAGGAGTATACTTTGTTCTTACCCTTAATTTAGAAATGATCCCTAATGGATCATATGACCAAGTAAAGCTAAGGCTGAACTACATTTCCTTCAAGAGCTTATATGCTTCTTCCCCTACTTCCCTATTGTTGCAAATGAAGGGGCCATTTTCTGTTTTGATTTTAAATTGGGACTTCTTCTTGGAAGCAACAAAGTGGATTTCATCCATATTGATCATCTTCCTTATGTACTCTAGAGAAAAAATCCTCATTGGGAGGAATTTGGGCAGCTTGTAAGGTGGGAGTTCACATCCAAATATTCTTATTTATGTATAGTTCTCATAGAGGTACCAGTCCCCTGTCTGAACTTGATCTGATAGCTGCAACACCTTTCTTATTTCCTCACTGATCCTTGGTTCTATTATGCTGCTTAGGAGACCTATTGTTGGATGAACAAACATCTCTGTAAACTATTTATATGTGTACTCCTTTTGTTCCTTCATGACCAGAGTAGTCCAAAATATGACTGACTGTTGGTTTCCTTTTTCATCTAGCTTTTGTAAGGAAAGGTTGATGTTGTCCCCCTGAAAGTATAAGAACATGTACACCAACACAGAGGCATACTTGAATACCTCCTCAGTTGGAAATTTGATAAGCTTTTGATGAATTGATTCTGCAAGAAATTGGCTGAAGTTAAATACAATGGAGGGCTTAGAATCAGTAGATAAAAGACAAGAATCCTATAATGGCCTCATCTACCCATTGATCATAGTAGTAGCCAAGGAGGTAGGAAACAACTGTGATAATCGGCTTGGCTCTCTCAGGGAAAATGGAGGAAGGATAAGGAGGATTTTTCTTTGGTAATGAAGCATCTTGTGTCGAGAACAATTCAAGAGTTTGGGCCTTCTTGGTAAAGTCTAGTTTCCGGTATAGTTCAATGAGTGCTTCATAGGAAAATGGGGTAACATTCTCTACCATGGGGGCTTGCATCATCTAGTCTATGGCCTGAGGAGTGATGGTAAACAAAATTTGTCCAGTAAGGGTAATGATGGCCCTTTGGCTTGGAAAATATGATGCATGACACTTTCTAACAAAATCTGGGGTAGTATGGGTACGAGGAAAAATGTGTTGAGGTAAGTTGGATTCCCACAACTGGATGTCATCAGACTTGTCAATGTATTTGTCCTCGAGCCAACAATACATCTCAAAGAGGTCAAGTTCACAGAGTGTCTCATGGATTTTATAGTCTCTGTCATTCGTAGGAACGTGATGATGATCTATGGGAGGATAGATCACAAGATTGACAATTTCCTCTGGTCCTTTGTCCTTTGGAGGCATCTTGGCTAAGAACAGGAATACAAACTAGATGGGAGTCTTGACTATGCAAACAAGAGTAAGGTTTTCCAAACAAGAATAGAAGTAATAGGCTAGAAATGATCAAGCAGAGAGTGTCGCTAGCTGTTGAAAATATTAGGATTTAGTCTAGCCATCTGTAACAAATAACTAACAGTAACAATAGATGGATTCAAAGGAGGTTTATATAACAGATTTGGTTTTTCCATTGAAGGAGCATGGATCCGTTGGATTAATAGCTAAGGCAATTGAATTCTTAACAGCTTAATTCTGGGGGGAGTGGAGGTGATTGGTGGAATAAGAGGAAAATGACATGGTAGTTGGTGAATGGCGGGAACACAACGGATAGGAAGATGGTATCAACGGTAAGGGAAACATATTTTTTTTTTTGGGGGGGGAGGGAGAGCGGTTAGTGGTTGCACCTAAGGGGGGTCCGAAATTCTCTTGCGCTGGAAGGTAAGGGAGGGCGTAGTTTCATATACCGCCCATTTCAGACCCCCACCTCCGACAGTAAAGCTCGGATGTTGAGGGGGGGAGAAATATGATGTGTGTTGTTAGATGTGGGAAGATGGGAGGAGATGGAGTGTGATGTAGCATAGGGTCAACTCATGACATGACGGGTTATTTCATGTGGTCAGTTATTAATTTAATGAATGATATGGAGTATGTGCAATGTATGTTGGGTGTCAAAACTTAGGGATAAGTGGGTGGAGGTTAATGTGAGCGGAGGTGTATTTTTGGGATTTAAATCTTAGGAATGGGGATTAATACTGAAATTGATTGATATATAAAACCTTAGAGTAAACCTTTACTCCTCTATCTTTATCTTCTGCACATGAGAACAAATTTGCTAATTGACTTGTGGCACATTTAGAGTAGCAGCCTGTGCATTTATAAATACATGAATTGAAGCCTTTCTTTTCATTTTGCTTCCCTAGCATTTTATTTTCCTTTTTCCTTCTTTATTTAAGGAAGCTAACACCTTCTTATCACTCCAAAATTTCTCTAGAGTTGTTATGAAAGAAATGATAGAGGTAACCAAAAACCAACTTTGGAGATTAGGATCTAGCCTTCCTAATGCTCAGGGAGGGCTCTCTCTTTATAATTTAGCTTTGTTTTATTTATTTGATTTTAGGCTAGTTATGATTGTACTTAGGTTTTGATTTTGATTTGGTGGTGAGATAACTAACTTAGATGGATAGAGGGATGTCCTTTACAATTGGGCTATGGGGTTAAGTGTCAAGACAAACAGGACTAGATCAAGTTCTAAAAATAGTGTCTACAGGGCAAGGTAGCTGAGTAATTTCAGATCTTAAGGCTGGATGGTGAAGTTGGTTTCAATCGGATCCAAGGAGAAATTAAGGGTTCCTTAAACCAGATTAAGAAGGAAAGTGAAAGAGGTCAACCAGGATGGGAGAGCAATTAAGAATTCTCAGATCCGGATATCAGAATAAAACATAGAAATGATTAATTGTTCAAGACAGAGTGTACTTAAAAAAATTTTGAAATAAATTTCCAGTTAATTAATTCACTTTAGATAACATGCAAGTTTGTGAAATACATATGAAGATAACAAATTTGATAAAAGGAAATACTTCACTGTAATAGCTCAACACACGAATCCTGTAATGCAATCTCTCTATTACTCATTTGAGTCTGTTGACTTGAAAAATTGGTACAATAACCCTCAGGTTTCAGATCAATACAATTATAGAAATGTCTAAAAATCCACACTCAATACTTTCAAATATAAAGTATTTATACAAAAATAGTTTACAAAATATCCCAAACTGTCTTGGGAATTAATCTAGGAAAAAGAAATATCTTCATGCAAGAAGATAGAGACAGATGTTCAACTACTATATGTTGTCCCTATTTATTTGGTTTTGTTGTCTTTATGCTTTGATATTTTAATGTTTATTCTTTGCCTTGTTGTTGGTCTTCCACATTGGTTGTCTTTCACTTTGCTTTTTAACTGATACCCTTTACCCTGATACTCTTTCATCTGGATGGCTTGTTACTTTCCTTTCACAGTGCTTTTTTCAAATTCAAGGGTCGTTCTGGTTTTTCCAAGAATACCTGGAAATTGGCGATTTGGCGTGCAAACTGGGTTCTGTGCTAGCTTCAAAGGGTACTAAAGCTTGAACTGGCTATATGCTGCTTCAATTTGGTGTCCACAATGTCTTCAGGTGGTAAAGGTGGATGAATTGGTCGTTTAGAGGCTCAGGGTGTCTCAAATGGCTTAGCAAAGGTTTACAATGAAAATGAATGAAAAGAGTGAATTGGGGCTTCTTCAGCCTTTTAACCGATAACAGTCACGTTTTGGCATGGAAATTATTAAATGAACAGTGGGAAGTTTTCAGTTTAGGCGGAGAGGTGGTTTTGTGTGCCATCGCACCGCTTTTGGATGGCAGGTGGTATTTTTCGCGAGCACGCGATATAACCTAGTGCCACCATGTAGCACAACAATGCTTGGCCAAAACCATGAATCTCGCGTGTTCTCGGGCCATTAACTGGTAGACGATGAGTCCGCGCGATATGGTTGTACACCGTTGGATTTAGGGGTAGGAGATCCAAAGGATATTGCGTAGTTGAGTTGCACAGATAGAGTCAGGAAAGTGTTTGGCAGGGCCTGGGGTTTAATTACAAAGAATTGTAATTAATTAACCAATAATGTCGGGGTTTTCAATATAATCAAATGGTTAATAAAGGTGGGACCATGGGTTATATGGCGGGGTTTTTTAACTGCACTAAGGGTTGGTGCGTTAAAAAAA
Organism: Pinus tabuliformis; assembly: GCA_031772625.1. Taxonomy (NCBI): domain Eukaryota; kingdom Viridiplantae; phylum Streptophyta; class Pinopsida; order Pinales; family Pinaceae; genus Pinus; species Pinus tabuliformis. The sequence goes on along the minus strand of CM062819.1, from coordinate 1,221,120,847 downwards.
AAGGGCATGGGGGAAATATAAAGTGGGGTCTTTAATTACATAATGCGGGGCCATAGTAAATAAAAAACATACGATAAAGGGTTTCTGTGGCTTTTTAAGGGGGGAAAAGGGGAAATTAACAAGGGGGAAAAGTGATATTTGTAATGGGGAATGGGTTTCAAAGTAGGGAAAGGGGTTTTGCGGAAGGGGGGATGATTTTTGAAGGGTAATTTCTAGGGGAATGTGTGAAAGCAAGGAGTAATGTTCAAAATGAGGGGAAAAGGGTATTTATAAGTAATGAAGGGATAATGGGGTAATTAGAAAATAAGTATGTGGGGGTGTAGTGAAATGAGGGGAAATTAGTAGACCAGCTTGCTGAATATCCTTTCTTTCTCACAATTCCTCCTACACATGGAACATAGGATTAAGCATGATGAATGTCTTTTTGACTTAACAACCTTGTGTATTTGCAACATTTCTTCTAGCTACCCTTTATTTACCCTAATATTTTCTCTTCATTTATTGGGTGCATTTGAGCTTGTTGACCCTTCATTTCTTTTTCTTTTGATAATAAAACTATCTAATTCTAACCTTATAACTTCCAATGGCTCAAATTAAATTGATGAGCTCATTGTTACTCTCTACCTAACTACTAATCTGCCAAGGTTAAACAGTTTCGCTAGATCTTTATTCTCTATCTATCAAAATAAATTTTAAAGCATGAATGATTCAAGATTAAGATATTTGACCATCATGGATTGTGGCATTTTTGACAAGTTGAACACAATCTTATTTTACAGAGTAAAGCAAATGGAGTGGCATTTGAATTTGCACACTTTCATGATCTACTCTTATTCTATTTTTAGGGTTCGTTTTTTTTACATTTTTGATCTTTTTTCTATCTTTTTGTCCTTTGATTATTCTTTTAGGACATACCCTCTTTACATTTTTTAATTTTTAATATGGAAAACATTTTGCAGAAAGAAAAAGTATGTACAATATTACAAGAGCAACCATAGACAATTTAAAATTATGAATCCTATTATTATAGGACCCTAATAGTGGCTCCATGTGGGGATGACGTTTCTTGGTGAAATGTCAAGAACTTTAAGATCAGTATCACTTTGTGAGGGATATTGTTGAGGAAAAAAAAGGTGTTGCTGGTAAACGTGGACACTGATGTAGAGAAACAATGGGCATTGTAGGGATGGACCAATGACTAAGCTCTCCTATGACCCCCTGTGTGGAAAGAAAAAAACAAGTGGGAGAATTTTGAGAGTGTATTATATTCTTTCCACGACTAGCCCACATGCTACCTATGGTTTTTTTCTTGAGTTTTCTCACATGGTTTTGGGAATGATGTTTTTCTTCCCATGGTACCTTGTAGATCTGGTCAAGTGAACTATAGTTATGTTCTAATCCAGGGTTAATGGATTGGGGTTTATGGATGCTTTGGAATGTATACATATGTATTGTAACATTGAAAGGAATATAATGAAAAAACAATCTGGTAGTCCGAGTTTTGGGATCCAGGGGAAATATCTGTGTATTTGTTTTATATTTCTCACCAGTGTATATTTTCTGATTTTTAGAATGCGTTTCTAGGTAATTTTTGTTCATGGTTAAAACCTACTCTACAAAAATCTTATCCTTCTTTCCCAAATGATGTGGAGGATCCAGATATTTGGAAGTTCACTCTTGTATATGGTCAACTCATCCGTTTTCTACCTTCAAGAGCTTCACCACTTCCTGTGCATTCTTATAAACTCCAATGAGAGGAGCCATGACCTATTGTATACGTATCATCTTGTCATATAGTCCTACCATAATATCTTCCATTAGTCCCGCCTCTTCTTGCATGGATGACTGCAATTTTGTTGTGTTCAAGTTCTGTGATGACAGTCACTAGTTCTTTGTTGTAAGATATTCTACCTATTTCTTCACCACAGATTTTTTTCTTCTCAACCTAGAATTATCATTTAACAAGTACTCTGAGTTGTCCTGTGTCGCTGTAGTGAATGAAAATTTTTCTGCCATGAATGCCCTTGGATTTCTTCTAGTCTTGGTAGAGGTGACCTTATTTATGGACACCCAGACTGGATTTCTAGGATCCACTGAGAGATATCTATACCTTTCTTTCACAATCCTCTTCTTCAGCTGATTGAATGTTACACTTCATACATCTATTACCAAGGCTGCTAGTGGAGGTTTGATCCCCATCTCTATGAATGGAAGATAACTTCTTGTGAGAGGACACTCTCCTGGAGTACCTGGTTCTTCCTCAATTGGATGAATGGTATCTTCTTCCTCCAACTTATCCTCTTCCAACTCCTAAGTCAACTATTATGCTACCAACCTTTTAGTTGCTTCATCCTCTTAGGACTATTCTTTTCTTCTTCTATCCTCCTCCTCTATTCTTTTTCTTCTTGTTGATCTTTAATAAATTCATCCTCCTAGATCTTCTTCTCTTCTTCTTTTGTTTATCCTTTCTCCTACTTTTCTTTTCTATCTCCTGAGATTAAGGGATGAACTTTCCACTTCTTTCTTATCTTGAGTGTTGAGGAATATCTAATCCTTTTCTTCGGAGTTGGTTTCCTTACTTGAGGTGTTGTCTCCTCCTTCTCTTTTTCTTGAAAATATTGAGTTGGTGGATCGTGGGGTGAACTGACCTCCAATATTGGATGTGTCTTCATGTTGGAGTTATACCAATACTTTACCTTTTCATCTTCTACTATAGAAATAGATGAGTGCATCATATTATGATTCATGCTTTTACAATGCTTCCTCACAATTCACCTGGGATCATATCCATGGAAATATTTTGTGGCAAAGTGTAGAAGATATAGCTCTTATATCTATCCTCCCATTGCCTTGTGACTCTTTAATTCATACAATCTAATCATCAATGGAAATATAGGCCAAGGGGATTTCTTCCTCCTGTTGATTTTCAACTTCTTGCATGACCACTTTGTTGGTAACATATCGTGGCATAATATGAGTGGATATCTGACAACTGAAGCACCTGATTTACCTGCCCTCTAGAGCTGCAAACTAGTTTGTGATATCTCGAAGTGACTCTTTTCCCTGATATCTCATGCAAGGAGGACTGATATAAAAAATCATGTGAAACATGACTGCAAAGAAGTGTTCAGCTAACTTGTTGTATATGCCTTTGAGCTCAACTTGGATAACCCTCTACAAAAAATGGATCATTACACAGAAGTATGATTCTCACCTTGTGCTTTGCAGTGAGAGTGGCTGAAAACTCACCACCTATTACGACAAAGACATGCAGTCATATTACAAGATGCTCAAGCCCACTGAATATGCAAATGATTACTTTTAAAGTAGATGGAAAACCCTTGATACTACTGATGTTATCAAAACATGGTGTCAATAGCCATGTGCAGAAGTAATCGATTAGTTCATCATTGCTTTCTTCTGAAAGTTCCTTGGAGATCACTTTGCAAGGTGACATGTCTCTAATAGATGACGAAAATGTGGCAACACATGTAGCACGAGAACCTATTTGGGGAAACATACTCACAAAGATATTATTAGCTTAGAATACCCTAACTATGTTGCAATACTTGTAAATCACATTCAAGGAGGCATTATAGATGAGAGGTCATGAAAAAGTATGAACGACAACATAAAATAGCTTGCATGCAAGAGACCAATCACATGCAAACTAGGGTGGTGCACTTTTAAAGAATGAAGGGGGAATGCATGGTCTTTCGGAGCTTCATAGTGTGCTCATGTGCTCAAGAAAGCAAGAAAAAATAATAAGGGCACATTGTCACACACTAAAGTGTCAAAGGGATGGGAAGATGGCCATTTAGGACTTCCTTATGTGCCCATGTGCTCAAGGAGACATGGAGGGCATACTATCGCATTCCAAAGGGATGAAGGTTAAGCTAAACAAGGATTTTGGAATTCACCATGCACCCATGCCCTCAAGGAAAAGGAGGGCACACTATCGCATGTTGAAGGGATGAATGATGAGGATTCATGCCTTCGTGATGTGCTCATGTTCTCTAAGGAAAATAAGGTACACTGTATCACTCTGAAGGGTTGAAGTAAAATATTTTTTGCCTTCGTGATGTGCTCCTAAGCTCAAGAAGAAAACTTGTTCAAACAAGGCATAATTTTTTAGGTTAATGGGGCTTCGAGCTCAAGAAGTGTGCTCTACTTGCTAGAAGCCTAGAAATAGATTCAATCAATGGGATTTGAGGATAAGATGAGGAAGAGAGATATCTGCAAGTATTTATAGTTGTTTTCACATGCATGTGAAAGATAGAATGTTTTAAGAACGTGAAGAATTTAAACATGAATATTCAGCATAAACGCTAGCAAACAAACTAGAAAAAAAGAGAACAGTAGCAAGAAAAGTAAGATTTTGTAGTGAAATAATGAAATGAAATAGAAGAATTTGACATTAATAGTTACCTACAGCATTGGCTGATGAAGTGCTTCTTGATTCCTCAGCTATGTGCTCAAGTCATATTAAATGGTTATGCAAAGAATTATTAACTGAGTTTATTTAAATTAATTAACATGCAAAATGGATCCATGCATGAGTGCCACTTGTCGCATGAAAGGTTTAGTTAAGAGGAATTAAGAAGGCTACTATTTTGTAAGAGTGTCCCCTTATGCAACAAGTTGGATCACGCATGGAACTAGACATGGTGCATGTCTTAGATACAAAGGAGTGCACCCAGGTAGGGTGCACTTACTCGGCATGAGTGAGTGCACTTTAGTATGACACACTCCTTCATCTTGAGGGAGTGCACTCAACTCAATTTCGTGTTTTCATCAACTAAAAGTGTGCTTTCTTGTCAGATATTTTCTTGCTTTTGTTTACTTTTTCATGCTTTTTGAGTGTTTTTCAAGTGTGTACATGGAAATAAGGCATGTTTCTAATTCAAGAAATATTATGAGTTCAGCTAACCATGGATTAATTAACTCAAGTTATTTCTAATGGTTAAGTGACAATGTACAGGAAACATTGACTTAGGGGGATGCAACACTAGGAGAAAACACACAAATAACAAAACAAACAGCATGAAAACTCAAGCGGGATTAAAACAAAAATTCTTGTAGTCTCCAAGATTGACATAGGAAAACATTTTGGAGAGTCATTGTCACATCGACAACACCGCCATTTTTCTAAGGGAAACAATTTGACATTTTGTCTATTTGTCATATGAAAAGCAAGGTATATATCCTTCTAAACATTTATTGATAATATTAGTTCATTTATTAGATTGAGGATGGTAAGATGAGTTGTGAGTGAATTATGTACCCAATCAAAAAAATATTTTTGTCGACAAAATTCTAGTGAAAAGTGAATCTCTATCACTTATAGTAATCTTTGGTATTCCATGTATATTTTTTACTATTTCCATGAATTCTTCTACCAATGTAATTTCATTAAGAGGATGAAAAAGTGAGAAAATGTTGGCATACGTTGTCATTTGATCTACCACTACCATAGTGACACTATTTCCTTCAAATTTGGGTAAACATACAATAATTTCCATTGAAACTTCTTCCCAACATTGGCTTTGTATGGCCAATTGATGAAGGAGCCTTGGAGTCTTGAAAATCTCTCCTTTATTTTCTTGGCATACTACACATTATGCCAACATTTTTTCCAAATCTACCTTAATACCTTCCCTAAAAATCTTTATTTATCCTATCATATGTCATCAAGAACCCTAAATTTCCTCCTATGGGAGAAATGTGAAATTCCAATAAGACCTTCTATTTGAGTTGAGAATTATTGCATGAGTGATCTTGATAATATAGCAAATCATTTTTCCGAGTCAAATTTTCTCCTACATCAGAGTCCTCCTATAGTTGTTAAATAATCTTGCATGTTTCATCACCTTTCTACCATTCTATCCTTGCTTCACCCACCCAACTATATTATGTAATGGAAAGATCACACAACAAACCATTTTTGTCTTGCTCTTTCCTTGATAGTGCATCTTCCACAATATTTTGTTTTACATTTTTGTAGATAATTTCAAAGTCATAACCCAACATCTTTGTCACTCATTTTTGTTGGTCTGTTGAGGATAATCTTTGCTATAAGAATTACATTCGACTATCATGTTTTTTTTTTACTTTGAAATGTCTTCCTATCAGGTATGGATGCCATTTATTAACCGCATGTAGTATGGGCTACATTTCCATTTCATAGATCGGTCTAAGTTCATTCCTTTAAGTACACTATTTTGAAAGGTAGGGGGTGTTCATTCTTGTATCCAAACTACAAAAATTCCATGGGGTGAGGCATCACACTCCATAATAAATATTTTTGTGAAGTCAAGTGTTTCCAACATGGGAGTTGTGAACACAAACTCTTTAAATTCTTTTGTATTCCAAGAAAAAATTTCCTTCTTCAATAATTTTGTAAGAGGCACTGCTATTTGGCCATAATTCTTGAAAACAATTGTGATAATATCATGCCAATCATAAGAATCGTCTTAGTTTCTTCAAGGTATTTCAGATTTTCCATTCCCTCATAACTTTGATTTTGTTAAGACCCACCTTAACACCATTTTGTGATACAATATGACCCAGATGATTCACTTCTTGAACACCAGTGGCACACATGTAAGGATTTTTGTAAAGTTGTTTCTCCTCGAATAACGTCAACACCCTCTCAACATGTTGTACATATCCTTCCCAATGTTTCTTGTCAAATAGTGTGTCATCAAACAATACTAGCACACATTTTCTAAGGAATGGTTTGAACATAGAATTCATCAATCTTTGAAATGTCGAAAGTGCATTTGTAAGACCAAATGGCATAAAAAAAAACTCATAATGACCTTCATGTGTTCTAAAGGCTATTTTGGGAATTTCTTCTTGCCTCATTCTTATTTGTTGATATATGAAATGAATATCCAACTTAGTAAAAAACATTTCTCATGCAATTCATCTAACAATTCATCAATGACAAGAATACAAAACTTATCTTTTATTTCCATTTTGTTGAGTTGTGTATGGTTTTGACACATTCACTACAAACCATCCTTTATTATAACCATCACCACTAGTGAAGAGAAAGCACTCTCACTAGGTTGAATGATGCATGCCTCTAAGATTTTTTGAACCATACACTAAATATCACTCTTTTTTGCATGTAGATATTTGTAAGTGCTAATGTTAGGTGGCACTCTTCCAGGTTGTATATGAATAGCATGGTCATGATATTAGATAGGTGGAAGGCCTTAAGGAATTTCTCAAGATACCTCACAATGATTGTTAATAGCTTTTTGAAGATCCACTAGAATGGAGGAAATAGATGTTTGAACATCCAATGAACACAATTATACAACTACACATTGGTGTCCCATTTTAGAATAAAATCCATGCTATTAGAGATTATCACTTTTCTAGGTTTCCCTTGGATACCTCTACGCTCAATTTTCTTTCTTTCTGAGAAATATCTTATGAAAAGATATTGGAAATTAACAGGCACGATTCCCAATGATTTTAACCATTTCAACCCCAATACATGATCAATACCAGGGAAAATTTTAAGAACCCCCCCTAAATTTATATGTATAATAAATGGACGAATCTCCATGGTATATAGGAAAAATGGAAGGCAATTTTATCAATAATATAATATGTATATATAATTTTTTGGCAAATATCTCACCAAGCATGGCGAATATTTTACTCAATTATAAACTTTGTAAGATCTTGGCGAGTCTTTCACTAAATAATATAACTTTGTAAAGTCCTAGTGAATCTTAGCATTGTGAACTCTTAGAGAATTTTTTGAAAAAGTATAAAACCATATATGAAAAGAGCCACATGGTGGCAACATCAATGTTTCTTTTTCACATTTCCACGACATGGAACTTGTTTATAAAATTATGAAAAAGCCAATGAAGTCCCTTATAATATGCAGGTAAGCTTATAATAGAGTCTGATACCTCTACTATGCTTGTCTTCATTCAAGTGTCATAGCTACTATACTTAACACTGTGAATCACAACTCTCTCAGAACTCAACTCTATAGTGTAATTAAAACCTTTGGGAATTGAATCTGACAACTATATGAAAACTATTAGTGAAATAGAAGCTTTTGTGAATGAGCCCACTAACTATCACTGCTAAATAATCAATCTAGACTATGAAGTCTTCCATCTTGATCATAATCGTGCTCACGATCAAGGGAGTGCGACCACCTGGCCTAACATAATGGCCATCATAGCTTCCAATAATCAACAACCACCTTGCAGGGACATCCTAGCTCATGTCTCATGAATTTTATTCATCAATATTAACTGATATAAATCTTATAAAGATAATATTAGAATCCTCTCCAGATTCACTATTAATACAAGGGTAAAGGAAATTTCCTAGCTCAAGGCACTAGCCAATACCAACTTTGGTATTTGTGACTCCTTTGTGGGGATGCACCTACCTTGCCCCTTTGGGTTTCTACCTTGTAACATAGTTCAAGGATCACAAGACTTTCCAATCTTCCTACTCCATTAGACACACTTTATATGCTATACATAGTGAATGGAAAAGAAGCATTATAGAACACACAATTTCACAGAAGGAAGAAAAATGTTAGCCAGTTCAATATCAAAATCTTAACCACTCATTAATAAAGAATAACAGGTAGTGTAATGAATTGTTCTGAGTTATTTATTTACAAGATGTAAAGAATGTAGTGGAATGGAAAATATTACTTACGCAACCCTTCAATATTTTCTACTAATATGTCTGTGCATGTACATATGAAATTAAGAGCATTGTTGAATACAAAGTTTCCTTTTCTCTTGCCTCCATTTTTACAAATCAGTGTGAAACCAGTGTCACTTTGAATCTCCTTTCATGTGTGGATGTTTTGACAAATCAATGTGAAATCAAATTCACTTTGAATTTCCTTTCCTGTGATGGATCACATCCACAGTTGATTAGTAAAAGATAATCTACTATATATTATCTTCAAGAAACTGACTGTAATCTACAGTGGAAACGAGACCTCAATTCTTATTCTGAATTTGAATATCTCAGGACAACATAAGAGATAAAAATGCATATGGCCTTAGTAGCTAGAAAACAATCACTCCATCATTAGAAGACGACGTATATTTTGTCACTTAATCTAAATCATGGCACTAGTTGCAGTGCTTATTTGCATTAACACCATGGAAAAGCAACAACAATGTTTCAAAGCACACTTACTGGAAAAGTTGTAATGTTTCGAGAATATTTAATGATAGCATCTGAACCTAGTAGCTATGGTGGGGAAACTAGGGAACCCAAATCTTGGAAGATATTTCATACCAAATCTGGGAAAAAAATAAAAAAGGGAAAAAATCAAAATCTATAAATCAAGCAATGAATTGTTTACAAATCAAATACAATTCCTTTAACTAGTAGTTAAATTGTGGTGATATATTTAAATATTTAGTAAGAGGGGAACTTCAAACCATGGAATATTACCTTTGTAATTACTGTCATCCCTCAGTGATTGAGATTACAAATCAATAATTATGGAAAGATTGTAAGAAATTCTATGAAATAGTAAAGCATAACCTCTATTTTCAAGCAACAAAATCAAGACATTGTTACATCAAGAGCCATAATTGATACATAATCAATGAATCAAGTCCTTGTATGGCACAGGCTTGTTTCACAACCTCTATTTTCTCAATAACAAAATCAAGACATTGTATGAGGTTATTTCCGAAAGGAAACTGCGTTCTAATTTGGAAGAGGATCTTAGCAAAAGACACAGACTTATTCAAAGCTACAACGCCTAATGGGTTACTGAAAAATAAGTTGGAATATGGGATCATGATACTTAAATTGAAAAAATATGCTTTCCTTTTAGAAACATTATAGTTATACAATGTTTTTTAAACGAATTAGAATTTGAAATTGGGCCTTTCTATCAAGACAAATTTTCATTAACAGAATGTACTTTCCTACCTAAAACATTGTATATATCCAAGAAAAACTTGAAAAGCATAAGAGAACTTAGCATAATGTACTTTCTTTCCTTCCTTAACATTCTTAAAGAGTTGATGTTTCCCAAGTCATCAGGTAACTTTCGAAGGAAATGACAGTTAGTAATTGTCCAATTCACAACTGAATATGTGTCACAAATACGAGGGGAATCTCCTCCAAATCACAAAAGTGCTCCAGATTAAAATCTAGCATTATTGGAAGCTTAATGCTCGATTAGGTGTTATTGAAACCAGACGTTTTTCCAATCTTCACTAAAAGCTTAAAGATAGCTTCTTTAAGTTCTACATGACTTTACTATGCTCTTGAAGTGGGGGCACATGCAGCCTCTCCAAGTGAATAGTCTTAAACTAAGTGAAGGTAAGGCCGATAGATCATTCCGTGTGGATCTCTTTAACCCATAATTGAATACTATGTCTCTCTTGAACCCATAATTGAAGACTATTAGGACTTTCAAATTTTTCGTGGAACTCAAAAATGTTGGAAGAAAGTATTTGCTTCTAGAAAAAAGTAAAACTAAAGCCTCTATTTAAGGACAATTGATGTCACACCACTAATACTTCTCCATGGAATCTATATAGGTAAACCACAAATCCAGAATTCCATTGGAATGTTGTGTTTATTGAATACACAAATGAAATCATTGCATTTCTTTAAAATATATTTTGAAATCAAAATTATCAAAATTACATATCGATAACCTAGTCGGTGTAGGATAAAATTCACCCGTATCATTCACAGAAAGCATGAGAAAAAACCTAATACTATATATAAAACCAAGAAAAATTCAAATTCATCACTTCTAGGGACCTCGTAACCACCCTGCCAATAAACAAGTATTTTCTTGTTTGCAGTTAGAAAAATTACCCAAATTACAATTTGTTTACTCCAACATATGTTGGAAAGTTATAGAGGCATGACTAGTTCAATCAATCCATTCCTTTTAGCCCTGGATTCATTCCAGTTTAAAACAGAAGTATACAAATATACTTGTCCAATGTCTATGCTTTAACCATTCACCTTAAGATGTTTTTACAATATAATTTCCTAAGTCTATTTAATATCTTCATTATCATAAAAACCAACCTATATCCATCTTAACTCCACATCTACCACTCTTAGGGGGGTGAAATCTAATTATCCCTCTGAGCAGTTGGTAGACCCAGAATTAAGATGGATCTAAGATGATAGAATTTCCCCTTTAAATAGTCTATTCTCACATGAATACCATGGTATTACCATGGGTCAATACAATGAGTTATGATAAACCTGAAGCTTAAAAATTACTATTAGTAATTTATAAAAATTAATAAAATTAATAGTTGATTTTTATTTTATTTTTTATTTTAACCAATCTAAAATGTTTAACATATATTAAATTACAACATCCATTTCTACTCTTGATCCACCAAGCCCCGAGAGGGATCAAATATTTTTTCACTCTATGCTAGTTTTCATATCATGATATTTGATACCTCTCGGGGGTTAGTAGCAAGGATAATTTTAGGGGCGAATGTTCGCCCTTTGGCGAAATTAATGGATTTTAAATTTTTAGCGGTCGAATATTTTGTATCATAGTACATTTTTACAAATCACCTCAAATAGCCCACCTTATTTTAAGGGAGAGGGTAAAAAAGGTAAATTTAGCCCTTGAAATTAGGACTTACAACCTTCCATTCGCCCATTTTCAAGAATAGGTTTTATTTAAGTGAATCCTATGGACCAAATACCATATTTATAAAAGAGGTATGGTAAATTAATAAAAAATATAAATAAATGAGAGGTATGGTAAATAAATAAAACATTTTTTATATTTACTCCATAAGTCACCTTATATACATGTAAGGGTGTAAACAAATAAAAATAGAAGTAAAGTGGAGGTATGGTAAATAAATAAAACGTCTTTTTATACTTACTCAAAAGGTATGGTAAATAAATAAAAATATAAATAAACTAGACGTATCGTAAATAAATAAAACCTCTTTTTATATTTAGTCCATAACCCTCGTTCTATTTATGAAGGCTCAAGAAAGAGGTTTTATTTAAGTGAATCCTATGGGCCAGATACCATATTTGTAAAAGAGGTATGGTAAATTAATAAAAATATAAATAAATGAGAGGTATGGTAAACAAATAAAACATTTTTTTATATTTACTCCATAAGCCACCTTATATTTAAGAACACTAAAAAAATGGGTTATATTTAGGTGAAACCTATGGCCAAAATACTATGGGACAAATACCATGGACTAGATTGTTATTAATACCATGCAAAAAACCATTATTAACCCTAATATTAGAATTAATAAAAATAAAAATAGCACATGGTATTGACCCATGGTATTCACCAAAATGGCACATGGTATTGACCCATGGTATTCACCTGGAATGTAGCCTATTTAAATGGGGGAATTAAACCAGCATGTAGCCTATGCTAAGATTCAGTAGGACTTTACAAAGTTTTATTATTTAGTGAAAGACTCGCCAAGATCTTACAAGATTTTATAATTGAGTAAAATATTCGCCAAGCCCGATGAGAGATTTGCCAAAAAATTATATATACATATCATATTATTGATAAAATCGCCTTCCATTTTTCCTATATACCATGGAGATTCGCCCATTTATTATATTTATAAATTTAGAGGGGGTTCTTAAAATTTTCCCTGGTTAGTAGATCCAGAGTAAAGATGGATCTATGTTGGTTTAATTCCCCATTTAAATAGGCTACATTCTAGTTGAATACCATGGGTCAATACCATGTGCCATTTTTATTTTTATTAATACTAATATGAGGGTTAATAATGTTTTTTTGCATGGTATTAATAATAATGTAGCCCATGGTATTTGTCCCATAGTATTTTTCCCATAGGTTTCACCTAAATATAATGCATTTTTTGAGTGTTTGTAAATATAAGGTGACTTATGGAGTAAATATAAAAAAATGTTTTATTTGTTTACCATACCTCTCGTTTATTTATATTTTTATTAATTTACCATACCTCTTTTACAAATATGGTATTTGGCCCATAGGATTCACTTAAATAAAACCTTTTTTTTGAGCCTTCATAAATAGAACGAGAGTTATGGACTAAATTTACCATACCATACGTCTAGTTTATTTATATTTTTATTTATTTACCATACCTTTCGTGTAAGTATAAAAATATGTTTTATTTATTTACCATACCTCCACTTTACTTATATTTTTATTTGTTTACACCCTTGCATGTATATAAGGTGACTTATGGAGTAAATATAAAAAATGTTTTATTTATTTACCATACCTCTCATTTATTTATATTTTTATTAATTTACCATACCTCTTTTATAAATATGGTATTTGGCCCATAGGATTCACTCAAATAAAACCTATTCTTGAAAATTAGGGCAAATGGAAGGTTGTAACTCCTAATTTCAAGGGATAATTTACCTTTTTTACCCTCTCCCTTAAAATAAGGTGGGCTATTTGAGGTGATTTGTAAAAATGTGCTATGATACAAAATATTTGCCCACTAAAAATTTAAAACCCCTTAATTTCGCCAAAGGGCGAACATTCGCCCCTAAAAGTTTCCATGATCAATACCACCCATTTGGATTACAATCATGGGCCTAACCAATAAATACTCCCCCATATTCATCTTAATCTTATTATTGCACTTTCCTAAACAATTTATGGTAACTCCATCTGCAATCATCACTTGAAATTATGATGTTGAATAAACAAAGAAATTAAGGTTTTTTTTGAATTATGATGTTGAATAAACACAGAAATTAAGGTTTTTTTTCCAATTTGTAACTGATGAAGTTATGGATACTACCTGGATGAATCAATATTGTTACCCTTTTCCATTTCATGTATCCTTCTATCTTCAGGGTTTGTGGAGTACTCACTTCGTCTAATGCATTGTTGGAAATAATACTGAGGGGGGGGTGAATCAGTATTATTAAAGTCTTTTCAATTTATACAAATATTTGTAGATCTGACTAATGAGACTTGCGTATACCTTCAGACTTATAATTTAATGAATTCTTCAGATGTGGATAATTAATTTGTGTGTTAGAACCATATAACCGTAAATAGGAACAAGAAAAGTAGAGCAAACAGTCACACCAAAGAACACAAGGTATAAGGTGGAAACCCAATGTGGGTGAAAACCACCTACTACAATATGTCTCTATCTTCTTTCAATTAGAAACTTCTTTTTACAATGATCTTGTACTGGTGCAGTGTTATACCAGAACGCAAGCTTCAACCTCCAGAAGGCTACAACCTTCTCTTTTCTCTCAACGACCTTGTTTCATAAATTTTCAAACTGGATCCATGACTACAATTAAACATCAAATAGATCTACAATTAACCAACTTCCTTGTGCGACTACTGAATCAATGACTTCTCATAACACAGTACCAGTAACCAGACACCAATTCAGAACTGCAGTAATAAGCAAAAGCAGCTAAAAATATCTCAAGAAAAGTCCGCAACTTCACCAATAGTAGCATGCACACATCTGTGCCTACTTTGTGTCAAATCTGCGGGCCTCCACACCCACACTGTGTTGCTCCTGCGAAGTTCACACCTGTACTGTGAAAAATCCTATGAACCTCCACACCTGCACCTTCAATGGCCTATGGGTCTCCGCATTTTCTCTTTGACTGGCCTGCGTGCCTCCGCACTTGAGCCTTGACTGGTCTGCGGTTCTTCGCACCTGCGCCGTGTTGCACCTGCGGTCCTGCGGGTATAGGTAATTTTTAGAGTTCGAGCACACCCCAAACTATCAGATCTACAGATATGATCATGTGCCACGGAGATCTCGACCCATCAGTAGATTCGTCTTATAATACTCAGGTTTCTTCTTGAATCAGATCTAGCTATCACTCACCAACTGATGACCAGAATTTCAGATCTTTCTCTTCTTAAGATATTCAACACATGAGTGCTTAGCCAAAAGATCTCGTTTCCTTTTTATAGACAAGTCCTTACTCAAACCATGGACCAAAACCATAGAAACCCAATACAAGGGGCCCAAAATCTGGGTTCAATACTTTAGAAGCAAAACCACGGACCAAAACCATAGGATCAAAAGCATCAGACAAATACCATGGACCATCCATAAGATTTCCCACGTGCACACGATTTTCTCTGCATGAAAGTGTGTGTACTTTACGACCGCACTTTTTGTTTGGTACACCTACGAACATGACTGCATCTTATGTTCGGCGAGCCTGCGGAACCTGCCTATGACTGCAGCTTAGTGAACAGGAACCTGCGAACCTCATTTACTACAATTTTGAGTGCATGCGCTAAGATCTGCCACTTGAGTGAGTTGCCATCAAGGACAACACTTGAGCCAAACCTATGCCAAGCCTGAGTCATAATGCCAACAATCTCACCCTTTGGACTTGATGGCAACCCTAAGTTACTCAAGGTCTTTCCTCCCCCTTTGACATCAAGGGCAAAGGGTTATGCTACCCCCGAGTGCATGCTGAAATTTATACTTTGCTATGCTGTCCAAGCTCCCCCTGCCATATATGCAAGATCTGCAAGAAGATATTCTGTAAAAGAAATCTGACATTATACACCATAACAGACCTTCCTATCACCAAAAACTCATACATCCAACTCCCAACCAAGTGGGAATATATCAACATGATAAGCACATTACATTATCCATCCCAGACATAGTGGGGCAACCAAGATAGGCCAGTACATGACCTTGACAAAAGAAATAGAGACAAACATCAGCAGCAAAATAATGCCAACAATGCATTGTCTATAATGCATTATGAGAAGAATATATGCTCCCCCTGAACCTGTGCAAGCTGGCCTCTGACAGATCCATAAACCAGCGAATGTACACATATACCCCATATGAAACTCGCGTACAACCAACAATTTCTGAAACATATAAGTTTCAACAGCAAGATGATGCATCAACTACCCTCAGTTTTTGTCTGAGGTATTCAAAGGTCTCCCTGGGTAGTGATTTGGTGAGAATATCAACAACTTGTTCCTTAGAGGGAACATACTCCAATTTGACTTTTTGTTCAAGCACTTGTTCCCGGAGAAAATGATACTTGATCGGTATGTGCTTAGTGTTTGAATGCATGACAGGATTCTTTGAAATGCTGATTGCACTTGTATTATCACCGAAAATGGAGATAGGCGGAGTACAACTGAGTTGCATGTCTCGCAATGTTTGCATCATGCAAAGAAGTTTTGTGCAACAAGATGCAACAGCTACATATTCTGCTTCAGCTGTAGATAATGCAATGGAGCTTTGTTTCTTGCTGAACCAAGATACTAATCTAGAACCCATGAAGAATGCACCACCACTAGTGCTTTTCCTGTCATCCACGCTTCCTGCCCAATCTGCATCTGTGTATGCATGAAGTGTGAGATCTCTACCTATACGATACCATAAGCCATAGTTTTGAGTTCCTTGAAGATACTTGAAGATTCTCTTAACTGCCTGAAGATGAGTTTCCTTTGGATTTTCCTTAAATCTTCCAACTATTCCCACTCCATGCACAATGTCTGATCGGGTACCTGTTAGATAGAGCAGACTACCAATCATGGATTTGTAGGTTGGTTGATGTACCGCTGCCAATTCATCATTTGCGCTGAGGCTGCATCCTGTCACCATAGGGGTACATACTGGTTTTGAATCCTCCATCCCATATTTCTTAAAGATCTACTTGAGATACTTGGTTTGTGATAGAAAAATGTTGTCTTTGTTTTGTTGGACTTATAAATCAAGAAAATATGTGAGCTCACCAAGCATGGACATTTCATACTCCTTTTTCATCACCAAGGCAAAATTTCGACTCATGTCTTCTTCATTGTTGCCAGAGATGATATCATCGACATACACAACAAGTATTAGCAACTTTTCATTTCAACCTTTATATATAGATTGTTGTCAGTTGATCCGTTTATAAAGCATTGTTAATGGAGGTACTTATCCAACTGATAATACCATGCCCTAGGAGCCTGTTTAAGGCCATAGAGAGCCTTTTTGAGTCTGCATACAAGTTTTGGATCATTTCCAAGAATAAACCCATCTGGTTGTTCAATATATACTTCTTCATCCAAGTCTCCATTCAGGAAAGCAGACTTCACGTCCAATTGAAATACTTTGAACTTCTGAATGCTAGACAGAGCAAGGAACATTCTTATAGCCTTAAGTCTGGCAACTGGTGCAAATGTTTCTTCAAAGTCTATGCCTTCTTGTTGCGCATACCCTTTACAAACAAGTCTTGCCTTGTTTCTAACCACATCCCCATTTTCATTCAGCTTATTTTTGAAAATCCATTTTGTCCCTATGACATTCTTATCTTTTGGTCTAGGAACCAACTCCCAAGTATTATTCTTTTCAATCTGCTTGAGTTCTTCCTCCATGGCTTTGACCCAGCATTCATCTTTGCAATTATCCTTTACATTCTGTGGTTTATTGGAGGAGAGCAATGCTGGATAACTTGAAGCTTCTGAAATGGTTCTCCTTGTTTGTACACCTGCCTCTTTCTGCCCCAAAATTTGAGATTCTGGATGGTTCTTATGAATGTATCTAGATGGAGTCTTCTGTTCTATTCTTATTTGTTCTTTTGGTGCCTCATGGGTTTCTTCTTGATTATGAATCTGATTTGATGTTGACGGATAGTCTTTGCCATCTTCGAAATCTTCAGATTTTACCTGCCTAGGAGTGTTTTTTTCTTCATAAACCACTACATCAATACTTTCAACAATTTTACCAAGTCTTTTGTTGTAACATTTGTAGGCCTTGCTGTGAGGAGAGTAGCCAAGTAAAATGCCTTCATCGGCTCTGGGTTCAAACTTGCCAAGATTTTCATCAGTCCTTTTAATGTAGCATTTGCTTCCAAAAATTTTGAAGTATTTTACCATGGGAGTCTTACCATACCAAAGTTCATGAGGAGTCTGAGTGCTGTTTACCTGGACATTTGTCTTGTTGAGAATAGTAATAGTGGCAAATGCAGGTTCATCCCAGAAGGTCGCTGGAGTTCCAGATTCATCAAGCATAGCACGAGCCATTTGTTGAACCGTTCTGTTCATCCTTTCCACTACTCCATTTTGCTGAGGAGTCCTTGCAGTAGAGAATTCCCTTCTTATTCCATGTTCTTCACAAAAATCGAAGAATTCATCTGAGGTAAATTCCCCTCCTCGATCAGATCTGAGGCACTTGATTTTGCGATCTGATTCGTTTTCAACCAAGGCTTTGAATGACTTGAACTTTTCGAAAGCTTCATCTTTATACTTCATGAGTCCTATCCAACACATCCTTGAAAAGTCATCAATGAACAATATGAAATACTCTTCTCCTTGAGGTGACCTCTTCCTCGTTGGACCACATATATCAGTGTGGACAAGTTCAAGTGGCCTGCCAGCTGATCCTTCCTTCTCAGGGAAATTAGTTCTGGTTTGCTTACCAATTTGACATGATTTACATATTGTATTGTCTGGAATTTTGATATCAGGAAGATCCCGAACTGCCTGATATTTGCATGCTTTCCTTATCTGAGAGAAGCTAAGATGCCCCAGTCTTCTGTGTCATAGCTAGTGTTCATCATTCTTGCTTAAATAGCATTTTTGTTGCCCTCCCTTGATTACATATAAGTTATTTGGAGTTCTAATGCCTCTGATCACTGTTTTTCCTGTATCAAGCTCACGAACAATACATCCATTTGATCAAAATATTACCTTTGTTCCTTGATCACACATCTGACTGACACTCAATAGATTATGCTTTAAGCCATCGACATACATAGCATTTCCAGCCTTGACCTTTTCTTTCAAATGAATAGAGCCTTTACCTTTTATGTATGCAGGGGTGTCATTTCCAAATGAGACCTTCTTTTCCTTTTCTAAGGCACTATATGACTGAAGTTTCTCTTTATCACCTGTCATATGCTTCGAGCAGCCACTGTCAATGTACCATTGATTTTCTTGTCCTTCCGCATATAAATCTATCCCACATCTTTTTGGTTGCACTTCTTTCTTTTTCCATATTTTGGAACTCAATGAAGCTTGCTCCTTCTGAGTGGCTTGCCGAAACCTGCTCCTGCATTCAGAATCTTCATGACCAAAGTTGATACATATAGAGCATTCTATTTCATTTTCAAGAGTAGAGAAGTTATTGTAGGTTCTTTTCGTGATTCCTGTCATACTCCTTTGTTTTTGAGCTTCCCTAGTCATGATGGTCTTGTAGGAAACACATTAAGCAGCTTTATGACCAAAGTTATGGAAAAAGAAACATTGGCCATTGAAGAAATTCCTGCGATTATCAAATCTACCAACCATATGATTATAGTTCCCATCCATTCTTGAGCCAAATTGAGAATGATTTACCTGTGATCTGTTGAGGTTTCTATTCATTCTTGAAGTAAATTGCCCTCGATTTACTTGTTGATCTACATTATGCTTTTGCTGTCAATTGTCCACTTGTTCACTTCTCCTTGCTACATCAAGGTAACTTTTGGAGGTGGATGGCTTCTGTGCTTGCTTCTGAACTTGAGATGCTTCTTCGGAATATCTGAGACTTGTCTAGATTAGAGGAGAACGCTGCACTTTGATAATCTCATCTAGAGTTTCAGATCCTTTAGCAAATCTGATATTAAGGGCTTTTGTTTTCTCAATTTCTTTTCTAAGTCCCACAATTTCACATTCTAACTCTTCATTTTGTTTATCTTTTTCAGCGAGTTGGAATGTTAGAGTATCTATAATCATATTCTTTTCCTCTAAACTAACTTTAAGTTTAGAGATTTCTTCATAAAGCCCTTAATCATTTGTAGCATCCAAGAAATCATCATCTTCAAAAGCCATCAAAAGTCTATCATCATTACCTGGTTCTTCTTCATCACTATTTGACAATCCATCACTGTCTTCATGAGTGTAATAGCTCTTCTTATTTACATTCTGTCTTCTGTTCCATCTAACTGGTTCCTTACCTTTGTCTAGTTTATCTTTATGAGAACATTTTGCAACATAATGACCGACTCTTCCACAAGCAAAGCATTTGAAAGGTAGCTTAACTCTAAATCTTCCATATCCCCGTTGGAGGTTCTTGACAAAATTTGATTCTTCCTCATCTTATGACTCATAGTAATCTCCTTTTCCTAAAGTCTTGAATGCGGCTTCTCTTTTGTCTGATGGTCCTTCTTTTCTCATTTCGTAAGCAGTTAGAATTCCATGTAGCTGAGACATGGTAAGGCTCTATAGATTCTACTTTTCTTCTATGGCAGAAACTTTTGAATCAAACTTAGGAGATAAAGATCTTAGAACCTTTTCAACCAAAACCACTTCTTTTCTTTCTTCACCCAAGTTTTTCATACAATTTACCATCTCATCTATACGTAGGAAATAGCTAGCCACACTTTCATCATTATGCATTTTGAGACTTTCATATTGAATTCTAAGAGTTTGTAATTTTGCTTGTTTTACCTGTTCATCTCCTTCATAGCTCAGAACGATCTTGTCCCATATTTCTTTTTCGCTTTTGAGCTGCATCACCTTGACAAATTTTGATTGAGATAGACCTCCTAATAGAGTATTGACAGCCTTTGCATTTGTTTCATATTGCTTCTTACCAGCTGCATCTGTAGGTGTTGTTGATGGAAATGTGTATCCTGTTTCCACAATATCCCAAACTTCTGTACCAAGAGACTGAAGATAAGTAGTGATTCTTACCTTCCAATAGATGAAGTTGCTCCCATCAAAAGTTGGTGGCTTGATAGATGCTTCTTTCTCGTAGTTGCTCATGATGATAAATCTTCCTTCAAGAGATCAAGCTTTTCCTGAAGGACCTGCTCTAATACCAATTGTTGGAAATGATACTGAGAGGGGGGGTGAATCAGTATTATTAAACTCTTTTCAATTTATACAAATATTTGTAGATCTGACTAATGAGACTTGCGTATACCTTCAGACTTATAATTTAATGAATTCTTCAGATGTGGATCATTAATCTGTGTTTTAGAACCATATAACTGTAAACAAGAACATGAAAAGTAGAGCAAACAGTCACACCAAAGAACACAAGATATAAGGTGGAAACCCAATGTGGGTGAAAACCACCTGCTCCAATATGTCTCTATCTTCCTTCAATTAGAAACTTCTTTTTACAATGATCTTGTACTAGTGCAGTCTTATACCAGCATGCAAGCTTCAACCTGCAGAAGGCTACAACCTTCTATTTTCTCTCAAGGACCTTGTTTCATAAATTTTCAAACTGGATCCATGATTATCAATTAAACATCAAATAGATCTGTAATTAACCAACTTCCTTGTGCAACTACTGAATCAATGACTTCTCAGAACACAGTGCCAGTAACTAGACACCAATTCAGAACTGCAGTAATAAGCAAAAAGCAGCTAAAAATATTTCAAGAAAGGTCCAGAATTTCACCAATAGTAGCATGCGCACATCTGCGCCTACTCTGTGTCAAATCCGCGGGCCTCTGCACCCACACTTTGTTGCTCCTGTGAAATCACACCTGTATTGCGAAAAATCCTGCGAACCTCCGCACCTACGCCTTAAATGACCTGCGGGTCTCCACACTTTCTCTTTGACTGGCCTACGTGCCTCCGCACCTAAGCCTTGACTGGTCTGCTGTTCTTCTCACTTGCACCGTGTTGCACCTGCAGTCCTGCGGGTATAGATAATTTTCAGAGTTTGAGCACACCCCAAACTATCAGATCTACTGATCTGATCATGCGCCACGGAGATCTCAACCCATTAGAAGATCCGTCTTATAATACTCAGGTTTCTTCTTGAATCAGATCTAGCTATCACTCACCAACTGATGACCAGAATTTTAGATCTTGCTCTTCTTAAGATATTCAACACATGAGTGCTTAGCCAAATGATATCCTTTCCTTTTTATAGACAAGTCCTTACTCAAACCATGGACCAAAACCATAGAAACCCAATACAAGGGGCCCAAAATCTCGGTTCAATACTTTAGAAGAAAAACCACGGACCAAAACCATAGGATCAAAAGTGTCGGACAAATACCATGGACCATCCATAAGATTTCTCACGTGCGCGTGATTTTCTCTACATGGAAGTGTGTGTACTTTACGATTGCAATTTTTGTTCGGTACACCTGCGAACATGACCGCATCTTATGTTCGGCGAGCCCGCAGAACCTGCCTATGACTGCAACTTACTAACCAGGAACCCGCGAACCTCATTTTCTACAATTTTGAGTGCCTGAACTGAGATCTGCCACTTGAGTGAGTTGCCATCAAGGACAACACTTGAGCCAAACCTGTGCCAAGCCTGAGTCATAATGCCAACATGCATGACAAGAGAATTTGGAGTAGTTTCTTTTAGCTTTAGACGTTGTGAAGTTTCCACTTCTTGATCTTATTCATCTTCATAGTCTATGTAGAATATTCTCTTCTCACTCCATGTATGTCCTTTACTATACTTCTCATCACAAATGGAACATAGTCCCTTTGCACTTCTTTCTTCCATTTGCTAAGGAGTCAACCTTGTCAATTTAAGAAATGGAGCATGATTTTCTCTATAGTTATTAGTGACCAATTTTTTAGTGGCCATATTTTTACTTTCTACTTCCATTTCCATACTAAAATAATGCTGATGATATTTACCTTTAGATAGATACACCTCATTTTGGATATTTTCCTTTAAAGTACGCATAAATAGGTCTAACATTTTATCCTTTGAAATATTCTTTACTATAAGACATAATTTTTGGAATTGTTAAATGTGCTTTGTAATTGAGCCCTTTTGTAAAATATTTACCAACTAAATAAATAATTTTTTTCTCTTGATATCCCCATAATGTGAAATCTAATCCTATATAAAAATGAACCCATATAGAATAAAATCATTTTTCCTTTCAAACAAGTATAGAAAAAATTTGAACTCACCTATTTGAGACTAAATTTTAGTGCATATAGAAACCCTAACCTACATGGAGCATATCTCTGAAACTTAGACCATTTTTTCACTATGATTTCACCTCCACATGCTTGAAGTTTCACGGTCCAAATCCTTACAGAAAAAAATTCTTAACAAAAAAGTTGAACTAACATATTTGAGACATAATTTAGGAGTTTTTAGAAACCCTAACTTTCTTCAACCATATCTTTAAAAATATAGAGAAACAAGATATGAAACTTGAACCAAAGATTTATGAATATGTTCTCTCATTCTTCTCTAGCTATCGCCATTTTAAACTTCCAAAAAACATTTATAGTGAAAATGCCATGATTAAATTTGTTAGTGTCACATCACTACTCGCTTATGAAATTCAATGCCAAGGGTGACCATCCTGCAATTTCAACCCCACACATGGCCACATGGCCATTCTTGGTTGTGGGCTACCAGTTTCAAGTAAACACAATCCCATGGGCGCATTACACTAGAACATGGGTTCCAAGCACCAGTGGGCACGCCTAGGCATGTGCACATCGAATCGCACTAAACTGGGTTGATAGGTGGAGGAGCACTCGCGGAAGATGCGTGCCACCTAGATCTAAAGATACTAGCACCCGAAATTCGGACAACAAATATCACCCATGCCACCAAGTTGCATTCACTATAACCCACAGAGGTCATGTGAAGGAGGCCACTTTTCAGCAAGATAGGCCTCTCACATGCCTTCCGAACTTTCAAAATCTGTTGCCCACCCAATGCGAAATGATACCATGTGTCCTTTCCACGTCACCCATGGCCCATTGCAACACCATATCACCTTGTAATTACTAATTTTCCTCCTCATCAGCCTCCACATGGATTTTCCATAACCCTCAACCCCATTCCACCTCATATTCCACATCATCCAACATCAATAGCCACATCTCCATTCCACTCTCGTGTCACCTCCCAAGCATCCTAGTTCCACCACAATAATGCATCATCTTGATGTCAAAGGGACTATGGGGAAAGTTCTCCCACATAGATTTGACAATGGTTGAGATAACCCATCCAATGGTTGCAACAAACCTCGCACCAGTAAATTTCATGGTAGCTAGTTGGGCCAAGGGTTTTGGAGAGTAACATGTGTTAGCCACATGTTACATCCACATCACATAGAGGCCTTCCATAGCTAGGATTTCTATGATGTGGTAGCATGCCACGTGTCCCCCACACCAACTACATCCCACACCCTACTGAAATTAGCGTGAAATCACTAAATCTTCAAACCTAAAAATCTCTACATAGGTGTCAGGTCTTTATTACTATAAATTGCATTAGGAGGCTCATTTTGGGTTAATTATCATACATTAAAGTGGTTGTACTTGTTTCTTCCAAAATTTCCAAATTTGGAAAATTTGAGTGCAAGCCTAGCACCCTCTAAGTATAGCCCAAATACACCCGATGATCTTTCCCACTAAGGGTTTTACATAACCAAAATTTAACAAACTTTTTTGTCTTTATCTCAGTACCATTAGGTGAAGAGACGATTTTCTACTGCAGAGAAGGACAGTCTCCTTAGAAGAAAATTCCCTACAATTCACATGGATTAATACTCCTCAATATATTATTGAACCAAATAATTCCACATCTACTTAATTAAGCCATTTTAGATTAAAAACCCTCCAAATCCATCATTGAAACTGAAAATGTTATTCCTCAACATGAATTATATAGACCTGGACACCGCCTAACCTCGTAACATCAATAAGTGGTGTTGCTTCTCCCTCATTTCGAGGTATGGAATCTAACTCAACAATGGCCTCTTCCTCACATATAAAGGATGTTGTGGACACGAAAGGATAGGAAGTAAAATGAGTTGTCCCAATGTCAACATCAGAAAGGAAGCGTGCCTACGACAACTCTATAATTAAGATAGTTCTTCCATAATTTGATAAAACAAATGGACCCTTCGCTCATGTCAGAAGACTACGAGGGCCCATAACCATCCTCCCTAGAGTGTATATAGAGGCTAGAAGTGATGGAAGTAGAACCTCGCCAGGAAAAGGAGTATAGAAGAAGGTTTGAGATGTGACTCTTTCTCAAGAAGAAAGAAAATGCTAATAGAGTCTGTTTTAAAACATCCAAAAAAATTGTTTGGGAGAAGATCATATGGTTGGTTAGCAAGCATTGGGGATACTTGAAGTTGATGCAAGAAAAGGTAGGGGTAGTCATGATAACTAAGAAAGAAAAGGAGAAGCACAAAGTGAGTATTGAAAGAACTTCATGAAAAATTTGCAGTAATCATGAGTTTTATTAATCATATGACAAAAGAAGAAGTTCTTGAAGCCAATATCAACCACTCTCAATGGGCGACGAGAGAAAGTCAACTTGAAAATAAAAGTGAGTTGATAGTGCATGTAGAGAATAGAGCAAGGTACATGACCAAGGAAGTATGATCTGTGCCCAAAATAACCTTTTGCGAATAGCTTAAAGGCCAAAAAGGAAATCCAAGAGGACTTAGAGGAGGGGGATCATGTGGTGCAAGATAAAGCCATTGTGGACTTATACGGAAATCATTTTTAATTTTTGTTCATACTTAAGAGTCTTTTCAAGGAACGAGGATAAGTGGGCTAAGAGCCCATTATGAGCTTGGTGCGAGCAATAAACAAGGTGTGAGCATGTACCCCAACGATGGACCAGGAGTATAATTACATGTGGAATGTATATAGGTCAATTGTCTGAAATAAGTTAAAGTTGAGGCAAAGGAAAACCACAACAGGAACAACCTCGAGTTCAATGACATCATCACCTTAGGTGACACATCAAACATAGTCCTATCCCAATCATCATCCAATAAAGAGAACAAAAGGTGGCACCCAGCCAAGAGAGAGAGAAGAGCTACCCAAGCCAAATTTGGAGGGGGCCACTCTACGATCAACAAATCTTTTAAGAAACATCGAGGAGAAGATAGTTACAATAAAACTAGAAATTTTGTAACAAATTTTGAGTGGTTTTACAAATACCACTAGTAGTTTAGAATGAGGCCAAGCTTCTTGAATTCCTATATAAAAGAGGGATAAATCTTGGTTGCATGGGAAACACTACCAAAATTTATAGTGAATTACTAGGAGGTCTTGAAGAAATTTAGGGAAAGGATTTTGATGTAAGTCCAGGGTCATTTATTTTTCTTATCATGCATGTTTCCATACCACCTTACGTTTTGAAGTTTACTACTAACGAAATACAAGTTTATATCGTTTTCATGGAATTTTGAACTGTGAACCTGATCTATTATGTATATTGTGTAGAATGTATGAATATCTTAGGTTGAATGAACTCTAACATCACTATGATAGTTTGTTTCATTTTTGCAAGATCTATCAATTTATTTTGAAGAGTATCTTGACTTTCTTGTTATTTCTTGCAAGGGTTTTGAAAAATAATGCTAAATTTCAATAAGATGTGTTTCTAATGGTTGAATTGTTAACTGCTCAATCATCCACTAAGATTTAATTGGTTTAAATGAATTCTTAATTGCTCCTTTAAGTTGGGTAAAACTTGATTTTCCATATTTCATCCATATTTACCTTTCATAACTTTTATGTCAAACCCAAGTGTTATGGATACTCTTACTCAAAATCAATGGAAATGCGGCCCAAAAAAACAATTAATGTATGGTGTTTTCCCCCAATATTGATTCCCTAACAATTTTCTAACAAACAATGATTTCAAACAAAATTTAGATAAAATTTGAAAGATTTTTTGTTCATACGAAATGTTGATATGAGGAAAACTTAATCAAATTTGAATGTGCATAACGAATATTTTTTAGGTTTACTTGTTATTTCGATTATGTTATTTTACTCACGTGCATTTCACTACTAAGAATATATGTTTGCATAGAGATGGGATTCAATGGCTATGATGAAATTCTTCATGTGATTTCCTATTCTTGTGACCCTTAAAAGGGAAAATGAAATACATGTACCTTGAAAGTGAATAAATTTCCGTTGTATTAGATGATTTCAGTCTGAGTTAAATTGTCATTTATATATTATATTTATAAAGATCAATTAACATATGATTTTATTTGAGTTTTTCCATACTGTTTAATGAAACTCCATCAAGGACATTCACTCCCTCTAGAGGGCTTAGACAAGGATATCCGCTTTCACCATTCCTCTTCATCCTCATGATGGAAGGGCTAGGTAGAGCGATTAAAATGGAAAATGTTGAAGGAAGAATTCAGGGTATCAAACTCACCACAGATGGAGAGGCAAACACCCATCAACAATTTGTAGATGATACTATGTTGCAGTGCATACCTACAGTTAGGGAGGCCAGAGCAATCAAAAATATCTTAAATGACTTTGCTATGGCAACAGGCACTGAGGTAAGCCTTAACAAGTCCAATGTTTTTTTCTTTAACACTAATATTGCTATTCAGAGAAATATTACCAGAATTCTTGGATTTCAAAGAGAACAGCTACCTTCTAAATATCTTGGTATTCCTCTTACTGACAAACCACTAAGAAAGAAACTATGGGAACCAATTTTAAATAAACTTTAGGACAAGATCAAAAAATGGACATGCAGATCACTAAATCTTGTAGGATGCCTTGTGCTCACACAAGCGGTCTTGCAATCCATTCCCATTTTTATGTTTTCAGCTCTTCCTACTCCTCAAGGTATTAAGTAGCTAATAAGAAGCATACAAACAAACTTTTTGTGGGGCAGAGGGGAAGAGAAAAAGAAGTGAGCTTTAGTAGCATGGGACAAACTCTGCAAGCCCAAGAGCCATGGTGGATTGGGGCTTCATGATCTTGAGACCCTCAACAATGTCTCGGGAGCCAAGCTTTGGTGGAGATGGATTAAGGAACCAAATGCCCCCTGGGCTAAGCTTTGGAAACAAAAATATGCCAAGCACTGGCAGGAAAAGGATCACATTAGAATGTCAGGGCAAATCAAGGGTTCCCATATTTGGAACCTTGCCTGGCAAAATAGAAACATTGTTCAACACCATTGTTTTTGGGAAATTTGAGCAAGGGATCTTGCTCAATTTTGGGAGGATAACTGGCAAAAAGAACCCAACCTCTATAGGGATGAATTTGCAGATCTCAAGAATGGCACAAACAACAAAGGTATGATTCTGGTAAAAGACTTCTGGGATTAGGGAAGGAATAATGTAAAATGGAGGGAGTGGAAGATTCTAGGATACAGTGATGAAAACCAACTGAAAACCAAGGTAGAAGCCCTCACCCAAGAGTTAGAGCATAGAAGGATTCTTGTTTCTTCCTCAACGGATCAATTAAGATGGGGAAAGAACACTGATGGCAAATTTAACGTCAAAGAGGCCAAACAGGAAGTCACATGATTTAACTTTGTGAATCCTGATCAGATCTGGAAGAAGCTTTGGGAAAGTCCGCATTGGATGAAAATAAAGCTTTTCATATGGCTAATGCATCAAAGGAAGATCTTAACTTGGGAGAATCTCCTCAAGAAATGCTTCATTGGTCCTTCCAGGTGTTACCTTTGTGGCGCTCATGAGGATACAATTGAACACCTTCTCAACCTCCGTCCTTTCACTTCAGAGGTGTGCGACTGGGTGGTTGCTAATTTTAGACAAACTGATAGGGATAGTCTCACCATATCCAACACTCTAAAGAACTGGAGGAAGAACTTCTCATGGAATGAGATAGTTAATAAAGCCTGGATTTTGGTTCCAGGTTTTTTCATCTGGCATGTGTGGAAAGAACGCAACAGTCGAATCTTCAAAAACAAAACACACAAGCGCCAACACATAATTGAGCAAATTCTAAGGTAGCTCAAAGACACAGTAAGAAGCTTGTTGAGGACCATTCCTAAGGATCCTCCCTTGCCCCATGACGAGAGAATTTTACTTCACTTAGGTCTCTAGTCTATTAATCCTCAGGGAATAATGAAGACAACGAGCATTCTAAACATGTGTGCTACCATCTGGAAGCCTCCTCCATAAGGTTTCTTAAAGGTTGATATGGATGGAGCAGCTAAGGGTAACCCAGGATTAGCGGGCTTTTGGGGTGCCATAAGAGACGATCAGGGACAAATATAGATAATCTTCCATGGAATTAGAGACAAACAACATGCCTGAGATCATGGAATTAGAGAAATGCTTAGAAATCCTGGTGAATTCAAGTTAACACAATGTTACAATTGAAGCAGATTTGGAATTAATTATTAGAGTGGCTAAGAAGATTAGCAATGGAACCTCTCTAGACAAAGTGTTGAAGCACTGGAAGCTCTTGCAGGTTTTTTACCACATCTATTCTCACCTGCGAACACTTAAAATTTTCAGATTTGCTCATGTGAAAAGGAAGGCTAATAGGTTAGCGGATTGTTTAGCGAATGAAGGAGTAACAAATAGGAACGGGGATTCTAGGTATGCTTGGGATTCCCTTCCCCCAGGTAAATTGAGGGAGGACTGTCTATGTCACGCTACCCAGGATATGGAACTATGGACTAACAGGATGGATCAGAGGAACCCTAAAGACTAGCGGGAGGTTGGAGGACTCGACACAGTCTAACCCACCATGGTTGAGTTATTCCAATGTCCGGATCCCCTTTGATTGAATGATGAACAATTTGACTCAGATTGCTCTACAGAGTGGGGTAGCCCTCGTCATTTGGCTTAGGTGGTGGTTGACAGAGAATCCAGGTGAACGGGATTGGCTAAGGTACTGCCCAATGGAAGGAATCAAGGGACATGAAAAAGGACGTGTTTGTTTCTATGCGAGTCAACCGGTCCAATACCACAAGCGGTATATCGGGTGGGGTCTGAATGACTTCTGGTTTTTCTATGTTTGGCTCCAATTCCACTCTTTGAGCGACACGTTGCGGAACAAGGAGAGAGAAAACCACCCTCATCAGGCAGTTAACTCTCGCGTTTATCATCCTTCCGATATCCACGATGACCATTGGATCTTAATCAGTGGATCAACGGTGGTGATTTTTTGTGCATTTTGGTCGGACCCGAAAAATGTTTAGAGTGTTATGCTTTAACTTCCATTGGGTCTGTTTGTCCATTTGTCAGTTTTCAATTTGATTTGTGGTGGGACCTCTTTTGGATCCATGGCAAGTTATGGACTTGCCCTCCAAGGTTTTCTTGGCTCCTTGTGCTTTGTTTGGTGGTTCT
This sequence comes from Pinus tabuliformis, assembly GCA_031772625.1. NCBI lineage: Eukaryota > Viridiplantae > Streptophyta > Pinopsida > Pinales > Pinaceae > Pinus > Pinus tabuliformis. Next base: position 1,221,090,781 of record CM062819.1, on the reverse strand, counting down.
CCCCACTTTTCTGGTTCAGGTTCTCTTAGTTTTGGGTGATTGGTTGGTTTGGCCTACCCAGCTGATTGTTAAACTCTCGCAGAATGGGTGTGGCTCCTTGTAAATTATGTACATTTGACTAAGTTTAATAGAAGGTCGTTCTCTTACTTGATCAAAAAAAAAAGCATATGATTTTATTTTCCTATTTTAAAATCATCTTGTTTTGATTAGATTGAATAACACAAACCAACCCATCATAGTTATAGGTTCTCAACATAGGAAATACATCCAGAATTGTAAGATGCTCACTAACAAGATTCAATCTCGAGCTTCTTCATAAACATGACAATATATTTAATCACATTTAGATGTTCCTAGGCTCTGCATTATGTCACAACGAGTGTCACTAGAAGGTGTTAATATCTCATGGCACCATTGCCAAGGATGATTTAACTTCATTCCCTATGAAAGATGACATCTATTACATACCTTTTCGGTGGACAAAGTTTGAAATTTTTGGTTATTCCTTCCACCTGGCGACTGCACTTTTCAAATTTTCTTCTCATACCAGTCATCCATACCCATCTATATATCTGACTCACCACTCAACGACAGCGACCAAAGCCCTCACATGTCTCCGTTGTACATATTCCACTTATCATATTTTGTATTAACCACTCTTCCATCATTTTAGCATCACCTCCCTACTATTCATCAATACACTCTGGGTTCACTAAGAAGACATACACAAAGTGATCTCGATCAAGACCTAGTACCTTTGATTTCCAACCCTAATCGTCTCATGTACAATTTGAACCAACAATGTAAAACCTTATTTGTCGAGCCCTCAGGAACCCAGGTAACTAGAGACCTACTTATGCCATAGGCAACAATGATCACTCAATTTTCATGCTCTGAGGCTAGTCATACAAATGCCATGCCTTCAAGGGTAGTGCATGGACATATCAAGTCATTGAGTCCTAGACGAAAGCCCAAACTGTGTCCACAAACAACTGAGAAAACGAGAACCCCAATTTCATCTGCCTCTAGGGACGGCATCTTACAACACATTTTGGTTGAACATGATCAACCTTGTAAGTAGCCAAATCAACGAAATAAACAATTGGCTTGGGTGGCATCATTATATGCCCCATTGGCTTTACCTTGAGTACTACATGAGTACTACATGACATGCGTAAATATTACTTGAAATTTCTACCATAAGTTAGTAATAATAATAGAAAATAATTATTTTATATTATTATTATTATTATCATTAATTTACTTTATTATTACTATCATTAATTTATATTAATTTATTATAAATAGTGGTTTATATTTAGTTGTATTATTATTATTATTGTCAATAATTATTATAACTTATTATTTTTTAAATATTGTTATCATTTATTTATATAATTTTTATTGTTAATAGAATTATTATTTATTTAATAATATTTAAATAATATTTATATTAATAATATTAATAAAGAAAACATTTTTATTTTATTATAAAATAGTTATTTTGTATTATTGTTAATAATTTTGTCATTAATTTACATCATATTAATATGATGTAAGGTTATTTTTGTCAGAATTTATATTGACAAGCTCGAAGGTTATTTAGAGGAAGCAGGATGTGCTGGCACGATCTTAGCTCGGATAATCATCATCCTTCTTCTCTATGCTGACGATATTGTTCTCCTCGCAAGGTGTCCATCTGATCTTGATAAGCAACTTAGGCTTCTTAAGGATTTCTGCTCTACCATGGGTATGACTGTTAACACTGACAAAACGAAAGTTATGATTATCAAATCCAAGAAGGAAACCCACACTAATTTTATGTATGACAATAATAACTTGGAGGAAGTGTATTCTTACAAGTACCTAGGAATTGATATTCATCAGAAGCTCAACTAGAACTATAGCATTGAGAAAAGGATTAATGGGGGGTGGAAAGCTTACTTTGGTCTTGAGAATAATTGTAAAACGACAAACCTCGTAATGTGGGATAAAAAGAAGTTCCTCTTTGAAACTTTAGTCACTCCTATTATCTTAAATGGATGTCAGGTTTGGGGTTGCAGCATCTCTAGAGAATCCTAGAGAAAGATTGAGCAAATCCAGAAGTGCTTTATAACGTATAACCTGAAAATTAAAAGCAATATACCCTACCTTATTCTCCTTATAGAAGCAGATCTTTCCCCTATCGAGAGCCTAACTATGACTAGGCTTCTGTTGTACAAGCACAAGCTCAATAATATAGGAGATCATAGACTTCATAAGCTAGCTTTAAATTCTAGCCAAAACCAACTAAGGCTCAAACAGGGGTGGTATAAAGACACGAGGGCCTGGTTAAACCATTGCGAGATCAACGAGAATGATGCATTGCAAAACATTAATAACATTAAAGATATTGTTACCTCTACGTTCAAAGAAAAAATGTGGTGTGAAAAAGATTTAGAAGCTAAAAGAAAATTAAGTTATTATAAGAAGGTCATCAACCCCACCCTAGAAGATCAAAAATATCTCTTTGTTTTAGCTAGCTCAAAAAAGAAAATTAATATAGTGAAGATTAGAACGAACTCTCATGAGCTCCATAGTGAAACAGGTCGTTGGGCAGTTCCTAAAACACCATGGATGGAAAGGATCTGCCATCTCTGTGAGAATAGGAACATTGAGGATGAAAACCACTTCCTCTTAGACTGCCTCGTGTACAAACACATTAGATCTCAGTTTCATAATCATTGTCACAATATTGACCTTCCTATCCTTTTACGATGTCAAAATTATGGTGAGCTTGGGAGGCTTCTCTCCAAGCTTTTTGAGCATAGAAATAAAATCTTAAATCAAACTAAATAATTTGTTTCTTTAGGTCTCATAGACCAAAGTTTGGTCTCATGGACATTAACCACCACCATCATCATCATCATCATTAATTATATATTTTTAATATTAATTTATTATCATTATTATTATTATTATTAATTAAATTTAATTAATATAAATGTGGTTGATATTATTCATAATATTAATATTGATTATTAATATTATTTATATTATTAATTTTTAATCTTATTAATTCTGATTTTTAATATTTATACTAAGTGATTTTTAATATTTATACTAAGTATTAATATAATATACCAAGTGTATATATTTAATTAATTAAATATGATTATGCTAGTAATATAGAAAAATATACCACCCTAATAATATTTTGTTTACTATAAGCCCTTATATGGACTAGGTAAGGAACTCTTGAGCTCTTCAATTTAGTTTGTTTTTTCATCTCCGATGCCAATCACCGATAGAATAGGAAGTTTGCGAATATGGACTTTTGTTATTCCCTACGAATTGGGAATATACAAGGCTTGATCCTTTTCTGTGTATTCAACCGAGTATGTCATTCACAATAAAACCTGCAATTGAACTCCACTATCCGGTGACTTTCTCAAGACGTTGGAAGGACCATTGCAGCCCATATTTCATCCGTTACTGACATCCTGTTATCCACACTGTATTTGCAACTAGATCGAACGGTGGTAGCTTCAGGACCTTGGATTTTTCTCGGTTTCTCTCAAAACTCCTGCGCTAGATCCCTGTCTCTTTCTCGCCCTGGAATCCTCTCCCACCTCTATCAATAACACCCGTCCTCCTCTTTCAATCAACAACGTAAGCTTCCTTACGCCCAACGAGCCCATTTCTTGAACATAACCGCTTTCTTGGCCACTGATTTTCTTGACAAGCCTCCCATGCCTTTCATTTGTACAGAATCCCCACCTCAAAACCTAATGGTATTCCTAGCACCATACTTGACGATGCAGTTGGTATTTCCAAAACACATGAATGCTTACAGTGGAAAATCATCCTGCCCATCTCCATCGCTTTAATTTGAATTTCGTTATGTTTAAGATTTCAGATATATCATGATAATACAATTATAATATAACCAGTGTATATTTATTTTAATCGTCATATTTGGAAACGGAGGTTAACTTTGTTTTGATATAAATTGTTTTTTTTTTTTTTTAATTTAAAAAATTATTGTTAAGTGATTTTAGATTTTTTTAAATACGACGAATTAAAAAATATGTACATTGATTTTTTAAACATTGAAAAAATTATATGGCGTAAATTTTAATGACATATTATTAAAATGTTTTAACTATATATTTTTTTTATTATTAATATTTTTTAAAATATTATTAGAAAATTGGAAAATTTACATAGCTTTTTTTGTACTAATTATCTACTATTTAGTTTAGTATATTAGAGATATCGTAATGTAATGTAAATAATTTTATTAGATGAAAATAAAATAAAAACAATTTAAGGTAAACATGATTTGGTAAAAATTTAGGTGGTTTTTGAGCTATATGAGAATACATAATATTCATGTGGAATATAGCCTATTTAAAGAGAGAAATTAAACCACCCTAAATCTATCTTAACTCCCAGGAGGGATCAAATCACTTGGGATGGAAGCCTCTTTTAGAGTGAAAAGAGATTTGATTTGGTTCGTCTTGATTCATCTTGAGATTTTGGATCCATAGTTAAGATGGATCTAGACTGGTATTTAAACTAATATAATCATATATGTCATGAATCCACTCATACATATTTTTATATCACACAAAAAAAAATAAAAAATGAACTTTCAAGTACCATCATAACTATTAGATAGGTCCTTAACGTTTATCATCGCACTAATGAATATATATTACATGATTTTTTATTATCATTGACCTTACGAGTTTTGGTTTCTTACAAAGCTTTTGTTTAATACTGGAATTGCCATTTAAGTCAAGTTGTTTTTTGTTTATAACCCGAGAGAAATTATAAGTATACATATATATAGGCTTATTATACACATCCTAGTCATAAACTAACTAACCCAACCTTAGGCTTGGTGGATCTGGAGTTCTAGAAGTTTCGGGTGATCCACAGTTGTGTTACATAGTTCTTGGGATGGGGTTTCCATCCATGGTTCTCCACTACTCATCCTCATCGGATGGTGGACAAAAGAACACAATCTCCTTGGCTACTTTCTCTTGACGCGCAAACGATGTTAGAGTAATTCTTCGTTGCATCGAGGTATCCTCTCCTTGGGGTTCAACCTGAGAGGTCATCAGGTCATTTTCTCTATTTTTTTTAAGGTTCTTCTTGTTGAATGATGTCATTGCAGCTATCTTTTAACCACAACAAAGCATGAATTCCACCTTCTCATTACAGGGTTACTGGAATAGTTTCCTCCTTTTGGCAGTGGGAACAGGTTCAATCGATAGTGATGGCTTCACCACAGTCTCCAGGTAATTATTTTACAACAAAGTTCATATTTACAAGTTTGTTCACTCCATTGTTTTAACACATTGATTATTGGCGCAGGCCTACCTTTCTGCCTTGTAGGATTTGGCTTCAAACCCTACCAACTTCCTAGAGAACTACTATGGAAAGGCTTTCAGTCACAATTCCGACTTGTTTCTGGGTAAAGTGTACACCATAACATCAATTTCCTATATTGGCTTAGTGTCAATTCTGAGTCTTGTTTATTTTTTATTCACCCTTTACTGGTATGTGACTGTATGTTGAGACTAATTGGGTCGATGGTTTGCAATGCCCTAGTTCCGGGCTTGGTTTAATGTTGTATGTTATGATAACATTCACGTTCTTTTGAAGTATTTTCCTCAATCATTAAAGTTATTTATTTTCCCACGAATCAAGGGTATTTTCGCAGTGAATCTAGGGGTTTTGATTCATGTTCATAACATTAAGTTCTTTTTGTGAAAGAGTCCCTATTAGATGTATTTTCCAAAATTTTGTTTACTTAAATAGAGGGTTTCTTCCTATGGCAAAACCCTAGTTGTAAGGGGTTTTTTAAATGAGGGTTTTATTTGGAATCTGAGATTTTTGCCCTCGGCATACAACTTCCATAGAACTCGGTTTCCATAGAACCCTTCGTGAAATTTCTTATGGACAGAGATGTTTGAGTTCTCTGAGTATAAGAACTCATATGCATTTTACACAATGTTCAGAAAGTACATGTTTTGAGTTTCCTTTTCGAGCTTGGTGGTCCAATGCAATCTTTGTTATTTAACTTATTACAGTGTTCTCCTTAATGTTGTTGAATTATCTCTTTTAAGACATTATTACTTGATTGGGTTTGCTACACGAAAATGTTTATACATGTTAGTAGCACTGTATGAATTAATATAAATTTATATCCATTCCCGTAATTCTACTTAGGAAAAATTATGACACTTATTTTCTGAAAAGAAAATGCACAATTTACTCATTTATGTACAGTGTGGCATTTCCATCTCTTACTATTTCTATTATTTCCATTTCTTCACTCAATTTCATATTTACTATGAGTGACATACAGACATAAGAAAAAAATACTCATAAACTATTAAGTGCTTGTGTTTGCTTTCAATTAAAAGTAAATACTTATCTATGGTCTTCATTAGTTAGTATAGAAGAATCATTCTAGTTTTTGAATGAACAATATTGATTTTCCTCCCAACCAAGAGATCAAATTTTCTGAATCTCCCCCCAAGCTATTTCTCACATGCAGGAAATTATATAACAGCCAGCCAATTCTCATTGAGGCTATCTCGTGCTAACCATACTTAGCCTAGCTTGGCCTGAACAATCCATCTGACATTTCAGCATGGATTCCATATGTTCACAGTTCTTTTGCTTTACTCACCTCAGGTACTTCATACCGTGTCGGTTCCTTTTTCCTTGATAATAAATCTTCAAGGTGTAGTTATGTGTAGGTAACCGCCTGCCCTAACTACCTGACATGTGAGAAATATTAATATGTAACTAGCATTGTCCAATATATTTAATTCCTAAGTAGCTTAATCATATTATTTTAAACATAGACAAATATAAAATTATTGTTTTCGTCTTTGTAAGTCAATTACTAGCATCAAATTTGTTTGACTCTACTAATTAAATATTTACAATTACCAGGGGCATCACATCTTCCCCCCGTTAGATCAAACATCGTCATGATGTTTATTCATTGCAAAATAGACTTGGATCAGCCTCCTTTATAATATGTTCATCCTCCCAAGTGGCTTCCTCTGGCCCACAATGTTGCCATTGTATTTCAACTTGGGTGATGACTCGCCTTCGCAGCATTACTTGTCTCAGGTTGAGAATACCTAGAGGCTCGACTAGGAACTCACCTTCCGGTTCGACCTGCAAAAAAAAAATTATTAGTCAGAATTCCTCTAACGTTCTTATTTCAATCTCAATGAAATAAGTGAATTTTCTTATGACTGTACCAATTACTTGTATGTCCTGTGAAATAATTGTATGGTTAGGATAATATACATGTTTTTTTAACACTGATACATGAAAGACATTATGTACACATACGTGGCTAGGTAAGGCGAGCTAATAGGCCACACGTCTAATTCTAGCCAGGACTTGGAAGGGTCCGCAAAATCGGCGCACTAATTTAGCACACACACCCGAATGTAAGATACTCTTCTTGGCTCGTACCCATACAAAAACATGGTCTCTAACCTGAAATTCTTGAAAACTCCTCTTCCTATCAGCATACTTCTTCTATCGGTCTTGGGAAATTTTTAATTTCAAGCGTACTTTCTTAACTGTATCCTCCATTTCCTTTAACATGTCAGGTCCTAGCATCAATTTGTCTTCGGGACCACCCCAATTCGAGGGTGTTCTACACTTGTGGCCGTACAACCCTTCAAACAGACTCATTTGAAAAGACGTATGGTAACTCTTATTGTAGGCAAACTCCCCTAGATGTATGTAATCCTCTCATTTAGATGACTCCTACATTACATACATTCACAACATGTCTTCCATTATCCAATTCACTAGTTCCTTATGTCCATCAGTCTGAGGATGGTAGGCCGTGCTAAAATGTAACTGTGTGCCCAAGCCCTAAAACAAGGCTTTCCATAATGCAGATGTGAATTTCACATCCTGATCTCAAATTATAGCCTTTTGTATTCCGTGCAGTCTGAAAATTTCTTTCATAAATATGTTGGAAATTCATACGGTCTTCAAAGTAGACTGTACATGTATGAAATGAATATTCTTGCTCAACTTTTAGACTACCGCCATTATTGAGTCATTATGTCTTTTAGACGTAGGTAATCCTGTAATAATATCAATGGAAATGGTTTATCACTTCCATTTCGGAATAGGTAATGAGTGGATTAGTCCAGCTGGGTGTTGGTGCTCTGCTTTCACTAGATGACACTCCAAACAATAGGATATATAGTCAACTAATTCTTTCTTCATAACGAGCCAAAAATATTCCTTTTGGAGTGCAATGTTTAACTTTTGATACCCAAGATGGGCTGCATAAGGATTTTTATGGTACTCATCTAAGATTAGTTGTTTAATATTTTTCTGATTAGGTACATACATTCTTCCACAATAAATCAACATTTCTTCTTGATTTACCTCATATCCTTGCTGATGTTCGCTGCTATTCAAATTTTTAGCTTGCTGCCATAAAAAAAAGGTATTTTAGATCCTGCTCTAGTGCTTCTTTAATCTTCTCGTTGAAGGTGGTATTAACTTCACTAAAGGAGGCTTCATAAATACAATTCATTTTTCGACTCAAGGCATCCACGACTCAGGTCTCCTTTCCTTTTAAGCGTTTGATTTCAAAATCAAATTCACTCAAGAATGCTATCCAATGAACTTGTCTAGTGTTTAGGGTAAGTTTCCTGAAATAATTAGTTAATGGTGATGATTTGTCATCAGTAAGAATTTCTTACCCAGTAAATACTGTTGCCACATTTTTTATGTGTGGATGACTGTTGTGAGCTCTATGTCATAAGAAGAATACTTCTGCTCATGTTCCTTAAGCTTCCAGGATTCGTAAGTAATACCTATGCCTTCTTACATCAGCACGCCCCTTACACCTTCCTTGCTGGCATCTATACAAACGACCTATATTCTTTATTCAGATCTACAATGCTTAAAATAGGTGTACAAGTAAGCAGGGGCTTTAATCGGCCAAAACTTTTTTGACAATGTAAGGTCCATGTAAAAGTATTTCATTTTTTTTGCAAGGATGTAATAGGATATGCCACCCTAGAAAATCCTTTAACAAACCTCCTATAATATCCGGCCAAACCCATGAAGGATCTTATATCACCTACGTTCTTTGATATTGGCCATTCCATTATGGTTTTTAATTTTTCCGGGTTCATCGCAATTCCATCCTTGGTGATGACATGTCCTAAATACAGAAAATTCTCTTTAAATAAATCGCATCTGCTGTATTTGGCATACAACTGGTGCTCCCTTAAGGTTTGCAAAACAATTCGTAAGTTCTCCTTATGTTCTTCTACATTTCAAGAGTATATTAGTATGTCATCAATGAAAATCAACACAAATTTATCCAAATATAGATGAAAAGAATTGTTCATCAAACACATAAAAGTCACAGGTGCATTCATTAATCCTAACAATAATAAAATGAACTCGTAATGCCCATAGCGAGTTCTAAAGGTTGTTTTGGCTATGTCCTCTTCTTTTATCTTGATTTGATGGTACCCTAAATGAAGACCAATCTTTGAACATATAGTAGCTCCCTTCACATGGTCAAATAATTCATCAATACAAGGAAAGGGGTATTTATTCTTGACTGTCAACTTGTTTAACTGCCTATAATTGTTAATATTTGGTATGTTCTATGCTAGAGCAATTTATTTAAATTTTCACTGTTAGCAATCACATCAGCATTAAGATAAACTGCAGATAGAACATAAATATAAATCGCAGAAGACAAGCCAAGGCAAGAGGACACAAGATATGGCGCGAGCCAGGGACAAACCCCACAATGTGTGGGGAAACCCTTTGATCAAATCTTCTTTTATCTTCAAAGTTCAGTAGAGAGAGAGAGAGAGAGTACAATTACAATAGAAGTCAACACTTTGACTTTTGATATTTGAAGACATATTGCTTCAACTATCCTTATGCTTTTCGTACATCATGCTGCCCTGATCATCAGTATGCTGCTCCTTACTTAATGTGCCCATTATGCTGCTTCTTTCATCATCATGATCTGAGATTGTTTATCCTTATCATTCTTATTATGTTGAGACTGTGTCCTTTTACTAGCATGCCAAGGATCTCTTGACCATCATCGAAACCTATTTCGATATCAGAGTTATGTAACTACTAACATAATCTTCATTGAGCCAAGAGAATAGATCTGTCACTGCTATTCATTGTGTTTGGGCTTCTACAGGTATGCCACCGAGGTTTATATACAAAGACAATATGGTACCCTTGTCCGAGTTCTTCTCTACTTCAAGTCATAGGTATTCCGAGAGTGTATTTGGTCCAGAACTTCAGTCAACACTGCGTCCTCATCACACCTCCTAGATCTGGTACTCCATGTTTGTATTGTCATAAGGATTTCACTAAGATCTATATATATATATAGATTGTTGTGCGAGATATCAACACAGTCTTCAAGATCCTTACAAGTATGTCGAGGCCATTGGTTATTCTATTGAGATATGCCTGTACAGATCCGAATGTAGTTATATATATAGACTGTTGTGCGAGATATCAACACAGTCTTTGAGATCCTTACAAGTATGTCGAGGCCATTGGTTATTCTATTGAGATATGCCTGTACAGATCCGAATGTAGTTATATATATATAGACTGTTGTGCGAGATATCAACACAGTCTTTGAGATCCTTACAAGTATGTCGAGGCCATTGGTTATTCTACTGAGATATTCCTGTACAGATTCGAATGTAGTTATATATATATAGACTGTTGTGCGAGTATGCGTGTACAGATCTGAATGTAGTTATAGACTGTTGTGCGAGTATGCCTGTACAGATCCGAATGTAGTTATAGACTGTTACAGGAATCTACTGCATCAAAGATATGTCGAGGTTGTCATGATTATGTTGTGCGAGTATGCCTGTACAGATCCGAATGTAGTTATAGACTGTTACAGGAATCGACTGCATCAAAGATATGTCGAGGTTGTCATGATTATGCCAATACAGTATTCTTATCCGATATCTGTCTCATCGATCCGAGTTTTGTGCCTTGAATTCATAGGTATCCCAAGGTGAGATCTCTGCTCCAGAACTTCGATCAATTTTGCGTCATTATTAATGCATCAAGATCTAGCCATGACTATGCCGAGAGTATCTATCCCAAAACGCATGTCAATACTGTATCTATATCCACAGGTTTCTCTACTCTATCCATTTGATAACTTCACCTTAAAATCACAGGTATGCCGAGTGTAGATTAGCTTGACTGCGGCCTTACTCGTGATTGCGGCCTTACTCGTGATTGCGGCCTTCCATGCTTGACTGCGGCCTTACGTGCTTGACTGCAGCCTTTAACTTTATCACTGTGGATTCCATCTACCATGGCTCCCTTCTACTACGGCTACCATCTATGCCTGCGTATAAATGTATTCAATAACAACGTTAGAGGACTGCGTTTTGGTTGCTACAGGCAGTGTATAGACTGTGCGTATATAGTCTCCATGCATATAGAATGATGTGTATATAGTTTCCATAGCCTACAGATTAGGGATCACATAACTATTTCCATTGTTGTGCGTATAGTTGCTCCATTGCCAACGGATTAAGGCATCGTACTGCAGCTAGGGCTCCTTCTTGGGCCAGCGTATTCTTTTGGTTCTCTCCTTCTCCAAAAACCCAGACGTGGAGAGGAGATCACCTCAAGAATACGTGTGTGTAAATGATATCAAATCCTCATCTATTTATACCAAAATGAGGATGATGAATAGACACGTCGGTTGGGCTTCTAGAGCCTACATAAGAGCTTGTCGGCTTGACTATAATTACATAAAAAAAATAAATTCATATCTCCATAAATACTTATCGGAATCGGATGATCTTTGGATCAATCCTACACCTCTCGATGAGAGGGATCCAATAAAATTATCAGATGCCATAAATAAGCTGACTCACATGGAGTTTGGCCCTAGTTTCCAATTTAACACTCCCTCTCAACTAGGGAGAACTCCATCCATTAATCCATAAGTTCGACTGTACTATCTCTGCCATTAGTGCCTTGCACTACTCTGCCTAGCTCTGCTGGCTCTACTCAGCTCTGCTGGCTTTGCTCTGCTCTGCTAGCTCGGCTCTGCTCTGCCCAACACAGCTGGCTCTGCTGGCTCTGCTCTGCTCAGCTCTACTGGCTCTGCTCTGCTCAGCTCAGCTCTGCTAGCTTTCTTCTGCTGGCTCTGCTCTGCTTTGCTCATCTCCGCTGAACTATGAAGAAGAAGAATTGATCGAGAATGAGTCATATCATTCTCCACTGACCTGAAGTCAGTCTCAGAGTGCATACCACTAGTCCCAGACCATTCTCAACTGACCCGAAGTCAGCTTCATAGTAAGTACCACTCCTACCACTGGTTCCAGACAAGTATCGCAGTCTCAGAGAGTGTACCACTGGTCCCATACTAGTCTCAACCGACCCGAAGTCAGTGTCATAGTATGTACCACTCTCACTGGTCCCAATCCAGTACTGCACTGACATGAAGTCAGTCTCGGAGTATGTATCACTGGTCCCAGACCAGTCTCAGCCGACCCGAATTCAGCGTCATAGCATGTACAACTCCTACCATTGGTCCCAGACCAGTATCATTGATCCCAGATCAATAGAGTACATCCTAGCGTAGGGAGTATGGTAGATACAACGATGTTTCCATCGGTACTACTATGGTCCCTAACTTCATTTCCCTGCTCATTGATCAGATGAGAGGTACTTCCCATGAGTCCCAGACTGCATGGGTAGGATGCCTCGACAGGAGAACTTAATCAATCTTGTCCTCACAGGAGAACACATCAATCCTGCTACAATCGCCATGGAGAACACATCAATCCAGGGTGCCATGGAGAACACATCAATCCAGGCCTCACAGGAGAACACATCAATCCTGCTACACAAGAGAGCGAATCATCTTGTCCCACAAGAGATAAAATCATCTTGTTTCAGTGCGCACCACCAGGGGAGGGTGAGTCACCCTATGGTCGTATGTTGCTCCAATAGAACTGCAAGCCTCCCAAAGCTCCTAGAGCTCAATGTATGCAACATGCAGGACCCTTTTACAAAGGTCTCTCGACGACTCCAAGTCGTTCGGGAAAATCACAAATTTGATCTTTCCTCAGGGCTCTATCTTGTACATCATCTCAGTGTGATGGAGCCTCCTTGATCATCAACTTACCATATCCCAGATAAGGTAGTAATTGATGTCTATCTACTGGAGCAATTGTCAAATACGCGATTCCTCAATAATCGAATCCCATCTCTGGTTGTCACAGAGATTCACAGTGGTATCCATCATGTGTACAAACAGCTCACTGAAGAGCTTCAGCAACCAGACTGCCTCACAGAAGGTCATACTATCAGCAATGTATTCTGCCTTGGTGGTGCTCAGAGTCACCGACTTCTGCTTCCTGCTCATTCAGGATATCAAGGTAGATTCCAAACAGCACTGAGAAGTGCTCTAGTGATCCTCCATACTTCCTTCCCACTCATCATTCAAATAATCATGTGGATTCATATTTTCGGCAGTGTATCTCAATCCATGAGAGATTGTGCCCCTGAAGATATCTCAGAAGATTCTTGGTACAATCCAGTGAGGCTCAACCAAATATGAGCTCACCATGCTAACTGCAACACATATGTTCGAACGGAGGTTCTCCAAGAACATCAATGCGAATGAGTTTATGAAACTCAGAGGCATTTCCCAAATCTGGTCTGACATCATTACCATATAACTTCTGAAAGTTAAGATCCTCGAGGCAGTCACAAGCTTGCAGCTTATCTTCCCACATTCAGAATCCAACTCCCTCTATCTCCTATAAATGAGAGGGTCTGCACCTGTCAGACATAGGTGCCGGTACGAGAGGTTTATCATCCACAACCTTCGAGTAAAGGTTTGGATCGGTTTCACTCCTAGTGAATCTCAACGACATTAGACAGCTATCAATCCTCTCATATTATACCTGAGGTGTTTTTCTTCAAGCCATAGAGGGCTTTCTTCCACCTGAATACATGAGATTCCTTGATCATGATTCTCAGACTCCTCGGGTTGTTCCAAACCTGTGAACCTGCTGCATGAGGGGAATGGTACCCTTATAATATTTTCCTTTGGTGCATTTCAGACATGTACCTTCATGCCTCCTTTTGAATTCAGGCATCCTAGTCACCATTTGACTCATAGACCTCTAGAGCCGAGTCAATGGACATGGTCCCCAGTGGACTTCCTGCAACTTGATACAACCGTGAACTCAAAAACATCTTTAAAAAGAATCTATTTTCAAACACGTACCTTTCCATTGATAAGTGCCACCTTGTAACCTTTGACTTCCATTTCCGAGATGGACATCAGATTCAATCAGGTACATAAAAGAGATTTTGGGGTTCCTTGCTTTCGTGGAAGAGTCGACCATTGTCTTTGATGACCCGCATCTCTGTCATTCAAGCACTCCTAGGCATAAGGGCCGAACTCATAACCAAGACATCTACCTTTCCATCCTACCCTTAGATCTTAACTTCCCAATGAAGTGATGCCATCAGAAGTTATGTTGCGCCATTCTAATAACATTATTTGCTTCAACTTCACCCTAGGTGAATTATGAGGAACCCATTGATCCTTTTGTCTTGTCGCAACTGTCTTTGGTGATTGCTTTTTCACTCTTGCTTGGGCATTGTCTTCACCTCAGCTCTGATACCATGTTAAGATTTGGTATGTTCTATGCTAGAGAAATTTATTTAAATTTTCACTGTTAGCAATCACATCAGCATTAAGATAAACTGCAGATAGAACATAAATATAAATCGCAGAAGACAAGCCAAGGCAAGAGGACACAAGATATGGTGCAAGCCAGGGACAAACCCCACAATGTGTGGGGAAACCCTTTGATCAAATCTTCTTTTATCTTCAAAGTTCAGCAGAGAGAGAGAGAAAGAGAGAGTACAATTACAATATAAGTCAACACTTTGACTTTTGATATTTGAAGACATATTGCTTCAACTATCCTTATGTTGTTCGTACATCATGCTGCCCTGATCATCAGTATGCTGCTCCTTACTTAATGTGCCCATTATACTGCTTCTTTCATCATCATGATCTGAGATTGTTTATCCTTATCATTCTTATTATGTTGAGACTGTGTCCTTTTACTGGCATGCCAAGGATCTCTTGACCATCATCGAAACCTATTTCGATATCAAAGTTATGTAACTACTAACATAATCTTCATTGAGCCAAGAGAATAGATCTGTCACTGCTGTTCATTGTGTTTGGGCTGCTACAGGTATGCCACTGAGGTTTATATACCAAGACAATATGGTACCCTCGTCCGAGTTCTTCTCTACTTCAAGTCATAGGTATTCCGAGAGTGTATTTGGTCCAGAACTTTAGTCAACACTACGTCCTCATCACACCTCCTAGATCTAGTACTCCATGTTTGTATTGTCATAAGGATTTCACTAAGATCTGTATGTATATATATAGATTGTTGTGCGAGATATCAACACAGTCTTCGAGATCCTTACAAGTATGTCGAGGCCATTGTTTATTCTATTGAGATATGCCTGTACAGATCCGAATGTAGTTATATATATATAGACTATTGTGCGAGATATCAACACAACCTTTGAGATCCTTACAAGTATGTCGAGGCCATTGGTTATTCTATTGAGATATGCCTGTACATATCCGAATGTAGTTATATATATATATAGACTGTTACGCGAGATATCAACACAGTCTTTGAGATCCTTACAAGTATGTCGAGGCCATTGGTTATTCTATTGAGATATGCCTGTACAAATTCGAATGTAGTTATATATATATAGACTTTTGTACGAGTATGCTTGTACAGATCCGAATGTAGTTATAGACTGTTGTGCGAGTATGCCTGTACAGATCCGAATGTAGTTATAGACTGTTGTACGAGTATGCCTGTACAGATCCAAATGTAGTTATAGACTGTTACAGGAATCTACTGCATCAAAGATATGTCGAGTTTGTCATGATTATGCTACAGGAATCTACTTATGCCAATACAGTATTCTTATCCGAGATTTGTCTCATCGATCCGAGTTTTGTGCCTTCAATTCATAGGTATCCCAAGGTGAGATCTCTGCTCCAGAACTTCGATCAATTTTGCATCATTATTAATGCATAAAGATCTGGCCATGACTATGCCGAGAGTATCTATCCGAAAACGCATGTCAATACTGTATCTATATCCGCAGGTTTCTCTTCTCTATCCATTTGATAACTTCACCTTCAAATCATAGGTATGCCGAGTGTAGATTAGCTTGACTGCGGCCTTACGCGTGATTGCGGCCTTCCATGCTTGACTGCGGCCTTACGTGCTTGACTGCAGCCTTTAAGTTTATCACTGCGGATTCCATCTATCATGGCTCCCTTCTACTATGGCTACCATCTATGCCTGCGTATAAATATATTCAATAACAGCGTTAGAGGACTGCGTTTTGGCTGCTACAGGCAGTGTATAGACTGTGTGTATATAGTCTCCATGCGTATAGAATGACGTGTATATAGTTTCCATAGCCAATAGATTAGGGATCACATAACTATTTCCATTGTTGTGCGTATAGTTTCTCCATTGCCAATGGATTAAGGCATCGTACTGCAGCTAGGGCTCCTTCTTGGGCCAGCGTATTCTTTTGGTTCTCTCCTTCTCCAAAAACCTAGACGTGGAGAGGATATCACCTCAATAATACGTGTGTGTAAATGATATCAAATCCTCATCTATTTATACCAAAATGAGGATGATGAATAGACACGTCGGTTGAGCTTCTAGAGCCTACATAAGAGCTGATCGGCTTGACTATAATTACATAAACAAAATAAATTCATATCTCCATAAATACTTATAAGAATCGGATGATCTTTGGATCAATCCTACACCTCTCGACGAGAGGGATCCAATAAAATTATCAGCTTCCATAAATAAGCTGACTCACATGGAGTTTGGCCCTAGTTGCCAATTTAACAATAATCTATGCATAAATGTAAAGTTCCATCTTTCTTTTCAACAAAGAGTAAGGGAGCTCCCCAAGTTGATACACTTGGGCGAATTTACTTCTTGTCAAGTAGTTCTCGTAATTGCACCTTTAGTTCCGTTAGTTCTGGTACACTCATGTAGTATGGATCTTGTGATACTCGGGAAGCTCCAATAATCAACTCAATAGTAAAATCTATATCTCTCTTTGGAGGCAGTCCTGGTATCTCTTCAGGAAATACATCCGAAAAATTTTGTACAACAGGAATATTTTCTAAGGTAACAGATTTTTCGTTAGAGTTTGAATATCCTACCTATATAGCATAAATTTGGCATTACTTTTGTATGCATTTTCCTAATTGAGAAGCTATTACTAGTCTTATTTTTAGTGGTCTTTGTATACCCTGAATTTCTTTTCTTAATCCTTCTTCATCGACATAATTAATAGTTTTATCTTTACAATTAATGAGGTACCAACATTTCTCCATCCAATCCATACCTATTAGGACATCATATGATCCTAGAGGTAAAATATTCAAGTCTACAACAATGAACTGACCTGCTAGATTCAAAGGGAAAATGTTGACTTTAGCCAACACCCTTCGTTTTGCTCGTCTAGCGAGTTGAACTAACCTCGAATTTTTAAATTTAACATCTTGTAAGAAACATTGTTGAACTAATTTTGGACTTACATAACTCAAGGTAGCTCCTGGATCAACCAAAATAGGTATGGTTTGGTCGAAGATCTTACCTTCAAATTATATCATCATGGGTTGGTACTCAGCTCGATTATCCTCGAGAGAAACATTGATCTTCGAAATACTTCTCGCCACATCTCTTACTGTCGATTCTTCTTGAATCTAGGAAAATTGATCAGTTCCTTTACGGTATGGAAATTTTTTAACATCGTGCAGTCCTCCACATCCCCACCATTGTACTGGGGGTCTGGCAGCTATTTCCACCTCACTCTTATTTGATTTATCATTTGGCTTGGATTCATTTGGGAATTTGAACCTTGCCTGGTTTCTATGCATATTTCTGGTTTGCAACCCTTTACAGGGTTCTTTATTAGCAATGGTCATGTTTCCTTTACTGGTGGGTGGAAACTTGGCTCCCTTTTTATCAATCCATCTCTTTCCTCTATCCCCTTTTTACCTAGTTTTCTCATAACAAAAGTGAGCTTTCCTTATAACCTCACCCATGGTCTTCAAATTATCAAAATCTAGATGTTCCTTCATAAATAATAGAAAACTACTGATAAATCATTGTACCTTTGCCTTTTCTTCCCATATGTAAGGAAGATATCGCAGTAAGGATCTGAATTTCGCTATGAATTCATCCAGAGACAACTGTCCTAATCAGAGATCATGAAACTCCTTTGCCTTCTCATCGTAAAATATTTCAGTTAAATACCTTTCCTTAAAGTACCTTTGAAATTTTTCCAAAGTCACATTTTGTTCATTTATTTCACGCAATGGTTTTACCTCCTCCCACCATAGGGTGGCTTTTCCTTGTAATTGATAGATGGCTAAGCAAGCTTTTAAATTGTGGTCATATTCATACAATTGAAAGAAATTATTCATATTAATAAGAGAGACTTCAGTACGCTCCTCCTGTTCACCGTCGAGGAGGGGAGGTTTTATTTTTCAGAATTCCCGTTATAACTCAATTTTCTGTCATTTGTGTGTTTTATGATCCGATACATTGTTTGATTCTTCCTCCTGATTGTCTTCGCCACCTTTTGTTTGCAGGTGCTCACTTCTGAATTCTTGATCACCCGTCTTATTTCCCTATTCAAGGGTGGGAATGGGTTGTCATTGATTCTTTCTGTCAGACAAATTTTTCATAATATTCTCCTATTCTTGCTTCAACCTTTCATTATCTTCCCTCAAACGAGCCATCTCATTCTTCAATTCTTGCACAGTCTCGAAAATGGTAGCCTTGGTATTGCATGACCCTTCCCCCAAATGTATCCATACCTCAGGATTATTTTTTGTAAAGGGTGTTGTTCCCATCACCGGTCTTAACAGTGCGAGTCTAGTCCTCCTCATGCTAGTTACTTCTCTTTCTCTCCCTCTCTATGCACATCACAATTACTGTCATTCATTTATCACCTAGAGGTCTCAACTTTCCAACCTGAGCTCTTTGATACCACTTGTCATGAATCCACTTATCCATATTTTTATATCACAAAAAAAAAATTCAAGTACCATCATAACTATTAAATAGGTCCTTAACGTTTATCATCGCAATAATGAATATATATTACATGGTCTTTTGATTATCATTGACCTTGTGACTTTTGGTTTCTTACAAAGTTTTTGTTTAATATTGGAATTGTTATTTAAGTCAAGATGTTTTCTGTTTATAACCCTAGTTAAATTATAAGTATACATATATATAGGCTTATTATACACATGCTTGTCATAAACTAACTAGCCCGACCTTAGGCTTTGCAGATTCAGAATTCTGGAAGTTTCAGGTGCTGCATAGTTGTGTTACATAGTTCTTGGGATGGGGTTTCCATCCACAGTTCTCCACTACTCATCCTCATCAGATGATGGGAAAAATAACGCAGTCTCCTTTGTTACTTTCTCCTATCATGCAAATGATCTCAGAGTAATCCTTCATTGCATAGAGGTCTCCTCTTCCTGGGGTTCGACCTTAGAGGTCATGAGGTAATTTTCTATATATTTTTTTAAGATTCTTCTAGTTGAATAATGTCCATGAAGCTACCCTTTTAACCACAAAAAAGTGTGACTGCCACCTTCCCATTACAGGGTTACTGGAATAGTTCCCTCCTTTTGGCAGTGGGAACTCGTTCAATCGATAGTGTTGGCTTCAACATAGTCTCCAGGTAATTATTTTATAGAAAAGTTCATATTTAGAAGTTTGTTCCCTCCATTGTTTTAACGAATTGATTTATTGGCGCAAGGTTACCTTTCGGCCTTGGATTATTTGGGGTGCAAACCCTACCAACCTCCTACAAAACTACTACGGAAAGGCTTTTAGTCACAATTTCAGCTTGCTTCCGGGTAAAGTGTACACCGAGACACCAATTTCCTATATTGGCTTACCGTTTAATTTTGAGTCTTGTTTATTTGTTATTCACCCTTTATTGGGGTGTGACTATAAGTCGAGACTAATTGGGCTGAGGGTTTGATAATGCCCCAGATCTGGGCTTGGTTTAATTTTGTATGTCATGAGAACATTCACGTTGTTTTGAAGTGTTTTCCTCAATCCTTAAAGTATTTTTTTTCTCAAGAATCAAGGGTATTTTCACAGTGAATCCGAGGGTTTTGATTCATGTTCAGAACATTAAGTTCTTTTTGTGAAAGAGTCTATGTTAGATATATTTTCCAGATTTTTTTTTACTTAAATAGAGGGTTTCTTCCTATGGAAAAACCCTAGTTGTAAGGGGTGTTTCAAATCAGGCTTTTACTTTGGAATCTAAGATTTCCGCCCTCGACATATAGTTTCCATAGAACCCTTGGTGAATTTGCTTATGGATTGAGATGCTTGAGTTCTCTGAGTATAAGAACTCATATGTATTTTACACAATGGTCAGAAATTTCATGTTCTGAGTTTCCTTTTTGAGCTTGGTGGTCGAGTGCAATCTTTGTTATTTAACTTATTACAATCTTCTCCTTAATGTTGTTGAATTATCTCTTTTAAGACATTATTACTTAATTGGGTTTGCTATAGGAAAATGTTTATACATGTTAGTAGTATTGTATGAATTAAGTTAAATTTATATCCATTCTTGTAATTCTGCTTAGGAAATTCTGGCACTTATTTTCTGAAAAGAAAATGCATAACTTACTCATTTATGTACAGTCTCGCTTTTCTATCTCTTTCTATTTCTATCATTTCCAGTTTTTCACTCAATTTCGTATTCACTGTGAGTGACATACAAACATAAGAAAAAAATAATACAACCACTCATAAACTATTAAGTACTCCTTTTTGCTTTCAATTAACAGTAAATACTTATATGTCGTTTGTATTAGTCAATACAGAAGACTCGCTCCAGTTTTCGAAGAAACAATGTCGATTTTCTCCCAACCAAGAGATCAACTTTTTTGAATCTCCCCCCGGAGCTACTTCTCACAGGCAAGAAATTATATAACGGCAACCAATTTTCGCTAAGGCTATTTGGTCCTAACAAGACATAGCCTAGCTTGGCCTGAACAATCCATGTGACATTTCATCATGGATTCCATATGTTCGCAGTTCTTTTCCTCTATTCACCTCAGGTAGCTCATACCTGTCAGTTCCTTTTTCCTTGAGAATAAATCTTCCAATAGTTATGGGTAGGTAATCACCTTCCCTAACTACTTGACATGTGAGAATTATTAATATGTAACTCGCATTGTCCAATATATTTAATTCCTACATAGCTTAATCATATTATTTTAGGCATAGACAAATATTGAATTATTGTTTTAGCCTTCCTAAGTCAATTAGGAGCATCAAGTTTATTTGACTATAGTAATTAAATATTTACAATTACCGAGGCATCACAATATAACCTTTTGGAGATTTTTGGGCTTTATTTTCCAATCTTATTTGTGTAGAATCCTACAGGGATTCATTGAAATCATAAGTGTGACAGGATTTGACTATAGTAATTAAATTTTTACAATTACCGGGGACATCACAATATAACTTTTTGGAGAGTTTTGGGGTTTATTTTCTAGTCTAATTTGTCTAGAATCCTACAGTGGTTCATCGAAATCATAAGTCTGACAGGTGAACTCTTAACAATCTAAGTTCCCCAAGGGTTCTTCAGGGTGTTGAATCCATATATGCGGTAAAAAGACACTAGTTTAAACAATAAAAATGAAGATTTGGCCCCAGAGACTCCAAAATGTTGCACTTAAAGACTACTCATGAGTATTCTTTAAATCCAAATCTTAAGTACACTACTCATAAAAAAATCAATACATGATTTAAACATATATGGATTTTCAAAAAATACATGTAACACGATTTTTAACCACATTTTTAATTAATTGATTAATTTAGTTAAAATGATAGAAAAAGCATGACCATTTTGAAGATAAATTTAAATGTTTAATTTGTAATGATTACATAAAATATTCTAAAATACTCCATAAAAACTAAATCAAATAACCATAATATCTAATAATAATAAAATTAAAATTTTAAAACTCTCATTCAAGATGAACATGACTATATTTATCATATATTAAATTATGTAAAACACATTTTAATATAGTAAAAAAACATAAATACGTATAATTTAAACCTTATCATTACACACCAATTACCACGTAAGTACAAGTTTTTGAAAAAAGAGATAGACTTCCCATTCCAAGCCGTATTGTTTCCTCGCCATGATCTCCTCAGGTGAACAACATCCCAACGTGCTCGCTGAACCATATCTAAATTTTTAATTTTGTAGATTATATTGCCAAAAATGAAAATGTGTTTGACTCTATCTCCCGATCTTTTGTTTCTACCATTCATGAATCAGACCAATAAATCAAATCACCTCCCATTGTTGGTGTCAAATGGAAATTATTCATATAGTATATATTTGTTTAACCACTAACCATTTTATTAGCGAAAGCATTTTACATTTTTCATTATTTCTATGGAAAGGTATACTTCTTTAAATTGGGCAGGAGGTTAGGAATAAACGGCTGTGCTGCTCACTCTACTTTATGCAATAGGATTTGACCTCCTAAGCGTGATTATCTCACGCTGGCGTTTTTCATCTCTCAACCACAAAATATGTATTTAAAAATAACATCATAATCATGTCCGCTATTAAAGGTGTCGGCAGCTGACGTCAATTATATGACGGAAAGTTTATATGTTGAACCCCACCCGGCGAATTAGGTGCTACTGAAAGGTATCGAACAATGCAGGAAGCCACTTCTTTTTTTTACTTTATATTTATTCCACAACTCTCATCATTGAATTATGTATACAACTCAACTTTCCCTCAGTAATCCATGTTTTTCCCTTCTAATGGGTGACTTCATGTTCCTTATACAAGTAGATGTAGCGATTGACGGACGATAACGTGAAAAAATCTGCGGTGGAAGTGATGGGTTAGTTTACTTTTTCATCTTTGTTCAACCCTTCTCTCTATAAATATAAGCGAGACGTGTGACAACCAGAAGCACTTCAACTCATGTTTTAGCAAATATCATCTTCTCGTCTAGTTTGGTACATACGCAATTTGATTGGGGTACTCCATTAACATTTTTTTGCCTTTTTCATGAGCAACACTTGTATTCCAAAATCTATGAGAGTAAGTTAATGGGATTAGGTGAAAGCATCCTTTCTAAAGAGGTTCTTGTGAACTTTGACGTGATAATCCACAAGTGGAATGCAGCCACAAGTTTTGATTGGTTGTACCTACCCACTCCCAACGCACTAGATTGTAATTTCAACTTTATGCATCATTATTGCTATTTGAACCATATACATCATTATTGTTGCACCAACCCACTCAATGGCTTGTAATTTCAATTATATACATAGTGATGATATATGTACATTGTTAAACTCTCACAAAAGAATAATAATGGATAAAATTAAGATAAACTAAAGATGTACCTGATAATATATGTTTTTGCATTTTTGGTTTTATATTTGAAGAGGTGGTTTGGACTCGAGTGATTGTTCACATTTCACACCATAACCATTAGCGGATTATGTTTCTAACATTCCTCTCCTTAATCCAAAGGGGTGCATATGAGTCTTTGAAGAGAGATGAAATTCAAAAGGAGTAGCCAATAGTTGAGTGTGGTTTGTGGAAAGGTGGTTTTTAAGAAGACAACAAGCCCAAAAGGTTGGAGAATTTGAGGTTTCAACCTTTGGTGGTTTAAGGTTGACCACCAACTCTAGAACACTTGATGTACTCCCTAGAACAATTTTGAACCTATATAGAAGCTTAAGTCTTTTGCTAGTGGAAGTGCTCCATGATGCAAGTTTAAAGTTGAGCATAAATTGAAGTGTTTTGCACATGCTAGTTTAAGGAAGGCCACAAACCAAAAGCATGCTCATGAGGTATGACTTTGTCTTTGGCTACAACTATGAATATACGTATGGCTCACTTTGGGTCCAAGCTCAGGTTGTTGGTCATGCCCACTTGATTTGGCTTTGAATCTCATAGCTCACCATCAATTCCCTCCCTATGAAATACTAGGTGAGAACATGAATAAATCACAACTGCAGGACATGTAAATACTCGAGAACAAATTCCATGGTATGACAAAAATATCTTCTTGTTTATTGAAGCCCATTTCTAAGAATAAATCCATCCAAAGTGAATTTTCATTCTTGCATGAGGCTTGTTTCTAGAACATTTGTTTGCATGATGAGTATTTTTACCACAATTCTAAGACGCGTGAAAATAAAAATGTTTATATTTCACATGGCCAACCGTGTCACAATGTTGGCATCTAGAACTATAATGTTGTTGTGGAAGAGGAGTTGAATCCAGAATAGGTGAAGATGAGCCTTCCCAAAGAAATTTAACAACATGAAACTAGATGGGCTTAGAGTAGTTTGAAATATAAAACGACACATCCTTGTCATATCAAAGATTGACTATGTTCTTGTTGTTCATAACGTCTTCCGTGGGTTTGATGATGAGCTTGGGAAGTGAAAGTTGAACTTCTGCATCGTTATGCAAAACTAGTCCTAAAATGGCCTTGTATTCCTATAATGTTATGAATGTTAATGGGAGACAACTTCAAGCTTAAAAGGGGGTTTCTCTAAAAAAATAACGAACTCACAATGACAACTCTTTGGTTGTAGCTCTTCTTGTTGTAAACGAGATTCGAGCCGCAAAAATTTAATCTTGTCTTGGGTATTTTTCAAACAGGGTTGAATGTCAAAAAGTGTGTCCTTAGTGAATTTTACCATCCCATCAACTGCAGAATGAATTAGGTTATTAACAACTCTAGTGCATCATCAAGTCTCGTCATTTTCAAGCTCAACAAATGATAAAATAATAAGGTGAAAATACCCACTTGTACTATGAAACACATTAAGAAGAATATAAGACTCCATGTACCAAAAAGTCTATGAAAAGTTTTAGTAATTGCAAGTAAAAGGCCTAGGTCTCAATGATATAAAATAACACCTACAAAAAGATTTTGGGCGTATAACACAGAGGTGAGAGGGACATAATAATGTGTGTTATAGATCACCGAATCAAAATTTGTTGCCAAGAAGGATTTTCAAATAACACTCACAATTAGTACTTTAAATTGCACCAATATGACCAAAAATAAAAGTTCTTCATGTTTTGAACATTGGGGTTTCCTATACTTTTCCTTTGACCTAACCTATTTCAAAAGGGCATTGACTCCTCTTTTTTCACACTTTCAAATTTATTAGGGTTTATATCAACACCAATTATTCGAGATGCCCCCTTAATTTTTCACTTTGTGCTACACCAAAGCCTATTGCTACACAAAAAATGACAATAGTTTATCTTTGCACAATTTTCCAAGCAACTCCAAAACTTGTCAATCTATAGATGTTCCGAGAGCATAACAATGTTTGTAGAAATTTGATAGAGATTACAACCACTCAAGATTTCAAACTACAAAACAAGAGACACAATTCTACTCTATTGATATGTGGAACGGAAATCATAATTTAGAACAACATGCATAGACATGCAATAAAAAAAACCACAAGTACACAGTGATTTCTAGGGGAACCCAAATGGGAAAAACCCGCCAAGCCTTTTTCATTAATTAATTTAATAGAGAGACCATTACAATTGCATGCTCTAGCTCTAAGCACCACCGACAAAGGTAAAATTATTATCCCTACTGAATGAGAACCTCTGCCCAACACTTAGCCACTTGATGCCTCCTCCAACCTCCTATTTTCTTGCACAAATACAAGCTCACTTGAGCTCCTAAAAAATAGGAAAGGTCCCTATTTCCTTGTGCAATTCCCAAGGGTTGATCAACAACCTACATGCATAATTCTGTACACTCCACTACTATACAAGCAAATTTACATTAGCCTTAATTTCTCCACTCTAGCTAAGGGATTCGAATTCCATGCATGCATGAGATATTTTGGGTTGATTGATAAGTTAACTGATAGATCTTTGAGTTCCATTTTTGTCTCAATACATGATTGACCTTGAACTAACTCTATTAATTGTAAGAGGTCAGTTAACTGAATACAACTAAAAATAATTGAACTGCATTGCTCTGATTTAGTAATCAACACATACATGACTCAACTCCAAACCCACTAACTTGAAACTACTGACCTAATTGAGTGACAAGAGCCATGTCACACTAGTTAACTGCCTCCAAGTTGTCTCATTGATGTGGAAATTCCATTTACTCAATTTGACTAAGGCTAACTCCAGAGTCGTTATTGCTACCTTTTATAACAATGTTGACTAGGGTCACAACTAGGGGAGCTAGCGAGAGCATCTAGATATGAGACTCTCAAATTTCATCTACCTTCAACCTTTATCTACTATATGACCTTGATGGAGATAAGATCAGTGGATGGAGCTCAACCCTCTATTAACAACATGATAGTTCTCTAGATTTTATCCATGCTTGAGATTTTTGTCCCTTTTGGAATATTACTAACGTAAAAAATTCTCAAATAGACTCGCTTTGTATAACCTTATGAAGCTTGGTACGAGAAAAATTCTTGTCAATAAAGAAAAACCATTTTTGGACCTCATAACACATCCCTTTAATTACAAAAAAATCCCTATGCAAGGAACAATTGTAGACTATGATAGTTACTCCCCAAGAAATGATAAATATGGCTACTAATGTTGGTGACTATAACTATGTTAGAGAATTGGAGGTGCAAAGAAACCTAGATGCGTTGGTTGTCAAAACCAACTTAAATATTCATCACTTCTATATATTTGTGAAAAGCGTTGTATAAGGGGAGGAAAACATTCATTTAACACTTACGAGGATTGCATCTAGGGAAAAGAATTAAGAAATATAATGGAAAATAAGTGAATTTCTCGATGCATTAATTGTATGGTCATTAGTGTCTATCCATTTTATGAGAGTTGCACACCATTATGAATCAACCAATTTATCATCTTTCATGTCTCAAGCCTCTTCCATTGACCCAAATGTTAACAAAGTTCCATTGGTCAACGAGCATTGATAATATTTATGTGAGCTTACTCCATTGCCTACGAGTAGAATTTACAACGATCTATCCATGTATTTTCTTGTCGTTTGAATCAGCATGTTAACATACTTGGTCGTCAATCCTCCTATCACTCTCATGCGAGTTGCTAAAACCATCCACCAACAACACACCAAGTGTGTCCTGAGCCATTGAATGAAAGAATTAAAGATAGACGCCATGGCCATGCCCTCTAGGAACATGGATTCGGTGAAGTATTGATTGCAAGGGGGGGAATTTGGAGACAGGGTGTTAGTATGCCTATGATATAATGCTCACATACAAAATCATAGAATAACAGTGCTCATAACTGATAGAAGTTTTTCTAAATTTCTTTTCAGAATTGTATGCAATAGGGGCATAGAAAATTAGTAGAGATGACAAGTTAGAGCATGTGAGAAATGGTATGATGCAGGTCAAAATTTTGACAAACAAAAAGGGGAGATGCTCTGGTGCAAATTCTAGGGACATAGAACTCACCACACAATTGGCTAGAAAACTAGCTGCTCAAATTTGAGTAGGAAAGGAGTACTCTTGCTCTAATACCATGTTAAACTCTAACAAAAAAGATTGGACAAAATTAAGATAAAATCATGAGATGCTAATTCACAAAGATGTACATGTTAATACATTTTTTCTGACTCTTTGTTTCATATGCCAAGAGTTTGTTTGGACTCCAATGATTGTTCACATTCCACACCATAACCGTTATTAGATTAGGTGTCCAACATATATGATCATAATATTTTGGAATAGTACCATGAATTTAAATTTTTTTGAAAAGACAAAAAAAATATGTGTTCCATTTAATTTTACCTTCAAAGTGTAGTTTTATCTTTTCATGTCTAAGGAGTGATTGTTTGCTGATTTTTAGTTATTTGTTTTTATGATAGTTGGATGTATATTTTATTTTATTTTGGTAATATGAAATATAGAATAATAACTATTATTTTTGATATATAGATAATTGGACAAAAATTATATTATATACATTAAATTACAATCCAGAGAGCTTAAAGTTTATTAAAATGAAAATCAAATATATGTATTGAGATCATTCATAAAATTAAAAAATATCCAGAGTCTCAAACATTATTTCGAACATCAAAAATACTTATAAAATATTAGCTAACTATATAACATAAAAAAATCTTATGAACAAGGATTAATGGGATAGCCAACTACGAGAGAAGCCTCTTGGTCCTCTTTGAGGCAAGGCCCTTGTCCATCCTTATCATTCATAATAATGACATAATAGAGCTAGTGCCATCTGAAGTAGGAAAAGCCACAAACTCAATTTCTTCCTCTTTTCAAACACCTATACCACAAAATTTTAGGTTGCGACCAAATAACACCTTCTAGGGAACAATGAATTTCGCTTCAGGTCTCCTCAAATGGCTAATAGACTCGAATATGTTATCTTTTCTCTTGAATAAGAACAACCTTTTTCTTTTATAATGAGTAACATTCCCTATAATGTAACACCTTTGGATAAGTGGACATTTAAACTCTATATCCTCTTCTCAATCTTAGAATAGCACCACAGTTTGAGTGGTACATGTATGTTGGAAAATCTATTTAACATGTTAATTGGCTTGCTAACAAATACTTGAGAATCATGGGAGGTGGATAGTTTATAAATTTGTTTGGATTTATATGTATCCCTCTCAACCCTAGAGTCATGGAAGCATTGAAGGACCCCTCAATGAAGGGTCTATGCCCCTTCAACTTCTGGAAAACACAACCTTGTGTGTGGAGAAGATAAGGTACCAACCCATGTGAAGTTTGTTATTATATTTGTTAATCATGATGACACAACTCTATGGAGGGAGCCTACTTGTACCCCCATGGTTGGAATCTTTAATCATAGGATCATGGATCAAATCATTTGTTTTTCATGTGGAAAGTAGGTGAAGGAATTGTCTTATGATATGATATTTATGCTTCTACTCATATTTGAGGTTTGATTGCTATTTTTTTTGTATTATTTGTCAGGGTGAGTCTAGGGCTTATGTGAGAATGGAAGGTACATTTCAGGGCCTCTGTAAGGAGCAGTGTAAAGGTTTTGTGTCTACTAGTGCCTTAGGTATGTACGATGCTAGTTTTCATCCCCTTTGCTGGGTGGAGTCTAGGGAATCCATGACATAGTATGGTATAACAGAGGAGCGATAAGATCATTCATTTTTTTGTTCATTCCTCTACAACTAAATTTCTTTTCTTTGAATTTTACCCTAGATTCCAACTTATGGTAGAGGCCTCTAACATAGCCCAACCTAGTAGCATAATCACTCCACACTAGTAGAAAATGATCAAATTAGTGACTAGGTGACTAAAAAGGTTAGTCATCGCAACTTATCCAAGTGAAATTATAACAGAAATGAACAATCTTAACTGATCCAACCAAAACTGACTAATGTAAATGAATAATTTAGTCTCAGCTTAAAATGTATGACTAGCTAATAAGTAATACAACTAAAATTGACTAAGGTAAATGACTAATTTAGTCTAGAAACAAAAATATTACTCCCTAACATGTACTACAATAATATGAATCAGTCGTTTATGTTAGTCATTTTAGTTGTGTCATTTTAGTAATTTAAACTTACAAGTGATAGGAGATTCAAAGGTTGTTATAGATTGAATTAAAGATTACATTTCCTTAAAAGCTTATCTATTGAACAATGGATTATTAGAGTTATGGAGCTAATTAGAATGTTTAGGGTTATATTTTTTGATCACATTCACAGGGAATTAAATATAAATGCTAACATATTATCCAAAATGGGAGTTGTAGGCTTACATCTAGGTCAAATACAATATGAAGAATACCCACAAGGAGAAGTGTTGGTTAATTAGTAGAGGACACATCTCCCTTAGTAATGGTAAGACTCTAAATAAATATAAACATTATAACCATACACATATATTTCACTCACATTTAGAAACTAATAGAAACTTTATCACAAAATCGAAATACTAAATAGTAGAACAAATTCAAATCCCAATACTCTTCACTTATCTTGATTACCAAAATTCAATGACATTTTGAGGATATATATATATATATATATATATATATATATATATACATCCATAAACACTTTGAAAATTCCAAAGTTGTTATCTTTTATCCATAGAGACCTTGCAACTTCGAAACTTGCTATCTTGGTCAAATAATCATATCTAGAAAGCTTTATTTTGGTTTATGGAATAGATTATTTTGAGATTTTTGGAGTATCCCAATCACTTCCTATTAGGATCAAAACACGCTAATTATCCATTGATTTACAATATAAATACCTACGGGATCCTCCACATAGTGATTTCACTATAAATTCTATGAAGGCATCTCTACCCCCTCTGAATTCCAATATGTGACATCTTAGGAGAAAACACATGCTCTTAACCATTAAATCCACTTAACTTGTATATACACATAAATGAGAAAATATAAATATATTCAATTCATTAGATTAATATTATAATCTCAATCAACATCTATCAAATCAATCCACCACACATAAAACTTTAAACTTTAAAAGATAAGGTCAAAAATCTCCTCCTACTAATATACCTAATAAGATGGTAAATATCAATCACATCTTGTATAAAGATTTAAAACTAAATTACTATTATATGATGTATCATCTCAATCATTAAAATAATAACCTCAAAAAAAAAAAAATTCAGAAGGCTTTATAAATGTGTAAATGTAAAAATATCACAATAATGAAAAGGACCAAATAAAATTATCAATTTTAATAATAATGTAAATTTAAATTGTTATTATAATATATTATCTTAATCATTAAATTATTTTAAGATACATTTAAGATTATAATATATTAACAGATTAAAATATTTATATTTATATATAATATATTTATGTATTGCAATGGGACAATTTTATATGTTATATATTAAAATATATATATTTTTAAAATATAATTAAATACCAATTATTAAAAATATATAAAAATAATAGTCTATATAATATTTTATTTTATAATTTTAGAAATATTTAAAAATGCAAAAAAAAAAACATTAAACACATATATATATTGTTGTATATAATGTAAAATAAATAGAAATAAAATAATATGAAGTATATACTTCTTTTTGTATTGTAGATTCTAAAACGGCTTATGCGTGGTTAAGAGTTTGTTTTTCTTAGACATAAGGAAACATGTTAATGGTCTAAGATCTAGAGGTATTTGGTAGGAGTGAAACCGTGCCTCCTTACAAGCCACCAATGAGGTGTTGAGGTTTTCCTTTTAATGATGATGAGTCAGTCTACAAAGCCAAATACTATTATTGCTGTAATATTGCTAAAGTAACTTTAGGAATAATATTAAAACATATTATAATATATTATTATCCGAATCTATAAATAAAAGGTAAATGTAAGGGAATATGACATATTCAGTCTTCCTCTCCCTTAGAGTGTGCTAATGGATGTGTTATGAAACCAACTCACAAAAATATAAAAAAGATAGATGAGTGCCTTAGAATTCAGCCTCTTCGAGGGGGAAACCACCTTTACATTACACAAATGAACAATTCTTGGATGATACAAATGACAAGACCTCCTTTCTATATATAAGAGTCTAAGGGGTCATATTATAATAAGAGCTGACATAACAATAATATATGTAAGGGCACAATAATAACAATAGTGGGCTTCTACAGGGCACAATAATAATAATATGGGAACTACATGGGTACAACAATAATAACCTCCCTCTGATACCAAATGTTATGTAACCAACTCACAAAAGGATAGAAGAGATAGATCAATGCCTTAGGAATAAGACTCTTCGAGGGGGCAACCTCCTTTACATTCCACAAATGAACAATTCTTGGATGATACAAATTACAAGACCTCCTTTCTATATACAGGAGTCTAAGGGGTCATAATATAATCAGAGCCGACATAACAATAATATATGTAAGGGCACAATAATAACAATAGTGGACTTCTATGGGGCACAATAATAACAATATAGGGACTACATGGGTACAACAATATAATAAGGGGGTTGTACTAATAACAACAAGGGGTTACACTAGTAGTATAGGGGCCTAACATGCCCCTCTCCTTTCAAAAGTGTTGTCCTCAATGCTTGAGTAGTTCTTGATGATTCTGTATAAAATTCTTGTCCTCCCATGTGGAATATTCTGCGTGTAAGTTCTTCCACTTGATGAGATACTCTGAAATTGATCGATTTCGTAGCTATTGGGTTCTTGTTTCTATGACTGCTCCAGGTTCCAATATTTTTTTCCCTTTTTTATAGGGAAAAGTGTCTACTCAGAACTGCTTATCCCACTAATATGTGATAGCTACCTTAGAAACAAACAAAGTAAAGCTACTTTCGTTTTTCCTTTATGAAGTATAGATAGAGAAGAACAAAGTAGACCAACCTCTGTCTTGCGCTAATCTCCTGGTTCGATTCCTCTCCTTCTTGATAGTCTTTCGCTACTTGTTCCCGTGCACGCCTAGCTTCACAGAGTACCTGTAAGATCACAGTAGCATAGCACTATACAAGAACATGGATCTATAATCATAAACAATCTAGGATCAGATGTAACTTGACCATACAAATGCAACAAGCATAAACGACACAAGAGTATGGAGGAAAACTTGAATAGCTTTTATTGATAAACAAGAAAGAGCCAAGGGGAGTTACAACCAGTTGTTCTGACCCAGCATCATCATCTCAGCAAGGAAGCCCCTCTTCACCTCATACAAAGCTTAGATCACCCAACAATCTGATGTTTGTCTCAAGAAACCAACAACAATTCCTTACAATATGCAAAATTCCCGCCTCTGGATCTCTGGGATGAGGGATCCATATATATATATCTGTAAGGGAGATGAGTCAGCTTGTGACTTGATTAGTGTCTTCCCTCTGATTGTTCTTGCTTCCACTTAGAGATTGATGATCTCTTACTCATCCTTGGTCGAATTCAGAGAGGCAAGTGTCACGGGAGAAGTTTCTGGAAGCTTCCATTGCCTCTCCACCTTGCGGAATGACACTGCCATTTGTCATTTCTTGCCCATCGCACCCCATAGAAGGGCTTTTTGAAATGCAACGCACCCAAACAGTGTGTTTAGGTGAGATGCAACGCACTTTGCCTATGGAGCAGCTGAAATGATCCTGTTTTGACTAATTCTGAGCAGTTTTTCATGGAGAACTTCTGGGAGAAGCTGTAATCAGTTGACCTTTCTCCTTTAGGGGTTAGAACAACACTTTTAGGGACTTAGGAGGCCTTGGTTTATGGACATTTTATGCTTGGGGTTACAATTCCCAAAAATGTCTATAACAGTTTCCCCCTAAAGCATGAGGTCGTTAATCTTTCGATGTCGGGTGAAATGCTTTATTATGAGGATCCGAAGTTCTTTCAAGCTGGGAGGAGACCTGTAATAAGATACAATACAATACATTATCTTCATAATATTTTCATGATCTAGCTAAGGCGGCATTCCCATGCTCAACTTTATAAATTCATTTCATGTACATCTGACAGACAATCGTCTAAGTGTAGACTGATGATTCTGGTAGAGCCATCATCCCTTTGATTGGATGATTATTTGTGCAACAACAATGTAAATTTAATGTCTTTATTTCCTTGAATATATATCACAGCCCGGATGGATGAAACTAGATCCGGGGTCTTCAATCTCGTTCGATCTTCACTCGAAGTACAAGTCGATCCATGTGAGAGATGTTCTGGAGTCGAACATGGAAAGACATCGCCTGATTACCAGCCAATGATGTAAACTGTTAACAGGTGCAAGAGGAATCACCGATAATGATAATGACCCTCAAGGTACTGCAGTACAATTCATGTGGTGTGAATAAAGGACTTGACATCGAACACCACGCAAAATCTTTCAAATGAAGGCCATTGATGTAAACCTGTCGCCGGAAGTGAGAAACTTGCCATTGAGGCATGCAAGCTTCAAAGTACTGAACGGGGTGTTCCTAGATCGACTTCTTGGATAATGAGTTGATGTCGACAAGAAGTGATCCGTCACAAGAGGGCCTTAATGAATCCCACATCAATGACACGGAACAGAGCAAATGATTTTAATG
The DNA here is from genome assembly GCA_031772625.1 of Pinus tabuliformis. Classification (NCBI taxonomy): domain Eukaryota; kingdom Viridiplantae; phylum Streptophyta; class Pinopsida; order Pinales; family Pinaceae; genus Pinus; species Pinus tabuliformis. The sequence goes on along the minus strand of CM062819.1, from coordinate 1,221,056,460 downwards.
GAGGTGAAAACGATCTGGTGATATAAGGTTCAGGGTGGCGGTCATGAAAGAATGGAGTATAAATGTATTGTAGTGGGTGAGACACAGGTGAATTCTCTGAATGACTTCTCTTGAACATATCGGCGACATTGAATTGATGGATTGGTAGCATTAACCCCAAATGTGGATGGTGTGATGGGACCATGGTGATGTGACCGGTGAATGAAACAACCCAACCCGACTTGGATGCGGAGTGAAAGTGTCATGTTCAAGAGCGACTTGCTACCAACAAAGTTTCTTCAAGTTTTCTTCCCAATTTTTCCCCAATCATTGCTGACCAGTACCTCTTTATTTTTGTCAAGCTTGAGGAGGATAACATATTCTTTTTCTATAATTTGCCCTTCGGGCAAACCCATTGCTACGTTTTAGCAAGCCTAGCGATAGTGAAACTCGTTCTCGTCTATAGACAAGTTTGTCGCTATTAAGCTTTAATGAGTTTAACGACAAAGATAACTCGGTCCTTTTCAATTTTAGAGAGTCTGAAAAGGAACGTAAAGGTAACTCCGAAATTCCTTTTTCGTCATCTAATCCCTTAAGTCCGAAAAAGTATAAAACAATAAAAAAGGGATGAATTTTCGATCCGTTTAACGATCCGAATAAAACAAGTGCTCTATCTTTTTGTGTAATAATCCCTCAGGTCCAAAAAGATTAAAATCTAAACGAGGGATAGCACTTCCGGTCCCTTTAACGAGCTGGAGAGGCCAATGGCTTGACAATCTTTTCATATTTTACGAGTTAGTTGAAAAGAGCTTAAAGGAGACTCGTCTTTTGAGGAATGAGTGATAAAATTGGGTAGCAGTTGATTCCAGGTAAGGTTTGGAATTTTCCAATCACGGCAGTGTTACAAGGATGGCTAGTGAGATCACTCTTCGCAGCTGTTCCTCAAAAGGGGTAAACAATCAAATGGAGGTGAATGATCGGCCAATACAGAGTGGAGGTGATGATGAGATCACGACCAAGGCTTTTAAAGGCTGAAGTACTACATTCACGATGGTTATTTACTGGGAAATAGTTCATTTTTTAATGAGCTTAAACGCGGGGGGAAACATTTGCTCATGGCTTATGTTTATTTTTTAACGAGCTTGAACTATGCGCTAAAACTGCTCGATGTGGGTTTATTTTTTAACGAGCTTGAACCGTGCGGTAACACTGCTCGTGGTGGGTTTATTTTTTAACAAGCTTGAACCCTGCAGTAACACTGCTCGTGATAAGTTTGCATGCCCCTAGCATAATAACGCAAATCGAGGTGCATGGCCCCCAAGCTTCATTGCATTCAACTCGGTGGTTGGAATGAAGGTTTACCTTTGAGATTTGGAAAGGGGATTTGTTTCATTTTTTAATGAGGTTGACACAGTAAAAGAACTATCCTCACGACTCCTTGTTTCATTTTTTAACGAGGTCGACACGAGATAAGAACGTACTCGGAATCCACTGTATTTACAATATTTGATAGAAAATAAAAAACTGAAGGATGATTAAGGTTGCTGGAATAATCTTCGTGGTAATCCGGAAGATGGGAGCGATGGTGGTGATCTTCCCATGGTGCCTCTCCTATCATCATTGATTGAATGATTCCTTCATCTGTAGAATGTACATGCGACCAAGGATCTGAAAAGGTGCCATATTCCTTAGACCTATCTATCCAAACACTCGATGAGCGTTGATTTGGGTTTTCTCCCCAGGCCAAGAAAATTGATTGCTACAATATTTCTAAAATGGCGATGATCCATGCTGACAAAATGTTTAGGAATCTTCTGAATCCATTAGATATAGAAGATTTCATATTGCAGGTTTCCACTGTGGCCGCTTCCGCTAGATTACTCGGAGGCGGTAGGGAAAAAGTACCCATTAAGGCAGGGTCTTTTAGGAGGCCTACTCCAATATTTTGAAGCGAATGATTGCTTCCATGGATCCTTGGAATGCTTCCCGTAACTTGTGAACTGTTGGGGAGAAATGTTTGTTGGTTGACGATTGTAATTCCTCCTTGGAAGGGAAATGCAATCTTTCTGAAGTAGGTCGACACAACTTCGGCCATGGCATATATCGAGGGCCTTCCCAGTAGGATGTTGCAATCGAGGTTTCCATCGATTACTTCAACATCAATTTCTACTGTTTTTCCCCCTAGTTCAACTTGCAAGTTACCTAAAATCCCGTATGGAGTGTATGATCATCCATCAAATGCTTTTAACATTGTTGACGATCGCGACAAGGGTGGTGAGCCTAAATTTTTCCAGCAACTCATCGACATAATACATGTAGATGCCCCCTCATCAATAATTGTTCGATGAACAGTTTTGTTGAGGGCTTTCACTTGAATAACGAAAGCTAGTTGAGCTGGTAACTGAGGGTCATATCCTTTATGATCAAAGGCCACAAGAATGGAATCCATTGGGTCAATCCCACCTATTGCTGATAATAAAGCTTGCTTTTGGGAGAGGCAATTTTGCGGTACCTCAATTGTCGACATAGCGGACGGTGATTGGGCCAGGTCCTCTACTTTATTATAATTCTGTGCTACTTTTGCATGAGGATTAAATGTCGATTTGTGCACTACGCCCTTTGGCGACTTTATCATTGGTTCAGGAATGATGGGTGGCACAACTTCGGTCAAAGTTGTTGTCGAACTACTAGGTTGTTCATTAGCCTTGTTATTCGACAGCTGTGGATTCCTGTAATCTTTATTCCTTGTCAAAGCATCGTTTTGCTGCTTTGAGATAGACAACATAAGCACTTGGGATCGGGAAGCATTTTGATTAGCAACCAGCTTGGTTCCCGGGTTTGGAAATGGATCAATCAATATTGCTGAGGTTTTCGAACTCTTAAAGAGTTTCTTAACTTCAACTTTATGTGGACAATCTCTCGTCCGATGATCCTCATCGCATATATGACACCCCGCAGGGGGTTTCCTTTTCCCAAAAGGGTTTGCAGAAGCTTTTTCAGGAGATGACTCATCCTGCTTCTTCTTTCTCCCTTTCTTTTTCTTCTTGCCTCCTGGTTGCTTCGTTTCTTTGCCTTTGTCAGTCGAGACAGCATTTACTTCCGAGGCGAGAAGTTCCTCATTTGCATTTTGACCAGAAATCTTACGGGCCTTTTTGGATGTAGCCTTTATCTATTTTGTTTCTGTTGCGCCAATCACGACATCGCCGGCATGAGAGTCATTGTTTGATTTAGGAGGAGGAGGAACAGAGAATTTCGGTCTAGGGGCGTTAGGTATTTTATCATAGAGCGTGCCAGACTGAGTGTAAATCAAGTCCAAATATTGTGCACGAGCGATAACTTGCTCTTCTGTGACGACTCCCCCTTTTGCCACATCTTCCGTGATGGAAGGTAGTAATGACTTGATAAACCATTCAGCTAAGAGCTGATCGGGAACATATGTTTTCACCATTCTACGATGACGTCGCCACTCATGTATATGATCAGATATGTGAGTGGCCGTCGTTTGTTTGAAGTTGGTAAGAAGTTCCATTCCCATTTCGTACCTTATTGGTAACTGAAAATGGGTTAAAAATGTTGTGGCTAGGGTACTGAAGTTGTTGAATGAAGCTCTAGGCAATTCGATGTACCATTTTTCTGCTGGACCAGTTAACGTCCTCTGAAAAAGGTGAAGCCTAATCGAATCATCGTTTAGGGTGTTTGATGAACACCACAGATGAAAGGTCATCACATGATTCGACGGATCTTCACCCATATTTCCATTAAATTTAGGAATATCTGATGGAAGTTTATGCAGAATCGCTGGCCACCAAGGGGCATAAGCGATTAGATCGTTTGTTAACCGATTTAAATCAGGGAACTCTAAAGTTGCCACGAAGGGTAACTATTGATTCAGGTTAGGTGAAGCATACCCAGGATAAGATGGGATTGCCTGAGCAGTTGGTCTCTGCATACCAGCATAATGCATTTGATGCTGGTAACTTTGGTAAGGTTGGTGGGCATGACCATTGTAAAATGGTTGATTTTGACCGTTTTGAATATACAGCTGCCGACTATTTGCAAAGATTTGTTGCTCAGAACCTTGGTATACTTGTTGGAACTGCGGTTGTTGGTATTGTACTAGCCATGGTTGTGAAGCCATGTGCTGTTGCCCGATACTAACTGTTTGACCAAGATGAGGGGTAATTGTACCCATTTGAACCCGTGTCATTCCACCAGTCGGCGATTGTGGTTGAGTCGCAGGGTCAAGGGGCTGTTGCATTACAACCTGAGAAACTTGAGGTTGGCATACAACAGGCAGCGCTTGAACTTGTGACACCGTCACAATAGCTGGCGTAGTTGGTATATTTGACATAGGTAAGCATTGTTGCATCGAATATACAACTCTTGGTTGTTGAGGTAGTATCGGTACCCAACCGCTTGAAGTAATTCCAGCATAACCCGAATTTTGTTGTGAACTCCCGTATGGCTGTCCTCCCAGAGGGGATAATGAAAGGGTATACTGCCCCCCATACGGTGGTAATCGAGTACTCAAGGAAATGGTTTGCTCTTGAGGGCCGGACTGCCCAAATTGACCTCCAAATGGATCAATTTGTTGAGACTCAACATAAGATTTTTCGGATATTATCTCGGATGAACAAATAGGAACAAACCATACCGTCGAAATGGCCCCTGAGTGGGCTCCTTCTAGCGATTGAGAGCTAGTTGGGACAGATGGTATACCGGCGCACATTGTTGGAGTGATAACAGGGAGTTCTGTCGTTGCTGTGTTAGACGACACAGTCCTAGATGTTGATGGTTGCTCAGACATTTCTAGTCTATCCAAAAGATTACCTAGCGATTCTACAGGAGCTTCGTTGGCGGTAGACTAACTTCTGATGAAGAAGGATACAGAGTGATCCCGACTCCAAATTGCGATGGAGTACTAGATGGAGGATCTTCCACAATCTCTTCTATAGTAATCAAACCAGGTGGAAGGGGTAGACCGTCAGGTCCGTAGAATATTTCTGGTGCCGAAGAAGGTATGGAATCGGCAACGACAGATGTTTGAGGAGCAACACTCTCCGAACCGGTTGTAGATGGAACTGGTTCAGTGATACAAGTGTTTACCCTCAAACTAGGATCAGTACTACTGTCCTTCTGTGGCTGCTAAACTTCTTTTGTAAAGGTAGGGATACCAGAAATGTTTGGAGTAACCGGAGTCTCTGATGTTGTTGGAACACTTGTTCTAACTTTAACAGGAGATTTGGAACTGGTTAAACGAGTTCGCTTTGTCCATACTAGCTTCAATTCTGGAGACAAAGACGGTTGACTCGTAAGCCTCCGCGAATGACGGGGTTTCAATTGACTTTCTTCCACGATTACGGATTACTCGATCAACTAAAAATAAAGGGGAAGTATGTTTCTGAATTAGATGAATTTTAGACGCTTTGACACAACTTGTTTTTTCAATTTTTAAGAGTCGAGAAAAAACAAAAGATGACTCTAGTCGCCTTCAATTTTTAATGAGCCTGAAGTGACAAGTGCTCAGATGGACCTTTTCCGTTAAGGAGTCTGAAAAGGAACGAAAGGGACTGCTCTAGAAATCTAGGTAGAGGGATTACCAAACCAATCGCAAAACTGCAGAATACTTTTTACGGTACGGCAGTCAATCTTCCCGAATGTTGTGTTCAGTGAATTGCGATCGATAGGGCAGCAGACACGGATTCCTATGGATAAAGGATTAAACCTATTGTGGTCTCCCAAAATATACTCGACGGTACATGGGAGCACAAGTACGTACTGGCACTTATCGTCTCAAAGTGGAGGAATCACCCAACCATCAGTGAGAACAACAGTTACCATGCTTTACCACGTCGGAATACGTCTCTAGCCTAGACTTCTAAATGTTGTGCATTAGGTTCCAAAGCATTGTTAGATTCATTGAATTTATTTTATAGTTGATCTTTTTTATGAAGTTTGTCTTTCAGATTCACCGCGAGATGTAGTATAATTCCTAAAATGCAATCTATGATGAGAAACAATCTTTTTATCTTCTTTGTGCAATGAAAATCCTAGCTACTAAGGAAAGAAAGACAAAATTCTTTCACAAAGAGCAAAGAGCACACTCTAAATGCACTTTCCTAAATCAAACCAATCAGACTGTCTAAATGCAAATGCACATGCATGTATTTGTTTTCGACTTTCTTAGTATATGAATGATAACAATAAAGTTGATGCACAAATCTGAATTTCTTTTCAAGCGATAATTATCAACAAGTTTCTTTTCGAAATAAAAAATGGAGACAATCACAACACCTTACGATTTTGAAATGAATACTTGTTTTCGACACTAGAAAAATTACAAATTCAGACCAAAAACAATAGTAACAGGATAACCGACTATCAACAACAATCAAACTCTTTCCTATGATTGAAATCGACACTTTCAAATCAAAGGACGACAGTGAGATTATGTTACTTTTTGCAAAGGAGAACTGAAAATGACTCAACAAACACACAAAAACATTTACAGTTCTTTTGTACAAAGGAGGCGGAATAACAGCAAGGAAAATGGGTTTCAAACAGAGATATATTGATCACAGGTAGCAAAATTCATGAATAGAACTAGAAAGAATGAATCACAGAAACCAAAATTTCACAATGCCTAGTCTGATCAGCGCACCTGTAACACAGGGAATGTGGAATGCAGCGCACCTACTACACTCGGGAAGTGCGCTGAATTTCAGATTCTCAGAACAGTACCTGCGCTGGGCCAGAAATGAGACTTTGCTTGGGTTCCGGGTCATAGTTTGCAGTTCAGTTCATGGGTTTTGGCCGAGCAAAAGGTAATCAGTAATGTAACAATCAAGGGTAGATCTAAGGAGGATCTAAGAGCTACCACAAGGGGCAATCAGAGAGTTCGTGAATCAGTTGTTTAAATCATAAACAAATCCCGGAGATTGACTGAAGTGGCATTTATCTACTTTGCATTTGCATAGCAAATGCAACTCGAAAGCTACCTGGCACGACTTCAGACTCCGTCTGTAAGTTTATGAAATAGACAACAAGGAAGATAAACAAACAAACTAATTCGTCCCCAGTGGAGTCGCCATTTCGTTACAGGGAAATGTGTCTACTCAGAACTGCTTATCCCACTAAGGTGTGATAGCTACCTTAGAAACAAACAAAGTAAAGCTACTTTCGTTTTTCCTTTATGAAGTATAGATAGAGAAGAACAAAGCAGACCAACCTTTGTCTTGCGCTAATCTCCTGGTTCGATTCCTCTCTTCCTTGATAGTCTTTCGCTACTTGTTCCCTTGCACGCCCATCTTCATAGAGTACCTGTAAGATCATAGTAGCATAGCACTATACAAGAACATAGATCTATAATCATAAATAATCTAGGATCAGATGCAAATTGACCATACAAATGCAACAAATACAAATGACACAAGAGTATGGAGGAAAACTTGAATAGCTTTTATTGATAAACAAGAAAGAGCCAAGGGGAGTTACAACCAGTTGTTCTGACCCAGCATCATCCTCTCAGCAAGGAAGCCCCTCTTCACCTCAGACAAAGCTTAGATCACCCAACAATCTGATGTTTTATCTCAAGAAACCAATAGCAATTCCTTACAATATGCAAAATTCCAGCCTCTCGATCTCTGGGATGAGGGATCCATATATAGATATCTGTAAGGGAGATGAGTTAGCTTATGACTTGATTAGTGTCTTCCCTATGATAGTTCTTGCTTCCACTTGGAGATTGATGATCTCTTACTCATCCTTGGTTGAATTTAGAGAGGCAAGTGTCACAGGAGAAGTTTCTGGAAGCTTCCATTGCCTCTCCACCTCACAGAATGACACTGCCATTTGTCATTTCTCGCCCATCGCACCCCATAGAAGGGATTTTTGAAATGCAACGCACGCACACAGTGTGCTTAGGTGAGATGCAACGCACTTTGCCTATGGAGCAGCTGAAATGATCATGTTTTGACTAATTCTGAGCAGTTTTTCATGGACAACTTCTGGGAGAAGTTGTAATCAGTTGGCCTTGCTCCTTTAGGGGTTAGAACAACACTTTTAGGGACATAGGAGGCTTTGGTTTATGGACATTTTATGCTTGGGGTTACAGTGCCCAAAAATATCTATAACACCCTTCCTCTTGAAGTTTTGTTAATATTGTTTGAATTGGGATGTTCTACAACTTTTGAATGAGCTGCCACACTTCTTCGTCCTTCTTGCATTCATCCCTTGCTTCATTTATATAATCTGGTTGGATGATAGAAATAGCACAAGACAGTGCTTCCACATCCTCATCCCTTCTTGAGAGTGCATCTGCAACAAAATTTTTCTTCCCTTTTCTGTAGATGATGTTAAAGTCATAACCCAACATATTTGTCACCCATTTTTCTATTCTTCTAAAGATAATATTTTTTCTAAAACTTATTTAAGACTATCATGATCCATTTTTAGCTTGAAGTGTCTTACCATTGGGTAAGGTCGCCATTTCTTAAGTGCATGTAGTATTGCCAACATTTCCTTATCATAAATAGCTTCCTTGAGATGTAGCTGTAAAAATACCCAATCACCTACATCAAAACATTTTTCATTGCGATGTTGATCTACCTGTTGTTTCATTCGATTCTTCACCAAAGTGGCGTTATCCTTTAAAAGTTGGAGAACATGTTGTTGATGCTCGATGTGATCTTTCACTGCCTGAACCTTTTTCTTCTTGATATCTCCTTCTATCTTGAGAGTTTGAGGAGTGGTAATTTCTTCCAATGCTTTACAAAATATGGTCAGATTCATTTCTTGATGCTTGATGTGATCCTTCACTTCTTGAACATTTTTCTTCTTGATATGTCCTTCTATCTTGATTGTTTGAGCAGTGGTAAATCCGGCCAATGCATTACAAGATATGGTTGGATTCATTTCTTCTTTCTCGATGTGATCTTTCACTTCTTGAACCTTTTTCTTCTTGATATGTCCTTCTATCTTGAGAGTTTTAGGAGTGGTAATTCTTGCCAATTCCTTACAATGTATGGTGAGATTCATTTCTTCTTTCTCTGGGGTTGGTTCCTGGTGTATATCCTCTTCTTTTGATGTTTATTGATCCTTTTCTTCCTCCTCTTCATAATCTATGTAAAATAATTTTTTCTCAACACACTTATGAGCTTTAGTGCATTTGCTATCGCAATTGTAACAAAGCCCTTTTTCTCTTTTTTCTTCCAATTTTTGTGGTGTAAACCTTGTAGGTTGTGGAGGGTTAGGAGAAAAAACACTTCCATAATTATAGTCATGAGTGGTGGGATTCCTTATTTCCATAATTTTTCTTTTAATTTTTCTTGCCCACTTGAATGCCTTCTCCAATGAATCAGGTTCCCAAAGATGAACCTCATGTTGAATGTTATCCTTTAAAGTACCTATGAAGACATCAATCATTTGCTTCTCTGGAATATCTTTTACCCTTATACTCACTTTTTGAAATTCCTCAATGTGCTCTGCCATTGAACACTTTTGTTTGAAATTTATCAATTGGTTAGAGAATATGTTTCTCTTTGTATCTTCATAATGTGCTATCATTTCCTCCATAAAAATTTACCATGTAACAAGTTTCTTATGAGAAAAAATCCCTTTATACCATAAAAATTGATCTGGTTCTAAATATGAAGATGCAATACGTACCTTTTGTAACAATTTCACCTCATGTAGATCAAAATATTGCTCCATCTGTGGTATCCAATTTATCGGATCCTTGCCATCAAACTTCCTCATATCGCCTTTTATTGATTTAATGATCTCTATTTTGAAATCATGACTTGCAGTAGCCCTCTGCATCCTCCTTCCAATGCCACTAGTCTGATAGAAATTGGATTCTCCAAGAAAGAGTTATGCACAATCTCCCAAGATGACCTGATTATATACCTTTCCAGAAGAGTGAACTTGTATAAAGTGCCACGTGTCACTATTTTGACCTTCGAACCTGAACAATATACACAAGAAACTATAGTCTGTCCTCATTCTACAACTTCTTATGAAATTTCAATATGATGCTCAGAGAGATAGTTATGATAACTTTCCCTACGTCACCTGTTTGGGATGTAATTCGCGAGCCTCTAGAAGCCCTAAATTCCTCAGATAATATATCTGAAAATACAGCGAGAAAAGATCTGAAATTCGAACCTGATGTTCAGACCAAATTCTTCTCAAATGTGTTTTTTGTTGAAGTTCTGAAACTTTGTAGTGAAACAGTTATAGCGAAAATTCCACGATGGCCTGTTTTAGATGAAGTTTTGGAGCTTGCAAAAACTCTAGCTTCCTCCAACCATATATCCTAAAATATAGCGAGACAAGATCTGAAATCCAGACCCGAGGTTTACCGTGATTTCATCTCAAGTGAGTTTTTTTTTAGCTTCTAAAACGTCGCTGAAAAATAGTTATAGCGAAAATTCCATGATGACGTGTTTGGAGCAGCCAAACCCTAGAATCCAAAGCTCTGATACCAAATGTTATGAAACCAACTCACAAAAAGATAGAAAATATGGATGAACTCCTTAGAATTCAGCCTCTTCGAGGGGGAAACCTCCTTTACATTACATAAATGAACAATTCTTGGATGATAAAAATGGCAAGACCTCCTTTCTATATATAGGAGTCTAAGGGGTCATAATATAATTAGAGCCAACATAACAATAATATATTTAAGGGCACAATAATAACAATAGTAGGCTTCTATGGGGCACAATAATAACAATATGGGGACTACATGGGTACAACAATATAATAAGGGGGTTGTACTAATAACAATAAGGGGTTACACTAGTAGTATAGGGTCCTAACAGGATGATTGTGGCCTTGGTTCTCGGGAGAACGATAAGTTCCTTCTCTATTGTACCCTAAGAACCCTAGGTGGTTGGGGTATAAGTGCACTTTTCTTGGGCTATCTTACGGAAGGTTCGAGCCTTTGAAGGAGAAGCGTAGCGATAGTTGTCCTTATATGGCCCTAGAGGGTACTTACAGATCAATTAGGGTAGTTGGAACTCTTGGGATCCATAGTGTTCTAAGACATCCCTAACTGGCCTGACTTGGAACCCTAGAAGGGAATTGGCACAACTCGATGGACTATGAGTGTAGAGAAGGGGGTGCATTAACTTAGGTTGTGTAGGCTAATGGGGGGATGTGAGCTTGTTTGTTGGAGGTTGTTGGAGTTGATAACTTGGCCCTACTCATATTTGATATTGAACATGTACCCAGCCTAGGCAATTGTTTTCATTTTCAATTCAAGGCCCCAACTCAAGGGCGACCCATACTGAGAGAGATAGAGTAACATGATCTATCGCTGGGTGGAATGTCAAATGTCTATAGAAAGTCAATTTTTATTCTCATATGAGTGCTCGAACTTGTTTATGTTGTTTATGGTTCTAATGCATGTTATTATTCTTTTTTTTGTTATGATATGTTTTATTGTGTGTATGTGTATTATGGTATTGATAGTATTGTGAGTGGAATTACCCCCACTGAGTAGTGAGAGGATGTTACACCTCCCAACATCTTGAGATAATATAAGTTTTTGGTAATTCCCCCTTTCTTTTCTTCCTTACTTTGGTCTAAACATGTGAACACATTCTCTCTTTTTCATGTTCAACACTTAGGTAATATTCTCTTCATTGCTTTAATGTTTTGTTCTTTGTTCTTGTTTACTCCTTGGTGGTTTTCATAGCTAGACATGCTCTATCTTCGTTGGATTGACCTTTTCATTTAAACTAAGTGGAAGGGTATGTAGCACTTATTAAATTTAAATTCTAAAGTAATTTTTTTTGTTTTTTGGACGCTATATTTGGTGGTTGGGCCTGCCTATTGTTTTGTGTATGGATTTTGCACATGGTTTTGGACATGATGGTTATTTTCCCATGGTATCTTGTAGATCTGCTCAAGTCAACTACAATTATGTTATAATCTATTGTTAATGGATTTGGGTTTATGAATGCTTTGGCATGTATATATATTTATTGTAGCATTGAGAGGAACATAATGAAAAATCAATCTAGTAGTCTTGGTTTTTCGGATCTAGGGGAAAACCTCTGCGTATTTGTTTTGTGCTTCTCTCCATTATATATTTTCTGTGTTTTAAGAATTTATTTACAGGTAATATTTGTACAAGGTTAAAACATACATTTTGTATCAGAGTTGTTTCAGATTCAAGGGGACGACTTTGTTGCTGAGGGGTTTTTCTCGGTCCCGCGGTAGAACCTGTTCAGTAGGATATCTGCAGCATCAATTCTTGTGGTGAAAAAAGATGGTGAGTAATGGAAATATAGAGATCGATAAATTTAATGGTTATATTTTTGAGTTATGGAAAATCAATATGGAGGATCTATTGGGTGGATAAAGATCAATGGGTTACGGTAGACTTGGGTACTAGACCAAAGACAATGTTAGCTAAAGACTAGGCAAAGTTTGATAAAAAAGTGAACAGAACAATACGGTTGTGTATCTCGAATTCAGTATTGTTGAATGTATCAGGGGAAGCTACAATGAAGGCTTTGTGGGACAAGTTAGGGAATTTGTACTAATATAAGTCTATGGTGAACAAACTATTCATGTGGAAAACATTATATAACCTGAGGATGAAGGATGGAGACACAGTGACAGAGCACCTAAATTCCTTTAATATTGTGGTAAGCCATTCGTTATTTGCTGGTATTAAAATTTTAGATGAAGATAAGTGCATTCGTTTCTTGTGTTATCTACCAAATTCTTGGGATAGCATGGTTGTTGCAATAGGTGGCAATTAGCTACATTGAATTTTGATGAACTACTCTCATCCTTATTGTCGGAGGAGATGAGACAGAAAAATATGGAGGGCCATAATGGAGATGACTTGTCTGTACAAGGAAGGTCCCATAACATAAAAAAAAATAAGTCCTTCATTGGGAGATCTAAATCTAGAGGGAGATTTAAATCTCTAGGGAAACCTGTGAAGGTGTGCTAGAAATGCGGAAAGGAAGGGAACTTCAAAAAGGACTTTAGATCTAAAGATCTTGATAAAGGAAAGGGATCTGATGATGCTCCTTCTATGGAGGTAAAAACCACCTCAGATGAAGGTGGGGATGTGTACTGGTCTTCTTCTTCATGTACACATGTAGATCATGAGACATTTTTGATTGATAGAGATCCATCCCATCACTTTGGGAGTGGTTCTATGAGTATGAGAAATATGATGGTGGTGATGTCTTCTTAGGGGATGACAAGATGACTAGAATTGTTGGATGTGGAAAATTCAAGTTGAAGTTGCAAGGTGGAAGGATTAGAACACTTCTGGGTGTTCTGCATGTTCTTGCATTGGACAGAAATTTGATTTCTGTAAGCAAGATGGATGATGTAGGTGTAAAAATATTGTTCAAGAAAGATACTTGAAAGATGGTTTGGGGATTAATGTATTCATGCGGGGAGTTTGGATTGGAAATCTATATAAGCTTCTGGGTAGTACTGCTATTGATTGATGTAATAGTTCTGTGGTTCTTGAAAGTGGAGCAAATAATCTAGTGGCCTCTGGAGAAAAGACAATGCTATGGCATCAAAGGCTTGGACATATTGGAGAGAAGGGCCTGCAAATACTTCATGGTAATGGTATGGTAGAATGTATTTCCAATTTATTTCTAGATTTTGATTTCTATGAACATTGTGTATATGGGAAGTAGAATCAGGGGAGTTTCCCCTCTGGTGCTAAGTGGGCGAAAGGGATATTAGAGCTTGTGCGCAGTGATGTGTTTGGACCTATGTCGGCTCCATCATTGGCTAAGCTTGTGTATTATGTATCATTTACTGATGACTTCTCAAGAAATACTAGGATATATTTCCTTAGGAAGAAATATGAAGTCTTTGGCAGGTTTAAAGAATTTAAGGATCTGGTAGAAAACCAAACAAAGAAGAAGATAAAGTTGTTGAGAAAAATGATGGTGGAGAGTTTTGCAAGAAGGAATTTGAAGACTTATGTAACAAGTGTGGTATAGAATGACAAAATACTACTACATACACACCTCCGAAAAATGAATTTGCAAAAAGAACGAATAGGACGTTGATGGAAAAAGAAAGAAACATGCTCAGTCATGCTAGGTTATGACATGAATTATTGGCAGAGGTGGTAGAGACTACATATTATGTGGTTAATAGATCACCTTCATCAGTTTTGGAGGATAAGACTCCACATGAGGTATGGAGTAATAAGAAACCCTCTCTTTCACATCTGATGGTGTTTAGCTATGATGCATATGTACATGTTCCAAAGCAGAAAAGAACCAAGTTGGATAGTAAATATGAAAGGTGCATATTTATTGGGTATAAGGATGGTTTAAAAATTTATAATATTTGGAACCCAGCAACAAGGAAGGTTGTGTACAACCGAGATGTGGTGCTTAGAGAGGTGAAATATGTTATTAAATGTGAATTCCTACCAAAGGAACTTGAGAAGATAGAGTTTGAGCTAAAGGATGAAGAATCAGACTCTACAACAGAACATGAATAAGAAGATGAAGAGCCACAAACTCCAGCTATCAAAAGATTAGTTCAAGAAAGAAGGCAGCCAACAAGGTACAATCCATTTGATTTCAGTTCAAACTTTTCATTATCTATTACTGAGGAAGATCCCAAAAATATCGGGGAGGTAGTAGATTCAGAGGATGGAAAACTCTGGAAAGAGTCCATGGTTGATGAAATGTCATCTTTGGACAAAAAATGAGGCTTGGGATCTGGTGGAGTTTCCAACTAGAAGGAAACCCATTGGATGAAAATGGGTGTTTAAGAAGAGGATGAATGTAGAAGGAAAGGTGGAGAAATAAAAATCTACTTTGGTGGAAAAAGGTTATTCCAAGGTGCCAGGAATTGATTTTGGTGATATTTTTATGGTTGATGAAATGTCATCTTTGGACAAAAATGAGGCTTGGGATCTGGTGGAGTTTCCGACTAGAAGGAAACCCATTGGATGAAAATGGGTGTTTAAGAAGAGGATGAATGTAGAAGGAAAGGTGGAGAAATACAAATTTAGTTTGGTAGAAAAAGGTTATTCCAAGGTGCCAGGAATTGATTTTGGTGATATTTTTATCTTGTTGCCAAGGTAGATTCTATTATATTACTTTATCTATGCTTGTTGCTTTTTATTTTGAGGTAGAATAGATGGATGCAAAGATAACATTTCTTAATGGGGGTTTGGAAGAAGATATCTACATGAAGAAACCTAAAGGCTTTGCAGTGAAGGTTAAGAAAGAACTGGTATGCAGGTTAAAGAAATATGTGTATGGGTTAAAACAGTCACCAAGGATGTGGTATCAGAAATTTGATACATATATACAGGGACTTGGCTTCACCAGAAGAAAATCAAATCACTGTGTGTTTTTAAATTAATTGGTGACTATGCTATTTATTTGGTCTTGTATGTGGATGATATGTTGCTGATTAGAAATAACAAACAAATTGTCCAGGATTTGAAGACCCAATTTTCCTCCAAATTTGACATGAAGGACCTTGGTGCTGCAATCTATATTTTGGGCATGGAAATTAAACGATATTGGGAAAAAAGGATTATCTAGTTAAATAAGAGAAAGTATGTCGAGACAATATTGTGGAGGTTTAATATGTAGGACAGTAAACTGGTAAGGTTCGTATTCCTATAGGTGTAAAATTATCTACTGAACAGTGTCCCAAGACACAAGAAGAGGAAAAGGACATGTCCTATGTTCCATATGCAAGTGCAGTCGGTAGCCTGATGTATGCAATGGTTCGTATTAGACCATACATTGAACGTATAGTGGGAGTATTGAGTATGTTTATGTCAAAACCAAGGAAGGAGCATTGGACAATCGTAAAGTGAGTTTTCACATATTTTTGTGGCACTAGTGATTATGTTCTATGCTACTGAGGAAGACCAAGATTAGATAGAGTTTTGGACATCTATGGCTTTGTTGATGTAGACTAGGCAAGAGATCTGGATCATAGATGATCTATAAGTGAGTATGTGTTTAACCTATTTGTAGGTGTAGTCAGTTGGATGAAAAAGAGACAGTTTGTAGTAGCACTTTCAACTACAAAGGCAGAATACATGGCAGCCACTCATGAAAGCAAGGAAGTAGTTTGGTTGGAGAGATTATGTTCAAGTATTGCATTAGTACAACGAGCTATAAGGATAAATTGTGATTGGAAAAGTGAATATTTCTTGGAAAAGAACTCTACTTATCATTCAAAGACAAATCACATTGATGTTTAGTATCACTTCGTGAGGGATATGGTTGAGGACAAAAATGT
The DNA here is from genome assembly GCA_031772625.1 of Pinus tabuliformis. NCBI lineage: Eukaryota > Viridiplantae > Streptophyta > Pinopsida > Pinales > Pinaceae > Pinus > Pinus tabuliformis. Next base: position 1,221,040,203 of record CM062819.1, on the reverse strand, counting down.
GTTTCTCATAAACGTTGACACTTTGAAGAATGTTTTAGATGCATTGACGAAGTCTGTGAGCACTAAGAAGTTTTTGTTACGTAAAGAAATAATGGGCATTTCAGGGTTGGACCAATGACTAAGCTCTCTCATGACACCCTATGTGGAAAGAAAACAACAAGTGGGAGAATGTTGGGTGTGTGTTATATTCTTTCCACAACTATCCCCCCTTCACGGGGTTAGGGGTATCTACCATGGAAAAAAAATGGACCCTATATTAGGTTGGTGGACCTACCTATGGCTTTGTGCATGGGTTTTATACATGCTTTTGGGCATGATGGTTTTCTTCCCATGGTATTTTGCAGATTTGGTTAAGGGAACTACGGTTATGTTCTAATCCATTGTTAATGGATTGGGGTTTATGAGTGATTCAGCATGTATATATATGTATTGTAACGTTGAAAGGAACATAATGAAAAATAAATATGGTAGTCGTAGTTTTTGGATCCAAGGAAAATCTCTGTGTATTTGTTTTGTGTTTCTTGCCATTGTATATATATTTTTTAAGAATTCATTTGCAGGTAATTTTTTTATAGGGTGAAAGCGTACATCCTGCACCTGGGCCATCCCAACCATGGGCTATAATGTAGTGAACTCTAGGGCCAAATTGACCAACTCACAGGGCCACAACCAACCAAATTTATAGATATGTCGAAGAAAATGTTATGTGATTATTTTTCTATGTTGTTACATTATTTGTAAACTTATGGCCTTATTATGTTTGTATTTAGTTAATTATGTGCATACATTAGTAGATATATACTTTTTTCCACTATATTTATACTAGTTTGTCATTCTAGTGGTTTGACTATGCTCAAATATATATGTTATGGGTATATTTTGCATATATGGTTGTGTTGAAGGTTGGAACTTGACTGCCTCAACATCGAGGAACACCACCCGGTTGGGAGCTTAAAGAAACTGTGTTTCCATTGAAATTGGTGGGTCCGACTGGTTATAAAGGGACCAGTTTATCGTTTTAAAGAGATTTAGTATAGTAACAGAATGAAAAGTGATGAAGTTATTTTATCTCTAATGATAAAATTACTAAATAAACTTATTCTACTTATTTCCCGAGATAGTACATCTTTGTATGTAATTCAAAGAAAGATTTGACAAAGTATATAACAATATAGATCTTTCAATACTTTGATGATAAGGAAGCATATATGATAAATTAAATTAATTAAATAGTTAATTAATTTAGTTAGTTAAAACTCAATAACATAAATGATGTCATTATCTCATAGATAATCACAAATCATTCAATTCTACACATCAATAGTGATAATGACCAATTATTTTCAAATACTTTACCTAACAAAACAATGCATAATAATTTAACTATCTAATTCAGTAATACATAACTATAACATAAAGATAATAGTACCTGATGCATTAGTGTTGTGCTTATGAAAAAGATAGCTTTCAGGCTCAGCTTCTTAATTAGATAACTTTGGATCAAACAATAGTGCAAGTTCAAAGTTGTCTTCTCAAAATTCTGGACCCCTTTCTAAATGCATGAAAGGGGTTTACATAAATTATCAATATTACAAAAATAGTAAACTTAAAATAAAATTCTTCAAAAAAGCTTCAACAAACTAAGCTAACATAAAGGAAAACTAAATTAATGATTTGTTTTAACAAGAACTTATGACTACACTTCATATTGATTCTTCATCTCCTCTTTGAGATTATATATGTCATGAATGGCTTCAGCTGTGGAGGGTGTACTAGACGCATGCACGTTTGTCCCATAAACACTGCATCACTAAGCATTGGAAGAAATTGTATTCTTGAATTCGAGAGACACCTCAGCATGAGCTGCTGACTATGAGGCTTCACTAGAAAACGCCAATCACTTTAAAGGTTCATTTGTGATAAACTATTAATGTCTTGAACTTTACTTTTAGATGTTTCCTACCAATATTGTTTTAAAGATTTCACATCTAGCAAAGTGTCCTTCGGGCATTCTTGAATTAGATTGGCTTGCAATAAGGTATTTGTAGTGTATTCGGTGAAATTGAGGCAATATTTCTGGCTCTGATAATAACCATTTCTACCCATTTCATTTTGATATCCTAGACACCGAAAATGATATCCTTCTGTGATTCTTCAATTGCAGTAAGATCAGATGATCTTCCTGAGCATTGCCTTGCCAATCTATATACTCATAAATTTTCTCGTCACTATCTTCATAAAACATCATCAAATTAGACAGTTGGTTTACTAAATAATCGTTGGTCTTTGGAAAGTCATGAATTAAAGCCAATTTGTGACAGAAGATAGCCTGTTTCTTTGTTATGAGTATGTCGAGTTCTAATGCCTCCTTGCAAACTTGATTTATCTCTAGATTTTCCCTTAGCTAGTTTATCCTTTGTTGCAATTGCAGTATCTGTTTATCCTTGTCTTTCACTTCATATTCAAAATGTAGCTTTATATCATTAAAAAATTTATGTAACTCGGTAAGATTTGCTTTCCATTATTCCTCAATCACTTGCTTTTCAATCTGGAATTTTTGTTCTAATTGAACAATCCTTTGATCTTTTTCCTTCATTATCAATTGTGTTTATGTAGCTTTATCAATGGTAGCACTAGCGTAAGCTCCTGTGAGTTGAGATAATCTGTTCAATTCCTCATCATGGTATGTTTGAGCTCCTTTCCAAAAAACTTGAAAAGGAGTTTGATTTGTAACTAGCTCTTGTGACGGCTCTAACTTTATTTTCTTCCTTGACCTACTCATTACTGCTTTATGATTTGGACTGTAAAATAAGTACAAAGGTGAGATCTCTTCAATCTTCAGGACTATCTCGGTAGTAGGGAATGCATGAATTATTTTCATATCATTGGTAACAATCGATTGATTCACAATCTCAACATTAATGTTATTCTAGGGAGTTTTAGGAATAGTATTCCGTTGGGAAGCCTCAATAGTAAATGAGGTTATCCATGTAGTTTCTAAAACCTTTTATGTCTCTCTACTGACTATAACATGTTCTTCTTGTATATTGACCAATATACCTGTAACCCAAGTTTCCTATGTTGTCAAAACACTGTTGAACTCCTCCCATACGTCATCCAATTTATTCTCTTCTTTAATTTCGCTTATTTGCTCAATAGTTATAGTAGTTGCTTCAGAGACTTCAGAAATAATTGGAGCTTTTGAAGAGGAAGATGATGCATCTCAAACTTCTGAGTTCTGTCAAAATCGGTTTAACGGGGATTGTAGCAAATGGGATATTATTCGCTAACGATATTGATTGAGTCTAATCAATTCGTTGGGACTTAGACGATCTGCTGCCAATTTTTCTACCATGTAATACTCTAGAACCATTTCAAACAAATCATCAAACTTGTCAAGCTCGCTTGAAAATGGTTTGAGCTTAGCTTGTGTTCTAGCATCTTTCGCTATGCCATTAAGGTCATATCACCTGTTTAGTATGGTTGGAAAACTAAGGGCTTTTAATCGTTTTTCTAGTAAGGAATGCTTGAAATTATCTAATGCATAGGTACCATAGGGGATAGAAAAACATGGCCAGGTGGATTTCTTGGCATCTTTAAGTACTTTAGTTAAGCCCTTACTAACTATTTGATAAGCAAATTCCTTGGCCAGTAATTTATCTCGGACAAAACGGGCAAAACATGGGAATGGGCTGTTACACAGTAATTTGTCACTCTCCTATCACTCCCCGTTCCTAATCCCAAAGAACTCTAGTAGTGACTAATGTGTTATACATTCACCATGAAACCTATGCTCTTGCATCCCTTGATTTTTGAAGAAAGTAGTCCCCACTCCCTTCAAAACATTTCCAAAGAATCCTTCTTAAAACCGATTTTTCAAGATCAACGCTCTTTCCCAGTGTATCACCCATGCCAATGGCGAAAGGTTACACTGTGACCCACGTCGATCAACATTACTGTTAGCCCAATACCCATGCCATTCTACTTTTGGAAAGTTTTTATAAAAGGAAATGGAGCTTCACGTCTAGAAACTTCTAGTGGCGATGCACTGAATGTTTGTTTGGTTGGATAAGGGCCAAGAACTCCATATAAGGTTTTTTCCCCCTTAAAAGTGGACCTTCCCAAGGATATAAGACCTTCTTCCCCCTTTGAGTGGATCTCATTATTATCCTTCTATCCCTATATAAACCACTGCCTCTTACCCTTTTTGGTTACAATACAACACATAGTGAAGCTACGAAATTCTGAAATCTTAGCTTTTGATAGATGAATATTAGTCTTAGATGACAAAAGACTAGTCTTTGGTAGCTAAAGTATGAGGAAAGAGAGTTAGAGCTTGGAAGCCATTTCATGTCAAGCTAGGTGAGGGAAAGAGTGTTGAAAAGGCATGTAGCAGGACTTGGATACTATAGAGGAGATCTCCAATGTCAAGGCTTCAATTGTATTTCTCTCTGAAGTTTATTTTAATACAACTAATGGTTTATTTCCTATCTCGGGTGTAATATTACATTTGATAGCTTAAAACTCCTTGACCTTTTAAGTAGATTGAATTTGATTTTATGCTATCACATTTGTTGTTGTTTCTTGCATGTTTGTTTCAGGTATTTGAATGAAAGGAATGAAAGGAAGCTGGAGGAAGGAAGAAAGATCAATCAAGTGGATTAGTGCTATAAGAGGTAGGCCCACTTATTCAATTCTATTCTAAGGAAATTTACATTTGATTGTTTTGTTTGAGGCTAGACCCACTCTTGGGCTAGAGGGATCACCTTTGTCCACAGAGGAGTTTTACCTACACTACAAATTAGTGACCATACTGGGGAAATACATCTCCTTTTCATCAATCTGTTTTTCTACTTGTGTTCCTAGTTTGTTTATTTATGGTCTTCTGGATCTGTATTGACCTGTTTGAAGGCATATAGGCACTAGCCCACCCTCTAATGTGTTAATTCTGGCCCCGAGTGAAGTTCATTTTTATTTTTTCTTTGAATCCCTTGATCAATGCTCTTTTTGGCTAAACAATCATGCTGATTAGGCCTATTAGTGCTAGTTGTAGCCTAACAAGTTGTGCTAGTCATGTTGATCAGCGTTAGTTTCAGCCCAGAAAGCATGACGGTCTCTGAGTTCAAAAAAAAATCAAAATTTCTCCCATTCTAGTGCCAGTGTGTCTTGACCCTCAGACTCTCTTCTTCCACCCAGAAGTGATTAGAATGCTTTGTTTGCTGGTTTTGATTAATTGATTGGCTTGAAGTTTCATTGATTGATTTTTTTAGTTTTTTAGATGGTTTCTATGACCCTAGGGAATCTAGGTCAATTAACGTTCATTTGTTTGTTTACTCATTGTGTCAAGGTTCTGATTTGCTGCTTCATTTAATACATATTTCAATCGCAACATCTTCATTACTTCATTTTCAATTGAATGAGTGAAAGAGTCTCATTTGTTCTCTTATCTCAAGTGTCTCTTTTCTCAGTCCAAGCATAGATTACATTGCTTGGTTTGTCGATTAAAGCATTTGTGTGTTTGGTTTGTGTGATTCAGGGAAGAAGTTGCTTTTAGTTTAATTTATCATGCTTTGGATTTGATTGATGCTTGTTTGTTTGAAATTGTGAAATTTTTTTCTAAAGTGCTTTATGTGAAAGATTCATTTTTCATTTTATGAAAAGAAGAACATCATTCTACTTTACTTAACAGAAAATATTGCATTAGTAGCATCATTGAGAAACTAGAATTGCATCATGATAACCATTGGAAATGAAATGAAACTTCTTTTTTTTGTTAAGGGAAGATTAAGTGCATTTAGGACATGTATTAGTGAAAGATTGCATTCTTTGATTGTTGCATTGATTGTGTTCTCTCTATCCTTCAATTAGTGTTAACTTTCATTGGAGAAAGATTTCTTTTCTCATATAGTTGCATATAGGAGTTTTCAGATGACAACATTAGGGCCTTGGAATTGAAACCTAATTCAAGATAAATCGTTAAAATTTATTGAATTAACCTAAGGAAGAATTGAAACATAACACTCATTTAGTGGTCTAGGCTAGAGACATGCTTTAGCGTCTTTAAACCTAATAGTTGTCGTTCGCTTCAGCATTAGACAATGCTAGTACGGACTTGTGCTCCCCGTACCATTGCGTATATAAAGGGAGACCCCACTATGTTTGTAATCCTTTATCCGTAGGAAGCCAAGTATACCGCCTTGTAAACGTGATACCCCAAACATAGCATTTGGGGACATTTCCTGCTCGTACTTCTCGATTCACTGGGAGGTATTCTGCAGTTCACAATTACCTAGTAATCCTTTTTTCCTAGATTATCCTCAGCAGTAATTTTGGTCTTTTTAAATTTAAAATATCATCAAGCATTTGTCTATTGAACCTCATTAACTCCGAAAGCGACTAGACTCACCTTTCGCCATTTTCTTGACTCTTAAAATATGAGAACGCAAAATTTTGTTTTAGTGTCTTAAAATTAATTACCCACGAAATATTCCTGGTTAAAGTTATCTTCCTTAGAGATTCTTTAGGGTCATTTGCAATGGAAACATTTCTAGAGTCTACCTGTCAAGAATTCCCCTCAGATGAGAATCCCGGTCCTTTTCCTTCTTTTGGAAATGTTGGTGCTCCTTATATGGAAACGTTGTCCCTCCTTGGGTTAACCATCATTTTACCTATCTAATTATTTTCAACCTCGGTGGTCCCAAGTGACCTGACTCCTGCCCAACCATCTCCTTCATTTGAACCACATCACATTGATTCTAAATTTGACCTCTCACCTTCTTCCCATATTTCTTCACCTTCCTCTTCTACCTCGCCCACTGAAACTTTGAAATCCAATGACGAGGAAGCTAAGAAGAAGAAGAAGACGAATAAGAAGAAGTCAGATAAGCGAGAGGCCAATAGTGCAGAGACAAACCTTCGAATCCTCCACGGAAGGTCAGATCCCTTATAAGTTGTGCAATGGTGACCATCTCCTTCGAGACTATCCTAGCATTCTCAAAGTCTTAGAAGTATGGTCTCAAGACCTGAATCAACCTTCCCCATCGACCTTTGGAGATCATGTCAATGCTACACCTTTAGCTAAAGATGGTAAGAAGAAGTGAAAGATTAGATTCCCCTGTAGTATATGTGAAGGGAAGCATCTTCTTCACCTTTGTCCTCTTATGGATAAAGCTTCCAAAATTTTGGAAAACCTTACAGATCCTCAAACCCAACTCGCTGTTGGTTATCAGAGACTTTCTTCTGACCCTCTCCTAGTTGGTAAAGAGATTGACTTGGATTCATCTCTTTCCTGTCTTGCTCTTCCTAAGCATGCCTCTCTTATGTCTATTCACAACCAACCCTTGGTTGAAAAGAGTATCGACTTGGCTCTGCCTTCAGCCATTCACTCTGTTCCTAAAGAGAATGATGATCATATTGCTCATGTTCTTATCATCTCCTCATATTCTCATGAATCAAACAGTGACCCTCCCATCTCAGTTGTCCAGGAGAGTCCTTGTCCTCCTCCTACAGAGAATGGAGGAAATCATATGATACCCCCACCAAGTAGTTCTCTCGCTTCTTTTGATTGGATTCAATTGACTACTTTCCACCTTCCATCTTATGTGCCTTTCTAGATCACAGTACAAGCCTATAATATGGTAGTACATGGCACTATATTAGATGAAGGTACATCTGTTATCATCATGTCTTCTACTACTTGGCAAGATTTGGGTTCCCCACAGTTTGTTCCTATCACCCAGAATCTGTTGGCTTTCAACGAAGGAACTAGTCAGCCCTTAGGGATCCTTCCAAAGTTCCCTATTACTTTGGGGTAAAATATCATTTATATAGATGTGATGGTAGTCCAAGGTCCCTTAGATTTCAATCTTCTCCTTTGATGCGACTATGTTAATGTCATGGGAGCCCTTTTTTCTTTTCTTTTCCATGTGGTTTGTTTTCCACACAAAGGGATAATAGTGACCATTGATCAATTATCGTTCATTGGTCACCCGGTGCCTCCTATGCAACCATTATCCCCTATTGGTCCTTATTTACAAGAAGTACCCTCCCTACAATAGGTTAATTATGTTGCTACCTGTTCTGTCTCCACATCTTCTGATGATGACACAAATGGTATAGTACATTATGTATTGGGGGCATCAGAACCCGATCTCTATCTCATACCAATTGACATGTATTCCTCGCAGAGCATGGTTCTCCCATATAGTGAGGACCTCCTAGCAGCCATGTTCTTGTATGGTCCATGAAAAAGATACGGATCAAAGTTCCTTGTCTTGTGTCAAGCTCGTTAAAAAATGAAACAAGGGGTCGGAGAATAATTCCTTGTCTTGTGTCACGCTCGTTAAAAAATGAAACAAGGGGTGTGAGCATAGTTCCTTGTCTTATTTCAAGCTCGTTACAAAATGAATAAAGGAGTTTGAGGATAGTTTATTCCTATATCTACCTCATTAAAAATGAAACAGATGTCCAAGGATAGTTCTTTTATCGTGTCAACCTCGTTAAAAAATGAAACAACTCGCTTTTCCAAATCGAGTCTCTGATTAATATCTTCTAAAATCCCAGTCAAATCTTTCCTTGATCTCGAGAGTTAACCTTCATTCCATCCACCTCACTAAATGAAATGAAGCTTAGGGGAATGTACCTCAAATTGAGTCATTACGCTGGGGGCATGCAAACTTATCGCAAGCATATTTTTTCATTTCAAGCTTGTGTAAACATGAAACCAAACTCAAGCATAGTTTTTCATTTCAATCTTGTGTAAACATGAAACCAAATTCAGGTAGAGTTCCCCATGGTTCAAGATTGTGTAAAAATGAACCCATGCACAATTTACATCTCGTGATTGTCGTTTTTATCAGCTAATTTCTTCTAGATGAGCCTTGATTGTTTCATTCCATCGCCACCATCTCTTTGGTTGATCATTTGCTTTCACTTGGTTGTTTTTCCATTTCTAAGGAACTGCAACAATGAGTGGTTTTACTAGCCATCCTCTTGACCACTCGTTCCTCCAGGATGAGTCACCTTTAATCTCTTTCCTAACTCATAAAAAGTGAAAAGATTACCGAGTATTTTTATCTTTTAGACTTGTTAAAGCAAATAAAAATAGAAAGTCATATTTGAGCTCTTTTATGACTCTCAAAATATAAAAATATTGCCGAGCTCTTGTCATTTTGAACTCATTAAAGGCTAAGAAACGTCGTTTACCCAGTATACGTTTACCACTTTTTTGGCCTAGGATAAAACTATTTACGAAAAAGGTATACCTTAGTCAAACATGACTAGGAAGTTCTCTTGAATATTGTCTTCTACCTTTTCAGGTTCGAGAAACAACTTTATGAAAAGGGACCCTTAGTTTTTTCTTTTCCTTGTCTTTTTCAAACTATCTAAACATGAAAAGGATTCCGAGCTTCACCTTTGTCAGACTCATTAAAAGATTAAACCACATAGGACTTGTCATTATGATGAGACCAAGCTTATCCTTCTTAGGGCTCATTAAAATTTACTAGGTAAGATCCATCCGAAGGATGGGCTTATATTATCCGAAGGATGGGCTTATATTGCAAGAATATGCTATCCCCTTCAAGATTTTGTTTCAGAAATAACTTGGGTACTCGCCAGAAATGGTGGGGAAAAATTGGAAGTGTCCATCAGTTGTATTGTTCACTTGAGGCAGCATGTCACTCTTGAACATTGACACTCATTTGTTGTTCGTGTTAGGTTTTGGGACATCCTCACTCTGTCACTTTCCTCCCTGGGTTTGGGTTATCCATTTTAACCTATCATCTTATCTCTGCCACATCACCATCACCTTTGATCCTATGGTGTAAAATGTTGCCAAACTCCAGAGTAGTGTCATCCACATGTTCAAGAGAAGTCTTCTTGCCTATACATTGTCTAATCATCTGTCACATTCTTGGATTACTATCATTCATTGTGTTTCCCATTTCATGCCGACGATGAAGGATCCATTATGACCTTCCTTTGATGGATCACTTCCTGTAAATTTCAGCTCATTATCCAGGAAGTTGATCCAAAAACTCCTTTCCAGTAGCTTAGAGCTTGCATGCCTCAATGGCAAGTTCTTCACACTTGACAACAGGTTCTCATCATTGGCCCTCGATCGAGTGATTTCACAGGTGTTCGACTTCAGTTCCTTATTCACACTTCGTGAATTGTACTAATAGTACCTTGAGATCCATTGACATTATGGGTGGTTTCTCTCATGCTTGTTAACGGTTCACATCATTGGCCGGCAATCAAGTGATTTTATAGCATGTTTGACTTCAACATGTCTATTCACATGTTAGAATTTGTACTTTGATCGGGTCATGTTGGAGCGCAAGACCCTGGGCTTAGATAAGAAAATTCTAGGTTGCGAGGAGTGATGAGTCCTTCATGATTATATACATGATTCTTTAGATGGATGGCTACAACCATGCCGTGGATCTATTTCGTATGATCCCTTCAGTCAGATGGTTGCATCCATGTTGATGATCAATGCACATGATGCTTTTCTTGATGGATAGATGCACCTATACCATGGATTAATGTATTTTTATATTCCTCTCATGTTTATCAGGCATGACTATCAAATTTCATATATTTGAGTTGCAGGTCTTTTGATGTTGGTAGTCCAAGTCCTCGCTCTGTCTTAAAGCAATTCAGCCATCGCCCTTAGCTCTAACTTCATGCTTTAGGGGGCATCTGTTACACAGTAATTTGTCACTCTATTGTCACTCCATGATCCTGATCCCGAAGAACCCTATTAGCCTCTAATGTTTTATACTTTCACCATGAAACCTATGCTCTTGCATCCCTTGAAGTTTGAAGAAAGTAGACCCCACTCCCTTCATAACATTTCCAGAGAATCCTTCTTAAAACACAGTTTTTAAGATCAACGCTCTTTCCCAGTGTATCACCCTTGCCGATGGTGGAAGTTTAAAATATGACCCACATCGATCAGCGCTACTGTTAACCCAATACCCACATCAGTCTACTTCTAGAACATTTTATAAAAGGAAACAAAGTTTGACATCTAGAAACTTCTAGTGGCAATGCGCTAGATGTTTGTTTGGTTGGATCAGGGCTAAGAACTCCATATAAGGTTCTTTCCCCCTTAAAAGTGGACCTTCCCAAGGAGATAACTCCTTCTTCCACACTTTAGTGGATCTCATTCTTATCCTCCTCTCCCTCTATAAACCACTTCCCCTTACCCTTTTTTGTTACAATACACATAATACAACACATAGTGAAGCTACAAAATTTTGAAATCTTTAGCTTTTGATAGAAGAAGATTAGTCTTAGATGACAAAATACTAGCCTTTTGTAGCTAAAGTATGAGGAAAGAGAGTTAGAGATTGGAAGCCATTTCATGTCAAGCTAGGGGAGGGAAAGATTGTTGAAAAGGCATGTAGTAGGACTTGGATACCGCAAAGGAGATCTCAAATATCAAGGCTTCAGATGTATTTCTCTTTGAGGTTTATTTTAATACAACTAATGGTTTATTTCCTATATCGAGTGTAATATTACATTTGATAGCTTAAAAAGCCTTCACCTTTTAAGTAGGTTGAATCTAATTTTATGCTATCATGCTTGTTGTTGTTTCTTGCATGTTTGTTTCAAGTATTTGAATGAAAGGAACAAAAGTAAGCTAGAGAAAGGAAGCAAGATCGCCATAAAGTGGATTAGTGCTATAAGAGGTAGGCTCTCTTATTCAATTCTAATATAAGGAAATTTTCATTAGATTTTTCTATTTACGGCTAGAACCACTCTTGGGCTAGAGGGATCACCTTTGTCCACAGAGGAGATTTACCTACACCACATGGGCAAGGCGACCAAAAACTCGAATGTAAGTAAATGATTCTTCCCCAAACCACTTTCCTATAGGATTTAAGTATTTACTAGCTTTTGCAGTAAGTCTAAGGGATTTTATGTGAAAGAGGGAGCATGACCTCATGACATATTTTGTAGAATTGAGCATGGTATTTTGTTTCTCAAAGAATATCAAGATAAACAGATATAGGACTAGGAAATTGGTGTGTCCATTTCCATCCAAGAGATGGAAAATCATAAGAAAAACAAATCGTGTCCATGACATAGGAGCTCATAAAGAAAGGAGGAGTCATTATTTCAATAAAATTTCGCTTTTGTCTGTAATTACGGATTTGAGTGGTGAAATTGTTGGATAAAATAGTCACCCAATCCATGATATAGCCATCAACAGAGGCTTCTATCAATGGCACCCTTTCTTCAGAGAATTTATGTGTATTTGGATAACCATTGAGGCAACATAACATAGCAGCAATATCAGAGAAAGGGCCAACAATATACGCTAATGAATACATAACCTTGTCCCCTTGCTTGTGTTTGTTTGGGTCCCTTCTCCATTCTTTGAACAACTCTACAAGGTTTAGATTCTCTTGCATGAACTTTTGGACGAATTGCATATCATATTTCTTCTAAGGTTGAGGCAGACGATACATTTTCCTTGAATCTTTAGCTTTAAAAGACCCAATAAATGTCTTCTTCGTAGTTGTAAACATTCTGTATATAATGTATAGATGGTCAAAAACTCATCTCACCATATCTATATATGGTATAATTTTGGGGCGAGCAACAATTCAGTGAAGAAATGAATTGGCCACATCATTCCATGTGTCGTTGTTACTTGGAGGAGAATCATCAACACTAGCATCTTGTTTCAAAATTATTCTCATATTTTCATCATCAAATAGTTTACATATTGCCTCCCGGGAGGCAGAACCTACATCCAGAGTGCATGTAGTATCTGTAAACAATGGAGACATATCAAACACTTCTTTAGGGGGCAAGATTGGTTCTTGTTGTATTACGAACTTCCTCCTCGTCTTGATTATTCTTGACATGTCATTGAAAGATGCAGAGAGTCATATCAATTCAATGCTAGTTTTATGGAAAACCCTTTCAGATTAACTCAAAATTATTACAAATCATAAAAAAACCTCGAAATTAGAACAACACAAAGTGGTCATTTAATTTTCAAACTTTTGTTCATGTGACATTGACACTTGTCATTATATCAAAAACTCTTTTAACGACATTTGGTATCAGGTGATATTGACATAAATCAGCGATATGCAATTTCCGTAAAACATATAGGTGTGAGATCTATATTAGCGAAATACTTGAGTTTTAATAGAATTGTATATCGACATCCATCAATGAAGGAATGTGATATCATCTTTTGATGGATTGTGATATTGGTTTTCGGCATTTCGCATTTCGACATTTCACTATTTCACATTTCAATTTTTTGCTATTTTGCATTTCAACTATTCTTTGATACCATTGATACCATGGGTAGGTTTTAGTAAGACCAATATTTTTATGGTATTTTCATTTATTTGTTATGATTTCAAGACTTGTAAGACTCGTAATTTATTTCTTTAAACTACAAAAGGATTTCTAAAATGTTTTATGCCCTTTTCATAAAATTTCTTGTTTTATTCAAAAATCAAATAGTAAATGTAAAACTTATTCTATTTTATCTAAACAAGGAAAGATTCTATCCTAAAAATTTTAAAGGGTCCCCATTATTCTTTCTCCTAAGTCTAAAGATAAAAGGGGGTTGTTAAGTACCACAACAATTGGCGACACACTGGATGAAACAGTTAATCTTTGTAAGATGTCAATCTTTATCAAGAAATTTATTTAGAAAGTTTAAAAATGATTGAAATCTACAACGATATAGAGAAATTTCAAATGAAATAATTCATTTTATCGTAAAGTTTCTCAAGGTTTATGATAGATGAAAACCTTTTTTCTGTAAATCAGTCACTAATAGGTTGAAAAGATAAAGTAAAAAATATTAGAAGCTTAGCATATTGAATAAACTTATTAGTCATTGGTAGAGCCATTGCTACCAACAGGCGTTCATAACCTCGACAGGGTTACCATTTAACCAAAATGAGCCAATATCCCATCCATATTATAATAATGTTCTTTAGAGGGGATGAATTTCCTTTTTTCATTTTTCTTTATATCTATATATATATATATATATATATATATATATATATATATATATATATATAGTCATTATCCTGGTTTGGTAGTGGGAAAATGATAATGTCATTCACAAGTTGTAATAAAATTAAACATGCTGACTCGTGATGAGACCTCTTGTCTCAAAGTCTAGTGACTAAGAGCCACTGTCTTGGTTTGGTTGCCAATAGTGATAATGCCAATTTTATTAGTTTCATATGATCATGGTAAGCAGGCTCATGATCAGACCTCTTAATTTTTACGCTTTTTATATTTTTGAATTACACTATGATTATTTTTTTAAATAAATCGATGGGGAGGTTTCATTTACTATTTATGAGTCTTGGATTACCTCTTTAAGTAAAATATGCTAAAGAATTCATAATAATGTCTACTTTTATAAAGATAATTTTTCAAAACCAATCCACAACAAATAGATTTTTTAAAGGGTTTCAAACCAAAAGATTTCACAACTAAATGATTATCTTATTTCAAAACTTTAAAATAAATTCAATACTTAGGTTCCAATTTAAAATTTTTCTTTCTAAATTGTTTCTTAAATAAGTTTAACAATTCAAAAATAAAGAGCAATTCCAATGTGTTTTTCAAAAGCATAGTACTTTTAGTAACAAAGGAAATTATATATAAATATATTTACATATTGTACAAAATAACTCATGTTCTTTCAAGAAAAATATTTTTTTAGTATAACTCCATTAACAAGAAGAATTTCCTTCTTTCCTTGCAAATCCTGCAAGATGAAAGTTGATGGACCTATCTTCTCAAAAATATGAAAGGGACCAAGCCAGAGGTTTTGAAATTTTGTATGTTTTCCTTTGTCCTCATGCACTTTATCCCATTTCAAAACTAAGTCTCTGATTTCAAAATTTTATCTTTGACTGAATTGACCTCGAATGAAGCTTTGGCCAATTATTGATGGTGAGCATGGGCTAGCTTAGCTTTTTTTGTTTCTTCTTCTAGCTTTAGGATTTGAGACATTCATACTTGTAAAGAAGAAAAAGGTTGTTCTTCGATAAATTGAACTAGGGATGATGAGGGGAGAGCTAGATTTGGAGGTAGGATAATTTATTTCCCATATACCAAATGAAAAGGAGAAGTGCCTATTGAGGTTTTTTCGGTTATTCTATCAGCCCATGAAGGAAATATTAAGGCTTTTTGCCAGTTCTTTTAATTTTGGTCAATAGTTCATTTGATGATCCTTATAAGATTTTTATTAGTGTATTATGCCAAGTCATTTCCTTGAGGGTAATAATTTGCAGAATACTTAAGTTTAAATCCTCCCTTTAAAGAAAATTCAGTCATTGCATTTTCAGAAAAATAAGAAGAATTGTAAAAAATAAGAGCATGACATCTACCAAACTTGGTAATAATAAATTGATCAATGAATTCAATGATTCTGTCAGAATTGGCTAGCTTCATAGGTATTGCCTCTACCCATTTTGTGAAATAATTTGTTGTAGTCAAAATGTACCTATGTTGTTTGGAAGAATGAGGAACGATCTCACCTATTATGCCTAGTCCTCATTGCTCAAAAGGTTGTTCGATGTTGACTCTTTTCAAGGGCATGGAAGGTTTCCTTTGTCTTCCTGAAGCGGTTTCACAAATTTTTCATCTTCTTACATACATGTGGGTATC
Source organism: Pinus tabuliformis (assembly GCA_031772625.1). Classification (NCBI taxonomy): domain Eukaryota; kingdom Viridiplantae; phylum Streptophyta; class Pinopsida; order Pinales; family Pinaceae; genus Pinus; species Pinus tabuliformis. The sequence goes on along the minus strand of CM062819.1, from coordinate 1,221,024,525 downwards.
TTTGAATAAAGTTGGCCAGTAATATCCAACATGTAAAATGTTGTGAGCCATTGTATCTCCACTATAATGTCCACCTGCTGGTCCATCATGAAGTTCTTGTAAGACCTTTTCTGCTTCAAGTTTTTCCAAAAATCTTAATGAAAGAGGATCATAATTTTTATTAAATAACACGTCATTGATAAGTTGATATTGATTGGCTTTCAATCTCACGGCTCTCTTTTTCTTAACATCTAGTTCAAGTGGAGCATAACAATTTTTGGAATAAAATAATAAGTCAAAATATTAAGACTGAGTATTAACAAGGAGTACCTATGTGATTTGTTCAATATTACATGTTACTTCACCTATTAATCTATCACTCATTCCTGTGACTAACCTATAAAAACCTTGACCTTTTACAATTTTAGCGGGTTTGATTTCTCTATCTTATTCTTGTAATGCAATAACCCAGTTAAGATTTTTTTCTCCTAAATCCTTTTGAATAAGCAATTGCCTCACTTCTGAGAAAGGAACAATAACTTTAATATGATTTTTTAGATGAAAAGGTCTAAAATATTTAATAGCTTTGTAAACTACAAAGGCTTGCTTTTCTACTCGTGAATAATTTAATTCAGTTCCTTGAAAATTTGAGCTGAAAAGGTAATAGGAGCTTCGACTTTCTATTAATTTGGTTGTGTTAAGACCATTGTATATGATAATTCAGAGCCAAAAGTATATAATGTAAATTGATAGAGAAGCAACATCAATAATAGCTTGTTTAATTGTTTTAAATGCTTTTCTTTCATGATCACCCCATTTAAAATGTGAAATGTTTTTATCATTATTTGTAATGGTAGGACAATTTGAGAAAATTAGGGACACATCTCTTCATAAAATTGATTTGGCAAAGAAAAGATTGCATTGCTTTTTGGTATGTGGTAATGGAATTTTTGAAATTGTTTTAATTCTTTCTGGATCAATACAAATTCGATGTTTGGATACAATAAAACCACACAGTTTACCTTCACTAAGAGCAAAAAATGATTTCTTAGGGTTTAGTGAAATTCCAATATACCTTCTACATATTTCAAAGATCTGCTTTCAATCATGCAAATCATTATTTATCTTCTTTGAATATATGGTAATATCATCGTGATTACCACAACAATTTTATTAATCAACCCTTTGAAAGTAATTTCCATTGCTCTCTGGAAAGTAGCTCCTGCATTCATTAATCCAAAAGGATTTTATGATATGCATGTGTTCCCCACTTTGTTATGAATGTAGTTTTTAATCGGTCTTCTGGATGAACAAGGATCTGATTGTATCCTGAAAATCCATCTAAAAAAGATATTAATTCAGAACCAAAAATTGATTGTTGGGAAAAATACCGTGAGGGGGGTGAATTAGTATTTTTAAAACTCACAATAAAAATTTTCTTTTCTAAAATGTATACGTGACTTTACTGCACCCAACTAGCGTATATATGTGACTGTTGTAAAATAAGCTAACATATGCTTAGTAAACTTGTAAAACAACTAATTCTTCATATGTTAATATTGAACTAGAATGTAACAGATTTATCAGGAATTTGATAAGCAGTAAAAAGGTACAATAAGAATAGAATAAAGTATCACACATAAGCAACACACATGAACACCAATATTTAAGGTGGAAACTCAATGTAAGAGAAAACCACCGTTGTTGTCGTCTCAATCATCAAAACTCATTAATATCAAAAAATTCTCACATTATTGTACTGGTGTAGACTCATACCAATATGCAGGCACCCACCTGCTGAAGGCTACAACCTTCACTCATTTTCTAGCTCCACTGGAAGGGAGCTCCAACCCCCTTATCTGATCACCAACTACTACTGGCAAGAGGCTTTGACTTCCTCTGACTTCCTCACTGAAGGCTCCAACCCTCAACAACATCTGTGGACCACGTTTCATAATTTTCACACTGGATCCAATATCAACACTTAACCTCAATAATCAAACTGTTACTCATCACTTTAATACAATCGTCAATCTCTAAAACAACTCAATCAACCAATCACTGAAACCTAATCAACTGACACTTAATTAAAACTTAGCCAATCAACTGGAACAATCAGATCATTGTAACGAGTAGACAAAACTGAACTCAGAATACTGCATCAACACACATAATCAACTACAACCCTGATCATTAAAATGGAAAAATATATATACTACTTCACTTAAGGAAACCCACGTGTATACGCTCTTTTCTGTTGGGAAACCCACATACAGATCTTAAAATACTTTAAAATGAAAACTTGTAATTTTGAATCAGACCAAAGTTGACCAAAGATATTCTGAAATATTATGTTAGCTTCCAAAACCCTCATCAATCAACAACACCAATAATCTTTTCAACCAATCAACATGTAAGCAAATTCAACTTCATCATTCAATCAGTTATACTTCAGACATTATCACTCAACCCAGATCAATATGAGGACATCATTTATAGATAGGAGAGAAATAACAACACTGACCAGGTTGATCAGTCATTTATGAACATAAACCGTTACTTTATAAACGCAACTTTGAAGAAGTGAACCTACGTGTATACGCGTATTTCCTGAGACCAACCTGTTATCCTTTGAGATATACTAAGGTCAATTGGTTATGCCAAAAAATCTATAATGTTTTGTTGATTTTAATGGTTTGGATGACCAGTGAACTGTTTATAAACATGTGCTTTAAACTTAGAAAGATTCTTAATAAAATAAAAGGTTGTTCTTTACATAGACAAGGTTATTTTGATTTTAGGTGGATGGATGAGAAGAATGTGTAGAAGTATAAGTGATTTAATATTCAAACTGAGTATTTAATCATTTATAAGCATAAATCAAAAAAACTGTGTTTCCTTGATCAACAGAATATAATTAAACTATTACAAAAATCTAGTGAGATTTAAATTCAAAGAGGAATTTAGAATAAGATATAGTTCTACAAATTAATATCTTATTTAAATTACAACTTGACAACGGATTCAAAATGAAACTAATATTCAATTAACTTTTAAATGAGATGACTGTAAAATAATTAATTTATATGAAGAATACATAATGAAAAACGAATATGAAAACAACTCGCTAAGAGACAAACCATATGAGGCAAGTCCAGAAGCTTTTATTATCTCAAAAATGCTCCGGCTTAGTACAAATATGTATGATAACTGGTTCAATGGTTTAACCCTGAATATTGTGATAGAATGAAGTATTTAAACAAAATTACAAAAATATTACAATAAATGCCTGAGTGACACGACATTCTATTATTACTTAGAACTAACAGAAACATAAGTAATTTGATCAAAAGGAATGAATGTAAACATCTGGCCCTGTTATGAAGGATAGCAGTTGCTGAGTGGCCACTATTTGGGTGTTGCGTTGGTGAAGCTGACGTGTCCTTTAATCCTGAAACTCACACAATTTTTCCCACCTTTCTTCATCTAGAGTAGCTATCTTGGTTACCTTGTGCTAGATTTCATCTATCTCACTATACCGAGCAAAAGTGGGTTTTACTGTGAAAATGTGTTTTATCTCATGTTGAATAAACTTATATTGTTGATGGCTTCGTAAAATGCTCTACCTATCATAGTACCTTTGATATTGGAGGACTTAGTTATATCCCTGGAAATGTCCTGAAGCTTCTTCATGTAGTCTTCCCTGGTCACTAATTTATCAATGACTACAAACAGTGGAGGCAAACCTTTCTGGTTCAATGCATCAATCCTTGTGAAAAACTTGTTGGGTGCTACCTCTAGTATGTGACACCTCTATGTCCGCTGTACAACTAAGTTCTTCTTTGTCAGTATTCTCTTCACCTCCAGGTTGGTTTTTGTTCTATTATCCACTCTTAGATAATCCAGATCATATCTATTTTTAGAATTGAGGAAGTTAATGATGTTGTTTGTTGTAGCAAGCAATTATCCCAGTTGAGCATTGATATGGGAAATGGTATTATTTTCTTCTTCCATGAGTTCCTTCTGCTAAAAAATAATCTGGATACATCGCCAGATTTCATCTATCCCTTCAATAAGATTATTCCAGAAAATTTCTTTAACATGACCCAATGTAGAGCCAATAGAAGACTCAGTTGTTGACTTCTTCTATGCCTATATCTAATTTTGAGCTCTCTAAAGCTCTGCTACATGAAAAATCTCAAATTTCTAGCGATGAACCTCTAGAAGTTTCACTTGTCCCTACAACTTTTTGACCTCTTCAGTCTGGAGAGACATGTTTTGTACTGCATTGGCCAACTCATCTATAACATCTCTTGTACTTGTTGTATCATATATCGCTATAGGAATGGATGTGATAGGAAGTGCTTTCAAATGGACAACATTCTTTTTAGTAGCTTTCTCCTTTTCTTTAATCAGCTTCTCCATCTTTGTCTCCATTTGCTTGAGTTGCGCAGTATGCTCAATGATGAGCTTCATCATATCTTCCTTTTGAGTCTTTGTTTCTTCAATATCCTTGGCCAGAGGATCTTTTGTAGCTATCAGTTTTAATTGCTTCCTAAATGCTACTACATCCAAATTCTTTTTCTTCACAAGTTCCTCAACAACATTGATGTTTGAAGGGTCATAACCGAGAGTGATTACCAAGTCTTCCACGGTTTTGATCCTAGTGTCTTTGGCAAGCGCAGAGACCTTCTCCATCTTCAGCTCTGATTGGACATTTTCTAAGGTAACCTACAGTTTAGATAAATTCATAACAGTGTTAATAACAGTTGAAAATATCATTTCCCCAATCTCCTTATGCATCTCCATTTGTTCAATGGGAGGTATATATTTCACATCAAATTCAAAGGATGTCTTCTTGAAGTCTAATGCTGCCTTGGGTTGGGGAACTTATGCTTGGTGGAATGCCATTTGGATCTCTCCTTTTTCTGAATCAAAGGCTGACAATGCTTGCTTTGAGCACCAGAAGTCTGCTTCTAGAACTAGTTGTAGGTGTTAATCTTCAAGGCTTCATTTCTGACTTTTATCTCCTTGAAGATGTCCATTATACTCTTCTCTATTTCCTTTAAAGTAGATGTGCCTATCTACATAATTTTTTGCTGCTCTTATGAAGTTGTGGAGGTGGTGGGAGACTGTGTGGTTTGATCACCCACCAATGAGGAAACAAGGGGATCATTACTGGTGATAATGGTTTTCTCTTCTGAATCTTTGTTGAGGCTTAGTCTAGAACTAATCTTGGCCTTCTTTCTATACATTATCTTAAATCCTTCACTGAAAATGTGAGTCCCTAACAGGGACTCTTCCTCTCTGCTTCTCTTAGTTGTTTTCTCCTCCATGGTAAGAGTCTACACTGTAGATGATGATACCTATTGCTCTTCTGCCTCTTGTAGGGTATTCTCAACCCATTCTAACTGATTCTTGCATTTCTCTATCTTTGGCCTAGATGTGTGAAAGTAAGGAGTAGACTTGGTTTCTACCCTTAATTAAGAAATGATCCCTAATGGATCATAAGACCAGGTAAAGCTAAGGCTGAACTACATTTCCTTCAAGATCTTAACTTCTTCTTCCCCTGTTGCCATGTTGTTGCAAATGAAGGGGCCAATCTATGTTTTGATTTTAAACAGGGACTTCTTCTTGGAAATAGTGAAGTGGATTTCATCCATATTGATCATCTTCCTTATGTACTCCAGAGGAAAAAATCCTCACTGGGAGGAATTTGGGCAGCTTGTAAGGTGGGAGTTCACATCCAAATATTCTTATTTCTGTATAGTTCTCATAGAGGTACGAGTCCCCTGTCTGAACTTACTTTGACAACTGCAACACCTTTCTTATTTCCTCACTGATCCTTGGTTCTATTCTGCTCATTAGGATACCTATTGTTGAATGAACAAACATCTATATAAATTGTTTATATGTGTACTCCTTCTGTTCCTTCATGACCAGAGTAGTCCAAAATATGACTGACTGTTGGTTTCCTTTCTCATCCAGCTTTTGTAAAGAAAGGTTGATGTTTTCCCCCTGAAAGTATAAGAACACGTACACCAACACAAAGGCATACTTGAATACCTCCTCAGTTGGAAATTTGATAAGATGTTGATGAATTGATTCTGTAAGAAATTGGCTGAAGTTAAATACAATGGAGGGCTTAGAATCAGTAGAGAAAATAGACAAGAATCCTATAATGGCCTCATCTACCCATTGATCAGAGTAGTAGCCAAGGAGGTAGGAAACAACTGTGATAATCTTCTTGGCTCTCTCAGGGAAAATGGACGAGGGAAAAGGAGGAATTTTTTTTTGTAATGAAGCAAGAGGATTATTTCATTGTGGATGAATTTCCCCTATAAAGTCCAATCCCCATTTTAGAACAGGAGCATCGGCAGATACTAGGACGAAAGGAAGTGCTGAGAGTTTCTATTTTCCTGCAAATAATTGGCATGGTTTGCAACTTCTTACTCTTGCTCCAACTTTTTTGAAAAGTGTGGGCCAATAGAAAACTGCTTTTAAAATTTTGTAGGTTGTTGCTCTCCAGGCTTAGTGTGCACCACAAAACCCTTCATGGAACTAATCTATAATTCCCTTTGTTTCATTTTTAGTTAAAGAAAGAAGAAGGATATTAAGAGGGTCTTTCTAGTATAGATTAGCATTGATAAGTAGTACTTTATTGCTTTAAGCTTCAAGGATTTTCATTGCTTCAAGTTAAGATCAGTTGGACATTGAAAATGCCTAAGAAACTGCACAATATTAGAGTACCAATCATAGAGTATATATTTTTGATCTATGTGAACAAGAATGGCTTGATCTAAAGAAAGAGGTTCTTATGGATTCTCCCATTCCCTAAGAGGAGAAGGTTCTTGTTGATTCTCCTTAGATATCAAGGAAGGTTCTTGTGGATTATCCCCTTCTCTAAGAGGAGGAGGTTCTTGTGGATTCTCCTCAGATGACATTTCAGAAACCATATTTATTCTCAATACGTTGTAGTTTGATTCAGCTAACAATTTGGCCAGGTCTTGGCCTTTTACTAGCTTTGTGGTTTTAATTTCAAGGTCAAATTCAAGGATTTTAGCAATCCACCTCCCTCTTCTTCCAACAGTATCAGACTGGGTCAAAACAATTTTAACAGAGTGATTAGGGACATAAGCTATAATGTGTGAATGCAAGGCATATGTTCTAAAGTATTTGAGGGCTTGAATTAAGGCATAAGCTTGTTTTTCAATAATATCATACCTAAGTTCAGCATCCCTCATGACTTTAGAAAAGAAGGCTATAGGTTGGTCATCACCATTTGTGTTCTTCTGTGAAAGTACAACAGCTAAGGTTGTCTCAGATGCAAAATAAAATATGCTAAAAGGTGAAGAATAATCAGGGCTAGCTAATGTAGGGGCCTTAGATATAGCCTTTTTGATCTTATAAAAAGCATATCTAGAAGGAACTGTCATTTGACTTCATTATTTTCTTCAACATATCTGTTATATCTTTGACTATCTCAACATAATTTGGGATGAAACTCCGGAGAAAATTGATCTTTCCAAGGAAGGTTTGTATCTCTTTCTTGTTCCTTGGTAGAGATAGGGTCTAAATAGCTAAAACTCTCATTGGGTTAATTATAACTCCCTCCTTTGAGATTATATGCCCTAGTAATTTCCCCTCCTTTACAACAAATAAGGATTTCTTTGGATTGATGGATATACCAAATTTCCTGCACCTGTCAAAAAACTTTCTCAAGCGCTTTAAATGATTTTCATCAGAATCAGAGAAAATTGTTAAATCATCTAAGTAAATGAAAGTAAACTCAAATATTTTACCTACAAATGCTAGATCCATGGATCTCTGGAATGTGGCTCCAACATTGGTTAACCCAAATGGAATTCTAGCATACATAAATGTACCCCAAGGTGTGGTGAAAGCAGTTTTGTCTTGGTTAGCTTGACTTACCATGATCTGGTTATAACCAGAAAATCCATCTAGCATGGAAATCTTGTTTTCAACTGAAAATTTCTCTAGTAGATGATCCATTTGGGCAATGGATAATTATCCTTTAAAGATGATTTGTTCCAATTTCGGAAGTCTACACATAACCTAATCTCACCATTTTTCTTTCTGATAGGAACTAGGTTGGCTACCCAATTAGAATACCTTAAAGGCACAATGATATGAACATCAAGCAACTTTTTAAGCTCTTTCTCAAGGGTTGGAAGTAGTATGGGATTGATTCTTCTTAATTTCTACTGAAAGGGTTTTGCTTCTGGTTTCAAAGGAACCTTATCAATCAAAGATGTGTCATACGTTTTAAACTCATTATAAGACCAGGAAAAAACATCTTTGTAGTTTTAAAGAAGATTCAAGTGTTTGGTTTTTACATCCAAAGGTAAGGTTGATGACAATTTAATATTTTTTACATCATCCAAAGTCCCAATTTTGCATTCTTCGATTTCTTCTTTAGGTGGGTTAAACAAGGGATTTTTAGAGACATCATTATTATCAAATAGTTTTTCCAATGGAACCAATCCTTTAGGAATAAAATCATTAGATAATTGGATGATATCATGATCAAGAATTTTAGGACTGAATGAAGTTTCTGGATTTTGTTGATTTAATTCTAGAATATCGTTTTGATCTCCTTCAATTTGCATATTTGAGAATTCATTAATGACTTGAAAAAAAGATTTTAATTGTTCATCATCTTCAAAAATCTACTAGTGTTTAAGGTTATTAGGAATCGATGGTCTATACTTGACTTGAATTTGGTATTCTAACAATACTGGATGAGGGATTTTGAAAGAGCTTGTTGATACAGCTAGTGAGTCAGTATGCATATTTTCATCTGTGGGAATAGAAGTTATGTTAAATCCTTGAAATAAATTTTCAAATTTGTCCGAAGATTCATTTCTATAGGACCTAAGCCTTGGGTGTTTCATTTGGCAAATATTTATAACCTGGTTCACTATAAGCTCAAAATAAAAAAAGACACTCAAGTCTTGAACCTTTAAACTTCTAGCTAGCTCAAGACCAAGAAGAAAAGCCTCATACTCAGCCACATTATTGGTGACCTCCAATTTAAGTTTACATGACTGAGTTTTGTTTTCTTTATTTGCGGAGATTGAAACAATTCCTACTCCTGCTCCTTCTTTTGAGCAAGATCCATCAAAATAAAGTTTCCAAATATCTGATTCTACAACTTTTGGCTTGGAAACTATATTTTCAATGGAAAGTTGAGCGTTTGGTGCATTTTGTGAAGACAATTGAAAGAAACCAAAATATTGATCTACTACATAGATAGGGTGTTTTTTTCTTGATCAAACCTACAAACAGTATGAAGGAATTCGACTTCCCTATATAACCTTAAATGTTCACCTCTGTAGACTAGAATAATAGCAAAAGACATGTCCATATGAAGTGATCCTCCAAGTTTAGCACAACATTATCTAGATAGAAACATGCCAAACATGGTAGGAATATCAGTTACAACTATGTCTAAAACTATACTCTTGACATGTATTTGAGCTAAGGTGACAACTAGGTCTTTCATCAATCCTAGGCATGGTACTTTCTTTGAATCAAAGGTGTAAAGGTCATGATAGGAAAGGGTAACTTGTAACTGAAGCTGATCCATAATTACCTTTGGCATAACATTATGAGAAGCTCTAGAATCTAGCATGTAGTTATACAAAAGAAATTCATGAGCCTTTAAAGTTACATAAAATGGTGGAACAATTTCATCGATCATATCAGAACTAGGGCCACATACAACTGAGGGATTTTCATCCTGCAAGCTATTAACATCTCCCTCAGGATCTACACTAGAAGAGTGTATCCATTTAGACACTTTATTTTTGTAACCAGTATTTTTGGAAAGTTCAGCTAAAGGTATAGGAATCTTGACTCTTTCCAATTCATTTTCAATATTTAAAGTTGTCAAAACAGTCTTGTGAGATGAAGAGGTTTCAGTGGATGACTCTGTAGTCTGAGGGATTGGAGTTTGTGTTTGAATGTTTTTCATTACAGGTTCAATTATGGTGGTAGATTTTGGAGGTCTACTAGGATCTGATCTAGGCCTTAGATCACATCTTTTATTCAATTTTGCAATTAAAAATTCAGAGAATGCTAGGTATTTTGAAAGTTAAGCATCCCTTGGTTCTTGTTCAAAAGACTAGGTGAAGGAACTATTTCCATTTGTACTAATGAAGAATCAACATTATTCATATCTTTAGTGATCAAAGGGCCTGTATCCTATGGGTATTGATCATCAATCAACAAAGGTGGTTGAATGTTCTCTTTAGAACCTGGTCTCTAAAGAATCTTCATTTGAGGAGTTCTTCGAAATTGAGTTTGAGCTTGAACCTGGTCTAACAACATTTTTTTGAATAGCTTTAGGTTGTGTTTCAATTTTAGAAATACTATTAGAAAGGTTTCTGAGTAAAGATGTAATTTCATCAATTTTCTGATCTTTAAGTTTAGATTTGGAAGAGGATGAATCATCAATCTTAGCTTTTAGTTTTCTTTCTTCTTTCTCTTCTTTAGCTTTGAGTTTGCCAAAAGTTGACCTATTGGCTTCTACCTCTATAGCATTTGTCTGCATGTCTTCTAATGTAGAAACCCTTTCCCTTAGCATGACTGCAAATGCATCATCAAATGCTTTGGAAAATCTGACCTTTGGAGATGCTACTGGTGGTTTACAATCAGTAGCCATTTTATGATAGAGTTTGTTAATTCTTTTGATGAATTCAACAAATGGTCCACCGGGGTTTCTCTTCAATTCTTCAAACTCAGTGAGAAAGTAAACAAGATCTTTCTTTACCCCCCATTGTTTTTTAAATATTGTTATGAGTTCATTCCAAGTTTTTATAGAGTCATCTCTAAGTTGCCTAAATGAGATCCTAACATTTCCTTCTAGAGATTGCAAAAATAATCTCATATAAACATTTTCCTCTTCTATGTTCATATTGTCAACAAAATCTAAGAAGGTTGATACATGATCCTCTGTTGAGGGACCTGTTTATCCATTAAATCTGGGTAGATGTTTTAGATAACCATCAGGAAAATTTCCTATGTTTGCAGGGAGAACTAGAGCAGCATACCTTGCTTGCACAATCGGTCTAAAAGCCATTACAGTAGGAGGAGTATGGGGTGAATGAGTGGATGATGATGAAGAGGAGGAGGATGATGAAGATGAATATTTAGGAGATGAATATGAATTTGTAGGGGTATTAGTATGTGGAGGAGAGGGAGACGACCTTTTTTAGGATATGAAAGTGGTTTTAATAACCAACTTCTAAACTCCTGGTGGAAAGTCCTCCTTATTATCAAACAAAGGATTTCAATAGATAGAAAATGTCTCTTCAAGATTAGTAAAGGTTGATGGAATAGAATAAGGAGTTGGAATAATAAAATCTTGAGGATTTAGTTTAGGTAAATGTAAACACAATTCTTCCTGAGATGAAGGTGATTTGATAGGAATGGATGGGACTTGATATGAGTAAAGTGACTGTATTAAAAAGGTTGATTGAAGATCTACTCCTCTAGAATAGAGTTCAGAAACCCTAGGAGGTAGTTTAGTCTAATCGGGATGGGATGGTGTAGTTGAAAACGAATCTACAGATGAGATGTCTTCAGGGTGTAAAGCTGAAGAAGAAGAAGGTGTTCTACGTCTTCTCCTTGAAGAGGCTCCCCTAATAAGCCTTTCTAGGTCTGGTAGAGGGCTAATATTCTCAGAAGTAGAATGTGATCTAGTGTGCTTTAAAGGATCCAACTTTGATGAGTGGAATCGCCAGGTGAAATATTTTGACCTATATCCTTATCCTTTATTCACCTTAAAGGAATGGGAGAATCAATGCCCCAGGGAAAATTTAGCTTTCAATTCTTTGCTCCCTGGCAATGACACCAATCTGATGTTTTCTTTTGAGATAACCTAAGGTTAATTTGTTATGCCAAAGCATCTATAATGTTTTTTTAATTTTAATGATTTGGATGACCAATGAACTATTTATAAATAGGTGCTTTAAACTTAGAAAGATTCTTAATAAAATAAAAGGTTGATCTTTACATACACATGGTTATTTTTATTTTAGGTGGATGGATGAAAAGAATGTGCAGAAGTATAAGTGATTTAATATTCAAACTGAATATCTAATCATTTATAAGTAGAAATCAAGAAAACAGTGTTTCCTTGATTAACATAATATAATTAAACTATTACATAAATCTAGTGCAATTTAAATTCAAAGAGGAATTTACAATAATATATAGTTCTGCAAATTAATCTCTTATTTAAATTACAACTTCACAATGAATTCCAAATGAAACTGATATTCAATCAAATTTTAAATCAAATGACTGTAAATAATTAATTTTTATGAAGAAGACATAATGAAAAACTAAGATGAAAACAATTCAATGAGAGATAGACCATATGAGGAAAATCTAGAATCTTTTATTATCTCAAAATTGCTCCAACTTAGTACAAATCTGTATGATAATTGGTTCAAGGGTTCAACCCTGAATACTACGACAAAATGAAGTATTTAAACAAAATTATAAAATATTACAATAAATGACTAACCGACACGACTTTCTATTATCACTTAGAACTAACAGAAACGTAAGTAATTCAATCAAAAGGAATGAATGTAAACATCTGGCCCTGTTATGAAGGAGAGCAGTTGCTGAGTGGCCACTAATCGGATGATGCATTGGTGAAGCTGACGTGTCCTTTAATGTTGAAATTCACACAACGTTTCCCACCTTTCTTCATTTGGAACAACTAGCTTGGTTACCTTGCGGTAGATTTCATCTACCTTAATATACCGAGCAAAAGTGGGTTTTACTATGAAAATGTGTTTTATCTCATGTTGAATAAAACTTATATTTTTTATGGCTTTGTAAAACACTCTGCCTATCATAGAACCTTTGATATTGGAGGACTTAGCTGTATAGCTGGAAATGGCCTGAACCTTATTCATGTAGTCTTCCCTGGTCATTAGTTTATCATTGATTACAAACAGTGAAGGCAGACCTTTCTAGTTCAATGCACCAATCCTTGTGAAAAACTTGTTGATTGCTAGCTCTAGTGTGTGACACTTCTCTGTCAGCTGTACAAATAAGTTCTTGTTTGTTAGAACTTTCTTCACCTCCATGATGGTTTATGTTCCATCATCCACTCTTAGATCATCCAGCTGATATCTATTTTTAGAATTGTGGAACTTTATGATGTTTTATGCTGTAGCAGACATTTCTCCCAGTTCAACATTGATATGGGAAATGGTCTGCTTTTCTTTTTCAATGAGTTCCTTCTACTAAAAAATAATCTAGATACATGGCAAGATTTCATCTATCTCTTCAACAATATTATTCCAGATGATTTCTTTAACATGAACCATTGTAGAGCCAATAGAGGACTCAACTGGTGACTTCTTCCACGCCTCTATCTGATTTTGAGCTCTCTGAAGCTTTGATGCATGAAAAATCTCTGTTTTCTAGTGATGATCCTCTAGAAGTTTCACTTGGTCCTGCAGCTTTTTGGTCTCTTCAGTTTGGAGAGACATTTTTTCACTGCATTGGCCAAATGATATGTAGCATCTCCTATACTTGTTGTAGTAGATACGGCTGTAGGAATGCCTGTGATAGGGGGTGCTTCCAAATGGACAACAATCTTTTTAGCAGATTTCTTCTTTTCTTTAATTAGCTTCTCCACCTCTGTCTCCATTTGCTTGAGTTGTGCAGTCTTCTCAATGATGAGCTTCAACATGTATGCCTTTTGAGTCCCTGTTTCTTCAATATCCTTGGCCAGAGGATCTATTGTGGCTGGCAATGTTAACTACTTCCTCAATGCTCCTCTGTCCAAATTCTTTTTCTTCACATGTTCCTCTGCAACATTGATGTTTGAAGGATCATAACTGTTACAGATCCATTTGGGCACATCACTCCCATCATTCATATTAGTACTATTGGGGTTCATCAAACCCTAATTCAGTTGCTACATGCCCTAGACAAGTCAACACTTTTAATGGCTCCTTCCTTGAGATTTTCTTGGCCCAAAGCCCTCCAGAAATGCCTCCTTGAGGGACCAGCACAGCCTTGGTTAGGGGTAAGTGTGCTTCAGTGCAGGTAGGCCCATGTTAGGGTGCTTTCCAGAGCAATTAGGCCCACTTTGACCTGCATTGGGCGAGATTGAGTGAAATCCACATAGGGTTCTGGGAATATTCTTATCTTCTGCAGCCTCCTAGAAGATTCCCACACTTATAATCTCCTATGAGCTCAAAACTGGATAGGGAATGAGTTAAGTAACCTCCTATCCTCTCATCCCTTCCTCCATGGAAACTAAATCTAAGTTTGGAAGGCCATTCAATACCCTCATTTATGACCAAACCTCCTCCATTTTCCTATAAATTGAGCACTCATCTAAGTGATCAGGGGTTGGACATTGAGAATTTGTAAGGATATATTGTTGGTGTGAGGTTTGAGATTGTAAACAAGTATTTTTATGCTGCCAAAGTGTTGTGCTTTTGATGTGATGTTGGTTGGAACCCAAGCTGGAAGAGTGACAATGGATCAGACTTCATGGTTGTAATTCTTACTTCTACTTAATAAAGTTGCTTACACCTTTTCCATATTCTTGTCTTTATGTGTAAATGCTTTCAATTCCATTTTCTTATAGTAGATAGATCTCTTTCTTTGATTGGTTTTTGTCCTCTATTTGTGATTGCAGGTACTTATCAAATGAGTTAAATTTGAGAATGAGTGACGGGAGCCAAACAAAGGAGAAAAAGGGAAAGTGAAAGATAATGAGTAGGTCCCTTGTCTTATTTATCTTCCATAGAAAAAGGTTAAGTGCTTTGAATCTGTTGTTCTAGGTGTAGCTACCCACCTAGGGAAATCATGTTTATCTAGAGATGCAAAATTCCACATAAAAATTTGGCGACTATGCTGGGGAATGATCATCATTCTGGGTAGTTTACCTTCATCCTAGTATGCCCTGGTAGACTTTACTTGCTTCCATTGATCTTGTTTCATCCTTTTTTGAAGTGGTTTTTGGTAAAAATTGTGCTTGCAAGCCCCCAGGATGGCCTCTCTGGCACCAGCACAGGTCTAGTCAAAAGATAGAGTGCTGTAGAGCACCCCTAGCTTGAGGACAGTGCTCTTAAGTGCACTGTCTCCCATTCAAGGATGCGTTGATCCTCCTTAGGTCAAAAATCCCACCTTTGACTTGGTTTTCCCCAAATTTTCTTCTGTTTTTGCTTGCTGAAAGATCAATGATTGTTGTGTCTCGGAAATCAACTTATATCTCTTCTCCTAGCCCTACTTTGACCTTGATTGTTTAGTGTTTCTTAAGAGTTTTCTTTATCATTATCAATTCATTGTCAAAGTTACTTTATATCGATTAGTCTTTTATAAGAAGGAAGTGTCGTAAAGTCTTCATTTCTTTGAAAAAGAAACTGTTGTAACGTCTTTCTTTCTTATGAAAAGTATTGATTGATTGTTTGTGCATCTAGTTCCTTTTTGTTCATATAAACAGTAAAGGGACTGAAAAGAAAAACTTGCATTTTTCATATAATATTTTGTGAATGCTTGATAGGAATAGCTAGGGAAATTGCATTAGGTGTGCTCTTTGATCTTAGTCAAAGATATGATTTCTCTATCCCTTACTAGCTATGTTTTTCATTGTTAATTGAATGAAAGAATGTTTCTAATGTTAGTTGCATTCTAGGAATTGCAAACATACATCACGTCATGAACCTTAAAAGGCAAATTTGATGCAGCCCAGCCGCTCCAGGCCGCTCTTACCAGGACCCTCCAACTGGTGTACATATAAAGCTTATGTAATATTGTGATTTAGAAACCCATGCTATAAAACTCATACTTATTAACATATGGCGTTCTTCACGCCATTCTCTGTTGGAAGCATACAATATGTTGACCTGCGCACATCCACCATTGCGCATATCATATACATGTATTCAGATCACACACCCACAACAATCCTCCCCTTTCCTTGCTATCGGCGTCGACTGAACCTTATTCAATTCAAAGGCTCGTGTGTATATTTGAATAGGCAAGGCAAATTCGCCCACTGGAAATCTTACTGTTCTTCATGCCCGGAGTTCAAATGTCGGATAACACAATACTATAAATGCAAATTTACCATGTGCGAAAGCATGCATCGGAATATGTATATCCCCACTCCTCCAGCTCTCTTACGCAACAGAGATTGCATGTCTATGCCCGTCGGAGTTGCGTATCTATAACAGTCACGTTATAATCCTCGTCATAGCATCGATCTCCTTGTCATAACCGAAGATATGTGCGTCACTGTAAGCCGATGCTCATCCCTGAACGGCCAACACCAGAACTAGGGATCGCATTGCGGAACTGTCGGACTCCTTGAAGAATTCAGATTCGAATTTGGGCAAACAACTCTCTGAGAAATTAAGTATTGAATGGAGAATGCAACAGCGCTTCCATCATTACGCTGTTAATATAAACAACAAACTATCATTCAATGGACAGCCTGTATATATTCGCTTCCCACCAAGTCGTCCCAATTCCTGAACTTAGCTTTCACACTTCCCTTCATTCGGAGATGCAATCGGGTCTAGTGATACACACGGGTTTATAATGGATCGCTCCTCCATTCGGCTCTGTTACAATATAACTCCATTCTAACCGCCACCGTCTTTATGAACAGAGCACTAATAATGCCACGATGTAAGTCTCATACGAACACTCATAAAATTGACCATGCGCCTTTTAACTGCATAACATTATTACATAGAATCGATTCTTATCCAAACAGAAACGGATGCTTGAATATTTAAATGAGCAGAGAACTACGCCACATACATTATCACCATGAGGTTGGGTCTTATGATCCTTGATTTTTTTCCTTCGCTGAAACCAACGAATGGAGATTCCAAGAACAGTTACGACATCAAACCATATGTAAACAAATATACGCAACTGGAATTCAGGCCTGTAAGAACATAAAAAGAAAGGGAATCGATTTCTATAATCAATACACACAGCAGCTGCGCATTAGAAAAATAGAACCATCAGTGCCTCATTCAAATTAAACACACACATGCTTGTACAGAACTGGAGTAACCATATTCATATTTACATAAAATAAACATTCACAAGAGCTTTACATTCATGGCCAGATATGCAGAACCATGGCCCTTTTACAAACTGTCCGAAGGCTCCCAAGGAGAAACCTTCTTCCTTCTCACACTCACACCTCACACTCTCCTTTTTTTGCCTTTGAGGCTCATAAATTTATGCAAATTGAATTGAACCAATTTAGGTTCAAATCCCCTTAATCACTCAACAAAGTCCTCAAATATCTCAACATCCCTACAATCTAGATTTTATCCCTAAAATATTGAAACTAAATCTAATTTAAATAGATTTTAGGTGTGGACTCAACTAAGTCCCGTACATAGCATTTCCACTTCCTAGAATTTCTATCTAACTCTATTTTCTCTCATATTCTTTTAATTAAAAGAATATTTACAAAATCCTCACTTTCTCCTATTTTATTAAAAATAACAAATTAATTAATAAAATATTAAAAATCATCACACCCCCTTTTAACATATTTACAAATGAAAAAAAATGGTCTTGATGCTCCTGCATCAGACTTCCCATGTAAGAAAATTCATGACCACCTGGTCATAAGTCTGGATATCTCCTCCTGGATCCCAAATTTTATTTTGTAATCCTTCCGTGCTTGTTGATTGCTTCACTGTTGTTGTCATCTATTGTTGTCTTCCAGGTTTCCATATTTTGTGTTGTAGTGCTCCACCTGCTCTGCTCTTGCAATCCTTCACTGTCATTCTCTTGTTATCGTTCCTTTTCTTTCTTTCGGCTGTCTTTCTCTGGGATGTTTTCATCATTAATCTCCTTATCAACTCAATTTCTTTGTCTAGTATGTCCTCTGTTTGCTGATTGTTTCCAACATCTTCAATAACCCATGTTGCTCTTGCTGTCACTATGGATGTTGCGTCACTTGCAATTTCATGTTGATTATCATTTATGACAACTGCTTTGTCATCCTTCATCAGCAATCTATCCTGGACATTCATCCTCTGTTCTTCCAATTTCCTCCTTTGGAAGTCCAATTCTCTATATAACTCAATGATTTTACTTGGAGTAGACTTTGGAAAGTTTACACAATCTTCACATGGTCTTTCTTCTGCTAAATCTTCTTTAACATCTTTCAGTAGATGTTCTTCCTTTTCTTCCAAACCTGCAATCGCACACAAATTATTAGTTTTAAAATCACAAGACCTTACGGTCTTGTTTGATGCTTCAATCATCAAATCTTTGGGCTGCTTTGAATCATTCATATGATTCAACTCCTCTATCTCTTCATCACTTTCAAAAAGTAATGGTCCACTCTCTTGGTAACATAACGAAACTTCAACATCTTCTTCAGCATCTTCCTTTTGCTGTAGCTCAACTGTTTCGAGCTTCTCTATCCTCTGTCTGGTATCAATAACTTGTTCAAGTTCCCTTATTTCCTTTATCAACTGCAAATTTACCTGATGATTCCACTTCTCTTGTAGTCTCCGCCACCTCAACTTCTTCTGGTTTTCCTCATTTCTTTGCAACATCTCCATTAACACCGCAAGCTGAACTGCTATCTCAGCCTTCTCCCTTTCATATTCCTCTTTGCTTAACTGTCTCTGTATGCCAACTGCCTTGGCATCCTTCTCCTTTTGTCCTCTGCTGTGGTTTATTTCAGAACCTTTGTGACAACTGTCACTAGTCATCATCCTTTCCATCACTATGAGTTCCTCACTCACTTTACTATGAGTTGCACTAAAGCCTCCTTCGCAGCAAGTCCTGTCCTGCCGCCACTTACCTCACCAAGCCCTCCTCACTCGGTCTTTTGGCAAGCAATTGGTTCTATCTCCGGAACCTCCTTTGAGCACTTCTCTTTGCTCTTCCTGGCTTCAACTCATCTCCCTGTTTACAACTGTCTTCCTTATCCAATCTCTATTGGATTTCCTCAAGGTTCTGCCACCTCTATGTTTCACCTAGAAACTTTCACCAGCTTCCTTTATCTGTTAGTTGCAATAATATTTCAATGCAAAGACTACAATATTCTATTCTTCAAAAACATATCATCTTACCAAAAATTGACGCAAGCCTAGAGCCTAGCCTGCAATACCAAGACCTTCAAATTACCATGCTTCAAAGAATGCATACTCAGCAAATGCCCAAACTTCAAATATCAATCACTGGCAAATTCATCTTCCTCCCATTTCAACACGCAGAAGCTTTCTTTCATATTTATGGTTATGAAACCTTTTCACAATAATCATTTCTCAAGCATCAAATTATTTATCAATCAGATTTTAGATGCTTCATAACACCAGAACTATGCCTTAAGTCCCTCATTCATTTCATCACCAACATACCATCACAAATTCTTTCCCATGTGTTGGATTCAGTTAAATGCGCCCTTGAGTTATCTTAACACCTTAATAAAGTTATTCAAATCCAAATTTGGAAGTCAACCAACTAAATTGTGCCCTTCAATTTGCCACAGTCTTCATTATTATCATAATGGAACTCCATTAACCCAATGCATTACAATTTTTCCATGTTTACAAATTTCATTGCAATTTAACAACATTCTTTGGACTTAAAATTTCCATCTATATAAGCGTCTTACTCCAGGTTCAGGACCACATAATGAATCCAGTTTTCATACCTTTATATCTGCGGTTTTTGACCAGGAATGAACTTCATTCCAGCATTGTACCATTTGCAACGATCTGCCATTCTATTGACCTCCTTGGACGCTGCAACCATCAATCCTCAATCTGTTCTTGTCAGTAAAACACAATTCAAAATTAAACAACCTAGTACCTGCACGATTCTTCCTTCATTCAGCTGCATATCAAATTTAAAATATGATCATTCATCACACATTCAGAAATATATTCCAGTTCAACAAACCTTCTGTCTTTATTCAGAAAAACAAACCTTCTTCATTCAACAGAGCCAAGCTCTGATACCAAAAATTGATGCGGCCCAGCCGCTCCAGGCCGCTCTTACCAGGACCCTCCAACCGGTGTACATATAAAGCTTATGTAATATTGTGATTTAGAAACCCATGCTATAAAACTCATACTTATTAACATATGGCGTTCTTCACGCCATTCTCTGTTGGAAGCATACAATATGTTGACCTGCGCACATCCACCATTGCGCATATCATATACATGTATTCAGATCGCACACCCACAACAATCCTCCCCTTTCCTTGCTATCGGCGTCGACTGAACCTTATTCAATTCAAAGGCTCGTGTGTATATTTGAATAGGCAAGGCAAATTCTCCCACTGGCAATCTTACTGTTCTTCATGCCCGGAGTTCAAATGTCGGATAACACAATACTATAAATGCAAATTTACCATGTGCGAAAGCATGCATCGGAATATGTATATCCCCGCTCCTCCAGCTCTCTTACGCAACCAAGATTGCATGTCTATGCCCATCGCAGTTGCATATCTATAACAGTCACGTTATAATCCTTGTCATAGAATCGATCTCCTTGTCATAACTGAAGATATGTGTGTCACTGTAAGCCGATGCTCATCCCTGAACGGCCAACACCAGAACTAGGGATCGCATTGCGGAACTGTCGGACTCCTTGAAGAATTCAGATTCGAATTTGGGCAGACAACTCTCTGAGAAATTAAGTATTGAATGGAGAATGCAACAGTGCTTCCATCATTACGCTGTTAATATAAACAGCAAACTATCATTCAACGGACAGCCTGTATATATTCGCTTCCCACCAAGTCGTTCCAATTCCTGAACTTAGCTTTCACACTTCCCTTCATTCGGAGCTGCAATCGGGTCTAGTGATACACACGGGTTTATAATGAATCGCTCCTCCATTCGGCTCTGTTACAATATAACTCCATTCTAACCGCCACCGTCTTTATGAACAGAGCACTAATAATGCCACGATGTAAGTCTCATACGAACACTCATAAAATTGACCATGCGCCTTTTAACTGCATAACATTAGTACATAGAATCGATTCTTATCCAAACAGAAACGGATGCTTGAATATTTCAATGAGCAGAGAACTACGCCGCATATATTATCACCATGAGGTTGGGTCTTATGATCCTTGATTTTTTTCCTTCGCTGAAACCATCGAATGGAGATTCCAAGAACAATTACGACATCAAACCATATGTAAACAAATATACGCAACCGGAATTCAGGCCTGTAAGAACATAAAAAGAAAGGGAATCGATTTCTATAATCAATACACACAGCAGCTGCGCATTAGAAAAATAGAACCATCAGCGCCTCATTCAAATTAAACACACACATGCTTGTACAGAACTGAATTAACCATATTCATATTTACATAAAATAAACATTCACAAGAGCTTTACATTCATGGCCAGATATACAATCTATGGCCCTTTTACAAACTGTCCGAAGGCTCCCAAGGAGAAACCTTCTTCCTTCTCACACTCACACCTCACACTCTCCTTTTTTTGCCTTTGAGGCTCATAAATTTATGCAAATTGAATTGAACCAATTTAGGTTCAAATCCCCTTAATCACTCAACAAAGTCCTCAAATATCTCAACATCCCTACAATCTAGATTTTATCCCTAAAATATTGAAACTAAATCTAATTTAAATAGATTTTAGGTGTGGACTCAACTAAGTCCCGTACATAGCATTTCCACTTCCTAGAATTTCTATCTAACTCTATTTTCTCTCATATTCTTTTAATTAAAAGAATATTTACAAAATCCTCACTTTCTCCTATTTTATTAAAAATAACAAATTAATTAATAAAATATTAAAAATCATCACACCCCCTTTTAACATATTTACAAATGAAAAAAAATGGTCTTGATGCTCCTGCATCAAAATTCTTAAGAACATCAACTTAAAAATTATGTCAATTAACCTAATGGAGCATTGTAACTTAACACATAACAATTAGAGGTCTAGGATATAGACGTGTTCCGACATCGCTAAACATAGTAGTTGTCACTAACTTTTCTGCGATACATTCTGAGTGTGATACCTCATTCCATGTACGTAATTATATCGTAGCTCATCCACGTACCTTTGGGTATATAGGATGGTGTTACAGTATGTATAGTATAAAGGAATCCTCTCACTGTGTGGTTTCGCATTAGACATCACTGTCACGGATTGGGCCTCCATGTACTTTTGGGTATATATGGGAGGACTATATTAGGTTGCTATCCATCCTTACATAACCGAGTTGGCCACCTTGTACGCTGTGATACACCAAACATAGCATTTGGGGAGATTTCTTCCTGTACTTCTTGGTTTGCCTTGACCTATTCTCTAGTTCACAGTTGCTTGGTAATACTTTTGCCTAGATTATACCTATTTTGTTTTGTTATGTTATTTTTATTAAAATAAAATTAATTGACCATGGATAACATCCTCCACACTCACTCCTTAGTTGATCTTAGGTTGAGACATATGGCAACAACTCTGGAGTCCATCGATCAAGGAATTCCTTTTGATGGGAATCCTATTCCTTTTCCTCCTTTCAGAAATATTGGTGCTCCTTATATGGCTACATTGCCCCTTCCGGGATTTACCATTAGCTTTCCAGTATGGTGGTTTTCAACCTCCTTGGTTCAAAATGTCGTGATTTCTCTGCAATCGAGTACTCCTCCAACTGGACAAAATCAACCTTCAGTTGATCCTAAAGTTGACCCTTTGCCTTCTTCCTTGGTTTTTTCTTCCTCCCCTTCTTCCTCTTCACCTGGTGAAAGTATTGTCGCTAGAAAATAGGTGGCTAAGAAGAAGAAGAAGAAATTTCAAGAGGGGGGCAACCAACCAACCATTGCTTTGAATGTAACTTCTGATGAGAAACCATTCGATAAGCCTCACAGAGTTCGATATCCATGCAAAATTTGTATGGGAGACCATCTTCTTAAAAATTGTCCTGATATTCCTAAGATCCTAGAAGAATGGTCTTCTCATTCACATCATCCTGTGTCATCAATTTCTAGAGATCATGATGGTGACACACCATCAACTAGTGGTAGTAAAGTTCATGGAAATAAGGGTAAAGTTAAGTTTCCCTGTAGGTTATGTGAAGGGAATCACCCCGTTCACCTTTGTCCCTATCTAGATGAAGCAAAAAAAGTGTTGGATAGCCGTCCTGCTTCTCCAAACGACTTCCATCTGGTTACAGGAGACTCTCCCTTAATCCTTCACTAGTTAATGAAGTGACTAACCCAAATCAACCATGGATCAAACCCACTCTCTCTAAATGTGAATCCCATGAGTCTATACCTGAGTAATCATAGGTCAAGGAAACAGTTGACCTAATTTCACCTTCAGTTAATTGTACCTTTCCCGTAGAGAGTGAGTATGATACCACTTAGGTTCTTTTCATTTCTTCATATTACAATGAGCTTGGAAGCAACCCTCCTATTCCATCAAGACAGGAGGAAAATCCTCCCACTCTCATAACTCAAGGGGTTAATTCTCCCATTTCTATGGTACCCCCTTCAAGTAGTCTGGTCACTTCCTACAATTGGAATCAACGGACAAGATATCATCTTCCTTCTTGTGTGCCTTTCCAGATCATAGTAAAGGTTTGTAATATGATTGTACCTAGCACTATTATAGATGAAGGTGCATCAGTGAGTATCCTTTCCTCCACTGCTTGGAAAGTGCTCAGTTCGCCACCACTTGTGCCTTTTACCCAGAATCTGTTGGCTTTTAATAAAGGAACTAGTTAACCATTAGGGATCCTTCCTCAGTTGCCTATTACATTGGGAGGGAAAATTGTTTATCACAATGTGATGGGAGTCCCAGGTTCTTTAGATTATAATTTACTTCTTAGGCATGACTATGTTTATGACATGGGAGCTATTGTTTCAACACTCTTTTGAGTGATGTGTTTCCCACATGAAGGCAGCATTGTCACCGTTGACCAACTTTCATTTCCCGGTCCAAATATGGCTTCTAGTCAACCATCTTCCATAAATGGTACTTTTCCCCCAATGGTATCTTCCATGCCACAGGTTAATTATATGACAACCCATTCCTTGCCTACATCAACGAGTGATCAATTCTGTGATGTTGTACATTATGTACTAGGGGCATTGGAACCAGATCTCTCCTTCCAGAGCATTGTTCTCCCATCTGATGAGAACGTCTTGGAAGTCATGACCTCTTATAGGTCATGATCAAGGAATATGAGGATAGTTCCTGATCTTGTGTCAACCTCGTTAAAAAATGAAACAAGGAATCAAAGCATAGTTCCTTGTCTTTTGTCAAGCTCGTTAAAAAATGAAACAAGGAATATGAGGATAGTTCCTTTTCTTATGTCAACCTCATTAAAAAATGAAATAGGGAATATGAGGATAATTCTTGGTCTTGTGTCAACCTCATTAAAAAAATGAAACAAGGAATATGAACATAGTTCCTTGTCTTGTGTCAAGCTCTTTAAGGAATGAAACAAGGAATACGAGCATGGTTCCTTGTCTTGTGTCAAGCTCGTTAAAAAATGAAACAAGGAATATGAGGATAGTTCTTTTACTGTGTCAAACTCATTTAAAAAATGAAACAAGTCCCAAAGCATAGTTCCTTGTCTTGTGTTAATCTTGTTAAAAAATGAATCAAGGTCCCCTGGAGCAAAGTAAAATCCTTGAGTCTTTGAGTAGATCTCATAAAATCCCAGTTGAGTCTTTCACTTGATCTCGTAGATGTAACTTCATTCCATCCACCTGATAGCCACGAGTAGTCTACTTAGGTGAATGCAATGAAGCTTGGGGGGCATGTAAACCATTGTCAAGCATAGTTTTTTAATTCAAGCTTGTGTAAACATGAAACTAAATCCAAGCATAGTTCCCTATGGTTCAAGCTTGTGTAAAAATGAACCCATCTCCATTTTAACCGTTGTGATTTCCATTCTATCAGTCTCTTCCATCAGATGAGCCTTGGTTTTTTTTTCCTTCCATCGTCACTATCTGCTTGGCCGACCATATGCTTTCACTTGGTTGTTTTACCCTTCTTGAGGAACAATTGAAATGAGTGGTCTTATTAGCCAGCCTCTTCACATAAATCAACATGTTTTGAGAAGTTCTCACATCACCGGAACCAGTTTCTATCCTAAACACCACTCATTCCTCAAAGTGGAGTCCTCTTTAAGCTCTTTTAGGACTCTCAAAATATGAAAAGATTGTCGAGCGATTGTCCTTTTCAGCTCGTTAACGGATTGGAAACAACATCTACTCATTATAAGTTTAACCCTTCTTTGAACTGAGATAGATTATTTATGAAAAAGGAATACGTTGATCGAACATGGTCAATAAGTTCTCTCTTGTATTGTTTTATGCTTTTTCGGACTTGAGAGACAAATCTATTTAAAAGAACTTGTGGATTTTTGTTTTTGTCCCTTTTAAAACTCTCTAAACATGAAAATGATCGAGTTATCTTGTCGTTAGACTCATTAAAACATCAAATAGCGACAAACTTGTCCTTCCTAAGAAGACCGAGTTTCACCGTCACTAAACTCATTAAAACATCACAGAGTGATGGATTCACCTGAAGGGTGGAATTATACAACAAGCATATGTTATCCTCCTGAAGCTTGATAAAAATAAAGAGGTATTGGTCAGCAATCACTGGGGAAAATGGGAAAAAGGGTAAACCACTTTATGGTAGTAGGTCGCTCTTGAACAAATCACTTTCACTTCATCACTGTGACTACATGGGTTGGGTTATCTGTTTGATGGTCATCATACCTTGGTCTATCATACCGTCCATTAATTTGGTTTTTGGTCAATGTTGCCAATTCATTCAGTGTTGTTGAAATGTTCAAGAGAAGTCACTCAGTTAAAATTCATCCTTTGCAATACTCATAAACCTTCATTTTCATGATTGCCATTCCTGAACCTTATTTCATCAGTCACATTCCATCTCGAAAATCATTACACTCATTTCGTGTCGTTGATGTGGGCTACATCAAGGCCCTCCTATGACAAGTCGCTTCTTGTCGACATCATCCAATTATCCAAGAAGTTCACTTAGAAACACCCTTCTAGTACCTTGAGGCTTGCATACATCAATGGTAGGTTTCTCGCTTCCAGCGATAGGTTGACATCACTGGCCTTTGATCGAAAGACTTTGTATGGTGTTCGACATCAAAACAGCCATTCACACCATGCAAAATGTATTGCAGTTGCTTGAGGATCATTATCATTATCGGTGATTTCTCTTGCGTCTATTAACGGTTTACATCATTGGTTGGTAATTAGGTGGTGTCTTCCCATGTTCGACTTCAGATCACATATTTGCATGGTTAGACTCGTACCTAAGCAAACGATTGAATGAGATAGAAGATCCCAAAAGTACCAAATCAATCGTACAATGGCTTTACATTGATGGTCATCTGATCATGGGCCTATACCTGTAGATGACTATCTATGTACTTGTTATGAAAGTTTATATGCTGAGCATGGTAATGTCTTCCTTCATCAATTCATGAGAAAAATATAAATATCATGATATTATGTATTGTAATTGATGCAGGTCACCACTTCAGAACCTCCTCTTCACATCGTAAAGCATATCACTCGACATTATCATTTTTTACTTCATGCTTTAGGGGGCAGTTGTTATAGATCCATTTGCACACATCACTCCCATCATTCAAATTAGTACTATTGGGGCTCTTCAAACACTAATTCAGTTGCTACATGCCCTAGACAATTCAACACTTTGAATGCCTCCTTCCCTGATATTTTCTTGGCCTCAAGCCCTACAGAAATGCCTCCTTGAGGGACCAGCGTAGCCTTGGTCAGGGGTAAGTGCACTTCAGTGTAGGTAGACCCATGTCAGGGTGCTTTCCAAAGCACTTACGCCCACTTTGACCTACGCTGGGCGAGATTGAGAAAAATCCACATAGGGTTGTACGCATATTCTTATCTTCTGGAGCCTCCTAGAATATTCCTAAACTTATCATCTCTTATGAGCTCAAAATTGTATAGGGAATGAGTTAAGTAACCTCCTATCCTCTTATCCCTTCCTCCATGGAAACTAACTCTAAGTTTGGAAGGCCATTCAATACCCTCATTTTTTCCTATAAATTGAGCACTCATCTAAGTTATCAGGGGCTGGACTTCGAGAATTTGTAAGGAGATATTTTTGGTGTGAGGTTTGAGATTGTAAACAAATATTGTTATGCTGCCAAAGTGTTGTGCTTTTGATGTGATGTTGGTTGGAACCCAAGCTAGATGAGTGACAATGGATCAAACTTCATGGTTGTAATTATTCCTTCTACTTAATAAAGTTGTTTACACCTTTTCCCGTATTCTTTTCTTTATGTGTGATGATTATATGTGTAAATGCTTTCGATTCCATTTGATTATAGTAGATAGATCTCTTTCTTTGATTGGATTCTTTCCTCTGTCTATGATTTCATGTACTTGTCGAACGAGTTAATTTCAAGAAGGAGCGACGGGAGTGTTTGGTCTAAAATGCGGATGAAAATTTGAGTTTCATTTACTATCAATCTGGGTAAGTAAAATTCGAGGATCATCCAATATATATGGAGTTAGAGACAAACTAAACTAAGCTATGTGAAGAAATGCCAAAGCTCCCTTACAAGAGGTCTTTCATTGGGATCTCCAACACCTATTTAGTCATTTAACAAAATGAAATCTAAATACATTATGACGAGTGTAAGAAATATTAAAGCTCCCTTATAGGAGACTGTTCATTAATATTTCTAATCATCTTAATAAAAAAACTATTTAAACTAATGAGATTGAAGAACTTAAACCTAATTCTGATTGATAGCATGAAATATTAAAGCTCTCTTACAAGAGACTATTCATTTATATCGCAAACATATAAATCAGAAACTTAAACTAATGAAATCAAACATTAAATAACATATCAGATTCATTGAAAGAAACATTAATACTTTCTTGCAAAAGGTCATTCGTTAATATTTCAAACATATGAACCTAATGAAATTTACAAAAAAACATAAAATGAAAGCTTAGCAAAACAAAAGTGTACTTGCTAGACAATGGGGGCCCTTCCCAGGATTCACAAGCACATCAAAAGAGAAGTCAAATGTAGAAGATCAAAGAAGCTCCATTTTATTTATTTTCAATTGCAATTTACAATTACAAGTTCTACATCCCAAGAGGTTCTAAAATATCCATTACAATGATTCGAAATTATAACTTCTCATTACAAACTTATAAGATCCTAAGATACTAAATTCTAACTTCTCAATTATAAATTATAAATTCCAAATTACAAATGAAGGAGATAACACTCCTATTTATACAAAAGTTATGATAAAAAACTCATAAATGTGGATCCATTATTCCCTCTTCAAATCCACATATCTCTCAACCAATGGTGACACATAACCCTATCCTCCATGATCTCCTCCATGAGGTCCATGATCTCCTCAAATTCGAATTTGAACATAGAGTGCCACATAAAGATGCCTTGGTAGCTTCCTTTGTACCTACACAAGTCAACAAACTCATTCTAATTGTTAGGTACAAGTATATGGAGATTATTTTCTAAAGTTTAACCACAAATTCACTTAAAAATACTAAGAATTAATAATGTTTTGGAAAACACAAGGATAACCCATATAATGATGAAAGTGAAGCTAATGTGATGACATGGTGGTGGAATAGAGGTGAGAAAATGTGTGAATGGAGAGAAAGTGGATGTTTAATGGAGTGAAAGTGGATGTATTTCAAGGATGATTCTTAGGACCAACAGGGAGCCAAACAAATGAGACAAAGGGAAAGCGAAAGATAACAATTAGGTCCCTTGTCTTATTTATCTTCTATAGAAAAAGGTTAAGTGCTTTAAATCTATTGTTCTAGGTGTAGCTACTCACCTAGGGAAATTTTGTTTATCTGTAGATGCAAAATTCCACTTAAAATAACCCAGTCTGATTACCAAGTCTTCCAGGTTTTTAATCCTAGTGTCTTTTGAAAGTGTACAGACCTTCTCCATCTTCAACTGTGATTGGACATTTTCTAAGGTAACCTACAGTTTTGATAAAGTCATAGAAGTGTTAGTAATAGTTTAAAATATCATTTCCCTAGTCTTCTTATGCATCTCCATTTTGTCAATGGGATGTATAGCTTTTACATAAAACTCAAACAATGTCTTCTTGTAGTCTGATTTTTCCTTGGGCGGGTGAACTTGTGCTTGGAGGAATTCAATTTGCATCTCTCCTTTTTCTGAATCAAAGGTTGACAACAACTTGCTTTGATCACCAGAAGTATACTTCTAGAAATGGTTGTAGGTGTTAATCTTCAAGGCTTCATTTCTAACTTTTATCTCCTTGAAGATGTCCATTATACTCTTCTCTATTTCCTTTGAAGTAGATGTGTGTGTCTGCATAATTTTCTGCTACTCTTGTGAAGTTGTGGAGGTGGTGGGAGACTATGTGGTCTGATCACCGACCAATGAAGAAACAAGGGGCTCATTAGTGGGGATAATGGTCTGTTGTTCTGAATCTTTGCTGAGGCTTAGTCTGGAACTAAGCTTGGCCTTCTTTCTGTACATTATCTTAAATTCTTCATTGAAAATGTTAGTCCATAAAGGGGACTCTTCCTCTCTACTTCTCTTGGTTGTTTTCTCCTGCATGGTAGGAGTCTGCACTGTAGATGATGATACCCTCTATTCTTCTGCCTCTTGTAGGGTATTCTCAACCCATTCTAACTGATTCTTGTATTTCTCTATCTCTGCCCTAGATGTGTGAAAGTAAGGAGTATACTTGGTTTTTACCCTTAATTTAGAAATGATCCCTAATGGATCATATGTCACGTAAAGCTAAGGTTGAACTACATTTCCTTCAAGAGCTTATATGCTTCTTCCCCTACTTCCCTGTTGTTGCAAATGAAGGGGCCGATTTCTGTTTTGATTTTAAACTAGGACTTCTTCGTGGCAGCAACAAAGTGAATTTCATCCATATTGATCATCTTCCTTATGTAATGTAGAGAAAAAATCCTCATTGGGAGGAATTTGGGTAGCTTGTAAGGTGGGAGTTCACATACAAATATTCTTATTTCAATATAGTTCTTGTAGAGGTACCAGTCCCCTATTTGAACTTGATCTTATAGCTGCAACACCTTTCTTATTTCTTCATTGATCCTTGGTTCTATTCTGCTCCTTAGGAGACCTATTGCTGGATGAACTAACATCCCTATAAACTATTTATATGTGTACTCCTTTTGTTCCTTCATGACCAGAGTAGCCCAAAATATGACTGACTGCTAGTTTCCTTTTTCATCCAGCTTTTATAAGGAAAGGTTGATGTTGTCCCCCTGAAAGTATAAGAACATGTACACCAACACAGAGACATACTTGAATACCTCCTCAGTTGGAAATTTGATAAGATGTTGATGAATTGATTCTACAAGAAATTGGCTGAAGTTAAATACAATGGAGGGCTTAGAATCAGTAGAGAAAAGATAAGAATCCTATAATGGCCTCATCTACCCATTGATCATAGTAGTAGCCAAGGAGGTAGGAAACAATTGTGATAATAAACTTGGCTGTCTCAGGTAAAATGTAGGGATAAGGAGGATTTTTCTTTAGTAGTGAAGCATCTTGTGTCGAGAACAATTCAAGAGTTTGTGCCCTCTTGGCAAAGTCTAGTTTCTAGTATAGTTCAACGAGTGCTTCATAGGAAAATGGGGTAACATTCTCTACCACGGGGGCTTGCATCATCTAGTCTATGGCCTGAGGAGTGATGGTAAACAAAATTTGTCCAGTAAGGGTAATGATGGCCCTTTGACTTGGCAAATATGACGCATGACACTTTCTAACAAAATCTAGGGTAGTATGGGTACAAGGAAAAATGTGTTGAGGTAAGTTGGATTCCCATGACTGGATGTCATCAGACATGTCAATGTATTTGTCCTCGAGCCAACAATACATCTCGAAGAGGTCAAGTTCACAGAGGGTCTCATGGATTTTATAGTCTTTGTCATCCATAGGAACATGATGATGATCTATGGGAGGATAGATCACAGGATTGACAATTTCTTCTGGTCCTTTGTCCTTTGGAGGAATCTTGGCTAAGAACAGGAATACAAACTAGATCAGAGTCTTGAATATGAAAACAGGAGTAAGGTTTTCCGAACAAGAATAGAAGTAATAGGCTAGAAATGATTGAGCAAAGAGTGTCGCTGGCTATTGAAAATATCAATATTTAGTCCAGCCATCTGTAACAAATAACTAAAAGTAATAGTAGATGGATTCAATAACCTGTTCACAAATGGAAAGGAGGTTTATATAATAGATTTGGTTTCTCCGTTGAAGGAGCGTGGGCCCGTTGGATTAATGGCTAAGGCAATTGCATTCTTAACAACTTAATTCTAGAGAGAGTGGAGGTGATTGGTGGAATAACGGGCAGATGAGGTGGCAGAAGGTGAATGGCGAGAGTGCAACGGATAGGAAGATGGTATTGGCAGTAAGGGAAACATATTTTTTTTTTTTTGGGGTGGGGGGGGGGGGGGGGGGGGGGGGGGCAGTTAGTGGTTTGACCTGAGGGCGGTCCGAAATTTTCTCGCGCTGGAAGGTAAGGGAGGGCGCGGTTTCATATACCACCCATTTCAGACCCCTCCCACCAATAGTAAAGCTCGGATGTCGAGGGGGGGCCGAAATATGATGTGTGTCATCAGATGTGGGAAGATGGGCAGAGATGGAGCGTGATGTAGCGGAGGGTCAACTCATGACGTGATAGGTTATTTAGTGTGGTCGGGTATTAATTTAATGAATGATATGGAGTATGTGTGATGTATGTGGGGTGTCAAAACTTAGGGATAAGTGGGTGGAGGTTAATGTGAGTGGAGGGGTAATTTTGGGATTTAAAACTTAGGAATAGGGATTAATACCGAAATTGATTGATATATAAAACCTTAGAGTAAACCTTTACTCCTCTGTCTTTATCTTCTACACATGAGAACAAATTTGCTAATTGACATGTGGCACATTTAGAGTAGTAGCCTATGCATTAATAAATACATGAAATGAAGCCTTTCTTTTCTTTTTTCTTCCCTAGCATTTTATTTTCCTTTTTCCTTCTTTATTTAAGGAAGCTAACGCCTTGTTATCAATCCAAGAATTCTCTAGAGTTTTTATGAAAGAAATGATAGAGGTAACCACAAACCAACTTTGGAGATTAGGATCTAGCCTTCCTAATGCTCAGAGAGGGCTCTCTCTTTATAATTTAGCTTTGTTTTATTTATTTGATTTTAGGCTAGTTATGATTGTACTTAGGTTTTGATTTTGATTTGGTGGTGAGATCACTGACTTAGATGGATAGAGGGATGTCCTTTACCATTGGGCTATGGGGTCAAGTGTCAAGAAAAACAGTACTAGACCAAGTTCTAAAAATAGTGTCTGCGGGGCAAGGTAGCTGAGTAATTTCAGATCTTAAGGTTGGATGGTGAAGTTGGTTTCAATTGGATCCAAGGAGAAATTAAGGGTTCCTTAAACTAGATTAAGAAGGAAATTGAAAGAGGTCAACCGGGATGGGATAGAAATTAAGAATTCTCAGATCCAGATATCAGAAGAAAACATAGAAATGATTAATTGTTCAAGGCAGAGTGTACTTATAAATTTCCAGTTAATTCATTCACTTTAGATAACATACAAGTTTGTGAAATACATAAGAAGATAACAAATTTGATAAAAGGAAATAATTCACTGTAATAGCTCAACACATGAATCCTATAATGCAATCTCTTTCTTACTCATTCTAGTCTGCCGACTTGAAAAATTGGTACAATAACCTTTAGGTTTCATATCAATACAATTATAGAAATGTCTAGAAATCCACACTCAATACTTTGAATTATGAAGTATTTATACAAAAATAGTTTACAAAATATCCCAAACTGTCTTGGGAATTAATCTAGGAAAAAGAATTATCTTCATGCAAAAAGATAGAGACAGATGTTCAACTACCGTATGTCGTCCCTGTTTATTCGGTTGTGTTGTCTTTATGCTTTGATATTTTAATGTTTATTCTTTGCCTTGTTGTTGGTCTTCCACACTGGTTGTATTTCACTTTGCTTTTTAACTGATACTCTTTACCTTGATACTCTTTCATCTAGCTGGCCTATTACTTTCCTTTCATTGTGCTTTTTTCAAATTCAAGGGTCGTTCTGGTTTTTCCAAGAATACCTAGAAATTGGCAATTTGGCGTGTAGACTAGGTTCTATGGTATTTGCAAAGGGTATTGAGGCTTGAACTGCCTATATGCTGCTTCAATTTGGTGTCCACAACGTCTTCGGGTGGTAAAGGTCGATGAATTGGTCATTTAGAGGTTCAAGGTGTCGCAAATGGTTTAGCAAAGGTTCACAGTGAAAACAAATGAAAAGAGAGAATTGGGGCTTCTTCGGCCTTTTAACCGATAACAGTCACATTTTGGCGCAAAACTTATTAAATGAACAGTGGGAAGTTTTCGGTTTAGGTGAGTAGGTGGTTTTGTGCACCATTGCACTGCTTTTGGATGGCAGGTGGTATTTTTCGTGAGCGTGCAATATAACCTGGTGCCACCACGTAATAGAACAATGCTTGGCTAAAACCATGAATCTTGTGTTCTCTCGGGCCATTAACTAGCGGACGATGAGTCCGCGGGATATGGGTGTACACCATTGGATTTAGGGGTAGGAGATCTAAGGTATATTGCGCAGTTGAGTTGCACAGACGGAGTCGAGAAAGTGTTTAGTAGGGCCCAGGGTTTAATTACAAAGAATTGTAATTAATTAACCAATAATGTCGGGGTTTTCAATATAATCAAATGGTTAATAAAGGTGGGGGCATGGGTTATATGGCGGGGTTTTTTAACTGCACCAAGGGTTGGTGGGTTAAAAAAAATGGTATGGGGGAAATATAAAGTGGGGACTTTAATTACATAATGCGGGGGCATAGTAAATAAAAACTTAGGATAAAAGGTTTTTGTGCATTTTTAAGGGGGGAAAGGGGAAATTAACAAGCGGGAAAAGTGATATTTGTAATGGGGAATGGGTTTCACAGTTGGGAAGGGGGGATGATTTTTGAAGGGTAATTTCTAGGGGAATGTGTGAAACCAAGGGGTAAAGGTCTAAATGAGGGGAAAAGGGTATTTATAAGTAATGAAGGGATAATGGGGAAATTAGAAAATAAGTATGTGGGGGTGTAGTGAAATGAGGGGAAATTTGTAAACCAACTTGGTGAATATCCTTTCTTTCTCACAATTCCTCCTACACATGGAACATAGGATTAAGCATGATGAATGTGTTTTTGACTTAGCAACCTTGTGTATTTGCAACATTTCTTCTAGCTACCCTTTATTTACCCTAACATTTTCTCTTCATTTATTGGGTGCATTTGAGCTTGTTGACCCTTCATTTCTTTTCTTTTGATAAAAAAACTATCTAATTCTAATCTTATAACTTCCAATGGCTCAAATTAAACTGATGAGCTCATTCTTATTCTCTACCTAACTACTAATCTGTCAAGGTTAAACAGTTTGGCTAGATCTTTATTCTCTATCTATCAAAATAAATTTTAAAGCATGAATGAGTCAAGATTAAGCTATTTGACCATCATGGATTGTAGTATTTTTGACAAGTTGAACACAATCTTATTTTATAGAGTAAAGAAAAAGGAGTGGCATTTGAATTTGCACACTTTGATGATCTACTTTTATTCTATTTTTGGGGTTCATATTTTTTACTTTTTTGATCTTTTTCCTTTATTTTTGTCTTTTGATTACTATTTTAGGAAATACCCTCTTTGCATTTTTTAATTTTTAATCTGGAAAACATTTTACAGAAAGAAAAAGTATGTACAATATTACAAGACTAACCATAGCCAATTCAAAATTCTGAATCCTATTATTATAGGACCCTAACAGTGGCTCCACATGGGGATGGCATTTCCTGGTGAAATTTCAAGAACTTTAAGATTAGTTTCCATTGAATCTTTGATAGTGGTTCCCTTGTAACGACTCCTCTGTAATTTTCTTAATTCATACATGTGATGGTACATCTTTCAAAGCTCAGGGCCTTCTATTCGGGCTTCAACTTCAAAAAATTATAATCCAATCCAATCTCAACTCTGCAATGTTACATACAATGAGAAAAGTAAAATGGACTACTATTAATCTATGGATAAGTAGTGCTTCAACATTCTACCATTGTCTGGTCCTCCTGGTAGATCTGTTCCATCTAATTGTCTCAAGAAAAATGCATTGTTACCTCTGTAACCATAAATGATGTAATGCCTTGCAATAGGAAATCAAATTTTCCATGTTTACGCTTCTCTTCTCTTCTAGAATCCCATTTGAAAAATTTATCACCTATGTAAAAATCATCAGTTTTGGTTTTCTTATCAAAAATATTTTTGATTTTATCCTGGAGTACTTGTGACTTGACATAGACTTCTTCTCTGGTTTGTTGCAAGTGTATTGTCATATTTATTCTCCTTTGGATATCATTTGGTTCTACTTGCAACACTTGGATCATTTTCATCATTGGTACTCCTAAAGAGGATGGAAAACCAACATCCATACCATATACTAGCTGATAAGGAGATGTACCAATGTACATTTTAGTAGTTAGTGTGTCTACCCATAAGCCATTGACCAAATTTTTCTTCCACATCTTCTTGTTGTCTTCTAGCAATTTTTTGATGATATTAACCAACATTTTATTTGAGGATTCTGTAAGTCCATTACCTTAAAGGTAATAGGCAATGTAATGGCCAAGGGTAATGTGATATCCGTTACAAAAGTCTACCATTTTCATGGATTTAAAAGTAACTACATTTTCAGTAATGAGCATCCAAATCTAGAAAGGATGTTTTACTCAAGGAATGAAATGATGACAGAGTCTGTGGCTTGTCTAGAAGGGATGGCTTCTATCCATTTAGTAAAATAATCACTGGCTGTCAAAATCCATTTATGTCGGGCTGAAGAGGATGGGTGAATTTTCCCAATGAAGTCTAAACCCTATTGTTGAAAAGGCATTTATGTGGAAATTGGTATGAGAGGTAGTGGTAAGAGTTTCCTTTTACCTTCAAATATTTGGCACTTGTGACAGTAGGTCACATGTTCCTTGACATCTGCAAAAATGGTGGGTCAGTAAAACCCAGCCCTTAGAATCTTATCAACAGTTGTTTTCCAATATATGTGTCCCCCACAATCTCCTACATGAAATTATTGAAAAACTTTGTCAACTTCATCTTTTAACAAACAATTCAATAAGATGCCACCATTATCTTTCCAGAATAAAGCATTATCCATGATACAATATTTTATTGATTTCATTTTCAAAAAAGTACCTTTAGTTCCAGATAAACCAGGAGGAGCTTATAAGTTTAGTAAAACAAATATAATATCTGCATACTAGGGTTAATCTATGAAAGATGCACTGATCTGTGGAGTCGCCATCTCTTGTTGATCATCTACGGCACCAATGAAATTTATATCTAAGGCCTCACAGTTCGATTCAGCCATGAGTTTAGCTAAACCTTGGCCTTCAATAAGTTTTGTAGAATTTATTTCTATGTCATATTCCAAAATAGTTGCAATCCATTTGCCTCTCTTTCCTTCAAGCCCATCATTTGTTAGAATGTCCTTTACTACTAAATTTGGAACATACGCAATGATGTGTCAATATAAGATGTACACTATGAATTCTTTAATAGATTTCACTCAATCAAGTGCTTGTTTTTCCATTATGTTATACTTTAGTGTAGCACCTCTCAAATATTTGCTTAAAAATGCAATAGGCTGCTCATAACCTTGATCATTCTTTTGCAACAAGGTTGCTTCAATAGTATGTTTTGAAGCAAAAGAAAAAATTATAAAGTCTTTGCTGAAATCAGGACTTAAGAGGACTAGTGTTTTGGTAAGGGTTTCTTTGATTGCCTCAAAACACTGCTTAGCCTCTGCTATCCACTTAAGTGTTGAATATTTCTTTAACATGTTGTTAAACTCTCTAATTAATTCTGCTAAGTTTGAAATGAATCTCTTAAGAAAAATTATTTTGCCTAAAAATGACTGTAATTATTTGATGTTTCTAGGATGAGTGATGTTCAAGATTGCCTCTATTCTAGCTGGATCTATTCTAATCCCATCTTTGGATATTATGTGTCCCAAGAGTTTACCTTCTTCTAAACCAAAGAGTGTCTTTTTAGGATTCAAGGAAATACAAAATTTTCTGCATTTTATGAAAACTCTTCTTAGATGATCTAGATGTTCATTATCTGATTTGGAAAAGATTGCAATGTCATCTTTGTAAAATACTAGAAAGTCATGGATTTCTTTTGCAGAGGCTATGTCCATAGCTCTATGGAATGTTGCTCCAACATTAATTAATCCAAAAGGCATCTTCAAATACATGAAAGTACCCCAAGCAATAGTAAATGTAGTTTTTGCTTGATCCTCTGGTTCAACTAAGATTTGGTTATATCCAGAGAATCCATCAAGCAATGAAATTGTGGCTGAGCCTACTACCATATGAAGAATGTGGTCCATTTTTAGGAGAGGATAGTTGTCTTTTAATGACACTTTGTTCAAGTTTTTGAAATCAACACAGAGTCTGATTTCTCTTGTTTTCTTCCTAGTAGTGACTAAGTTAGAGACCCAATCTGAATATCTAATGGGTACTATGATCTGTGTATCATACACCCTTTTTACTTCCTTTTCAATGAGTGGCATAAGAACTAGATTAATTCTCCTAAGCTTCTGTTTAAAAGGTTTATGATATTCTTTAATAGGTATCTTATGTTGAATTATGTTGGTATCATAAGAATTAAGCTCTTCATAACTCCAGACAAAGACATCTTGAAAATCTTTGAATAGATTTATGTATTTTAGTTTTTCATCTCGAGGTAATGCTTTGGATATTTTGATAAGCTTGGGTTTTTCTTTAGTTCCTATGTTACATTCTTCTATGTCTACTCTTAAAGGATCAATTTTTGGTTTCCTAACTACATCATTTGAATCAAACAAATATTCTAATGGGACTAATCCCTTGGGCAAAAAGTTATCTTTAAGGTTTAAAATTTTAGGATCATCATTCATTATTTCTTCTATATGTACCTTTTCTAAGTTATATATTTCTACTTTAGTGAAATTAGTGGGTTCATTCAAATCTAAAGCATTTATATATATCTCACTATCTATGTTATTATCTATTGTACAATCAGCATCTATATTACAGTTTTGAAACTCTCCTTCAGCATTCATGTAATCATAAATTTGAGGATCTTGTGAAACAATTTGCCAATATTTCAAATTGTCAGGTATGACAGGTCTATGTCTTACTTCTGTAGTGTACTTGTGGTTGGGTTGAAAAGGAAATTTATAGGTACTAGAAAAAGTGGTGAGAATGTGAGCTTCCATGTTTTGTTTCCTAGGAATGGAAGCAAAATTAGTTTCAAGAAGGTCTTTAATCAAATCTAAGATAGTCTCTCTCTATTTAGAAAATTAGATTTCACATCCATTTGATATACTTTGAACTCCTGAAAGCTAGAAAGAGACGGGAACATTCTTATGGCATCAAGTCTAGCAACTGGTGCAAAAGTTTCTTCAAAGTCTATGCCTTCTTGTTGAGCATACCCTTTATAAACAAGTCTGGCCTTGTTCCTAATAACATCTCCATTTTAATTCAAGTTGTTTTTGGATATCCATTTTTTCCCTATGACATTCTTATCATTTGGTCTAGGAACCAAATCCCAAGTGTTATTCTTTTCAATCTGCTCAAGTTCATCATTCATGGCCTTAACCCAGCATTCATCTTTGCATGTTTCACTTACATTTCATGGTTCAGTGGAGGAGAGCAATGCTAGATAGCTTGAAGCTTCTGAAATAGCTCTTCTTTTTTGTACACCTACCTCTTTCTGCCCCAAAATTTGAGTTTCTGGATGATTCTTCTGAATGTATCTGGATGGAGTCTTTTCTTCTACCCTTATCTATTCTTCTGATGCCTCATAGGTTTCTTCTTCATCATAAGTCTAATTTCATGTTGAAGGATAGCCCTCATCATCTTCGAAATCTTCAGATTTTACCTGCCTTGGATTGTTTCCTTCTTCATAAACCACTACATCAATACTTTCAACATTTTTTCCAAGTCTTTTATTGTAACACTTATATCCTTTGCTTTGGGAAGAGTAACCAAGGAGAATGCCTTCATCTACTCTAGGTTCAAACTTGCTAGGGTTTTCATCTGTCCTTTTGATGTAACATTGACTTCCAAAAATTTTGAAGTATTTTACTGTAGGAGTCTTACCATACCAAAGTTCATGAGGAGTTTGAGTGTTGTTCACCCGGATGTTTCTCTTGTTGAGAATAGTAACGGCAGTAAATGTAGCTTCACCCCAGAAGGTTGCGGGAGTTCTAGATTCATCAAGCATAGCACGAGCCATTTTTTGAACCATTCTGTTCATCCTTTCCACTACTCCATGTTGCTGAGGAGTCCTTGCAGTAGAGAATAACCTTCTTATTCCATGTTCTTCACAAAAATCAAAAAATTCATCTGAGGTAAATTCCCCTCCTCGATCAGACCTGAGGCATTTGATTCTGTGATCTGATTCATTTTCAACCAAGGCTTTGAATGCTTTGAACTTTTCGAAAGCTTTGTCTTTATGCTTCAGAAGTCCTATCCAACACATCCTAGAAAAATCGTCAATGAACAATATGAAGTATTCTTCTCCTCGAGGTGACCTTTTCCTGGATGGACCATATACATCAATGTGGACAAGTTCAAATGGCCTACTAGCTGATCCTTCCTTCTCAGGGAAATTAGTTCTAGTTTGCTTACCAAACTGACATGATTTTCATATTGTATTGTTTTGAATTCTGATGTCAGGGAGATCACGAACCGCCTGATATTTGCATGCTTTCCTTATCTGAGAGAAGCTTAGATACCCCAATCTTCTCTGCCATAGCCAGTGTTCATCGTTCTTGCTTATATAGCATTGTTGTTGTCCTCCCTCAAGTGTGTACAAATTATTTGGAGTTCTTATGCCTTTGATCACTGTTTCTCCTGTATCAAGCTCACGAACAATATATCCATTTGATCGAAATATTTCCTCATTTCCTTGATCACACATTTGACTGACACTCAATAGATTATGCTTTAAGCCATTAACATACATAACATTTCCAACTTTGACCTTTTCTTTCAAAAGAATAGAACCTTTACCTTTTATGAGTGTAGGGGTGTAATTTCCAAGTGAGACCTTCCATTCCTTTTCTAAGGCACTATATGACTGAAGTTTTCTTTTATCACCTGTGATATGTTTCGAGAATCCACTGTCGATGTACCACTGATTTTCCTGTCCTTCCACATGTGAGCCTATACTACATCTTTCTAGTTGTGGTTCTTTCTTTCTGCATGTTTTGGGACTCAATGAAGCTTGCTCCTTCTGAGTTGTTTGCCGAAACCTACTCTTGCATTCACAATCTTTAGGATCGAAGTTGTTACAAATAGAACATTCTATTTCATTTTCTAGAGCAGAAAAGTTATTGTAGATCCTTTTCATGATCCCAGTCCCACTCCTTTGATTTCGTGCTTCTCTAGTCATGATGGTCTTGTAGGCAACACATTGAGTTGTTTTGCGTCCAAAGTTATGAAAAGAGAAACATTAGCCATTGAAAAAATTCCTGTAATTATCAAACCTACCGTCTAGGTGATTGTAGCTTCCATAGACATTCATTCTTGAGGCAACTTGAGAATGTTTTACTGGTAGTTGGTTGTAGCTTCTATTCATCCTTGAAGTAGATTGTCCATGATTTACTTGGTGATCTTTGTTCATCCTTGAAGTAGATTTACCCTGATTTACCTGGTGATCTGCTTTGTGCCTTTGTTGTCGATTGCCAACCTGTTCACTTCTCCTTGGTGCATCAAGATAACTTTTGGAGGTGGATGGCTTCTGTGCTTGAGATGCTTCTTCAGAATATCCAAGACCTATCTTGATTAGAGGAGAACGCTGCACTTTGATAATCTCATCCAAAGTTTCAGATCCTTTAGAAAATCTAAGATTAAGAGCTTTTGTTTTCTCAATATCTTTTCTAAGTCCCACGATTTCACATTCTAACTTTTCATTGTGTTTTTCCCTTTCAGCAAGTTGGAATGTCAGAGTATCTATGATTATACTCTTTTCTTTTAAACAGATTTTAAGTTTAGAAATTTCTTCTTAGAGATCATCTTCATCTATAACATCCAAGAAATCATCATCTTCAAAAGCCATCAAAAGTCTATAATCATTATATTGCTCATCTTCATCACTAATATCCATCACTGTCTTCATGAGTATAATAGATCTTCTTACTTACATTATGTTTTCTGTTCCATCTAATTGGTTCCTTACCTTTGTCAAGCTTATCTTTATGAGGACACTTGGTTGCATAGTGACCGTCTCTTCCACCAGCAAAGCATTTGGAAGGTAGCTTACCTCTAAATCTTCCAGAACCCCATTGAAGGTTCTTGACAAAGTTTGATTCTTCCTCTCCTTCTGACATATGTCCCGACTCATTGTAATCTTCTTTTCCTGAAGCTTTGAATGCGGCTTCTCTCGTATCTGATGGTCCCCCTTTTCTCATTTTGAAAAGCAGTTAGGATTCTGTGCAACTATGACATGGTAGTGCTCTGTAGATCCTAGTTTTCTTCTATGGCAGAAACTTTTGATTCAAACTTAGAAGACAAAGATCTTAGCACCTTTTCAACCAAAGTAACTTCTTTTATTTCTTCACCCAAGTTTTTCATACGATTAACAATCTCATCTATACGTAAGAAATAATTAGCCATTGTGCATTCTGAGATTCTCATATTGAATTCTGAGAGTTTGTAGTTTTGCACGTTTTACCTGATCGTCTCCTTCATAGCTCAGAACGATCTTATCCCATATTTCTTTTGCAGTTTTGAGCTACATAACCTTGACGAATTCGGATTGAGATCAACTCCATAATAGAGTATTGATAACCTTTGGATTTGTTTCATACCACTTCTTATTAGCCGTATCTACAGGAGTTGCTGATGGAAATGTGTATCCTGCTACCATGATATCCCAAACTTCTGTACCACGAGATTTAAGATAGGCTGTGATTCTTACCTTCCAATAGACGAAGTTCCTCCCATCAAAGATTGGTGGCCTGATAGATGCCTCTTTCTCGTAGTTGTTCATGATGATAGATCTTCCTTCAAGCGATCAAGTTGCTTCTGAAGGACCTGCTCTGATACCAATTGTTGAAAATAATACTGAGAGGGGGGGCGAATCATTATTATCAAATCAATTATTTTTCATTTCACAATTAGATTTGTATACACCACTGAAGTTATGGGAAACTGCGTATATACGCTACTGTGTCTAAAGCAACCAGCGTATATCAGTAAAATTATGATTCATTAAAATTTGATCTTTAATCAGTGCATCAAAACTTCATTAACCATAAGAACAGTAAACAAGTGCAGTAAAACAGAACAAATCATCACACACATGGACACAAGATATAAGGTGGAAACCAAATGTGGGTGAAATCCACCTACTGCAATTCACCTCTATCTTCTTTTAATAAGAAACTTCTTTTTACAATATTTCTGTACTGGTGCAGTCTTATACCAGTACATAGGCTTCTTCTTGTAGAAAGCTACAGCCTTCTCTCGTTCTCTAGCTTCTCCTAGAAGGGAGCTACAACCCCCTTATCTCTTGTACTAGCTGATGTAATAGTACGTAGGTGCTGACCTATAGAAGGCTACAACCTTATCTTTTCTTCCAGGGACCACGTTTCATAAATTTCTAGACTGGATCGATCAATAACAATAATGAAACATCAAACACATCTACATCAACCAATCTCCTTGCTTCAATCAAACAATTACTTCTCTGAATGTTGTAACAAGAATACATTAACAGTAACCAGAAACCAATCCTGAACCCAAAACACTATAGCAATAAACAGAAGTAGCTAAAACATATTTCATGAGACGTATGGTACTTCAATATGTAGAACGTATGTCCATACGCTTCTGTATTAATGCCAACCAGTGTATACGCTATTTTGAATTACTGAATCGGCGTGTATACGTGCCTCTACTGTGCTGAACCTGCGTATAGATCTATAAAAGATAATTTACCCTTTTCACTTATTCAGACATTAGTTATACCCAGATTATCAGATTTATAGATAAAGTTATGCGCCAAATATAATAGATCAAAATCACACAAAGATACTACTATTCAAGCCTTAACATCTCGACCCATCAATAGAACTTATCCTTCTTCTAGCACTCAGGTTCCTCCTTGGTTCAGATCCAGCTATGCACCAT
Organism: Pinus tabuliformis; assembly: GCA_031772625.1. Classification (NCBI taxonomy): domain Eukaryota; kingdom Viridiplantae; phylum Streptophyta; class Pinopsida; order Pinales; family Pinaceae; genus Pinus; species Pinus tabuliformis. The sequence goes on along the minus strand of CM062819.1, from coordinate 1,220,981,186 downwards.
CAGCCAATGACCAGTATTCTAGATCTTGCTCTTCATAAGATATTCAATACTTGAGTGAATACCTTTGCCTAATGATCTCTTCCCCCTTTTATAGTCTTAAGCCTTACTCAATACCATGGTCCAAAACCATAGAGAATCAATACCATGGACCCAATACCTGGGTTCAATACTTCGGACGAGATACCATGGTCCAAAACCATAGGTTCAAATACTAAGGACTAAATACCATGGACCAAAATATAAGTTTTCCCACATGTGTATGCTTTTCCTTTCATGAATGTGTGTGCATACTTATACACGCCTTTTGATCGTTGATCCTGCTTGTATATGTGACTTGGTTAAGAGGAACCTGCACATATCTCTTTTTCCTTCATTCTGAGAGCCTGAACTATGAACTGTCATCTAAGTGAGTTGCCATCAAGGACAACTCCTGCGTCATAGTGCCAAACCTGTGTCATAATGCCATGAAAGTCTAGGATTATTCACAAAGTATTCACCTTTGATTTGTTTTATAATCAATTCTGAGTCTCCCATGATAGAAACTCTCTTGGCTCCAAGTTTTCTAACAATTTGCAGTCCTAAGATTAGAGCCTCATATTCTGCCATGTTGTTTGTGCATTTAAAGTCTAATCTAAAGGCATGACCTTTAGAATGATTATTTTCCATATTGTGAATCCAAACTCCTGCACCTACTCCTAATCTATTTATAAAGCCATCAAAATCCAAATGCCATAGAGACTCATGAAATATGTTTTCACTATCAAGTGATTTGTGTTTTTCTCCTACACCTGTGATTTTATTTTTGTCATTGTCTGAATTATACAAGATGAATGAGTCCATATCAGAATGCATGAAGTATATGGGGTAATTTTGTGGTTTTTATGAACTACTTACAATGTACTTCATCAATGTTTCTCTGTAAAGTTTTCTTTGCTGACCAAACACTGATATGGTGGCATATGACATGTCCAATTGTAGGGATCCCTGTAATTTTTCTCCCCCGTGAGTGAGGTAACAACATTCCATACTTGGGTGGGATATCAACAACTACTATGTTTGTCACAATACTCTTCGGTGGGCACTGGAGTAGTATTACACACAAATCTTTAATCAGGCCAAGGCATTTAAATTGCCTAGAATCAAAGGAAAAGTGGTCCTTGTATGGTCTGGTGATATCTAAGTTTAATATCTCCATGATTGCTTTAGGCATTAAGTCATGGGATGCCCCTTAAGCTAGCATAACATTATGTAATATTTTATCATGAACATTCAAGCTAATGTAGAAAGGAGGAATACCCCCTTGCTAATGTGTGCCATTTACTTCAGGACCAAACAATAACTTAGCTTGATCATCATTCAAGTTCAGAACATCCTCTCCTTCACCTATATTTAATGTTTCAGTGATTTGTGCTCTATATGATTCATTTTTCACTAGTTCGGTCAAAGGAACAGATATTTTCAACTTGGCCATCTCAGCCTTAATGTTAAATGGCATTTGAGTTTTGCTTGATTGGATGAGATCTTCCTTAGCAAATGTGGTCTGTGTATTTTTATCTTCCTTTTCAGTATTTGGAAATTCAGTTTGTCTCTTAGTAGTTTTGTTTTGAATTCTCTTATTTGGAATGATTTCGGTAACTGTTTCAGTTTGAGTTTCGGATGAAGTTATATCTACAATTTTTGGGTTGGAAGGCTCCTGAGTTCCTCTGGGGAGAATTTGTAGCACTTTAGTCACAAGAGGTCTTGTTATTTTCTTAGTTTGGGTTTGCACTGATTTCTTAGTGGGAATATCATTATTCTTTTTGCTTCTAAGGCTATACTATTTGTGGACTTCATAAATAGCAGATTCATAGTCTTTTTTATAGTCAAAGGACTCCCTAGATTCTAATTGTAATTGTTGTAGCATGTACAATTCATGTTCTTCATAAGTAAGAAAAACAAAATCTTTATTTTTAATCCCTAAAATGTTTATCTGGGTTTCATCCTCTTCTTCATGGTTTTGTGAACCCTCAGCATAGTTTTCCTAGAATGGAGGTCTAATTTGTTGATCTGGTATTGCATTCTTTCCAGTGTTAGGATTTTTGCTAAAATTTGGGTTTCTTATTAGGGGTGGATGTTGATTTTCCCGCTGAGTTATTCTTTCCATGTTTTCTAACCTTTCCATTATCCTTTCTACAGTCTTAGCTAAACTATCTATTTTACCATCTAAAGTACAAGTTTCCTCTTTAATGACAACTCTTTTATAATTTCTCATCCTAGCTTTCTTCACTAATGGATTGCCTTCTACACTAACAACATTACTTTGCATTTGTTCCAATGTTTCAGGGTTTCTTTCCCTTAATTGGTATGACATATTAGTGTCAAAACCATCAGGGAATTTGATTAATGCTAGGTCTGGTGGAGGTTTAATATTAGCAGGGATTGCATTGTAGATATTGTTGAACCTAGTACAATAATCCTGAACTGATTCATTAGGAGCTCTTCTAATGTTACCATATTCAGATAGTCTTTGCAGAGGGTTTTTCCTTCTTTCCCATCTATCTATAAAAAATCTATGAAAATCAGCTAAATATGAAATATGATTAGCTGCTAAACCTTTGAACCATTTTTAAACATCTCCTGTCAATGTGTGGGTAAATAACCTCATTTGGACATCAGACTCATTGATTTCATGCAATTCAAAGTAATTAGTCATTTTGTTCACATGTTGTTGGGTAGTGTACTGACCAGTAGCATCAAACAAAAATATTTTGCTTTGGCAATCTTGGGGCATGGCATGTAGTTGTGCTGGTAAGACCAAAGGTGCATATTTGTCTACCATGGCTGAGATTTTGGTTTGACTAGGGGAAAAGTAGTGGTGCTTGAAGAAGGACTTGAAATGGCTGGAGATGAACTAGATGAGCTTGAGGTGTTTGGTTGAAGAGTAAGTTGAGTAATAAATGGTTTAGGGGAATGAACTGAGGTGGATATTATGGGTGAGGTGGTGGTAAATGAAGTTGTCTTTACAGTTTTCGAAGATTCTGTAGAGAGTTCAGAGGTAGCAGCAGTGAGGGTAGCTAATTCAACTGATTGTTGAATATAGGCATCATCTATATGGATTATCAGGGTTGAGGTTAAAGATTCTAGTTTATCAAAAGTATTCAAAACAAGTTGATCTAAATTTGGATGTATAGGCACCTTTTCTGACTCAATGAAGTGAATAAAATTAAGGTCTAATACAGTTCCATGAATTAAATTTTCTGATTTGATTCTAAACAATGAAAGCTCAAATGAAAAATCAATTTGAATATCCTCTAAACTTGATAATTCCTTGGGGAGTGAATTTTTTGTAACTAACTGGCTACTACTTGCTTGAGTTTCTACCTTTTTTGGTTTTCTTAAAATTCTGTCGGGGTCATCAACTATTGTAGCAGGGTTTGGATCTTGGATTTGCCGTGGTATACTGAGTCCTTTTGGGAGCCAGAATTTTAATTTTTTAATTGTTTTTTGAAACTTTTAAACAACTCTAAAATGATCTTAAGGTGCAAAAGATGAATTTTAAGGTTTCCTTAAAGTTTTATTAAACTAAGGACTGGTCCCCAGTATGGTCACCAATAAGTTATCACTCCAACATTTCTCTAGAGTTGTTATGAAAGAAATGATAGAGGTAACCACAAACCAAATTTGGAGATTAGGATCTAGCCTTCCTAATGCTCAGAGAGGGCTCTCTCTTTATAATTTAACTTTGTTTTATTTATTTGATTTTAGGCTAGTTATGTTTGTACTTGGGTTTTGATTTTGATTTGGTGGTGAGTTCACTGACTTAGATGGATAGAGGGATGTCCTTTACCATCGGGATGTGGGGGTCAAGTGTCAAGATAAATAGGACTAGATCAAGTTCTAAAAATAGTGTCTGCAGGGCGAGGTAGCTGAGTAATTTCAGATCTTAAGGCTGGATGGTGAAGTTGGTTTCAATCGGATCCAAGGAGAAATTAACAGTTCCTTAAAAAAGATTATGAAGGAAAGTGAAAGAGGTTAACCAATATGGGAGAGCAATTAAGAATTCTCAGATCTTGATATTAGAAGAAAACATAAAAATGATTAACTATTCAAGACATAGTGTACTTAAACAAATTCTGAAATAAATTTCTTCATGCAAGAAGATAGAAACAGATGTTCAACAGCTGTACGTTGTCCCTATTTATTTGGTGGTGTTGTCTTTATGCTTTGATATTTTATGTTTATTCTCTGCCTTGTTGTTGGTCTTCCACGTTGGATGTCTTTCACTTTGATTTTTACTGATACTCTTTACCCTGATACTCTTTCATCTGGCTGGCCTGCTACTTTCCTTTCACTATCCTTTTTTCAAATTCAAGGGTCGTTCTGGTTTTTTCCAAGAATACCTGGAAATTGGTGATTTGGCATATAGACTGGGTTCTGTGGTAGCTACAGAGGGTATTGAGTCTTGAATTGGTTATATGCTACTTCAATTTGGTGTCTACAATGTCTTCGAGTGGTAAAAGTGGATGAATTGGTCGTTTAGAGGTTCAAGGTGTTGCAAATGGCTTGGCAAAGGTTTACAGTGAAAATGAACGAAAAGAGTGAATTGGGGTTGCTTCTGCCTTTTAACCAATAGCAGTCACATTTTGGCGCATAAATTATTAAATGAACAGCGGGAAATTTTCGGTTTAGGTGGGGAGGTGGTTTTGTGTGCCATCATACCACTTTTGGATGGAGGGCGGTATTTTTTGGGAGCACATGATATAACCTGGTGCTGCCATGTAGCAGAACAATGCTCGGCCAAAACCACGAATCTCGCGTGCTCTCGGGCCATCAACTGGCAGACGATGAATCTGCGCGATATGGTTGTACATCGTTGGATCTGGGGGGGGGGATATTGGAGGGATATCACGCAGTTGAGTTGCACGGACAGAATCGGGAAAGTGTTTGGCGGGTTCCAGGCTTTAATTACAAATAATTATAAATAATTAACCAATAATGTCGGGGTTTTGAATATAATGAAATGGTTAATAAAGGTGGGACCATGGGTTATATGGCGAGGTTTTTTAACTGCACCAAGGGTTGGTGGGTTAAAAAAAAAGGGTATCGGGGAAATATAAAGTGGGGACGTTAATTACATAATGCAGGGGCATAGTAAATAAAAACATAGGATGAAGGGTTTTTATGTGTTTTTAAGAGGGGGAAAGGGGAAATTAATAAGGGGGAAAAGTGATATTTGTAATGGTGTTACAGGGAAAAGTGCCTACTCAGAACTGCTTATCCAACTAAGGTGTGATAGCTACCTTAGAAACAAACAAAGTAAAGCTACTTTCGTTTTTCCTTTATGAAGTATAGATAGAGAAGAACAAAGCAGACCAACCTCTGTCTTGCGCTAATCTCCTGGTTCGATTCCTCTCCTTCTTGATAATCTTTCGCTACTTGTTCCCTTGCATGCCCAGCTTCACAGAGTACCTGTAAGATCACAGTAGCATAGCACTATACAAGAACATGGATCTATAATCATAAACAATCTAGGATCAGATGTAAATTGACCATACAAATGAAACAAACATAAACAACACAAGAGTATGGAGGAAAACTTGAATAGCTTTTATTGATAAACAAGAAAGAGCCAAGGGGAGTTACAACCAGTTGTTCTAACGCAGCATCATCCTCTCAGCAAGGAAGCCCCTCTTCACCTCATACAAAGCTTAGATCACCCAACAATCTGATGTTTGTCTCAAGAAACCAACAGCAATTCCTTACAATATGCAAAATTCCAGCCTCTCGATCTCTGGGATGAGGGATCCATATATAGATATCTGTAAGGGAGATGAGTTAGCTTGTGACTTGATTAGTGTCTTCCCTCTGATAGTTCTTGCTTCCACTTGGAGATTGATGATCTCTTACTCATCCTTGGTCGAATTCAGAGAGGCAAGTGTCACAGGAGAAGTTTCTGGAAGCTTCCATTGCCTCTCCACCTCGCGGAATGACACTGCCATTTGTCATTTCTCGCCCATCGCACCCCATAGAAGGGCTTTTTGAAATGCAACGCATTCACACAGTGTGTTTATGTGAGATGCAACGCACTTTGCCTATGGAGCAGCTGAAATGATCCTGTTTTGACTAATTCTGAGCAGTTTTTCATGGAGAACTTCTGGGAGAAACTGTAATCAGTTGACCTTGCTCCTTTAAGGGTTAGAACAACACTTTTAGGGACTTAGGAGCCCTTGGTTTATTGAGATTTTATGCTTGGGGTTGCAGTGCCCAAAAATGTCTATAACAGTTGCCCCCTAAAGCATGAGGTCGTTAATCTTTCGATGTCGGGTGAAATGCTTTATTATGAGGATCCAAAGTTCTTTCAAGCTGGGAGGAGACCTGTAATAAGATACAATAAAATACATTACCTTCATAATATTTTCATGATCTAGCTGAGGCGGGCATTCCCATGCTCAGCTTTATAAATTCATTTTCATGTACATAGGACAGAGAATCGTCTGAGTGTAGACTAATGATTCTGGTAGAGCCATCATATCTTTGATTGGATGATTATCTGTGCAGCAACAATGTAAATTTAATGTCTTTATTTCCCTGAATATATATCGCAGCCCGAATGGATGAAACTAGATCCGGGGTCTTCAATCTCGTTCGATCTTCACTCGAAGTACAAGTCGATCCATGTGAGAGATGTTCTGGAGTCGAACATGGAAAGACATCGCCTGATTACCAACCAATGATGTAAGCTATTAACAAGCGCGAGAGGAATCACTGATAATGATAATGACCCTCAAGGTACTGCAGTACAATTCACGTGGTATGAATAAAGGACTTGGCGTCGAACACCACGCAAAATCTTTCGGTCGAAGGCCATTAATGTAAACCTGTCGCCGGAAGTAAGAAACTTGCCATTGAGGCATGCAAGCTTCAAAGTACTGAATGGGGTGTTCCTAGATCGACTTCTTGGATAATCAGCTGATGTTGACAAGAATCGATCCGTCACAGGAGGGCCTTAATGAATCCCACATCAATGACACAGAACGGAGCAAATGATTTTAATGGAGGTGAAAACGATCTGGTGATATAAGGTTCAGGGTGGCGGTCATGAAAGAATGGAGTATAAATGTATTGTAGTGGGTGAGACACAGGTGAATCCTCTGAATGACTTCTCTTGAACATACCGGTGACACTGACTTGATGGATTGGTAGCATTAACCCCAAATGTGGATGGTGTGATGGGACCATGGTGATGTGACTGGTGAATGAAACAACCCAACCCGACTTGGATGCGGAGTGAAAGTGTCATGTTCAAGAGCGACTTGCTACCAACAAAGTTTCTTCAAGTTTTCTTCCCAATTTTTCCCCAGTCATTGCTGACCAGTACCTCTTTATTTTTGTCAAGCTTGAGGAGGATAACATATGCTTGTTCTATAATTTTCCCTTCAGGCAAACCCATCGCTATGTTTTAACCAGCCTAGCGATAGTGAAACTCATTCTCGTCTATAGACAAGTTTGTCGCTATTAAAATTTTAACAAGTTTAACAACAAAGATAACTCGGTCCTTTTCAATTTTAGAGAGTCCGAAAAGGAACGTAAAGGAAACTCCAAAATTCCTTTTTCGTCATCTAATCCCTTAAGTCCGAAAAAGTATAAAACAATACAGAAGGGATGAATTTTTGATACTTTTAACGAGCCGAACAAAACAAGCGCTCGATCTTTTTGTGTAATAATCCCTCAGGTCCAAAAAGATTAAAATTTAGAGGGATATCACTTCTGGTCCCTTTAACGAGCTGGAGAGGCCAATGGCTCGGCAATCTTTTCATATTTTACGAGTCAATTGAAAAGAGCTTAAAGGAGACTCGTCTTTTGAGGAACGAGTTATAAAATTGGGTAGCAACTAATTCCAGGTAATGTTTGGAATTTTCCAATCACGGCAGTGTTACAAGGATGGCTAGTGAGATTACTCTTCGTAGTTGTTCCTCAAAATGGGTAAACAATCAAATGGAGGTGAATGATCAGCCAATGTAAAAGTGGAGGTGACGGTGCGAACACGACCAAGGCTTTAAAGGCTGAAGTATTACATTCACGATGGTTATTTACCAGAAATTGGTTCATTTTTTAATGAGCTTAAACTCTGGAGGAACATGTGCTCATTGCTTATGTTTATTTTTTAACGAGCATGAAGTCCGCGCTAAAACTGCTCGATGTAACAGTCATTTCTTGATTTTACCATAAATAGCTTTGTTCTTTCAAAGATTGTACTGCATTTTCAATTGCTTCATCAAACTAGTTAGAAATGAACAATACATGTTTGAAAAATGAGTTAGAACACTAATACTTTACTCGAATTATGTAAAAAGTAATGTAAAAGTGCTTTTACCTCTCATTTTATCATTTCATTTGAACTTTGGTTTGTTGGAGCTTTGGAGGTGCTTTTCCCCCCAATTTCATCAGCTGATTTCGAGAGTTTCTGTGGACGATTCTCAACGCCGTCTGGACTAGGTAGGAGCTAAAATTGAACTCTTTCATTTCATGCTTTCCATTTTGCATTCTGAGCTTGATTCCTGGTTTTTCTGAGCCTCTGGGGTTTGAAAACCTCGCTCTGCCTTCAGCGCACCCTCTGTGTATCGAAAGGTGCGTTGGATGTTGGCTTGTCTACTGGCCATCTGACATGCAACGCACCCAGAGCACTACTGTAGGTGCGATGGGCGCAAAGAAGGAATTTTATGCACAGTTTTTGATGAAAATGTTGCCTGTTTCTTACCAAAATCAGGATCTAACTATTCTCTTGTCTGTTTTCAGAGATCTTTGGAGCAAGATGACTATTACATGGCAAGAACATGAGCATGAATAGGAGGACATGCTTTCTTTACATGATCCGGTTACAGTAAACGCACTGCGGAACTGTGGCTTGCTGAAGTTTTTCCGCATTTCTAGCATGAGACAAAAGATCAACTTACTGCAGTATTTGCTCGATGCTTGGGATCCTACCAACCAAGTGTTCCAGATCAGGGGCAAATCCATCCCCTTGACTGTAGTGGACATCTATTTCTTGACTGGCTTGTCGAGGCGGGGTGCCCCCATCTCTTTATCAGGTTCAGCCCGAGGAGGTGAATCTGTGAGAGATTATGTTCGCCGGTATTGCAGAGAGTGATCTCAGCTGAGTAAAGACGGCAAGATCATCATCCGTGATGTCACTGACAGGTCCCTCAAGACTATTCTGTTTACTTTTGGTAGGATGGCTGGTGGAGCAGCTCTTCATGTAGCCAACCGATCTTATATGCAGTATGCCTTGGAATGTCTCCAACCGAAAGTGTTCAACTGGTGCGACGCAGTACATCTTGTGATGAAAGAACAGTTGAACAAGGTAAAGAGTGGGAGGTTGAAGAACTTTGGGTATGGTTCTATTTTGACTACCTTTTCCTTGGAAAATATACCACTGATGCAGCCGCAGTATATTGCACTCGATTTACCTTCACCGACTGAACCACGTATGCAGAGATGGGTCGACCATATGTCTAGGCATGCTGGTCAGTCTCAGATTTCATTTTCTGATACCTTCTTCGGGTGGTTTGATCATTAGGAGATGGTTTATTCCGAGTATCCATATGCTGGCATGGACTTCCGGGGTGACCCAGATTTAGTACTGCCGGTTGGCGAACAGGGGGGCCCCATTGGTAAATTCTTTGACCATATTCCTATTTATCGTTTTTCATTTATAATGTCCTTGTGCTTTATTCTGTCAAGACATAACCAAACTCATGTATTCATGCAGATGTTGGTCCCGTTCGGCCAGTAGTACACCTGAGAGTGCCAACTGCCGCCCCAGCAGAAGAGGCTGTTGGAAGGGCTATCCTTCGCGACCTCGATGTGGCCGAGACTCTTGTGGCATTACAGGAATAGGTCGACGGCCTCACTCTTGCTATTCCAGATGTGAGGACTGACGAGTTGCCCTTGAGGGTGCAGCGGCATACTACTGGTGTGCCAAGACGATGGACTCGGCTCTTATGCATGATCGCATAGGCTGTGACTTGCTATCACGAGCATCATTAGACTAGGGTGCCCCCTAGTGTTTTGAGTTTTGGGTCATTTGACCAATTTTGTCCTGGTTACAGAACATTATGTGTAAACCATAAACAGTTATATATATATTTTTGATTTTCGGAGTTTTATTTTGGTTAAGTTACATGATCCAAATGCAAATATTGATGGTATGCTTCTTTTTATAAATGTTGCAAATGTCTATCTAACAGATAATTTGCCAATGAGTCAGTTAATGTGTTTAAGTTTCTGGAAATATGTTGATATTGAATAAAATCAAATTGCCTTTCCAAAATCTTAACCCTTAGGAACATGTGATAAATAGCTGGATTTCGGACAGAGTAGATACCAGTGAGTTGTAGTATGACGAGTTGTGAGTCTAGCCTAACAATCAGTCGGCGTATACCATGTGTGATGGCATCAGAGAGAAGTTCTATCAACGCGCTATATTCAGCGATGTTATTCGTTGATCGACCAATGCATACCCCTCTGAAACTTACTAACTCGCTGCTTGGATCAAAAATGGCCCAGGCCGCGGAAGATAGGTTTCGCGAACTACAACTCACCCCGTCGGCATATCCAACACATGACTCCAATAGGTTTGACATCTGCAATAAATGTAAAAAGTGGATTACTTGACCAAAATAAACACTTCAGCAAAAACAAAAACATAACAAAAGCATACAGGTTACTATACTGAATCACGCATGGTAATGCTTGAGGTATAACCCGTTACGAGGTTGCGCCAGTGGAATTCTGTCATAATCCATTAACTCGTAGGCTCCTTTTGCTAACACTCACTTAACAATATAGGGGCCCATCCACAAAGACTTGAATTTGCCTGCTCCCAATTTATCGAATTCTTGGTCGTAAAGCAAGAACAAGTCACCTTCTGAGAAGACATGGGGTTTGACATTTTTGTCGGACTGCGCTTTGACTCATTTCTTATGGGCTTCGTTAGCCAAAGCGGCATCACGACGCATTTCATCCAATTGGATTAGTTCCAAGAAACGAGCTTCTTCTTCTAAAGTTCTGGGGAGAAGGTCAATTGTGAGTTTGAGGGACGCGATTTCACACTGGATTGGTAAGACTGCTTCCAGGCCATATACCAGTTGGAAAGGTGTAAACCTGGTTGCAGCCCACAAGGCTGAGTACAGGATTAGGTGCCACCTTCTTTTGTGAACTCCAATCATCCTTTGCAGCATGCGCTTCAGGACTTTGTTGATTGCTTCAACTTGTCTGTTTGCTTGCGAGTAATATGGAGTAGAGCTGTCATGAGACAACCCTAGTTTGGCAGCTAATTCGACCATCATGTGATTGCGAAAATGCGATCCATGATCTTTGACTATAGCTTGTGGGACGCCGAATCTGGCGACTACATGATTGAAAAAGAAGAGGGCAGTTGTTTCACCAGTATTATCTAATGTAGGCATCGCCTCGGCCCATTTGGTAAAATAGTCAACTGTGACTATGATATACCCATGCCCCCCAGTCGAGGTGGGGTTACATGTCATGAAATCGATGCCCCATTTGGTGAATGGCCCGACAACAACTATTGGCGGTAGAGGTGCGGGTGGTTTTCTGGTTTTTCTATCAAAAATTTGACAACCATGGCAACTTCTAACTGCGGTTATGCAATCTTTGAACATTGTTGGCCAGAAGTATCCTGCTCGTAACATTTTTTGCGCTGTAGCATAACCGGATTGATGCCCCCACACATGCCTGAATGGCAATCATTCAGGACTTTTTCGGCCTCCTCATGGGTGAGACACCTTCTTAGAACTGTATCGATACCGTGACGGTAAAGTGTATCACCACCGATCATGTAGTCTTTTGCTTGGTATCGAATACGTTTTTGTTCAGAGCGAGAGGTATTTGGCCTATATTTTTGGGTTTGGAGATAAATTATTATATCCCCATACCACTGATTACTTGAAAATATCAGAAACAAATTTTCGTCCATGATCGTTTCTTCGGATGTTTCATCGTTGGACGACGATGGGAGATCGCATAATAATTCTGCGAAAACCAGAGCTTTCTTTGATTTGGATTTTACAAATTCTAGATCAAACTCTTGTAGAATTGCTATCCATTTTGAATATTTGCCCCCCAGCAACTGTCGCGACAATATATAAGTCATGGGGTTGCAATCTGACAGAATGGTAGTTTTTCGAAAGAGGACATGGTGTTGAAATCTATTTATCGCGTGAACAGCTGCGAGCACTAGCTTTTCAACATAAGAATATTTGCTTTCTATATCATTTAAGTTCTTACTTAAATAATATATAGGATGTTCAATTCCATTGTCTTCTTGAACTAAAACCATTGCGATGGTTGTATCCGCTGCAGCCAGATACAAGTTAAAGTCCTTTTGATAATCAGGAGCGTACATTAATGATGCTTTCGTTAGGGATTCTTTTAAAGCATCAAAGGAAGTTTGCGCAACCTGATCCCAAACAAAGGGCTCTTCCTTTTTCAAAAGACATGTATAACTTTAGCAAGTTCGACATAATTTGGAATGAACCTCCTCAGAAAGTTTGTTTTCCCTTGGAGTTTCTGAATCTGAAGCAAATTTGAAGGTGGAGGCAAATTTATGATTGCCTGAACCTTACATGGGTCGAGACGAATCCCGTCTTTCGAGACTACCAAACCAAGCAAATGACCATAACTGACACAAAATACACATTTGTGTGGATTGAGTCATATTTTGTAGTGTCGGCAACGTAGAAATATCGCTCTTAAATGCTGCGGATGATCAGTCCGCTTTCGCGAATGAGCCAGAAGGTTGTCAAGGTATGGTTGAAGGATGTATGGAAGGCATAATTCATTGCCCTCTGAAATGTTGCCCCTGCGTTCTTTAAACCAAAGGGTAATTTTCGATATGCGAATGTGCCCCACGGACAAATAAATGCAGTCTTTGACTGGTCCTGTGGGAGGATATTTATTTGATTATACCCGGAGAATCCATCCATAAATGAAAAGATTTCACATCCGGCACATTCATCAATTATCTGGTCGATGAAGGGTGTAGGGTAGTTGTCTTTTGGACAAGCTTGATTTACATCCCTATAATCGACACACACTCTAATTGTTCCTTGTTTTTTCATAACAGGAACAATATTCGATACCCAATCGGTTAGAGGAACCGGGTAAATGAAACCAGCATGTAGAATTTTTTCAACTTCTGCCTTAATGGCAGCGGCTTTCTTGGCATGTAACCCCACCTCGACTGGGGGGCATGGGTATATCATAGTCGCAGTTGACTATTTTACCAAATGGGCCGAGGCGATGCCTACATTAGATAATACTGGTGAAACAGCTGCCCTCTTCTTTTTCAATCATGTAGTCGCCAGATTCGGCGTCCCACAAGCTACAGTCACAGATCATGGATCGAATTTTCGCAATCACATGATGGTTGAATTAGCTGTCAAACTAGGGTTGTCTCATGACAACTCTACTCCATATTACCCGCAAGCCAATGGACAAGTTGAAGCAATCAACAAAGTCCTGAAGCACATGCTGCAAAGGATGATTGGAGTTCACAAAAGAAGGTGGCACCTAATCCTGTACTCAGTCTTGTGGGCTTACCGAACATCGGTAAGGAATGCAACCAGGTTTACACCTTTCCAATTGGTATATGGCCTGGAAGCAGTCTTACTAATCCATTGTGAAATCTCGTCCCTCAAACTTGCAATTGACCTTCTCCCCGGAACTTCAGAATAAGAAGCTCATTTCTTGGAACTAATCCAATTGGATGAAACGCGTCATGATACCGCTTTGGCTAACGAAGCCCATAAGAAACGAGTCAAAGTGTAGTTCGACAAAAATGTCAAACCCTGTGTCTTCTCAGAAGGTGACTTGGTCTTGCTTTATGACCAAGAATCCGATAAATCGGGAGCAGGCAAATTCAAGTCTTTGTGGATGGGCCCCTATATTGTTAAGCGAGTGTTAGCAAAAGGAGCCTACGAGTTAATGGATTATGACGGAATTCCACTGGCGCAACCTCGTAACGGGTTGTACCTCAAGTGTTACTATGCGTGATTCAATATAGTAACCTGTATGCTTTTGTTATGTTTTTGTTTTTGCTAAAGTGTTTATTTTGGTCAAGTAATCGACTTTTTACATTTATTGCAGATGTCAAACCTATTGGAGTCCTGTGTTGGATATGCCGACGGGGTGAGTCGTAGTTCGCAGAACCTATCTTCCGCGGCCTGGGCCATTTTTTATCCAAGCGACGAGTTAGTAAGTTTCAGAGGGGTATGCATTGGTCGATCAACAAATAACATCGTTGAATATAGCGCGTGGATAGAACTTCTCTCTGATGCCATCACACATGGTATACACCGACTGATTGTCAGGCTAGACTCACAACTCATCATACTACAACTCACTAGTATCTACTCTATCCGAAATCCAGCTATTTATCGCATGTTCCTAAGGGTTAAGATTTTGGAAAGGCAATTTGATTTTATTCAATATCAGCATATTTCCAGAAACTTAAACACATTAACTGACTCATTGGAAAATTATGTGTTAGATAGACATTTGCAACATTTATAAAAAGAAGCATACCATCAATATTTGCATTTGGATCATGTAACTTAACCAAAATAAAACTCCGAAAATCAAAAATATATATATATATATATATATATAACTATTTATGGTTTACACATAATGTTCTGTAACCAAGACAAAATTGGTCAAATGACCCAAAACTCAAAACACTAGGGGGCACACTAGTCTAATGATGCTCGTGATAACAAGTCACAGCCTCTGCGATCATGCGTAAGAGCCGATTCCATCGTCTTGGCACACCAGTAGTATGCCGCTGCAACCTCAAGGGCAGCTCATCAGTCCTCACATCTGGAATACCAAGAGTGAGGCCCTTGACCTGTTCCTGTAATGCTGCAAGAGTCTTGGCCAGATCGAGGTCGTGAAGGATAGCCCTTCCAACAGCCTCTCCTCCTGGGGCGGTAGCTGGCACTCTCAGGCGTACTATTGGCCGAACGGGACCAACATCTGCATGAACACATGAGTTTGGTTAAGTCTTGACAAAATAAATCACAAGGACATTATAACTGAAAAACGATAAATAGGAATATGGTCAAAGAATTTACCAATGGCGTCCCACTGTTCGCCAGTGGGTAGTACTAAATCTGGGTCACCCCGAAGTCCATGCCAGCATATGGCTACTGGGAATAAACCATCTCTTGACGATCAAACCACCCAAAGAAGGTATCAGAAAATGAAATCTGAGACTGACCAGCATGCCTAGACATATGGTCGACCCATCTCTGCATACGTGGTTCAGTCGACGAAGGTAAATCGAGTGCAATATATTGCGGCTGCATTAGTGGTATCTTTTCCAAGGCAAAGGTGGTCAAAATAGAACTGTTATAGACATTTTTGGGCACTGCAACCCCAAGCATAAAATGTCCATAAACCAAGGGCTCCTAAGTCCCTAAAAGTGTTGTTCTAACCCCAGCGGAGTCGCCATTTTGTTACAGGGAAAAGTGTCTACTCAGAACTGCTTATCCCCCTAAGGTGTGATAGCTACCTTAGAAACAAACAAAGAAAAGCTACTTTCGTTTTTCCTTTATGAAGTATACATAGAGAAGAACAAAGCAGACCAACCTCTGTCTTGCGCTAATCTCTTGGTTCGATTCCTCTCCTTCTTGATAGTCTTTCGCTACTTGTTCCCTTGCACACCCAGCTTCACAGAGTACCTATAAGATCACAGTAGCATAGCACTATACAAGAACATGGATCTATAATCATAAAAAATCTAGGATCAGATGTAAATTGACCATACAAATGCAACAAACATAAACGACACAAGAGTATGGAGGAAAACTTGAATAGCTTTTGTTGATAAACAAGAAAGAGCCAAGGGGAGTTACAACTAGTTGTTCTGACCCAGCATCATCCTCTCAGCAAGGAAGCCCCTCTTCACCTCATACAAAGCTTGGATCACCCAACAATCTGATGTTTGTCTCAAGAAACCAACAATAATTCCTTACAATATGCAAAATTCCAGCCTCTGGATCTCTAGGATGAGGGATCCATATATCGATATCTGTAAGGGAGATGAATCAGCTTGTGACTTGATTAATGTCTTCCCTCTGATAGTTCTTGCTTCCACTTGGAGATTGATGATCTCTTACTCATCCTTGGTCGAATTCAGAGAGGCAAGTGTCATAGGAGAAGTTTCTGGAAGCTTCCATTGCCTCTCCACCTCGCGGAATGACACTGCCATTTGTCATTTCTTGCCCATCGTACCCCATAGAAGGGCTTTTTGAAATGCAATGCACCCACACAGTGTGTTTAGGTGAGATGCAATGCACTTTGCCTATGGAGCAGCTGAAATGATCCTGTTTTGACTAATTCTGAGCAGTTTTTCATGGAGAACTTTTGGGAGAAGCTGTAATCAGTTGACCTTGCTCCTTTAGGGGTTAGAATAACAGTTTTAGGGACTTAGGAGCCCTTGGTTTATGGACATTTTATGCTTGGGGTTGTAGTGCCCAAAAATTTCTATAACAAATGGGGAATGGGTTTCACACTAGGGGAAGGGATTTTCAGGAAGGGGGAATGATTTTTGAAGTGTAATTTCTAGGGGAATGTGTGAAACCAAGGGGTAAAGGTCAAAATTAGGGGAAAATGGTATTTATAAGTAATGAAGGGATAATGGGGAAATTAGAAAATAAGTATGTGGGGGTGTTGTGAAATGAGGGGAAATTAGTAAACCAGCTTGGTGAATATCCTTTCTTTCTCACAATTCCTCCTACACATGGAACATAGGATTAAGCATGATGAATGTGTTTTTGACTTAGCAACCTTGTATTTGCAACATTTCTTCTACCCTCCATTTATTTATCCTAACATTTTCTCTTCATTTATTGGGTGCATTTGAGCTTGCTGACCCTTCATTTATTTTTCTTTTGATAAGAAAACTATCTAACTCTAACCTTATAACTTCCAATGGCTCAGATTAAACGGATGAGCTCATTATTATTCTCTACCTAGCCACTGATCTGTCAAGATTAAACAATTTGGATAGATCTTTATTCTCTATCTATCAACATAAATTTTAAAGCATGAATAAGTCAAGATTAAGATATTTGACCATCATGGATTGTGGCATTTTTGACAAGATGCACACAATCTTATTTTACAAAGCAAAGCAAAAGGACTGGAATTTGAATTTCACACTTCCATGATCTATTTTTATTCCCTTTTTGGGGTTCATATTTTTTACTTTTTTATTTCTTTTTTTCCTTTGATTATTCTTTTAGGACATACCCTCTTTACGTTTTTTAATTTTTAATTTGTAGAAAGCAAAAGTATGTACAATATTACAAGGCTAACCATATTCAATTCAAAATTATGAATCCTATTATTATAGGACCCTAACATACCTAACATTTTATTGAAATGGATGCCTATAAAACATTAAATTGGCCTAACATTTTAACTTTTCTTTCTTTTGCATCCATATATTAACTTAACATTTAAAATGATTTTGACTAATATACTAACTTATAAAAACAAGATAATGTTACAACTCAACCAACATATAGATATGCAAATTTTGACCTAAACTTGTGCAACTCTTCAGAACTTTAGAAAGACCCAGATAATAATATTCAGAGATAAAAACATGCGTCAATACTTAGATCTAGTCAATCCATGAGAAGATCATATAATGAAAAGTCATTTCGGGTCTCATGATACGGATCCATCATTTTATTCATCAGTGAATAATTATCTCATATCTGTGTAACAATTATAGTCCTTACAATGCAAATATACTTCATATTGAAGTATTCATAGAAATTCTTTCACTTTCATGCATAACACTTGGATATTAACCTCTTTATATAGTTTAGCCCTTATCCAATACCATAGGTGAAGACTACACTAGTTTCGGTGGTAATATTTGACATGATCAATATTCATTATCGCACTCATTACTATGGTCCAATACCATGGTAATGACCCCTAGTATTTAGAATAGCATGTTGCAAAATCCATATGCTACTTTGCTTCACCAAACTCGCATGTATATGTGGCTTGGCCTTGACCAACCCGTGTATAGATTTTCAAATATTCACTTGTATCAAACTTCTGATTCTGAATTGTAAACTTTTCACCCATCATCCTAGTATTTTGTTCCATCATTATGTCACGTTTGAACTGACCTGTGGATTCATTTAGTTACCATATACTTGTCCTGTTACAGGTGAGCTTCCATCAAGGACAACACATGCATCATAATGCCAACAATCTCCCCCTTTGGACTTGATGGAAACCATGTTGGTGTTGATCACCTCAACCTATAGAAACCTATTATATACATCAAATAATCATTATTCAAACACCAAGATATTCTCCTCCTTTGACATCAAGGGAAAAGGGCGGATCAAAACTCCCATTATGGATCTAATTTGCACTATACTTTCCATGCTCCCCATGAGTACATGTTGAATCTTCAAAAATATTTTCAAATGAAGAAAATGACACTATAAATCAATTGAGTATGATATTTCTACCTTCAAGAACTCTTACTTACATCAAACACCCAACCAAGTGGGGATACATATTTGACTCAACCACCCAACCAAGTGGGATTACATTTTTTACACTACCACCCAACCAAGTGTGATTACATATTTGACATGACCTCAAAATTCCATACATGACTCAATATGACAATTATTACATCATAGGCATCCACATGACCTATACATCAAATGACATATATTACATTAATAATTGAGACCAAAAGGTCTTAATAGTAGCATAATTCAACAACCAGAATGCCAATAATGCATTATATTCTGGAAGGCTAACGCTCCGGCTGAACATGTGTTTCTTGTTCATTTTCAACAACTCATTCATCAAAGCATATTCATCAATCAGAAAAATATAACTAAATATCATATCATCAGACTATACCCATCAACACCAGGCCAAGAAAAATCAAATCATAACAATCAGAAGAATGTCAGAGGATGCTCTTGAGCCAGTCCCACTATTATTCTATCAGAGAAAAACATACGCATATGTTTACAAAGAAACTCACATATAGGCAACAACCTTTTGAATTTTCACTTGTAGACTCAGCAAACTTCTAATCATGGACCTGTAGTCTAGTTGGTTTACTGCAGGAAAATCATCATTAGAACTCGAGCTACATCCTATCATCATTGGAGTACATATAGGTTTGCAATCTTCATCCCATACTTCTTCAGAATTTGCTTGAGATATTTTTTTTGTGAGAGAAAGATGTCATCCTTCGCTTGTTGTACTTGTAGACCAAGAAAATACATTAGTTCCCCAAGTAAAGACATTTCAAATTCTTGTTGCATAACAAAAGCAATGTTTTGACTCATAGATTCTTCATTACTACCAAAAATGATATCATCAACATAAACAACAATAATTAGTAGTTTATCACCATCCATTCTTTTGTACAAGTTGTTGTTTGTGGATCGTTTTGTGAAACCTTGTTGTTGAAGATATTTTTCAAGACGATAATACCATGGCCATGGAACATGTTTTGGCCCATATAAAGCCTTCTGAGTTTTCATACAAGGTTTTCATCATTCCCGAAAATGAATCCTTCTCGTTGTTCAATATATATTTCTTCTTCTCGATCTCCTTTAAGGAAAGCATATTTTATATCCATTTGATAAACTTTGAAATTTAAAAAAACTTGAAAATGCAAGAAACATTCTTATGGCTTCAATTCTGGCTATTGGTGCAAATGTTTCTTCAAATTTTATCCCTTCTTGTTGAGCATAACCTTTACAAACAAGTCTAGATTTGTTCCTAATGATTTTCCCATTTTCATTAAACTTATTTTTAAATATCCATTTTTTCCCACTAACATTTTTATCATGAGGCCTTGGAACCAACTCCCAAGTACTATTCTTTTTAAATTGATCAAGTTCTTCATTCATGGCTTTAACCCAACATTCATCTTTACTAGCTTGATTTACATTTTGTGGTTCAATGGGGGATAATAAAGGTAGATGAATAGATGATCCTACAAGGTTTCTTCTTGCTTGTAACCCAGATTCCTTTTCTCCTAGAATTTAATTTCCTAGATGATTCTTTTGAACATACCTGGATGGAGCCCTTTCTTTATCTGACGTGCCTTCTTTTGTTGCTTCCTTAGTTTCTTCTTCTATATCATTGTGATTTGAAGTGGGAAAGAATTCATCATCATCATCCTCTTTTGTTGATGTTACCTTTTTGGGCCATGTACATGCTTCATCAATCACTACATCAATGCATTCAACAATTTTCCGAAGTCCCTTATTGTAACATTTGTATCCTTTGATGAGTAACCAAGAAGTATTCCTTCATCTACTCTAGCTTCAAACTTACCAATTTTTTCATCATTACTTTTTATAAAACATTTTTTTCCAAAAAATCTAAAATTCTTTATAATGGGAGGCTTACCATACCAAAGTTCATATGGATTTTTATCACTATTCACATGAACATGAGCCTTGTTGAGAATATTTACTGCAGTATGTGCAACTTCACCCCAGAAGGTGTCAGGTTTTCTAGAATCATCAAGCATATCACAAGCCATTTTTTGAACAGCTCTATTCATTCTCTCTGCCACGCCATTTTGTTAAGGAGTTTTAGCTACAGAAAATTTTCATTTTATGCCATGTTGTTCACAGAAATCAAAGAATTCATGTGATATGTATTCTCCTCCTCGGTCAGATCTGAGACATTTGATTTTTAAATCTAATTCATTTTCAACTAATTCTTTGAAGACATTAAATTTGTCAAATGCTTCATCTTTTTGTTTCAATAAACAGATCGAGCACATTCTAGAAGAGTAATCAATGAATAAGATATAATATTGTTCTCCATGTGGTGAATTTTTCCTTAATGGTCCACACAAATCATTATGTATAAGTTAAAGAGGCTTAATTGTTGATCCTTATTTGACATTGAATTGAACGTTGGTTTGCTTACTAAATTGACATCACTTACAGATGGTACTTTCTGGTATGGTGATGTTACGTATATCATGAACAACTTTGAGCCTGCTTGATTTTCTTATTTGGGAGAAGCTTAGATATCCTAACCTTCTGTGCCATAACTAGTTTTCCTCTACCCTACCTAGATAACATTGTTCTTGGCCACCTTTCAGTGTATACAAATTTCTCAAGGTTCTTGTTCCTTTTATTATGGTCTTTCCTGTGTCAATTTTACAAACCACACATTATTTTGGTCGGAATACCACCTCATTTCCTTGGTCACACATTTGGCTAACACTTAAAAATCTATGCTTTAATCCATCAACATACATAACATTACTCACATTAACCTTTTCTTTTAGAAAAACAAAACCTTTATGCTTAATGACAACAGGTGAGTCATTTCCAAAAATGACATTCTTTTCTTTCTCTACAACATTGTATGAAATAAGTTTATCTTTATCACATGTCATGTGTTTTGAAAATCTGCTATCAATGTACCATTGCTTTTATTATCCTTCTGCAAACAATGCTATGCCACAGCTTTCAGACTGTAACTCCTTCCTTTTCCATACATTAGAATTTGTTGATATTTGCTCCTTTTGAGATGTTGGCTATAGTTTTCTCCTACATTCAGATTCTTCATGTCTAAAATTATTGAAAAATGAGCATTCAATTTCATCTATAAGAGGAAGAAACTAGAAACACTATCATCACTATGCATTCTCAGAGTTTCATATTGAATTATGGGAGTTTGGAGTTTAGCACTTTTTTCCTTGGTATCACCTTCATAGCTTTGTATGATTTTTTCCCATATTTATTTTACTATGTTTAGCTGCATAACTTTCACAAATTTTGACTCTGCCAGACTTCCCAATAATGTATTGACAACTTTGTCATTGATTTCATACGTCTTCTTTTATGTTGCATCTATAGGAACTGCAGCTGGATATTGCTAACCTCCTTTCACAATTGCCCAAACATCTATGCCAAGAGACTGAAGATAGGATCTGGTTCTTGTCTTCCAATTTATACAATTATTTTCATTGAAGAGTGCTGGTCTAATAGATGATGTTCCGTCTTAATTTTTCATCTTGGGAGATCTTCCTTCAAGCTATCAAGCTTATTTGAAGGACCTAGCTCTAATACCAATTGTTGGGAAAAATACTAAGAGGGGAGGTGAATCAGTATTTTTAGGACTCAAAATAAAAATTTTCTTTTGTGAAAGGTATAAATGACTTTACTAAACCCAACTAGCGTATATGAGGACATCATTGACAAAGAGTAGAGAAATAGTAGCACTTATCAGGTTGATTAGTAATTTAATAGCATAAACCCTTACTTTATATACGCAACTTTGAAGAAGTGAACTCGTGTGTATACATGCTTTTCCCGAGTCCAACAACCATGTAGATAAAAACATGCACGAGTACTTATATCTAGTCAATCCATGAGCATATCATATAATGAAAAGTCATTTTAGGTCTCATGATCCTGATCCATCATTGTATTCATCGATGCATAATTATTTCAGATCTATGTGACAATTATGGCCCTTACAATGCAAATATACTTCAAATTGAAGTATTCATCAAAATTCTTTCACTTTCACGCGTAGCACTTTGATCTTCACCTCTTTATATAGTTTAGCCCTTATCCAATACCATAGGTGGAAACTACACTAGTGTCGGTGGTAATCTTTGATGTGATCAATATTCGTTATCATGCTCATTACTATGAGCCAATACCATGGCAAAGGCCCCTGTTATTTAGAATACCATGTTGCAAATTCCATACGCTACTTTTCTTCACCAAACCCACATGTATACATGTATACACGACTTGGCCTTGGCGAACCCGACTATAGATTATCAAATATTCACCCGTATCAAACTTCTGATTTTGATCTGTAAACCTTTGACCCATCATCCCAGTATTTTGTTCCATCATTTTGTCACCTCTGAATTGACCTGTGGATTCATCTTTTTACCATATACTTGTTCTCTTACAAGTGAGTTGCCATCAAGGACAATAGATGCATCATAATGCCAACAATCTCCCCCTTTGGACTTGATGGCAACCATGTTGGTGTTGATCACCTCAACCTATAGAAACTTGTTAGATACATCAAATAATCATTATTCAAACACCAATATATTCTCCCCCTTTGACATCAAGGGCAAAGGGCAGATCAAAACTCCCCTTGTGGATTTGATTTGCATTATATTGTGCATGCTCCCCCTGAGCACATGTTGAATCTTCAGAAATATTTTCAAATGAAGAACATGACTCTATAACTCAACTCAATATGATCTATATATCACCAAGGACTCATGCTTACATCAAAAACCCAACCAAGTGGGGATATATATTTGACTCATCCACCCAAAAAAGTAGGATTACATTTTTGACACTACCACCCAAGCAAGTAGGATTACATATTTGACATGACCTCAAAAGTCCATACATGACTTAGTATGACAATTATTACATCATAGGTTTCCACATGACCTTTACATCAAATGGCATATATGACATTCAAAATTGAGACCAAAAGATCTTAATAGTAGCATAATTCAACAACCAGAAAGCCCACAATGCATTATATTATGTAAGGCTAGTGCTCCCCCTGAACCTGTGCTCCCTGTTCATTTTCAACAACTCATTCATCAAAGCCACTTCATGAATCAAATAAATATTAATGAGACAAATATAACTCAATATCATATCATTAGACTGTACCCATCAATACCAGACCAAGAAAAATCAAATCATAACTGTCAAAAGCATGTTGGAGGCTAATCTTGAGCCCGTCTCACTCTTTTTCTATCAAAGAAAAACATACACAATTGTTTGCAAATAAACTCATGTATATACATTACTATACTTCATGCAAACTGTGTATAGGTAGAAACCTTATAAATTTTCACCTTTAGACTGAGCAGACTTCCAATCATGGATCTGTACTCTGGTTGGTTTACTGTGGGATAATCATCATTAGATCTAAGGCTACATCCTATCATCATGGGAGTACATATAGGTTTGCAATATTCCACCCCATACTTCTTCATAATTTTCTTGAGATTTTTTTTGTGAGAGAAAGATGCCATCTTTTTCTTGTTGTACCTAGAGACGAAGAAAATACGTTAGTTCCCCAAGTAAAGACATTTCAAATTCTTGTTGCATAACGAAAGCAAAGTTTTGACTCATAGATTCTCCATTACTACAAAAAATGATATCATCAACATAAACAACAATAATTAATAGTTTATCACCCTCAATTTTTGTGTACACGTTGTTGTTTGCGGATCCTTTTGTCAAACCTTGTGGTTGAAGATATTTGTCAAGACACTAGTACCATGCCTGGTGAGCTTGTTTTAGCCCATATAAATCCATTTTGAGTTTTCTTACACGGTTTTCATCATTCCCCAAAATGAATCCTTTTGGTTGTTCAATATATACTTCTTTTTCTAGATCTCCATTAAGGAAAGAAAGTTTTACATCCATTTCATATACTTTGAAATTTTGAAAACATGAAAATGCAGAAAACATTCTTATGGCTTCAAGTATGGCTACTAGTGCAAATGTTTCTACAAAGTCCATCCCTTATTATTGATCATAACCTTTACAAACACGTCTAGCTTTGTTCCTAATGACCTCTACATTTTCATTCAACTTATTTTTAAATATCCATTTTGTCTCAATAACATTTGTATCATGAAGCCTTGAAACCAATTCCCAAGCATCATTATTTTCAAATTGATCAAGTTCTTCATTCATGGCCTTAACCCAACATTCATCTTTACTAGCTTGATTTATATTTTGTGGTTCAATGCTGGATAATAAAGCTAGATAACTAGAAGATCTTACAATGTTTCTTCTTGTTTGTACCCCAGATTCATTTTCTCCTCAAATTTGAGTTTCTGGATGATTCTTTTGAGCATTCCTAGATGGAACCTTTTCTTTGTCTAATGTGCCTTCTTTTGCTGCTTCATTCATTTCTTCTTCTATATCATTGTGATTTGATGAGGAAATCATTCATCATCATCATCCTCTTTTGTTGATGTTACCTTTTTGGGCCCTGTGCATGCATCATCAATCACTACATCAATGCATTCAACAATTTTCTGAAGTTCCTTATTGTAACATTTGTATCCTTTGTTTCTAGATGAGTAACCAAGAAGTATTCCTTCATCTACTATAGCTTCAAACTTACCAAGTTTTTCATCATTATTTTTTATGAAACATTTCCTTACAAAAACTCTAAAATGCTTTACAGTGGGAGGCTTACCATACCAAAGTTCCTACAAAGTTTTATCACTATTCACGTGACCTTGAGCCTTGTTGAGAATATTTATTGTAGCATGTACATCATCACCCCAGAAGGTGTCTGGAGTTTTAGACTCATCAAGCATATCATGAGCCCTTTGTTGAACAGTTCTATTCATTCTTTCTGCCACACTGTTTTGTTAAGGAGTTTTAGCTACAAAAAGTTGTCCTTTTATGCCATGTTGTTCACAGAAATCAAAGAATTCGTCTGATATCTATTCTCCTCCTTAATAAGATCTGATATGTTTGATTTTTAGATCTAATTCATTCTTAGCTAATGCTTTGAAGACTTTAAATTTATCAAATGCTTCATCTTTGTGTTTGAATAAATTGACCTAGCACATTTCGGAAACGTCATCAATGAATAAGATATAGTATTGTTCTCCATGAGGTGAATTTCCTTACTAGTCCACATAAACCAATATGTATAAGTTCAAGAGGCTTACTTGTTGACCCTTCTTTGGCATTGAATTGAACTCTAGTTTTCCTACCAAATTGACATGACTTACAGATGGTAATTTTTGGTACGGTGATGTTCAGTAGATCATGAACTTTGAGCCTACTTGATTTACTTATTTGGGAGAAGCTTAGATGTCCCAACCTTCTTTTCCATAACCAATTTTCCTCTGCTTTGCATAGATAACATTTTTCATGGGAGCCTTTCAATCTATACACATTTCTCAGGGTTCTTGTTCCTTTTATTATGGTCTTTCCTGTGTCAAGTTCATGAACCATACATTCTTTTGATCAGAATGCCACCTCATTTCCTTGGTCACACATTTGGCTAACAATGAACATGTTATGATTTAATCCATCAATATACATAACATTACATACTTTAACCTTTTCTTTGAGAAAACCAGAAACTTTACCTTTAATGACAACAAGTGAGTCATTTCCAAAAGTGACATTCTTTTATTTCTGTAAAGAATTGTATGAAATAAGTTTATCTTTATCACCTGTCATGTGTTTTGAGCATCCACTATCAATGTACCATTGAATTTCTTGTCCTTATACAAACAATTCTATGCCATAGCTTTCAGACTATAACTCCTTTCTTTTCCATGCTTAGAATTTGTTTATATTTGCTCCTTTTGAGATGTTGGTTGTAATTTTTTTATGTGAATTGAAGATTCTATGATCCATATCATCATATATAAAATGTTTTTTGGGAAGAAATCACATTGAAGATTTTGGTTGACGTGTTTTGAACCAACAAGTGTGGTTCATCTTCAAGACATGGAGCCACACTTGTTGGTTCGAAACGTGTCGACCAAAATCTTCAATGTGATTTCTTCCCAAAAAAACATTTTATACATTATAATTTTGCATTCTTATTATTCGTGTCAAAATTTATTGCTAAATGATTATTCAACTTCATCTATAAGAGGAATAAACTAGAAGTACTTTCATCATCATGCATTCTGAGAGTTTCATATTGAATTTTGAGAGTTTGGAGTTTTACACTTCTTACCTTGGTATCATCTTCATAGCTTTGTATGATTCTATCCCATATTTATTTTGTTGTGTTTAGTTGCATAACTTTGACAAATTTTGATTTTGTCAGATTTCTCAATAATGCATTAAGAACTTTGGCATCGATTTCATAGGTCTTCTTTTTTGCTGCATCTGTGGGAACTACAGCTGGATCTTGGTAACCTCCTCCCACAATGTCCCAAACAACTTCTCCAAGAGACTAAAGATAGGATCTGGTTCTTATCTTCCAAAATATAAAATTATTTCTGTTGAAGAGTGGTGGTTTGATAGATGTCATTCTATCTTGATTGCTCATCTTTGGAGATCTTCCTTCAAGCGATCAAGCTTCTTTTGAAGGACCTAGCTCTGATACCAATTGTTGGGAAAAATAATGAGATGAGGGCTGAATTAATATTTTTAAAACTCACTATAGTAATTTTGTTTTCTGAAATATATACGCGACTTTATTGAACCCAACTAGCATATACACACGACTATTGTAAAATAAACTAGCATAAGAGATTTATTAGGCATTTGATAAGCAATAAAAAGGTACAGTAAGAATAGAATAAAGTATCACACATAAGAAACATACATGAACACCAATATTTAAGGTGTAAACCCAATGTAAGAGAAAAGCACCACTGTTGTCGTCTGAGTCATCAAAAATTATTAACATCAAAAAATTCTTACATTATTGTACTGGTGCAAACTCATACTAGTATGCAGCAATCCACTTGTTGAACGCTACAACCTTCACTTGTTTTCTAGCTCCTACTGGAAGGGATCTCCAACCCCCTTATCTGATCACCAGCTACTACTGGCAGGAAGCTTCAACTTCCTCACTAAAGCCTCCAAGCCTCAACAACATCTGTGGACCATGTTTCATAATTTTCACACTGGATCCAATATCAACACTTAAGCTCAATAATCAAACTATAACTCATCACTCTAATACAATCATCAATATCTGACACAATTGAATCAACCAACCACTGAAACCCAATCAAATGACACTTAATCAAAACTCAACAAATCAACTGGAACAACCATATCATTGTAACGAGTACATAGAATTGAACTCAGAATACTACATCAATGCACATAATCAACCACAACCATGATCATTCAAATGCCAAAATATATATACTACTTCACTTAAGGCAACCCACGTGTATATGTGCTTTGATGTAAAGAAACCCGCGTACAGATCTTAAAATATTGAAAATTGAAAACTTGTAATTCTAAATCAGACATAGTGTTTACCATAGATACTCTGAAATATTCTGTTAGCTTATAGAACCCTCATATAGTCAGTAGCACCAATAATCTTTGCAACCAACCTGTTATCACTCAGAAATTCCTTTAGAAGTTATTAGAAGAAAGAAAATGACCGAGGTAACCACAAACCAACTTTTAATCATAGGCTCTAGCCAACCGATGGCTCAGAGAGGGCTCTCTCTATATGATTTAGCTTTGTTTGTTGGGATTTCAGGCTAGTTTTGAATGTTCAGGGGGCTTTTTATTTGTATTGAAGATTGGATGGTGGAATCCTGAAAACAGATGGATAGAATGATGTGTTTAGACCATTGGGTTATGGAGTCAATAGAAGGGCAACATAACTAGATTAACTCACCAAAGGGAATGTTCAAAGGGCAAGATAATAGAGTAGAGTGCAAGTCTTTAGGCCAGAGGGGTGAAATGGTTTGAATCAGGGTGAGAGAGCAATCAAGAATTCTCAGACTGAGACTTAAACAAGGAACATAGTGTAATCAGAAAGAAAGGGAAATTAAGAATCCTTTGCTATACATTATAAAGAGGCAACCTAAACTAAGGATCAATTAAGAATTCCTTACCTTAGATATCAATAGAAAACATTTATATGCCTAACTGTTAAAGCAGAGTGTAATTAAACAAATTCTGAGATAATATTCCAGTTATAGAATTCAAATTCAGATGTACATTAAAGATTGTGGAAATACTTTAAGAAAGATAACAACAACATGAGAAAATACTTTTCTACACTTCACTCTACACATGAATCCTGTGAAATATCTTTCCTTTATTCATCAATCTAGCTTGCTGGTCCAGTTAGTGATACAATAGCTTTACAGTATTTTGATCAAAAAGTCTATAGAAATGTCTAAGAATCCACCCTACATACCTCGAATTGTGAAGTATTTATACAAAATTTTATTACAAAATATACAAAACTAACTTGGGATTTAATCTAGGAAATAAAAATATATTCTTGCTAGAAGGTAGAGACAGCTATTGAGTTGCTTTCATGATGTCCCTTTTATTGTGGTGTTGCTAGCCTTTATAGTTTGGTTTTTAGCCTTCTAAGCTCTTTGCTATTTGAACTTTCACGTTGGAGGCTTCAGTTACTTTTAGCTTTCATCTGATACTCTTTGGCACTGATACTCTTTAACCATGCTGACCTACCTTTACCTTTTACCGTCCTGACTGTACATTAACCTTTTTACTACATTTTACTATAGTAAATGAGTCTATTTTTCCCATAATTCAGGATCAGGTAATATAATTTCCAACATCCTTCTATATATCTCATCTGCCTTGGTAGACTTAGCAAAAGTAGGTCTAGTGATGAATAGGTGTTTCACCTCATGCTGGAGGAAAAACATGTTTTCAAATGTCTGGTAAAGAACTTTGCTTGTTACCAGTGCCTTTATTCATGATGTACTTGCCTATTCTTTAGCTATCTCTCTGATTTTGTTGTCATAATCCTATTGCGTCATGAGCTTGTCATTTATGACCAAGGGACTGGGTAACCCTTTCTCTCTGAAAATTTGAAACTTGGTCATAAATCTATCAACTGCTATCTGCATATTTTGACACTTGTCCTCCAAGTTTAACATTAAGTTTCTCTTGGAAGGGACCTTTCTTACCTCCAAAATTGTTTCTGTCTTATCCTCTATATCCAATTCCTCAAGTTCATACTTATTTTTACTATTAAGGAAGTAGATAAGCTTGGTTGCATCTTCAGGCATGTCTCCTAGTTATTCCTTGAATTTTTGGATAGCTTCTGTAGCTATCTTTATGAAGTCTATCTGTTCAAAAATCACTTGAATGGATGGCCAAATATCATTGACAATGTCAATGATATTGGCCAATAATAGTTCCTTGGATTGCCCAAGGGGTTCCTTTAATGTTAGATCTTTCTCTATGGCCTTTAATCTTTCATTCATTCTGGCAGCTTTCTGCACTTCTTCCTTGTGCATGATCTTGGCAAGCTTGCAATATGTTTCCAAGCTTGTCACCTTTTCTTTAAGTTTGTTCATTTCTGTAGCCTAAATAGACATTTCCTCCATGGCTCTGACCAACTCTGTTGCTTTTTCTCATGATGCACCTGCTACATATGTAGACTCTGTTGAAACTAGTTGTGTTGTAGGCATGGGAGCTATGGGAGCCAATGAGGCTGCCAGCATTGAAGGGACTGCTATTGAGACCGTTGGGATGACATTTGCAGATGTAGTGGTAATATCACTTTGCTTCAATTGAATTAAAGTGTCTAATTCTTTCTCCATATCCTTTAATTGATCATTACGTTTTAGGACCAAGTCCATCAACTCTCCATGTCTAGTTTGGCTCTCCAAGACCTCCTATGTTTGGGGATGTTGCAGCTGAGGTATCTTCAATTGTTTTTTCAGTGCAACAATGTCATCATTTTTCTTCTTTATTAGTTGCTCAGTGGTCATGATATCTTTGGGATCATGTCCCAATTCAATCACTAAGTCTTCCAAATACTTGATTCTAGTACCCTTGGCCTGTGAGGAGGCCTTCTCTAATTGATATTGAGCTGAGATATTGCTCAATGAATTCTATAACTGATGAGCAACTATGGCTTTACCTGTGAGGGTGGAGTATATCACCTCTCTAGCCTATTTATGCATTTCAATTTGGTCTCTGGGATGAATATCCCTTGCGATCACATCAAAATCAATTCTCTTGTAATTTTCTGATGTCCTTGGCTATTGTGCAGTTGGTGTTATGAAGAACATCTGTAATTTTCCCTCCTTGATATCAAAAACTGATATCAACCTTGTCTAATTGGTAGGTGTGAGTTTGAGATACTAAACATAAGCTTGGGCCTTTCGTTTCTCATTTCTCATCTTGATCTCTTTATATCTATATTTTCTATCCTTATCCTATTCAGTAGGCCTACTGAATGAGGATACCTCTACAGTTAACAGTCTTTCCAAAATCTAGGTTTGTGATGTGGAGGGCCCCTGTGTTTCCTCAGATAGAGTTGTGCCTTTACTTCTGTCCAGCTCAGTATCATTTATTTGTACTAAGCCTTCTATGTCTTCCCACTCTAAAACAAGATTTAGCCTAGGTCTTTTGCTTTGAATAGTCCTATACTATATATTTGATGTGCCCATTCTTGAACTTGAGGGTTCCTCCCTGGTCCTTTTGGGGTTCTTCTCCACATTATGAGGAAAATGCAAGATAGGAACGGTGCTCATGGATGGCTCTTGCTGTTCAGGTACCTGCAGAAACGACCTCTCATCAAATTGTCTTTCTAAGTCACATAAGGCATTCTCTACATCTACCTTTGTACTGTCTCTTTCTACAAGAGTGTTTTCCATCCACTCAGATTGATTTGCATATCTTTCTATCTCTGGTATGGGGTGGTGAATATAAGGTCCCAACTTGGCCTTATTTCTCAATCTGGTCATAAATTCTAGAGGGTCATACCTCCACATGAAGCTCTTTTGGAACTTCATTTGCTACAAAATTTGGTCTTCTTCCTTCCCTGCTTCTTTAGAATTGTAGATGAAGGGGCCTAACTAGTTTTTTACTTTGAATTGTGATATTTTCCTAGCTGAGGCAAAATTTATCACTTCAGAGTTCATTATTTGTCTATAGTACTCTAGAGAAAATGACCTCATGGGCAGGTATTTGGGTAGTTTATATGGTGCAAGATGGCAACCATAAATCCTTATCTCTGCGTGGTTTTGGTAAAGGTACCAATATCTCACTTTGCGTTATTTAGACAACTAAGGGACCCTTTTGATCTCTGGACTTATCATAGGTGGAGGGCTTCCTTTCAGCATAGTCATGACTGGATGAGCAAAAGAATCTATGAAATCTGAATAGGTATATGGTGACTGAAACTTGTGGAACAATGGGGTCCAAAAAATGACAAACCTGGGCTAGCCTTTGGTATCCAGCTTCTGAAGGGAAAAAGGAAATTTGTCTAGTTGATAATATAGGAACATATGGTAGAGGACAGATGAGTATTTGAGCGCTCTCTCATTGTGCATCCTGGTGAACTGTTCATGCATTCTCTTAGCTATGAAGTTAGCATAATTGTACAAAACAACACGAGGCTGTCCTCGGGTATAGATTGCATGAAGGTTAGGACAAGTTCATCAACAAATTCATCAGTGGAGTAGCCTAGGACACATGATATCATGGTGATGATTTGTTTGCCCCTTTCAAAGAACATGGCATAGAGATATGGGGGGGGGAATTTTAGGAATGTGCTACTCTTCAACAATGAAATCTTAGAACAATTAGGCTAGTCTAGAGGGACTTAACTTGGAATATTGGTCTATCAAATCTCCAATTGAGAGTGGAGTCAGGTTTGGTCCTGGTTGGAATTGTAGTATTTCATTTATGGAATCAGTTGTCATGGTGAATAGAATCTTTTGGTCAGGGGACATAATAGCTCTCAGGCTGGGAATGTAATAAGCATGGCACTGGTGGACAATTTCAATGAAAACATGTACCTATGGGAAGTAGTATTTGGGAAAATTTGACTCCCAAAGGCCAATATCATGAGCATGGTTGAGTTATATGTCCCTACTTAAACAATGGATTTTAGGCAGGAGATTTTGGGTAGATGTATCCTTAATTTGGAAATCCCTGTCAGCCAAGGGAAGGTGGTCGAGGTCCAAATGGGTGTAGGTTTTAACCCCATACAGAAATTACCTACATATGAATTCTAAAACACAGAAAATAAATAGTGCGAGAGGATAACACATAAAACACATATACACAGAGATTTTCCCCTGGATCCCAAAACCGAGGCTACCAGCTTGATTTTTCATTATGTTCCTTTCAATGTTATAATACATATTTATACATTCTGAAGCATCCAATACCATGGACCGAAAACCATCACGTACAAAAACATGTGCAAAAATAATGCACAAAACCATAGGTGGGTTCGCCCAAGCTAACATAGGGTCCAAAACCAAAATTTTCCGGGGCGCTACCCCAGACCCCATAAAGTGGGGTTACAAGTGCCCCTTAAACCCCCTGTTAACTACGTGGAAAGAATATAACACAACCCAACATTCTCCCACTTGTTGTTTTCTTTCCACAGGGGGCCACATGAGAGCTTAGTCATTTTCCCAACTTTGAAATGCCCATTGTCTCTCTACACCAATAGAATTTCTCAGAGCTCACAGATTTTTTCAATGCATCTGCAGTATTCTTCAAAGTGTCCACCTTTACCAGCAATGCCTTTTTGTCTTCTATCATATCCCTCACAAAGTGATACTGAACATCAATGTGCTTTGTCTTTGAATGATATGCGGGATTCTTTGCCAAGAAAATTGCACTTTGGTTGTCACAGTCTATCCTTATAGCTTCCTGTACTAACCCCATACTTGAAAACAGTCTCTGCAACCAAACTGCTTCCTTGCTTGCATGAGTGGCTGCCATGTATTCTGCCTTTGTAGTTGATAGTGCCACTATAGATTGTTTCTTACTCATCCAACTAACTGCACCTCCAAATAGGTTAAACACATACCCACTTGTAGATATTCTGTAATCAAAATCTCTAGCCAAGTCTACATCAACAAAGCCATGAATATCCAACACTCTGTCCAATCCTAGTCTTCCTTGGTAGCACAAACCATAATCACTAGTGCCACGCAAATACCTGAAAACCCGCTTCACTGTTGTCCAATGCGCCTTCCCTGGTTTTGACATAACCTGCTCAACACTCCCACTGTATGTGCAATGTCTGGTCTAGTATATACCATTGCATACATCAGGCTACCGACTACACTTGGATATGGAACACGGGACATGTCCTCTTCCTCTTCTTGTGTCTTTGGACACTATTCAACAGATAACCTCACACCTACAAGAATAGGAACCTTCACCGGTTTACTATCCTGCATATTAAACCTCGACAATATTGTCTCGACATACTTCCTCTGGTTTAACCAGAGCTTCCTCTTTGCCCGATCTCTTTTAATTTCCATGCCCAAAATATAGTTTGCAGCACCAAGATCTTTCATGTCGAATTTGGAGGACAATTGGGTCTTCAAATCCTAGATAACTTCTTTGTCATTTCCAACCAGCAAAATATCATCCACATACAAGACCAGATAAATAACACGGTCACTAATTGATTTAAAATACACACAGTGATCTGCTTTGCTTCCGGTGAAGCCAAGTCCCTGTATAAATGTATCAAATTTCTGATACCACATCCTTGGTGACTGTTTTAACCCATATAGAGACTTCTTTAACTTGCATACTAGTTCTTTCTTACCCTTCACCGCAAAGCCTTCAGGTTGCTTCATGTAGATCTCCTCTTCTAGATCCCCATGAAGAAATGTTGTCTTCACATCCATTTGTTCTACCTCAAAATCAAAAGCAGTAGAAATAGATAAAAGTAATGTAATAGAATCCACCTTAGCAACAGGAGAAAAAATATCACCAAAATCAATTCCCATCACCTGGGAATAATCTTTTGCTACCAACCGAGCTTTGTATTTCTCCACTTTTCCTTCTGTATTTGTCTTCTTTTTGAACACCCATTTGCTGCCAATGGGTTTCCTTCCAGTTGGCAACTCCACTAGATCCCATGCCTCATTTTTGCACAAAGATGCCATTTCATCAACCATGGCCTCTTTCCAGAGTTTTCCATCCTCTAAATCAACTGCTTCCTTCATAGTTCTGGGATCATCATCAGTAATAGACAAAGAAAAATTTGAATAGAAAGCAGATGAACTATACCTTTCTGGCTGCCTTCTTTCTCGAACTAATCTTCTCAAAGCCGGAGTTTGTGGCTCTTCATCTTCTGATTCCTCCTCTATTGTAGAGTCTGGTTCTTCCTCCTTTAGCTCAAACTCTATCTTCTCAGGTTCCTTTGGTTGGAATTCATGTTTAATAACATATTTCACCTCTTTGAACACCACATCTCGACTGTACATAACCTTCCTTGTTACTGGGTTCCAAAGCTTATAACCCTTTAAATCATCCTTATACCCAATAAAGATGCACCTTTTAGATTTACTATCCAACTTTGTTCTTTTCTCCTTTGGAACATGTACATATGCATCACATCTAAATACCCTCGGATGTGAAAGAGAGGGTTTCTTACCAGTCCATACATCTTGTGGAGTCCTATCCTCCAACGCTGATGAAGGTGACCTGTTGACCAGGTAACATGCAGTATCCACCGCCTCTGCCTATAATTCCTGTCCTAACCCAGCACCAATGAGCATGCTTCTTGCTCTTTCCATCAACATCTTGTTCAATCTTTCTGCAACTCCATTTTGCTGAGGTGTATATGGAGTAGTCTTCTTCCATGCTATACCACACTTCTTGCATAATTCTTCAAATTCATTAATGCAAAGCTCTCCACCATTATCTGTCCTCGGCACCTTTATCTTCTTCTCTGTCTGGTTTTCCACTAAAGCCTTAAATTCTTTAAACCTATCAAAGACTTCAAATTTATTCTTAAGGAAATATATCCATGTATTCCTTGAGAAGTCATCTATAAATGATACATAGTACACGGACTTACCCAATGATGGAACCTCCACAGGTCCAAACAAATCACTGTGCACAAGCTCTAATATATGTTTCGCCCTCTTACCACCAGAGGGGAAACTCACCTGATTCTACTTCCCGTATACACAATTTTCACAGAAATCAAAATCTAGAGAGCTACTACTCATACCTTCTACCATACCTTTACCATGAAGTATTTGAAGGCCCTTCTCTCCAATATGTCCAAGCCTTTGATGCTACAACATGGTCTTTTCTCCAGAGACCACTAGATTTTCTGCTCCACTTTCAGGAACCATAGAACTATTGCACCCATCAACAACATTGCTACCTTGCAGCTTGTATAGAGTTCCAATCCGAACTCCCCACATCAATACCAGTTCTCCCCGAACCATCTTGCAGGTATCCTTCTCGAACACTATTTTTACACCTGCATCATCTAGCTTACTAACAGAAATCAGATTTCTGGCTAATGCAGGAATATACAGAACACCCGGAAGTGTTCTAACCCTTCCACCTTACAGCTTTAACCTTACTTCTCCACGACCAATGATTCTAGCCTTCTTTTCATCCCCCAAGAAGACATCACCACCATCATATTTCTCATACTCACAAAACCACTCTCTATGGGGAGTGAAGTGAAAGGATGCACCTAAGTCAATCAACCATGCCTCATGATCTACATGTGTACTTGAAGAAGCCAAGTACACATCTCCACCTTCATCTGAGGTGGTTTTTTCCTCTGTAGAAGGAGCCTCATCAGATCCCTTTCCTTTTTGAGGAGCTTTAGATTTACAGTCCCTTTTGAAGTAGCCTTCTATTCCGCATTTCAAGCACACCACCTTTATAGGTTTTCCTGGAGATTTAGATATCCCACTCGATGACTTATTTCTGTTTCTATTCTGGGACCGTCCTTGTACAGACAAGGCATGACCATTTTGGCTCTCCATATTTTTCTGTCTCATCTCCTCTGTCAACAAGGCTAAGACTATTTCATCAACTGTAAGGTAGTTGCATTGCTACCTATTGCAATAACCAAACTATCCCATGAATCTAGTAGAGAAAACAAAAAACTAATGCACTTATCTTCATTTGAAATTTTAATATCAACAGATGCCAACTGACTTACCACAGTATTAAATGTGTTCAGATGCTCTGTCACCGAGTCTCCATCTTTCATCCTCAGGTTATACAGATTTTTTCCGTAGGAACAGTTTATTCACTAGAGACTTAGATTGGTACAAAGTCCCTAACTTATCCCACAAAGCCTTCGTCGTAGCTTCCCCCGATACATTCAGCAATACAGAATCTAAGACACACAATTGTATTGTGCTCTCTGTCTTCCGATCCAACTTCTTCCATTCTTCATCAGACACTCCCGTTGGTTTAGTACCCAGATCTACGACGATCCACTGATCTTTATCCACCAACAGATCCTCCATCTTGAGTTTCCACAATTCAAAACTTTGAACATTAAATTTCTCGATCTCTATCTTTCCACTGCTCACCATCTTCTTTCACCACGAGAATCGATCTCACAGATCTCCCACTGAACAGGGTCTACCACAGGCTCGAGCAAAACCCCTCAGCAACAAAGGCATCCCCTTGAAGCCAAAACACCTCTCATACCAAATGTAGGCTTTAACCCCATACAGAAATTACCTACATACGAATTCTAAAACACAGAAAATAAATAGTGCGAGAGCAGAACACATAAAACATAAATACACAAAGTTTTCCCATGGATCCCAAAACCAAGACTACCATCTTGATTTTTCATTATGTTCCTTTCAATGTTATAATACATATTTATACATGTTGAAGCATCCAATACCATGGACTGAAAACCATCGCGTCCAATACCATGGACCGAAAACCATCGCGTCCAAAAAACATGTGCAAAAATCATGCACAAAGCCATAGGTGGGTCCACCCAACCTAACATAGGGTCCAAAACCAAAATTTTTCGGGGCGTCGCCCCAGACCCCATAAAGTGGGGTTATGGGTGCCCCTCAAACCCCCTGTTAACTACATGGAAAGAATATAACACAACCCAACAATGGGGAGTTGCGATAGGTCTAACATCCAAGGCAACAGGGGCAACTATTATTTAGTTCTTGTGGATTTAAATTTGGCTTTACAGTTTTATTCAGAAGTTTTTCACGGCAACTAGGATTTTTCAAAGGGTTGGCCATGGGTTTTTAAATTTAAAGTATTTATTCAATTAATCTTACTTAATTGAAACACTGTACAAGGCTGAGAATTTCCGAATGTGAAAGGGTGAGTGGTAATTTGTGGTGAAATACCTGGAGTTGGGTGAATAATATGCAAATTTTGGAGTTCACGGCAGTTGCAAAGGTCTGAATGAATCTGGTATGGACTGATAGGTTGACTGGGGTCTCTGCAAGTTTCTTCGAGTGTGAATTTGGAGTTTAAATGGTGAATTCGACATTGTAGGAATCACACTGGTTCGTAGAGAAAATGAGCGAAAAAGGGTGAAAAGGGTCTTCTTGGCCTTTTTATGGAGCAACGGTTATTTTTTGGCGGGTGATTTCAAAAAAACAGTAGGTGGTTTGGTGGGTTGAGCAAGGAGGTGGTTTCCCAAGCCAACGCACCGCTTATGAGGCGAAGACGGTTTTCGAGAGGGGTCACCCAATAAAGTCTAGAGCTTGACACATAGCCTTCGGGGGGGTCGGGGAAAACCACTTTATCGTGCAGGTAAAGTTCGTCCATCGAGTGCGGCTGATATGGCTATGGACTGTTGGATGAGTGGCAAGTTGATCTAATGGCAATCAGGCAACAAACTTGCGCGGAGGAAATGAATGGGAGTTTGGGGGGGGGCAAGGGCCTTAATCATAGTGGTTTTTTATTAACGTGGGGTTAATCATGAGGTTAGTGGATCGGATGGAACTTAATGATGGGATTAACTTAGGTTTACCGGGATTTGGAAAATTAAGTGGGTTTTGTGGGGATATGGGGTAAATGTATTAGTTTCTATTAAAACTAAGAGTTGGGCGTATTTACATAGGTATTTAGTTAATATATAAGAAAAGGGTTTCATCGGTGAGTTACATAATAAAGTTAATAATTAATATGCATGTGGCGGAGTGGGTTTTTCCTTAAGTAAAAAGGTAAAATGTAATTTTTGCGCACATACACTCAATACTTAGGATAAAAGGTTTTTTGTGGGTTTTTGGGTGAAAAGGGATTTACATGGGGGACTTTCACTTTTCCTAGGCAAATGGTGTTTAACCTTAGGAAAAGGGGTTTTA
The DNA here is from genome assembly GCA_031772625.1 of Pinus tabuliformis. NCBI lineage: Eukaryota > Viridiplantae > Streptophyta > Pinopsida > Pinales > Pinaceae > Pinus > Pinus tabuliformis. The sequence goes on along the minus strand of CM062819.1, from coordinate 1,220,942,308 downwards.
TTAGGGTGATGAGGGGGGAACGAATTTAATGAAGTGGATTCTAGCACTTGTGTCCATAAGTCATTAATCCGAGGGTCTGGTCCCTCTAAAAGTCAGAGAAATGCTCTGAGCCTCTTTGACTTGTAGAATTCAAAGTACTAGAACATACTTGTGGATAGAAATTAGTAAGTAAAGGGGAAAAATGAATGAGGGGGAGTTAATCACTTGAACTTGTAAACCTTTGCTTTTTCCTTCATAATTGATCATACATGTTGAAATATGAGTGTAAGCATGATGCATGTATTTTGATCCAATTAACTTTATACTTCAGCAACCTTTCTTCTACTTACCCATTTACCTATTCTAACATTTTTTCTTCCTTCATTTAGGTGCATTTAGGCTAGAAAACCCTTATTCTATCTTTTCTTTAATAAAACAAACTATCTATTTCTAACATTATATCATCCGAGGGCTCAGATTAAGCTTATGAACTCCTTTTATTTTCTCTACCTATCGAATGATCTGTCAAGATTAAACTATTTGTTCAGATTTTATTCTCTAACTATAAAAATAAAATTCAAAGCATGATATAATCAAGATTAAATAGTTTGATTACCATGAATTGTTGCATGAATAACAAGCTACACACAATCATTATTATGCAAAAAAGTAAATAGTAGTGGCATTTAGACTTGCTCACTTTCATGGTCTCTTTCTATTTTTTGGGGTTCATATATTTTCATTTTTTGACCTTTTCTCATTCTTTTTGTCCTTTGATTTTTCATTTAGGACATACCTTCTTTACTTTTTTTAATTTTTTAATATGAAAAACATTTGCAGAAAAAAAAGGTATGTACAATATTAGAAGGCTTAACCTTAGTCATTCAAAATTATGACTCCTATTGGTATAGGAACCTAACAGTGGCTCAACTTGGGGATGGCTTTTTCTAGTGAAATGCCAAGAGCTTTAAAGATTAGTGGCCTTTGAATTGTTGTTGATGTTACCTTGCAAAGTGTTTTTCTATGCATCTCCATTATTGATACTTATGGCAGTAAATCTTTCAAAGCTTAGGGCCTTCTCTTTGGGCTTCAACTTCAAAAATCACCATCCAATCCAAACTAGACTTTTGAAAATAGAATATGTACAAATGGGAAATGAAAATTAGTAACTAGGTTCAAAGTAGTGTTTTAGCATTTGACCATTCACTAGCCCACCTTCTGCATTTGTACCATCAATTTCTCTCAGGAAGAAAGCATTATTTCCTCTGTAAGCATAAATGACTTAGGGAGCTTTCCATAGGAAATCAAATTTCTCTTGTTTACCTTTGTCTTTCGTCCTTGAATCCCACTTGAACACCTTGTCACCCAGGTAGAAATCTTCATCCTTGGTTCTCTTATCAAAAATCTTTTTAACCCTTTCTTGCACAACTTAAGACCTAATATAGACCTCTTGTATGGTTTGTTGTAGACGAATAGTTTGGTTGATTCTTCTTTGGATACTATTTGGTTCAACCTGCAATTCTTGAAGTATCTTCATTACTGGTACTCCCAAAGAAGATGGAAAGACAGCTTCCATCCCATAAACTAGTTGATAGGGAGAAGTACCAATTGATTTCTTAGTAGTCAATATGTCTGCCCATAAGGAATTGACTAGCTTTTTATTCCAAGTTTTCTTATAGTCCTCTAGTAACTTCTTGATGATGTTTACCAGGCTTTTGTTTGAGGATTCTGCTAGTCCATTACCTTGAGACAAATAGGTTGTAGAATGGCCCAGGGTGATATAATATTTATTACAAAAATATATCATTCTTTTGGATTTAAAGGTTGCTGCATTATGAGTAATGAGCTTAGTTGGACATCCAAATCTTGATAGAATATTGGTTTCAAGGAAGGTTATGATAACATTGTCTGTGGCTTTCCTTGAAAGTATGGCCTCTATCCATTTTGTAAAGTAGTCAGTGGCTGTGAGGATCCATTTGTGCTGGGTAGAGGAGGGCGGGTGAATTTCACCAATGAAGTATAAACCCCATTGTTGAAAAGGTATTTCAGCATATATTGGCTTGAGGGGTAAAGGTAAAATATTTTTCTTCCCCTCAAAAATTTGACATTTGTGATAGGAGATCGCATATTTTTTTAATCAACAAACAAGGTGGGCTAGTAAAAACCAACTCTAAGGATTTTACTTGTAGTGGTCTTCCAGTAAAGGTGTCGTCCACAGTCACCTGCATGAAACTCTTACAAAAAATTATCAGATTCTTTTCTTAATAAGCAATTGAGAAGAATACCTTCATGATCTCTCCAAAATAGAGCATTGTCTAATATACAAAATTTCAAGGATTTCATCTTCAAAAACCTGCTTTTAGTCCTAGATAATTCAGGAGGAGCTTGTAAGTTTAGTAAAACATAAATAATATTAGCATACCAAGGTGATTCAAGAAAGGCTTGGGTGATTAGTGGAGTTGCCATCTCCTCTTCATTATCTATTGTTGCAATAAAGTTTATATCCAAGGTATGATAGTTTGGTTCAGCCATGGGCTTGGCTAAACCTTGGCCCTTGATCAACTTAGTATGTTTGATTTCTATATCATACTCTAAAATAGTAGCAATCCCCTTTGCCTCTTTCCATCAGGACCATCCTCAGTTAGGATGTCTTTGACTACTGAATTTGGAACGTAGGCCACTATATGAGAATATAAGATGTATACCCTAAAGTCCTTAATGGCTTTGACTAAAGCCAATGCTTGTTTTTCCATTATATTATATTTCAAGGGGGCATCTGTCAGGGCTTTGCTGAAGAAAGAAATGGGTTGTTCATAGCCTTGGTCATTTTTTTGCAATAGAACTACAACAATTGTGTGCTCAGAAGAAAAAGAAAACAAGAAGAAATCTCTGTCAAATTTAGGACTAATTAACACAGGTGTGTTAGTCAGGGCTAGTTTAATGTTTTCAAAGGATTTCTTATCCTCAACAATCCATTTCATGGTGGATTCCTTTTTCAACATGTTGTTTAGTGATCTAATTAACTCTACCAGATTGTATATAAATCTTCTAAGAAAAATATTTTTTCCTAAAAAAGCTTGTGTTACACAAAATATTGTCACCATGACTATTTGCAGTTAGTATGGGTCTATCATCACTCATACTGTCCTCCTAAGCAAGTCTCGAACCTCAGCTCTTCATGTCAAGCTTTGAAAATGAGAGAAAGAGCTTAAAAATCATTAAAGCTCTGGTTCTGCACTTTCTCTCATTGTTGCCTACGGTCCCACACCCTTTGTTCGTGTTACCTGTGGACCTGCCCGCTCTATCTCTAAAGGAGTGGGTGCGGACCCCTGTGAAAGTCAAAAGGCCGCAAGTTTATTCTTAAAAACTCACTTTGGGTTAATTCTAGATGATTCTAGAAGGAATCTTGACGTGGATGGTTCGCTCCTAGGTGGTTCATGCATCCCAAAAGTGAAGGAGCTAATCCCTTGATGAGAGGAGCTATCCCTTTGAAGGAGGGCTTTATCCCTTTGAAGGTGGACCTAGTAACTTCCCTCCATTTCACTATAAATTAAGGCATTGGGCTGGTTGCTGGGGAGGTTAGAAGCTGAACGTTTTTTAGGGTAAATGCTGGTGGAATTGGGACTTCCTAGTTAAGCTTGAGGGGAGAGATCACATACCTTTTGGCTTCATTGGGAAGAGATTGAAACCGATCAAAGTAGAGGAGACTTCTTGATGGACCCTGGGAGGAACTTGTACAGCATCAAGGCACAGGTTGTAAAGTTCTTCTTTGATTTAAATTAATACAATCGGATTCATTTTTCTCAACAAATTGTCTTATGTGATTTGTTTCATGAATTCCTTGATCATCATGATAAGTATGCTTTATTATATTGGCTTTTTAGGTGCTATTTAATTTGTGTGCTTGTTTGTGTTTGCAGATTCTCTACAAGGGAGCTCATTTGGATCAATGGAGTGAGGCTTCCACAAACTTGCATTGGACCCAAGGTAGGCCTAAAACACTTTTTTGGCTTTGTTTATAAACTGCATATTTAGAGAAAGATAGAGTTTGATTGGCTTGCTTGTCACTAGATATCATTAGATATCTAGGGAGGTCATTCTTGTCCACAAGAATGACTCATTCCATGTGACAAAATGGCGACTCCACTGGGGAACTTGATTTTTTGATTTGCTTTACTCTGACTTGAGAAACTGTGTTTTTGTTTCTTTTTTTGGCTTGTTGTGTGTGGAATTGGGTAGATTTAATAGACCTTGGATTATTTTTTGTTTTTCATACTTTTGGGAGAGGACCGCACCCTCTGCTTGTAACACAGTGCGGACCTATCCGCACTTTTGTTTTACACACAGAGCGGTACCGCACCTGTGTGGACTGCGGGCCTGCAGACCCTGTCAAAATTTTGAAAAACTTAAGATTTTCTCTTTCAGTCAGCTTAGGATTTGTTTAGGTGTTTTTATCGACTGCCCAGACCTGCATGTGATTTGTCAGGAACTTTTCTTAGGTTAATTCCATTGGAATTAGGGTTTTAGGTGAAATTCCTAGAAGTTTTGGTTGCTGGGCTTGGTTTTCCTTTTGGTCTTGTAGTAGCTCAGAGCTTAGAAGCCTTAGAAGCCTCAGATCACCTTGGTTTTTACTGGACTTATTATGAGTCTGACCATTTGCAAAATCTGCCTTTGTTGAGGAATCCATCTTGTGTTTCTCTTTGCGAAACATCGAAAAGACTTGTGTTAAAAGTTTTGTATTTCATTTTTAGAAAAGAAAATAAAAATTGGTTGTTTTTTGACTAATTTGTGATTCTGGACAAATTAGTCCTTAGTTTGCTTATAGCTAAGTAAAACATCCTTGAAAAGAAATCTTGTAAGCTTTTACTTCAAATAGTTCTTAGAATTTATAGAACTCAAGATTAGATTTTTCCATAGTTTTGAGTGTTTTTTATAAAAATAAAAAAATCTCTTTTGGAAAAATTTTGTTTTGGTAGTATTTGAGTGTTTGAAAGAAAAGGGAAATTTTTGTGAGCATAACTAGTTGTCTCATTTTTGAGTGCATTGGAAAAGAAAAAAAACTCTTCTTTTGATTTGTTTGTTAAGGAAAAGATTTGTTTTTACAAGCATTTGCATTCTCAACTCTTTCCTAGCTAGAAATTCATTGAAGGGAAAAGATTGCTTATCATCTTAAATGCATTTTTTTTAGTGATTTCGAGTCAAGTCTTCACACCATAAGTTTCATCTCTGCACCTCTTGACTTAAAGAAAAACCAATAAAAACAATGCTTAAAGAAAAATCTATCTAGTAATCTTTTTATTTCTAGGGCTCTATATCACCAACATAGCTTAGGCTAGGATCTTGGAGTAGGGAGTAATTAACTCTCCAAGATAGTAAAACAAACAAGTAGTTGTATCTTGCGGTAGGAGATAAAATCCAATTGTTACATCTACGCTCTGGGAAACCTCCTCTTAAAGGAGAAGCACGAGATCATATCTGAACCAGTGTGGGAATCAATCCTTCCTCATTGGGAACGATAGAAGATATTCACGTATTAAAAATGGTAAACCTCGGATTAACCATTGTCGAGGAGCTTGGGGTCACTTGTTGGTAAATGTCAAAGAGCCTTCAAGGGGATTGAGCTTGTTACTCTGCCCTTGCGTGCGTATCGGATCGTAGACTGTTCCCCCAGGTATATTTGTTTCCGTTGGTAACCATAGTGACCATATTCTATAGGATTCTTTCCTAAGGTGACAGTGGAGGGAATATCCCACTGTACCTGGAGCAGACGTCGGCTAGACTCACTTGGATTTTTTGGGGGGTTCTCTTCACTCGAGACGGTTTAGTGGAGAAACTTGTGCTAGTCTATTCATTAAGCAGGTTGCCGGGGTAACTGTTCCAACCGCCATTTCTGTATTGAACTCTGCGACATTGGATTTCATCACCAACTAGTGCTTTCAGTACGGAAAGTTAATGTTTGTGTGTGGTTTGATCTCCTAGATTCTTTAGGCATGTGATTCAAAATTGTTTGGTTCTTTAGAGACTTTAGGTGGTTTTCATTGATATTTTTCTTTGTTTGCATGTGAAGTAGTTAAAATATTTAATCGTGGCTGAATTACCGAGGAAGTCCCGTGGACTTCGGGGCCAACCTCCTGATTTTTCACCGAGCCAGCCTGAAGGGTTACGAGCCCTTGTAACTCCTAGAGACAGTAGAGTTGGGTCACCTGAAGAAGGAGAGTCTTCTTTAGTGGTACATCCTGATTATCAAGCTCTAGTAGTAGATTACAATCCACAATCTGTTTCTGTTTCCGAAGTTACTGGTAGTTTTTCATCTACTAGTGATTTAGGTGAGGAACCTGACATATCTGAACCTGAAACTAAATTTTCTGCTACGCCAACATTGGGATTTTCCTCTCCAACTTCTAGTGGTCCTGGTTCACCAAGGGTAGAATGAATAATTACCCAAAATCTTCCTTCTCGACTTATAGCTATTGAAGAACTTGCTACTCCGGAAGAAGAAGGTATCCCTATCCCTGAAAATCAACCAGTTATAGAACTTGGGGAGCGTGAATCAATCTTTTACAATCCACCTAGGAGCAATGCTTGGTATCTTTCATTGACCAACTTTTTGAAAAACCCGAGTCTAAGTTTCTCACCACCTCGCATTCCTTTTCACCCAACACCTAGGGGTTACTATCCTCCGTTAAATATGTCAAGACAGTCGTCCATGTTTTCTCAATCTCCAAAAACCTTTTTATACGGCGGTCCTTCTGTTCCCTCTGGGTATCAGTCACTTACTGGTACTTTTTTTGGAGCATCTCCTCAACCAATTGAACAAGGCTTATTAACTGGAAATAATGCAACTAAGTCGTTGAGTGTAGAAGATATTCTTATGATGTCAGGTACTATTCCTAATCCTCAACCTCAAGGTGGCCAGTTACCACCTGGGGGGCAGCCTCAAAGTCCTCAAGTATCGCCTGGGGGGCAACCTCAAGGACAGTACATACCTACGGGCAATACGTTCCTCAAGGTCAACCCCAGACTCAATATGTACCTCAAGGTCAACCCCAGTATCAATATGTACCTCAAGGTCAACCCCAGTATCAGTACGTGCCTCAAGGTTATCAACCTCAAGGTCAATACCCAACCCAAGGTTTCCAACCACCTTCCGGTCAATCATTTGTCTAAGGAGCTGGAAATGTACCTTTGAATTACCAACCTTACCCTCAACCCGGTTATGGTCCTCAATATTCTCAACCTGTTATGGGTCCGTACCCTAGAATGAACTTAGTGTGGGATCCATCTCAATCTTAACAGATCTTGCAACTGACTGTATAGTTGTCATCTCAAACTAGACAACCCTTGGTTTCTGGTTCGCCCCAGCAACCCATCTAGTCTACTATTCAAACTTCTGCACCTTCTGTAGTTTCTCAATCTGGGCCTAGTATGCCTCGTACTCCGCCTCAAACGACTGCTGCAACTGTTGCAACATCTGTTCAATCTACCCCACCTACTTCTGGAGTATCGACAGCTCCGGTTTCTACTGTTCCTGTATCAACTCCTCAGACATCTTTACTTCAGTCTAGATCCATAATTCAGACTTGAGTTCAAATGCCTGTAGGACAACCTGGTCCAAGTACGGTTGTCACAAGTCAAACTCAATTTACTTATCAACTGTACCAGGGACAGTACCAATTCGGTCCTACTGTGCAGCAGCCAGTCTATCAGTATCAACCATACCCTGGATATACATATCAGCAACCTCAACAACCCTAGTACGGTCCAGTTAATCATGGTTTTCCAGGAGGATATAATATCCCAAACGCAATTCCAATTCCTAGTTATCCTGGATATCCTCCTCCTGGGGCTGGCCTCATGACCCAGGCTTTCAGAGACCCTAATTGTCAGTTATGTTTATTGCAACTTTGGACTTGCCTGACTTTTCACGTCTTATGAACGATCCAATTAACTATCTTCCGTTTTGGCCGCCAATGCCGAATACGTTTCCTAGTGATATTCCTAAGTTTGAAGGAAAATCAGGAGAGGACCCATTGTACCATGTGATGACTTATCACCTCTGGTGTGCGTCTAATTCCATTTTAGATGATTCAATCCGTTTAAGGCTTTTCCAGCGCACTCTAATTGGTCTTGCGGCCAAGTGGTCCATTGAGTTACCGCGAGCCACTTTTTATAACTTTAGTCAGTTAGCTACTTCGTTTTTAACTCATTTTCAGTTGCCAGTCAGATATGACAATGGCACGGAATTATTAACTTCATTAAAGCAATCAACGTCCACTTACATTTCAGATCACATTCATGAATGGAGATCACAAGGATGTAGCTAAGGCCGGAGTCGTTACTGAAGAGCAAGTAATTTCTCAAGCTCAGTACCTTGACTTAGTTTGTATGCAGTCAGGTACGTTACACAAGAAAATCCTCGATCTTCCTAAAAAAAATCAAATAACTGTAGCTCCTTCAGGGCCTCATGCCGCTGATGGTATGATTGGTACGGTTAATACCAAAAGTAAGAAGAAATCTTCCAAGAATTCTTCTCCTATCATAACTTTATCAGATTCCCTGACAGGAGATTCTTCCGCAGAAATCTCCACCGATATTCATGTTGTAGAGTCATCTACAGCCAAATCAAAATCCTGCAGTAAGAAGAAAGGGAAGAAGAAAAATAAAACAGATAAAAATTCGAAAGAGAAACCAGAAAAAGCGGAATCAACTGATGAGAAACGCAAACCTCGTTATCCTTGTCTCATTTGTGATGAAGAGCATTTTACAAGAGACTGCCCTCATCATGCAGAGGTTGCGAAAATTGTCAAAGGTTCCCAAACGCCTGTTGTTTTGAAGGATCCTTTTCCTAGTCAAGACAGTAAGATGATAGGTTCTTCCTCAAATGCCTTTGAAGAACCCATAATGATGATGTCCCATGTTAGGATTGCGACTCGATCGCATGATTATGGAAGTAAAAGTCCTGTTAATGGTAAGGAAGTAGAATCTTCTCATTCGAACCCATCAACTTCAACTCCCGGTTCCGATCCACTACAGATCGAGAAACCTAACCCATACTTAGTAATCAAACCACCCGCCAAGGGTATACTTTGAAAGTCATCTTTTAATCCACATGCGAGAGCGGCTCAGAACTATAACATTGTTGAAGATTTGGCTATTTCACCTTCAGCAATGTCGGCTTTGGAAGCGCTGCAATCATGCCCAACACAGTGTAAATTACTATTGTTAGCTATAGGAGTTGTTGACGTTCAGGACTCGAACCTTATAATTTTCGATCTAGAAAATAATACACCATGCGTACCTCATCAAATGGCTTTCCAGATCCTAGTGTTAGTAGAAAACAGACCTTGTTATAGGACTGTGATTGATGAGGGAGCCTCAACGTGTATTATGTCGATACAATGCTGGAGATCGCTTGGTTCTCCTACGCTAAATCAATCCCCGACGATTCTAAAGGCCTTTGATGGCCGTGGGTTTCATCCTTTTGGCATTCTACAGGATTTACCTATAGGGGTTGAAGGCAAAACTGTTAATCTGGATGTGGAGGTGGTTGATGCCCCTCTAGATTACAACCTTCTCTTGGGTCGTAGTTGGTCTTACGCTATGACAGCTGTCGTTTCATCAGTCTTTCAGCTTATAAAGTTCCCTCATAATGGAAAGATCATAACTATAGACCAACTAGCTTACTTTTCATCCGACCTAGCCTCTTCTGAAAGTATTCAGCATGTCAGCAAAACAACTTTCCCGTATAAGGATGTTGGAGTAGGACTAGTTAAAGGTTCTGGTCTACTGGGAACTTTTCCTTTTCCTCCTATCAACGCATCGTCTTCTACTGCAACAATTCATATGATTTCGTCAAACACTATTGTTTATGACAATCCTTGGATCGTACCTTCCGAATCTGAGATAGACTCATTTGGTGATGTTATGCCTTTGAGTCCATATGAAATTGAGTATCAGGTCGTGCAGTCGTTTTCTGACCCTTCTTCAACCAAAATTGACTTAATGAATGTGGTCCATGAGGAATCACTTTCAACATCAAACTCGGATTCAACAACGTTATCCGAACTTGTTCACACTGATGAGCAAATTCGTGAAATCCTATGTGTCGATGATTTACCATGGGAAGATCTTCATCATAGATCTTCATTTTTACCTGAGATTGATCGTTTTGAAAATGATTTTTCATCTATTTTTATGACTGAATATGTCAAGGAACCTCAGAATCCAATGAAAAATCCTAATTCGGAGTTAAATTTGGGAAACATTTCTCGAACTATTCTTATTGATATTTCGGTTAAGCCTGGAATTGTTGAAAACATTCATATAGGTGCCTCTTGTACGGAAGATGAAATTCAAACATATAAGGCCCTATTTCAAGAATTCCGTGACGTGTTTGCCTGGTCATATGAGGAAATGCCAAGAATTGACCCAGCAATTGTTTTTCATGAAATTAAAACTTACCCGAATGCTAAACCCGTCCGACAATGTTTGCGTCAGATCCACCCGCGAAAAGCTGCTGCTATTAAAGCAGAAGTTCAAAAATTACTCAAAGCAGGTTTCATTTATCCGATTTCGTTAACGGATTGGGTATCAAATATTGTTCCTGTTAACAAAAACCAAGGGACAATAAGAATATGTATCGATTATAGGGACATTAATCGAGCTTGTCCAAAAGACAGTTACCCAACTCCCTATATCGATCAAAACATTGATGATTGTGCCGGCAGTGAAATATTCTCCTTCATGGATGGTTTTTCCGGATACAATCAAATAAATATTCTACCTACTGATCAACCAAAAACGGCTTTCACTTGTCCATGGGGGACATTTTCTTATTGCAAATTACCTTTTAGGCTCAAGAACGTCGGGGCAACTTTTCAAAGAGCCATGTCTTACACATTTCATGACATCAAGCACATTGTGCAACCCTATCTCGATGATTTACCTGCTCATTCATTACATCGAGCTGATCATCTCATCCATTTACAGGCAATCTTTATGAGGTGTAGGCATTATCGAATTAGGTTGAATCCACACAAGTGTGTTTTCTTTATAGAAACGGGTCGGTTACTGGGGTTTGTTGTTTCGAAAGCTGGCATTCACGTCGATCCCTCGAAGATTGAAGCTATTGTCAAATTGCCTCCTCCTTCGAGTCTTCGCCAACTCCAAAGTTTGCAAGGGAAAGCAAACTTTTTACGTCGATTCATTCCTAACTACGCTAAGATCACAAAGGGTTTTACCCGGTTGTTGAAACAGAATACTCCATTCTTTTGGGATGAGATAGCTGAGAAATCTTTTGATGCACTAAAACATGCGTTGACCCATGCACCATTATTGCATCCTCCCAACTACAACCAGGACTACTTCTTGTATCTCACCGCCTCTCATTCCACCATTGGAATGGTGTTAGTTCAGGAAGATGAAATCGGTACTAAACATGTGATATATTACCTTACTCGAACTTTAAGTCCAACTGAGCTAAAATACTCACATGTGGAGAAATTGGCATTGGCAGCTGTTCAAGTTGTCCAACGTTTTCGTCATTACATTTTACTACGTAAAACTACAGTAATTTCTGATTGCAACCCTATGATCTATATTTTGACCAAAAAACTGCTAGGGGGCAAGTACTCAAAATGGATTGTCATCCTGCAGGAGTTCGACTTGGAATTTGAAAAGTCTAAGTCAAAGAAATCTTTAGTTTCTGCGGAGTTAATATGTGACTTCCCGCATGATGACACGAAAACTGTGGCGGAGGAGTCCATTGCGGATGAATCCTTGTTTCTAATCAGCACTTTAGATCCATGGTATGGGGATATCATCGTTTATCTCTAAACCCAATCCTTTCGGCCAGAAATTTCAAAGTCAGAACGTCGAAAAATACGATTCCAGTCCCAACAATTCAAAATTATTGGAGATACACTTTATCATCGTGGGGCGGACTCTGTTTTTCGACGTTGTTTAACTCATGAGGAAGTTGAAAGGGTTCTAAATGACTGTCACTCTGGAGCATGTGGTGGTCATATGTCTGGGTTTGCCACAGCCCAAAAGATATTACGCGCTGGCTACTTTTGGCTGTCTTTGTTTAAAGATTGTATTCATGCGGTCCGAAAATGCCACAACTGCCAAATTTTTGATCGAAAGATGCACGCTCCACCTGCTCCTCTCCACCCTATAATTGCCATCGGTCCTTTTGTGAAATGGGGTATCAATTTTATTACATGTAACCCTCACTCAGCCGGGGGGCATGTGTATATTATCCTTGCGGTAGATTATTTTACCAAGTGGGCCGAGGCGATGCCTACATTTGAGGCAGACGACAAAACTACTGTGATTTTCGTGTTCAATCATATAATTTATAGGTTCGATGTTCCACAAGCAATTATCACTGATCATGGGTGTCATTTTCAAAACATTATGATGACTGAAATTACAGGCCAACTTGGCTTGCATCACAATAGTTCAACTCCATATTATCCACAGGCTAATGGTCTGGTTGAAGCCATCAACAAAGTTCTAGTCATCATGATCCGACGAATCATTGGGATTCATAGGTCAAATTGGCATAACATGCTATTTTCAACGCTTTGGGCGTATCGAACCTCAGTAAAAACGCCAACCGGGTTCACTCCTTTCCAACTAGTTTATGGTCTGGAAGCTGTGTTACCCATTGAATGTGAAATCCCGTGATTGCAAATGGCCATCGAATTACTTCCAGCCACTTCCGAAGAGGAAAAACATTTGTTATACTTGGCTCAGCTAGATGAGAATCGACGTGATGTTGCATTAGCGATCGAAACTCATGCCAAACGTATTAAAGCTCAGTATGATCGAAATGTTACCCCTCGAAATTTTTCGAAAGGAGACCTAGTCTTATTATACGATCAAGCAAATGATAAATTAGGCATTGGGAAATTTGTACCCATGTGGCATGGTCCTTATGTTGTTAAGCGAAAGCTAGCAAAAGGCGCCTATGAATTGGTAGACTTTGACGGGGTCTCTTTAGGTAAACCCAGAAATGGTCTTTACCTGAAGAATATTATGCTTAAAATCTGGGTGTGGAGATTTTTTAGTTAGGTTAGTTTTCTTTCTAGCTGGTGTGTTTTAGTTTAAAAGTGTGCTTAGCTTAGAGAGTGTTTTTTGTCATTATTCCTGCTTATCTTAGTTTTACTCTTGATATTGCAGATGTCGACGCCTCTCCAAACATACATTGGTTTTGCTGATGGTGCTTGTCGTAATACACGGAACATTTCTTCCGCAGCTTGGGTTATCTATTCGCCCTCTGAAAAGTTGGTATCTATGCATGGGGTAAGCCTCAGTCAAACAATGAACAATATTTCCGAGTATAGTGTAGTGATTGAGTTATTATCTGAATCTATTTCATTTGGGATTCAGAGTTTGATAGTGAGGTTAGATTCTGAACTCGTTGTATTACAGCTTAATAGAGTATATGCCATTAGAAATCCAGTGTTATTAATTTTTTTTTTGAGAATGTGTCTCTTGGAATGTGAATTTGACTATATTGAATATCAGCATATTCCAAGATATTTAAATACATTAGCAGATGCAATTGCTTCTCGAATGTTAAGTAGACATTTGCAATAATCATACAAGTAAATTTAAAAACATTCCATAACATGTTTTACAAGATAAGCCGGTAATAGTGATATAGTATAACATAGGAGTGTGCTAAATATACATCGTCTTCGATCATAGGTTGAAAAACACCTTATGATCGGCAAAAATGATAGTACAAAAAGCAAAAAATGTCATATGTGTCTACAACAGGTGGTCATCCTATCACTAGTGATGACCTCGATAAGAAACCACTGTACGGGCCACCCTGCAAAGGAACCTCCTGAAAGGTCCTGGGACCCCAATCACATATCGCTATAACCTAAGAGGAATGTCATCTATGCTAGTCTTCGGAATGTCTGGTGTCAATCGCTCTAGATGGCTCTCCAATTCGGCTAAGGTCTCTGATGATTCGTCCTGTGGGGCTAGTGCCGCTGCAGCTGGTTGTTTCCTCTCATAGGGCGGAGAGCGGCTGGTCACCGTGGACCTACATCTGCATTTGAAACTTTTTACTATCAATTTTTAGACGAGATAAAAACAAAAAAATAATAAATTACAAAATGTTGAAAATGATTTTACCTGAGTCATCCCATTGCTCTCCTGGTGGAAGAGCCATGTCTGGGTCACCACGAAAATCTACCCCAGCGTAAGGAAAGTCCTGAATAGCAAAAACTTGGTTTTCCAACCAATGGAAATACTCAGGAGTGAATCGAACGACCTCTGTCCCCTCCTCAGGATGACGGGCCATAACTACAACCCATCGCATCAGTTTGGGCTCTCGGGGAAGTCCAGCTCCAACAGTGAGATGCTGTGGGACCAACATTGGAACCCTCTCTAGACCAAAGCTCATGACTAAAGCACCATATCCAAAGGTCTTCAATTGTCCGTTCTTTGCTCTAGTTAGTTGGCCTTCTATATTAGCCAACACAGCATCGCACCAGTTGAAGATGGTGCCTCAAAAGCAGTGTACTGCCATCCGCATTTGGGATCCAGTGGCTACATGTAGTGCTGCGCTCCCGCAGAGCCTGGTAACAGTAAACGCAATTACCTTGAGTTCAGGAAGGGATATGGTTTTCATATCTATCCCTTTGTCTCTAGTCTAGTTGTTACAGAACTCTAGCCAGAGGCTATCGACAGACTGGCCACCTGGCCTAGTCCCGAATAGATTCAAGTGTTCACATATCTTAGGCAAACCAGTGAAAAATTAAATGTCTGCCAGCTCCATTTCGAGCTGGTGACCACCAATGAAGAATCACTGGTCCTGTATGATCCACCTGTCTACCAGCCACTGCAAAAAGTCCACCTGGGCCCTCATGCCAGGTATGGACCAGAATTTGTATAAGCCGCATGCCTTCAATGCATCAATTGAAGGTTGATGATTTATCGCGACGAGATCTACATCCTCATGCTCCCATTCTCGCCAATCAATCATGATGTATACTCTACATTAAAAAAAAAGGCGGATTAGAATATCTAAAAGTAAAGTTTTTGGGTGAATTTTGAGAAATTTAGGTTTAAGAACCCTTGTTGCGGGGACCGCGCCTTCTCTATTAGAGACAGTGCGTGGGTCTGCACTTTACCTTCACGGTAGGTGTGGACCCCTGACTTTTTTCCTTTTATGAAAAAGTTGGGGTCCGCAGGTTACCTGTGCTATGCCTGCGGACCCCCGTGCGCGGGTTTCTAACCTAAAAATCCCTTAAAAAATGAAATTTAAACCTAAAAACAAATTTGAAACAGATGAAATTAAAGAGTAGGATGATGTATATTACCTGGAGGAGATGACGTTCGATTCCAACGGACGGATTTTCCGCAATCTTCACAGGAAGTTTCTGACCAAAAGCTCTATTTTCTCACCCAGAACTCAAACGGTAAAAATGAATTTACAAAAGTCCTTTTTATAAGTTTTTTGAATAAATGAGTTTTTAATTCGTTTATGTTTCACTTTAAAGAGGTAACTTTTGTAGCATTTCTATCTATTTTAAACAGGTATGAGTAATGTTTGAGTTTTTGTTCAGGATAACGGATTTTTCAGGCGAAATCGGTCATTTTCAACGAAAAAAACATTAGAGTCACCTTTAAGCTCTTTTCTGACTCCTAAAACATGAAAAGATTGCCGAGTTTTTCTTTTTAAGCTCGTTAAAATGGAACTAAAAAGACGGTCCACTTATAGCTATTTTATGACCGTAAAAACATGAAAAGATTGCCGGATTTTTGTCGTTTCAAATTTGATATTGGTTATAAAACCACGTGTCATTGATCGCTTTTTTACTTTTTCGGATTAGAGGCACTAATTATGAAAAGTACTCCTTGGTCGTAATGATCAAGCAGTTCTCTCAAGTATTATTTTATACTTTTTCGGGCTTGGGAGACACAAATTTACAAAAAATGACAACCATGGAGTTTTCTTAAGTTTTTTCAGACTATCTAAAATTGAAAAATGCCGAGTTTCTCCTATACTGGACTCGTTAAAATTTAACAGTGAAGGACCTGTTCAATTACAAACAGGAATGGACCACTCCTTCTTAGGGTTCGAATTTAAACTAAGTTGGACTCATTCGAAGGATGAGCTTATAATCAAGAAAATGTTATCCTCCTCAAGCTTGTCAAAAATAAAGAGGTACTTGCCAGAAATGGTGGGGGAAAAGAGAGAAAGATGAGCCTGTTTGTCATAATTTGTAACCACTCTTGAACACGACACTTTTATTCACCTGGGTTGGGAAATCCTTTGCCTAACAGTTGATCAAACCATATTGAAAGTCTTCAGCCGGTTTCTGGGTATTAACTTTGGGTCAATTGTCACCAAACCATCTGCTGTGTCGTTATGTGTTGAAGAGGACAATGCAAATAAGCCATTCATCTGCAAAATATCTGTCATCCATCTTAACCATCCCTGAGTCAGTCCTTGCAACTAAATTTCTTCAAACTTGATCTATGATTTCGTGTTGTGGGCTTGCCTGCGACGGATCGCTTTCTATCGACTTGAGCTCATTATCTAGAAAAATGATCTAGAAATCGTCACTACCTTGGGATCTGCATGCCTCAATGGCAGGTTTCTTTCCTTCAACGATAGGCTGCATCTTTGACCTTCGATCAAAGGATTCCGTGACATGTTCGACATCAACACATCTATTCACATCTCATGGATTGTACTAAGTACTTTGAGAGCCATTGACATTAGTGGTGGTTTCTCTCACACTTGTTAACAGTTTACATCATTGACTGGTAATCAAGTGGTTTCTACCATGTTCGACTTCAACACATTCATTCACATTGATAGAATCGTACTATTTCGGGAAGTAGAAATCAAGACCCTGGATCTAGTTTCCACCATACAGGCTGCGAGGAATTTTGTATTCATTATACAATGGACTATTCATAAACAGATGGTTGCGTCCATACTGTGTCTACATGTGTCTATACTTGTGATGTATTACAAGATCATTCCTATATCAGAGCAGTAGTTAGTTTTCTAGTCAGTTTTGATCTGAGTATGGGAATGCCTACCTCAGCGATGATATGATCTCATATATATATTTTGCATTGAATGTTTTTACAGGTTCCAACCGGGAACTCCAGAAGATGATCCTCGAAATGATAAAGTACTTCACTCTTCCTAGATGATAAAGGAAATCCTCATCTACTACAGACTTCGCACTTTAGGGGGCAATCTGTTACACAAAATATTGTCACCATGACTATTTGCAGTCAGTATGGGTCTATCATCACTCATACTGTCCTCCTAAGCAAGTTTCAAACCTCAGCTCTTCATGTCAAGCTTTGAAAATGAGAGAAAGACCTTAAAAATCATTAAAGCTCTGGTTCTGCACTTTCTCTCACTGTTGCCTACGGTCACGCACCCTTTGTTTGTGTTACCTACGAACCTACCCGCTCTGTCTCTAAAGGAGTGGGTGCGGACCCCTGTGAAAGTAAAAAAGGTGCAAGCTTATTCTTAAAAACTCACTTTGGGTTAATTCTAGATGATTCTAGAAGGAATCTTGACGTGTATGGTTCACTCCTAGGTGGTTCATGCATCCCAAAAGTGAAGGAGCTAATCCCTTGATGAGAGGAGCCATCCCTTTAAAGGAGGGCTTTATCCCTTTGAAGGTGGACCTAGTAACTTCCCTCCATTGCATTATAAATTAAGGCATTGGGCTGGTTGCTGGGGAGGTTAGAAGCTGAACATTTTTGAGGGTAAATGCTGGTGGAATTAGGACTTCCTAGTTAAGCTTGAGAGGAGAGATCACATACCTTTTGGCTTCATTGGGAAGAGAGTGAAACTTGTCAAAGTAGAGGAGATTTCTTGATGGACCCTGGGAGGAGCTTGTACAGCATCAAGGCACAGGTTGTAAAGTTCTTCTTTGATTTAAATTAATACAATCGGATTCATTTTTCTCATCAAATTTTCATATGTGATTTGTTTCATGAATTCCTTGATCATCATGATAAGTATGCTTTATTATATCGGCTTTTCAGGTGCTATTTAATTTGTGTGCTTGTTTGTGTTTGCAGATTCTCTACAAGGGAGCTCATTTGGATCAATGGAGTGAGGCTTCCACAAACTTGCATTGGACCTAAGGTAGGCCTAAAACACTTGTTTGCCTTTGTTTATAAACTGCATATTTAGAGAAAGATAGAATTTGATTGGCTTGCTTGTCACTAGATATCATTAGATACCTAGGGACGTCGGTCTTGTCCGCAAGAACGACTCATTCCGTGTGACAGATTGTAACTCTCTAATGTCCCTAGGGTGTTGTATTTGCAGGATGGCTTCTATTCTCACAGGGTCTATTCTTATACCATCTTTCGAAATTATGTGACCTAACAAATTTCCTTCTTCTAACCCAAACAATGACTTTTTGGGGTTTAAGGAGATTCCATATTTCCTTCATTTAATAGAAAATTGTCTTAGATGATCCAAATTTTGATTGTGAGATTGTGAAAACACAGTAATATCATCTAGATATATCACAAGGAAATCATGAATTTCTTTTGCGAAGGCTATATCCATAGCCCTCTGGAAAGTGGCTCCTGCATTCATGAGCCCAAAAGGCATTTTCACATACATAAATGTTCCCAAGGAGTAGTAAAGGCAGTTTTGGGTTGGTCATCAGGATGAACCAAGATTTGATTATAACCAGAAAACCCATCTAACAATGGGCTTCTGATTGATCCAACTACCCTTTGTAAAATGTGGTCCATTTTGGGGAGAGGGTAATTGTCTTTTAGTGACACTTTGTTGAGGTTTTTGAGATCCACACAGAGTCTTACCTCACCAATTTTCTTTCTAGTTGGCACCAAGTTTGAGACCTAATCCAAAAATCTGATTGGTGCAATTATTTTGGCATCATACATCCTCTGAATTTCTTTTTCAATTGCAGGTAATAAGACAGAATTGATCCTTCTAGGTTTTTGTTGGAAAGGCTTTTCATTTTCCTTAATAGGAATTGTGTGCTGGATGTTGTTGGTGTCATAGGATTTGAGGTCCTCATAACTCCAAGCAAAGACATCCTGAAATTCTTGCAACAACTTGATGTATTTTACTTTTTCAGTTGGACGTAATGGTTTTGAAAGTTTGATCAGTTTAGGATTTTCATTGGTTCCTATATTACATTCCTCTATATAGGACCTTAATGGTTCCATTTTAGGTTTCCTAGGAACATCATTTGAATCAAATAAGTCTTCCAAAGGTGTTAATCCCTTTGGTAAGAAGTTATCCTTGAGATTAGTTACTTTGGTTTCTTCACTGATTATTTCATCAATCTAAATTTTCTCCAAGTTATCTACATCTAATTTGGTAAATTTAGTTGGTTTGACTCTATCTAGTTCATCACCTTCTATCTCATCCTTAGTGTCAAGATCTATTGATGTATCAGTGTCTATTTTGTTATTTACAAACTCCTCTTGTGAAAGTAAAAGGTTATTTATATGTTTGTCATTAGAAAATATTTTCCAATTCTTCAAATTATCTGGAATTGTAGGTATGTGCCTCACTTCAGCACTGTAATGATGGTTAGGTTGAAAGGGTAATTTGCAAGTGTTGGCAAACATTGCTAAACTATGGACTTTCACATTGTGTTTTCTAGGGATTACTGCAAGCTTTATTTCTAGGAAAGTGTTAAGTATTTCTATGATAGTTCCCCTATAACAACTTAATCTAGGGTCCTTTGTGATATATACAACATCAATCTATTTTATAATTAGTTTGGAGTCTCCCATGATAGAAACTCTTTTAGCTCCTAGATTCCTAACTAAATTAAGACCTAAATTAATGCTTCATACTCAGCCATATTATTGGTACAGTTAAAATTCAATCTATATGCATGGCATCCACACTCCTGCTCCTGCTCCTAACTTATTGACTGACCCATGAAATTCTAGATGCCATAATATCTCATGATAATAATTTTCACTATTTGGTGCAACAATTTTTTCATTATTTATAGAAATTTGACCATCTTGTTCATTGAAAAGTTTTGTAGTTTGGTTAGTTTCATTTTGTGTAGAAACTGCAATTTCTTTTGGTTCTGTATTAGTACTATCTAATTTTTTTCTTTTGTATTTGATCAGCATTATACAGGATAAAAGAATCAATATCTGAGTGTATGGAGTAGATGGGAATGTTTTGAGGCTAATCCTGGCTACTTACCATATATTTCATTAAGGTTTCTCAATATAGTTTCTTATGTCATCCAAAAACAAAGATTGTTGCATATGACATATCTAGTTGTAAGGATCCCTGAAGTTTGGCTCGCCATGACCTGGACAATAGCATTCCATACTTCGGTGGGATGCCAACAACTACAATATCCATAAGGATGCTTTTGGCAGGATATTTAACTAAATTGACACAAAGGTATTTAATTAATCCGAGACACTCTACCTGACTGGAGTCAAATGAGAATAAGTCTTTGTAAGGCCTTGTAATGTCTAGGTTTAATTTCTCCATCATTGATTTGGGCATTAAGTTGTGAGAGGCCCAAGAATCCAACATTGCATTGTCTAGAATTTTATCATGGATACTAAGGTTGATATAAAAAGGTGGAACTCCTCCTTCTAATGGTTTTCCATTAATATCTGGACCAAATATGAATTCTGGTTGGTCCTCAAATAGGTTGACTTAATCTTCATTTTCAAGAATGTTTAAGGTCTGGTTTATCTGTGATTTGTAAGTTTCATTCTTGATTAGTTCTGTTAAAGGAACTGAAATCTTTAGCTTTGCTATCTCTGCTCCCAGATTGAATGGCAAAGAGACTTTTTTTGTTTGAAGGTTTTGAATTTTTGCAGCAATGACTTGAGTAGGCTTATCTTCTTTTCCTTTATGGGGGATCTCCTTATGTGGATTTTTAGATCTGATGTTTTGAGCTTTGTCACTAGTTCCTTAGATGGAATTGAAGTGGATGGTGGATCGATAGAAGGTTGATCAGAGGTTATATCTACAATTGTGGAGCCAGAAGAATTTGGGTTCTTCATAGGGAGAATTTGGAGTTTCTTTGAAATAGGGGCTTCTTTTATTTTCTTGGGTTGACTTTGTACTATTTTCTTGGTTTTGTCAGGGACATAAGAATTCTTTTATCTTCTTAGATTATATTGTTTGTGTGCTTCAAAGATGGTAGAATCATATCCCTGTTTGTAATGAAATGATTCTGTAGACTGTATTTGTAATTGCTGTAGCATATGCAATTCTTTCTCATCTTGGGTTAGAAAAAAAGTGTCCTTATCATTTATTCCCATTAGGTTAATTTGTGTAACTTGTTCTAGATCTTCTTGATGGGATGTCTCCACGTAATTTTCTTGAAAAGGAGACCTAATGTTTGGATCTGGTCCATTTTTCCCAATGTTTTGATTTTGGTTTTCTCTAAAATTCGAGTTTCCAACTGGAGGTGCTTCTTGGTTATCCCATTGGGGTTTCCTTTCTATGTTCTCTATTCTATCCATTATTCTTTCCATACTTTTGGCTAAACTATCTATTTTAATGTCAGATGGTGAAGTTTCATCCTTAGTAGTTCCTCTTTTTTCATTTCTGACTCTAGCCCTTTTAGCTAACAAATTATCATCAACACTAACAACTACACTTTTCATTTCTTCTAATTTTGGGGGGTTTCTTTCCCTAAGTTGGTATGCCATATCTGTGTCAAAACCATCACAGAAATTTATTAATGATAAGTCAGGTGGGGTTCTAAGACTAACTGGGATGGCGTTATATATATTATTGAATCTAATGCAGTAACCTTGAACAGTTTCATTAGGTCCTTTTCTAATATTCCCATATTCTAAAAGGATTTGTAGGGGATTCCTTTCCTTTTTCCATCTGTTCAAAAATTGCTGGTGAAATGCATCTAAACTATCAATACTATTAGCAGGAAATGCTCTAAACCATTTCCTAACATCACCAGCTAAAGTCTGGGTAAAGAGTCACATTTGAACATTATCTGTGTCAATTTTGTGCAACTCAAAGAAATATGTTATCTTGTTGACATGTTGTTGTGTAGTGTAATGTCATGTGCCATAAAATTGAACAATTTTACTTTGGTAGTATGCTGGCAAAGAACCAAGTTGGGCAATTAAAACAAGAGGAGCATATCTATTTTCCACGACTCTAAGTTAAGAGGGGCTAAGATGTGGGGTTGAGGTACTTGAAGATGATCCAGTAGTGGATGAAGAACCAGGACTAGTAGGTGATGAATGGGTAATGATAGGTTGGTGAGGGAAAGTAGGTATAAATGGTGGTGAAGAATGGACTTCAGAAGGTATTATTGATGAAGTTGAAGGGAACAATGGTGAACTCAAAGTAATGGACGATTGTTCAGAAATATCAGGGGTTGTGGCAGTATTAATGGATGATTGTGGAGATTTTAGAATGTATTCATCAATGGATTTGTTGTCTTGTTGAACTTCAAGCTCTGCAATAAAATAAGGATCTAGAATAGTTTCACAGAGTGCATTTTTGGATTTTGTTCTAAATAATGAAAGATCAAATGGCACATCAGAGGGAAGTTCTTCTAAAAATAACCATTCATCAGGACATGAATTAACTTTAACTAATGGTATCTAGCTAACTGAATTTTCTTCTTTTTTGGATTTTCTTGAAATTAGGTTAGGATTATCAACTACTGGGGTCGGGCTTGGATCTGGATTAGCCCTACTAAAATGAGTCTTCCTAGAAGCCAAAATTTCAAAAATTTTTAATTCCTTTTGTGAGATTTCTCAAGATAATTTCTAACAAATTAGTTTAAGAGGCTCAGAATGAAGATTTAGAATTTTCTTAAAGCCTTATTAGGACTAAGGATTTGATTTCCCTAGTATGGTGGCCACTATGTTATCGCTGAAAATATTCTCTCGAAGTTATTAGAAGAAAGAAAATGATCGAGGTAACCACAAACCAACTTTTAAGCATAGGATATAGCCAACCTATGGCTCAGAAAGGGATATCTCTATATGATTTAGCTTTGTTTGCTGGGATTTCAGGCTAGTTCTGAATGTTCAAGGGGTTTTTTTATTTGTATTGAAGATTGGACAGTGGAATCCTTAAAATAGATGGATAGAATGATGTCTTTAGACCATTGGGCTATGGAGTCAATAGAAGGGCAGCAGAACTGGATTAACTCACTAAAGGGAATGTTCAAAGGGCAAGATAGTAGAGTAGAGTGCAGGTCCTTGTGCCAGAGGGGTGAAATGGTTTGAATCAGAGTGAGAGAGGAATCAAGAATTCTTAGACTAGGACTTAAATGAGGAACAAAGGGTAATCGGGAAAAAAGGGAAATTAAGAATCCTTTGAATTAGAGTGAGAGAGGAATCAAGAATTCTTAGACCAAGACTTAAATGAGGAACAAAGGGTAATCAGAAAAAAAGGGAAATTAAGAATCCTTTGCTATAGATTATAAAGAGACAACCTAAACTAAGCAGCAATTAAGAATTCCTTACCTTAGATATCAGTAGAAAATGTTTATATGCCTAACTGTTAAAACATAGTGTAATTAAACAAATTCTGAGATAATACTCCAGTTATAACATTCAAATTTAGATGTACATTAAAGATTGTGGAAAAACTTTAAGAAAGATAACAAGAACATGAGAAAATACTTGTTTGCACTTCACTCTACACATGAATCCTATGAAATATCTTGTCTTTATTCATCAATCGATCTTGATGGTCCAGTCAGTGATACAATAGATTTACAGTCTTTTGATCAAGAAGTCTATAGAAATGTCTAAGAATTCACCCTACATACTTAAAATTGTAAAGTATTTATACAAAAGTTTATTACAAAATATCCCAAACTAACTTGGGATTTAATCTAGGAAATAAAAATATCTTCTTGCTAGGAGGTAGAGACAACTATTGAACTGCTTTCATGTTGTCCCTTTTATTGTGGTGTTGATGGCCTTTATAGTTTGGTTTGTAGCCTTTTATGCTCTTTGCTTCTTGAATTTTCACGCTGGAGGCTTTAGTTACTTTTGGCTTTCATCTGATACTCTTTGGCACGGATACTCTTTAACCATGTTGACTTGCCTTTACCTTTTACCCTACTGACTATACATTAACCTTTTTACTATAATTTACTATAGTAAATCAATCAATTTTTCCCATTATTCAGCATCAGGTAACTTGATTTTCAACATCCTTCTATATATCTCATCTGCCTCGGTATACTTAGCAAAAGTGGGCCTAGTGATGAATAGGTGTTTCACCTCATGCTGGAGGAAAAAAAGGTTTTCAAATGTCTGGTAAAGAACTTTGCCTATTGGCAATGAATTTATTGATGATGTATTGGCTTGTTCTTTAGCTATCTCTCTGATTTTGTTGTCATAATCATGTTGTGTCGTGAGCTTGTCCTTTATGACCAAGGGACTGGGTAACCCTTTCTCTCTCAAAATTTGAAACTTGGTCATAAATCTATCAAACTACTACCTATATATTTTGACACTTGTCCTCCAAGTTTAACATTAAGTTTCTCTTGGAAAGGACCTTTCTTACCTCCAAAATTGTTTCTGTCCTATCCTCTATATCCAATTCCTGAAGTTCATACTTTTTTTTTACTGTTGAGGAAGTGGATAAGTCTGGTTGCATCTTCAGGCATGTGTCCTAGTTCTTCCTTAACATTTTGGATAGCTTTTGTAGTTATCTTTATCAGGTCTATCTGTTCAAAAATCACTTGAATGGATGGCCAAATATCATCGACAGAGTTAATGATATTGGCCCATAATAGTTCCTTGGCTTGCCCAAGGGGTTCCTTTAGTGTTAGATCTCTCTCCATGGCCCTTAATCTTTCATTCATTCTGGCAGCTTTTTGCACTTCTTCCTTGTGCATTATGTTGGTAAGCTTGCAATATGTTTCCAAGCTTGTCACCTTTTCTTTAAGTTTGTTCATTTTTGTAGCCTGAATAGACATTTCCTCCATGGCTTTGACCAACTCTATTGCTTTTTCTCCTGATGCACCTACTGCTGATGTAGACTCTGTTGAAACTGGTTGTGTTGTAGGCATGGGAGCTATGGGAGCCAATGCGGCTGCCAGCGTTGAAGGGACTGCTGTTGAGACCATTGGGATGACATTTGTAGATGTAGTGGAAATATCACTTTGCTTCAATTGAATTAAAGTGTCTAATTCTTTCTCTGTCTCCTTTTACTGATCATTAAGTTTTAGGACCAAGTCCATCAACTCTTTAAGTTTGGTTTGGCTCTCCAAGACCTCCTGTGTCTGGGGATATTGCAACTGAGGTATCTTCAATTGTTTTTGCAGTGCATCAATGTCATCATTTTTCTTCTTTATCAGTTGTTCACTGGCCTTGATATCTTTGGGAGCATGTCCCAATTCAATCACTAAGTCTTCCAAAGACTTGTTTCTAGTAGCCTTGTCCTATGAGGAGGCCTTCTCTAATTGATATTGAGTTGAGATATTGCTCAATGAATTTTGTAACTAATGAGCAGTTATGGCTTTACCTGTGTGGGTGAAGTATATCACCTCTCCAGCCTATTTTTGCATTTCAATTTTTCTATGGAATGAATATCCCTTCCCATCACTTCAAAATTAATTCTCTTGTAATCTGTTGATGTCCTCGACTGTTGTGCAGTTGGTTTTATGAAGGAAATCTGTAATTTTCCCTCCTTGATATCAAAAGTTGACATCAACCTTGTCTGATTGGTAGGTGTGAGTTTGAGATACTAAGCATAAGTTTGGGCGTTTAGTTTGTCATTTCTCATCTTGATCTCTTTATGTCTATCTTTTATATCCTTATCCTTCTCAGCAGGCCTACTGAATTATGATACCTCTACACTTAGCTGTCTTTCCAAAATCTGGGTCTATGATGTGGAGGGCCCCTATGTTTTCTCACATAGAGTTGTGCCTTTACTTATGTATGGCTCAGTATCAATTATTTCTACTAAGCCTTATGTGTCTTCTTGCTCTGAAACATGATTTATCCTAGGTCTTTTGCTCTAACTAGTCCCATATTGTATATTTGATGTGCCCATTGTTGAACTTGAGGGTTCCTCCCTGGTCCTTTTGTGGTTCTTTTCCTCATTCTGAGGAGTCTGCATGATAGGAAGGGTGCTCATGGCTAGCTCTTGCTGTTCAGGTACCTATAGAAACAAGCTCTCATTAAACTATCTTTCTCAGTCACATAAGGCATTCTCTACATCTACCTTTGTACTGTCTCTTTCTACAAGAGTGTTTTCCACCCACTAAGATTGATTTGCATATCTTTCTATCTCTGGTATGGGGCGATGAGTATATGGTCCCAACTTGGCCTTCTTTCTCAATCTAGTCATAAATTCTTGAGGGTCATACCTCCACATGAAACTGTTTTGGAACTTCATTTGCTGCAAAATTTGGTCTGCTTCCTTCCCTTCTTCTCTAGAATTGCAGATGAAGGGGCCCAACTAGTTTTTTTATATTGAATTGTTATCTTTTCTTAGCCGAGACAATTTATCTCATCAGAGCTCATTATTTGTCTATAGTACTCTAGAGCAAATAACCTCATGGAGAGGTATTTAGGTAGCTTATATGGTGTAAGATGGCAAACATAAATCCTTATCTGTACGTGGTTTTGGTAAAGGTACCAATCTCCCACATTGCTTTGTTTAGACAACTTAAGGACCCTTTTGATCTATGGACTTATCCTAGGTGGAGGGTTTCCTTTACACATAGTCATGACTGGATGAACAAGAGAATATATGGAATCTAAATAGGTATATGGTGACTGAAACTTATGGAACAACGGGGTCCAAAAAATGATAGACCAGGGCTGGCCTTTAGTATCCAGCTTCTGAAGGGAAAAATGAAATATGTCTATTTGATAATATAGGAACATATGGTAGAGGACAGATGAGTATTTGAACACTATCTCATTGTGCATCCTAGTGAAGTGTTCATGCATTCTCTCAGCTATAAACTCAACATAATTGTACAAAACAATAGGATGCTATCCTAGGGTATAGATTGACATGAAGGCTAGGACAAGTTCATCAAAAAATTCATCAGCGGAGCAGCCTAGGACACATGATATCATGGTGATGATTTGTTTTCCCCTTTCAGAGAACATGGTATAAAGATGTGGGGGGGGTGGGGGGGGGGTGGATGGGGAATTTTAGGAATGTGCTGCTCTTTAACAATAAAATCTTGGAACAATTGGGCCAGTCTAGAGGGACTTAACTTAAAATATTGGTCTAACAAATCTCCAATGGATAGTGGATTCGGGTTTGGTCCTAGTTGGAGTTGCAGCATTTCATTTATGGAATCAGTTGTAATGGTGAATAGAATCTTTTGGTTAGGGGACATAATAGCTCTCAGGCTGGGAATGTAACAGGCATGTCACTAGTGGACAATTTTAGGTAAAACATGTACCTGTGGGAACTGGTATTTGGGAAAATTTGACTCCCAAAGGTCAATATCATCAGCATAGTTGAGGTATCTATCCCTACTTAAATAATGGATTTTAAGCAAAAGGTTCTGGATAGATGTATCCTTCATTTGGAAATCCCTATCATCCAAGGGAAGGTGGTCAAGGTGCAAATGGGGAGTTGTGATGGGTCTAATGTCCAAGGCAACAGGGGCAACCATTATTTAGTTCAACTGGATTTATATTTGGCTTTACAAGTTTATTTAGAAGTTTTTCATGACAACTAGGACTTTTTAGAGGTTTTGACCATGGGTTTTTAAATTTAAATTATTTATTCAATTAGTCTTAATTAATTGAAACATTGTACAATGCTGAGCATTTCCAAATTTGAAAGGGTGAGTGGTAATTTGTGGTGAAATACTTGGAATTGTGTGAATAATCTACAAATTTTGGAGTTCATGGCGGCTACAGAGGTTCGAATGAATCTGCTATGGACTGAGAGGTCGACTGGGGTCTCTGCAACTTTCTTCGGGGGTGAATTTGAAGTTTAAATGGTGAATTCAACGTTTGCATGAATCACACTGGTTTGTAAAGAGAATTTGTGAAAAATGGTGAAAAAGGGCTTCTCGGCCTTTTTATGGAGCAACGGTTATTTTTTCGTAGGTGATTTCGAATGAATAGTAGGTGGTTTAGCAGGTTTAGTAGGGAGCCGGTTTCCCAAGCCATCGCACCGCTTATGAGGCAAAGGTGGTTTTTGGGAGGGGTCACTCGATAAAGTCTATAGATTGACACGTAACCTTTGGGGGGTCGAGGAAACCACTTTATCGGGTGGGTAACTTTCGTCCATCGGGCTCGACTGATATGGCTGTGGACCACTGGATGAGCGGGATGTTGATCTAATAGTAGCCGGGCAACAAACTTGTGTGGTGGAAATGAACAGGAGTTTAGGGGGGGCCCAAGGGCCTTAGTCACGACGGTTTGTGATTAACATGGGGTTAATCACGAGGTTAGTGGATCAGGTGGAACTTAATGATGAGATTAACTTAGGTTTACCACGATTTAACAAATTAAGTGGGTTTTGTGTGGATGTGGGGTAAATGTATTAGTTTCTATTAAAACTAAGGGTTTGGGGTATTTACATAGGGATTTAGTTAATATATGGGAAAAGGGTTTCACCGGGGAGTTACATAATGAAGTTAATAATTAATATGACGTGGCAGAGTGGGTTTTTCCTTAAGTAAAAAGGTAAAATGTAGTTTTTGCACACATATAGTCAATACTTAGGATAAAAGGTTTTTTGTGGGTTTTTGTGTGAAAAGGGATTTACATTGGGGGCTCTCACTTTTCCTAGGAAAATGGAGTTTAACCTTAGGAAAAGGGGTTTTCTTAGGGTGATGAGGGGGGAACAAATTTAATGAAGTGGATTCTAGTACTTGTGTCCATAAGTCATTAAGCTGAGGGTCCGATTATTATAGACATTTTTGGGTCCTACAACCCCAAGCATGAAACGTCCATAAACCAAGGGCTCCTAAGTCCCTAAAAGTGTTGTTCTAACCCCTAAAGGAACAAGGTCAACAGATTACAGCTTCTCCCAGAAGTTCTCCATGAGAAACTGCTCATAATTGGTCAAAACAGGATCATTTCAGCTGCTCCACTGGCTAGGTGCGTTGCATTGCACCTAAATACACTGTGAGGGTGTGTTGCATTTCAAAAGTCCCTTCTGTGGCGTGCGATGGGCGATAAATGACAAATGGCAGTATCATTCTGTGAGGTGGAGAGACAATGGAAGCTTCCAGAATCTTCTCGTGTGACACTTGCCTCACTGAATTCGACCAAGGATGAGTAAGAGGCCTTCAGTCTCCAAGTGGAAGCAAGAACTATCAGAGAGAAGACACTAATCAAATCACAAGCTGACTCA
This sequence comes from Pinus tabuliformis, assembly GCA_031772625.1. Classification (NCBI taxonomy): domain Eukaryota; kingdom Viridiplantae; phylum Streptophyta; class Pinopsida; order Pinales; family Pinaceae; genus Pinus; species Pinus tabuliformis. Next base: position 1,220,913,000 of record CM062819.1, on the reverse strand, counting down.
TCCCCCTTACAGATATCTATATATGGATCCCTCATCCCAGAGATCCGGAGGCTGGAATTTTGCATATTGTAAGGAATTGCTATTGGTTTTTTGAGACAAACATCAGATTGGTGGGTGATCCATGCTTTGTTTGAGGTCAAGAGGGGCTTCTTTGCTGGGAGGTTGATGCTGGGTCGGAACAACTGGTTGTAACTCGTCCTGGATCTTTTCTTGTTTATCAATAAAAACTATTTGAGTTTTCCTCCATGCTTTTGTATCATTGATGCTTGTTACATTTGTATGGTCAATTTACATCTGATCCTAGATTGTTTATGAATATAGATCCATGTCTTTGTATAGTGCTATGCTTCTGTGATCTTACAGGTACTTTGTGAAGCTGGGCGTGCAAGGGAGCAGGTAGCTGAGGACTATCAAAGAAGAGAGGGATCGAATCGAAGGATTAGCGCAAGACAGAGGTTGGTCTTTCTGTTCCTCTCTATCTATAATTCATAAAGGAAAGACAAAAGTAGTTTTTCTCTGTTTGTTTCTAAGGCAGCTGTCACACCTTAGTGGGATAGAGCAGTTCTATATAGACACTTTTCCCTGTAACAAAATGGCGACTCCACTGGGGAGCTAATTAGTTTGTTTGTTTATCATTCTTTGTTTGTTTGTTTCATAAACTTATAAGTAGCATTCGAACTGCATTTTCCATAACAAATGCAAAGTAGACAACTGCTGCTTCAATCCATTCACTGGATCTGTTTATGATTCAAACAACTGATTCACAAACTATCTGATTGCCCTTGTGATAGCTCTTAGATCCTCCTTAGATCTACCCCTGATTGTTGAATTACTGATTGCTTTTTACTTGGCCAAAAATCAAGAACTGAACTGCAAACTGTGACCCAGAACCCGAACAGAGTCTCGTTTCTGGCCCAATGCAGGTACTGTTCAGAGATTCTGAATTTCAGTGCACTTCCCGAGTGGACAACCTACCCTGCATTTCAGATTCTCTGTGTTACAGGTGCGCTGATCAGACTAGCTCTGTGCAGTTGTGGCTTCTGTGGTTCATTCTTTCCAGTTCTATTCCTGAATTTTGCTACCTGTGATCAGTATATGTATATTTGAAACCCCTTTTCCTTGTTGTTATTCCGCCTCCTTTGTACAAAAGAACTGTAGATGTTTTTGTGTGTTCGTTGAGTCATTTACAGTTCTCCTTTGCAAAAGTAGCATAATCGTACTGTCGTCCTTTGATTTGAATCTGTCGCAAGTGTCGATTTCAATCATAGGAAAGAGTTTGATTGCTGTTGATGGTTGATTATCCTGTTACTATTGTTTGTGGTCTGAATTTGTAATTTTCTAGTGTCAAAAACAAGTATTCATTTCAAAATCGTAAGGTGTCATAATCATCTCTATTTTTGATTTTGAAAAGGAACTTGTTTATATTTGTCGCTTGAAAAGAAATTCAGATTTGTGCATCAACTTTCTTTTTAGCATCCATATACTAAGAAAGTAGAAAACAAATACATGCATGTGCATTTGCATATAGACAATCTATTTGGCTTGATTTAGGAAAGTGCATTTAGAGTGTTCTCTTTGCTCTTTGTGAAAAGATTTTATCTTTCTTTTCCCTAGTAGCTAGGATTTTCATTGCATAAAAGAGATAAAAAGCTTGTTTATCATCTTAGATTGCATTTTAGGAATTAAATCTACATCTCGTGGTGAACCCGAAAGGAAAACTTCATAAACAAGATCAACTTAAAATAAATTCAATGAATCTAACAACGCTTTCGAACTTAACGCACAACATTTAGAGGTCTAGGCTAGAGACGTATTCCGGCGTCGTAAAGCCTGGTAACTGTTGTTCTCACTGATGGTTGCGTGATTCCTCCACTTTGAGACGATAAGTGCCAGTGCGGACTTGTGCTCCCACGTACCGTCGAGTATATTTTGGGAGACCCCTATAGGCTTAAATCCTTTATCCATAGGAAGCCGTGTCTGCCGCCCTATCGATCGCAATGCACTGAACACAGCATTCGGGAAGATTGACTGCCGTACCGTAAAAAGTATTCTACAGTTTTGCGATTGGTTTGGTACTCCCTCTACCTAGACTTCCAGAGCAGTCCCTTTCGTTCCTTTTCAGACTCCTTAACAGAAAATGTCCATCTGAGCACTTGTCACTTCAGGCTCATTAAAAATCGAAGGAGACTAGAGTCATCTTTTGTTTTTTCTCGACTCTTAAAAACTAAAAAAACAAGTTGTGTCAAAGTGTCTAAAATTTATTTTAAACGAAATATTCATTACCCCTTTTCTACGTTGATCTTGGGTTGAGAAAATGGAGCCCACCAACCAAGGAATTCCCCTTGGAGGAAATCCTAGTCCCTTCTCCTCTTGGGGAGATGTTGGTGCACCCCATATGGCCACATTGTCACTTCCAGGGCTGACAATTGGTTTGCCTGTATGGCTCTTCTCAACCTCTGTCGTTCAGAACACCACTATTCCTGAACAATCGAATCAGCAATTAGACGAGTCCAGAGTTACCCACCAACCTTCTACTTCCTCTAATTCTTCCTCTCCTCCTTCCTCTTCGCTCGATGGGGCTACTAAAGCCAAAATTCAAGTACCTAAGGAGAAGAAGGAAAAGAAGAAGAAAGAGAAGAAGACGAAGGAGCCAAAAGCGAATGGGGGCAAACGAGTGTCGTCTAACGAAAATCCACACACTCCACCTACCAGGCCTAAATCGCCATGTGTCATTTGCAAGGGAGACCACTATCACAGAGATTGTCCTTGCATCCCTCGGATCTTAAGGGACTGGTCTCCCCGTTTGCACAACCCGGTGTCGTCAACCTCTGATGATCATGTTGAAAAAACACCATCAACTAGTGAAAGTGAAGCCCCATGACAAAAACGAAAATATAGATTTCCTTGTAAACTGTGTGAAAGCGATCATGCCGTCCACCGTTGTCCCTTCTTAGACGAGGCTAAAAATGTTTTGGACGATCGTCCGGTTTCACCCTCACGACTTCCTCCTGGATATAAAAAACTCTTGCCGAGTCCGTCACAAGTTGAAAATCCGGCTGGCCCGCTCAGGTGGTCGGCTGAAGCATCTATCATTGAAGATAAACCATCTGAATTCATACCAGACGAAAGTCAAAAGGTCGAGGCGGCAGTTGACCCGGTCTTGCCTTCAGAGGTTCCATCTTAAGATGATACACTCACTGAAGAGAACAAGGATGACACCATCCAAATTCTTTTCATAAGCACAGACTCCAACGAACATGGGGGCAATTTACCCGTTCCTTTATGGCAGGAAGGAAGTTCGTTAGAGTCATACTCGGCTGTCTATTCGGTCCCACCTCCAAGAAACCTAGTTGTCTCCTTTGACTGGAATCAACTAGGTAGACCCCGTTTACCGGCTAGTATACCATTCCGAATTATTGTTCAAATATATAGAATGGTTATGGCTAGTACGATCATAGATGAGGGGGCTTCTGTGAGTATCCTTTCCTCAACTGCTTGGAAAGCGCTTGGTTCGCCATCGCTTTTGCCTGAGATGAGAAATCTGACAGGCTTTGATAAAGGAACCAGTCGACCATTAGGGATCCTTCCCAATGTGCCCATAACATTGAGAGGGAAAACCGTTCACATGAACATAATGGTAGTTCAAGGACCCCTGGATTACAATCTACTCCTTGGACGAGACTATATTTATTGCATGGGAGCAATTGTCTCCTCACTCTTTAGAGTAATGTGTTTTCCGCACGAAGGAAGAGTGGTCAAGCTCATAGACCAGCTTTCATTTCCCGGATCACGCATAGCAAATAGTCATATACCATCCCTAAATGGTCTTTTCATCCAAGAAATGTCTCAATCTCCAGTCTGTCCACCCGATGAGCGCGAGTGATTCAGAGGGACATGACTGAAACCCAGGGGGCATGCATACTGGTCTGCTTCGGCAGGAAAACTCCAGGTATAGGGTAGGTTTTCGTGAGAGAATATGACTAGTCTGTACTCCCATCCGTGATTAGAAGAGGGGGTTATTCTAGAACAAGATCCTCTTGTCAAAGTTATGTTAGCTGACGGTCACACCATACCATTCGCTCACCTTTGTTTATTTCGGTATACATCGCCAAAGAAGTGTTTTGTTTGCACCGTGAATAGAACAATCTTTGGGTAACCTGTAAGAGGTAGGCCTCTCTTGGTAAAACAAATGTTTTAACGGACTAAAGAAGGGATAACCTTGAAACTCTGTTTTATACTTGGGAGCATGCAAACCTTTTGGAGTGCAAGCAAAGAGCGACTATTTATTTTTTAAATTTTTAGGACCTCTAACCCTTTAAACTCGTAGGATTGGTCGTCTCCTAACTTGCATAAAGGAAGGATGTGGGGCAAAACTCAAAAAATTGCCGTTTTATATGAGACATTCTTATCATACGACTGGATTAATCGAGAAGTTTTAGCACATAGTTCAAGCTCGTTAAAAAATAAACATAAGACATGAGAAAATGTTTCCACCCGTGTTTAAGCTCGTTAAAAAATGAACTATTCCCTGGTAAATAACCATCGTGAATGTAGTACTTCAGCCATTAAAGCCTTGGTCGTGTTTGCACCGTCACCTCCACTTTTTCATTGGCCAATCATTCACCTCCATTTGATTGTTTACCCATTTTTGAGGAACAACTGCGAAGAGTAATCTCACTAGCCATCTTTGTGACACTGTCGTGATTGGAAAATTCCAAACCTTACCTGGAATCAGCTACTACCCGTTTTATCACTCGTTCCTCGAAAGACGAGTCTCCTTTAAGCTCTTTTCAGCTGACTCATAAAATATGAAAAGATTGTCGAGTCCTTGGCCTCTCCAACTCGTTAAAGGGACAGGAAGTGCTATCCCTCCTCTAGATTTTAATCTTTTTGGACCTGAGGGATTATTACACAAAAAGATCGAGCACTTGTTTTGTTCGGCTCGTTAAAAGTATCGAAAATTCATCCCTTATGTATTGTTTTATACTTTTTCGGACTTAAGGGATTAGATGACGAAAAAGGAATTTTGGAGTTACCTTTACATTCCTTTTTAGACTCTCTAAAATTGAAAAGGACCAAGTTATCTTTGTCGTTAAACTCATTAAAAAGATTAATAGCGACAAACTTGTCTATAGACGAGAACGAGTTTCACTATCACTAGGCTCGTTAAAACATAGCGATGGGTTTGCCCGAAGGGAAAATTATAGAACAAGCATATGTTATCCTCCTCAAGCTTGACAAAAATAAAGAGGTACTGGTCAGCAATGACTGGGGAAAATTGGGAAGAAAACTCAAAGAAACTTTATTGGTAGCAAGTCGCTCTTGAACATGACACTTCCACTCCGTGTCCGAGTCGGGTTGGATTGTTTCATTCACTGGTCACATCACCATGGTCACGCCATACCATCCACATTTGGGGTTAATGCTACCAATCCATCACATCAGTGTCGCCGATATGTTCAAGAGAAGTCATTCAGAGAATTCACCTGTGTCTCACCCACTACCATACATTATACTCCATCCTTTCATGATCGCCACCCTGAACCTTATATCACCAGATCGTTTTCACCTCCATTAAAATAGTTTGCTCCGTTCCATGTCATTGATGTGGGATTCATTAAGGCCCTCCTGTGACGGATCACTTCTTGTTGACATCAGCTCATTATCCAAGAAGTTGATCTAGGAATACCCCATTCAGTACTTTGAAGCTTGCATGCCTCAATGGCAAGTTTCTCACTTCCCGCGACAGGTTTACATCAATGGCCTTCGACCGAAAGATTTTGCGTGGTGTTCGACGCCAAGTCCTTTATTCACACCACGTGAAATGTACTGCAGTACCTTAAGGGTCATTATCATTATCGGTGATTCCTCTCGCGCTTGTTAATAGTTTACATCATTGACTGGTAATCAAGCGATGTCTTTCCATGTTCGACTTCAGAACATTTCTCACATGGATCGACTTGTACTCCGAGTGAAGATCGGACGAGATTGAAGACCCCGGATCTAGTTTCATCCATCCGGGCTGCGATATATATTTAGGGAAATAAAAGCATTGAATGTACATCATTGCTGGACAGATAATCATCCACTCAAAAGGATGGTGGCTCTATCAAAATCATCAGTCTACACTCAAACGTTTGTCTGTCCTATGTACATGAAAATGAATTTATAAAGCTGAGCATGGGAATGCCCGCCTCAGCTAGATCATGAAAATAGTATGAAGATAATGTATTGTATTGTATCTTATTACAGGTCTCCTCCCAGCATTGAAAGAACTTCGGATCCTAATAATAAAGCATTTCACCCGACACCAAAAGGTTAACGGCCTCATACTTTAGGGGGCAACTTTTATAGACATTTTTGGGCCCTACAACCCCAAGCATGAAATGTCCATAAACCAAGGGCTCCTAAGTCCCTAAAAGTGTTGTTCTAACCCCTAAAGGAACAAGGTCAACAGATTACAGCTTCTCCCAGAAGTTCTCCATGAGAAACTGCTCAGAATTGGTCAAAACAGGATCATTTTAGCTGCTCCACTGGCTAGGTGCGTTGAATTGGACCTAAATACACTGTGAGGGTGTGTTGCATTTCAAAAGTCCCTTCTGTGGGGTGCGATGGGCGATAAATGACAAATGGCAGTATCATTCCGCGAGGTGGAGAGACAATGGAAGCTTCCAGAATCTTCTCCTGTGACACTTGCCTCACTGAATTCGACCAAGGATGAGTAAGAGGCCTTCAGTCTCCAAATGGAAGTAAGAACTATCAGAGAGAAGACACTAATCAAATCACAAGCTGACTCATCCCCCTTACATATATCTATATATGGATCCCTCATCCCAGAGATCCGAAGGCTGGAATTTTGCATATTGTAAGGAATTGCTGTTGGTTTTCTGAGACAAACATCAGATTGTTGGGTGATCCATGCTTTGTTTGAGGTGAAGAGGGGCTTCTTTGCTGGGAGGTTGATGTTGGGTCAGAACAACTGGTTGTAACTCCTCTTGGATCTTTTCTTGTTTATCAATAAAAACTATTTGAGTTTTCCTCCATGCTTTTGTATCATTGACGCTTGTTGCATTTGTATGGTCAATTTACATCTGATCCTAGATTGTTTATGAATATAGATCCATGTCTTTGTATAGTGCTATGCTTCTGTGATCTTACAGGTACTTTGTGAAGCTGGGCATGTAAGGGAGCAGGTAGCTGAGGACTATCAAAGAAGAGAGGGATCGAATCGAAGGATTAGCGCAAGACAGAGGTTGGTCTTTCTGTTCCTCTCTATCTATAATTCATAAAGGAAAGACAAAAGTAGTTTTTCTCTGTTTGTTTCTAAGGCAGTTGTCACACCTTAGTGGGATAGAGTAGTTCTATATAGACACTTTTCCCTGTAACACCGATCCCTTCGAAAGTCAGAGAAATGCTCTGAGCCTCTTTGACATGTAGGATTCAAAGTACTAGAACATACTTGTCAATAGAAATTAGTAAGTAAAGGGGAAAATGAATGAGGGGGGAGTTAATCGCAAGAACTTGTAAACCTTTGCTTTTTCCTTCATAATTGATCATACATGTTGAAATATGAGTCTAAGCATGATGCATGTATTTTGATCCAATTAACTTTATACTTCAACAACCTTTCTTCTACTTACCCATTTACCTATTCTAACATTTTTTCTTCATTCATTTGAGTGCATTTATGCTAGCAAACCCTTATTCTATCTTTTATTTAATAAAACAAACTATCTATTTCTAACCTTATATCATGCAAGGGCTCAGATTAAGCTTATGAACTCCTTTTATTTTCTCTACCTATCTAATGATCTACCAAGATTAAACTGTTTGGTCAGATTCTATTCTCTAACTATAAACATAAAATTCAAAGCATGATATAATCAAGATTAAACAGTTTGATTACCATGAATTGTGGCAAGAATAACAAGTTGCACACAATCATTATTATGGAAAAAATTAAATAGTAGTGACATTTAGACTTGCTCACTTTCATGGTCACTTTTTGTTTTTTGGTTTCATACATTTTCATTTTTTGACCTTTTTTCATTCTTTTTGTCCTTTGATTTTTCTTTTAGGACATACCCTCTTTACATTTTTTAACTTTTTAATATGGAAAACATTTGCAGAAAGCAAAGGTATGTACAATATTACAAGGCTTAACCTTAGTCATTCAAAATTATGACTCCTATTGGTATAGGAACCTAACACAATCAACATGTAAACACATTCGACTTCATGATTCAATAAGTTCTACTTCAAACATTATCACTCAACGTAGATCAATATGAGCATACCATTGACAGACATGATAGAAATAACAACATTGATCAGGTTGATTAGTTATTTATTAACAGAAACCCTTACTTTATATACACAACTTTGAAGAAGCGAACCTACATGTATACATGCTTTTCCTAAGACCAACAAGCATATAGATCTGTAAATTTTGACCTAAAATTTCGAAGCTCTTCTGAACTTCAAAAAGACATAAATCATAATATTCATAGATAAAAACATGTGTGAGTACTTAGATCTAGTTAATACATGAGCATATCATATAATGAAAAGTCAACTTAGGTCTTATGATCCTGAGCCATCATTGTATTCATCGGTGCATAATTATTTCAAATCTATGTGAGAATTATGGTCCTTACAATGCAAATATACTTCATATTGAAGTATCCATCAAAATGCTTTCACTTTCACACATAGCACTTTCATCATCATCTCTTTATATAATTTAGACCTTATCTAATACTATGGTTGAAAACTACACTAGTTCCATGGTAATCTTTGACGTGAGCAATATCCATTATCGTGCTCATTACTATGGGCTAATACCATGGTAAAGACCCCAATTATTTAGAATGACATGTTTCAGAAGCCTTACACTACTTTGCTTCACCAAACTCACGTGTATACGAAACTTGGCCTTGACGAACTTGTGTATAGATTTTCAAATATTCACCTATATCAAACCTTTAACCCATCGTCTTGATATTTTGTTCCATCATTCTGTCACCTCTAAACTCACCTATGGATTCATATAGTTACCATATACTTGTTTTGTTACAAGTGAGTTTCCATCAAGGACAACACATGGATCATAAATGCCAACAATCTCCCCCTTTGGAATTTATGGCAACCATGTTGGTGTTGATCACCTCAACTTGTAGAAACTTGTTAGATACATCAAATAACCATTATTCAAACACCAAGATATTCTCCCCCTTTGACATCAAGGGCAAAGGGCGGATCAAAAATCTCATTGTGGATCTAATTTTCACTGTATTGTCCATGCTCCCCTTGAGCCCATGCTGAATCTTTAGAAAGATTTTCAAATGAAGAACCTGACTCTCTAACTCAACTGCGTATGATATTTCTATCACCAATGACTCATACTTGCATCAAACACCCAACCAGGTGGGGATACATATTTGACTCAACCCCCCAACCAAGTGGGATTACATTTTTGACACTACCACCCAACCAAGTGGGATTACATATTTGACATGACCTCAAAATTCCATACATGGCTGAATATGCCAATTATTACATCATAGGTCACCACATCACATTTACATCAAATGACAGATATGCAATTAATAGTTAAGACCAAAAGATCATAATAGTAGCATAATTCAGCAACCAGAATTCCAACAATGCATTATATTCTATAAGGCTAATCCTCCCCTTGAACCTGTGCTACATGTTCATTTTCAACAACTCATTCATCAAACCATCTTCATCAATCAGATAAATATTAATGAGAAAAATATAAATCAATATCATATCAGCAAACTGTACCCATCAACAGGATACCAAGAAAAATGAAATCATAACAATCAGAAGCATGTTGGAGGCTGATCTTGAGTCTATCCCACTATTTTTTTATCAGGGAAATACATATGAGACTGTTTGCAAAGAAACTCACATATATATGCGACTATACTTCATGAAACCCATGTATAGACAACAACCTTCTGAATTTTCACCTGTAGACTTAGTAGACTTCCAATCATGGACATGTACATTAGTTGGTTTACTGCGGGAGAATCATCATTAGGACTGAGGCTACATCCTATCATCATGGGAGTACATACGCATTTGCAATATTCCATCCCATACTTCTTCAAAATTTGCTTGATATATTTTTTTTTGTGAGAGAAAGATGCCATCTTTTGTTTATTGTACTTGTAGACCAAGAAAATACGTTAGTCCCCCACGTAAAGAAATTTCAAATTCTTGTTGCATAACATAAGAAACGTTTTGACTCATATATTCTTCATTTCTGCGAAAAATGATATCATCAACATAAGCAACAATAATTAGCACTTTATCACCCTCATAATATTCAGTGACAAAAACATGCGTCAATACTTAGATCTAGTCAATCCATGTGCATATCATATAATGAAAAGTCATTTCAGGTCTGATGATCCTAATCCATCATTATATTCATTTGTGCATAATTATTTCAGATCTATGTGACAATTATGGCCCTTACAATGCAAATACACTTCAGATTGAAGTATTCATAAAAATTATTTCACTTTCACGCATACCACTTTTACCTTCACCTTTTTATATAGTTTAGCCCTTATCCAATACAATGGGTCAAAACTACACTAGTGCCGATGGTAATATTTGACGTGATCAATATCTATTATCATGCTCATTACTTTGGGCCAATACCATGGTAAGGACCCTTGGTATTTATAATGCCATGTTGCAAAAACCATACACTACTTTGCTTCATCAAAATCATGTGTATACGTGACTTGGCCTTGACGAACCCATGTATAGATTTTCAAATATTCACCTATATCAAACTTTTGATTTTGATCTGTAAACCATTGACCCATCATTTTCGTATTCTGTTCCATCATTCTTTCACCTCTGAACTAACCTGTGGATTCATCTAGTTACCATATACTCGTTCTATTATAAGCGAGTTGCAATCAAGGACAACAAATGCTTCATAATGCCAACACTGATTGCAGAACTTTTTCCATTGATGGGAGGGGAAAATTGTCTTTTTAACATGCCTTATTTAAATTCATGAAATCAATACAGATGCGAATATCACCATTCTTCTTTCTAACCGGTACAAGATTCGAAACTCATTTGGAATGTCTTACCAGAAACATGATTTTAGCTTTTAAAAGTTTATTCAACTCCCTTTTAATCTAAGTTTCCAGATTTGGATGTATCATCCTAAGTTTTTTACTGAATGAGTTTAGCATTTGGTACAATTGGGGTAATGTGTTGAATGATGGAGACATCATAAGTTTTCAAATCTTGATAATTCCAAGCAAAGATATCTTTATATTTTTTTAAGATATGAATAAATGCTTTTCCTTCTTTAGATGAGAGACCAAGACCTAAGTTAATATTTTGAGGTCTTATGTCAGATCCTAGGTTAACTAATTCAAATCTCAAAGTTGAACTTTGAAATTTACAGTTGTTGGCCTTTTTAAATCTATATTTAAGATCATAAAGATCCTCAAGCTTAACCACAGGTTTTGGGAGAGCATTTTTTTCCTTTGATTCACTCAATTGAGAATCATGTTCATCCTAATCAATTACTTGGTTAAGATAGGATTCTTCAGATGTTAAAAATTCTAGGATATCTCTATCATCATTGAATACAACAATGTAAACTTTGAAATGGGAACTGATATTGTTACCCGTTTCGTAGAGATAGAAAAAAAGTGACCCGATTTTGAAAAGGGGTGATGCAGAACACACATGTTTTTTTTAGAGCATAGTTTTTAGAACTTTAAATTTTCTTATGTACATTACGTTTTAAAATGGTAGTGATTTTCACGCTGATTTAAAAAAGTTTTAATTATGCATCAGGCCCTTTTTTTAAAAGACCTATTTTTTGACTTTAAATTTTCTAATGTATGAAATGTAACTAATTATTTTCTAAATTTAATAATTTTTTAAGTGGTCTTCATCTTCATATTTTCTTGTTTTTATTTTAATTTTTTTATTTTTTTTTTGTAGTGAGGTTTTTATTTTCTTGTATATTTAAAGAAGGTCAATATTTTGAATTTTTGATATTCTACATATTTATACATCGTTAATTATTTTTACAATCCACATGAAATAATTGTCTCTAAAAAAAATAATTTTTAACAATTGACATAAAAATAACCATTTTCAACATAAATATAACTAAAAAACTGTACATTTTGATAATTTTTTGTAATTTTTTGCTAGAAATGACATGTCAAAATCACAATTTTTATAGGAAATTTTTAACTAAAAATGGTTAGATAATAGTTTTCTTTGAGTTTCACATCAAAATAATAATAATAATCATTGTTTTTTAAAAAAATAATGAATAACATAAAAATTAATGCAAAAATAACATAATACAAATATTGAACACATAACAACATTAATTGAGTGCTTATTCTCCTCATAAAATGTCAAAGTCAAAATATTACAAATATAACTAATTAATAGTTACAAAAACTGAGCTTGATTTTCAAGAATAACTTAAATTTAATCAACAATGTCACGTAATCCAAACTCTTCATCCTCTAGAGTTTCATCATTGTCTTCTCCCACAATATTTTCTGCTTCATTTTGCTCATTGTCCTCTTCTAATGGGTCTTTAATGTTTGTGAATCTCACAATGCATGCCTTTCCAATCATTCTATGTATTAGTGGTTGGGGTTCCTTTGCCTTTATTGCCACATGTGATTCACTAAAGTCCCCTTTCTTCAACCCAATTTCTTGCATTGCATTTGGAAGAAATTGAAGAGCATTAATTCTTTGCTGAATAAAATTGCACTGTATTGGATCTGTTTCAATGGCAATGCAGTTTCTTCCTTTCTGAAGGTAACATGCTAGTGTTATACCTAATTATCAAGCACAAAAAAAATAATGAAGTAAATTAGTACAATGACATATAAATTAAGAAATAACATATTGAAATTCAATTCCATATAATAAAACTTACCTAAGCCAGAAAATAAATCCAGAACCCAATCTCCTTCATTTGAACATATGTCTATAAGATAGTTAATCAATAATTGTGGTTTTTTTGAAAATGCTAACTATATCTCCTTTTGCTTCTTTGTCTTCATAGTTTTCTCACAACAACATCATAAGTCAGTATTTGGCTATGACTCTTTCCATCTACCCGATTAAAAATCATAGACATATAGCTATCATTTTTTTCCCAACTATCAATATATATGAACTCACAGTAATTTATAAATGGTTGATCTGCACGGTTAAGAAGATTTAACTTTTATCTGTAACATGAAATAGTAAAAGTTCAATAACTTGTACATAACTGAATTTTTTAACATTAAACAAATATACATTTTAAACGTCTTACCATGTAAGCTGCATCGTTGAATTTGTTTTCCCCTTGAAGCTTGACAATAACATTGCCAATTGTTCATTTGAATGAAATGCCACAAATATCCATAATGGTGATGACATGACTTCTAGAAATCACGCAACCACTTTACTAAGAGCGTGATAAGTATAAGGGTCATTATCATAGTCAATGTTTGGAATATTGAAACCATGGGAAGTATCTGCAATAACTAGGGCATAATCCCTTTTAGGTATGAGTTTAGCAATGTCTTCACAGTCACCTTGTATTACTTGATATTGAATAGTGTCAAGCCCATTCCAAATGAAATGAGTAAGTGTTGGATAAAGTTCAACATTCATGAGACGTTGCTTCTTCATTCTTTCGATCTTAATTTTTTCAATAAAGGTTCTGAAACTATCTCATGCTCCATTTGCATCCTTCTTCATATTTTATAAAATAAACAAATATATGTGTAAGTTACAAATTAAAAATAGTATATAGATGAATAAAAATTAATGTATAAATCAACATACCTTTTTAAATGCAAGATAAAAAAAATTAATTTTGATGTAGAACTTGAATCTGGATAGTTGTGTACAACATCATCCCGACTATCTTCATTCAATAATTTAACCATTTTCTCTTGAATTTCCATGTAAACTTTGTGACTGCATAGGTAAAGTAAAAAAAGTTAATATAATGATATGTATAATAAATAATACCAAGAACAATATGTTATATTTAAAAGAAAATTATAATCTAGAAATAAATAATAAAAAAATCAACAAACCTACTTTTGAAATTCCTCAAACATTTCCTCCAATGATAATTCCCCTGACCTCACACGGGATAATATTGCTTTGACAAGTTTTTCATCCTTCACTCCTTGCAATGCTCTCCAAGGTGTGATAGTCCTATCTTCTGGAAGTTGCTTCATTTCAAGACCTGATTTACTGTTGCTACATACCAATTGTTTAGACCTTTTAACCTTCTGGTTTTTACTACCAATGTTTTCCCACATGCTAAAAATCTCATTAATCAATTCCCATATCTCTCCAGTTCTAAATGGAAACTGGAAAATGTTATCAATATCTCTGAATAAATCACTAACTCTGTCGCCTTTTGAATTGATTTTCTCTTCAATTTGATAGCCTATTTCCATACAACATTCCTTTCGGAAATCTACAGTGACATTTAGCTTATCCCCACCACATTTTTCTTCAAATTCACTATGAATAAATCTAACCCTTTGGATGAAAGTCATAGATATCCTATATTCATTATCTGAATTATGATCCCATGCCACTAACTTTGCTTCTCTATCTGATAAAAGAGCATAAATGATACATTTCATTGTTTCAAAACATGGGTTATTGGGATATTCGTCCATCAACTTTCTTTGAGCTTCTACAGAATGGTTCCCCCCAAGCACATAATAATTGTATTCAAAACATTTTGACTTATCAAATACTTCTTTGTTGGGAACTTGAACTAGATCAGCAAGAAGCACATAATTAACCACATGAGCATATGGATAGTACCTCACCAATGTCTTGAAGTTGTGAACATGCAAATGGTGTGGCTTTCTGATTTGATATTTATAACATCCTTCATTTTCCTTATAGATTTGTTTAACATTAAGCTGAAATGTACAACCACCCTCAATTAAGTTTCTCTTTGTCAAGTTCTGTCGAATGGCATTCTCTTTTATTTTGGTAATGCCATCCTCTAAATCAGCTCCTGGTGTAATGATTTCTCTGCTTTCTTTCGAAGTTTCACTAGGTTCTTGACTATTGGTAATGACTTCTTCAAAATGTTCAGCTTTACTTTTCTTCCTCATAACATTCCCATCATTAACTGGAACAGATTTATTCTTAGGCATTGTTACTTTTGGTCTTTTACGGCTCTTCTGAGTTCTAATGTCATCCTCAGTAACGACAACATATTCTTCACTACCAATTTCAACTTCCTCATCTTCAAAAGTAACCTGTCTACTTTTGCTAGATTTATCCATTAGAGCTTTTTTTTTTCTGATCCCTTGGATGTAGTTTTGTAGCATCATGAATTACTACATTTTTCTTGTTTGCTATATCTTCTTCTGATGTTGAGTAGAAACTGCTAACCATTTTCATAATATCATGCTCTATGAAATGAATGCCTCCCAACCTAATTAAACACATTTCAACAAAATTATTCCAAACAAAATATCACATGTCAATAAAAACAAAGTTATAAAATTATAGTGAGGCAGTTACAAGAACGAAAAACACAAATATAAATAACAATACTTACGATATTTTATGTCATCTCATTTACGATTTGTTTACAGAACTTTGTAGATGCCTCCCTCATGTCATACAATGAATATGATAATTGGTATTTAATTCCTTCATGTGACTTGGGCGGTTTTGTAAGTATCTAAACAACTTCACTGTCCGGTACCGAACACATGTCTATGACCTTTCCCATCACCTCATAAATTCCATTATTATTAGGTATATCAACATATAGATATATCTACACATTATGGGTTTCTCTTTATTTCACATACCAGACATTTGTTGGAAGTTTCACTTCTTTTGATTTTTTCCAGTATGAAATCAACTTCTTATCATTTGAGGCATTTGAAATATTTGTAGCCATCAGCTCGAGTGGGGTTCATTCAACAATTTTTTTTGAAGATCCACCTTTAAGAGTCTATGGTCGAGAAAGATTGATAGAAATATTCTTTGATGCCATTTTCCTGAAGAAAAAAAAGACACATATAAATCAGTGAATCACAAAAAAATAATAACTTAAATTAACAACAAAAACGATAAATGATAATTAGTTTTGTAAACCATAATAATTTAAAAAATACAGCGCTCTACCGCCCCACCCTAAAAATCGGCCAGCCAACCGAGCCGGCCATTGGGTCCGACCCCCCTACAACACCCTGGCAGCCCAACAACTAACCCCCTGCCAAACCCCAACCTCGCCCCACCCCAATGGCCCAATGCCCTGTGGGGGTGGTGGGTCGATCCGGCCAGCCCCATCCCCACCCTGATGGCCCAACGACCTCCGAGGGTGGTAGGTCAATTCTCCTCGCCCCACCCTGGCGGCACAATGGCCCACGTGGGTGGCGGGCCGATTCCGGGAATCGACCCGCCACCCCCACGGGCCATTGGGTCATGAGGGTGCGACATGGTGCTGGGTAGCCAACCCCACCACCCCTAACCCATGGGCCTGTTTGGCCACCGTGAGCATTATTGGGCCCACCATGTCCACTATGGACGTAGTGGGTAAATTTGGCCCACAATTTTTTTTTTATTTTAAAACAAAAATGTAAACTTCATTAAACTTATTTAATTTTAAAATTTGCAAAGCAGAAAAATTAACTAACCTTTCAAATGTGAGAATCCTCCATTGAATATGTTGTTGATAGCATTGTAGCTACTCCACAAATTCGCTCCAAGTCTTTTAACGAACCACGAAAAACCTTGATGTGATGTGAGTAATAGTGATAATGAAATTTATTATATAGGTGAAATTACGGAAATGTTTTACTGTATGGTTAATGTGGGATTAATCTGTTCTTAAAAAATTTAACATGTTAATTTTGTTATGGTGATATAGGAAACTATGATAAAGTGAATATTATGGAATTGTTTTATGGCATGATGAATGTGGGATTAATTTGTTTTAGAAGGTATTATAAAAATTTAAAAAACATTCAATTGTCTAGTAAATATTATATAGTTTAACTATTAAATTAATTTAGGTAAAAGATTTAGTTTACAATTTTAAATTTAATGATTTACTTCACAAAAAAAATTAGATAAAATTTTTCAATAAATTGTAGAAGAAAATAATGGAGGGAAGTACATGAAACGAATTTTTTGGAGGGAAAAATTTTAGCGAAAATTTTTGAAGGGAAATTTTTTGGAGGGAAAATTTTATTCTTTAAGCTATATAATATCATTAGGAGAGTCTACATTTGCATCATTCAACCTCTTCTATTTGAAAGGGCTGGATTCTTCTGATAGTGAAGTTTCACTTTGTGAAGCATCAACATCTTCATCGCGTAACAACTCTATTGATATTGATTAATATAATGGAAATTCTCCCACTATGAATAGAGAGTCAATTCTTCCACTTAGTCCTAATCCTAAGGACTATGACAACAACACTGATGAAAGATGGGATGAAGAATTTCAAATAAATAAAGAGTGACGATTTCCACTTAGTCCTAATCCTAAGGATTATGAGAGCAACAGTTATGAGGAGCATGATGAAGAATTTCAAAAGAATGGAGTGTCATGATGTCCACTTAGTACTAATCCTATGGACTATGAGAGCAGCGGTGATGCATGATGACTAATTTCAGAAAAATGGAGTGTCATGATGTCCACTTAGTCCTAATCCTATGGACTATGAGAGCAGCAGTGATGAAGAGCATGATGATGAATTTCAAAACAATGGAGTGTCACGGTGTCCACTTAGTCCTAATCTTATGGACTATGAGAGTAGTAGTGATGAAAAGCATGATAAAAATTTTCAAAATAATGGAATTTCATGGTTCCTATCAGTCCTAATCCTATGGACTATGAGAGTAGCAGTGATGAAGAGAATGGTAACGAATTTCAAAAAATTGAGTGTCACGGTGTCCACTTAGTCCTAATCCTATGGACTATGAGAGCAGCAGTGATGAAGAGAATGATGAAAAAATTCAAAAGAATGGAGTGTCATAGTGCTCTTAGTCCTAATCCTATGGACTATGAGAGCAACACTGATGAATAATTTCAACTGAATAGAGTGTCATAGTGTCCACTTAGTCGTAATCCCATGGACTATGAAAGTAGCAGTGATGAATAACATGATGAAGAATTTCAAAAGAATGAAGTGTCATGGTGTCCACTTAGTCCTAATCCTATGGACTATGAAAGCAACAATGATGAAAAGCATGATGAAAAATTTCAGAAGAATGGTGTGTCATGGTGTCCTCTTAGTCATAATCCTATGGACTATGAGAGCAGCAATGATGAAGAGCATGATGAAAAATTTCAAAAGAATGGAGTGTCACAGTGTCCACTTAGTCCTAATCCTGTGGACAATGAGAGTAGTAGTGATGAAGAGCATGATGAAAAATTTCAAAAGAATGGAGTGTCACGGTGTCCTCTTAGTCCTAATCCTATGGAATATGAGAGCAGTAGTGACGAAGGATAGGATGAAGAACTTAGCCCTAATCCTAAGGACTATGAGAGTAGCAGTGACAAAGGAGATGATGTAGCATTTTCAGTAAGTAAACAATCACATTTTCGATGTAGTCCTAATTCTATGGACTATGACAGCAGCACTGACAATGCACATGAGGAAGAATATCCAATAAACATCGGGTCAAATTTTCCATTCAGTCCCAATTCTAAGGACTATGACAATAGCACTAAAGAAGGGGAAGATGAAGAATATCCTCCAAGTCAGTATTTGAAAAGCACAGATGATCATAATGTGGATAACATTCCTCAAAATGATAATGAAAATTCTTATACAAATGATGATCAAATGATGGAGATGATTAAAAGAAATATTGTATCGAGGAGTAGGAGCAGAGCTTTTTGTATCAATCCAAAATGTTCTAGTTATACAAGGGGTATAGTAGAATAGCTGACGAGAAGAAGTTCTATCAATACTCTCATTTCAAGTGAATGTTGTCAAAAAGATTGCTTGAAACATATGGATTTCAAATCTGGATTAGAGAAAAGGAATAGATATTTGTCAATGAATAAAAGCATGCAAAATTCATATTTAGTTGGGTGCATGCAATCTACATTGTCAGGTTATGATTATCATATTGGGTCTTTATTTATCTATAGAAACACTTTCAAAATGTTTCATTCGATGGGTAATTTTCTTCTCTCGAGAATCCAAGAAAAATTGGAAAAGGATCCCACATTTTATTCAAAAGTACGTCATAAACGACAGTTTGGGCCATTATTAAAGACTGCAATTTCAAGGATGAAAAATTTCTTTTCAAAGCATGGAGAGTGTATGCCAAATAAAGAGACAATGCATATTCCAGATAAATTTTCAAGACGCGAAATCTACAACCTATACAAAGAATATGCAGAAGGTTCTGAGGAACATGGTCTGTTTATTACATATCGTTATTTTGTGAAGGTATGGAAGAAAGAATTCAACAATGTATGTATTCCTAAGAAGACAAGGATGGGGATTTGCAGTACATGTGCTTCTCTTAAATAAAAAAGGGACAAATGTGAAGGGTTAGAAAGGCATAAGCTTTCATAACTTTAACTATTAAAATTGTATAGTCATCAACTATGAAAACGTATTTCTTAATGGCTTTCTTTTATGTTGTGTAGATTCAATTGTCGAAGAACTTCAGGAGCATCGCGAACAAAAAACAAGTGAAAGGAAAAATTTGTACAAGCATCGAAAGAAGTGTTATGATAATCTGAATAAATATTTGGGTTTGATAATTCATGGTATGGGCCAGAAGAAAACACTTTTACCACATTTTGTTCGCACACCCAAAAATTTACAGGAGGAAAATTTTATTTAGTATCACTTGATCGGTTGTATGGTCTTCAATGTGAAAATGTTGCCAAGGGTGTACTTCATAGCTCCAAATATTCATAATGATGCAATTCTGACAATAACCATAATTCATGATGTGCTTTCTCATTTGTCTGGTAGTCTTCTTGAAGTTTTGTATCTACAATTGGACAACACTTGTTGTGAGAACAAAAATCAGGTTGTTTTTGGATATCTAAACATGCTTGTTGAATTGATAATTTTTCAAAAGGTAAAGGTTGGTTTCCTTCTTCTTGGGCATACTCATGACCATATTGATAAGATGTTCAATCGTTTTTCAGTGACATTGAGGAGGAAGGAGGTTGGGAGCTTGCCATCATTAATTGAATGTATTAAGAAATCATACATGCTAGAGCCTACTTTTGATTTGTTGGAAGAAAATGTTGACATGAGAAGGTTTATTCTGGGATCACATGGTGAGGAGAAATGCATTGAACAACTTAATGACATTAGCTTCCAACATCAATTTCATATCAAAAAATTTGATGGGAAAACACTAATATGGGGCAAGAAGTATTCAACTACTGCAGAATGGGCACCATCATCATGTTTGGAATTTTTGAAGTTCATTCTAGATCATCCAATATTTGCATCAAAAATATTATTATTACAATCAGTTGGTGAAGTTCATAATGCATGCAGACAGAAGAGAGATATAAATTATTATCATTGCCTAGAAGAAATTAAAAAATGTATTAGATATACATATGAGTACATTGAAATTTCTGATTCAGTTTGGTGGGAGTCATTTTTCAATAATCAAAGTGATATCATTTCAACAACAACAAATGCAGATATACCTTTGAAAAATCCATTTATTTGGCCACAAAATGTGTCAAATGAACATGAGGAAATAAACATTGTTGAACATCAACAATCTCAAGGTATTATTAATTCTTCATAGGCAGAGGAAAGAGAGATGTATATTGATTCCAAAAGATCTCATGCACAACGTGAAGCCATGGAAGACCTTTACAGGGGTTTAGTACAGAATATTAAGGAGGGTTGCATGATCGCATTGCTAGCAGATGGAGATCCCAATGGCTATCCATTATGGGTTGCAAAGGTTATAAAGGTATTTACAGAAAATGAGGATGTTACAGGTGTTGAAGTACATTGGTATGCCACAAATACACACCCATTCAATGGTGTGTATAAGTCAGAGATGGTAGTTGACAAAAAAATTGGCGGAAAGAGAAAAAGAAAGGGTACAAACATTAATTGCCGCCGCACATACCTCTTAAAATTGGAGGATGTTGACATACTTGTTTATGACTTCAATTTAACAAAGAGAGGAACTCTTCGCTTCAAGGCAATAGAGATTCTGAAAAGGTTTTTACCAAAAGGAACAGTGTTGAATGGGACTCTACTGAAACCAGTAGTAGATCGAAAAGAATTTTGAAACCTGAAATGGTGGGCATGCATGTGGACTGAGATGGGGCACTAGTTGATGAAAGAGAATAATATGGAACATCTTCATCTGCATCCAGTCATTCATCTGAAGATGTGAATTTTGATGGTGTGCAAGAAAATATGAGTGATTTTGAATTATTTCCTAAGACAGTTTATATAATTGATGTTTGCATCATATCTTGAAATAAAAAATTTGATTTCCTTATGGTGTTAAATCAAAAGTTATGAGCCACTTTTATGTTTTCGGATTACATGTCTTAATTATGATCATTTTTATTGTTTATAATATCTACAATGCAACATTAAATTAGAGATATAATGTATGTTTCATTCAATATACAAATAATGACATTTTGATTAATTTAGTCATGTAATTTGTTCATAATGTTATGGTTTTTTAATTTTATGGTTGAAAAAATTCCATTTTTTTTGTATCTTTAATGTTATGGTTGAAAACAATTAGAATTTTAGCAATCTTTAGTGTGATGTTATTATAGGTTTAACAACATGGATGAAAAGTAATAGAATTTTAATGTATTTCAGAGCCCATTATTTTATCTTTATGGTCATTACTAAAACATGTTGAATTTATACTTAGGAAAGAAAAATGTTATTCTACCAAAAACATTAGTGTGTTTTTTTCCTCATAAACAACTATTTTTTTGCACATAGAAATTTGGTTTTACTGGCATTTTTTAAAAATGTTGAAAATTAACCTTAAAAAGAAAGAACCATCGTTCTCGTATCAATGCTTTTCGTTTTCAGGGTGTTTTTTGCACGAAAATTTCGTTTTCACTGCCATTTTTAAAACATGTTCAAAATTGACCCTAAAAAAAAAACATCGTTCCAGTATACACACTTTTGGTTTTTAGCATTGTTTTTGACGTCTTTTCAGGGTTTTTCTGCCAGAGTTCCCGTTTTGAGTTTATAGTTCCCATTTCAACGTTTACATTGTTATACTCGCAAATTGGTAACATTATGGGGAATGGATGGGCGAAAAATCAATTCTATAGAAAATTTGTCTGGACTAAAATTTTCCGATGGGATTAATTGATATGAAACGTTGGCCAAGAGATCAACACTAGTATTCTGTATTCTTGGTATTGGAGAAATATTGAATGCTACAAAATGTGAAGTAAGATTTTGAATTAAGGATTGATAATGTCTAAGTGGATTTGAAACACAATGGCTATTGTTTCTGACTTGTTTTATAACAATTTCAAAATCAACAAAGATTTGAAGATATTCAACACTAAGATTTATCACTTGTACTTGAGGATAATGTTATTAAAACCGAATTTAATTCTCCTAAGACGTTAACTTTAGTTCTATATAATTGCATAATTTGCACAACAGACTTTTCGAGTGTTATGTTCAATTTGAGACAAACTGAATATGGCATTATATTTGAAGAAGCACCTGAGTTTATGAGGAAATTGTGAACATTTTTATTGAAAATCTCAAAGGTTAATAAAAAATAATGGGAATGAGAATTGGACCAATCTCCAATTAAAATTGCATTTGAGGCATGAATCTTGTTAGGAGTATCATCTAGAGGCTTTCCTTTTCCTAATGAGACTTTTGTGGTCAGCAAAGGAGATGTAAGGACAACATTTAATTCTTTGAGAAAAAACTTTTGTTGTTATTTAATTTTACTTACCTCATACATGGAAATATTATATTTTACTTTATTCATATCTTCCACAATATTATACTCTATATCTTTATCAGAAACAATAAGATTTTTTGATGTAGAAGGATAATTGGAAGAGGATGGGATGGATTCATTAGATTTGGGAGGAGATCTCCTCATTGTGCTTTTATCCCTATCGATAGGAGTAACTAGATTTTACTTTTCACCTGAACAAGGTGAATCAATGGATTTTTTACTTCTAGCCTCTATAGGTAAGACTTATTCTTCCTCCTCATTTTCCGATGTAGTGAGGATGAAATCCCATAATCCATGTGCTTCGATCATCTCTTCTTCTTCTTCTTCTTGGAATTCATTGGCAGATAAGGTTGTTTCTTCCTCTCCCTTCTCTTGATCAGATTCAACATTTGATATGACATTAGGAGGTTGAGGGTTTGATGTTTGGGGTCTCCTAAAAGATTGGAAAGGTATTTTAGAAGACTCACCTACCTATTTTTTTATATCTAGCATGTCATTTAACATAGATTTAAGAACATTTTATAATACTTCAAGATCAAAAGGACCTTCAGGAGTTTTCTTCTTTGGTTCCTCTTTGAAAGTCATTTTCTTATATTTTCTCTCTTCTTGAGCAATTTTATTTTCTAAGGAAAGAATCCGTTTTTCTATTGCTATTGACTCTTTCATATTATCAACTAAAGTGGCTCCATTAGCCCTGTCTATAAAAATTGTGATATTAGAAGGAAGAGAAGAAATATACCACTCAATTTGAACATCAACACTAAGTTTAGAGGTATCTGGAATTTTATTTAACAATTTATTAAACCTAGAATTGAAATCTTTGATTTTCTCATTGGGTTGGCTTTAATATTGGATAGACCATTGATTAGAGTAGTAGTTGTGTGATAATCACCAAACTTAGTCAAAAATTATTCTTAAAATATATCCCAACTAGTGATAGACATTGGTGGTAATGAGAAATACCATGAACCTGCAGATCCTTCAAGGGTATATGGGAATAATCTCACTACACAGTCTTCTTCTACTACTCCATTGAGATTAATGGCGAGCATAAAATTATGGAGATGTTCTTCAGTAGGAAGTCCATCGTCAGGATTGAACTTTGGTAACCATCTTTCAGGATGCTTAGGTAGAGGATGGATATATGCTGCCATCTGAACAACTCCATGACTAGTCCACGGTCTAGTTGCTAGTGGGTTTTGTTGCCTACCTACCATTATGGGAATTTGAATAGAAGAAGTTGTAGTAGTAGAAGAGGCTGACTATGTGGAATAAGTAGCCCCTATGCTAGTACTACTTGAACTAGAACTTTTTGGTTGGGAATGGGCAATAGGGATGAATGGATTGGTCAGATGAGAAGAAACTAATGAGGCAAATGAAATAAAGGTGTTTTGGTGGAGATGAAGACAGAATGTCACTAGTGGTTGATTAAATTTTAGACTTTTGGGTTTTTCTTCGGTGGGAAGGTAAGGGAAACTCAAATGGAGTTATCCCGAATTTCTCACTTTGAGAATGAGTCAAAATATATGAAGTGGGAAAAGATGATGATACATTATATTTAGATAACTCAGAATGTTGAGGTTTTTCTTTGGAAATAGACATTCCTTCTAAGTTATCAATTAAGTGTGAAATTCAAGTAGCTCCTATAAAGGAGGTTGATCAGTTGTCCTAGGGCATGTACTAGGAGATTTGGTTACAAGTTATGGTCTATGTGTAGGAGATTTCAAGTGGGATCTGGAAGTTGGGGGAGATTTTGAGGGAAAATGAATCTTCAGATGACCTTTTGATTTGGGGTTAGAATTTACTGGCATTAATATTTGGGGGCCCTCCTTCTAGTGCCAGAAATGTTGAAGGCTGGAACTTGACTGACTCAACATTGGGGAACACCACTCGGTCGGGAGCTTAAAGAAACTCTGTTTCTGTTGAAATTGGTGGGTCTGACTGGGTATAAAGAGACCAGTCTCCCATTTTAAAGAGATTTAATATAGTAAGACAATGACAACTGATGAAGTGATTTTATAGCTAATGATGAAATTACAAAATAAACTTATTCTACTTATTGCCCGAGATGGTACATCTTTGCATGTGATTCAAAGGAAGATTTCACACAGTATATAACAATATAGATCATTCAATACTTTGATGAAAACAAAGCATATATGATAAAATTAATTAATTAATTAAATAATTTAGTTAGTTATTTAAAACTCAATCACATAAATGATCTTGTTATCTAATACATAATCACAAATCATTCAATTTTGCGCATCAATAGTGATAATGGACGATTGTTTTCAAAGCATTTATATAAAGAAATAATGCATAAGAAATCCACTATATAATTCAGTAATACATAACTATAACATAAAGATAATAGAACCCGGTGCATTAGCACTATGCTTATGAAAGAGATAGCTTTCGGGCTCAGCTTCTCAATTAGATAACTTTGGATCAAACCATAGTGCAAGTTCAAAGTTGTTTTCTCAAAATTATCAACCCCTTTCTAAATGTATGAAATGAGTTTAAATAACATATTAATATTACAAAAATAGTAAACTTAAAATAAAAGTCTTCAAAAAAACTTCAAAAAACTATGCTAAGATAAAGGACAACTAAATTAGTGATATGTTGTAACAAGAACTCACCACTGTGCTCCAAATTGATTCTTCATCTGCTCTATGAGATTATATATGTCTGTGAGTGGTTTCAACTGTGGGTGATGTTTCATGCACATTTGTCCCATAAATACTGCATCACTAAGCGCTGGAATAAATTGTACTTTTGCATTCGAGAGACACCTCAGCATGAGCCACTAACTATGAGGCTTCATTAGAAAATGTCAATAACATTCAAGGTTCATTTGTGATAAACTACGAATGTCTTGAACCTTACTTTTAGATGTTTCCTACCAAGAATATTTTAAAGCTTTGACATTTTGCAAGGTGTACTTTGGATATTCCTGAATTAGGTTGGCTTTAAATAAGGTATCTGTAATGTATTCGGTGAAATTTGAGGCAAGAATTCTAGCTCTGATGATAACCATTTTTTCTTGTTTCATTTTAATATCCCAGACACTAAAAATGATATCCTTCTGTGATTCTTCAATTCAAGGAAGATCAGATGATCTTCCCCGAGTGTTGTCTTGCCAATCTATATACTCGGAAATTTTCTCATCAATATCTTCATAAAACGTCCTCGAATCAGAGAGTTGGTCTACTAAATAATTGCTGGTCTTTGACAACTCATGAATTAAAGGCAATTTGTGACAGAAGATAGCCTACTTCTTTGTTAGGAGTATGTCTAGTTCTGATACCTCCTTGCAGACTTCATTTATCTCCTGATTTTCACTCGACTGGTTTATCCTTTGTTGCAATTGCAATATCTATTTATCCTTGTCTTTCACTTCAAATTCAAATTGTAGCTTTAAATTGCAACTCGGTAAGATTTTCTTTCCATTGTTGCTCAATCGCTTTCTTTTCAATTTGGAAAGTTTGTTCTAATTGAACAATCCTTTGATCTTTTTCTTTCATTAGCAGTTGTATTTCTGCATCTCTATTAATGGTAGCATTAGTGTAAGCTCTTGCAAACTAAGATAATCTGTTTAATTACTTGTTAGGGGTTGTTTGAGCTCCTTCCTAAAGAACTTCAAAATGAGTCTCATTTGTAACTAGCGCTTGCAATTTATCTAACTTTATTTTCTTCCTTGCCTTGCTCATTACTACTTTATGCTTTGGATAATAAAATATGTCCAAAGGTGGTATTTGTTCAATCCTGAGGACTATATCGATAGTAGAGAATGCAGGAATTATTTCCATATCATTGGTAACGGTTGATTGATTGACAATCTCAGCATTAATGTTATTCTCGAGAGTTTTAGGAATAGTATTCCCTTGGGAAGCCTCAACAATAAACGAGGTTATCCCTGTAGTTTCTGGAACCTATTTTGTCTCTTTGTTGATTGTACCCTATCCTTCTTGTATATCAACTGAGATACCTGTAACCCGAGTTTCTTCTATTGTCAAAATATGGCTAAACTCCTCCCATACTTCATCCAATTTGTTCTCTTCTCTAATTTCACTTGTTCTCTCAACAACTATAGTAGTTGTTTCAGAGATTTGCGATATAATTGGAGCTTTTAAAGAGGAAGTTGATGCATCTGACACTTCTGAGTTATGTCGAAGTTATTTTAACAGGGATTTTGGAAATGGGCTACTCTTTGCTGACGATATTGATTGAATCTAACCAATTCGTCAAGACTTAGACGATCAGCTACCAATTCTTCTACCATATAATACTTTGGAACCATTTCAAACAAATCATCAAACTTGTCAAGCTCACTTGAAAACGGTTTGATCTTTGCTTGTGTTGTAACATCATTCGCTACACCATTAGGGTCATATGTCATGTTTAGTATGGTTGGAAAACTAAAGGATTTTAAATGTTTAATTTCAACTAAGGAATGCTTGAAATTCTCTAATGGATAGGTACCACAAGGGATAGGAAAACATGGCCAAGTGGATTTCTTCGCATCTTTAGGCACTTTAGTTAAGCCCTTACCAACTATTTGATAAGTGACCTCCTTGGATGACAATTTATCTGGGACAAAAAGGGGGAAAATATGGGGATGGGAAAGCTTACCAAAAACCGAATGTAAGTAAATGATTCTTCCCCAAACGAGTTTCCTATAGGCTTTAAGTATTTATTGGCTTTTGCAGTAAGTTTAGGGGCTTTTCTGCTAAAGACCTCTTGGTGGATAGGGAGCAAGACCTCACGACATATTTTCTAGAAGTGAGCATGATATTTGGTTTCCCAAAGGATATCGAGATAAACAGATATAAAACTAGGAAATTGGTCTATCCATTTCCATCCAAGAGATGGAAAATCATAAGAAAAACAAATCGTGTCCATAGAAAAGGCACTCATAAAGAAAGGAGGAGTTGTTCTTTCAAGAACATTGTGCTTTTGTCTGTATTTATGGATTTGAGTGGTCAAATTGTTGGATAAAATAGTCGCCCAATCCATGATATAACCATCAGCAGAGGCTTCTATGAATGACACCCTTTCTTCAGAGAATTTTTGCGTATTTGGATAGCCATATAGGTGACATAACATCGTAGAAATATGAGATAAAGGGCCAAAAATAGAGGCTGATGAATACATACGCATGTCCTCTTGCTTGTGTTTATTTGGGTCCCTTCTCCATTCTCTGATTAGCTCCATAGGGTTCATCTTGTCTTGCATGATTTTATGGATGAATTGTGTATCATATTTCTTCTGAGGATGACATAGATGATAAATTTTCCTTAAATATTCAACTTTAAAAGACACAATAAATGTCTTCTTCGGAGTTATAAATGATTTGTCTGTAATGTCCACATGGTCAACAACCCATCTCATCATATCTGTATATTGTATAATTTTGGGGCGGGCATCAATTCTGTGAAGAAATGAATTGGCCACATCATTCAATGCATCATTGTTATTGGGAGGAGAATCGTCAATAGTAGTAGCCTATTTCACAATTATTCTCATATTTTCATCCTCAAATAGTTTGTATATTTCCTCCTGAGAGGTAAAACCTCCATGTGGAGTGCATGTAGTATCTGTAAACAACGGAGACATCTCAGACACTTCTTCATGGGGAAAAATTGGTTCTTACTGTATTATGGACTTCCTCCTCGCCTTGAATATTCTTTACATGTCTGTTAACTTCTCTTTATTGGAATTTACCTGTAAAGAAACAAACCAAGATAAGAAGTAAGAGATTCAAAATATGCAAAGAGTGATATTAAATAAATGCGAGTTTTATGGAAAATGCTTTCACATTAACTCAAAATTATTACAGATCATCAAAAAACTTCGAAATTAGAACTACACAGAGTGGTCATTTAATTTTCAAACGTTTGTTCACGTGACGCTAAAACTTGTCATTATATCAGAAAATATTTTATCGGCGTTTAGTATTGGGTGATATTAACCTAACTCAATGATTTGTGATTTCCAAAA
Source organism: Pinus tabuliformis (assembly GCA_031772625.1). Classification (NCBI taxonomy): domain Eukaryota; kingdom Viridiplantae; phylum Streptophyta; class Pinopsida; order Pinales; family Pinaceae; genus Pinus; species Pinus tabuliformis. Next base: position 1,220,883,973 of record CM062819.1, on the reverse strand, counting down.
AACATATAGGTGCAAGATGTATATTATTGAAATACTGGAGTTTTAACAGAATGAAATATCGACATCCATCAATTGATGAAATGTGATATCAGCTTTTGAAACATTGTGATATTGTTTTTCACCATTTCGCATTTCAGCTTTTCGTTATTTCGCATTTCAGTGTTTCGCTATTTCGCTTATCAATTTTTCGCAATCTGCTTTTTGCAATCAGGTTTTCACATTTCAGATTTTCGCTATTTCACATTTTGGCTATTCTTTGAAATCGCCGATACCACTCATAGGTTTTAGTAAGACCAATCCTTTTATGGTATTTTCATTTCTTTGTTATGATTTTGCAATTCGTAAGGCTTATAATTTATTTCCTTAAACTACAAAAGGATTTCTAAAGCATTTTATGCCCTTTTCATAAACTTTCTTGTTTTATTAAGAAATCAAAGAGTAAATGTAAAACTTATCCTATTTTATCTAAACAAGGATGGATTCTATCCCAAAAAATTTAAAGGGTCCCCATTATTCTTTCTCCTAAGTCTAAAGATAATGGGGGGTTTTTGAGTACCACAACAGGTCGATATGTTTGAAAGCATTGTAACCTTCTAGGTACCTCTAGTTAATTTGAATTCATATTTTCATTGAAATTTGTAAATTATCATATTTGTGTTAGTGAAGGAGGTGCACTTATCGATTTTGAAATATATTATTTTTATGCACGGGAAACCAGACAAATGCTTCCTTCATAGCGAGGTGGTCATGGATTCCTATTCAGGAAAATTGACTTAATGTAATCATCTTCTAGCATACCTTTTATTGGTTGCATCATTTTATGCACTTGAATCTAGCTTCACAGTTTCTATTGCCTTGTCTATAACATTATTTGATTACTATCTTAGGCAACGATTAAAAAAAATCTTTAGGTTTTGGACTAAGCATTGCAAAATCAAATTGCTGATGTCTGAGCTAAATTTGTTGCATCTATGACAATTATTGCATTCAATTCTAGCTGTGATGTTATTAAAGCCATGTCCAAAATATTGGAGGCCTTCCTTGAAGATATATCTGAAAAGGTTCATGAAATTGTAGCTCATGATATTGGATACATTGCATGTTTATCGGCTACTTCTTTAGCAATTGATTATGTAACCAACTTTCTATCTAAACTCCACCAAAATTTTTGTTCGTAAGTGAATTTGTGAAATGTAGATGTTCTTGTTTCGGGATTCTTTTATTCTCAGTGTAATAAAAAAGATCAACTAACTTGGGGAAAAGTGACCTTAATGTAACTTACATCATATACTAAGGGAATACAATCTTAATAATAAAAATGTTAGAGTGTGCTTTCAGTATTTGTCAATCTCTCTTTTCACAACCTTTTAGTGAATCATCATAGAAAGTTCAAGTTGCTACTGTGGGAACCATTTCTCATCTTCTATGCCATTCAACCAAAAGTGGTCTTCTTAGAATAAAACCTTTCTGGATAAAATTTCTAGATATACTTCCACTTTATGAGAAGAAGGTTGTGGGGAGATTATTCTTTTTGCAAATTCATTTCTTCATTGAGAAGAATGTAATGGATATTTTGTGTGAAGATGATGACACGTGAAGCAAAATAAACCAATAAAATATGCTTGGAATATTGAAACATGCTTTGGAATCCACTAAGGATCTAGATGTATTTGAGACTTTGTTGGAAACAATAGCAGAAATTATGAAAATGGTTGATGTCCACGGATAGTTGTTTTTTTTCTCATTTTCTTTATTTATTGATCAAATTGACAACTCAAATAGTGAGGTAAGAGAAATAACTACTAGGTTAATACATAAATTTGTTGGTCTTAAACAAAAACGAGGAGTTATATTAGTCCTTTTCAATTTTCGTGGAATTTGAGATGAGTTATTTGAATACTTAGAGATAAGATATTAGAGACGAGTTCCTTAATTAAATATTGAACACCATAGTGTTCCTCAAATGTGTTTTTGTTTAATGTTTAACCTGGGTGTTTAATACGATGATTTAAGTCCCTAAAGATATTCTTTTCCCCTAGTGGGTTGTCATTCCCATTCAAGCTAGCTATCTTTCCTACTGAAGAAAGTGCTAACAAATATTCTGATTTTGAATTTCTTACTTATTGCAGAATTTGATTTTTCATATTGTTGCAGGAAAACACAACTGAGGGAAAATGGATGAACTTTGTCAGAGACTATGTGTTAAATATCATTCTTCAAAATATGAGGCTTATGGGATAATAATACTGAAGGATTTTGGGCATACATATTATTCACTTGGGATGGGGTGTCTTTGATTTCTTTGAAATTATGGGCTTGGACATTTTTGCAGACACAATTGTTAGATATTAAACGCACCGTGGAATCTTTGGGGGGTAGGAGAAGAGAGTTACAATAGGTGGGGCAAGAAGGTGCCAAGAATAGTTCATTTTCATAAAATAAATTGCCTTTGCATAATAATACCAAGGAAATTTTATGATTAATAAGATATTTGCAAGGGAAATGTTGATCGATCGTGCAAAAAGAATTCATGGATGAAATTTCCATAGGATTTTATAGTGCTACAAATCTCTAGATTATAAAATGTTTCCACTAATTTATCCATCCCTTTGATGTGAAAATGCGACAATGTTTATCTCTTTCTGCAGCCTCTAGCTGAAACATATGAGATATTTGATGGCATCATCTTATTGTCTCAAGGAGAGGTAGTGTATCAAGTACCTCGTGAATATGTGTTTCATTTCATTGGGTCCATAGGCTTTATGTTTCTAGAGAGAAAACGGGTCATTCATTTCTTAGAGGAAGTAAGTATTATTTTTGATACAATTATGTATAGTCTAGTGGTTTGTGGGTGGTGGTTTCAAACTACCATATGGAATTCAAAGCGGAAATATTTACAACATTTTAATAGATAGATGTCTTTGGATATCGATAACCTTTTTGAGCTTCAACTTACCATGTTTTTTTTCTAGTTGTTTCCAACAATGGTGATTAAATGAATTATTTAAATCTTTGTTGCAAATATACTATAGATTGCACTTCTTAATTACATATGTGATTGAGCTACTTGAATTCTATGGGTGTGTAGAAATTATTGTGTAGATTCAAAACTTCTCATGAAATTTATGTAACCGACTACTCCCACATTTACCCACCTTCACTAGTTTCCCCGAGTAAACATGAGATGAGGGTCACTATGACAAGACTCAACCTCCTATATGACCTTAAGGAGATTGAGTCAACAACTTAAGACCTTACTGACTTCCTTCCGGTGTTACAGGACCACTAAGAGCTACTCAACCTCTCGAAGTGTCCATCCCCTAAGCTAACTTACGTTTTCATTAACCTAGCACCTTAATCGCTCCCTTGATGAGGTATCCAAGTGACTATAAGTGTTGGGACAAGGTCCCTTGGGGTAAATTTTGTAATCATTTTTGCTAATTATGTAAAGTCTCTGCATTTTGAGGGGTAGAGCATGAAGGTCATAGGATTCAAAAGGGACTTTAGTCCCTTAGTTGTTAGAAGATAGGATGTTTCATGACCTATCCATGGTTCATGAACAATGGTATTGCGATGAAAGAACCTATATAAAGGTCATAGAAAGTCAGAGGAAGTCAGTGAAGTAATTGAAGATCATTGTATGGGAAAGTAGTTTGAGGTAGGAAAGTGTGTTTTTTGTACTTAGGTGAAGGGGAAATCTCCTACCGATGTGTGTTCGAAGACCTTCATAAGTCCGCAAACTGAGTGTGTGCACCCCTGCAACTATGTGCACATGGGAGAAGAGTCTGTAGTAGAAGGATTATATCTAATAAAGATTGTTTTGGAGCAATAATTGTGTATCTGTGCCTTTATATTTACTTATGCAACTTATGTCTATTTTTATGCATTTATATGAAGAAACACTTAATTAGTGCACAAAAGTAGTAGATTCAATAGTTTACATGATGTTATGAATATTTAAAGTGTTCCACGAAGGGTGAGATTTTTCTTTCTATAAGTTACTGTGATTTCTGCATTTAAAAGGTTAGGGTTCACGAAGGTCGGGATAAAGCCCTAGTAGTAACAAAAAACCATCACACATATCTCTAGATGTAGAAACCTGGTTATGTCATCCCCCAATACTACTTCAGGTGAGACTGCAGCCTGCGCTACACAGGTTGTTTCCGAAAGGGCCAACAATTTAGGGTCTTTTTGGTTGGTGCAGCTAACCCTAAACCTGGGTTAGGACCCCTCAAGCCAACAAATGGTTCTGAGGAATGTGTGATGTTGAATAAATGGTTCCCAACTAAGAAATAAATTGAGAAGTGGATAGATCGAAAACTACACGAATTTGCAGCCCAGGAAAACATAAATCCACACCTATCAAAGGAAGAGTGGTTGAATAGATATTTGTATACAGATGAGAAAAAAAAATTATTTTTCTCTTTTCCGTTCAAATTACACAAGTGGTTGTCAAAATTGGCAAACAACCAAGGCACATGGAAGTTGGACAACCCTAATGTGTGGACTCCAAATTTGGTAAGGCATGTGGAAGCTTCAGAAAACAAGATTGTTAGGGTTATAAATTACTAGGTCAATAGAATTTTGGGCAGATTAATCACTGAGTTCGCAATCAATACATCTATAAGTTGTAGCGAAGCTAAATGACGATTCTTCATAGGACCTAGAGGTAAGTGTCTAAAATCCTTGAAGGCTTGTATTAAAATGCTATTGTGTGAAAAAAGGGTTATTCCATTAAATTAATGTTTAGAAGAGATCTGATGGAAGCTACACGAAGTGGAAAAATGTTCAGAGGAAATCTACATTCAGGTGTTGAGTACAGTCCTATGTTGGGGGCGTCTGATAGTGACGAAGAAAGTAGCGTTGTAAGGGTACCTCTAGGTGCACTACAAATGGTAAATCAAGGTATCGTAGGGATACCAAATCGATCCACTCCACCTCTGCCAACACCTCCACCTCCACCTCCACCTCCACTATTCAACATTAAAAATGAAATGAAGATGCTTGTATTTAAGGGTCAAGGGACTGAACACCCTAAACAAATTTGGTTTGTAGCAGATGTTGTATGGATGTCACAACAGATTACAGATGTTGATTTGAAGAAAGAATAATAGGTTACGCCACTACAAGATAGAGCACTAAGCTAGTATATTAAGTATTGTTCGGCTCATCCAAATGTAACAATGGACGAAATGAAGAAGGCGCTCAATAATGAATTCAAGAAGCCTAAGTTCCAAGCCCAGTCTCTAACGGAGGTCAAAGAGATCCAACAGAAGGTAAATGAGTTCGCATGAGACTTTGATCAAAGACTAAAGTGTCTTCTCCAGCAGGTTAATGTGAAAATCATAGATGATCAACATAGGGATTGGTACATTGCCTCGTTGTTACCTCATCTGAGATTGCTACTGTCACAACAAAAATTGGCACGCAGGCTGAGGCATTAGATATTTCTATGAGATTAGAAGCTTCGCCCATTCAAGATATGAATCTAGGGGTGCAACAGATTTAGTTGCAGTTGTCTACCTTACATATGGAGTTACAAAGCCTCAAAAAGGGAAAGGAAGTCTGAACTAAGGTTTGCGCAAATTTTTGGTGCTTGAAATGAAAAGACCATGGTCATGATAAGGACCATTACTCGGTTTATCAGAATTATATTTTTGGGGGAGGTCCTGTCCCCGTGAAGCTAGAAAATATCATTGCGCCAAGCACGGGAGTAGCACCATGGTGTGCTATTTGTCAGGTTACATGACAACATGTGAAAGAAAATTTTCATCTACTATAGAAGTTTGTACAGACACCCCAATAGTTTTTTTTCAATTTCTGCAAATCTGTAGGTTGTGATGAGTGCCATTGTCGATGTTATGAATTGATGATGGATATAACCCCTACGTAAAGAAAGCAGGAAGAGACTCGTCCTCAACATGAGGGAACAAATGTGGCACACAGAGGATTCTAAGGTTGAGGAAGAGGGTGAGGAGGAGGAGATGGAAGGGTTCGTGGTGTGATCATCTGTTACAATTATGGGGAAGCGGGTCATTTTGGATAGGATTATGAGAATCCAACACAAACTTCCTTTCAATATTGTTGACATTTTAACAATGTTATAGAAGATTCCCCAGTTCTTATCACCGAGATGCAAGAAAATAAGACTCATACTTAGTAGCCTGCCCAGAATAACCCAATGATGAGATCTGAATCGTGCGAAGAAGGCCCTAGTGTTAATATTGTCACGCGAAGTGGCATAGCTGCCAAGGAGGATAAAGGGAAGTAACCCGAGAAAAATGTAAATAAGGAAATAGGATTTGATGTAAATAAGGTGAGGGAAACATTTATGGAAGAAAAGAGGAGCTTCATTGATGAAGGAGCTTCTACATCAAGGACTCAAGGGAAAATTTGAAGAAACTAGTACTGCACAAGAGATAGACCCATCATTATTAGCATCATTTTTAAAAACCTATATGAAACTCCTAAGGGATAAGAAGGCAGTAGAATAACTGCAAGAATTGATAGATAATTTCACTAGTACTAGTAAGAATAAGCCTCTACCAGAACAGCGCATAGTACATAAGGTGGGAAAAAGTAAGAAGAGGATTGGTCATGAATGAGATTAACTGCCTTGATTGGAGAATATGAAATGGACCAGGTAATTCTTGATTTGGGGTCTAATGCAAATGTTCTACCAAAGAAAATTTGGAAGAGAATGGGAAGATTAGCGCTACAGTGGTCCCCGATCTAGCTGAGAATGGTCAATCAATAGAAGATTATTCCTATGGGGCACCTACATGGAGTGACTGTGGATATTGAAGGGGTGCGTGCCATAGCCAACTTTGGAGTGATCGAAATAGTGGACAAGAGTAACCCATATCGAGCACTACTTGGAATTGATTAGGAATTTGATATGAATGCATTCATCAATCTGAAGAATCAGAGTATGACATTTGAAAAGAAAGAACTAATGGTGACCGTACCATTGGATCCAGCGAAAGGTGCGCAATATATTGAACCAGTCCATGATTATGAGGAAGAGGATGGCATTGAGCAGATCTATAAGATGACTGCACGGGATGAATATTAGATTAACCTCACGTGGATGGGAAAATCATGTGGCAGAAGAACATCTCGCATAATTCAGTTTCAGATGGGGAGCTTGAACATTGGCAGAACCGATTGACACTTTGAAGCCAGATGCAAAGCTAGTGAAACAACACTCATACCGATTAAATCCTAAGTATAAGGAAAAAGTGTGCAAGGAATTGGATAAAATGCTTGAAGTTGGGATCATTGAACCTGTTGAGGAATTAGAGTGGGTTAGTCCCATGGTGGTTCAAGAAAAGAAAAAGCAGGGTGAGATTAGGAAGTGTTAAGACTTAATGAAGTTGAATGATGCATGTGTCCACAATCTGGTTCCTACGCCATTCACGAGTGAGGTACTAGAAAATGTTAGAGGACAGGAATCCTATTCATTCATAGATGGATTCTTAGGGTACCATGAAATCAATATCGTGCTGGAGGACTAGAGTAAGACCACCTTCGCGACTAAATGGGGTCGTTTTCAGTATACAGTGATGCTTTTTGGGCTTACGAATGCCCCTACAATTTTCTCTAGGGTGGTAGTTACAGCTTTCAAGGAATTTATCCATAAATTTTTGGAGGTCTACTTCGATGACTCGACAATATTCGGGTTAGTAAAGAGACATGTTTCTAGTATGTGCCTGATGTTGGATACTTTTTGAACACATCAGGTAACCCTCTACTTGAGAAAATTCATATTCTGCGTACCCTACGAGATACTCTTGGGCCATGTTATTTGCAAGCAGGGATTGATGGTAGACCCTACCAAAATTGCAGTAATCGTTAATTTGGAAGCCTCGAAGAATGTTAAACAAGTGCCTGCAAAATTGGGCCATACAGGATATTATAGGAAGTTCATCAAAGTGTATGTGTAAATCATTGCGCCCATGAAAAGATTGTTGAAGAAGGATGTGATGTTTTTCTAGGACGAGGATTGCCATAAAAGTTTGGATGTTTTCAAGGAGAAAATGGTCACTGCACCCATTTTAATGTTCCCCAACTGGAAGAAGGAATTCCATGTACATGTAGATGCATCCTGGATAGCACTAAAGTCATGATAACCCAACCAGGTGAAGGAGATATTGACCATCCAATAGCATTTGCAAGTAGAAAATTATTGAAGGTAGAAAATAACTATTCAACCACAGAGCACGACGGTTTAGCAATGGTGTATGCATTGTAGAAATTTTGGCACTATCTATTGGGTGTGCACTTCAATATGTATACAGATCATTATGCTATAAAATATTTTGTTAATGACCCTCTGTTGGGGGGGGAGATCTTCCGATGGTTGTTGCTCTTCCAGGAATTTGATTTTGAGGTAATGGTGAAGCCAGGGTGCTGGAATGCTAGTCTAGATCACCTATCACAAATTGAGAATGGGGATGAGCCTACGAGTCTGGAGGAATGGTAGGCTGATGTGCAAATCTTCGCGGTGCACATAACAAATGATGATTTCGTTGATATAATTCATTTTTTGGCTACAGACACCACTCTTGAAGGATATTTGAAGCAACAAAAGAAAGATCTGGTGGTTTGGGCTACATATTTCGCTATTATCGCCGGAGACATACAAAATTGGCTCTAATGAAAGATTGTGTAGTTATGTTCCGAAGTATGAGAGGCAAAGTATCCTTAGAGAAGCACATGGAGGAATAGCGGGAGGACATTATGTAGGAAGAGAAACTATGCATAACGACTCCAAAATATATTACAGGGCGTGCGATGTCTATCAGAGGATGAGGAGACAGTCGTAGAGAGATGAATCACCAATGAATCCACAAGTGACATTACAGGAATTTGATAAGCCAGAAATAAACTTTGTGGGACCAATACAGCCACTGGGGAAGAAGACAACGTCTAGATATATCATTACTGTGACGGAATATTTAACTAGGTGGGTGGAGGCACAACCTGTAAAAGGTTGTAGCACCGTTACCACCGTGAAGTTTATTTTTGAGTATATGTTGTCTCGGTTCGACTGACCTAAGATTTTGATGAGAAATAGGGGCACACACTTCTTGAATGAGAAAATTGTTGCATTATTTAAGGAATTCTAGATATATCATCAGAAGAGTATGCCTTATCACCCTCAAGAAAATGGCATAGTAGAATCCTTCAACAAAATTATGGAAAGTGTTTCGATGAAGATTTGCAACGTGAAGCGAAAAGACTAGGATGTGTGCATACCAATGGTCCTCTGGGCATACATGACGACCTTCAAAATTTTGATAGGAGAAACATCGTTCAGACTAGTATATGGGCAAGTGGTTGTAATACCCATGGAAAACATAGTGCCAAGTTTACGGATTGCAGCAGTTACAGACATGGCTGACCATTATACCATGGAAGAACGAATCACACAACTCGCTGAATTGGAGGATGATCGCTTCTTGGTTGGATTCCATCAACAGGTGCAGAAGGACCATGAAAAGGCATGGCATGATTGCCATATCAAACAACGCACCTTCAAGATCAAAGATTTAGTGTTGCTATATGACAGTAAGTTCACAAAGTTCCCAGGAAAATTTTAGATGCATTGGCTGGGGCCATATGTTGTGATGGAAATTAGAGATGGAGGCGCAGTTTAGCTTGTGAAGTTTAATGGAGAATTCTTTCCAGGCAAAGTCAATGGGAGTTGATTAAAGATGTGTAGGGGTGATCCCACCCCTACGCAATGACTATATGATTGTGGGATAGTCTTAGTACTCAAGGTAGCCGTAAGAAAGTACGGACCTATAAACTACACTGCTCGAAATTTAAAAAGGCAAAGTGAAGGGGTTGCACGGCATATTTTGGCAAGGCGTAGAGGAGAGCTACGATGAAGGAGCTATGAAAGGATTGTGGGTCCCATGTAGCTGGGCCAAAAAGTGACCGTTGGAAGTACTGTAGCTGATTGGATGGAGACTCTTCCGTTGAAAGGAACGGGGGGGGTGAGGGAGCATTTAAGATGGAGATCTTTGGAAAAGAAGGATGCTCTGGGCATATGGCACAAGTTTCCTTATTTGGTTGTTGAGGACCATATAGTAGGGGTTATCAGCAAGTGGAAAAGTGACTGGATCACTCTTCTGATGTTGACGCAAGTACGAGTACAACTACAGAAGGTTTAACACCACAGACCATTGCAATAGAAAAGAAGAAGGAAGCACAAAGGGCTTCTACTTGAGAAAAGGTTGCGCAGAAGAAAGAAGCTGCTATATGGGAGAAAGAAGTGGTGGCCAAGGGAAAGGAAGAAGCACAAGAAAAGACTATGTCACGGGCCACCATTGATGTCGACAAGTTAGAGACCTAGCAAACACATGGGGAGGAAGAAATGGAGGTGCAAGAATAAGGGGGCGCAGAGCTCGAGTCCCCTTTCGTTGTCAAGAAGCGGAAGAAGAGGACTTCCATAAGGCAGCGCAAGAAGAAAAAGTTTGACAAAACAGCGGGCTTGACGCCTTTGGTCCTCACAGAGGGGGACTTGGATGAAATTGGGGATGTGGTCCACGATGCGATGATGGATCTCATGAGCCACTTTGAAGCATAGTACTAACAATCGCTTAGTAAGGTACAATAGGGCCTGTGGGACTTGCAGGTCTAAATAGGTCTCATTCAAGCAAGAATGGGATAGGCTAGCATGAAGCAAGCGAGCCTGAATCAAGCGAGTAGGTCAATATTGGACGCAAGAATCACTATGAATCTCTGCACCAATAAAATTCCATAAGGGTCCATGCATGGCGACTCAACTGAAGAGCAAGCACATATACTACATATGAAAAACCAGAATTTAAATCTGGTCACTCTTCCCATTCAAACTATGTTCAAGCTACACCAAGGGGTGTCTGACAAAATTAGTTTTCGGGAGAAACGGGCATTGATGGTAATCAACAAAGTCAAAACCAATAACCAGTAGATCTTTGAGGAGAAGGCATAGGTCCTCAAGGAAAAGGGGGAGGTAACAACGTGAAGCTAATAACTGGAAGCAACAATTGCACATGCCTACAGTGAGCTTCCAGAGCTCAAGATTCTAGTAGAAGTGGCCTCCGCGAAGAATATTCAAAAGTTTGCCACTGTAGTCAAAGAATCTAAGGATGAGATTAATTGAGTTAGGTTTGAGCTGTAGTTTCAAATCTAAAAGTTACAACTAAAGTTGCAGCCCACTACTCCTCTTGAAGTCAGAGAGCAGTGCGAAGCTGCTATTAAAGAAGGAATGGCCACCTTAGAAGATGTAGTCAAGGGCTGTACTAAGATATTTGAGCATGCGATGGAGTTATGGACCTCACTGCAAGAGGATTCAACTCTGTAAAATATTGGTGTGGACATCAGGGAAAACCAGAGATAGTTTGATGAAATCAGGTCAACACCACAGACCTTAGCCTCGGTGAAAAGGTTTGCTATATTACAGGAATGAAAGCTCATTAAGATTGAAATTTATGAGTTGCATCGCAAGGAAGTGATCATATCTTCAAGGACGTATCCGTGGGTAGATGAGGTGAGTTAATTGACTCTATTAGTGCAAAGCAATCTTAAAGGGATGCATCAGACACAAAAGGCCATGGGCCTTGCAGTTTAAGGCCCAACCACTGAAAAATTGGTTGAGGAAGTCCGTCAATATGCTATGCAAGGAGCAACATACCTGTACGTGTTAAATATTGAGTTCAGTGAGCTAGAAGTGAATATCGAGGCACAACCAGTAGAGTCACTTGAAGAAGAGTCATGAAATTGTGTTGGGACACGATCCCCTAGGGTAAATTTTGTTAATTATGTAATGTCTCCACATTTTTGGGGGGGGGGAACGCGAAGGTCATAGGAGTCAAAAGGGACTTCAATCCCTTAGTTGTTAGAAGATAGGATGTGTTAGTGTCAATTAGTTCCAGTGATCAAATTTACTCTTTCATCTTGTTTATAGAGTCTTAGGTCAAATTATTATATTTTCAAATAAAATTTGACATCTTTCTTGTTTATCAAATGATCATAATTCATTGTCTAGGTATTATTGCTACTCCCTCCACTTATTCAAGGTCACCATCACCCATCATGGTCATGTCATTATTCCCTATCCTAGGTGATCAAAAGAGTTAGTTGGTCACCATAAAGGTCATGGTCTAGGATATACATTGGATTGTGATCATGATATTAGTCATCAATATCAAACAAGGGAGTCATGTCATTCATTTTTGTCATCATCACGGGAGTTAGAAAATTAGGGAATAAAGTTTTCAAAAGGAAATTAAAGTATCATTTCCTATTCAAGGTATACTATTGCAGTCAAATCATATCAGCCAAGTCATTTTGTCAAAAGTACACATGATGTCATTCAACCATTAAAGCCAAAAATTTGATTTTTCAAGTATAAAGGGGCATCAAAACATTTCAAAGTACATTTCATCATTTCATAAGTTCCAAGATCTCCTCTCTACCATTGAGACATTCACCGTATCCATCAAAGCATTAAAATTCCATCATCCCTGCTCTAGCTATTAGTTTGTTGTGTTTATGGACGGCCTCACTGTGCTTCTGGACGTTGTTGCGCTTTTGATTTGGAGGTCATAAGGAGGAAAGAGCAGGTTCAATCTTCATCTCAGTGTTTCAAAGCATATCTAGACAATTAAATGGAACCTTCATAAACCCTTGATGCAGTCAATTTCCTCACTAAAAATGATTAAACTCCTTCCCTAGGGCTTCATTGAGATTTTATTGTGTTTTTTCATTTTCATGGGCTTTGCTTCACCTGACAGGATTTTCATTTGTTTCTTAGGACTCGCATCCCTAATTACCCTCATACAAAATTTCCCATCATTCCCCAACACTCAAAGTCACTCATTTTATCATTTTCCTCACAACCCTAGCTAGTTGTTGTGCTTTTGGACTAGGGTTGTGTTTTCCCTTTTTCACCCCTCTTTCCTCACTCAATTTGACAAATACCACTTTCATTACCGTCCTTAAAAACTTCCATAGGCCCCATAACTTTCTTAGAAATTATCCTATCCTCCTTCCCCTTCATTCCTTTCCCTCAAGTTGATGCGCTTTTAGCCCTGTTTTGCAACACAAAATCCCTTGCTCCTTCTTGCTTGAAATTAGGGTTTCCTGTCTAAAGTAAAGCCAAACATGGTGAAGACCAGTTAAAGGAATAGGTATAAGGGAGGCGATATCTCAAGATATGAGCCAACTCGTATGCAAGATGCCAACACATCAAATTTCAGTAGAAAATCATTTGAGCAGGCAGGATGCCTGGGGTTTTGCCAAAAAGTGCAAGAAGTAGGTTACCACGATGAATTAAAAAGCCTCTTTGCTACTAGTTTCAAGAAGGATCAGCTATTATAGTAGGGGTGAAATTTATAGTGTTAGTAGAGGCCATAGCTTCAACAACTACTATCGCTAATCAAGGCGAGATTTGGTTCAAGGGAATGGATTTAGACCTAGAGCAGTTTAAGATATTCTTGAAACCATAATACAAGGAGTCTCATTCTCATATTTTTGCTAGCAGACAGTTATTTGACAAGTACAACCCTTTGATGAAGATTATCATGAAGTATTTCACTCGTGAGGGCAGATTTAGTAGGTTATATCAGTATCATATTAGGTTATTGATGCATTTCACCTCCTTGAAGCCCTTAAACCTACCTAACTATCTGTTAATAAGTTTCGTGAAGATGATTGAGAAGGTGCAATCCAAAGGCAGAGATCATCAAGAAAGCATCTTTCGTCATGCTCTGGTCAAAGTAATAGTATTCCACCAGTTAGCACAGATCAAAATGCCATGGGAAGCTTTCTTGGAGTTTGTTGCTCTATCATGTGTCTCTAATGAGTCAAAGAGTCCAAGTACTCCATCATCATCAAGACAATAAGGAGCTCAACCATCAAGTAGGCCATCATTGACAAAACCTCAGCCAGGAGAATAGATTCCAAAGACATACAAGAGAGGTGAGATGTTGGTTTTTTCTCCTGAGCTATAAACATAGATTCCTTGACCTAAACCTAAACTAGGTCTCAGGCAAGAAGAATACCTAAGGAGGTTGTTACTGAAGAGGTGTAGACTGAAGCTATGAGAAAGGGATCACCTAGAGCTATAGATGATTCACCCTTGCAATATCATGAAGAGGTACCTCCTAAGATAAAGATGACTGACCATGGAGATAAGTTAGAAAATGATATAATCAAGTAGAAAGAGGCACAAATTAGGGATCTAAAAGATGACCTTGCCAAAGCCAATTTCATGGTGGTTTTCTTGCAACAAGAGAATAGGAAATTGAAACTAAACCTAATGTAGTAGAATTAAATCACAAGAGGACCTTCCATCATCCATAAAAGTAGGTGTTTTGACAGCGAAGGATAATGGTAAAGCAATCATTGATGTAGAATAGTTGGAGAAGAATAACATTCAAGTACACCCTAGGAGAGCTAAAACTAGAGCAATGGCTAGAAAGGGGCAATAAGTAGAAAATCCCTCTCTTCCTCAAATTCTAAGAACCTCAGATGACTCCTCAGTTATTGAAATTGAAGAAGACAAGTAGTTTTGGTTTTAGAAAGTGAATGTGCACCTATAGAAGCTTTTGAACAAGCCAAATAGGGATATCACTATGCAAAGAAATATGGCAAGGCACTACTATGCAAGAAACATGGTTTGCAAAGTTAGGGTTAAAAACATGAAAATGAAGCTCAAGAAAACCCTAAGGAAACTCAAGAAGAGGGATAACCTTGACCTCTTAGAAAAATCATCATTGGTGTTCTGAATATAGAACAAAGAGCAAAGAAAGGAGGCAAAGTTTTTAAAATTTTGAGTTTTTGATGCACACAAGGAAATGTAATCTACAAAAACACAGCAGGAACTTGTTGTGCTTTTTCTCGGGAGGTCCAAATGCATAATTTAAAGCATGTGGAGGTAACTTTAGAGCATAAGGATGTAAAAAAAGTACTTTGGCACACTTGAAATGTCTTAAATGTTTAGTAAATGGTCAAAAGGTGCCAAATTTTCACCTTTCTGCCACTTTTTCAAGGCACTCGCCGAGCTTTTGAAAATTTTGCCTTCAAGTCAATTTTGAAAGGGTTATATGCAGGTTTTTTCTTGGCTCAGTGACTCGATGGTGTAGATGATATCTTCATATTTCCATCCATGCATTTTGCAGTAGAAAAATCATCGGGGAAGGCCTCCAAATCAGCTTGCAAAGTTCATTGTGCTTCTGCTCAAATTCGTTGCACTTCTGTGAATGAAGCTATAGTTTGCGTGTAAATGGTGAAATGTAGAGTTGGTTTGATGTAAATTGCATCATTATGAGTTCATATGATGTAAATGAATCTATTGGTAGTTACTAGAGTGAAATTTCTTGTAATTAAATGCTTTGAAAACAATTTCAATCAGTTAGTTTAAAGCAGGAAAGTGGTTTCTAACTCCCCTAGGTTTTGGCAGTGTTAGGTAGGATCATGAAATCAGTTCCTAGGAAGCAGGATTCGAACCCTTAGAGGGGAAATTTTGTTTTTCAATCTATATGTAGTTAGAATCAAGCAAAATATAGCATTGGATACTTGAAGCTCATACATTCTGAACTAGTGTACTTGAGTTTGACAGAAATAATACAGGTAGTTGCAACTATTTTTATGGGATTCGTGTGATGTGGTTAGTGACACTATTTTTCTCTAGTTTTCCTTATGCATTTGATGATTAAATAGTTCTATCAGCCATCTATATTCTTCTTGTGTTAATCTCCTTAGTTTTAAACATAATACATTGCCTCATATGCTTTGTTTTGTTTGAGATTGTCACATAAATGTTTTATCCTCTAAGCAAGTGAATTCATTATGCTCACTTAACTCCTCTTTTATGATTTCCTCCTCACCACAATACAATAAAAAACCATTTGTGTCACCAATTACACCTACCTTGCCTCGTTCTATGTTTGCAACTGGTCTTTTGACTTACTTGGCCTAGTTCCTAGACCGTGTGCTTCTCATCCAGCAAACCCTAACTAAAACCCTACTAAGCTGATAACTAGCCTAAAACCCTAGTATTCTCCAGTCACTTCCATTGGTTTTGAGGACTTATTTAGAGAGATCTCTCTCTAATTTGACAAGGCTAGCTTCCAAGTCAAAAATTTTGGTCTGAGGTTACCTCTTTGGTTTCCTTTCTTAGCCTTAGGAAACTATAGAGTGCTAAAATTTTGGCACCGTTGTCGAGGATTGAAAGTTAATGTTCTCTAGGAATGATTGTTCAAATTGTAGATCTGATTGTTGATGGTGGAGAATGATCAGACATAGGTGAATACAACCTGAGTCAAAGACTCCACTTGCATCGGGATCCAGAAATCAAGGTCTTATTGGTGATTCCACTGGCAGAACAATGATTAGCCTAAAGGATGCGTTAGTTCCTATATTTTTCTCAATATGGATTCAATTTCTAGAAGGTATGCTCCTATGAATCATGCTCACATTCCTATTATGCCAAATTGAATGCCCTGCATAGATTGGCAAACTTATCTACCAAAATTCATAGATGGAAATGATGGTGAGGCTATTTTGCATCTAATAAAATTTCATTGGCATATCCATAAGCTTGGGATTAGATTTCATGAGGATTGTTTGATGAAAATATTTATGACTACCCTGGAAGGGAAAGCAAGATCATGGTATGAAGGGTTGAAGCCAGGTAGTTTATTCTCTCTTAAAGATTTCCACACAAAATTCTTTGAGTTTTATATAAAATCTAATCATTCATTCTTGTTGTTCGAAGATTGTTATGAATCCTTTGAAGATTTCATTGAATACCTTGAAGAGGATTTTTGTGATGAAGAGTGTGTGGATTATGATCATAAAGTCCCTTTATGAATTTTCTTTCCAACAGAAAAGAACAGGGATTATATTCTTTGATACAAAGGATCGTTCACAGCACACATGAACTCCTTATTTGCTTGAAGATGAAAAAAAAAATGCATCCTAACAGTTAGGAAGTAATAGGTCCAAGTCAGAATTTTGAAATTTCATGTACAGAAAATGTAAGAAGTGAACCATCTTATGGCTATGATCATCTACTTTTGTAAGGAAATAATGAACAAAAAGTTTTTTTCCTTGATTCTTATGATAGTCAAATTTATATTCTTCCTATTAAAGCACATGAGGAATCAAATATACTTGAAGTGGTTGTTGCATTTAAAGTTTTCCATGACCATCCAAAACCTTGTCTCTTGGATCAGAGATATGAAGGTAGCCATTCACTTGTTTTTTCAGATTGTTCTTTCTCTGGGATTTTATTTCAATGTTGGGTTTGTGAAGACCAAGATGAGGATTTTGATGAAATGCATGAACAAGGATCTATATACATTCACCACTCATATGTCTCTCCATCTAATCAATTTTTTGAAGCATTGTTCCAAGGGAAGATTCGTGCAAATCATAATTTTGAATTCGCATGTAGAGAATTTTCAAACAGTGTAATTACAACAGAGAATAATCATCAAAAATTGCAAGATTATGAAGAGGAGAGCAGCGATAAAGAAGAGGTTGTTTTAAAGCCTCTTTCAGATGATGATTTTCCTCTAGGTTTAGAAAATGAAGAGCCTATTTAAGAAGAGGAGTTTGTCCCGGATCCCGTGGATGTGAAAACTTATGCTGTTGAGAAGGTGGCTCCCTCAAATGCTGATTTTCAAGAATAAATTTCTATTTTTCTTGATGCAAGTGAAAAACATGATGAACATATTTTCTTCTTTCATTTAGACAAAATTTTCATTGAAAACTAAAAGGAGTGTTTGTATTTCTGCTTGATTTCAAGATAGGGTAACATTTTAGATTATTGAGGATCCTTTTACTAATTTTCTACAGTCATCTCGGAAGATGAATTTTCTTGTATTTATAGATCATGAGCACATGTTCAGTGGGCACTTTGAGTTACCTAGCTTTTGTTTTTTCTGCCTGCTCAAGGAAAGTGTAAGCATGACTCAAGTAAGTAGCCACTTGTTGGATTGGTTACACTGGAGGATCACTTCACATGATTGTATATATATCTTCAGTAGGTGGGCAGATATCATTAGGATTTGAAGCTTGAAGTGAAGGCCCTAAGATCCCAATGGTCTGCTTCCATAAGTAAGTTCATTCAGTATTCAAGTTGTTGAGCCAAGTCAAGTTAAGTTTTGAGTCAAGTTAGTTCTTCTCAATTTAGTTAGTCAGTTATTCGAGTTTCAATTTATTTTTATATGACTCCATCGCCCAATGAATAAGGCTACCTGGTCTACGGTGTTCTCGACACCTCCTAAGGGAACTTCCATCCCCACTATAGCCAATGTTAGTGTCCATTAGTTCCAGTGATCAAATTGACTCTTTCATATTGTTTATATAGTCTTAGGTCAAAATATTATATATTCAAATAAAATTTGACATCTTTCTCGGTTGTCAAATGATCATAAGTCATTGTCTTGGTATCATTGATACTCCCTCCACTTATTCAAGGTCACCATCACCCATCATGGCCATGTCATCATTCCCTGTCATAGGTCATCAAAAGAGTTAGTGGGTTACCATATAGGTCGTCATCTAGGATATATATTGGATTGTCATCATTACACTAGTCATCAATATCAAACAACAGAGTCATGTCATTCATTTTTGTCATCATCATGGGAGTTAGAAAATTAGATAATAAAGTTTTCAAAAAGAAATCAAAATATCATTTCCTATTCAAGTTATAATTTTGCAGTCAAATCATATCAGCCAAGTCATTTTGTCAAAAGTACACATGATGTCATTCAACCATCAAAGCCAAAAAATAATTTTTCCAAGTATAAAGGGACATAAAAAAATTTCAAAGTTAATTTCATCCTTTCAAAAGTTCCAAGAGATCCTCTCTACCATTGATACATTCACCATAGCCATCAAAGCATCTAAATTCCATCATCACTGCTCTGGCTATGAGTTTGTTGCATTTCTTGAGGGCCTCGCTACGCTTCTAGAGGTTGTTATGCTTTTGATTTGGAGGTCATCAGGAGGAAAGAGTAGGTTAGATCTGCATCTCAATGTTTCATATCATCTCTAAACAAGCAAGTGAATCCTTCACAAACCCTTGATGTAGTCAATTTCCTCAGAAAAGTTGATTAAACTCCTTGCCTAGGGTTTGGTTGTGCTTTTGCTATGTTTTTACATTTTCATGGGCTTTTCTTCACCTCAGAGGAAATTCATTTGTTTCTTAGTACTAACATCCATAATTACCCTCATCAATCATTTCCCACCATTCCCCAACACTCAAACTCACTCATTTTATCATTTTTCCTCACAACCCTAGCTAGTTGTTACGCTTCTGGCCTAGGGTTGTGTTTTCCTTTTCTCACCCCTCTTTTGTTACTCAATTTTAGAAATTCCACTTCCATTTCCTTCCTAAAACACTTCCCTACCACCATAATTTTCTCTGAAATTTTCCTATCCTCCTTCCCCTTCATTCCTTCCCCTCAATTTTCTATGCTTTTAGCCCTGTTTTGCAGCACAAAATCCCTTGCTCCTTCTTGCTTGAAATTAGTGTTTTCTGTCAAAAGTAAAGCCAAAAATGGTGAAGACCAGTGAAAACAAGAGTTATAAGGGAGGATAGATCTCAAGATATGACCCAAATCATATGCAAGAGGTCAATGCATCAAAATTCATTAGAAAATCGATTGAGCATGAATGTTGCCTGGGGTTTTGTCAAAAAGTGCAAGAAGTAGGTTACGACAATGAATTAACAAGCCTCATTGGTACTAGTTTCAAGAAGGATTAGGCTATTATAGCATGGGTGAAATTTCCAGTGTCGGGCGAGGTCATAGCTTTAGCAGCTACTATCCCTAATCAAGGTGAGATTTGGTTCAAGGAGATGGATTTAGACCTAGAGCAACATAAGATATTATAGAGACCACAATACAAGGAGTCTCCTTCTCATATTTTTCCTAAAAAGAAATTATTGGAAAAGTACATCCCTTTGATGAAGATTATCATGAATTATTTCAATTTTGAGGGAAGATTTAGCAAGATATAATAGTACCATATCATGTTATTGCTGCATTTCACCTACATGAAGCCCCTATACCTACCTAACTATCCATTACGAAGTTTGGTGAAGATGACTGAGAAAGTTCAATCCAAAGGAAGAGATCATCAGACAAGCCTCTTTCATCATGATCTAGTCAAAGTAATAGTCTTCCACCAGTTAGCAGATATAAACATGCCATGTAAAGCTTTCCTGGAGGAGGCTGCTCTATCACTTGTCTCCAACCAGTCAAAGAGTCCAAGTACTCCATCATCCAGACCGCAAGGAGCTGAAACATCAAGCAGGCCATCAGTGAAAAAGCTAAGCCAAGATCAGATATTACAAAGACGTACAAGAGAGGTGAGAGGTTGGTTTTTGCTCGTGAGATAGAAACAGAGATGCCTAGATCTAAACCTAGAACTAGGTCTCACAAAAGAAGAATACCTAAGGAGGTTGTTACTGAAGAGGTGTGGATTGAAGCTATGAGAGAGGAATCACCTAGAGACAGAGATGGATAACTATGGAAATAAGGCAACAGATGATATAGTCAAGGAGAAAGAGGCACAAATTAGGGAGCTAAAATATGACTTTGTCAAAGCCAATTTCATGGTGGCTTTCTTGCAATAAGAGAATAGGCAATTGAAACTAAACCTAATGCAGCAAAGTAAATCACAAGAGGACCTTCCATCATCCAACAAAGTAGGTGTTTTGAAAGTGAAGGATAAAGGTAAATAAATCAGTGATGTAAAGCAGCTAGAGGAGAAGAACATTCAAGTACAACCCAGGAGACCTAAAACTAGAGCAATGGCTATAAAGGGACAACAACCAGAAAATCCCTCTCCTCCTCAAATGCTAAAAACATTAGATGACTCCTTAGCTGCTTAAATTGAAGAAGACAAGGAGTTTTGGTTTTAGAAACCGAATGCGCACCTAGAGAAGATTTTGAAGAAGGAAAACAAGGATATCACTATGCAAAGAAATATGGCATGGCACTACTATGCAAGAAACATGGTTTGCAAAGTTAGGGTTAAAAACATGAAAATGGAGCTCAAGAAAACCATAAGGATACTCAAGAAGAGGGATAATCTTGACCTCTTAGAATAAGCATCATTAGTGGTCTTAATGTAGAACAAAGAGTAAAGAAAGGAGGCAAAATTTTAAAAATTTGAGTTTTTGATGCACACATGGAAATGTAGTCTACAGAAATGTAGCGAGTACTTGCTACGCTTTTTCTCAAGATTACCAAATGAATAATTTTAAGAATTTGGAGGTAGATTTAGAGCATAAGGATGTCAGACAAGTACTTTGGTTCACTTGAAAAGTCTTAAATGTTTAGTAAATGGTCAAAAAGTTCCAAATTCTCACCTTTCTGCCACTTTTTCAGGGCACTCACTGTGCTTTTGGACAATTTGTCTTCAAGTCAATTTTGAAGGGGTTATATGGAGGTTTTTTCTTGGCTTAGTAACTCCATGGTCTAGAGGATATCTTCATATTTCCATCCATGCATTTTTCAGCAGAAATGCATCCAGGAAGGCCTCTAAATCATCTTCAAAAGTTCGTTCCACTTTTGCTGAAATTCATTGTGCTTTTGGGAAATTCGTTGTGCTTCTGTGAATGAAGGTGTTTTTTTCATATAAATGGTTAAATGTTGAGTTGTATTGATGTATATTGTTTCATTATGAGTTCATAAGATATAAATGGGTGTGTTATTAGTTACTACAGTGAAAAGTCTTGTAATTAAATGCTTTGAAAACAAATTCAATTAGTTAGTTTAAAGGAGGAAAGTAGTTTCTAACTCCCCTAGATTTTGGCAGTGTTAGGTAGGATCATGAAATCAGTTCCTAGGAAGCAGGATTCGACCCCTTAGAGGGGAAATTTGGTTTTTTCATCTATATGTAGTTAGAATCAAGCAAAAGATAGTGTTGGATACTTGAAGCTCATACATTCTAAACTAGTGTACTTGAGTTTGATAGAAATAATACAGGAAGTTGCAACTATTTTTATGGGATTCATGTGATGTGGTTAGTGACACTATTTTTCTATAGTTTTCCTTATTCATTTGATGACTAAATAGTTCTATCATCCATCTCTATTCTTCTAGTGTTAATCTCCTAAGTTTTAAACATAATACATTGCCTCATATGCTCTGTTTTGTTTAAGATTGTCACATAAATGTTTTATCGTCTAAGCAAGTGAATTCATTATGTTCACTTAACTCCTTTTTTATGATTTCCTCCTCACCAATTGCAATAAAAAACCATTTGTGTGACTAATTAAACCAACCTTTCCTCATTCTATGTCTGCGATTGATATTTTGACATACTTGGCCTAGTTCCTAGACCGTGTGCTTCTTATCCAGGAAACCCTAATTAAAACCCTATTGAGCTGATAACTAGCCTAAAACCCTAGTATTCTTCAATCACTTCCACTGCCTGTGAGGATTGATTTAGAGAGATTCCTCTTTGATTTGGCAGGGCTAGCTGCCAAGTCAAAAGTTTGGTCTCATGTTACCTCTTTGGTTTCCTTTCTTAGCCTTGGGAAACTAAGGAGTGCTAACAGGATGTTTTGTGACCAGCCCATGTTTCATGAACTATGGTATTGTAATGAAGGAAGATATATAAAGGAGTCATAGCAAGTCATAGGAAGTCAATGAAGTAATTGAATATCATTGTATGGGCAAGTAGTCTGAGGCCAGAAAGTATATTTTCTGTACTTAGGCGAAGGGGAATGTTGTTGTTGCTGTGCGTGAAGACCTTGGTAAGTCTGCAAGATGAGTGCGTGGGCCCTTGCAGTTGTGTGCACAGGGAAGAAGAGTCTGTAAAAGAAGGATCATATCTAATAAATACTATTTTAGAGAAATAATTGTGTATCTTTGCCTTGATATTTACTTATGCAACTTATGTGTATTTGCTCTATTTTCTGCATTTATCTGAAGAAACACTTAATTGGTTCAAAAAAGTAGTAGAGCTGATAGTTTACATGATGTTATGAATGTTTAAAGTGTTCCGCGAAGGGGTAGATTCTTTTTTCTGTAAGTTACTGTGATTGCTCCATTTAAAGGGTTAGGGTTTGTGAATGTCGATATAAAGCCCTAGATGTAACAAAAAACCATCACACATACCTCTGGATGCATCAACTTGGCTCTTCCATCCACAATACGGCTTCAAGTGAGACTATAGCTTGCACTATGTGGGTTTTTGCCGAAAGGGCTAGTAATTTAGGGTTTTTGTGGTTGGCACAGATAACTCTAAACCTTGTTCAGGACCCCTCAAGCTAACAATAAGCCTCTGATAATTCCCATGGGCCCTTTTTCTAGTGACTATGGACTTTTACAGTCAATTTTAAGCTAGCAGCTCCAAATTTTGAGACACCTTTTCAAGGATATGACTTAGGCCTCTGCCTAGACTTCAATGAAACTTCCAAATATAATAAATAACATATACATAAATCTATTAATGAAAAAAATTCAAAAAGGACTTGAACTCACCTCTCCCAACCAAGACATGAATAC
Source organism: Pinus tabuliformis (assembly GCA_031772625.1). Lineage (NCBI taxonomy): Eukaryota > Viridiplantae > Streptophyta > Pinopsida > Pinales > Pinaceae > Pinus > Pinus tabuliformis. Next base: position 1,220,860,439 of record CM062819.1, on the reverse strand, counting down.
CTTCTCACAATATTTTTCATAACACCAATTAGGTCATGAATTTGTTAACCAAACATTCATTAATTAAAATATGATAAGATCCATACTTAAATATAGCATATAACCATGCTTATAGCCAACATATAACCAGGTATATAACGATGATATAACAACCATTAAAGCCACATAATAACAAGTATAATTAGTCATCAAAGACAAGAGGAACTTAGCTCTTATTAACAGTATGCAAAATCCAAGCAATTCAGGAGCTTCCACATACCACATGACCATATATTGGACTGAACCAAATATTTATTTCAGCCAATCACCCCCATGCCATATTCCAAGCATGAATGTGGGATCTCATGGGATAAACCAATCCATAAACAACCAAGGGAATCTAGAGGTTAAACCAACTCCACCCTCACACTACCATAATCTCACCTAAACCATTCCCGATATCTCAAAACCAAACCGAGCTTGGATGCCCTAGCATTCTTTCACCATCCCTTGAGGATTTTTCCTACCTACACCCACTTGTTCAAGACTTATCAGAGAAAACCATCTCCACCCCCAACCCTTGAGATTCTCCTGGACCACCTCACCTAGATCCAAAACCTTCTGACAATCCAAAGCTTAGCCAAGAAAGAATCCCGTCACATCATGGATATCTGGAAATGGAAAGAAAGGCTAAAACAATTGTCGAATCCTAGCAAAATACATGCCAATGACAAAAATTGAACCAAATACACACATGCACATACCTTCAATTCCAAAACTAGCTAGGAAATCATACTTGCAACCTGTAACGTGCAAGTATTCCCGCTGAAGCAACTTGGTCCAAATTTTTCTTGTTTGATCATTTCTTTCCTTTGCCTTCCTTATCCTTCCTTTTCTTGCTTGCTTTCTCTCTCCTCTTGATGCTTTTCTCTTCTACGACACTAATTCCAAAAATGAACTAACAAAAGGCCCCAAATTGTTGCTCTGATGTCTTTTTATTACTGGTGCCTCTAATTCATTTATTTTCCTTAATTTTCGTTCAATTTCCTCCTCACATGCAATATGTGACCTTTCACCTTCCTTTTCTCATAATTTCCTTTTTTTTCAAAAATAAAATTTCAAATATACCTTTTGGCTTTTCAAACCCTTTGTCATTTCATTTTCAAATTTCCCCTTAGCCATAATACACAAGTGACGCCCACTAGGATGCTTTTCGTAACATTCAACTTGGAATACGTGTCCCATGAACTTGGTCTTGTTTTTCCTTTGTTAACTTTATTACATAAACTTTTAACCTAGGGCTAATAAAGACCCCTCCCCCTTAGGGGAAAACCATCCTCGGTGTTCAGTGACATCTACAACCAGCAAAATCATTGAAAAACAAAACATACTTCCCATGGACATTTATAATCCAACTCGTTGTAGTATTTACAATTAACAACTTGCTCAAAAGAAAAACCATCATGACAAACATGGCAACCTGATAACCATACCGCTTATTAGAGATTTATAACATAGCTTATTATGGTATTTACAATAGATACCATGCATAAATATGTACAAATAAAAAAAACTCATTTTCTTCCACCGACAAACGTTGTAGGATACTTAGCCTACATCTGATCAACCATCACACATATAGCTTCATCAATCCTGAAATTCTTCCACTACACTTTAACTTTCTCAATTTCTCTGTTCCGGAGCATGGGTTGTTTCCGCTGCAATATGCACTCAGGTTCAACATGGAATTATCTATTTGGTTCCACCTGCAATGGAAACCAATCCATCACATTATCAACATCCTTTAAATATATTTTAAGCAATGAAACATGGAAAACATCATGGAATTTCACAGTCGAAAACAGTGCAAGTCTATAGGACACTAGTCCAATCCTCTGAAGGATCTCAAAAGTCTTGCAATATCGAGGTTCCAACTTCTCACATGATCCAATCCTTAAGGATGTACAAATACATATGCTCCCCAACTTGAAACTCCTTAAATTCCCATTGCTAGTTTGCATAACCCTCATGTCCTTCCTGTGCTCCCTTTATATTATTCTTTATAACCTACATTTCTTGTTCCATTTCTACCAACATATCTAGTCCAATAAGTACCCTGCTCACTGGATCACTCTAGCTGATGGGAGTATTACAACTCTGCCCATACAATTCGTTAAACAGACTCATCCTCAGTGACTCCTGATAACCATTGTTGTAAGAAAAATCAGCCAATGGAAGGCACTCCCCCCATCTCCTCTGCTGATGCATCCAATACATCCTCAACATGTCCTCCAGAATCTTGTTGACCCTCTCTGTTTTTCCATCTTTTTGCAAGTGATAAGTTTTAGTAAAGGAAACTTTATCCCTAAACCTCCAAATAACTCCTTCCAAAACCTAGAAGTGAACTTAGAATCCTTTTCCTACATAATCTTCTTCAAAGCAACATGTAATCTCATGATATCCCTAATGAAGAGATTTTCCACTTCACTAGTAGAATAAATAATCTTTCACTGGAATGAAGTGAGTTACCTTTCTCAAACTATCGACAACAACCATGATAGAATCATGCTTCCTCGAATTTCTAGGAAGACCTTTAATGAAATCAATAGAAACAACCTCCCATTTACAATTGGGAATCAGAATAGGCTGAAGAAACCCACATGGATGCTTACACTCTGCTTTCACCTACTGACAGTCCAAACATCTAGCCACAAATGCTACCACTTCCTTCTTCATATTCAGAAAATATTAGAACTTCTTCATTGTTGTCAACATCTATTGATATCCTAGGTGACCTGAATACAATTTGACATGAAACTCCCTAAAGATAATCTTCTTGATCCCACTGTCATCTAGCACATAGATCCTATCTATGAATCTCGCCAAGCCATCTACTGTGAGAGGATAGTCCATATCCTGATCAAATCTACCTTGTTGTAACATGTGCCTATGCTCCATGTACCTTTCATCCTCTTTTCTTGCCTGTAATATCCTATCCTATAAATTTTTCCCATATGAGATCATAATTGTGACGTGGTTCGTCTGCACTCTTCTACTAAGAGCATCTACAACTTTTTTCTCCTTACTTTTAATGTATCTGATCTCAAATTCAAGCTCACTAATCATGGCCAACCGCCTAGCCTTCCTCGCATTTAGATTTAGTTGGTCAAGAAAATATGTCAACCCACTATGATCACTCATCAATACAAGCCTCTTCCTAAGAAGATAATGCCTCCACATCTTCAAGGCATTAATAATAGCTCTCAACTCAAGATAGTGAGTCGCATAATTCTGCTCATGCTCATTTAGTTTCTTGGACTCATAACACACAACTTGTCCCTCTTGTATCAAGACTCCACCAAATCCTCTTTTGTAAGGATTTTTACATAGCATGAAATCTTTATCTGGATTTGTAATATTAATAACTAAAGCATTCCCTAAAAATTTCTTCAATTGCTCAAAACTAGATGCAGATTCCTTTGTCCATTCAAATTTCTTAGATTTTCTCTGCAATGATGCAATAGGATATGTAATGCATGAGGACTTCGTGATCAACCTCCTATAGTAACCTACTATCCCCATGGATGATATTCCCTCAACCACATTCTCAGGAGCTTCCCACTCCATGATAGCCCTTATATTTTCTCGATCCATTGCTATGCCTTCCTTGTAAACAACATGTCCCAGGTAATGTACCTCTGTCTGAAAGAAATTGCATTTACTAAGATTCGCGTAAAACTAATTCTCTCTTATAAATCTCAATATTGTTGCTAAATGTTCTTCATGCTCTTCCTCATTCTTAGAATATATCAATATATGATCAACGAATACAATCAAAAACTTATCCAGATACAGACATAATACACTATTCATCGAACACATAAAGTAGTTGGGGCATTAGTCAAACCAAAAGGAACTACAACAAACTCATAATGCCCATACCTGGTCCTGAAAGAAATCTTATAGATGTCCTATTCTTTGATGTGTACCTGATGGTATCCTAATCTCAGATCAATCTTCGAGAACATTTATTCTCCCTTCAACTAATAAAACAAGTCATTAATCCTCAGCAAATGGTACATGTTCTTAATCGTCACCTTGTTCAGTTTCCTATGATAAATGTACAACCTAAGAGTACCATTCTTCTTCCTCAGGAACAATATTGGTACAATATTGGTGCACCCTAAGGCTATACATGTGGTCTAATATACCCTTTATCAAGCATTTCCTTCATCTACAACTTCAACTCTACTATCTCTGGTGTACTCATCCTATAAGGTGCCTTTGATGTTGGTGCTACTCCTGATACGAACTCAATGGAAAAGTCCAATTCCTTGTGGGGAGGAAACTGTAGAATCTCTACTGGAAGCACATCCCGAAACTATGTTAATATAGGGTACCTCTTGAATATTTCTACATCGTTAACATCCTTAGCCTTATCCCTAGAAATATGAACTACAAAAGTTACAATCCCTTTCTTGAAACTATAGTTATCCTCCATAGTTGTGACAATCCTAACTAATGTAGGCTTCTTCTTTCCCTACAAGATTCTATTTTCTTCATTATCATCCACGCACTCAATATCCATGCCATAAGAACCTACTTTGGTCCTATGAAGATACAACCAATCCATACCCAAATTCATACTATATGAACCCAATGGAAGTACATTTATATATGTTGATGTAGGCATATCATTCAGCTCAAATGCACAAGCTCTTAGCTAGTGATGAACTCTCTTCTTAGAACCTGTAGCTAGTTTCATTGACCAAGACTTTGCATGCACTTATTTTCTCAGACCACACTTATCCACTAGGTCTGGATTAACATAAATATAATTAGATCCAGGATCAATCAAAATAGAAACAACTTGACCAAAAAGCTTACTTTCCATCTCAATAATGGATGCTTGGTGATCAGCCTGCTTATTTTCTACAGCTGGATAAATCCAAGGAATATTATGACCAACATCCCCAACTATCTGCACCTCCTGAGCACTATAGATATAAGGCATTCCACCCTCATAAAATGGAGAATATTTATTGGTGTGATGTTTACCACATATCTAACACTGCAATGGTCCCCTACCATCACCTCTGTTTTGGTGCTCTCCAAGTTGTGACCCATGTCCCTTCTCAATTGTATTAAATGTTTTGTAAGGAGAAACACTCTGTTTCTCACCTACATCCTGATATATTCCCCGCTTCAGTGGCCACTTCCCTTTAACTTTCTCATTCCCCTTCAAATAATGCTTAGGATAAGCTTTGTGCTCTATCATAGAACCCATCTGCATCTCATAAAACTCTTTAGCTCTATCATCATATTACCCATCTGATACGTACTTCTTCTTAATGCATCTCTCAAACTCATCCCAAATCGACTCTTCTTCTCGAAAACACTTAACATTCTTCACATCTTCCCATGAAATATTTAATTTCCCGTTAAGACTAAAGGTGTCTATTTTGGCATTCATGTTCTCTGAGTAGTTATGTAATCTAAAGAATTTCTTCATCCCATGCAAACAAGCCTCTGCATCTTCTGACTTCTTCATCTCTCCATCAAATGTAGGAGGCTTGACTTTCTTCACCTACTCAAGCAAGTAGTCACTCTTCTTATAAGGATGATCACGGTGATGATGGTGATAATGTCTCCTGGACGAGTAACTAGAATGATTCCCATACATACCAGTCCTCCTATCAGGTGTATCTAGTGATCTTCCACCTCTGATGATATACCCTTTTTCCAACTTGTAACAAGACCGAGACCTTCTACCATAGGATCCATTGGTTTTCTCTTCCTACTCTTGACAGATCCTATACTATCCATGTCTTTGCAAATCTGAAAAGATCTGAAGAATCACTACATTGACCTCTGCTTGATTTTCTTGAGTCCTTGCAACCCTTTTCTAAGCCTCAACCAGCTTGTCATTGTCAACCTTGCAACTTCTGATCTCTACCATCAAACACCTCAATGTATCTTCTATATGAGGATAATACTGATCCCCTTGCTGCCCAATTAATTTGTTGGGAGAGTCACGAGAACTGCAGTCTCCCATTTTTCTCATCATCTTTGATTATTTTCCTCATGCAAGTAGGCCATGTCATATAAGAAAAATAGATACCAAAATGAAAACCATACCTCAATGACGTTCAAGGGAGGCTTATCTCATCTACAAAATTAGTCCACATTAGCAAGGTAAATTTATAATCATAATCATATCAAATCAATATATCAACATCATGCATAAAAATACCAATTGTATACCATGACCCCATGCATGACAATCATAATATTGACAACATCATATTTTCCCCAAAGAAAGCACCTCCCACTCTGATACCACACTCTAACTGCGTCCTCCCACATTTACCCACCTTCATCGGTTTTCCGTGGTAAACATGAGATGAGGGTCACTACGATAAGACTCAACCTCCTATATCAACTTATGGAAATAGAGTCAACAAAATAAGACCTTAATGACTTCCCTTAGGTGTTACTAGACCACTAGGAGCTACTCAACCTCTCCAGGTGTCAAACCCCTGAGCTAAGTGTTGTTTTCATGGAACTAGAGCCTCATTCAATCCCTTTACAAGGCCTCCAAGTGACTATAAGTCCCCATTCATTGCCACAAACTTGCTTCCCTATGAGTATGAACTTTTACAGTTAGTTCTGAGCCAATGATACCACATTCTGAGCCACCTTTTTAGGACTAGGACTCAGACCTATGTCCAAAACTCAATGAGACTTCTATAGTTGGTAAATAACATATAAGCAAAGCTTCTAAACCAAAAAATTGAATAAGTACTTAACCTCACCCCTCCCAACCAAGATAGGAAATCCATGAAACACATGGTAAACATGCAACCTACAAGTCATGAATGCATATCTGATCATAGGAATATGAAACTTATTTGAGGTTTAAAAAGAAGGACCAATACCTTCTCACAATAACTTTCATAACACCAATTAGATCATGAATTCATTAACCATACATTCATTAATTAAAATATGATAACATCCATACTTAAATCTATCATATAAACATGCTTATAATGATCATATAACCAAGTAGATAAAAATGATAAAAAATCCATTAAAGCCATATAATAACAAGTATAATTTCTCATAAAAGACAAGAGGAACTTAGCTCTTATTAACCATATGCAAAATCAATCCATGTCAAGGACTTCCACGTGCCACCTAGCCATAGATTGGGAGAAACCAAATCTTTGTTTCATCCAATCACCCTTGTGTCATATTTTAAGCATGAATCTGGGATCTCATGGGATAAATAAATCCATAAACAACCAAGGGAATCTAGAGGTTAAACTACATCCATCCTCACACTACCGTGATTTCACCTAAACCGATCCGAGATCACAAAACCAAACCGAGCTTGGATGCCTCAGAATTCCTTCACCATCCCTTGAGGAATTTTCCTATCTCCACCCACCTCTTGAGGGATTACTAGAGAGAACAATAGCAACCCCCAACCATTGGAACTTTTCTTAGACCACCTCACCTAGATCCAAAACATTTCGGCAATCCAAATCTCAACCAAGAAAGAATCCCATCACACCATGGCTATCTGGAAATTGCAAGGAAAGGTTAAACCATTGTTGAAACCCAAAAAATCCATGCCAATGATAACAACTGAACCAAATACACACCTGCATATACCATGCATGCCAAAACTAGCTAGGAAATCATACATGCAACATTGATACCTCCAAGTATTCCCATTGTAGCCACTTGATCAAACCTTTCCTTGCTTGATCCTTGCTTCCCTTTGCTTTAGTTTTATTTCCTTTGCTTTCTTTTCCTTCCTTTGCTTGCTTACGTTCCTTCTCCTCTTGGTGCTCTTCTCCTCTCTGAGACTAATTCCAAAAATGAAATGACAAAGGACCCAAATTAATGCTCTAATGTCTTTTTATTATTGATGCCTCTACTTTCTTCATTTTCCTTAATTTTCCTTCGATTTACTCATCAAATGCAACCTGTGACCTTTCACCTTCCTTTTCTCGTAATCTCCTTTATTTTTATAAATAAAATGCCAAAAATATATTTTTTCCTTTTTAAAGCCTTTGGCAATTTACCTTAGCCATAATACACAACAAGTGATTCCCACTAGGATACTTTGCCCAACATTCAGCTTGGAATACGTGTCCCATGACCTTGGCCTTATTTTTCCTTTATTAACTTTATTACATGAACATTTAACCTAGGGCTATTACAATTTACTAAATCACAAGACTCGAAGCTAGTCTACAGCTCTGTGGACATTAATTCACCATATAGAACACAAATCATAGACATACAAAAGTTAACATCACAAATGCGTAGATATTTATCAAGGGGGAAGAAACTCCTCAAAAACCCTTCCTATCTATATTGCATTAATCAAAGAATAGAGATGAATACATATGCTTACTCAAGCCTGAGAACACCCTACAAGTCTATAGTCTATCTCTCTACTTGATTGACTAACTCTGGCCAACAGTTAGCCAATTTTTAAGGCCTCCAAGTTCATATTTCCTTGCATTGTTCCTTGAGGAAATTAGCCCCTATTATTTAGGAAATTCCCTCAACTAGATTATGCAATTCCTCCAGGTCCTTCATATGACTGCATGCACCACTTGTACACATGGGAATAGCCTACAACTGATAGTACATTTCCTTAGAATATCCACCTCAGCTTGGCGACTTGAATTCTCTATATGCGACAATTATTTTTGGTTGATTGATCAATTAACCGGTTGATCCCTGAGTGTAGTTGAAGTTCCACTTCCACAAATTAACCTCCACTAGTTCATCTAACGCTTAGAACTAGTTTAACTCGCCATAACTCAGTTTAGTTGAAATAGATTGCTATAAATTTGCAATCAATCATATTGAACTGAACTCAAGGTTCCCAATGTCGAATTAACTGATTTAACTAAGTCATAAGTGCCATGTCACCTCAGTTAACTACCTCCAGGATTTCTATTGAAATAGAGATTCCAATTCTCTCTAGTTTGACCAAGGAAAAATCGAACTGAGATATTCTTGCTACAATTTTAACACTCCCTCTTAGAAAGAAAGGGATTATCAACCACCCCTATCCTGCACCTGTGGAACTCGAACTTCCCTCTTGAAAAGGCCTTCATAAAAATGTCACCATCTTGTTCCTCTCTCGGAATGTATTGAAACAACATTATCCACACCTACACACAATCCCATAAATGGTGATACCACATATCTATATGCTTGAATCAAATGTGGAAAATAGTATTTTCATAGATCTTGATGAGACTCTCATTATCATAGTAGATGATAGCTTGATCCATCATTTGACCAAACAATCCAACAAGTATCTTTCTCGTCGATATCACCTCCCATGTTGCTTGACTTGCAGCCATGTATTTTGCTTCTTCAGAGTTGTGTTCCACAAATATTTGCTTCTTGTTGTACCAAGAAACTATTGTGGACCCAACAATAAAGATTCCACCTGATGTATGCTTTCAGTATGATGGAATCTCTGCCCAATATGCATCTATGAAGCCACACAACTGCACTCCCTCTGTCTATCTATACCATAGTCCAAACTCAATAGTGCCTCTGAGGTACATATAACGTGCTTAGATTCCCTCCAAAATAGTTTAGCTGGCCTAACCATAGCTTGGCTCAAATGGTTGACTTTACAGAACATATTATGTCATGTGTTCACAAGATACATTAGTTAACCCACCAATTTTTAATAAACACTAACATCCACTTCCTCACCTGAAGTGGCATCCTCTTTCCTCCAGTTGGGTGTTATAGGTTTATCCATGGGTTTGCATTTGTCCATGCGGAATATTAGAAGTATCACATTGGCATACTTTCCTTGAGAGACAAACAGTTCCCCATCAGCTTGGCATACTACCATTCTGAGGAAGTAGTGCATGAGACCCATGTACTTCATTTCAATCTCTCTTACAAGGTCCTCCTTTCCAAATTTGATCAACTTCTCATCACCAGTTAAAATCAAGTTATCAGCATATAAGAAAATAATGAATAATCTACGTTCTACGAAAATATCATAGAGGTTTGCATCCACTTCACTTTCAGTGAAGCCCAAATCGGTGAGATAGCTATCAATATTTGTCTACCAAGCACGACGTGCTTGCTTGATACCATACATTGCTTGCTTGAGTCTGCACACATGATACTCTCAATAAAAATTCTCGAAGACTTATGGTTTCCCCATATACACATCCTCCTCAATAACTACATTGAGGAATGTCGTTTTCACATCCATCTGGTGGATCTTCCACCCCATCTGGTGCCCAACCAATGAAATAATTGATATCATGGTTGAGTACCTTGCTACATGAGCAAAGGTCTCCTCATATCCAATCCCCTCCACCTGAGAGTAGCGCTTGGCCACAAATATGGCGTTGTACTTTTATATGCTTTAGTTTGCTACATGCTTCACTTTGAATATCCATCTCAAACCCACAACTAATTTTCCTGCTTGTCTTAGGACCGTTTCCCAAACAATGTTGTTTAGAATGGATTCATACTACTCTACCATTGCATCAACCGATACAGGTTTCTCTATTGCTTCATCAAAAGAGCATGGCTCAGTCTCTACAAGCTCAAAACATTAGAGCTATGTAGCCAGCATACCAATTTGGTGACCTTGTCTTCCTGCATTGATTTGAATGAGAACCCACATTCTCCCTCACATCCTGCATACTTATCTCAACATCCCTGGTACTTTTATTGCCTTCTCTAGATGGTTCTACTTGAGTGGCTATCTCCACTCTCTTCTCCTCAATTTTTGGTTGCTCCATAAATTCTCGAGGTTCCTCCTTTAGACATAGGAGCTCCTCTTCTGGTGGGATCTAAATCTACCTTGGAAGAAAGAACTGCATGGCTTCACCTTCATCAAATTTTACATCCCTTCTGAAAACTCTCATTTTGAGGGATGGGAAATACGCACGGTAGTTGTGGGGAGTTTCTATGTAACCAACAAATACAACCAATTCTATTGTTGCCTATAACCTTTTCCTTAATTCTTTGGAGACATGTTAATAAACAAAGGATCCAAAGATCCTGAAGTGTGACACATCTGAATTTCTTCTCGACAAAGCCTCCTTAGTGTAATCCCACCAAGAACCCAATGAGGATTCCTATTCTACAAATAGAGTATTTTGTTGCATGCCATGGGCCCACAAATGCAGACATATGCCCTGATCATGCTGTAGAAATTTTGAATAATATGACACATATTCAACAGAGATTATCCTGATCATACAATTTAAGCGGAACATGTATAATACATAATCTCCTCTACATTGATCATCAAATTACAGAAGCAGAAACATCCACAGGCACACATAGAAGCATCAATCAAACTCATAAACACAGTATGTATCCCGGGGAAAGCATCTTGCTAAAAACCCCACACTATCTGTATATTATATTGATTGAATCATGTAACAATACAAAGCATAATACTTCTCACAAGTATCTCCACCTGTTACACACAATACAGCTCAGATTTGATCTCCAAATCTCTCCCGCTGCTTGCCTGCCTCCACTGCTCAAACCTGCTCGAGTACTGATGAGAATAGCTTCCCAAACTCGATTTTACACTGCAAAATAGTCACCCACACTATGTTGGACGTGAGCAACAGCTATAATATCATGAAGATACGTGAGCAAACTCATTGGCATACTCAATCCTTTGATTGTGCAAATCATCATGCACAGCTATAGTCACAACTGATAGCAATCTGATCCTCTAACACCTGTCCCTGCTGAACTGAACATGCACTGACATGCAACTGAGTTAACTGATGTATTCTATAGTTGCATTATGAGTTAATAACTTGTGAATTAATTAATAACTAATTCACCCAACTCATCTTTAGTCTATTGATCAGTTAGACTAAATACAACCAGTTTAACAAAGCTAAACTGAACACAACTCCATCAACTGTACCTCCAGTCCACTAAACTCAACTCACTTGAGTTCTAACTGAAGTCATGCATGCAACAACTCAACTGACTCATAAGAAAAACGAATTTCCTTCTGACAGCTGCATGTGCCACTTCCGTAGCTCAAACTGAAGTGCTCCAAGAGAATAAGATTAAGTTTATAGTCCAAATATTATTGTGAGATAATAATATTTGACTTTTCTATTTTTGACTTTGATCACTCACACTGTGATCACTCACACTGTAATCACTCACACTGTGATCACTCACACTTTCATCAAAAATAGAAGTCCATCTATTTTTCCCAACTTGATCAATCATCCATAGACATGATCCATATGTCTAAAAATAGACATAGTCTAAAAATAGACTTGCGCCAAAAATAGCCTGCGGGCCCACTTAGTGAAGGCGACTCTTTTCACTAAGCTCCATCATCTTGTTGCACTCTCAACAAGCATTTCTTGTTGCACACTTTTCAACACTCCCTCTCAACAAGAAAGGCTTCCTCTCAAACCCGATCCTGTAACTCTGGAATGTTCTCCATGCAACACATTTGGCCGGTCCACTTGCTCTGTCATCAAAGTCTCTGACTGCTATTGCCTCTGTCAACTGAAACTCTACATCTCTGTGCTCTTCAGTATCTGACTGCTCTAGCCTCTGTCACTCTGATCTCTGACTGCATCCGTGCTGCTGCTGGTTCTATCTCCCAGCATTGCATCCGCACTGCACCTCCCAACTGACCTCCCTGTTGGGATAGAAACATCCTCTGATGTTGAAGCTCTACCTGCTGCTGACAAGTGCTCCCTCTCTGACATCTGCGCTACTGCAACATCTCCATGCATCTCGCACCATTGCACACCTCTCTGTGCCACCTAGCACTGTGCAAAACACTTGTGCCTCTCGCATTGCTACAGCCTGCTAGCTATGCGCTGTCCAGGGATTCCCTGCACTGTCGCTCTCTCTGCCACTCCATTCGCATCTGTCTCTACCCAATCAGTCAGTTTCTGCTACTACACATTGGGGCTCCCGTAGCAAGGTCTCATCCAAGAGGTTGGGTACCTCAAGGATCCTGCCCCTCCTCCTTGGGACAATCAATCCACATCACCCCACCTCCTTCCTGGAGGTATGGCTGCATGCGATCCCTCAGCCCACCTGGCTTGAAGTTTCCCCCTACTGGAGGTCTCTGGATGAGTAGATGTCTCTACTCGATCTCCTCTCAGCTTCCCCTGTTGTGGCTCCTCCACAATCTCCTGAAGCTGCTGCACCAATCGTGGCTCCTCCACAATCGTCTGAGACTTCTTCTGGCTCTGCATGTTGAGAGGTAATATACGCTCCCTCTCAACCACCAAGTCTCCATCAGTTGCCTTGCTGCTCAAGGCTTTTCATGCATCTTGAACCTCAAGAGCATACAGGTTCTTGACCCGTGAACCAATCTGCTTCACCTGTCTAGTGATGATGTGTCTAAGGAAAACCTTTCCCTTAGTAAAGACCACATCATATCCTCTGTCTTCCAACATCGCGATCGACACCAAGTTTCTCTTCAGTCCTGGTACATACTTGACATCGGTCAAGGTAAGGCGAGCTCCATGCTCCCTCTGAAAAATAACCGTGCCTACACCTGAGACACTATACTTCTCATCATTACCCATCCCTATGAGTATCTGGAGATCTTTCTCCTCCAAAGTACTGAACAAACTTTTGTCACCGGTCATGTGGAAAGAAGCTCCACTGTCAAGAAACCAACCACTTCCCATCATGGATGAAACCATGCATGCGAATAGTGTGAAGTCCAACTCAAACTGTGAAGCAAGTGAGGCTGCCTCACCTTCAGATCCTTCCCCGGATCCCTTCTTGGACTTCTTCTTTGGGCAATTAGTAGCATAATGACCCAACTCATGACAACGAAAGCATCTCACCTTCGCCTTGTCAACCTTCTTCCCATCATTGGAAGAACTGGATTCGGAAAGAGAAACCTTCTCCTTCCCCTTCTTCACCTTACTCGCTAAGGCACAGTTCTCCTCATCCTGCATGGATGAAGAACCGTCTCTGGTGCTCCGTCTAATCTCCTCCTGCATCAAATCCGACCATAGTCGTTCCCAATTTGGCAGTTTCTCCCTTCCATTCACGGAGTCCTGGTAGCTATGCCAACTCTTCGAAAGGTCAAGGTGTCCTAGACTCACCATCCTCATCATCAACAGTAACCCCCACACTTCCCAGCTCATCTCGACACTGAGTGAACCTCGTGAGATACTGGGGCATACTATCTCCATTCTCGAACTGAATGTTTCTGAGTTTTATCTCTTGCTTTGGAATTAAATTCGAATTCCACCAACAAAAACTCAACTGCTTCCGATCTAGAATTCGTGAGTACAAAATATTTCTCGTACAGAGATTGACTGTATGGGCTTTCACCGGATATTTCACCTTCCAAAGGAAGGATGAATCCAGAGGCTACCTGGCCCAATTACAGGCTCTGCCTAGAGAAATAGAATGTAAACACTTCCTGAATAGTAGATCTGATGATCAATCCTCGCTTGATATCCTGTAAAAATCTCTTCTACAAATCAAGCAGCTCTGATACCATGTAGAAACTTTTTCTACAAATCAAGCAGCTCTGATACCATGTAGAAATTTTGAATAATATGACACATATTCAACAGAGATTATCCTGATCATACAATTTAAGCGGAACATGTATAATACATAATCTCCTCTACGTTGATCATCAAATTACAGAAGCAGAAACATCCACAGGCACACATAGAAGCATCAATCAAACTCATAAACACAGTATGTATCCCGGGGAAAGCATCTTGCTAAAAACCCCACACTATCTGTATATTATATTGATTGAATCATGTAACAATACAAAGCATAATACTTCTCACAAGTATCTCCACCTGTTACACACAATACAGCTCAGATTTGATCTCCAAATCTCTCCCGCTGCTTGCCTGCCTCCACTGCTCAAACCTGCTCGAGTACTGATGAGAATAGCTTCCCAAACTCGATTTTACACTGCAAAATAGTCACCCACACTATGTTGGACGTGAGCAACAGCTATAATATCATGAAGATACGTGAGCAAACTCATTGGCATACTCAATCCTTTGATTGTGCAAATCATCATGCACAGCTATAGTCACAACTGATAGCAATCTGATCCTCTAACACCTGTCCCTGCTGAACTGAACATGCACTGACATGCAACTGAGTTAACTAATGTATTCTATAGTTGCATTATGAGTTAATAACTTGTGAATTAATTAATAACTAATTCACCCAACTCATCTTTAGTCTATTGATCAGTTAGACTAAATACAACCAGTTTAACAAAGCTAAACTGAACACAACTCCATCAACTGTACCTCCAATCCACTAAACTCAACTCACTTGAGTTCTAACTGAAGTCATGCATGCAACAACTCAACTGACTCATAAGAAAAATGAATTTCCTTTTGACAGCTGCATGTGCCACTTCCGTAGCTCAAACTGAAGTGCTCCAAGAGAATAAGATTAAGTTTATAGTCCAAATATTATTGTGAGATAATAATATTTGACTTTTCTATTTTTGACTTTGATCACTCACACTGTGATCACTCACACTGTAATCACTCACACTGTGATCACTCACACTTTCATCAAAAATAGAAGTCCATCTATTTTTCCCAACTTGATCAATCATCCATAGACATGATCCATATGTCTAAAAATAGACATAGTCTAAAAATAGACTTGCGCCAAAAATAGCCTGCGGGCCCACTTAGTGAAGGCGACTCTTTTCACTAAGCTCCATCATCTTGTTGCACTCTCAACAAGCATTTCTTGTTGCACACTTTTCAACACATGCAACATCGCCCTTGTTTCTCCCAAATGGTGTGGTTCTTTCTCTCACCCTCCCCATTTTGTTGTGGGTTGTGGGGTGCTATCAACTCTTGTCAAATGTGTTATTTTGCACAAAAAAAAATATTCATTCAACACGTAGTCACCTCCATTATCTCCCTTGAGAGCCTTCACCTTCTTTCTCATTTATTTCTCAACCAAATATTTGAACTCAACAAATTTGGAGAATGTCTCATCCCTATTTCGCATGAAGAAGATCCAACACTTCCATGAGAATTAATCAATAAAAATGACAAAATATTTGTGCCTTCTAGTGGAGGCTATCGAGTAAGGTCCACATACGTCAAAGTGAATCCTTTCAAGGATTGCATGCGATTTTCTATCCCAATCATGGATGGTTGTTTCTGTGTACTTACCTAAGGTACACCTTTTACATGTTTCCTACTACTCTAGTGCTACTTTGGGGAGGCATGTGGGTATCTATTGCATGATATTCAAAGCGCCATGATGAAAATGGCCAAGTTTTCTATGCCAAATTTCACTGACAACACGGCTCTGCATGTTCTCTGCCTTTGTGCTAAATGTAGCACAATCCTCCACATCTAGCTTATACATCTTCTTCACATGAACCCGATCTGATTCACATGCCTTACGGATATGTGTATTAGGAATTCTTTCCCTTTGCTGAAGATCACATCATAACCATGTTATTCCAAAACTGCAATGGAGACGAAAAAAAATTTTAGACCCAGAACAAACATCACATCCTTGAGTCTAAGAGGGGAGTCTGACTCCCTCTGAAAGGTGACTGTACCAATCCCAATCACGTTGTACCTTCCATCATCTCCCATAGTGATGTGCATATGGAGATATTTTTACTCCAAATGACTGAAAAATTCTCTATTCCATGTCATGTGGAAAGAGGAACCACTGTCCAAGCACCACACACTACCCATCACTATGTCGGTTGTTGGGTGTAGTATAGGGCTTATAAATGTACCAACATTTAATTTGTCAATCTAGAAAGTTCGTGAACTTTGAGGCACAGCACTGGAAATGCCAAAGAGAGTCCCTAGCAACCTGCAAAACAAATTCTAGTCCAACTTGCACAATAAATGAAATCCTGCACTAAAAAGTGAACTTGAGAAAACATCCATCTAGACAATGAAAATCATGCGGGAAATAAAAGGAAATCATGTACTATTTAAAAATGCAAAAGGAAATTCTATGTACGAGCACACAAAAGGGAAATTACAACTGGAAACCAAGTAGTGCTGGCACAATATCAAAAAGACTACAAATGCTAGAATAAATTCATGAGAAAATAAAAAATGATTATGCCTGCACTAATTATACTGCATCTACCTTTGTGTAAAAGAAATCTTTGGAAAAATTTACTATGTAAATAAACCTATGAAAGAAATGGATTTAATATTGATTCTCTCACCTTCCTTGTCCCTAGAAATAAATCTTGATTGTCCAGAAGTTTAAAGGAAACTATAATGGAAAATAAACATTATCTATTTTTGAACATGAGGTAGTTTTGTTGTCAGCTTTGCAAGCATCATGATTTAAAATGACAGAAATATATATGTGATCTCTGATTCTGAGTAACATATGGTTTCTTGTAAGCATAGATTGAATGAATGCATTAATACCTTGAAACCGTGAACACTCAAGTCAATCTCAGGTTTTGGAATATAAATTAAATGGATCTAAATCATTTCAATGGTTTCAAGTTACACATTATAGCTCATAAAGGCAGAGTGTTAATGCATAAGCCGATCTTGTAAATTCAGATGTTTTGGAGGGACACAATCCTTATTTGATATAAATATGTGTTTCGAGTGCAGGAACAATTCTTAATTCAGAAAACCAAATCAATCTTTCAGCGAAAGGAAAACATTTCAGAAGATTTAATAACGCCAAATTGAAGAAGGAAAGAGACTGGAAATAGTTAAATCTTTCACACAACAAATAATAATTTAAATGTTATTTAATCTAAAAAAATGTAGAGCGGTGTCAAGCTGATCTGGCGGCCAACCCAGCCAGCTCACACCCTCTATTAGCGACCTGGTTCATGCAGAGGTTAAAACCATGAGATGCACAAAATAAATAAACAGAGCATGGCTATAAATACTTTAATTAATTCTTGAAAACATAGGCTTTACATCATGAGGAAACACTTAACTCTAGTGAATAAGAGGAGCGATCCATAGGTTATAATTGCGTAATGCTACATTGGGATTGACTCCTCCCTTCCATGCATTCCTTTTGTGCCTGTGCATGTCCCTGCCTCTATGCATCTATATCTATCGGCGGATTGATTCACTGACTAACCTCCCAGTTCCAGGCCTAAGATTATATATAGGCATCACATTACAATTTGGGGCTTTTAACAGCCAATTGAAATATAGGAGGGCAGATCATCGATCTCAACAATTTGCAGGAATAAAATTAGTTTTGCAACTAAATGTCAAAATAGGTAAATTGTTCCTCTTTTCCTGGAATGGTGATATTACTGGAAAGTGTGATTTGACTTCTCTCTTCTTCTCTTCATGATGATGAACTATTCATAGGATTATCACTCAAAGGGACAAATTTTATCAGACACTTTAGAATATCAATATCGTGTGCTCTACATCCACGAGATTTTCCATCATCTGTTCGAACGCATCCAAGTCACTCCACCACGATGGTATGCATGGGGATTCTAAAAGCATAACTTCCTACTTTGATTCCCCCAAAATAGAAACAACGAACCCACAACCAGATACCTTTTGGGTCTGCCTTTCACTGTAATGCATGATCTAATTTCTCGCTTAATGTATAGAAATAACAAATTAAACAGTAGTGGCATCAAAATAACCAATACAAAGAAGAAGAACATTAATATTAGATCTATCCTCTGGATCAGGAGGATAACTCTATTGAGAATGAGAAAACAAAATGTGCATATGCCAGAAAGGTACACGTGTAAGACCTACACAATAATGACAATGGATCGTGGACCTCTTAGTACATAAATAACTGCAAGTAATCAAATCTGTCTCTTGCATTAAATTTCATAGGAAGTGAATCCACTCTTTCCTTTATCATAGGTCAATTTACATTCACCAGTCTCAACATTCCAAAACTTAACAACCTCCTCAATACAACATGTAAGCATCGGTTTATCATCAGGGCTCCAAGCAACAAATGAAATTGGTTTATGGTGTACACTTAATCTATGTTTCATGGAGAAGGAATCCACTTCAGTTATCTCCCAAATTATTGCAGAACCATCTTTTGATGTGGAAGCCAAATACTTCCCATTGTTTGAAAACTGTAGAAACCACACTTCATTTTTATGTGACTCTAACACCTGTAATGTCATTTTAGGAATTTGATCTCATCCATATTGATAATCATTATATAGAGAAAGGGTTGGATCCGAGGAGTTGTGAAAAATGCATGCTTCTCGTTGCACATTAATGGCCTTCTCCACTAGATGTTCCAGCCTCTTTTTCGGGATCATTATAGAAGGTGGTAATAATTATTGAAAAAATTTCATCTATTGACTGGACTTTGAATTCCACTCTTTGAATATCTAAGCTCCTCGCATTGTGAAGGAAACACAATGCGAGATGTTATCCACGGAGAATGGTATCTGATGCTGCAACAACCAACTCCCTTCTATATTTGGAGGCAAACATGCTTTTAACTTTTTCTAATTCTGACAAATCATATTGGAGCAATATAACATAACTATACACATCCTTTAGTGTAGGAACGTGAGTGTAGTCCAGAAACTCTTCTGAATGCAGGAAGCCCACTGTAACTAGTGTAGGAATCCCAATTGTTACAAGAATCTATTGCATGGTACAGGAACATGGTGCAAGAACCTACTACATTGTCCAGGAAGATAAATCCAATTCCAAAGCCTCTATAAAGGCATGATCGAACCAGTTTTAAACCTGCAACATACAAACCTTTTTTAATAATGTTTTAGTGCTGATAAAATAAGGGAATAACAAATACTTGCAACAATAATCATTTAACCAACAACAGCATGAGAGATTTCGAGTAAAAATAAGACAAAACAGAGGCCCAACATCCCCCCATGCTGACCATCTTGCATGTCCTCATGCAAGGAAATCTTCTACTAGCACTCCCTTTCAAAAAAAAAAAAAACATTTATAGGCACTTGTAATGATGTTCCTACATTTATGCGTGATCACATTTCCTAAACTTGATAAAGCTTGCTCTAAAAAACAGAGTGTTTGTTGGACTCCTTATTTGTTTAGACTGATTTCATGAAGATCTAAAACAAAGGCTGCCATAGAAATACTAAGTTGTAAGCATGGTGTTATGACTCGAATAAAATAGTTAGCTTTTAAAATTTCCAAAAAAATATCTTGGAGGCATCCCTAATCAAAAGTTACACTTTAAAGTCCTCATTGCAAATATGAGTGACATGATCTAAAATCCATATTGTCAAAGGTAGACATAGTAATAGCTTCCCACGATGACCATTTTACCATTATCCATGTATAGTTGAAGCTCCTCTTGTCTGGGCACAGCGAATTACCTTCACTAAGGGTCCCACATCCCTAAAAATAATTCCATAAAGATAGAACTCCAAGGTATAACAACAGAAGGATTCTCGAAGAGATTGATAATGAGTTCAGGGAAAGAAAAAACAACCAAGTAAATTATAGTTTAGAGTTAACTTTAATACCACAGGCATGGCCCTGCTGCCAACAAATGTCTATAGCCTTGACAAGGATATCTTTTAACTTCATGAAATGCTTGTGCCCCACCTATTAGATATAGGCCCAGAGTTATCTAAGAGAATTTAATCTTTTTCTCTTTTTAGAAGTTAATTGAACGCCAATGTCCTGGCTTGGTAACCTGCTAATGAGAGTGCCATTTGTTGGCATTATGATATAGGTGTTGTCCTTGATGGCAACTAACTCAGATGAAATTTCACAGTGTAGTAGGTCAACAGCAAATGATTACATATCAGACTCCAAAGAATGAAGAAAGAGAGGTATACGCTGGTTCCCCTTGTCCAAGGCATGTATACACACGGTTTAACAGAACAAAAGTAGCGTATAACGTATACATGCACTTTCACAGGAGGAAAAGTGCGTACATGTTGGAAAACCAAGTTTTTGGTCGAAGGTATTTGATCCAAGGTATTTTGGTCCAAGGTAATTAGTGTGAGGCATTTGGCCCAAGGTATTGAACTTAGGTATTAGGTCCAAGGTATTGGTCCCAAGTGGTTTTGGTCCAAGGTATTGAGAAAGGCCTAAGAGTATATAAGGAGGAGAAGATCATTATGCCATGGTGTGCAAGCAATGAGATTCTAAGGATTACTTCTATCTGAAGTATATATTATGTTGCAGAGTTATGTTTGGGACTGGATCTGAAATTTTCATGTGCACCTTGAGCTCAACAATGGATCAGGAATCATGAGACTTGAAATGACTTATTCTTGAATGATCTGATATTGGTTGAGACCAGATCTAATGTTTTGCACCCGTTCTACTTGTTATCTATCATGATCTGGGTTTGTCTGAAGTCTGAAATTGTAGCCAATTTCTGAGTCAAAATTTTCATATCTGTACACAAGTTCATCTCAGCCAAAGCGCGTGTACACGCAAGTTTGACTCTTTCAAGTAGCGTATACAAAAAGAAAAACTTATGTTCAGATCAGACTGATCTATCTGATCAAATTATGTTGTTTTACTGTTCTCTGTCAGACTGATCTATCTTCAGAATGTCACTGTGGTACAGTCTGTGGTTCAGAAGTTTATGATTCAGTATATTTAGAGATATACGGAGGTTGGGTTAAAGGAAGTAGCATATACACATAGGTTGGGTTCAACCAAGTAGCGTATACACTCTAATGCATGATTTTTGAGGTTACAGCTGGTTATGGATGATGATGCAGGGTTCTGGGTTTAGCACAATGTTCTGGTGTCAGTGATCTGATTGTTTAGATTAATTGAATATTTGTTAATGCAGTTTAAGTTTAAAATACTTTGATGGGTCCAGTGTGAAAATTTGATGAAACGTGGCCTTCAGCTTGTGGTGTTGTGATCCGAGAGTATCCAATCTGAAAAGTCATGAAACGTGGTCCCTAGTGGAAGAGTGGAGTTTTTTGTAGGCTGGCACCTACGTACTAGTAAACATATTGGCTAGTACAAGAGCTAGGGGGTTGTAGCTCCCTTCCAGCAGAATTTGGAAAACAAGAGAAGGTTGTAACCTTCTGCAGGTAGAAGCCTGCATAATGGTATGAGTCTACACCAGTAAAAGATTGTAATCAGATTTTCTTATTTTTAAAAGAAAATAGAGACAACAACAGCAGGTGGTTTTTACCCACATTGGGTTTCCTCATTAAATCTTGGTGTTCACGTGTGTTGCTTATGTGTGTTCCTTTATTATGCTTTTACTCCATTGTCTAATATATCTCTGATATAATGATTTAATCTCAACACATGATAAATTGTCTAAATCCCAAGTCCTCTACATATATGATGGTTTCTTTAAGCACAGTCGCGTGTACACGTTGGTTCACTTCACTGAAGTAGTGTATATAAATATGTTTGGGAAATAAAATTATTGATCTACTAATACTGATTCACCTCCCTCTCAGTATTATTTCCAACAATTGATATCAGAGCAGGTCCTTCAAAAGAAGCTTCATCTTTTGAAGGGAGATCCATCAACATGAGTAATCAGGAAAGCATGGGATCCATCAGACTACAAATCTTCGATGGGAGCAACTTTGTTTATTGGAAAATAAGAACCACAACCTATCTACAATCACTTGGAATGGATGTCTGGGAAATTGCGGAAGGATGATATACATTTCCAACAATAATTCTTACATATACGGCAGGTAAAAAGCAATATGAAACCAATGCCAAAGCTGTCAATAGTTTATTGGGAAGCCTGTCACAATTAGAGTTTGTCAAAGTCATGCAACTCAAATCAGCCAAAGAAATATGGAACAAAATCATTCTAGGCTATGAAGGAGACTCTCAGGTAAAACGTGTTAAGCTTCAAACTCTTAGAATTTAGTATGAAACTCTTAAGATGCATAGTGATGAAAGCATAGCTAGTTACTTCCTACGTATAGATGATGTTGTCAATTGTATGAAGAATTTTTGTGAAGAAATTAAGGAAGTTACCTTAGTTGAGAAAGTTTTGAGATGCTTGTCTACTAAATTTGAATCCAAAGTGTCTACCATAGAAGAAAAACAGGATCTACAGAATATCACTATGATGCAACTTCACGGAATCTTAACTGCCTTTGTGATGAGAAAAGGGGGACCATAAGATATGAGAGAATATGCATTCAAAGCTTCAGTAAAATAAAAGGAAGAACACAATGAATCAGGACATATTTCAGAAGAAGAAGATGAGGTAAACTTTGTCAAAAAGTTTCAATGGGGTTCTAGAAGGTTTGGAGGTAAGTTACCCTTCAAATGCTTTTCTTATGGCTGAGTCAGTCATTATGCTACCAGATGTCCTCATAAAGATAAATTTAAAAAAGGAAAGGAATATGCAAAAGGGAATAGAAAACAAGTTGTGAATAAAAGGAGTTACTATACTCATGAAGATAGCGATGGTTTATCTAATAGTGATGAAGATGAAACTAGACAAGATTACATACATCTCAAGGCTTATGACGCTGATAATTTTTGGGATGCTTTAGAAGAGGAAGACCTTCATGAAGAAATATCTAAACTCAAAATATATTTAGAAGAAAAGAATATGACTATAGATAGCTTAACATAACAACTTCTTGAAAAAGAAAAACACAATGAAAAACTAGAATGTGAAACTGTGGGTCTAAGAAAGGATCTTGAGAAAACAAAATCTCTAAATCTTAGATTTGTTAAAGGATCAGAAACTTTAAATGAAATTATCAAATTTCAGCATTCTCCTCTGATAAAGACAGGTCTTGGATATACTGAAGAAGCATCTCAATCACAGTAGCCATCAACCTCCACCAAAAGCTATCTTGATGCAGCAAACACCAGTGAACAATATGACAATCATCAGCAAAGGCATAAAGTAGATCACGAGGTAAATCAGACTCAATTTACTCTAAGGATGAATAGAAGCCACAACCAACCTTATGTAAATCATACTCAATTTTCTCTAAAGATGAATATCAATAGAAACTACAATCACCAGGTCAATAGATTCGAAAGTTGTAGGAACTTCTTTAATGGGAAATGTTTTTCATGTCATAATTTTGGACACAAAGCTACTCAATGTGTTGCTTACAAAACCATCATGACTAGAGAAGCACAAAATCAAAGGAATGTAATAGGGATCAAGAAAAGTTCCTATAATAAATTTTCTCTTCTTGAAAATGAAATAGAATACTCAATCAGTAACAACTTTTGTCATGAAGAATTTGAATGTAGGAGCAAATTTCGGTAAACATCTCAAAAGGAGAAAACTCCATTAAATCCAAAGATATGGAGAAGGAAAGAATCTCAAACAGAAATATGTGGTATAGCCTTGTATGCAAAAGGACAAGAAAATCAGTGGTACATCGACAATGGATACTCAAAACACATGACAGGTGACAAAGAAAAACTTCACTCATATAATGCCTTAGAAAAGGAAAAGAATGTCTCATTTGGAAATGACACTCCTGCTATCATAAAAGGTAAAGGCTCTGTTTTCTTGAAAGAAAAGGTTAAAGCTGGAAATGTTATGTATGTAGATGGTTTAAAGCATAACCTGTTGAGTGTTAGTCAAATGTGTGATCGAGAAAATGAAGTGGTGTTTCGATCGAACGGATGTGTTTTTCGTGAGCTTGATACAGGAGAGATCGTGATCAAAGGTACAAGAACTCCAAACAACTTATACATACTCAAGGAAGGACAACAACAATGCTATCTAAGAAAAAATGATGAAAACTGGCTCTGGCATAGAAGATTGGGACATCTAAGCTTTTCGCAAGGAAGAAAAGCATGTAGATTCAAGGTCATTCATGATCTTCTAGATATCAACATCCAAAAAAATACAATATGAAAACCATGTCAAATATGCAAGCAAACCAGATTTCACTTCATGGAAAAGGAAGGGTCAGCTAGTAAGCTTCTTGAACTTGTCCATACTGATTTATGTGGACCGTCAAGGAAAAAGTCACCTCGTGGAGAAGAATACTTTATTTTATTCATTGATGATTTTTCCAGGATGTGTTGGATAGGTCTTCTAAAGCATAAAGATGAAGCTTTTGAAAAGTTCCAAGCCTTCAAAGCTTTGGTTGAAAATGAATCAGATCGCAAAATCAAATGCCTCAGATCTGATTGAGGAGGGGAATTTACCTCGAATGAATTATTTGACTTTTTTGAACAACCTAGAATAAAAGGAAATTCTCCACCGTAAGGACTCCTCAAAAAAATGGTGTGGTTGAAAGGATGAACAGAACAGTTCAACAAATGGCTTGAGCTATGCTATATGAATCTGGAACTCCTGCAATCTTCTGGGGTTAAGCTGCATTCACTACTGTAACTATTCTCAACCAAGCAAATGTTTGGGTAAACAAAACTCAAACTCCACATGAACTTTGGTATTGTAAGACTCTACTATCAAATATTTTAAAGTTTTTGGAAGAAAATGTTATACCAAAAGGACTAATGAAAAACTTGGTAAGTTTGAACCCAGAGCAGATGAAGGTATTCTTCTTGGTTATTCTTCTAGAAGTAAAGGATATAAATGTTATAATAAAAGACTTGGAAAAATTCTTGAAAGCATTGATGTTGTAGTTGATGAAGCATGCAAAAATCCAAAATAGATAGAATCAATAGAAGATTATGACAATGAAGAAGATGGGGATTATTTTCCCACATCAAATCAAAATCATATTGAGGAAGAAACCAATGAAGCACCAGAAGAAGAGATAATGGTATAAGAAAAGAATCTATCCAGGTATGTTCAGAAAAATCATCCAGAAACTCAAATTTTAGGGGAAAAAGAGGCAGGTGTATAGACAAGAAGAACTATTACAGGGACCTCAAGCTATCTAGCAAAACTATCCTCCACGGAACCTCAAAATGTAAAAGAAGCATGCAAAGATGAATGTTGGGTCAAGGCCATGGATGAAGAACTTGAGAAAATTGAAAAAAATGATACTTGGGAATTAGTTCCTAGACCTCATGATAAAAATATTATAAGAACTAAATGGATATTCAAAAACAAGCTGAAAGAAAATGGAGAAGTCATTAGAAACAAGGCTAGACTCGTTTATAAAGGGTATGCTCAACAAGAAGGTATATATTTTGAAGAAATTTTTGCACCTGTGGCTAGACTTGAAGCCATAAGGATGTTTCTTTCTCTTTCTAGCTTTCAAAAATTCAAAGTATACCAAATGGATGTAAAATTAGTCTTCCTAAATGGAGATTTAGAAGAAGAAGTTTATACTGAATAGCCAGAAGGATTCATTCTTGGAAATGATGCAAAACTTGTTTGTAGACTCAAAAAGGACCTCTATGGTCTGAAATAGGCTCCAAGGGCATGGTATTACTACCTTGACAAATATCTACGCCAACAAGGTTTTACAAAAGGTTCAGCAGATAGCAATATATATACAAAGATTGAAACTGATAAATTGCTAATTATTATTGTTTATGTTGATCATATCATTTTTGGTAGCAATGAAGAATCCATGAGTCAGAATTTTGCTTCAGTAATGCAACAAGAATTTGAAATGTCCTTACTTGGTGAACTTACCTATTTTCTTGGTCTACAAGTTCAACAAAATAAATATGGTATTTTTCTTTCACAAACCAAATATCTCAGACAGATCTTGAAAAGGTACGGAATGGAAGATTCTAAACCTGTATGTACCCCAATGGTAACAGGATGTAGTCTCAGCTCAAATTATGAATCAGAAGTAGTACATCAACCAACTTACAAATCCATGATTAAAAATCTACTTTATCTAATAGGTACCTGACCTAACATCATGCATGCAATAGGAATAGTTGGAAGATTCCAAGCAAATCCAAAGGAATGACACCTTCAAGCAGTCAAAATAATTTTCAAATATCTTCAAGGAACTCAGGACTTTGGTTTATGGTATCTTAGAGATGCAAATCTTACTCTTCATGCATATACAGATGCAGATTGGCCAGGAAGTGTTGATGACAAAAAAATCACTAGTGGTGGTGCATTCTATATGTGTTTCAGGTTAGTGTCTTGGTTCAGCAAGAAATAAAGTTCAATTTCTTTATCTACAGCTGCAGCAGAATATGTGGTTGTTGCATCTTGCTGCACATAACTACTTTGGATGATGCAAACCTTGCAAGACATTCAGATTACATATACTCCACCCATCTCCATTCTAGGTGATAATATAAGTGCCATCAATATTTCAAAAAATCCAGTCATGCAATCCAAGGCCAAGCACATACCCATCAAATACCATTTTATACATGAATAAGTGCTTGAACAAAATGTCAAATTGGAGTATTTTCCCTCCAAAGAACAAGTTGCTGACATATTCACTAAACCACTACCCAAAGAAACATTTGAATATCTTAAACAAATTTCTGGGAGTAATTGCTTCATCATCCTGCTATTAAATATAATTTTTTCAGAGAAAGGTTATTATACACATGTTTCATGAAGTTTAGTCACGTACACACGTGGGTTTCTGTGGGTCAAGGAGCGTATATGTTTTTCAGAAAACGAAAACTGTGGGGCATGCGCTGATATGGATGCTCTGTCTGATGTTGATGATTACAGTCTATTGATATGATTTCTTAATTAATTTTTATCTAACTAACAAATATGCCTTGATCATTGACCTATTAACAATTCATAGGTAACATCGGTTTAGGGGGAGCATTAGCCTTTACTCACATTCTGCATTGTTGGCATTATGGTTGCTAAGTCTAGCTATGGCTTTAGATATTTATACCTTTTGTTGCTTAAGTCATGTAAAAGTCTAGGGTGTGATATGTCTTCTCATACATTTGAATGAGTCCTATTGGACAAATGATTTAATTTGTATCCCCACTTTGCATGAGGTGGATGTTGTAATTGTATTTTTGTCATGTATAAACAATTGGTATATCCCCACTTGGTTGAGTGGATGAGTCAAATTTGGTATATCCCCACTTGGTTGTGGGATGAATGTATGTATGAGTCATTGGTGATAGGAAAGTCATACTCACATACTTGAGTTATAGAGTCATGTTATTCTTTTGGAGAATATTTTTGCAGACTCTACTTGTGCTCAAGGGGACCATGGATGGTTCCAGTGCATCTTAGCATGTACAAAGGGGAGCTCAATCAGACAATTCAGCATGTACTTAGGGGGAGCATCGACAACATAGGGGAGAGAATATCTTGGTCCGCTCTTTGCCCTTGATGTCAAAGGGGGAGAGTATCTTGGTGTTGTTGTTTCCATCAACTCCAAAGGGGCAGATTTTTGGCATTATGATATAGGTGTTGTCCTTGATAGCAACTCACTCAGATGACAGTTCACAGTGTAGCATGTCAACAGCAAAGGATTACAGATCAGACTCCAAAGAATGAATAAAGTGAGGTATACACTGGTTCACTTTGTCCAAGGCGCATATACACATGTTTTAATAGAAACAAAGTAGTGTATAAAGTATACAGGCACTTTCATAGGAGGAAAAGTGTGTACATGCTGGAAAACCATGTTTTTGGTCCAATGTATTTTGGTCCAAGATAATTGGTCCGGGGCATTTGGTCCAAGGTATTGACCCTAGGTATTGGGTCCAAGGTATTTGTCCTAAGTGGTTTTGGTCCAAGGTATTGAGAAAGGCCTAAGAGTATATAAGGAGGAGAAGATTCTTAGGCCATGGTGTGCAAGCAATGAGATTCTAAGGAATACTTCTATCTGAAGCATATATTATGTTGCAGGGTTATGTTTGGGACTGGATCTAAAATTTTCATGTGCACCTTGAGTTCAACATTAGATCAGGAATCATGAGACCTCAAATGACTTATTCTTGAATGATCTGATATTGGTTGAGACTAGATCTAATGTTTTGCGCCCGTTCTACTTGTTATCTATCATGATCTGGGTTTGTCTGAAGTCTGAAATTGCAGCAAATTTCTGAGTCAAAATTTGCATATCTGTACAAAAGTTCGTCTCAGCCAAAGCACGTGTACACGCAAGTTTGACTCTTTCATGTAGCGTATACAAAAAGAAAAACTTATGTTTAGATCTGACTGATCCATCTGATCAAATTCTATTTTTTTACTGTTGTTTTTCAGTGAAGTCCTCTTAAATCTGAACGTATAATTGTTGCATAAGGAAATTGAGTTTGATTGATTGATTGAGAAGGAAGGGTAATCCTTGCTGCTATCTATTTTGAACTCTGTAATATGAAAATAGATCTTCCGAATGTCACTGATTGGTACAGTCTATGGTTCAGAAGTTTATGATTCAGTATCTTTAAAGATATATGCAGGTTGGGTTAAAGGAAGTAGCATATACAAGTAGGTTGCATTCAACCAAGTAGCGTATACACTCTAATGCATGATTTTTGAGGTTACAACTGGTTCTGGATGATGATGCAGGGTTCTGGGTTCAACACAATGTTCTGGTCTCAGTGATCTGATTGTTCAGATTAACTAAATATTGGTTGATGCAGTTTAAGTTTAAAAAACTTTGATGGGTCCATTGTGAAACTTTGATCAAACATGGCCTTCAGCTTTTGGTATTGTGATCCGGGAGCATCTAGTCTGAAAATTCATGAAACGTGGTCCCTAGTGGAAGAGTGGAGTTTTTTGTGGGCTGGCACTTACGTACTAGTAAAAATATTGGCTAGTACAAGAGCTAGGGGGTTGTAGCTTCCTTCCAGCAGAAGCTGGAAAATGAGAGAAGGTTGTAACCTTCTGCAGGTAGAAGCCTGCATATTGGTATGAGTTTGCACCAGTACAAGATTGTAAACAGATTTTATTATTATTAAAAGAAGACAGAGATGACAGGAGTAGGTGGTTTTTACCCACATTGGGTTTCCACCTTAAATCTTGGTATTCATGTGTGTTGCTTATGTGTGATGCTTTATTCTTCTTTTACTGCATTGTCTAATAAATCTATGATATACTGGTTTAAGCTCAACACATGATAAACTTTCTAAATCACAAGTTCTCTGCATATACCCGGGTTTCTTTAAGCACAGTCACGTGTACACGCTAGTTCACTTCACTGAAGTAGCGTATATAAATCTATTTGGGAAATAAAATTATCGATATGATAATACTGATTCACTCCCCTCTCATTATTATTTCCAACACCATTCATAAGAACTAACAAGAATGAGCAAGCCGGCTCGTGATGAGACCTCTTGTCATCCAGCTTCTTCAATTGAAAGCCATTACCTTGACTTGGTGACTAGGGTGCTAATGTCATTCTCCTTAGAACCCATGATCATAGTAGGTTAGCTCATAATGATACCTCATATCCCTCAATTAATTCGTTTATGTTTAAAGCAAAAACTTTGGTTATGATTAACCTCATATATGTTACTTAATAGGTGTGGAAGCAAATCTACTCCTTAAGAGTGCAGGATGGCATGAAAAGTTTTTAATTACTATTCTGTAATGGGTGGTCTTGCTACCTTAAAGACTTATTTTAAAAAACATCTGAGATAATGCCTAAAAAAGATTCCTTAAGTGGTCATGTCAGGGTTCTTTATGAAAGCTTATTAAAGTTTTGTAGGCATGATCCACCATAGGAGGTTTTTCACTGGTCCCTTCGAAGAGGAACTTGAAAATTTTTTCTGGATGATAGTTTGTTTGAATAGGATATAAGTATTATATGTAACTTATAACAATACCCTTCATTGATAGACGGATCAACAATCAAAGTCGCTTTAAAATATGAGGCATTAAGTGTGAAATTCTTCTGACAAGTCTTACCATGAGAGTTCATAATAAAAATCTCAAAAGTTATGCTTTTAGGGAATCACAAGTTCAAGAGAATTGTTATACATCCTTATTGATTATTCTCATATTACCCTACCCTATTTTTAAAGAAGGAAATATCACCTTTAGGTGTAGGCGTACTTCCAATGAAGCCATGTGCATAACAAAATGCTGATTATACTCACAATTAGTTTTAAATAATAGACTTCAAGACATACCAAAGTGTGAGAAACCAATTACTTTAACTGACATGGTACCAAGAGTTTCTGAATGATGAGGAAATAAGGTGGCTTGATTACTGCTCGAAACTAGGATTCAATGGAATCCACATATGTATGATTCTCTAACTGATGCAAGTCTTCCACAATTTGGTAGTCACTCTCCTAGAGGCACAAAGAATCTGGTGAAAGGCAAAAGATAACTCCCTCAAGTTCAGGCTTAAATATTTGATTTTTAAATTGACAAGAATGGTTGAGAGAGATTCTAGGGTTTTCAGCTTCAAAAACATTTTTAGAACATGTTCCAATGAAAGATTGCTCCTCTGGTTGTCTTTGAATTATATCTTCCTTGGGTAAATGTTTTGCAGTAATGGGGGAGGTTTCCAAATTCATTCCTTTTCCCAACATGGAATATGTAAAATTTTGTTCGATAGCAGGAAGAATAGGTGTTTCAAACTGTTGTGCAACCTGATGGTTTAGATTAGGGTTTAGGACATGGTTTGGACTAGGGTTTTGGTTAAGGCTTGGACTATGATTTGGATTTGGATTGGGACTAAGCTTGGACTAGGGTTAGTAGTAGGTTTTGGATTAAGACTAAGGTTAGGTCTAGGGTATGGATTAGGGTATGGACTAGGGTTAGGGTATGGATTAGGGTTTGGGTTAGGACTAGGGTATGGATTAGGGCTAGGGTATGGATTAAGGCTAGGATAAGGGTATGGACTAGGGTTAGAGTATGGATATGGGTATGGACTAGGTTTGGGGAAAGGATTAGGGTAAGGTTTCACATGCAGCTAGGACCATGGAGGAGGATGACTTGATGTTGCATTGGAAAGAAATTGTGGTTGTTGTTGATGTTCAAGTGATTGAATTTGCATGGGAGATTTCCCTAGAGAGAAGGATCCAAACAATTATTGAGGCCATGGAGATATGTGGCTCGGGGATGAGGGCCAAGGAGAGGGCCACTACTGCCATGAAGCAGGGTGTTCAATTGGAGGAGGATTAAAACTTTGCCATGAAATTGTAGGATTGTAAACATTTTGAGGAACCTGCTCAGGATAATAAACAGTATTCCAAGTATCAAATGGTGATGGGTCTTGAGTTATACTTTGTAGTCGATTCGATTCCTTACTTGATTTCTCGAGTGCCTTTAGTAATCCTGGTAGTGCTAGGTAATGTTCTCTTATACGATCCTCTTCATAGATTTTGCAAACTTTCAGGATACTGAGTGGACACTTTCTAAGGAAGTGTTTCTTTCTGTAGTTGGTGCAAAAGGTAAGCAGTGGTTTGTCATCCTTCTCCTGCACTTCCTGCAAATCATCTAATTTTGAAATCAAAGGTTTAATAATATCATTCTTACATTCAATAAAAATAATAAATTTTTCACTTGTCAATTCTTCATTGGATGAATTGTATGTCTTTGTAGCAGCATAAAAATTCCTCATTAGATGATTCCTCAAAATACCATTTTCCTGTTTTTAACAAGCCCAACTAGTACATTCGTTAGCACATGAATGGTGTATATATATATATATATATATATATATATATATATATATATATATATATATATATATATATATATATATATATATATATATATATATATATATATATATATATGTAGGGTGGGGAGTTCTTAAAATAGTAGAGAAAATGAGAAACCTTAAAGAAAGAGTGCAGGAAAGAAATAAATTCAAAGAACATAAAATTGCAAGAGAAAGTAAGTGAAGGAAAAAAACAAATGCATCAAGCCACCAAGGTCAATCCCTAAGCGCCTCCTAGAAATGACACCAAAATGTTGGGTGTAGTATAGGGCTTATAAATGTACCAACATTTAATTTGTCAATCCAGAAATTTTATGAACTTCGAGGCACAGCACTAGAAATGCTAGAGAGAGCCCTTGGCAACCTGCAAAACAAATTGTAGTACAAATTGTGCAATAAATGAAATCCTGCACTAAAACGTGAACTTGAGAAAACATCAATCCATGAAATCAAAATCATGCGGGGAATAAAAGGAAATACTTTACTATTTAAAAATGTGAAAGGAAATTATAAGTACGAGTACACAGAAGGGAAATCAGAACTGAAAACGAAGCAGTGTGACACAATATGAAAAAGATTGCAAATGCTGGTATAAACTCATGAGCAAATCAAAAACCATTATGCCTACACTAATTCTACTGCATCTACTTCTATGTAAAAGAAAGCATTGGAAAAATTTACTGTGTAAATACACCTATGAAAGAAATGGATCCAATATTGATTCTCTTGCCTTCCTTGTCCCTAGAAATAAATCTTCTAGAACTGTTGAGAAGTTTAAAGGTAACTATAATGGAAAATAAACATTATCACTTTTCGAACATGAAGTAGTTTCAATGTCGGCTCTATAAGCATCATAATTTAAAATGACAGAAATATATATGCGATCTCTTCTTCTGAGTAACATATTATTTCTTTTAAGCATAGATTGAATGAATGCATTAATACCTTGAAACTGTGAACACTCAAGTCAATCTCATGTTCTGGAATATAAATTAAACGGATTTGAATCAATTCAATGGTTTCAAGTTGCACATTATAGATCATAAAGGCAGAGTGTCGATGCATAAGCCGATATTGTAAATTCAGATGTTCTGGAGGGACGTAATCCTTATTCAATATAAATAAGTGTTTTGAGTGTAGGAACAATTCTTAATGCAGAAAACCAAATCAATCTTGCAGTCAAAAGGAAAACATTTCAGCAGATTTAATAACGCCAAATTTGAAGAATGAAAGAGACTGGAAACAGGTAAGTATTTCACACAACAAATAATAATTTAAATCAAATTTAATCTAACAGATGTAGAGCAGTGTCAAGCTGATCTGACGGCTAACCCAACCAGCTCACACCCTCTATTAGCGGCCTGGTTCATGCAGAGGTTAAAACCATCACATGCACAAAATAAATAAACATAGAATGGCTATAAATTCTTTAATTAATTCTTGAAAACACAGTCTTTACATCATGAGGCAACAATTAACTCCTGAGCAAATAAGTGGAGCAATCCACAAGTTATAACTGCATAATGCTACATTGGGACTGACTCCTCCCTTCAACACATTCCTTCTCTGCATGTGCATGTCCCTACCTCTATGTGTTTATATCTATCGACGGATTGATTCACTAACTAACCTCCCTATTTCAGGCCTAAGATTATATATATGCATCACATTACAATTTGGGGCTTTTAACAGCCAATTGAAATATAGTAGTGCAAACCATCAATCTCAACAATTCGCCATGAATAAAATTAGTTTTGCAACTATATGTCGAAATAGGTAAATTATTCCTCTTTTCCTAGAATGGTGATATTGCTGGAAAGTGTGATTTGAATTCTCTCTTTTTCTCCGCTTAATGATGAACTGTTCATAGGAATATCACTCAGAGGAATGAATTTTATCAGAGACTTCAGAATATCAATATTGTGTGCTCTACATCCACAGGATTCGCCATCACCTGTTCGAATGCATCTAAGTCGCACCACCACGATAGTCTACATAGGGGATTCTGAAAGCATAACTGCCTACTTCGATTCCCCCAAAACAAAAACAACGAACCCACAACCAAATACCTTCTGGGTCCGTCTTTCACTGTTATGCATGATCTAATTTCTCACTTAATGTACAAAAATACCAAATAAAACACTAGTGGCATCAAAATCGCCAATACAAAGAAGAAGAACATTAATATTAGATTTGTCCTCTGGATCTTAAGGATAACGCTATTGGGAATGAGACAGCAGAATGTGCATATGCCGAAAACGTACACATGTAAGACCTCCACGATAATTACAATGGATGGGGAGCTCTTAGTCCAGAAATAGCCCCAAGTAATCAAATTTGTCCCTTGCATTAAATTTCACAGGAAGTGAATCCACTGTTGGCTTTATCATAGGTCAGTTTACATTCACCAATCTCAACATTCCAAAGCTTAACAACCTCCTCAATACTACATGTAAGCAACAGTTTATCATTAGGGCTCCAAGCAACAAATGAAACTAGTTTCTGGTGTGCACTTAATCTATGTTTCATGGAGAAAGAATCTGCTTCGGTTATCTCCCAATTTATTGTAGAACCATCTTTTGATGCAGAAGCCAAATACTTCCCATTGTTTGAAAACTGTAGAAACCACACTTCATTTTTATGTGACTCTAACACCTGTAATGTCGTTTTAGGAATTTGATCTCGTCCACATTGATAATCAGTATATAGAGAAAGGGTCAGATCCAAGGAGTTGTGAAAAATGCATGCTTCTCGCTGCACATTAAGGGCCTACTCCACTAGACGTTCCAACCTATTTTCTGGGATCATTATAGAAGGTGGTAATAATTGTTGAAAAACTTTCATCCGTTGACTGGACTTTGGATTCCCTTGCTTTGAATATCCAAAATCCTCGCACCCTGAAGGAAACACAATGCGAGATTTCATCCATGGAGACTCATCCACGAAGAATGCTATCTAATGCTAAAACATCCAACTCCCTTCTATATTTGGAGGCAAACATGATTTTAACTTGTTCTAATTCTGACACATCATACTAGAGCAGTATAGCATATTGTACACATCCTTTAGTACAGGAACACAAGTGTAGTCAAGAAACTCTTCCGAATGCAGGAAGCCCATTGTAACTAGTGCAAGAATCCCAATTGGTACAAGAATTTGTTGCACGGTATAGGAACATGGTGCAGGAATCTGCTACACTATCGAAGAAGGTAAATGCAGGACCAAAGCCTGTATAAAGGCATGATCGAACAAGTTTTAAACCTGCAACATACAAACCTTTATTAATAATGTTTTAATCTTGATAAAACAAGGGAAGTAATGAATACTTGAAACAATAACCGTTTAACCAACAACAACATGAGAGATTTCAAGTAAAAATAAGACAAAACAGAGGCCCAATATTGGCCATGCATGCAATGAGAGTAAAATCAAGCTCAAATTGTGAAGCCAAGGCTTCAATCGCTACTCCTCCTAAGGTCTTATTGCTTGTCTGCTTGTGTGGAATCTTCGTCGCATAGTTCCTGAATTCATGACAGTGAAAGCACTTTATGCTAGATAAGTCTTTCTTCTTGCCCCCTTAACTCGTTTTTTCTTTGGATTGGGATTTCTTCCTTTTTACCTTCCTTTCCTTTCCATCGAAGGCACAATTTTATGCATCCTCACCCTTTGATGAATTCCCATATGTTGTATTTTGCCTTATTTCCTCTTGTACTAAACCAGACCATAGTCATTCCCAATTCGGTAGTTTCTCCCTCCCATTCACCAAATATTGGTAGTTGTGTCAGCTCTTGGGAATTCCTAGAAGGGATAGGCTTACCAATTCATCCTCTACGACAGTAACACCAACTTGACCAAGTTCATCATGAAATTATGTGAACCTACTTAGGTATTGTGGAATTTTCTTGTTCTTCTATATCTTGATATTTCAAAGTTTATCCTTGAGCACCAGCTTCCTATGGTCACTGTTATTCTGCAACAAATCTATCAGTGCTTACCACATTGCATATGAATTTTCTTTCCCATGGAGATTTGACACAATGTGGTCTCATAATCCCTCCAATATGATTCTCCTTGCCTTGGCTAAGCACTTCTTCCATTCCACTAGATCATGAGTATAAGGTTTTGCTATATTCGGGTTGTCATTATCAATTAATTCCTTCAATCCATTATCTTCTAGCACTACCTCTATGTGATCCTTCCAAGCAACAAAATTCGAGCTTCCCTCAAGGGTATGCTCGAGTCTTAATCCATAGAAAGCAATCCTTCTAGCTCTAAAGAATTGATCCTCCTGTAATAACAACTTCGAAATTTCTACTCTATTGTGGATCCTACTCTGATACCATGTAGAAATTATGGTAGAGATACAAAAATGCTCAAGAAAATTACTAAATCACAAGAATTGAAGATTCTCTACTGCTCTTCGAACATTAATTCACAATCTAGAACACAAATCATTGACATGTAAAAGGAAACATCACACATGCACAAATATTTATCTAGGGGAATGTAACTTCTCAAAAACCCTTCCTATATGAATTGTATTCAAATAATAAAGATGAGTACATATACTTTCTCAAGCCTGATCACAACCTGAAAGTGTATAGTTTATCTCTCTACCTGACTGACTAACTCTAGCCAACACTTAGCCAATTTTCAATCCCACGTAGCTCCTATTTCCTTTCATTGTTCCTTGAGGAAATTAGCCCCTATTATTTATGAAATTACCTCAATTGGATTGCGCAATTCCTCTAGGTCCTTCCTCTAACTACATGCACAACTTGTAAACATGGGAATAGTTTGCAACTAATAGTACAATGCCTTAAAATCTCCATATCAACTGGGTAACTCAAATTCTCTACATGAAACAAATATTTTGGGTTGATTGACTTGTTAATTGGTTGATCACTTAGTGTGGTTGAAGTTCCACTTCCACAACTTGACCTCCACTGGTTCATTTAATAGTTATAACTAGTTTAGCTGACCATAACTCAATTTAACTGAAATATATTGCTACAAATTAGTAATCAATCATACTGAGATGAACTCAAGCTTCCCAAACTCAAATTAATTGAGTTAACTGAGTGACAAGTTCCATGTCACCCCAATTAATTACCTCCAATATTTCTGCTGAAATAGAAATTCAAAATTTCTCTAGATCAACCAAGGGAAAGTCAAACTGAGATTTTCTTGCTACATTTTCAACAAGGTGACCTCAAGAAAGGATCAAGAGTAGTCTTAGGTAGTTGAAATACAACCATACCATTACATACCAGTAAAATATTTTTCATATGCCTTTAATTCATTTCATGTTGGAAAGGGCCTATTAGAAGTGTTATCACATCCATTTGATAGAGAAAACAACCATCCCACTGCTCTTACCACTATCAAGTATGGTGTGAGTAGAGTGAACATATTCAAGGCCTACTTTTCCAAATAATGGTCACTTATGAAGAGAAATGATTTTGTATATATATATATATTCAAAACAATACAAGTGGTTTGGAATCCAAATTATTAGAAACCGTGCTATTTTTTTATTGACTTAGTGGAAAAAAGTAATATGAATACTGATAAATAGATATGAAAATTTAATTTTAGGGGAAATCACAATGACCAGGTTTTTACGCACAAAAATGCATTACCTAAATATTAATGATGGGAACCTATACATGCGAGCTCTTTTCTTTGGACTTGTCTATGTAATGTTCAATGGTTTATTGGAATTATCAATAATAGTTTGTCGTCTTCTCTTTTTCTACAAGCAAAGAGGCCTTATGTTCTATCCATGTTGGGCTTATGATTTACCAACATGGATAACTAAGATTCCATTCTTTGTGCTAGAAGGAGGTATTTCGGTTTGTGTTAAATACTATGTTCTGGGTTTTACACTAGAGTTTGAGAGGTTATTATTATAACTTTTGTACCTAAATAAATTCCCTTATAAATATTCAATAAACGTGGATAGAAGCATGAGGAGTATCACTGGTCCATTAATCAATTAGTAAACAAAATGATTTATGTTTTGATTATTTAGTAGATATGGATGGAACCATGAGAACTCTGAATAATATATTTATGAATTAGTAACATAGACTAACACCCGTCTTTTCTAGATATATAAGACTATGAAATAATTTATTATGTTGTTGTATGTGAAAGGACTTACTCCTTATGCAACTAGTTAAAAGAGCCATTGTTGACCAAAATAAATATTTCTAGTACCATACCTCAAAACAATATTTTTGTTACCACACCTTAAACATCAAAGAATTTTCCATTGAATTCAAATATGGACCTTTCCAACAAAAATGTGACTATACCCATTCCATAGTTTGTAGCTCTTTTGCACTAGACAATTCATGCTTTTGGTAGTAAACAAGTGGTACCCTTCTAGTCATTATGTTGCATTAGTTATATTTGCAACTTTATTTACTTTTATGAACCTATTTAATTAATCTCTTTTTTTGCAATTTTCTTTTCCAGTATATTTTATCTGAATGTTTGTATGCATAATATTGGAAAAGAGAAGAAATGGCTATGCATAAAGTTCGTTCACATGCAGCTCTTAAGGGTAGTCCTGGTGTTAGTAAAGAAAATTTCTAATGGGTAAGTATTTGTTCTTAATTTTCCTATTCAATCGGTTCTCCATGTCTATATGAAAATGATAAATTGATAATTTGAGATCCTTTTCTTTCATTTTTGAACTCCAATATCTCTCAAATGATTTTGGAAACCCGCGAGAATTAATAAAATAGTATTGTGGATGGTTTAGGAAAAAAATTCTATATTGACCT
This sequence comes from Pinus tabuliformis, assembly GCA_031772625.1. NCBI lineage: Eukaryota > Viridiplantae > Streptophyta > Pinopsida > Pinales > Pinaceae > Pinus > Pinus tabuliformis. The sequence continues at coordinate 1,220,821,169 of CM062819.1, read as the reverse complement.
AAGGAGTGGGGAGAGGACTTATTATTCTGAAGAAGAAAATGTTGGAGAATCAATAAAGGGAATGATAAAAATATATGTCTTCTCTAGTTCACCTCTGCAATCAAAGAAGCCTCATGGTTCGGCCCACGATTTTGAAAATAAACATTTACAAGTAGGGAGTTGTAACAAGGAGCTCACTTATGTAAAGGACCACTATTGTAAACATAATGTTTGTGAATTTCACTTAAATAATGGGAAATTTATAGTGAATGGTATTGAGAAAATATTCTAGCAGCATTGTAGCAGGTTAGCACTACACTACCCCTTTTATAATTGGACTGGATGCCATATTATACACATTTTCCCCTTGACATACAGTTTGAAATATAAATAGATTGATCATATCATAAAAATGTTCTTTGTTTCCTTTACTTGAATTATTTGTGGAAACAAAAACTGTATATGGTATAACAACTTTACACTTTCCATCACTCTATGAGAACTTATTGGTAACTTGAATTGTTCTTGTAATTTCCTTTCTTTTGTAGAATTAAAGACAAGGGGTTTCCAAAGTTATAGTTATGAAAATTGTTGAAGTACATCACATAACCCTTGTCGTAATAAAACTTAGATTATGACCCTTGTTTCATCACCCAATTCATGAAATAGCAAATGTTACATATAGAAAGTGGCATGGATAATAAATATTATATTCTTTCATTATTCTCTTTCTGCACAAACACTTCCTGATGAATGGTAATTGGTCTCATAATAATTATGTAGGTTGGTTTTTCTTATGTCTGAAGGTTACCGTAAGGTTTGTTCATCATAGGCCATACATTTGTAGCTTTTATATTACATGTTGATGGAGAACCATGGATTCAATACCCTTGTACACTATGAAAATAATATCATGGACAGGTCTATTTCTAAACCTACATTGACTGTCCTTTTTCATTTTATTTTTTATGATCTCAATACCAAGGCTATTTCTATTGTTATTTTTCTCTCGAAGAACAATTTGTATGTAGTGGTGTTGGGAATTTATAAATGCATCAAATTCAAATTAATATATAGTTCAAATACTTCATAATACTTTCTAAATGGGCATGAATGGTGAGACCCTAGCCAACATTAGGATGTATTTGTTATGGTTGTCTTAAATTCCATGGCCAATGAACCTCTTAATGAAGAATGAAAATAATTAATGTGTCCTTATATAAAATATTTTTGTTAAATGTCTTATGGATGTAATTTTGTGCCTAGTACAAATCACTAAGTTGAAAATTTATTGTCTCAAGTAAAGGTGTTCATCAACATTCCCCTAAAATTATGCATGCCTATCCATGAATAAGGAAACTATGAGAGAATATACCTACTAGTTATGAATTTATTTCTAAGGAAAGAAAAGTTGAATACTGCACTTCTGGTAGTTGTTTTGTTGAGACAGAGCTTATGGATAGAAAACACAGATTTTGTAGATAATCATTATTCTAAATCACACACTAATAATTCTTACAAAGGTAGAAAAAACAATATCTAGTTCTAATACTTTAATGGGTGAAATCTCCTTTCCTTTGATTAGTTAATCATGTTGTATCCCTAGTGTTTTTTAGTGTTTAAATGATATGCCTATTCTAGTCTAATTTTTGTCTCGTTTTATACGTATTTCAGGAAAATAATCCATCTAACTTTCTTATGGCATGTTGATTGTTCATTATGGTAGAAGAACAAAGAATTTCTTATTGTGAAAGGGGTTCTGTAAGCACCTTTCCAACCTTTTTCTTTGTTCTATAAATCACATACATACAAAATAGTAGGTTTTTTCTCATACCCAACTTCTCTTTAGTATTATTTGGATCTAATCTGCTATTGTTGCTTCTTTTCAAACCCTTTAAGAAATTGTTAATTTTTTAACCACAAAGTTTCATTACTGGATAATCTATTCCTTTCTAATTCTTCATAAAAACATGTTTATTTGTCCATGTGGATAGAGAACCTATGGTGGAATTTCATGGTTAAACTTTTGCTTTAGAAATAAGGCTACCTTGCCGGAAGACTTAAAAGCATACCATTTAAGAGATATTGGGAAATGATGCATAGAGGTTTGGATATGGAAAAGATGATTTGATTGCAGCAAAATTATATATGGGACTTCCTAATGTCATATTGTTTGTTCAATAAAATATAAGAACAAAGTGTTTCCTTATGATAGCGGTTTTTCAAACACCTTGCCAACCTCCTACTTGCTATGAGGTACATAGATACAAAATAATGGGTTTGTTCTTGTACCCAATTTCCCTTGAGGACTACTTGGATTTGTTCTCCTATTATTGCTCCATTTTGGACACTTTAAGAGATTCTTAATTTTTTTCTCTAAAAGTTCTAATCAATAGATTATCTATTCCTTCCCAATTCTTCATAAAAAAAAATGTCAATTTGTCCTCATGGACCGATAAGTTGTGGCAGAAATTCACGGTTCAACTATTGCTTAAGAAACAAGGTTACCTTGCCAAAAAGACTTAAGAAATTACAATCAAAGAGATGCTAGGTAGTGATGCATGTAGATTTTGAGATGGAAAATATGGCTTCATTTCAGCATTGACTTTAACACATGCCATTCAGAAAAATGCAGGGAATAAAACATAAACTTCTTCGTAGATCCTATGTTTTGTGGATGTTATGGAATTGGGTTTTAGGTCATCATGTTCAAGGGATTCCTAGAGAAAGTGTCTCAAGTATTTGCAGAGTATTCAAGGTTTATTGAAACAGGTTGGATTTCAACATTTCATCTAACAATTTTGATCATAAACTTTTTGTTAGACATCTTATATGTTCAATACTTGTGGATGTATAGGTGGAATGTAGTTAATGTTACATTCCTATGGGTATGCCTAGTTTTATGAATATGTTATCATTATTTAAGGTACAAAATAAAATTTCCATTCATATTATTATTGTTAATGGTGTTATTAATGGCTCTTAGGAAAATTTCATGGCTTTTCAAGGTTTTGTTTTTTCCATGTCTTTAGTGTTAGTTTATCCATGTGGTTTCGATAGTGTTACAACCATAGTGCTTTTCCTTTAGGAGGGTTGTAGTTAGAACATTGTACAATGATGTCAAGTATAATAAATAATGCCATCCTTCATTGGTCTATAAAATAGTGTTGATGGTACACTAGTATTTGTGGAGGAGAGAGATATGGTGATCTAGGGTACACTAGTGTTCTTCTTTCCATATACTGTCACAGATACACAAATGCATACTCACTCCTTTTTTACGTAGAAAACCAAATGATGATAGCTTTGTATTTTATAGTGAGAAGGATAAATATGTATTGGAGATAGATCTTGAGCCCTTTAGTGCAATCTTTCCTTGCCCAACAAGACCATCTCTATTGGTAATGGAGTTAAAATTTTAAACCGACATTTGTCTTCAGTACTATTTCATGATAAAGAAAGCATGCAACCATTATTGGATTTCCTTCAAGCACATAAATGCCACAACGAGGACATTTTTATTTATTTGGTTAATATATTGCATCATTGTGTTTGATAGTTAATTCATTATTCTTCTATACACAATATATCTTTATCAAATAATAGGGAAAGATGACCTCGCTATCTTATAGATATATAATATGAATTGATTAAAAAATTGTAGGGCTATTTCGATTCTCATATTTATATTTCACTTATTTATATAAATTATATATTCAAATACAAGCTCAACTAAATTCCAACTAAAATAGAGAAGCCTAATTATGAAGATGTTTCTCTCTCCACTACCTTGCAATGTTATTTTTCTAAATATTACTTGAATTTCACTAATCCTAACATAGACCTATATATTTCTTCTAGAAATTTCTTCTAGAACCAAATTGACATCATGGAAAACATATGAATATCCCATTAGGTATGACCTAAAGATGATTTAAATAATCTCACCTTTAGCTAAACATGTGGCAGAGTAATTTCCGAGGAGTGAAGTTTTATTAGAGACATTGTTTGTTTTGCTTAGAAAAGGTTTTGTTGTTAGTTTTATGCGACTGTCAATTTATCATTTGTATCATGTTGAGAAATGGGAAAGAATAATGTGTGACATTTAGCTTGCAAAAATTAATGTTGAATGAAAGGATACATAGTTTAACCAAGCTACAAGCTTCTTTGGTAAAGGTAGAGGAACATCTTAAAAATATTCTTAAGAATACACCATATAAAAATTTTGAACACAAGTAATATATCGCTATTTATTTTGCAGATATGTTATTTTCTCTACCCAAATTATCACAAAAAAATACATATTGATATTGTAGGAATTATTTGAGGACCTCATTGAGGTCAATTTTTCTAATGTCCTACTTGATTGATACATTCTCATGATAGGAAGGCTTTAAATGTGAATTGATATGTTCTTGAAACAAATAATATGAAAGGTTTATAGATATAAAATATAAAAACACATGTCAATGCCTTCGTTGATTGTTACTTGACTCTGGTGTGGGCAGGTTACATGAAGTGGGATTGGAAAAAGGATGGGGAAACAATGTAGTGCATGCCTTGGATATGATTCATTTGATGTTGGAGATCCTTGAGGATCCTGACCCATTGACTTTGGAAATGTTTCTAGTAGGGATTCCTATAGTTTTGACATTGTTATTCTTTAACCTCATTGTTATTTTGGGCAAGAAAATGTTTTAGGAATGCCATAAAAGACACTAGTGGACAGGTAAACAATTTTTTTGTAATTGTAATGTTCATTCCATGATATCCTATCTTTATTGTTTTATTTTATTTTGAATGTTTCCTTTGATTTTGTTGTGTCTTTTAACTATGAAATTGAAAAAATTCTTTGTATCATTTCCATTTAAATAACATCCAAAGCTTGAAGATGAAATTAGTATTACACGATATGGATTGAAATCCTTTTAGTTGTTTTGTGTTAAAATATTTTCATGGCAATTAGAGACGTTTACTTTCATGTTGTTATTTGAGCACCGGTTGTCTATATACTTGACCAAGTTCATGTGTTAGAGAATTAAATGTTGTTGCGAATAAAATGACAAGGATTAGACATCACACCTCAGATTATTTTTTTCACAAGTTACCTAAAACCTGAGCATTTTATCATGTAACTTAGTTGTCATGATTGTGCTTAATATTTCACTAAATGTTGAATACTAAGTTACTAAGGTATTTTTTCTATGGTGATATTTTATTTGATTTCTTTATACAAGTCATCTGGCCACATAGTGGCCACTATTGCCCAACTGAGGAAGACTTGTTCGAGCTTCTTTCTTTTTTGGGGAAAAATGGAATTGACATTGTTGATGTTGAGGTATATGCCATATAAATCCTTTATAGTATACCTTAGTTTATATTCCAATGTTCATCACCTTTCATGTCTTATAATTTTCATTGTATCTTGTTTCGTTTTCAGAAGAGGAAGTTAGTATTAATGGTAAGAAGCAGGAATTTAAGGAAGAGGAGAACAATAACACTAAAGCCGCAAATGCAAAAAGTGAGAGAGAAGATGATCCAGGAGGATCTCGAGACACCAAGGGGATGGATGAAGGCTAAAAATTCAAAATGGCGGAAAGAAGAATTTGATGGCATCAACTGAGAGGGCTCATCTTCCTGATTACGGTGGCACAAACGGGGTGTCAATCTGAGCTTGTATGCAAAAGATAGAGCTCTTCAAAGATTGGTATGGCAGAGGAAAAATGGGGCCCACAAGACACCACATGGCATCCCAGTCAGCACGTGAGACCCACATGGCAGCTTGACACTTGGCATTCCTCCAGTGGCCTCCTAAACCTGCACAAGCAACAAAAATCATTTTGGTTATTTTTATATAGTTATTAACTTAACTATATAAACAAAACCCAAATTCATAACCAAAATCCAAAATATATATATATAGCCATATCCCAAACAAAACATATAATATGGTTATATTATATACCATATAACAAATCACATATATGGTAAACAAAACCGTATAAAACAAATATTCAAACTATATATTATAGTTCATACATCTTATCCAAACAAACGCATTATGATCAATACATGGTAAAGGTTATAACGTGTGCCATAAAAGGAGGCAATGTGGCATACCATATGATAAAGGTTTGAACCACCAAATACTCATGCCATAACCAACGTAGGGTGGATATTATATATGGTGCTATAAAGTTTGAAACCCAACGAAGTTACCAACAGTCATGCCATGAACGAAGATGTAAAGATACGTATGGAGATATGGTGGTTGGGGGCAGCCACATGGTGGTCCTGCTGCCCCCAGCGTATAGCTTGACTTAAGCATGCTCCATAGGGTGGGTGAGTGCGGTCCTGTGGAGTACGGGCCCACTCCCTAATCAAAGTCAAAGAAACATATTTTATATATTATGGAATACAGTTTCATTAAGTTTCGTAAATAGTTATGTTAAAATGGGTTTTGATAGAAATAAACCATAACAACATTATGGAATAATCTACCCAGGGTTATTTAAACTCATAGATTTGAGACCAGGTGGCGGAACCCTGAGCAGCTGAGAAACACTGGTGGAACCTTGCTTGAGCAGCGTTTTTGCAGGAAGGTGATTTTGGCCCAGACTCAGAATTGGGCAAGTTTTATATGGATTTTGCACCTCTCGGCGACAGGAATCCATTGGTGGTGTCAGTTTCTGCAATAGAGCTCTCCAATTTTCAGGCATTTTTCAGCATGGAGGTATAATGCTCCATTTTTGTAACTGATGAATGTAACTTCTTTTGATGCCATTTTTAATGAATAAAGCCCTCCCCATTGATCGAGCAGGGCCCGGAGATGTAGTCCAGGAGGGACGAAGTCCGCTATCAAGTTCTTGTCTTCTTGTCTTCTCATGTGTTTCTTCTTCTTTCTCTCACATGTTCACATTTAAAGTTTCTCTTTGGTTAAGCTACAAATTGTATATGTAATCCTTTTAATGCATCTATAAACAAAAGATAACTTGGATCAGAAGAGAACCGGTCTAGTTATACCCTTCAAGCAAATATCCCATATAAGAAACACACATAGAGATTTATGGTAAAGTCTTCATAGTTGGTGAATTCACCTACAATGCCTTGGCAACAAAATGATAAGGTTTTAAAGTGATGAAATAATATTTCATGTGTAAATTATAGTCCAACAAATATTAAGTTGGAAACTCATACTGTAATACTTGACATTTCATATAATATAATTTATGTGGTTGAAATTACTTATATTTTTACCTGATATTATTTAGTATTGTAATTAACATATGTAACGTTGTGTTTCCATATTAGATGAACATGCTCATTTTATGACAGTTTTTTTAATTTAATCACAAAATCATACTAATTAATTTATGTTGATTAATAACAAACACTTAAAATCAATTTAAAACTTTTAAATTAGTAGTTTATATTGATTAATTATGAATATAAATAAAATGAGTATACGACTAAATTAGCCATTTATAATGATTATTAATGGAAGTAAATGAAATTAATATAAACTACTAAATCATTCATTTATATACTAAATATGAAACTACCAAAAAAATATGAATGACTACTAGAATGTTATGACTAAATTTTGCATATATATGACTTTTATTAGGTAAATTAGAGTATTTTATAACATGACCAAAATTTAGTCATATTTCTTTGGTCACTAATTGGTTTCAAAGGATGACTAAAATTTGCATATATATGACTATTAGTAGTTAATTTAAAATATCTCATTACACGATCAACATTTTCGTGATATTTCATTAGTCATTAATTGGATTTTTTTGGTGATCATATAGTAATATATTTTGTTTTGTATTTGGTCAGTAATTGTGGCAATTATTGGCTAAATCAATGACTAAATTAATGACCCAATTTATGACTAAATATACTACAAGACGATAAAATTGAGATAACCAATTAATGACTAAGCTAAAAATGACTAAACGTTAGTTGCATTATAAGGAACTGTAAACTAACTATTATTAGTGACTGATTGAAAAATGGTCATTTATATGAAACTTTTAGTCACTTTTTTAGTAACTAATTAGTCATTTTGTACTAGTGTCTTATTTTTTTGGGCTACTGTTTGTTGAATTCAACAAGGGTGGTGGTTTTTTTTCTTTAATATTTGAGATAAGTAAGTTTAGCTTCAAGCTCTTCATTTCCTTGTGGTGTGTTCATTATCATTCTAGCCACATAACTTTTGGTTTATTATTTCATTCAATTAGCAGCAGGTAGCACACTATAATTCTGTGAACATTCTAGGGAGACAATCTTCTCATAATGTTGAAACTTATAATTACCCTCTCCTTGACAACATTTCTCAATTCTTTCCCTTTATTTTTCATAAGATTACAGATCCCCATCAATGATAAATGATAGATTTTGTATTAAGGAGGGCATTAAATGATTGACATGTTATATTTTTATGCTTTTTCTATTTGAATAAGTTTTTGAAAATTAGCTACAGAACACAGCCTATTAGGCAACTAACTATGTATTCCATAGTTACTTCCATGTTCTGGCAGGTTCCAGGTGTCAAACAAGGAAACCGGCAACATGGGCATCTCTGGAATCGTCTCCACATGGAATCTATCCTAGTCACTTAGCTAAGATCGACAAGAAAGCAAGATCAAGACCATAGTCAAAGGTGGAGTGAAACATATGAAACTCGGGAGCAATAGGATACTTTGTCTACTCTTTCATGGTTAATTAATAAATCCAACAGTTATGTTGCAACATTAACTCGGATCAGCCACCTGTGTTAACGGTTCTATGCAAACATATCACTCGAATTCAAGTCACCTGTAGCTGATCAAACATTTACACAGTCCTACTGTGATACGTGTAGACCACCTGTAGCTAATTTTCCTCAAAGACAGTTATGAATATTTTCTTTTAAATACTGGTTGTACAGAACTAAGAAGGGTTCAAATTTTTTAATGTATTAAGTTCAGACTTTCAGCTCTGTAATTTTGAACTTTGTTCTTGTTTATAATATAAAGTCATGTGCTGACCAATGGTCATTTGAAAGAGTATTTTCAATTAGTTAGCATCTCAACCTAGTCAGTTGGAGGGCCCCTGCACTGAAAGAGGTTTTCTTTTCATTTTTTTTATGTTCAGTTTTAATTTCATCATTTTATTTTAGCAGTATTTCTAACTTAGGTTGATTTCTTTTAGTTTGATTTCTTTTAGTTTTGATCAGTAGCATAATATTAGAACTCAATTGTGCAGTCTTGTTTCTCCAACCCATTTCATAAAAGGAAACGACTTTTTTTCTAACAGAGTGAGGTTCAATGTAATGAAAATGCATTTTTGACTAGTTTACTCACTGTTTTTGTTATTTATTTTCTAGTTCAGATTGTCAATGCACTATGTTAATGAATGTTTTTTTATCACCATTTCAAGCTGGTACCCATATTAAACTAAATGGTTAAACATTCACTTTACACAATGGTTGAAACCAATCCCTTCTACATGTTTTTATTTAGTTCTCTATATCATTAAGTACAGAAAATTGCTCGTATTCCATTTCAAGAAGGTTATCTTTCAAAATTGAACGTTAGAGTAACTAGAAGTAGTTCAGTTAATTTCATTTTCTATATTTATTTCAGCATGCCTTACAACTTCACCTCTTAACTTTAAGAATTAGATTCATGACTTAGGATTAATGACAAGATAGGACGGATACTATGTTTTCCCTTCTTTTAACTTAGATTGACTAGTTTTAAGCTCTTGGTTCACCTTTAGGAAGTTTAGATTCAGTTTCTCATAGCTTAGTTTGTACATCATTAGGAATAGAAGAATAGAAACCCCAAAAAAATATAAAAATACAAAACAACGAAATAGGAATGGTTAGCTAAGCACATATAGTGCACTACACTTCATCAGCTTACAAACCTCGGTTGATAATTCATGCAAGCAATTTAGGACACTAAATTGACTAAAGATTTTGGCACCATTGCCGGGGAAGTGTAATTATGTAACCTTATCTCTTACATTCAAAAAAAAATTGATATGCATAAAGAAAGAGACTCTAGGGGTATATTTATAACTAGAGGCAGGAGTTCAATTCCTACAACACCACCTACTCCACCAAGAACAAGAAGAGATACACCTCCATCTCAAGCTCATACTCCTAGTCATAGAACTCATGCAATTCTAAGGTCAGAATTCCAATCAAAAGGATCTCCTATTTCATCTACTGAGGCAGTCCTAGAGGAGAAAAATCTTGGGTCTCCAATAGAAGGAGTAGCCTTTTTCACCTCCACATGGGAGCACATTTTAGTTGAAGAATTAGGAATACCTAGTGAGAAAGAAGAAGTAGAACCTCTCTCCCACATACCATTAATAGAGGAACCAGAGGAAGAGAAAATGACCTTGCAGGTTGAACCTTATACTGGCTCGAAAGAAACTATAATGGCAGATGAAGGAGAGGATGGAGAATTCATAGTGTTTGGAGGAGGGGGTAGAGGAAGAGGTAGAGGAAATAATGGAGGAAGTAGAGGAAATAATGGAGGGGGTGGAGGAAATAGGGAAATAGATATTTCTTTTGGATTCCCTATATTTGATGAAGAAACAAATGCCACAACGAAAAATATCTCACCTTTTGTCCTCCCAAAATTCCATTGGTTAAAAAGTGAGGATCCTGAAACATTTTTATTTGAGTTTGAAGTCTTTTGCAGAAGCTATGATTAATTAGAAGACTCTCAAAAAATTAAGTTGTTCCCTTCAACATTGGAAGGAGCTTCTTTGAAGTGGTTCATGGGGGTAGTCACTCAGTCCATTAGAACATGGAATGACATGAAGAAAGCGTTTTTGGATAGGTATTTGGATTATTGCATGCCTGCCAATCACAAGGATGAAGTGTTCAAAATGATACAAAGAGAGGATGAAAATTTGGAGGATTTAATTGAGTGTTTCAACTATAACTTGAAAAGAGCAAAGATGGACAATTTAGATGAAGATACCTTAAAAGCGCTTCTATTAAAATCCATTAGAGATGAGTGGATAGATATCCTTAACATGATGGGGAAGGGAGATATCTCTCAATTCCCATTAAGTGACATAGGAAAACTGTGTGTTCATCTCGCAAGAGGGAAATCCAAAACTGGGAAAGGTCCAAGAGATCCTTCTCTTGTTAGAGTGAATAAGTATGCAACTGGATCAGTGAGTAGGGTAGAAATTGGGAATATGTTTGATGAATTCAAAACAGATATTCTAGGGAGACTTAGTGGGAAAATAGACACCCTTAAGTTGCAAAACAAGTAGAAAACCGAGGTTGATACTTTAGCTATTTTATGTCCCAAATGAAGAAAAAAACATGGTTTAAGAAATGTCCTTTGGATGCAAAAATCATAGAGACTTGTATGATTTCTTCAGAAAACCATGAGACCAAGGGTTGTCCTTCAATTCTAGGTCTTAAGGCCATTCTTCAAGAAGAAACAGTTCAAAATTCAACAGAATCTCTCTGCTTTGTCTCTAGAAGACCTTAGCAGGTGCCACAAAATCAAGGATTTAACAATCAAATGTATCTTCAGCCCCCACCAAATTGGAATTATTGGCAGCAACCTTGGCCTCAACCTCAACCTCAATTTCAATCTCAACCTTGGGCTCAAGGAATACAAAATCCTTATGGAAGATTTCTCAATATTATCAATATAATCCATCATATCAAAATTATCCTCCCCCACACATTCTACAACAAAATCAGCAGCCACAACTTCACAATCAGAACCCTCAAATTTCACTACCATTTCCACAACAAATTCCATAACAAATTCCACAACAGAACCAAAATCCTCAACTCTTACTGCCATTTCAGCAGAGACCAAATCAACTACCTTCCAAACCATTACCAAACCCCAACAATAAAAATCCTCAGAATACTTACATGGTGGAAGGACAACAATTTCTAACTTATATGATCACTCCTCTAGATCTCAATGATGTTCAACTAAGATTTGGTAGGATATTAGAAAAGCAAAGGCCTTCTGTAGTTATTCAGGAACAAGACGGTTCTAAGGAAGATTCTCTACAACCCGATAAAAGTTTTTTAGGAACATCTCTCCAAAACCAAAAAACTAAAAATGAAAACTAGAAAGAACTAGTGAACTCAACTCCTATCATTGAGAAACCAGTATCTACTTCTGCACCTCCTCTTCCTAAAATATTATAAGTTGATAGAGGAGTAGAAAAGCATATTATGTTGCCTAATTGATTTTCTAGATGAATTGAAAAATGTCTGTATCAAAATCCCTTTGTTACAAGCCATTAACGAGATTCCAATCCTAGATAAAACAATAAAGGAGTTGAGCATAAAGAAACCTGGAAGAAAAGTAAAGGAAAGAAAAAGAATTCACCTGGTAGGAAAATTAACAGATATAATGATGGGAAAAATTGCCATACAAAAATATCTAGATCCAGGAAGTCCAATTGTGAAAACACATATCAATGGAGTTGAAATTCCAAATACATTGATTGATTTAGGAGCAAAAATAAACATCATGAGCAAAGAGACCATGGAACAACTCAAGCTTCCTAATCTTCTTTACACACCTGCATTACTGCAATTAGTAGACAGATATTTCAATATCCTTGTATTCTTGGGAATATCCTGTTGATTTTATGATCTTAACCCCCAAGAACAATCTACGAGGACATCCACTTATATTAGGAAGACCTTGGTTGGCCATAGCTGATGCTTTCATTAGCTATAGATCTATTGACATGTATATTTCTGATGGGAATTCAACAAAGAAATTCACTCTATATCCTCCACTAAGAACAATCATAGAAATAGATGACAAAGAATGGATTGATGATGAAAATGGCATTCAACCTCTCTTTACTATTTCAGAAAATCTTGAATACAACGGAAAATTATGAATTATCTCTAGAATATGAACATGATAAACTACAAGAAAAATCCAATATTAAATATTTTTCATCTAGGCAGATGCCTCTTTATTCTATGGAATAATTTGGTAGCTCTACAATTGAAATCTTTCCAGGGAGAACATTGAACAGGAATATTAACTTGGAGAAATTACAACAGGAAAAGCTAATCAAAAAATTACAACAACATTCTGTTGCATATGGATGTGAATATACTGACATGAAATGAATTAGTCCTAATACTTGCATACATAACATCTACATTGAGGAAAATTGTAGACCTATCAAACAACCTCAAAGAAGGATGAGTGCAAATCTTAGGGAAATTGTGAAAGAAGAGCTACAAAAACTGTTGAGTGTAAACTTCATTTACCCAACTTTAGATAGCCAATGGGTTTCCCCTTTAGTGATTGTGCCTAAAAAGAATGATAAATTGAGGGTGTGAATTGATTATCGAGAATTGAATAAAGCTACCCTTAAAGATCATTTTCCTTTACCCTTTATAGATCAAGTGTTAGATACATTAGCAGGTAAGAAGTATTTCTCATTGTTGGATGGTTTTAGTGCTTATAATCAAATTCAGGTGGCACCTGAAGATCAATATAAAACCACATTTACTTTTCCATGGGGAACCTATGCCTACTGAATACGTCCTTTTGGATTATGTAATGTGCCTACAACATTCCAAAGAGCAACACTAGGAATTTTTTCTGATCTAATACATGACTGTGTAGAGGTATATATGGATGACTTTAGAGTCTATGGGAATACATTTGAACAAGCTTTCGAAAATTTGGAAAAAGTTCTTAAAAGATGTAAAGAATCAAACCTTTCACTAAGCCATGAAAAATGTTTTATGATGTTTACAGAAGGGATTGTTTTAGGACATCACATTTTAGGAGATGGAATTAAAGTTGATAGATCTAAAGTTGAAGTCATCTCTAAATTATCAATTCCAAATTGCTAAAAGGATGTTAGAAGTTTTCTAGGATTTACAAGATACTATAGACGACTTATAGAAATTTTCACTAAAATAGCATCCCCACTCTTCAAATTACTCACCAAGGATTGTGAATTCAATTGGAATCCTGATTGCCAGTTAACATTTGAGACTTTAAAAACAAAAATTTCTAAAGCACCCATCTTGAGAGGTCCAAATTGGAAACTACCTTTTCAGATTTCAACAGATGCTTCAAATATAGCTCTGGGAGCTGTATTAGGACAAAACGTTTTGATTCCCTATGCCATGTACTATACAAGTAAGAATTTGACTCCCAATGAGTTAAATTATACTGTAACTGAAAAGGAATTTTTAGTTGTTGTTCATGCAATCAACAAGTTCAGACATTATATAACAGGCTATGAAACCTTGTTCATACAGATCACTCTGCAATTAGATACTTAATGAATAACCCTATTACTAATGGCAGAGTTACAATATGGCTATTACTCTTGCAAGAATTTAGTATTACGGTGCTAGATAGACCTGGAAAACAAAACATAGTTGCTCATTTCTTGTCTAGAATTCAAAATATCAAAGATGACACTCCGGTTGAAGATAAGTTTCCTGATGATTATCTTTTTGCAGTGATTACTCAGACCCCTTGGTTTGAAGATATTGCCAATTACTTAGTCACAAGGAAATTACCTTTCATTTGTTTCCTAGAGAGAAAAGAAAAATCATTCAAATAAGTGCAAGATACTCATGGATCACTAATGAATTGTACAAAAAAGGTCTAGATCTCATGATCAAAAGATGTGTGAGGGAAGATGAAATGGTTGAGATTCTTAAGGCATGTCATGATGAACCGTGCGGTGGACACTTTGCTAACAAGAGGACAACCTATAAAATCCTTTCTTTAGGATATTATTGGCCATCCATCTTCAAAGATGCCAAAGAATATGTCAGGAGGTGTGACCGCTGCCAAAGGGTAGGAAAACCTGCTCCTTCAAATTAAATGCCACTACAAATTCAAGTACTCATTAAACATTTCGAAAAATGGGCCTTGGATTTTGTTGGACCAATTAATCCCCCATCTAAGAAAAACAATTATATATTCCTATGCACTGATTATGTCACTAAATGGGTAGAGGATAAAGAATTACCTTTTTCTTTAATTTTCTTTTTGAGCACATCTTCACTCATTTGGGTGTTCTAAGAGAAATTGTGACAGATCAGAGATCTCAATTTACATCTAAAATGGTGAAGGGTCTTGTGGAAGATTACAATATCAAACATAGGAAATATACTCCCTATCATGCACAAGCAAATGGTCAAGTTGAATCTACAAATAAGGTGATTGAAGGAATTCTCACTAAGACTGTGCATATACATAGAAGATATTGGGCAGAAAGGCTTCCTGAAGCCTTATGGGCTTATAGAACTACATGGAGGAACACATTGGGACATACACCCTATGAACTTGTTATTGGGAAACAAGTCTTGTTCCCTATAGAGTTTCAAATCAAAACCTTCAAGATGGCAGTCTAATTGCGATTGGATTTGTCAGAGGCACTGAAACATAGATTGGAGCAACTCAATGAGCTTGATGAAATCAAGCAAAATGCAGTTCAAAGAACCAATATAATCCAACAACATAGGGTTAAATGGAATGGTAAATATATCAAGGAGAAGAAGTTTCAAGCAGGATATTGGGCATTGTTGTTCGATTCAAAGTTCAAATATTTTCAAGGGAAGTTTCAAACTCATTGGCTTGGGCCATATGAGATTGAAGAAGTATTTAATAATGGAGCAGTAAGAATAAGGACAATAGATGGAAGCAAAATACCTCTTCTTGTGAATGGTCATCGAATGAAGATATATCAGAAACCAATTTCAAGAAAGGAGTTCATTAAGATTTTCTAGAATAACTCTAAAATGGAGCTAGTGAAGAAGAATTATTCTTCTCCACTAACTTAGCATTTATTTTTCCTAAAAAAAAGATGAAAATAATAATAATAATAATAATGAATTGTACGAGTTTGAAAACCAATTATTTATTGGCATACTTATACAGAAAATACAGGGTGAAAATCAAAGATTTCTGACATCCTATATTTTCCATTTCCTTCTTGTAATAAGTCGTGACAAAAAGCTACATTTGTTTGCAGTTTAGAGTCTACAAATTCATAGTCTCATTCCATCTCATTCTATTTTCATTTTATTTTACAATTCCATTTCATCTCACTATCATATTCCATTTACATTTTATTTTTATAGTTTTACTCCATTTCACCCTTTTTCCCATTTGATTTTACATCTCATTTCATCTCACTGTCATAACCCATTTCCATTTCATTTTTATGCTCATATTCCATAGCCATACTTCACGTTTCCTTCTTTTGACAATCTGCAGCTGATTCCAATCTCCAACTAATCTAATTCTGCAGCTACAACTTACTTATCAGCTTTGGCACAATTGCAGAGCTCACAAATAAATCATGAATGCAGGAAATTGAAGAATCAAGTTTTGGAGACCAAACATGCTAAAGGTACCTACGGATCAACAACAAAAGAGGCATCAATCAAAAGGTTAATTTCTAAAGGTAAAATGCAAAATTTATTTCAAACAATAAGTTAAAAACATAAGGCATGTATAATATGAATAATCATATGTCTCCTTAACAAGTTATAATTTGATTTGACTTCCACTTCATCATACCACATCTCCACCACATCTTCCATACTCGATATCAAACATTCCATAATAACTTGATCACACGAAATCTCCACTACACTCTCCATACTCTGTACCTAAATGATCCCTAATAACTCCATCTTTTAACGGTCATGACTACGATGTGACCAACGTATCCACGTCTCTCCAAACCCTCACCATCTACTTATTCCACACAAACCTATAGTTCTTTTTAACCATACCCACAATAAGTCCATTTTATAAACTAGGAGAGTAATTTTGAAGGTGAAGAAATTTTGCGAAACAGAAGCCATGGGACTCATTGTCAGGACAGATCCAGTAGTAGAAAAAAATATGGAGGGATTCCCAAAACTCAAGAAGATGTTGCAGAAGGCTAGATGGATCAATTTCATTAAAAAATTTGATGGCTTCCACAAAGAGATCACAAAATATTTTTCTAGATCATTCGATGGTACAAAAGTAGAAATTGGAGACATTAAGTTTGTAGTAACAAAATCCTACATAGCAAAAGCTACAGAACCACCAAGACATGGTGAGAGATGGTTTAAAAACAAGGAATTCCAAAATGAATCATGGAAAGTAATCTTCAGGAACCCAGGTATGCATGTCTTTGTGTTTAGAAAAGGAATTCCTATTTCATCACTTAAAAATAAATGGAGAAGCATGCTTTTGATATTACAGAAATTCATTATCTGTGAGGGGAGATTTGGGTGCATGTATGTCTATCATATACGTTTATTGATGAACTTTCTAGAAAATGGAGACATCAACCTCCCTTTCTTCATACTAAACAGTTTAAGAAGGATGGCTTCCAATGTACAATAAAATTCCTACACACAACCATGTACCATCATGGTTTGGTAAAAATACTGGTTGAGTTTCATTTGAAAAGAATAGGAGATACATGGGAAAATTTCTTTATAAGAAACTATTTCCAAGAGGCACCAAAATCACCTGAAGAGGGTAGTGTTAGAAGGAGTAGGAGAAAGAAGACCAGTATAACCATTCAAAGCAAACCTAAGTCCTCCACACAGAAAATGATGAAGAGCAAGTCTCTGAAAAATTAACAGAGATCAGGGAGTAGATCAAGAAAAAAGGGAAAACTGGTGGAATTACTGGAAACAAACCTGAATCTTCATTAAAAAAGGATGATGAAAAATTAATCTCTAAAAAATTGACAGAGATTAGGAAACAAATCAAGAGAACATAAGCCCTCTACAACTTAGAAGGAGCTCTAGACTCTGAGGTATGGTAAAGAAGGTATCACCAAAGGGAACAAAGTTCATAAATCTAGAAGAAGAAACCTAAGTACCATCTCCTTATAATGTTCCATTTACACACAGTCCTCAAAATTCTCCTAAACAATATTTTGAAGGCAGCCCTAGCAGAGGATCTCCAGGCATAGACCCATTGCAGCAACAAATATATGATTATATAGAACCACTAGAGAAGAAAAGTTCCTCAATGGATCCAGAATCGTCAACCAATCCAGAAATCTCTGTCAATCCACAAGAACCTCTAACTAACTCTCTCAAATAGGAAATCTATGAGTTAGAGATATTGAATAGACATATCAAGAAAGAAAATGAAACCCTGAGGGAACAAAGTAAATTCGATAAAGCTATTCATGATAATACAATACTCCACCTAGGGCTATGGTATAAGAAGAATAGGAAGTTGAAGAGGAAGAATAGAAGATTGAACAGAACAGTCATCAACCTTAAATACAGGCTTCTTATGAAGAAACCCAGGATGGCAGTCACTTCAAAGAGGAGAAAAATAAGAAAGTTATATCTACTGGGAGAGGTGTCTCAGCAAATGCAATAGGAAATAATAATTCAAATTTTTAGCAAATTTCATGGGACATGCAATGATTTTATAGTGGGGGTATGTTGAACCTTAGAATTACCCACTCCTTGACAACTTTTCTCACTTCTTTCCCTTGATTTTCCATACGATTACAGATCCCCATCAATGATAAATGATATATTTTGTCTTAAGGAGGGAATTAAATGATTGGCATGTTATATTTTTATGCGTTTGCAAATTATCTATAGAATGCAGCCTATTCTGCAGCTAACTTTGTATTCCGTAGCTACTTCCATGGTCTGGCAGGTTCCACATGTCAAACGAAGAAATCGGCCACATGGGCATCCCTGGAATCGTCTCCACATGGATTATATCCTAGTCACTTAGCTTAGATCAATAAGAAAGCAAGCTCAAGACCATAGTCAAAGGTGGAGTAAAACATATGAAACCCGGAAGCAATAGGACTCTTTGCCTACTCTTTCGTGGTTAATTAATAAATCCAACAGTTCTATTGCAACATTACCTCGGATCAGCCACCTGTGTTAACGGTTCTATGTAAACATCTCGCTCAAATTCAAGTCACCTATAGCTGATCAAACATTTATGCAATCCTGTTGTCATACGTGTATACCACCTGTAGCTAATTTTCCTCAAAGACAGTTATGAATAATTTCTTTTAAATATTGGTTGTACAGAATTGAGAAGGGTTCGAAGTTTTGATGTATTAAGTTTAGACTTCAGCTCTGTAATTTTGAATTGTGTTCCTATTTATAATATAAAATCATGTGTTGACCAATGATCATTTGAAAGAGTATTTTCAGTTAGTTAGAAACTCAACCCAGTCAGTTGCAGAGGCCCCCTACATTGAAGGAGGTTTTCTTTTCATTTGTTTTCTGTTCAGTTTTAATTTCATCATTTTCTTTTAGCAGTATTTCTAACTTAGGTTGATTTGTTGTAGTTTGATTTCTTTTAGCATAATGTTAGAACTAAATTGTGTAGTCTTGTTTCTCCAACCCATTTCATAAAAGGAAATGACTTTGTTTCTAGCAATGTAAGGTTGAAAGTAATGAGAATGCATTGTTGACTAGTTTACTCATTGTTTTTGTTATTTATTTTCTAGTTTAGATTGTCAATTCATTGTGTTAATGAATGTTTTTTATCACGATTTCAAGATGATACCCATCCTAAAATAAATGGTTAAACATTCACTTTACACAATGGTTGAAACCAATCAGTTACCTTCTGCATGTTTTTATTTCGTTCTCTAGATCCTAAAGTACAGAAAGTTGCTTGTATTCCATTTCAAGAAGGTTATCTTTCAAAATGGAAGGTTAGAGTAACTAGAAGTAGTTCAGTTAATTTCATTCTCTGTATTTATTTTAGCATGCCTTACAACTTCACCTCTTAATTTTAAGAATTAGATTCATGACTTAGGATTAACGACAAGATAGGACAAATGCTCTGTTTTTCCTTCTTTTAATTTAGATTTTGACAAGTTTTAAGCTCTTGGTTCACCTTTAGGAGGTTTAGATTCAGTTTCTCACAGTTCAATTTGTACATCAATACGAATCAAAGAACAGAAACCACAAAACAATATAAAAATACAAAACATCAAAGTAGGAAGGGTTAACTAAGCACATATAGTGCGCTACACTTCATCAGCTTACAAACCTTGGTTGATAATTCATGCAAGAAATTTACGACACTAAATTAACTAAAGATTTTGGCGCCATTACCGGGGAAGTGTAATTAGGTAACCTTATCTCTTACATTCAAAAAAAAATTGATATGCATAGAGAAAGAGACTTTAAGGGTAGATTTACAACTAGAGGCAGGAGTTCAATTCCTACAACACCACATACTCCACCAAGAACAAGAGGAGATACACCTCCATCTCAAGCTCATAGTCCTAGCCATAGAGCTCCTACAGTTCTAAGGTCAGAATTCCAATCAAAAGGATCTCCTATTTCATCTACTGAGGCAGTCCTAGAGGAGAAAAATCTTGGGTCTCCAATAGAAGGAGTAGCCTTTTTCATCTCCACAGGAGAGCACATTTTAGTTGAAGAATTAGGAATACCTAGTGAGAAAGAAGAAGTAGAATCTCTCTCCCACATACCATTAATAGAGGAACTAGAGGAAGAGAAAGTGACCTTGCAGGTTGAACCTTATACTGGCTTTGAAGAAACTATAATGGTAGAAGAAGGAGAGGATGGAGAATTCACACTGTTTGGAGGAGGGGTAGAAGAAGAGGAAGAGGAAATAATGGAGGAGGTAGAGGAAATAATGGAGGAGGTAAAGGAAATAGGGAAATAGATAATTCTTTTGGATTCCCTATAGTTGATAAAGAAACAAATGCCACAATGAAAAATATCTCACCTTCTGTCCTCCCAAAATTCCATGGGCTAAAAAGTGAGGATCCTGAAACATTTTTATTTGAGTTTGAAGTCTTGTACAGAACCTATGATTACTTAGAAGACTCTCAAAAGCTTAAGTTTTTCCCTTCAACATTGGAAGGAGCTTCTCTGAAGTGGTTCATGGCGGTGGTCACTCAGTCCATTAGAACATGGGATGACATGAATAAAGCATTTTTGGACAGGTATTTGGATTATTGCATGCGTGCCAATCACAAGGATGAAGTGTTCAAAATGATACAAAGAGAGGATGAAGATTTGGAGGATTTAATTGAGAGTTTCAACTATAACTTGAAAAGACCAAAGATGGAAAATTTAGATGAAGATACCTTAAAAGCTCTTCTATTAAAATCCATTAGGGATGAGTGGATAGATATCCTTAACATGATGGGGAAGGGAGTTATCTCTCAATTCCCATTAAGTGACATAGGAAAAGTGTGTGTTCATCTCTCAAGAGGGAAATCCAAAACTGGGAAAGGTCCAAGAGATCCTTCTCTTGTTAGAGTGAATAAGTCTGCAACTGGATCAGTGAGTAGGGTAGAAATTGGGAATATGCTTGATGAATTCAAAACAGATATTCTAGGGAGCCTTAGTGAGAAAATAGACACCCTCAAGTTGCAAAACAAGCAGAAAACCGAGGCTGATTCTTTAGCTATTTTATGTCCCAAATGCAGAAAAAAAATGGTTTAAGAGAATGTCCTTTGGATGCAAAAATCATAGAGACTTGTATGATTTGTTCAAAAAACCATGAGACCAAGGGTTGTCCTTCAATTCCAGGTCTTAAGCCTGTTCTTCAAGAAGAAACAATTCCAAATTCAGCAGAATCTCTTTGCTTTGTCCCTGAAGACCTTAGCAGGGGCCATAAAATCAAGGATTTAATAATCAAATGTATGTTTAGCCCCCACCAAATTGGAATTATTGGCAGCAACCTTGGCCTCATTCTCAACCTCAATATCAATCTCAACCTTGGGCTCAAGGAGTACAAAATCCTTATGGAATATTTTCTCAATATTATCAATATAATCCATCATATCAGAATTATCCTCCCCCACACATTCCACAACCAAACTAGCATCCACAACTTCACAATCAGAACCCTCAACTTTCAGTACCATTTCCACAACAAAATCCATAACAAATTCCACAACAGAACCAAAATCCTCAACTCTTACTGCCATTTCAGCAAAGACCAAATCAACTACCTTCCAAACCATTACCAAACCCCAACAATAAAAATCCTAAGAGTACTTACATGGTGGAAGGACAACAATTTCTAACTTATATGATCACTCCTCTAGATCTCAATGATGTTCAACTAAAATTTGGTAGGATATTAGAAAAGGAAAGGCCTTCTGTAGTTATTCAGGAACAAGACAGTTATGAGGAAGATTCTCTACAACCCAATAAAATTTTTGAAGGAACATCTCTCCAAAACCAAAAAACTAAAAAGGAAAAACAGAAAGAACTAGTGAACTCAACTCCTATCATTGAGCAACCAGTATCTGCTTCTGCACCTCCTCTTCCTGAAATATTACAAGTTGATAGAGGAGTAGAAAAGTAGATTATGTTTCCTAATTGATTTTCTAGATTAATTGAAAATTGTATGTATCAGAATCCCTTTGTTACAAGCCATTAAGGAGATTCCAATCCCAGATAAAACAATAAAGGAGTTGAGCATAAAGAAACCAGGAAGAAAATAAAATGAAACAAAAAGAATTCACCTGGTATGAAAAATAGCAAATATAATGATGGGAAAAATTGCCATACAAAAATATCTAGATCCAAGAAGTCCAATTGTGAAAACACATATCAATGGAGTTGAAATTCCAAATGCATTGATTGATTTAGGAGCAACAATAAACATCATGAGCAAACAGACCATGGAACAGCTCAAGCTTCCTAAACTTTTTTACACACCTACATTACTGCAATTAGCAGACAGATATATATAAAAATCAGATGGTGTGTTAGAAGATATTTAAATATCCTTAGATTCTTTGGAATATCCAGTTGATTTTATGATCTTAACCCCCAAGAACAATCTAGGAGGACATCCACTTATATTATGAAGACCTTGGCTGGCCATAGCTGATGCTTTCATTAGCTGTAGATCTAGTGACATGTATATTTCTGATGGGAATTCAACAAAGAAATTCACTCTATATCCTCCAGTAAGAACAATCACAGAAATAGATGACAAAGAATGGATTGATGATGAAAATGGCATTCAACCTGTCTTTACTATTTCAGGCATTAGTGAAGATAGTCAAATCTTGAATACAACGAAAAATTTTGAATCATCTCTAGAATATGAACATGATAAATTCCAAGAAAAATCCAATATTAAATATTTTTCATCTAGGCAGATGCCTCTTTATTCTATGGAAGAGTTTGGTAGCTCTACAATGGAAATCTTTCCAGGAAGAACATTGAACATAAATAATAACTTGGAGAAATTACAACAGGAAAAGCTAATCAAAACATTACAACAACATTCTTCTGCATATGGATGGTAATATACTAACATGAAAGGAACTAGTCCTAATACTTGTATGCAAGGAAAATTTGAGAACCCCCCCTAAATTTACATGTATAATAAATGGGCGAATCTTCATGGTATATAGGAAAAATGGAAGGTGATTTTATCAATAATATGATATGTATATATAATTTTGTGGCGAATCTCTCACCAAGCATGGCGAATATTTTACTTAATTATAAAATCTTGTGTTTATTGAATACACAAATGAAATCATTGCATTTCTTTAAAATAGCTTTTGAAATCAAAATTACCGAAATTACATATCGATAACCTAGTAGGTGTAGGATAAAATTCATCCATGCCATTCACAGAAAGCATGAGAAAAAACCTAATACTATATATAAAACCAAGAAAAATTCAAATTCATCACTTCTAGGGACCTCGTAACCACCTTGCCAATACACAAGTATGTTCCTGTTTGCAATTAGAAAAATTACCCAAATTACAATCTGTTTACTCCAGCATATGTTGGAAAGTTATAGAAGGATGACTAATGCAATCAATCCATTCCTTTTAGCCCTCGATTTGTTTCAGTTTAAAATAGATGTATACAAATATACTTGTCCAATGTCTATGTTTTAACCATTCACCTTAAGATGTTTTTACAATATAATTTCTTAAGTCTATTTAATATCTTCATTATCATAAAAGCAACCTATATCCATCTTAACTCCACATCTACCACTCTTAGGGGGATGAAATCTATTTATCCCTCTGAGCACTTGGTAGACCTAGAATTAAGATGGATCTAAGATGATAGAATTTCCCCTTTAAATAGTCTATGCTCACATGAAGACCATGGTATTACCATGGGTCAATACCATGGGTTATCATAAACCTGGAGCTTAAAAATTACTATTAGTAATTTATAAAAATTAATAAAATTAATAGTCGATTTTTATTTTATTTTTTATTTTAACCAAGCTGAAATGTTTAACATACATTAAATTACAACATCCATTTTTACTCTTGATCGGATCAAATAATTTTTCACTCTATGCTAGTTTGCATATCACGATATTTGATACCTCTCGGGGGTTAGTAGATCCAGAGTAAAGATGTATCTATACTGGTTTAATTCCCCCATTTAAATAGGCTACATTCCAGGTCAATACCATGGGTCAATACCATGTGCCATTTTGGTGAATACCATGGGTCAATACCATGTGACATTAATAATGTTTTTTTGCATGGTATTAATAACAATCTAGTCCATGGTATTTGTCCCATAGTATTTTTCCCATAGGTTTCACCTAAATATAACGCATTTTTTGAGTGTTCGTAAATATAAGGTGACTTATGGAGTAAATATAAAAAATTTTTTATTTGTTTACCATACCTCTCGTTTATTTATATTTTTATTAATTTACCATACCTCTTTTAAAAATATGGTATTTGGCCCATAGGATTCACTTAAATAAAACCTCTTTCTTGAGCCTTCATAAATAGAACGAGGGTGATGGACTAAATATAAAAAGAGGTTTTATTTATTTACCATGCGTCTAGTTTATTTATATTTTTATTTATTTACCATACCTCCACCTTACTTATATTTTTATTTGTTTACACCCTTGCATGTATATAAGGTGACTTATGGACTAAATATAAAAAATGTTTTATTTATTTACCATACCTCTCATTTATTTATATTTTTATTAATTTACCATACCTCTGTTATAAATATGGTATTTGGGCCTTTGGCCCATAGGATTCACTTAAATAAAACCTATTCTTGAAAATGGGCAAATGGATTCACTTAAATAAAACCTATTCTTGAAAATGGGCGAATGGAAGGTTGTAACTCCTAATTTCAAGGGCTAAATTTACCTTTTTTACCCTCTCCCTTAAAATAAGGTGGGCTATTTGAGGTGATTTGTAAAAATGTACTATCATACAAAATATTCGCCCACTAAAAATTTAAAACCCCTTAATTTCGCCAAAGGGAAAACATTCGCCCCTAAAATTTTCTATGCTTGTATGCATAACATCTACATTGAGGAAAATTGTAGACCTATCAGACAACCTCAAAGAAGGATGAGTCCAAATCTTAGGGAAATTGTGAAAAAAGAGCTACAAAAACTGTTGAGTGTAAACCTCATTTGCCCAATTTTAGACAACCAATGGATTTCCTCTTTAGTGATTGTGCCTAAAAATAATGGTAAATCGAGGGTGTGCATTGATTATTGATAATTGAATAAAGCTACCCTTAAATATCATTTTCCTTTACCCTTTATAAATCAAGTGTTAGATACATTAGAAGGTAAGAAGTATTTCTCATTGTTGGATGGTTTTAGTGGTTATAATCAGATTCAGGTGGCACCTGAAGATCAATATAAAACCACATTTACTTGTCCATGGTGAACCTATTCCTACCAGGTATGTCCTTTTGGATTATATAATGCACCTAGAACATTCCAAAGAGCAATACTAGGAATTTTTTTTGATCTAATACATGATTGTGTAGAGGTATATATGGATGACTTTAGAGTCTATGGGAATACATTTGAACAAGCTTTGGAAAATTTGAAAAAAGTCCTTAAAAGATGTAAGGAATCAAACCTTTCACTAAGCCATGAAAAATGGTTTATGATGTTTACAGAAGGGATTGTTTTAGGACATCACATTTTAGGAGATGGAATTAAAGTTGATAAATCTAAAGTTGATGTCATCTCTAAATTATCAATTCCAAATTGCTAAAAGGATGTTAGAAGTTTTCTAGTATTTACAGGATACTATAGATTATTTATAGAAATTTTCACTAAAATAGCATCCCCACTCTTCAAATTACTCACCAAGGATTGTGAATTCAATTGGAATCATGATTGCTAGTTAACATTTGAGACTTTAAAAACAGAAATTTCTGAAGCACCCATCTTGAGAGGTCCAAATTGGAAACTACCTTTTCAGATTTCAACAGATGCTTCAAATATAGCTCTGGGAGCTGTATTAGGACAAAATGGTTTGATTCCCTATGCCATCTACTATAAAGGTAAGAATTTGACTCCCAATGAGTTAAATTATACTGTAATTGAAAAGGAATTTTTAGTTGTTGTTCATGCAATCAACAAGTTCAGACATTATATAACAGGCTATGAAACCTTGTTCATACAGATCACTTTGCAATTAGATACTTAATGAATAAACCTATTACTAATGGCAGAGTTACAATATGGCTATTACTCTTGCAATAATTCAATATTATGGTGCTAGATAGACCTGGTAAACAAAACATAGTTGTTGATTTCTTATCTAGAATTCAAAATATCAAAGATGACACTCCGGTTCAAGATAGGTTTCCTGATGAATATATTTTTGCAGTGACTACTCAAACCCCTTGGTTTGAAGATATTGCCAATTACTTAGTCATAGGGAAATTACCCTCACATTTGTTTCCTAGAGAGAAAACAAAAATCATTCAGATAAGTTCAAGATACTCATGGATCACTAACGAATTTTATAAAATAGGTCCAGATCTCATGATCAGAAGATGTGTGA
Organism: Pinus tabuliformis; assembly: GCA_031772625.1. Taxonomy (NCBI): domain Eukaryota; kingdom Viridiplantae; phylum Streptophyta; class Pinopsida; order Pinales; family Pinaceae; genus Pinus; species Pinus tabuliformis. Next base: position 1,220,794,356 of record CM062819.1, on the reverse strand, counting down.
GGGAAGATGAAATACATGAGATTCTTAAGGCATGTCATGATGAACCATGTGGTGGACACTTTGCTGACAAGAGGACAACCTATAAAATCCTTTCTTTAGGATATTATTGTCCATCCATCTTCAAAGATGCCAAAGAAAATGTCAGGAAGTGTCACAGCTGCCAAAGGGTAGGAAAACCTGCTCCTTCAAATGAAATGCGACTACAAATTCAAGTACTCATTAAACCTTTAGAAAAATGGGCCTTGGATTTTGTTGGACAAATTAATCCCCCATCTAAGAAAAAGAAGTATATATTTGTATGCACTGAGTATGTCACTAAATGGGTAGAGGCTAAAGAATTACCTTTTTCTAATGAAAAATCTGTAGTTAATTTTCTTTTTGAGGACAACTTCACTCATTTGGGTGTTCCAAGAGAAATTGTGACAGATCAGAGATCTCAATTTACATCTAAAATGGTGAAGGATCTTATGGAAGATTACAAGATCAAACATAGGAAATCTACTCCCTATCATTCACAAGCAAATGGCTAAGTTGAATCTACAAATAAGGTGATTGAAGTAATTCTCACTAAGATTGTGCATCTACATAGAAGATATTGGGTAGAAAGGCTTCTTGAAGCCTTATGGGCTTATAGAACTACATGGAGGAACACAATGGGACATACACCCTATGAACTTGTTTATGGGAAACAAGTCGTGTTCCCTATAGAGTTTCAAATCAAAACCTTCAAGATGGCAGTCCAATTGGGACTGGATTTATCAGAGGCATTGAAACATAGATTGGAGCAACTCAATGAGCTTGATGAAATCAGGTAACATGCAGTCCAAAGAACCAGTATAATCCAACAACATAGGGCTAAATGGAATGATAAATATATCAAGGACAAGAAGTTTCAAGCAGGAGATTGGGCACTGTTGTTCGATTCAAAGTTCAAATATTTTCAAGGGAAGTTTCAAACTCATTGGCTTAGGCCATATGAGATTGAAGAAGTCTTTAATAATGGAGCAGTAAGGATAAGGACAATAAATGGAAGCAAAATATCTCTTCTTGTGAATGGTCATCAACTGAAGATATATCAGAAACCAATTTCAAGAAAGTAGTTCATTAAGATTTTCTAGAATAACTCTGAAATGAAGCTAGTGAAGAAGAATTATTCTTCTCCACTAACTTAGCATTTATTTTTCCTAAAAAAAAGATGAAAATAATAATAATAATAATAATGAATTGTACGAGTTTGAAAACCAATTATTTATTGGCATACTTATACAGAAAATACAGGGTGAAAATCAAAGATTTCTGACATCCTATATTATCCATTTCCTTTCTGTAATAAGTCGTGACAAAAAGCTACATTTATTTGCAGTTTAAAGTCTACAAATTCATAGTCTCATTCCATCTCATTCTGTTTTCATTTTATTTTACAGTTCCATTTCATCTCACTCTCATATTCCATTTACATTTTATTTTTACAGTTTTACTCCATTTCACCCTATTTCCCATTTGATTTTACATCTCATTTCATCTCACTGTCATAACCCATTTCCATTTCATTTTTATGCTCATATTCCATAGCCATACTTCACTTTTCCTTCTTTTAACAATCTGCAGCTGATTCCATTCTACAACTAATTTAATTCTGCAACTACAACTTACTTATTAGCTCTGGCACAATTGTAGAGCTCACAAATAACTCATGAATGCAAGAAATTGAAGAATCAAGATTTGGAGACCAAACATGCTAAAGGTACCTACGGATCAACAACAAAAGAGGTACCAATCAAAAGGTTAATTTGTAAAGGTAAAATGCAAAATTTATTTCAAACAGTAAGTTAAAAACATAAGGCATGTATAATATGAATAATCGTATGTCTCCTTAACAAGTTATCATTTGATTTGACTTCCACTTCATCATACCACATCTCCACCACATCTTCCATACTCGATATCAAATGGTCCATAATAACTTCATCACAGTAAATCTCCACTATATCTCCATACTCTGCACCTAAATGGTCCCTAATAACTCCATTTGTTAACAGTCATGACTACAATGTGACCAATGTATCCACGTCTCTCCAAACCCTCACCGTCTACTTATTCCACACAAACCTATAGTTCTTTTTCACCATACCCACAGTGAGTCCATTTTATGAACCAAGAGAGTAATTTTGAAGGTTAAGAAATTTTGCGAAACAGAAGCCATGGGACTCATTGTCAGGACAAAGCTAGTAGGAGAAAAATATATGGAGGGATTCCCAAAACTCAAGGAGATGCTGTAGAAGGCTATACGCATCAATTTCATTGAAAATTTTGACGGTTTCCACAAAGAGATCACAAAATCGTTTTCAAGATCATTCGATGGTACAGAAGTGGAAATTGGAGACATTAAGTTTGTAGTAACAGAATCCTACATAGCAGAAGCTACAAAACTACCAAGACATGGTGAGATATGGTTTAAAAACAAGGAATTCCAAAATGAATCATGGAAAGTGATCCTTAGGAACCCAGGTATGGATGTCTCTATGTTTAGAAAAGGAATTCCTATTTCAGCACTTAAAAATAAGTGGAGAAGCATGCTTTTGATATTACAGAAATTCATTACCTGTGAGGGGAGATTCGGGTGCATGTATGTCTATCATATATGTTTATTGATGAACTTTCTAGAAAATGGAGACGTCAACCTCCCTTTATTCCTACTAAATAGTTTAAGAAGGATGGCTTCCAATGTACAATAGAATTCCTAGACACAACTATGTACCATCATGGGTTGATAAAAATACTAGTTGAGTTTCATTTGAAAAGAATAGGAGATACTTGGGAAAATTTCTTGATAAGAAACTATTTCCAAGAGGAACCAAAATCACCTAAAGAGGGTAATGTTAGAAGGAGTAGGAGAAATAAGACCAGTATAACCATTCAAAGCAAACTTGAGTCCTCCACACAGAAAAATGATGAAGAGCTAGTCTCTGAAAAATTGACAAAGATCAGGGAGTAGATCAATCAAAAAGGGAAAACTGGTGGAATTACTGGAAACAAACCTAAATATTCATTACAACAAGATGGTGAACAATTAATCTCTAAAAAGTTGACAGAGATTAGGAAACAAATCAAGAGAAAATAAAAGATAGGAAAGGAGAAAAAGGGTACAAAGTAGGAGAACATAAGCCCTCTACAACTTAGAAGGAGCTCTAGACTCTGAGGTATGGTAAAGGAGGTATCATCAAAGGGAACAGAGTTCATAAATCTAGAAGGAGAAACCCCAGTACCATCTCCTGATAATGTTCCATTTACACGCAGTCCTCAAAATTCTCCTAAACAATATTTTGAAGGTAGCCCCAGCAGAGGATCTCTAGGCATAGACCCAGTGCAGCAACAAATATATGATTATATAGAATCACTGGAGAAGAAAAGTGCCTCAATGGATCCAGAATCGTTAGCCAATCTAGAACTCTCTATCAATCCACAAGAACCTCTAACTGACTCTCTCAAATAGGAAATCTATGAGTTAGAGATATTGAATAGACATATTAAGAATGAAAATGAAACCCTGAGGGAACAAAGTAAATTCGATAAAGCTATTCATGATAATACAATACTCCACCTAGGGCTATGGTATAAGAAGAATAGGAAGTTGAAGAGGAAGAATAGAAGATTGAACAGAACAGTCATCAACCTTAAATGCATGATTCTTATGAAGAAACCCAGGATGGAAGTCACTTCAAAGAGGAGCAAAAGAAGAAAATTATATGTACTAGCAGAGGCGTCTCAGCAAATGCAATAGGAAAGAAGAATTCACATTTTTAACAAATTTCATGGGGAAATGCAATGATTTTGTAGTGGGGGTATGTTGAACCTCAGAATTACCCTCTCCTTGACAACTTTTCTCACTTCTTTCCCTTGATTTTCCATAAGATTACATATCCCCATCAATGATAAATGATAGATTTTGTCTTAAGGAGAGCATTAAATGATTGACATGTTATATTTTTATGTTTTTTCTATTTGAATAAGTTTTTACAAATTAGCTACAGAACGCAGCCTATTCTGCAGCTAACTATGTACTCCGTAGCTACTTCCATGGTCTGGCAGGTTCCACATGTCAAACAAAGAAACCGGCCACATGGGCATCAATGGAATCATCTCCACATGGATTCTATCCTAGTCACTCAGCTCAGATCAATAAGAAAGCAAGCTCAAGACCATAGTCAAAGGTGGAGTCAAACATATGAAACCCAAAAGCAATAGGACTATTTGTCTACTCTTTCGTGGTTAATTAATAAATCCAACAATTCTATTGCAACATTAACTCGGATCAGCCACCTATGTTAATAGTTCTATGCAAACATCTCACTCGAATTCAAGTCACCTACAGCTGATCAAACATTTATGCAGTCCTGCTGTGATACGTGTAGACCACATGTAGCTAATTTTCCTCAAAGACAGTTATGAATATTTTATTTTAAATACTGGTTGTACAGAATTGAGAAGTGTTCGAAGTTTTGATGTATTAAGTTTAGACTTTCAGCTTTGTAATTTTGAATTGTGTTCCTATTTATAATATAAAGTCATGTGTTGACCAATGATCATTTGAAAGAGTATGTTCAATTAGTTAGAAACTCAACCCAGTCAGTTGCAGAGGGCCCCTGCACTGAAGGAGGTTTTCTTTTCATTTATTTTCTGTTCAGTTTTAATTTCATCATTTTCTTTTAGCAGTATTTCTAACTTAGGTTGATTTGTTGTAGTTTGATTTCTTTTAGCGTAATGTTAGAACTCAATTGTGCAGTCTTGTTTCTCCAACCCATTTCATAAAAGGAAACGACTTTGTTTCTAGCAGAGTAAGGTTGAAAGTAATGAGAATGCATTGTTGACTAGTTTACTCATTGCTTTTGTTATTTATTTTCTAGTTTAGATTGTCAATGCACTGTGTTAATGAATGTTTTTTATCACCATTTCAAGATGATACCCATCCTAAACTAAATGGTTAAACATTCACTTTACACAATGGTTGAAACCAATCAGTTACCTTCTGCATGTTTTTATTTAGTTCTCTAGATCATAAAGTACAGAAAGTTGCTTGTATTCCATTTCAAGAAGGTTATCTCTCAAAATTGAAGGTTAGAGTAACTAGAAGTAGTTCAGTTAATTTCATTCCCTGTATTTATTTCAGCATGCCTTACAACTTCACCTCTTAATTTTAAGAATTACATTCATGACTTAGGATTAATGACAAGGTAGGACGAATGCTCTGTTTTTCCTTCTTTTAACTTAGATTTGACTAGTTTTAAGCTCTTGGTTCACCTTTAGGAAGTTTAGATTCAGTTTCTCACAGTTCAATTTGTACATCAATAGGAATCAAAGAACAGAAGCCACAAAACAATATAAAAATACAAAACAACGAAGTAGGAAGGGTTAACTAAGCACATATAGTGCACTACATTTCATCAGCGTACAAACCTCGGTTGATAATTCATGCAAGCAATTTAGGACACTAAATTGACTAAACACATACTATGTCTAGGATGCCTTCTCCCCCTTCATAGGAGTGAACTCTACAAGAGCTTCAAGAGGATATACCATAGTTTCATAGCATATATAACCTATTAGACACCACAATCTCAACCACTATAGACATTCTAATTCATCCAAAAATGAAGACTTAACAAGAAAAATATCAACAAGTTGCAGCTCCAAATAGACAACGTTTGGCTCATTATTATTGGGAGAAAACACTCGTGTACTTCAATACATAACTCTATCAATGTTACTCAATTTATTCTACTAGACTTAAAGTCCCCTCCAAAGAGGAGGGTGATTCCTACGTTTAAAATTATTGTTCGTAAGAAAATTTTGGTTTGCTTACTTTTATGGGTTTTCTGTGATGTATATACAAACCCAATATTTAGTGTACTGTTTTTGCTAATAATTTTATGCCAATTCTCCTATGAACATGAAAAATGGGTGGAGGATAGGAGTAGAAACCCAATTTTTGTACTTTTGATGTAATGTTGTACCTCAAATATAAGCTTTATTAATGCAAAACTTCTCGTTTATATATATATGTTGATGAAAATAAATTTTATGTATTTAATTTTTGAATTGATTTTAGGACAAAGTATTTCTTTATTTAAAAAAATAAATAATAATAAATTAAATGTTAAATAATAATAATAATAAGGATGAGGATGATGTAGTATTTAATTTTACATAAAGTTATCACTTAATTGACCCAAAAAAATATGAATTGAATAATAAAATATTACATAATAATATGCATTTTTAATAATTTTACATTAAATCATTATATAATTTTAGTGTAGTTTAAATATTGTAATGTAATAGAATAAAAATAATTTTGGCTCTATATTAATGTAGGTCACATGACAATTCCATGTTATGCAAAGCTATCTGAGTGAAAAGGTTCTTTGTTCAAATTTCCCTATTTTTTTTTCTCTATTTAACAAGATCATACATCAAATAATGCTCAAACTCATGAACTCAATACATCACTCGTAGAAAATGAATTTTGATAGGGAAAACAATGATATGGCATTTTGTTAAGGAACTCCATGGTGTAAAGACATCAATTTGAAACTTTGTGGGAAAAAATCCAACCATACTAAGGGTAACATCGAGTGCAATCGTGACTACTCAAACCACATGTTAGTTATTCTGAAACTCAAATAAACTCACTAACAAAAAACAATCATTTTGTTAGAGTCAGTATTTGCATACTGCCATCAGTGATCAAAAATCCTCTTTTCATATCATATTAGGGTCTCATTCCGAAATTTTTGTCATTCCACTAGGTCGTCATGCAAAAATTTGGTCACTAAGGTTGAATTAGGGTTTCCTTTACTCCTTTGAGAAATTTAACTCTCGTTGGCTCATTTCAACCTTGCTGTGTATCCATTGTCCATAAAATTAATGACATCATGCAATCACATCAGTCATGTCATCTTGAAATTCAGTCCTTCAAGGTCTCATTAAGTCTTTTAGGGTTTTTCAAGGTTTCATTAGGTCATTAGGGTCTCCAAGGTTCCAATAAAACTCCATTCCATTGCATAAGATCAGAAAGTAAAGGGTGATAAAATAACATCTCTTCACCATGTGAAGATGATTTGTAAAGAGAAATTCTTATCTCATCATGTAATTTTATGTTCACTATATGTAATAAGTATTTTTCCTAAGCTTCCAACTCAATCTCTATATGCCAACTTCATTAAAGAAAATTCAAATTCAAAGAGTTCTCAAAGACCATCAAAAGATCAATTTTTCAAAGGAAATAGTTAAGTGAAAGAGTAATGTTTCAAAAAGTTAAAGGGAGTTTCCTTTTCTGAAGGGTGCCCAAATCATCATTTTCGATAAGCACTAAACCCTAATTTCCTCTCCCACAGAGCTAGGGTTGGCCATAGAATCAGAGACATACGAGAAGTGGAGGCCTAAGGGAGCTCATTTCAGCAAGTATGAGGCCATTCCAACTCATAAACATCATGTCTCCATCAGTTTTCAAGAATTAATTCCGAGGGACAAATCATTTGCCACACATAGGGCCAGTTCTGCTTCAAAGTATGTTTCCAACCAAACAGAGATGAATTTTACAAAACTGAGAGAGGTTTTTGTATATCATAGGAAAATCATGAATAACACCCTTCAATTTTTACACAGGTTTCATGGTTTTGGAAAAATGGCAAAATACAGTTGCTACAAGAGAGTTGCTACACTTCTGGAGTGACCTTGGGGAAATCAATGTTTCTCCTAGACGGAGTGTCCAAATGACTTGTTTGATGAGTCAAATGATAACTAGGTGGAAATATACTTTGAATGTGCTATCATGAGATAAAGTTGGAGTTGAGGATGAGCTCCAAACGTTTCTTGCAAGATCAAACTTCATTTTTGCACCCGCATTCTGTATTTTTTGACCAGCCTTGGGAGAATCAACTTTTGGAGGGTCAAATCAAGTCCATTTTGGAAACTAAAGTTAGATTTGGAAACTAGATAGGACACTATTTCGAATGAGCTATCTTGGGCTCAATTGGGACATAGGGAAGGTAGACAAAATTAACCTGCAAGTTGGAGGGCGCATTTTGAACTTGGAGGGCGTGTTTGACCAGAGTGTTGCACGCTTGCCATAAAACACAATGAATTTCCTAAGGGCGTTGCGCCCCTGTAAAGAGAGGGCATGTTTGACAATGTTTTTGCATGTTTGCCTAGAAACCTGCAGTGGTTACCCACAGAGCACAATATCCTCTCCAAACTTCAAAATGTGTCACCAACATGCTCCAACACCAAAAGTAGGTTGAAATCATATCAATCCTCTCTTCCAAAGTTGAATTATATGGTGGTTCATTGTGTTTTGGTGTCCTAGTAAATTCAACACCCTAGTAACATAATCCCATTCCTAAATTCCATTTCCTAGCTTCCAACTACCATTCCTACATTCCAAAACTACCCCCTGTCACCTCCCTCATATCACACATCCCCATTTCCATCTCCTCGATTTCCTCACACCATTCCATACTCTCTACACCTATATTCCATTTCATCATCTCCTTAGGGTTTGACTCCAACAACTCATGGCAGAAGAAGAGAACAAAAGTCATAGTGAGGAAGAAAGATAGGAGAGGAGGCTAACTAAGAGAGGAGGAAGAATCACTAGACATGAGCCAAACAATACTAGAGAACTAATGGCATCTCCCATCATTGTGACATGCTTTAACTAGGGTAAAACTCAAAAGAGCCCATGCAACGATTGAAGCCTTGACTAAGAAAGAGGAGAAAAGGAGGCTAGACATTCTTGCCGAGGCATCACTCCATCTCTCAAACACATGATCATCTATCATCCCACCAATTTTGACAAGTTTTGAAGAAAATTTTGTAACTTGTGAATTACTGTGTTTTTTGATGCATTTTTAGCACAGTCAAAAGGTCAAACATGCAACACCTAGGGTGTTGTGCTCTTTTTTGGAGCATCTGATGAGAAAAAGACCAACATATTTGGATTCAGAGTGATGATTACATGCACGCTATGCATTTTCTAAGCATTTGGAGACAAACGGGTCAGTGAAAAAGGTAAAAAACCACCAAAAGCCCACCTTTCTGCCTCATTTCTCGCTTGGACGCTGCGCGTTTGACCATTATTGTGAGAATACATTTCTGGAGTGTCAAATCAAGTTGGTTTTGTAACCCAAAGGTAGATTTGGAAACTAGACAGAATAATCTTTCCAATGAGCTATCCTAGGCTCAATTTGGACTTGGGGAACGCAGTCAAAATCCGCCTGCAAGATGGAGGGCACGTTTGACACATAAAGGGCACGTTTGATGAGTTGTCTAATTTTTCACTGTTCTTCTCCAGATTTGATTTTCCTCTTGGGGGAAATCAACTTTTTATTGATGTAATCGATCATGTAAATGTAATTATGTTCTTTTTACTATTACCTAGGATAAATACATTAGGTAAATAGACTCTATGAGGTGTAATGAATCAGTTCATTGTAATTAGGGGTGAGTCACTTTGACCACCCTACACTCTAGCTATCAGTTTAGATTTTGGTGGAACTACTCCTACTCACATGGATTCAACCCTGAGACTAGGATGAGTTGGTTTGAGGCCTATATTATGTATTTTCTTAGTCATTTTACAGGTTGGACTCTCTTGGATATTGTAATAGCTTTTAGACTTTGGCATGGAATATATTGGATTCCTATGGCATGGTATTTTGATCTTGTTTCTTCTTCAGTTTCATATGTGTGAATGTTTTGTTTCTTTCATGATCCATTTCACTCTAATTGTGTTTGATTTTCAAGGTGTGATAAGTATAATTCATCCTTGTATGCTCTGTTTTGGGGAAATCATCATAGATTGTTTCATTTCTTTAGTTTAAAAAGAATTAATGACCCTCATGCTCTTTTTAGCATCTCACTAGTCTAAACCATCTCATCATTATACTACAAAGTTTAAAGTACCTTGCCTACCTTGCCCCATCAGATGTCTGCAATTCATATTCACTTTGCCCTGACCTAGTTCATCCACTGACCTAACTCACTCATCCTTGTGACTACCCAACCAAAACAAATCAAACAACCCTCTACACTTTACATCTAGCCTAAAACCCTAATATATCCAACCCTCTTGGCTGCGATCCTTTGGAGAGAGCCCTCTTTGGCTTGGTAGGGCTAGCTATAAAGTCAAAATAGTGGTCTGTGGTTACCTCATCTGGACTCTTCCTCAACCTTGGAGATCTGGAGGAGTGATAACATAATGGGGCCGTTGCCGGGGAATGAAGGATTCATTTTCCCTAGGTGTACGGAAAGGTTCAGATCTAATTGTTGATGGTGAATAGTACTTGGACACATAGGAAAGGCTGTACCATTCACCTGGCGACTCCATAGACTGAAAGATCCATAAAATCAGCACTTCATGGTGACTCCACTGCATTAAGATCAATATCTTGAACTACTTTCAAGATGGGATCCGTTGCAAGAATGTATGCTCCATTGAAAATGGATCACATTCCAGGTTTCCCAAATAAAATTCCTAAGGTAAATTGGCAAATCCATTTGCCTATGTTCAAAGAAGTGAAAGGTTATGATGCTGCTCTTCATCTAGTGAGATTTCACATACATGTGTGTATATTAAAGATTGATTTTCCTGAAGACTGCTTGATGAAGATATTCATGGCCACTCAGGAAGGTGAATCCCAATCTTGGTATGAAAGTTTTCTGCCTACTTGTATTTATTGTTTAAAGGATCTTCATACCATGTTCTTTGAAAGGTATAAAGAATCTTGTCCATCCTTAATATTAGTTCCCAACTATTGTAAAAATGTTGAAAGTTCAATTGAAAATCTTGAGAATGTTTATGGAGATGATGAATTCATGGATGATGAGATCATGGAAGCCTTGTATGAAAATCCATTTCAGCAGCAGAAAGAAAGTTTAGAGGATACTTGTCAATATGCTCAGGAAAGTTAGAAGTAGGCTGAAGATCATTATACAGTCGAAAATGATGGAAGACAAGGTCTTATTTCAAATCTGCTAGCAGCAAAAGGTCATATGAAGAAAAATCAAATTCCAATTTCAAATTGTGATAAGGTCAAGTTGGCTATTCCAGATTGTGATGATGAAGAGTATGTTGTTTCAGATCCCATGAAGGAGAGCTCTATCGTTGAGATCACCTTGAATGAAGAAAACAAAGTTATCTACCCAAGTGTTCTCACCCCATCATAACAAAGTCTTCAAAAGGAGGTAATCCAGTCCCTTTATGAAAAACAAGACAAGATCTTTGCACAAGTAAGTGAAAAATCTTCTATGGATGACTTTATGGTAAATGATAAAAATTTCAGTTTTGAGTTTCAAGGACAATATGAAGAAGCTAATCACTTTGATACAGTAGCTTCCTCTTTGCTTGAAGATGAAGGAATTATGCATCTTGATAGTCAAAGGGAATCACATGAAATGAATCAATAGTCTGATGAAAATTTATATACTCATTTGCTTGAAATTAATGAAGATATTCAACATCCTTGTCAAACTTTAGGAGGGAAAGAAGACAATTACGGTTTTAGCAAAAGAAAAAAAAAAGTACTATCTCCTCTGTCTGAAGATGAGATAGATCAACTCCTAAAAGGTCATGTTACAGCCCAAGCTAATGCAAATTTGTTGTGTTCACATAGTCAAGAAGGTGTTAGTGAAACTTCTTCCACTTTTGAAAATGAGGATAGTCTTGAAATTAGATTTATAAATCAGCTGACAGATATTTCTTTCTTTCATGAAGATGATAGGGTTGTCATGTTTGATAATCTTCTAGAATTCTTTTTGTTTAAGAATGAATTAGACTATGAATTTGAGGAGTATGAGTCTGAGAGAGACAGTATGCCAGAAATCGAGTCAGAATTTCTCATGCTCGAGGAATTTTTAGCCAACACTTAGATAGTAAAAGTGTATATTTCCTTGTGCCTTCCTATCAATCAACAACCAACTCTTCTTTTAGATCAGAATGAAGTGAGTACTTGTATCTTTGCTGCTGGATTTCAAGACAAGGTAATGCTTCTGGAATTTCAAGATCCCTTCAATAGTCTTTTGCAAGCATTGGAGAGGAGAAGTGTTGCTTGGTTTGTTAGCATAAGCCTTGGTTTCAGTTGTTATTGTGAGTTGCCTACATGTACATCATTATTCTTTCTCGGGGAAAGTGAGAGCAGAATTTTAGTAAATAACCATCTACTAGATTGGTTACATTGGAAGCCTAACTTCACATGATTGTATATATTTCTTCAGTAGGCAGGTGGTTGTCATCAAGATTTGAAGCCCTCAAATCTCGATGGTCTACTACCATTAATAAGCTTTGTAAGTACTTGTTTCAGTTAAGTAAGTCTTGGGTCATTTTTTAAGTCAATTTCAAGTTAGTTTTAGGTCAGTTTGTGTCATTTGAGTTGTCCGCATTTAGTCATGCATTTTAGTTAAGTTTTTGACCGTATTGGCCCACATGGTTAAGCACTTGGTCTACGGTGTTCTTGGCACCTCCAAGGAGCTACCATCCCCAATAAGGCCGATGTTAGAGTCAGTGTTTGCATACTGCCACCAGTGATCAAAAATCCTCTTTTCATATCATATTAGGGTACCATTCCAAATTTTTTGTCATTCGACTAGGCCGTCATGCAAACATTTGGTCACTAAAGGTTCAATTAGGGTTTCCTTTACTCATTTTATAAATTTAACCCTTCTTGGTGCATTTTAACCTTGCTAATTATCCATTGTCCTTAAAGTTAATGACATCATGCCATCACATCAATCAGGTCATCTTGAAATTCATTCCTTCAAGGTCTCATTAAGTCTTTTACGGTTTTTCAAGGTTTCACTAAGTCATTAGGGTTTCCAAGGTTCCAATAAAACTGCATTCCATTGCATGAGACCAACAAGTAAAGGGTGATAAAATAACATCTCTTCACCATGTGAAGATGATTTTTAAAGAGAAATTCTTATCTCATCATGTAATTTTAAATCACTATATGTAATAAGTATTAAACCTAAGCTGCCAACTCAAACTCTATATGCCAACTTCATTAAAGAAAATTCAAATTCAAATATTTCTCAAAGACCACCAAAAGATCAATTTGTCAAAGGAAATAGTCAAGTGAAAGAGTAATGCTTCAAAAAGTTAAGTGAATGCCAAAGGGAGTCACCTTTTCCCAAGGGTGCCCAAATCATCATTTTCCACAAACAATAAACCCTAATTTCTTCTCCCACAGAGCTAGGGTTGGCCATAGAATAAGAGAAATATGAGAAGAGGAGGCCTAAGGGAGGTCATTTCAGCAAGTCTGAGGCCATTCCAACTCATAAACATCATGTCTCCATCATTTTTCAAGAAGGCATTCCGAGGGACAAATCATTTTCCACACATAGGTCCAGTTCTTCTTCAAAGTATGTTTCCAACCAAACAGAGATCAATTTTACAAAAGTGAGAGAGGTTTTTGTCTATCATAGGCAAAGCATTAAAAACCCCCTTTAGTTTTTACACAAGTGTCATGGTTTTGGAGAAATGGCAAGCATACATTTGCTACAAGAGAGTTATTGCACTTCTGGAGTGACCTTGGGGAAATCAATTTTTCTCCTAGACGGAGTGTCCAAATGACTTGTTTGATGAGTGAAATGATAACTAGGCAGAAATATATTTCCAATGTGCCATCATGAGATAAAGTTGGAGTTGAGGACGACCTCCAAACATTTCTTGCGAGATCAAACTTCATTTTTGCACCCTCATTCTGTACTTTTTGACCATTCTTGGGAGAATCAACTTTTGGAGGGTCAAATCAAGTCCATTTTGGAAATTGAAGGTAGATTTGGAAACTAGATATGACAGTATTTCCAATTAGTTATCATAGGCTCAATTGGGAAATAAGGAAGGCAGTCAAAATTAATCTCTAATTTTGAGGGCGCATTTTGAACTTAAAGGGCGTGTTTGACTAGAGTGTTGTGCGTTTACCATAAAACACAGTGCATTTCCTAAAGGCGCTGTGCCCCTATAAAGAGAGGACATGTTTGACCATATTTCTACACATTTTCCTAAAAACTTCCAGTGGGTTCCCACAGAGCACAATATCCTCTCCAAACTTGAAAATGTGTCACCAACATTTTCCAACACCACAAGTAGGTTGAAATTGTATCAATCCTCTCTTCCACGGTTGAATTATATGGTGGTTCATTGTGTTTTGGTGTCCTACTAAATTCAACGCTCTAGTAACATAATCCCATTCCTAAATTCCATTTCCTAGCTTCCCACTACCATTCCTACATTCCAAAACTACCCCCTATCACCTCCCTCATATCACACATCCCCATTTCCATCTCCTCAATTTCCTCACACCATTCCATACTCTCTACACCTACATTCCATTTCATCATCTCCCTAGGGTTGAACTCCAATAACTCACGGCAGAAGAAGAGAACAAAAGTCATAGTGAGGAAGAAAGACAAGAGATGAGGTTAACTAAGAGAGGAGGACGAATCATTAGACATGAGCCAACCAATACCAGAGAACTCATGGCATCTCCCATCACTTTGACATGCTTTAAACAGGGAAAAACTCAAAAGAGCCCATGAAAATATTGAAGCCTTGACCAAGAAAGAGGTAAAAAGGAGGCTATACGTTCTTGCCGAGGCATCACTCCATGCCTCAAATACATGATCAGCTATCGTCCCAGCAATTTTGACAAGTTCTGAAGAAAACTTTGTAACTTGTGAATTACTGTGTTTTTTTATGAAGTTTTATCACAGTCAAAAGCTCAAACACGCAACACCTAGGGTGTTGCACTCTTTTTTGGGTTATATGATGAGCAAAAGGCCAGCATATTTGGATTTAGAGTGATGAGGACATGCACCTTGTGCATTTTCTAAGAATTTGGAGATAAACAAGTCAGCCAAAAAGGTCAAAAACTACCAAAAAAACCACCTTTCTGCCTCATTTCTGGATTGGGCGCTGCGCGTTTGACCAGTCTTTGGAAAATCCAACTTTGGAGGGTCAAATCAAGTCCATTTTGTAAGCTAAATATAGATCTGGAAACTAGACAGGATAAGCTTTTCAATGAGCTATCCTGGGCTCAATTTGGACTTCGGGAAGACAATCAAAGTCTTCCTGAAATATGGAGGACGCGTTTGACACAGAGAGGGCACATTTGACGAGTTGCCTGATTTTTCACCATTCTTCTCCAGATTTGATATTCCTCTTGGGAAATCAACCTTTTACTGATGTAATTGATAATGTAATTGTAATTATGGTATTTTTACTATTACCTAGAGTATATACATTAGGTAAGTAGACTCTATGAGGTGTAATGAATCAGTTCATTATAATTAGGGATGAGTCACTTTGACCACCCTACACTCTAGCTATCAGTTTAGATTTTGGTGGAACTGCTCCTCCTCTCATGGATTCGACCCTTGAGACTAGAATGAGTTGGTTTGAGGCCTATATTATGTATTTTCTTAGTCATTTTACCGGTTGGACTCTCTTGGATGTTGTAATAGCTTTCAGACTTTGGCATGGAATATATTGGATGAAGTTGCAACTATTTTGGTGGGACTCTTGTGGGATGGTATTTTTATCATGTTTCTTCTTCATTTACATATGTGTGAATGTTTTGTCCCTTTCATGATCCATTTCACTCTAATTATGTCTGATTTTCAAGGTGTGATAAGCAATATTCATCTTTGTATGCTCTGCTTTGGGAAAATCATCATAGATTGCTTCATTTCTTTAGTTTAAAAGGAATTAATGGCCCTCATGCTCTTTTTAGCATCTCACTAGTCTAAACCATCTCATCACAATACTACAAAGTTTAAAGTACCTTGCCTACCTTGCCCCATCATATGTCTACAATTCAGATTCAATTTCCCCTGACCTAGTACATCCTCTAACATAACTCACTCATCCTTGTGACTACCCAACCAAAACAAATCAAACAACCCTCTGCACTTTACATCTATGCTAAAACCCTAATCTATCCAACCCTCTTGGTTTTGATCCTTTTGAGAAAGGCATCTCCGGCTTGGTAGGGCTAGCTACCAAGTCAAAAGATTGGTCTGTGCTTACCTCAGCTGGACTCTTCCCCAGCCTTGGAGATCTAGAGGAGTGATAACATACTGGCACCATTGTCAGGGAACGAAAGATTCATTTTCCCTGGGTGCACGACAATGTTTAGATCTAATTGTTGATGTTGAACAACAATTGGACACATAGAAAAGGTTGTACCATTCTCCTGGTGACTCCATAGACTGAAAGATCCATAAAATAAACACTTCATGGTGACTCCACTACATTAAGATCAGTAGCTTGAAGAACATTCAATATGGGATCCCTTACAAAAAGGTATGCTCCATTGAGAAGAGATCACATTCTAGGTTTCCCAAATAAAATTCCTAAGGTAAATTGGCAAAGAAATTTGCCTATGTTCAAAGATGTGAAAGGTTATGATGTTGCTCTTCATCTGGTGAGATTTCACATGCATATGCATAGATTAAAGTTTGATTTTCCTGAAGATTTCTTGATGAAGATATTCATGGCCACTCTGGAAGGTGAAGCCCAATATTAGTATCAAAGTTTGTTGCCTACTTGTATTTATTGTTTAAAGGATTTTCATACCATGTTATTTGAAAGGAACAAAGAATCTTGTCCATCCTTAATATTAGTTCAGAACTGTTGTAAACATGTTGATAGTTTTATTAAAAATATTCAGAATGCTTATGGAGATGATGAATTCATGGACGATGAGATCATCGAAGCCCTGTATGGAAATCCATTTCAGCAGCAAAAGGAAAGCTTAGAGGATACTTATCAAGATGCTCATGAAAGTTCGCAATAGGCTGAAGATCTTTGTACAGTTGAAAATGGTGGAAGAAAAGGTCTTATTTTAGATCTGCTGGTAGTAGACGATGGTATGAAGGAAAATCAAGTTCCAATTTTAGATTGTGATAAGGTCAAGTTGGCTATTCCAGGTCTAGATCCAGATTGTGATGATGAAGAGTATGTTGTTTCAGATCTCATGAAGGAGATCTCTATTGTTGAGATCACCTTGAATGAAGAAAACGAAGTTATCGACCCAAGTGTTCTCAACCCATCAGAACAAAGTCTTTAGAAGGATATATTCCAGTCCCTTTATGAAAAATGAGATGAGATATTTTCTCAAGTGAAAAATCTTCTTTAGATGACTCTGTGGTAAATGATAGAAATTTCAGTTTTGAGTTTCAAGGACAATCTGAAGAAGCTAGTCACTTTGATACAGTAGCTTCCTCTTTGCTTGAAGATGAAGGAATTGTGCATCTTGATAGTGAAAAGGAATCACATGAAATGAATCAATAGTCTAATGAAAATTTATATACTCCTTTGCTTGAAATTAATGAAGATATTAAACATCATTGTCAAACTTTAAGAGGGAAAGGAGACAATTACTGTTTTCGCAAAAGAAAACAAAAAGTACTATCTCCTTTGTCTGAGGACGAGATAGATCAAGTCTTGAAAAGTCATGTTATAGCCCAAGCTAATGCAGGTTTGCCGTGTTCACATAGTCAAGAATGTGTTAGTGAAACTTCGTCCACTTTTGAAAATTAGGATAGTCTTGAAATTAGATTTATAGATCAACTAACAGATATTGCTTTCTTTCATGAATATGATAGGGATGTTATTTTTGATAATATTGAAGAATGTTTTTTGTTTAAGAATGATTTAGACTATGAATTTGAGGAGTATGGGCGTGAGAGAGATAGTATGCCATAAATTGAATCAAAATTTCTCATGCTCGAGGAATTTACAGCCAACACTTAGATAGCAGAAGGTTATACTTCCCTATTCCTTCCTATAAATCAACAATCAACCGTTCCTTCAAATCAAAATGAAGGGAGTACTTGTATTTTTGTTGTTGGATCTCAAGACAAGGTAATGCTTTTGGATTTTCAAGATCCCTTCAACAATCTCTTGCAAGCATTGGAGAGGATGAATGTTGTCTAGTTTGTTAGCATAAGCCTTGGTTTCAATTGTTATTGTGAGTTGCCTACATGTATGTCATTCTGCCTGCTCGGGGAAAGTGAGAGCAGAATTTCACTAAGTAGCCATTTGTTGTATCGGTTACATTAGAAGGCTCACTTCACATGATTGTACATATTTCTTCATTAAGTAGGTGGTTGTCATTAGGAGTTGAAGCCCTCAAATATCGATGGTCTTTTTCCAATAATAAGCTTTGTAAGTACTTGTTTTAGTTATGTAAGTCTTGAGTCATTTTTTCAATCAATTTCAAGTTAGTTTCGAGTCAGTTTGTGTTATTTGAGTTGTCAGCTTTTAATCATGCATTTTAGTTAAGTTTTTGACCATATTGGCCCGCATGGTTAGGCACTTTTTCTATGGTGTTCTTGGCACCTACAAGGAGCTGCCATCCCCAATAAGGCCGATGTTAGAGTCAGTATTTGCATACTACCATCAGTGATCAAAAATCCTCTTTTCATATCATATTAGGGTCCCATTCTGAATTTTTTGTCATTCCACTAGGTCGTCATGAAAAAATTTGGTCACTGAGGATCGAATTAGGGTTTCCTTTACTCCTTTTAGAAATTTACCCCTTGCTGGCTCATTTCAACCTTGTTGATTATCCATTGTCCATAAATTTAATGACATCATGCCATCACATAAGTCATGTCATCTTGAAATTCAGTCCTTCAAGGTCTCATTAAGTCTTTTAGGGTTTTTCAAGGTTTCATTAGGTCATTAGGGTTTCCAAGGTTCCAATAAAACTCCATTCCATTGCATAAGACCGACAAGTAAAGGGTGATCAAATAACATCTCTTCACCATGTGAAGATGATTTGTAAAGAGAAATTCTTATTTCATCATGTAATTTATGTTCACTATATGTAATAAGTATTGTTCCTAAGTTGCCAACTCAATCTCTATATGCCAACTTCATTAAAGTAAAGTCAAATTCAAAGAGTTCTCAAAGACCATCAAAAGGTCAATATGTCAAAGGAAATAGTCAAGTCAAAGAGCAATGTTTCAAAAAGTTAAGTGAATGCCAAAGGGAGTTGTCTTTTTTGAAGGATGTCCAAATCTTCATTTTCCACAAGCACTAAACCCTAATTTCCTCTCCCACAGAGCTAGGGTTGGCTATATAATGAGAGACATCTAGGTAGAGGAGGCCTAAGGGAGGTCATTTCAGCAAGTATGAGGCAATTCCAACTCATGAACATCATGTCTCCATCATTTTTCGAGAAGTTATTCCGAGGGACAAATCATTTGCCACACACAGGGTAGTTCTACTTCAAATTATGTTTCCAACCAGAAAAAGATGAATTTTACAAACATGAGAGAGGTTTTTGTCCAAAATAGGCAAAGCATGAAAAACCTCCTTCCGTTTTTACACAAGTGTCATGGTTTTGGAGAAATGGCAAAAATACAGTTGCTACAAGAGAGTTGTTGCACTTCTAGAGTGACCTTGGGAACATCAATTTTTCTCCTAGATGGTGTGTCCAAATGACTTTCTTTATGAGTCAAATCATAACTAGGTGTAAATATCTTTCCAATGAGCTATCATGAGATAAATTTAGAGTTGAGGAAGACCTCCAAAAGTTTCTTGTAATATCACACTTCATTTTTGCACCCTCATCCTGTACTTTTTTACCAATCTTGGGAGAATCAACTTTTAGAGGGTTAAATCAAGTTCATTTTGGAAACTGAAGATACATTTCAAAACTAGATAGGACAAGATTTCCAATGAGCTATCCTGGGCTCGATTGGGACACTTGGAAGGTAGTCAAAATCAACCTGCAAGTTGGAGGGCACGTTTGACCAGAGTGTTGCAAGTTTTCCATAAAATTCAGTACATTTCCTTAGGGCATTGTTCGCCTTTAAAGAGAGGGTGTGTTTGACCATATTGCTGTGTGTTTGCCCAGAAACTTCCAGAGGTTTCCCACAGAGCACAATATCCTCTGCAAACATCAAAATGTGTCACCAACATGCTCCAGCAACACAAGTAGGTTGAAATCATATCACTCCTCTCTTCCTCAGTTGAATTATATGGTGGTTCAGTGTGTTTTGGTGTCCTACTAAGTTTAACACCCTAGTAACATAATCCCATTCCTAAATTCCATTTCCTAGCTTCCCACTACCATTCCTACAATTCAAAACTACCCCCTATCTCCTCCCTCATATCACACATCCCCATTTCCATCTCCTCAATTTCCTCACACCATTCCATTCTATCTACACCTACATTCCATTTCATCATCTCCCTAGGGTTTGAATCTAATAACTCATGAGAGAAGAAGAGAACAAAAGTCATAGTGAGGAAGAAACATAGGAGATGAGGCTATCTAAGAGAGGATAAAGCATCATTAGACATGAGACAACCAATACTAGAGAACTCATGGCATCTCTCATCACTGTGACATCCTTTAACCATGGCAAAACTCAAAAGATCCCATTCAAAGATTGAAGCCTTGAGTAAGCAAGAGGAGAAAAGGAGGCTAGACATTCTTGCTGAGTCATCACTACATGCCTCAAACACATGGTCAGATGTCATCCCACCAATTTTGACAACTTTTGAAGAAAATTTTGTAACTTGTGAATTACTGTGTTTTTTGGTGCGTTTTTAGCATAGTCAAAAGGTCAAACGCGTAGCACATAGGGTGATGTGCTATTTTTTGGGGCATCTAATGAGTAAAAGGTTAGCATATTTAGATTAAGAGTGATGAGGACATGCATCTTATGCGTTTTCTAAACATTTGGAGATAAACAGGTCAGCCAAAAAGGTCAAAAACCACCAAAAAGCCACCTTTCTGCCTCATTTCTAGCTTGGGCGTTACACATTTGAAAAGTCTTGGGAGAATCACCTTTCGAAGGGTCCTATCAAATCAATTTTGTAAACTAAAGGTAGTTCTGGAAACTAGACAGGATTCACTTTCCAATGAGCTATCCTGGTCTCAATTTGGACTTCGGGAAGGCAATCAAAATTCGCCTGCAAGATGGAGGGCGTGTTTGACACAGAGACAACGTGTTTGACTAGTTGCCAAATTTGTCACTATTCTTTTCTAGATTTTATTTTCCCCTTGGGAAATCAACCTTTTACTGATGTAATTGGTAATGTAAATGTAATTATGGTATTTTTACTATTACCAAGGGTAAATACATTAGGTAAATAGACTATATGAAGTGTAATGAATCAGTTCATTGTAATTAGGGATGAGTCACTTTGACCACCTTACACTCCAGGTATTTGTTCAGATCTTGGTGGAACTGCTCCTCCTCTCATGGATTCGACCGCTGAGATTAGGATGAGTTGGTTTGAGGCCTATATTATGTATTTTATTAGTCATTTTACAGATTTGACTCTCTTGGATGTTGTAATAGATTTGAGACTTTGGCATGGAATATATTGGATGAAGTTACAACTATTTTGGTGGGATTCCCGTGGCATGCTGTTTTGATCATGTTTCTTCTTGAGTTTCATATGTGTGAATATTTTTTTCCTTTCATAATCCATTTCACTCTAATTATGTTTGATTTTCAAGGTGTGATAAGCAGAATTCATCTTTTTATGCTCTGTTTTGGGAAAATCATCAGAGGTTGTTTCATTTCTTTAGTTTAAAAAGAATTCATGACCCTCATGCTCTTTTTAGCATCTCACTAGTCTAAACCATCTCATCACTATACTAGGAAGTTTAAAGTACCTTGCCTACCTTGCCCCATCAGATGTCTACAATTCAGATTCACTTTTCCCTGACCTAGTTCATCCTCTGACTTAACTCACTCATCCTTGTGACTACCCAACCAAAAAAAATCAAATAACCCTCTGCACTTTACATCTAGCCTAAAACCCTAATCTATCCATCTCTCTTGGTGGTGATCCTTTGGAGAGAGCCCTCTCCTGCTCTGTAGGGCTAGCTACCAAGTCAAAAGATTGGTCTATGATTACCTCAGATAGACTCTTCCTCAGCCTTAGAGATCCAAAAGAATGATAACACATGTCTTCTAACCACTTAAAATAAACTTAACTAATACAAATAATACTAACATATTTACTAATCAAAAATAATAAATAAATATAAACATAATATTATCATTTTTATATTTCCTTACAATTTTTTTCACGTGTAATATGTCCCATTCTACATGTCTCAGACTAAGAGCTAATTACCCATTTCTTACAACAAAGGGAATGAAAATGACCATAATTTTTTCGTATAATAAAAAAAAAATATTTAAAATTTTTGTGTTAAATTTACCTCTCTTATGGAATGAAATTGATACATATCATTATATATAACATTGAAGAAAATTAATACATATGATTATATATAAAATTAAAATTTAAGGTTTCAACAAAGGTCAAACTTTGGTATTTCTCATTTTAAAATCTTCAATTTCATTTTTAATATATTTTAAAAGTTCTTTGTATGCATATAAATGAGTATTTATTCATTTACTTAAGCCAGTCTAGGCATTAAGGGCGGATTATACTTAGCTAAATATGGTCAGATATATATAAGGTAAGAAAGATATCTCTAATGTAATTATTCTAACTCCTACTTTTACATAAATGAGCTTTAATTCATTTTCTCAAAGTCATTGAGGTATTAAAAACGTACTGTAATTGGCTGAATGTTTTTAAGTATAGATAAGGTAAGAGGCGCATCTGTAAGGTGATTACTTTATATCTTAATCATGGAATAGTAATGTGTCGAAAAAGTAAGAGGGATATTCCAAAGTATTAGAGAAATCTTCTAAAATGTAAGACGGCTAAGATGATTACTTATATAAATTATATTAAATGGAAGATTACATAGATAAACTAACATTGTATCTAAAATATTATATCTTAACGAAGATACGACCATCCAAATTAATCCCTAAACACCTCTCAATAATAAGTGAAATTTTTATATAAAAAGGCATTGCACGATTTTGGAGATAAGGTAGTTGAGATTTAGAGTAGCTTGGGAGGTTAAGTGTAAAGAAAAAGAAAAAGGTAATAAGATAAGGAAAAGTGAGGGAAGGGAGAAATGTAGAGAAAAGGGTGAAAGGAAATTGGTTGGATTAGATTAATCACGTAAAATTTTATTTTTAATTTAGTTGAAATTTGCACTTATATTTGTTATAATGGAAAGAAAATGGAGAAGAAAGGGAGGAGGGTGACACGTGGGAGGACCGATAGTTTTAAATGAGGGGGGGTGAGAGGAGAACAGAAGAGATGTATATATTTAAAAAGATTATAAAAGTAAAAGGAAATATATAGAAAAAGAAGATAATATATAAAAAATAGAATAGGAAATGAATTGATAGAAAAAGTTAGTTTTTAGAATTGATCTTTTTCTAATTATTATATATATTTAAGAAGTAATATTATGCACTTTTTAAATAGAGGAAATTAGTATTGATGGAAAGAGGTGCTTTTGATATGATCATTCTAATCATAATATAAGAAAGTTATATCTAAAGTTTATGGAGGAAGATATGATCCGAGTTAATAGCATGAAGATTATGGTTTTTTAGTTGTAGGTAGTATGTTTGTTTTATCTTTTATATATTGGTTAATTTAGGTGGACTGTTATACCAATGATCTTCTATCATTGGTTCACAAACTACTATGGATATTTTACTGGGCAGTTCGTCACTTAAAACTCTGAAATCTATACTATGGGGCTTATTGTTCCATATAATTTTGGATATATTAAGTTAATTTTTTATTCATGCACTATGTAAAATTCAAAAAATAAAGAACAAACAAAAATACAATCACTCACAACCATAGGAACACAAGATATACCTTTGGAAATTCTTTCAAGCAATAACCCATCCAAAAGGTGAGGCTACATTGCCCTCTCATTCTATGAATGGAAATGGATGCAAGTACAAAGAATACCTATAGCTATAAGGCTCTATAGAACACAAATCCTTTCTATTTACTCTCTCTTCATCAATGCTTAGTTACTTCACTTACCTGTGGAACAAAATTCCCTTGAATAGAATGGAACCCCTTTTCCTCCTAGTGACCCGATTATAACACATCCTGGTAGCCTACTAGTGGTTAGGTTTAACTCCTTCAACTCTTAGTTATAGTTACAATGTCAACTCTTCTAGGGTATTCTTCATCATGATTATGTTCCTAGCCCTATTCACATGGATAAAGGAGATTGACATGGCATCCTATTGAATTATGGTGATAAATTTTGATAGACCCAATTCTAGGAGACATAACATTCTCATACGGGCTCCAATTGAGGCAATACTTTTTCCATTAGAAAGGTATTTATGAGTATATTACATAATATATTAAAGAGTAATTTAGATACCAAAATAACTGTTTAACTAAGGCATCAAAATGTCTCCTAAGTTTTTCGACCTAAAATTTTCCAAATGGGGACACAGAATAAAATGGTCTCATTATCTAATTCATCCACTTTTTCCACTTTGAAAGCATCAATATGTTTGATGAATAATATAATGATACAATTTCAATCATTCCTCCCCATTTTGGGATGATTTTGGTACCCAAAATATTCTACTAAATGATGTGAGAAAATATTTCCTCCACCTTCTCTCAAGTGTACCATTTAGCCTTGCCTAGAAGTTTTCCTTCCAACTAAATATACCAAGATTCATGTTGCCCATGTTGTATAGCTATGGACCTCTTCTAAAAAGTTATATCTTATATCAACCTTTTGTATGAATCTGGTTCAAAATCCTCTATAGAAGGGATGATGTATTCCTCTTCTTGGTCTCACATAGAAGGCTCATAGAGTTTCAAATTATCCACATTTCCCACTATGTAAATTTTCATGCATGGGGATAGATTAAGTATATAGGAATTATATTCAACCTTTTCTAGTATCTCAAAGGAATCATATCATAAAACCTTGATTTCATTATCAAGACTGAGTAACATCTCCTTGTTCAACTATAGACATACTCTCTCTCCTCCTTGAATGCATCTTTGCTATGTATTGATCATGCCTAACCTTATATTTTTCCTATGAATTATGCAACATCTGTTGTATGTATGTATGGATTTTTTTATATTCTCAACAAATTTTCCTACCCTTAGGGAATCCTTTGTAAGATCCTCCCTCACTCCTACTTGCTACGCATATGAAATATCCAAAGGTTAAGGTGGAAAATATCCAAAATAAGTTTTAAATGGGGACTTATCAATAGAAGTGTGAAATCCTCTACTATAGGATTGGTTCATATATAGTTGATTTTCATCCCATTTCTTTGAATGCCTATGTTAAGAGCCCCTCAAAAGTTGCACTAAAGTCTTTTTGACTACTTATATTTTCCCATCTAGTTGTGGATGGAATTTTGTAGACCTCCTTAACTTTGTCTACATGTTATCCCACAAGATAGTCCAAAAAACATTGAGGAATATTCTACCCCAATTTGAAACGATGATCCTTGGTATCCAAAGGTGTGCTTACACTTGTCCAAAGGATAAGTTTGATGCTTCTTTCCCACTGATGGTATTTTTATGGCAAATGAGAACACACATATTTCTAAACCTATCAAAAAAAGAATAGGTAGTAGTGTCCCTTCCTGGTTGTTGGTAAACCTCCGATAAATTCCATGGAAATTCTTTCCTAAGGAGAAGTGGGTATAAGTACGAGATGTTATAGATCATGTTTATTGTTACTAGCTTGTTCATGCAAAAATTCATGCATCCTTTTGTGAAAATAGCTATGTCTTCTTGCATCTTGGTCTAATACACACACCTTCGTAAGTTGGGCATTATATTCCCTACATTAAAATTCCTTGCAATATTGGAGGTGTGAGCCTCTCTAGTCAATTGCAGTCACTCACGTTTAGAAACACATAAGTTATCTGACCTATAGTGTAAATAGTTTTGAAGATGGTATTCAACTATGCTATGACAATTTCACAAATGACTATTTCTCTACAACTATTGAAACACCTCCTTGAAGTCCTCGTTCTATTCATATTCTTATATATATGAATCATGGTTAAAAATATCCATGTGCATCAAAGTTCCCAAAGTTGTAATCGCTGATGTGGTTGGCCTTCAATGGATGTCGGAAAACTTGTTCATGTTTCCCTTCTTATACTCAATACTAAATGAAACTATTGTAGAAACCACATCCACTTGTAATACATGATCTATTATAGATTACTCTTGGTCTGTAGGTATTGTAGGGGTTAGTGATATGTATGGACTATTATTTGCTTTTGCATTAAAGAGTGTTTCCACTCCTTCACAACTCTCACCAAGGCATATAGCTCCTTGCTATAGATATGGTAATTTATTACTTCCCCATGAAATACTTTATAATGGTAGCATAGAGGTATTCATCTATACATTAAGATTGCTCCCGTAACATACCCACTCGCATCTACCTCCATTTTAAAGAGCTACTAGAAGTTTAGTAATGTTATGCTAGTGCTTAATTGATATTTTTCTTTAAATCCACAAAGGATTTCTAGTGACACTTTCCCAACTAGCAACTCATACAACTTAGTGTTATGGCATGAAGTGTTGTTGCTATTATTAAAAATGAGGCTATGAATTTCCTTAAGCATTGTGCCACCTTAAATAAGCTCTTGACCTTAGAAACATTAGAAGTCACTAAACACTTCATGGTGGTATCCATATTGGTAATATTTATCTTCAACTCTCTCCCACCAATCACATTCCTAAATACACCAATCCTCATTGTGCAAACTTCCAATTCTTGAGTTTTCTAGTAGCTCGTGCTTCTTTAATGCCTCTACCTCTTGCACCAAATGTGAGATGTGATCCTCTCAAGTAACACTATATACTAGTGTATCATCCAAAATATAACAAATCGATCTATGAAAGTGAATAATATATCATTCATTAACCTCATAAATGTAGTTGGTGCATTGCATAGGCCAAATAACATGACTAACCACTCATACAAACTTTCCTAGATTTGATGGCAGTTTTCTAGGTATATTCTTATCTAACTCAAACTTAGTGATATCCAAACTTTAATTCTATATTGTTCAAGTATTTTGATTTCTATAACTAATCTAGTTGATCATCTATGTTGGGAAGGGGGTACTTATTCCTAAGCATATTTTTTTTAACTCCTTGTAGTCAATACACATCGACTAAGTCATATCCTTCTTTGGTTCAATGGTAATCGCTGACCCACATGGTGAGGTATTTGATCGAATGACACCCTATTATAGTAGTTTATTCAATCACTTTTTCACATTACTCGCTTCTATAATGGAGTTCCTATACATCCCAATGTTTAGAAATATGGATTCTGGAAACAACTAGATCTCGTGCTCCATTTCCCTCCTTGGGGATAGTGTGTGGATAACCCTTTATGTTCTTGGAAGAAACCATTGTATACATGCATAAATTGTTATAGTTTTTTCCTTTGTTACTTAATACACCACATTGAAGATGGAGTTTGTCTCAATGACTCTTTTACAAATTTATTTTCTCTTAACAATAACAAAACACATTTCTTCATAAAACCAATCAGTTTCTTTGCCTGGTGGCACTTACCAACAAAAACTTGGCCTTGTCCTTGTCCATGTTAATGGTTAATGATTTTCCATCCTTTATGAGGTGGTACTAGTTGCCTCTTGACATGAAGATTGCATAATGCAAGTACATATAGGGACTTCCAAACACCACTATGCATATATGAAGAGGAACTCAATCGAGTTATATTTCATCCACAAAATGAACATTGACAAAAAATCTAATTTTTGACTATTTTCTTACCTTTATTAATGCATCCTTATTTACCCATCCCAATGGATATGGGTTTGGATGATCAAAAAATTCCAATCCCAATTTATTGATTAGATTTACTGCAATGAGATTTTACTATGATCTAGTGTCAAATAAAGCATCAATCATTATCTTGCTGACATGTATATTGATATAGAAGAGTCTACTAATTTTTTCCCCTTCCTATTGCTAAAGGCTACTCAAATTAACATCATTATGCATTAATGTATAGACAATATTCTAATCCCTGACTAAACTATTTTCCACCTAATTACTTGAATCTATGTCCATGATATCTTTCTTTCACTTAGAGTCTTTCCTTTTGTTCTTTGGGTTCAGTACTTGATGTAACATCCAACACTTCTCCTTTGTATGATTGTCAATGTTACAGTCGTCGGTAGTATCTGTGCACTAGTTTGTTGTGGCTAATGTCTTTATGTCCTTCTCTCCTTCCACTTCTTCTTCCCCTCAGAAACTTCATGGTGCTCTTTCTTCTTTGACCCACTTGACTACCCTTTATGTTGGCCTATGTTCCCTACATATTTTTCCTGTACAGAAGCCTCATTCACTGATATGAGCTTGAACATCATCACTTGCTTTTATAGATAGATGGGTAGACAAACAATATACTTGAGGAGTACATATAGGCTCTTTGGGGAGATAACAAACATCATGAGCATCATTTTAACTTTTGCAATGTACTCCTATACACTTTGTTGCTATCTTTTCCTAAAGTGATTCCACGGTATTTAATGGTCCACTATGTACCTGACATGGTAAAATTGTGGTTTTAAAATGACTTTTAAATCCTCCCACTTATTTACTAGAGGATCTCCCTCCCACTTCAAGGTTTGTGTGTGGCTTTTCCACTAGGTCAAGGCATGGTCCTCTAATCTCAACCAAGAAAACAAAATCTTCTATTTTTCCTTTATATGAGGAACACTAAAATAAAATTATATTTGTCACAACCAATAATTTAACTTCAAAGCATCAATTTCACCTTGATACATCTTGACGTCAACCTTATGAGTCCATTTTTAATAAGGACTATGAACGATTCACAACACTGAAACTGGTTTGATCCTTTTGGGTTATTTCATAGATACCCTCTCCATTTCTTCCTGATCTACCAATTTTCACTTCGATCATACATCTACATTAGAACAACCACATCCTCCAAATGGCTCACACTTATTGGTCAATGCCACCATGAGGAGTCTCACATTATGGTTTATATCTACGACATCTACTTCCAATTGTGAAAACATCTCCTCTATAGGATCTTGAGGGTTATTAACATATTCATTTGCCATCACTGAGGTTTTATGACTTTTAGCTTAGCCAATATAGTTCCCTTACAAATCCCCACAATATTATACAAGAAACCTACTTTAATATGAATATGATCCATAAACTCTTATGGGTATTCCACTCGACAGTTCGTCACAACAAATCTAATAAAATTATATTGAAAAGTATGAAACTATGAGGTTTATTTTACCTTAGACTTGTGGATTTATTAAGGTATTGTTTTATGCATGCAATATGTAAACTGCGTAAAATAGATAACATGAAAAAATAAATTCACTCACAACCATAAGAACAAAAGATATACCATAAAAACCCCTTTTGGGAGAAAATCCAACTAGAAATTGAGGTTTCTCTACTCTCTGTGTTTTAATGGAAATGGATGCAAGTAAAACGAAGTAAGAAATATGGCCTTTGCAATGATATAATGCACAAATCCTCTCTTTCTTATCTTTCTCCCTTTCCACTCTCAACTACTCTACTCACATATGGAAGAACATTCCATTAAAATTAATGGAGTCCCTTTTCCTCCTAGTGGCCTAGTTATAACACATCCCAATAGCCTACAAGTGATTAGGTTTGACTCCTTCAACACTTTACTAGAGTTACACTATTAACTCTTCTAGTTTCTTCTTCATCATGATCACGTGGATAACCCCTTTTGCATGAAAATTGGGGGATGACATGAAATCCTCTCAAATTATGGTGGTCAATTTTGATAGGTCAACTTATGGGAGGTGTCACTTTATCATATCAAATCTAATTGAGGATATTCTTATGTCATTGGAAAGGTATCAATGTGCAGATTATATAATCTAGGTCCATAGAAAGGTTGGGACCAAAAAATGTTTTTATTTAAGGCCTGAAAATGGATTTTAATGTTTTTGACCCAAAATTTTCTAAACTACGATCATTAATAAAAATGGCCTTGTGTGTTGATTACTCTACTATTTCAACTTTGAAAGCATCAAGATAGATGAACAATCAAATAATGATCTAATCTGCAACATTAAAAGGGTGGGGCATGAAAATATCACCTTAAGTGTTCTATGACCCTACATGATGGTTGTTGGTTGCTAATTTTGCCTACTTTTTAACCACCCTTTTATCCATTTCCTGTACTCATTTCATGCCCTTGTTGGTCGATTTGCATTCTAAATAGTGAAGGTACACCTACTATCATGTCTTTGTGAATTGTTAATCAATGAAGTGTAGTCATAGGGGATTATTTCCTAAAGAGACTTTCTAACTTAAGTTTTCGTGCAGATTTGGAGGAATGATGATTAAAGGCATGATTCAATGTATGATGATTATTGAGCTCGCAATGCTATCTTTGGATATCAGCTATGACAATGGATCAACCTATCGACTAGCACAAGTGTTATCTTTTAATTTTGATGTATGTCAAGAAATCATTGTGTATTTGCAAGCTGACAATTGTCATAATCTTAAGCACTGTCAGTTGATTAATTAAATGTATAAGTAGTGACTATGAGGTTGGGAAAGCCACCGCTAAGAGATATACGATACTTTTGGGCTCTAACAACACACCTCTATAATGATATTTTGATTAATACAATTTCTGATATTTTGAGTATTTTATAGATTTCAATCTTGCCACAGCCCTGATTAGGGAGTTCGGCCCACTCTCCTGACCAGGCGCTATTGGATTAGATTTGTGCGTAGGTTTATTTTCTTTTATTTTGTTGTGTAATGATTTGAGTGTGTTGTTGTGAGTCTTAACTTGTTGTTACTCTTATTTGTGGTTACAGTTATAACTTTTTGTTACACATTGTTATGTTATGATTAAATGTTCAATGTTAGGTAGGGAAACTGTGGCCTCCATATACCTTGCATGATAGCCTTCAAATAATGAGTCAAGCCTCGGGTTGACAATTAATGTGGAATTGGGTGAATTTCATGATTCATATATGAACACCAAGATTTTGGCGTCGATGTTAGGGAGGTTATAAAAGGAATGAACGTACGATAAGTATTGATAATAGGACCACTCTGTCATCCTAGGGACGAAATTTTTTCACCCTGCTCTAGGGCTTGAGCATTATATTGTTTGTTTCTTTCATAGGAACAGTTCTCTCTTCCTCAAAAGGGAAGTTTTTTTTACCCCGTTTCATGTCCTAGGCTTAGAATTTTGTGGTTGGTTTGTTTTCCTTATTTTTCTTTCTTTTTAGGGGCCACTCTCTTGTCCTGGGGAGGGAAGTTTTCACCCTACTCTAGGTCCTGATCTTTCAATTTTCTTGAATTTTTTCCTTTTGTTTTCTGATTGCATGAACAAAGATACAAATAGAAGGGGCAGAGGAAGACCCCCAAAAACAGGAAGGAGAGATCTAGGCAAAAATACCTATGTCCAAGAAATCATTTCAAAATCTGAATCAGGAGCATTGTCCCAAGCTGTTGTTACGTTAAGATCTCATACAAGATATGGGCAATAGTTAGTTTCACAACCAAAACCTTTCCCAATAAAAAAATCACAATTAAGGGAAGAAGAAGTAGTAAGAAGAGGATCGGGAGAATTGAACATTGTGGATTGATAAGAAGAAGAAGATTTCAGGGAATTCAGTACACCATTTGATCGAGGGATTGTTGTTAAACTGACTTAACCACAAATTATAGAACAACTAGAACCTGTTGAGATTCCAAGTGAATATTTGAAGATATTCATGTCTCATACAACTTCTTCAATCATGTTCCCAATTGGAGATATTAGGGGTGATGCACCTATGAAGCCTATTCCTCTCACAACATTAGCTAACTTTCATGGTCTTTCTTCTGAACATCTGGACACATTACTGTATGAATTTTATTTTTTCGATCGGGGATATGACTATATTTCTGATGCACAAAAATTGAAGATATTCCTTGACACTTTGAAGGGAACAACTTTGAGACGGTTCATGGGTTTAGTAGGGAAATATATTACTACACGGGATGATATGAAGATTACTTTCCTCGAAAAGTATCAAGACTACTACAAATCTCGAGATGTTAAGGAAGCAATCTTTAAGATTATGCAGAAAGAGGATCATAGCATGGAGGACTTTATGGAACATTTCCAATACAAATTGCAGAGATCATGCCATAGTGATATGGATAAGGACATCTTGAAAAAAAAAAATATCCGGGCACTAAGAGAGGAATATTTGGAACTTTTGAACATAGTAGGAAAGGGAGACATATCAACAGAAGATTTTGACACCATCTGTGGATTGTGCACTAAGTGTTCACGTGGAGATGCAAGGTAGAGGCAAGGGATCTGAAGATTTTGACACCATCTGTGGATTGTGCACTAAGTGTTCATGTGGAGATGCAAGGCAGATTCAAGGGATCTGAACCCTCAATACATCCAGCGGTGGAGTTACGAAAGAAGAAATTGGAAATTTTCTATATAACTTGAGGACTGATATCTTGAGCACATTATCCTCACATATGGATGTTTTATAGGTGAAATAGAAGCATATGGAAGTAGAGAAGGCCATATCCATATTCTACCCTCAATGAAGGAAGAAGAACTCACTGAAGGAATGTCCATTGAATATTGTCCAGATCTGTGTGATATGTGAACTTGTCCATTCCACTAGTACCTATCCATCTCTTCTTGGGTTGAAGGCAGTTTTTCAGGGAGAAAATGAAGAAGTAGGTCATCTGTATTTCATGGGATCAAGGAAACCATGGCAACCACGACCACAGAAAATGAATCAAGGTATGCCTCAAGAACCTTCTGACTATTTTGGTAATTTGAATTTCGGGCCTTAGTCTGTACCTTTTTCATCTTCATGGCTGCAGTCTTGTCAATATCCAATGCCTTGGCAAAAATGGTTCCCTCAGTCTCGTCCAACTACTTAATGGTCCCAAAATTGGTGTGGACGTCCTCCTCCTTTAGGACAGATCTCCAATCCTATGCCACAACAATAGTTACAACTACCATCTAATGCCTCCACTAGTAATCATCCTTTTCTTCCACAACTTCTTGTTCAATCAAATCGAAATCCAAACAATAGGGGGGCTCAACAGGTTGAGACACTCAACCTTCATACATATAGTATTACCACTATAGAATGTAATGAATTAAATCTCCAGTCCGGTCGAGTGGTAAATACTTAGACTTCACCAACAATTGTTTAACATACTGATGCAGGAGCATCAAGACCACATTTTCATTTGTAAATATGTGATAAAACGGGGTATGACAATTTTAATATTTTATTAATTAATTTGTTATTAAAATAGGAGAAGGTGAGGATTTTGTAAATATCCTTTTATTAATTAAGAGGATATGAGAGAATTTGGTTAAGGATATGAATGGATAAGATTCTAGATAATAGGGTTTGTTGAGATATTCTAGTGGTGTTGAGATATTAAGGGGATTGAGCATTTAATTAGTTCATTTTTAAAAATTGTATAAATAGGAAGGGGTTTTGAGAGAAAAAGACATTGAGATTGTGAGAGAGTGTGAGTGATTGAGAGTTGGTTTTGAACAGCCAAGGCTGTAAGCCTTTGGCAATTTGTAAAGGGCCAAATGATCGAAATTCAGGCCAAATTAGGAGGTTTTATGTAAGTAGTGTGTGTTTTGAATACAATATTTGATTTTCTGCAGTTATGCCATTATTGAGTTTGCGCGAGATTGAACTTGTGTGTTTAACGAATCAAAGGAAATTCGATCCTTTTGAAATTTTGGAATATTAACGTTGTAAGAGAATTGCGTTTTAGTCTCTACGAAAGAAGTTTAATCTTACAGAATCTTATTAAAACTGTTTGATAAAGTCAACCGAATCAATTAGGTTCGATGTTCAATTGATAGTTACGCAGGCAGGGAGAAAGTATTCTCGCCTTTCTGGGTTCGATTGGTCTATATATCCTGGGTAAGAGAAACGAAATTTATCCATGAGTTTGTAATGAATTGCATGTATTGATCTGTGGAATGGAGATTCAATGTTTTATATTACAGATCCAATTCAGGAGTGCGTTAAGGAGAATCCCGGATCGATTCTCATTTCTGTTATGAATTGTATGATGGAGCGCTATTCTCATTAAATGTTAATGGTATTCTGCCTGCAAAATAAGAATTAATTTGTGAATGAATTGCGGAATTCATATAACGTGGTTAAGAACTGGGGCATGTTAAATTGTGTGAACCATGGTGAATTCTATTGGAGCGATGTCAGTCCTGGCATAGATTGAATTAATGGTGAATCAAAGGTGTAGTTTGTCATCAAATGAGGCATTTGATTTAAACAAATTGATAAATTGTAATGTGACAACGCACAGAGGGAGGCACTGACATTTATGTCAGATTGTGTTGGGGTAGGCGTAGGACTGTTATTTCAAATACTGTTGATCTTATTTGGAATTCGATGAAAAACGATTTTAATTGCTGAGTCCAGATTCATGTGAAGAAGTTTAAACAAGCAACCTAGCAAATTTATGACAAGCGTGCAGAGGCGATGAGGATGCATTGAAGCAGTGAAATGATGGCTGAAGGATATGATGACAGTAGAGAAAATTCCATGCTAAGAGTTACAAAAGCTGGAACAAATCTGAATCACTGGTATGTATAAGTGGCGCAGCGTTTTAAACTGTATCTATTGTGAATAAATTAAACAAGTGATATCGACTTATGTCAAATACAATGAATCATTGGGTTTCATGTATGGAGAAGTTCTGGCTTAGAATAATAGGACAGTCGACACATAGATGTCAGAAATGTTTGAATGGAACGCTGTGTAATGATTGTATTGATAATTGAAAGTCTCAATTGGTAATCAGAGGTAAGAGAGCACAGGACTGTATTCCTGTAACTCTGTTTATTCATTGGAATGCAATTAGAACCGGGTTTAATAACTGTGTCCAGTAGCAGTGACTGGAGAAAAGTGTATATATGTATTGGAACTTAGTGTTCGAAAAAACAAGTGCCGAGAAGCCTGATTTGAATGCAGAATACTGTGATAGGGAACAGATATATCATAGAGAAATTTGGTAGGCGTTGGGCAAGGTAGTAAATTTGATCAGATGTTGAAAGTACTATCGAAGAATGGTAAGTAACAAATGCATGGTTTTTGATTGGGTTTTTATCAAACCGATTCAGATGTTTAATAACAGAATCAATGTCCTTGGTGAATAGCGGTGCAGTAATGGAATCTTAAAACAATTATTGAAACCATGAACAGATATGAAATGAGTGCATTCATTGAAAAGGGGTCGAACTGGGTTGTTAATATGGAATTCACTGGTTCTATAATTATTGGTTAAAATTTAATAAAGCTTTTAAATGAATGATTTGGAATTGGCCATTGGGGGTGTTTGATTGGGCATTAACTGAGATGTATTTTGTACAGTCTCAAGGAGATCCTAGGTATTGCAGGCTTGGCCTGCGTCAATTTGGTATCAGAGCTTGGCTCTGTTGAAATAAAGATGTTTATTTTCTAAATAAGGACAAGAAGGTTTGTTGAACTGAAATGTATTTTTGAATGTGTGATGAATGATGAAGATCATATTTTAAATCTAATATGTAGCATACACAATTGCAAGTGAACAGGATTGCAGTGAAGGAAATTGCAGAATCGAATGAAGGACGAGATTAGGCAGGTGAGATGATTTTCTGATTTGAAATTTATGATTGAGGTTTATGGTTGCAGAGAAGATGATGGAAGTGAACCTGAAATTCAGCTAGAGGCTAGATAGGGAGGACAATTGCACTGTCCTGAAGAGAAAGGTGAGTTGAAGAGATAGCCTAAAGAAAGAGTAGAGAGAGTGCTCAAGGGTTCCAGAGGCAGTGAACCAAGTACTTACCAAAAGATTAAGTGAGGAGAGCTTGGTGAGGTAAGGCGCAGCAAAGGAGATTGTTGTCATAAAGGCTATTGCAACTCGTGGTGAGTGAGAAACTCATGAAGGAAATGATCATGGAGGATCAGAGAAGAGGTTTAGAGGAATGCCACAGCGGTAGGATGAGTGATGAGGTCAGAGAAAGAGAGATTGCAGTAATGAAAGTACAATTTCAGGTACTAGAGGAATGGCTACAAGAGCAGGAAAATCAGAATAGAGGTTGGATCTTTCCACTGAAGGGAAAGAGAATGATTTGGCGACAATTGCAGAGGAGGTTGAGGCAAATTGTGATTGCCTTGTTGAAAAAGGAGCTTAGAGTTCTTGAACCAGAGATGGAATTTGAAGATTCCACACGCATATTTGTTCAGAAGGATGTGTTGGAGGAAGCAGTCAAGACTGAAAAGTCTTGTGGTTTTAAAACTGACAAGTTGTGTATGTTTGTAGGTACAGTACAAGGAGATGAGCAAGCTTTAGAGTTTGTTCAAGAAGAATTGAATCTGAAGGCTGTTCAGATCAATGATGAGATGGAAAGATCTCAGGAGGAGATGAAGACGAAGGAGTCTACTCAGAATGTTGGTGCAGAGAGAGAAAAACCAGCGGATGATTGGTCAAGAGCTGGTGAAGGTATGGAAAATCATGTGAAGTTTCCAAGTTCTACTCCTAATGAAGTTGTTGAGTTGTACAGGAAACTAGATCTCCAGAGAAGAGAATTGGAGAGACAGAGGACTTATGTGCAGGATAATTTGCTGGGGAAGCAAGGCAGGAAAGTTTTCATGAAGGACAGTCATGAAGCAGATGATGGTAAGAAGGCAAGACTAGCTGGCAGTCTCATGGTGAATGCAAATCAGCATACTGATGTGGTGACAGAGGAGTTGGAAAGGAACTCAGAGCAGCATACTGAAGTGTTGCCAAAGAAAGCTGAGGAAAAAACCAGTGAAGATTTTCTGAGTCCTGAAGAAGACTTGGAGCTGCAGATGACTGAATCGACAAGTGAGTGTTATGATTTTGATGCTGACCATTTGATTGTGTTTACAGATGATGTAGAAGACAATCCATCATTTGGGATTGTCTTGGAAGAAGAAGAACTGTTGCAGGTAGAGGATGAGACAGTCATGTCTCATAAGCAGAGGTTTGTTACCGTGGGTGACAAGAAAGAGTTGGCTTGTCTGTATAGCGAAGAGAAGACTGGTGGACAAAATTTTGGAGCTGCTACAGTAGTACAGGATGAAGCTGCAGTGTTTGCAAAACTTGATTGGATTGCCAGAATCAATCAAGATGATGATGGACAATTACTGAAGATTGTCGAAAGGGAAGATGGAAGCTATGCTGGAGTTAATTTGCAGCATGTCGATGAAATGCTGAAATGTTTACCAGAGACATTTGAACCTGAGGAAGAAGTTGCAGGCATTGAAATGAATTCGCTTGAAGTTGTGAAAGGTACAGATGAAATTGTAGGTGACACGCAAAAGAATGTTGCAGTGGGACAGGAAGTTTGGGAGGTCGCAACATTTATGGTAGCAACATGTGGAGCAACATCCATAGTGACAGCTAGAGCAACATGTGGGGCGACATTTATGGTGACAAC
The DNA here is from genome assembly GCA_031772625.1 of Pinus tabuliformis. Taxonomy (NCBI): domain Eukaryota; kingdom Viridiplantae; phylum Streptophyta; class Pinopsida; order Pinales; family Pinaceae; genus Pinus; species Pinus tabuliformis. The sequence goes on along the minus strand of CM062819.1, from coordinate 1,220,756,866 downwards.
TGAGGCAACACTGACAACAGTAACATCTATGGGGGCACTGAAGCGTTACGGTTTTTATTATAACAATTGTTTTGTGAATACAAGTTTTATTAAAGATGTTGGGGAAAGTCTGTTAGATAGAGAAATTGAACTAATAAGGCGGATGATGATGAAAGAATCTCGGAAGAGGCCAGCAGCAGTAAAACAAAGGAGAAGCAGCAAAAGAAAGGCAACAAAAGATTGTGAGAGCACAGACAGTGGAGCGATGCAACATAAAGTGTGGAAACCTGGAGAAGAATATCACAAAGAAGCAGTGACAAGTAGAAAGTTACAACACAAGATATGGGATCCAGGCATACACATATCCGAACACATGATCAGGCGATCATGTTTAATTTCAACGTTGGGATTCTGATGCAGGAGCATCAAGACCATCTTTTCATTTGTAAATATGTGATAGAAGGGGGTGTGACAATTTTAATATTTTATTAATTAATTTGTTATTAAAATAGGAGAAGGTGAGGATTTTGTAAATATCCTTTTATTAATTAAGAGGATATGAGAGAATTTGGTTAAGGATAAGAAGGGATAAGATTCTAGATAATAGGGTTTGTTGAGATATTCTAGTGGTGTTGAGATATTAAGGGGATTGAGCATTTAATTAGTTCATTTTTAAAAATTGTATAAATAGGAAGGGGTTTTGAGAGAAAAAGACATTGAGATTGTGAGAGAGTGTGAGTGATTGAGAGTTGGTTTTGAACAGCCAAGGCTGTAAGCCTTTGGCAATTTGTAAAGGGCCAAATGATCAAAATTCAGGTCAAAGTAGGAGGTTTTATGTAAGTAGTGTGTGTTTTGAATACAGTATTTGATTTTCTGCAGTTATGCCATTATTGAGTTTGCGTGAGATTGAACTTGTGTGTTTAACGAATCAAAGGAAATTCGATCCTTTTGAAATTCTGGAATATTAATGCTGTAAGGGAATTGCGTTTTAGTCTTTGCGAAAGAAGCTTAATCTTACAGAATCTTATTAAAACTGTTTGATAAAGTCAACATAATCAATTAGGTTCGATCTTCAATTGATAGTTACGCAGGCAGGGAGAAAGTATTCTCGCCTTTCTGGGTTCGATTAGTCTATATATCCTGGGTAAGAGAAATGAAATTGATCCATTAGTTTGTAATGAATTGCATGTATTGATCTGTGGAATGGAGATTCGATGTTTTATATTACAGATTCAATTCAGGAGTGCGTTAAGGAGAATCCCGGATCGATTCTCATTTCTGTTATGAATTGTATGATGGAGCGCTATTCTCATTAAATGTTAATGGTATTCTGCCTGCAAAATAAGAATTAATTTGTGAATGAATTGCGGAATTCATATAACGTGGTTAAGAACTGGGGCGTGTTAAATTGTGTGAACCATGGTGAATTCTATTGGAGCGATGTCAGTCTTGGCATAGATTGACTTAATGGTGAATCGAAGGTGTAGTTTGTCATCAAATGAGGCATTTGATTTAAAAAAATTGATAAATTGTAATGTGACAACGCACAGAGGGAAGCACTGACATTTATGTCAGATTGTGTTGGGGTAGGCATAGGACTGTTATTTCAAATACTGTTCATCTTATTTGGAATTCGATGAAAAACGATTTTAATTACTTAGTCCAGATTCATGTGAAGGAGTTTAAAAAAGCAACCTGGAAAATTTATGACAAGCGTGCAGAGGCAATGATGATGCATTGAAGCAGTGAAATGATGGCTGAAGGATACGATGACAGCAGAGCAAGTTCCACGCTAAGAGTTACAAAAGCTGGAATAAATCTGAATCACTGGTATGTATAAGTGGCGCAGCGTTTTAAACTGTATCTATTGTGAATAAATTAAACAAGTGATATCGACTTATGTCAAATACAATGAATCATTGGGTTTCATGTATGGAGAAGTTCTAGCTTAGAAGAATAGGACAGTCAACACATAGATGTCAGAAATGTTTGAATGGAACGTTGTGTAATGATTGTATTGATAATTGAAAGTCTCAATTGGTAATCAGAGGTAAGAGAGCACAGGACTGTATTCTTGTAACTCTGTTTATTCATTAGAATGCAATTAGAACCGGGTTTAATAACTGTGTCCAGTAGCAGTGACTGGAGAAAAGTGTATATATGTATTGGAACTTAGTGTTCGAAAAAAACAAGTGCCGAGAAGCCTGATTTGAATGCAGAATACTGTGATAGGGAACAGATATATCATAGAGAAATTTGGTAGGCATTGGGCAAGGCAGTAAATTTGATCAGATGTTGAAAGTACTATCGGAGAATGGTAAGTAACAAATGCATGGTTTTTGATTGGGTTTTTATCAAACCGATTCAGATGTTTAATAACAGAATCGATGTCCTTGGTGAATAGCGGCACAGTAATGGAATCTTAAAACAATTATTGAAACCATGAACATATATGAAATGAGTGCATTCATTGAAAAGGGGTCGAACTGGGTTGTTAATATGGAATTCACTGGTTCTATAATTATTGGTTAAAATTTAATAAAGCTTTTACATGAATGATTTGGAATTGGCCATTGGGGGTGTTTGATTGGGCATTAACTGAGATGTATTTTGTACAGTCTCAAGGAGATCCTGGGTATTGCAGGCTTGGCCTGCGTCACATACTGAAGATGAAGTCCCAGAACCAAAACCTAGGAATTTTGTTGGAACAACCAGGGATGAATCAATAGAAGTTCCTTTGGAACAAAAACCCCCTTCTCAAACAATTGTTACTAGAGGATGTCAGACTAGTCCACCTTATCCTAAGACACTATCCGTGAGAAAACAGAGTCCTCATCCTGAATTTGATTTCTTATGGGAATTACAAAATTTATTTGTAAAAATCTCGTTACTTCATGCTATGAAGTACGTATTGATTTATGCCAAAACAATAAAATAATATTGCTCTAAGAAAGATGGAACAAAACAAAACGATCCACTCACTATTCACGTTATGGGAAAATGATCAGATATAATGTTGGTGAAGCCTATACATGTTAAGTACGGAGATCCAGGGAACCCAATTCTTATAGTATATATTAATGGGGTTGATATCGTAAATGTGATGGTAGACTTGGAGGCAACAGTTAATGTTATTACTATTGCAACTGTGACTACCTTGGGTCTGTGAAACCTTAAACCAACTCCCACCGTCCTAGAATTGGTAGATTAGTCTACTATAAGGCTGGTAGGGAAGTTGGAATACATAACTATTCCAGTAGACTCATTGCAATAACTTGTTGATCTTTTAGTATTACATACCCAATCCCTAGCTGGTGGGAATCCTTTTATTTTATGAAGACCTTGGCTTGTGACCACAGGCGCTTACATTGGGTGTCGGTCACGACATATGGTAATATCCATTGGGGATGTTACAAAGAATCTTATTCTTTATCCCCCTACATAGACGAGTTCATCAAATAAACCATGATTTACATTAACACAAAGACCTCTATCAGTGAAAGGGGTCCTCTGTTTTAACGATGAAACAAAATATGATGCCATTAGTACTTTTATCAGTAGCCACACCTCCATTTCTAACTCAACCTGCTAGCTATTTGAATGTGTTATGAGTTGCAATGTTCAGGATGCCATTGAACCAGAGACTGAAGTTGAAAGCATTCATATAATTCTACCCTGTAACAGTATTCCTGTAGAAATTGAACCAAGGAAGATATTGAATGTTAATCCTAATATTTCACCTTCCGAGTCTCAACAATTACTAAAAGTCCTTCAGGAACATAAAGGAGCCTTCACTTGGGAATATACAAACATTAAAGTGATCCCTGCTAATGTATGTACTCATCTCGTATACATTAAAGAAGAATGTCATCCTATTAGGAAACCACAGAGAAGAATGAATCCTTCTTTAAAGAACATTGTCAAAGACAAATTACAGAAACTATTGGATGGGGGATTTATTTACCCAATCATGGATAGTGAATGGGTATCCCCACAAGTCATTGTTCGGAAAAATAATGGCAAGTGGAAAATTTGTGTTGATTATAAGGAATTAAATAAAGCAACTTAGAAGTATCATTTTCCCTCTCCTTTTATTGACCAAGTCCTTGATACATTAGCCAGAAGAAGTTCTTGTTCTTTTAGGACAAATTTAGTGGGTACAACCAAATCCAAATAGCTCCTGGGGATCAAGATAAAACTACCTTCTCATGCCCTTAGGGAACCTTTGCATACCAAGTCCTCCCATTTGGTCTCTGTAATGCACCTACTACCTTTCAGCGGGCCATATTGGGGATTTGTTTTGATCTAGTGAATGATATTGTTGAAATCTACATGGATGACTTCACCCCATATGGGGATTATTTTGAGGAAGGTATAAGGAACTTAGAGAAAGTACTTAAAATATGTAAGAAAACACCTATTTCTCTTAGTACAATACAATTCCATATGATGATGAAGGAAGGAATAGTGTTGGGACATTTGCTTTCAGTTGTAGGAATTCGAGTTGATCCTGCCAAGGTAGAGGTAATATTAAATTTTCCTACACCTAAGACACCAACACATGTATGTAGTTTGATTGGTTATGCTGGCTATTATATATGTTTTATAAAAAAAATTCTAAGATAGAATTTCCACTCTTTCAAATGCTACCTAAGAATACAAAGTTTGTGTGGATAGATGAATGTGAAACAACCTTTCTAAAAATCAAAGAACTAGTTTGTAAAGATTCGATACTATGTGGTCGTGAATCGAAGCTCCTATTTCATATATCCACAGATGTTTCTCACACAATAGTAGGGGTAGTCTTGGGACAATAGGGGGACAAGAAACCGTATGCAATTTATTACGTCAGCAAGAATTTGACTCCTACTAAATTGAACCATATGGTAACTAAAAAAGCATTTTTGGCTATTATTTATGCTATTAATAAGTTTCAGCATTACATTATAGGGTATCCCACTTTCATGCACACTGATCGTATTACGAAATGGTTATTATTAATTCAATAATTTGATATTACCATTGTAGATAAGCCACGGAAAGATAATGTATTTGTAGGTTTCCTGTCTAGGATGGATACTAGTGATGAAAGTGCGCTTATAGAGGATAGTTTTCTAGATGAACATATTTTTGCAATTTCTACTCACACTCTGTGGTATGCAAATATTTCTCACTATCTTGCTACAGGAAAAGTACCTCAACACTTACCATACAGAGAGCAGTGAAGGATTATTCATCATAGTGCCCGCTATTCATGGATAGAGGGATACCTCTTTTATACAGGACCTGATCAACAAATACGTCACTGCATAGGTGAAGATGACATCTATGATGTCTTGAACGTTGCTCATGATGGCCCCTGTGGAGGGAATTTTGCAGATATGAGGACAAGTCATCAGATGTGAGAGATGGGGTACTATTGGCCCTCTATTTTTCGTGATGCAAGGAAATATGTCCAAGGGTGAAATAGTTGATAGTGGATGGGACAGCCTGGTCGGTCAAATGAGATGTCATTACATCCTCAACTAGTTCTTGAGCCCTTTAAGAAATGGGCTATCGACTTCATTGGGCCATTCGATCCATCCTCACATCATAAAGTCAACATTCTGGTTTGCATGTTTTATGTGACAGAGTGGGTAGAGGCCAAGGTTGTTGTGAAAGCAACATAACATGTTGTGTCATATTTCTTGTTCGAATAAATTTTCGCTCGGTATGGAGCTCCTAGAGAGATATTTTCAATTGGAGGGGTACAATTCACATCACATCTGATAGCAGGACTTATGAAGAAGTATGGAATCAAGCACAGGGTGACATCTCCATATCATCCTCAGGTGAATGGTTAAGTCGAGAGTACAAATAAAGTGTTGGAGAATATAATTATGAAGGCTATCAAAAACCATCGTCGAAACCAGGCTGAAAAGCTTCTTGAGGCAATTTGGGCGTATAGAACAACATGTTGGAACAAAATAGGATTTTCAGCATACAAGATTGTCAATGGGAAATCCCCTTTGTTTCCAGTGGAATTTGAAATTAAGATGCTCAGGACAACCCTTGAAGTGGGTCTAGATATTTCTGAAGCCCAGAAACACCAACTAGAACATTTAAATGAGTTGGATGAATTTCGTTTGGTAGTTGTCCAGAACACTACTGCAATTCAGCAGCATTGAACTAAACATCATGTTAAATTTATCAAGAAAAAATTGTTTCAAAGAGGAGATTGGGCGTTGCTCTATGACTCTCAATTCAATGATTTTAAGGTAAACTCTGCTCTAGATGGATGGGACGATATGAAGTTGACATGATGTTTGATAATGGGATTTTTAGACTCATAACAATCGATGAGGCACATACTCCCATGATTTTGGATGGGCATTGCCTCAGATTGTATCACCGTCCAATCTCCAAGGACACCTTTATTAAACATCTCTCTGATAATTTTTGGTTTTGAAATTGTCAATGAAAATAACTCATCCTCTGCACCTCTTTCTTAATGTGTGTGTGTGTGTGTGTGTAATAAAATCATGTTACAACTCTATCATTATTTTTCTTACAAATACTTTGTTGGTGTTGTTATGCCACTAGTGTTGTTACTCCTCTGGTGATGATACTCTGCGAATTTTGATTTCGTGTAAGTACTTCACTCGTGATGTTACTCCACTGGTGTTGTTACTCCTCTAGTATTGTTACTCTTCAAATGTTGATTTCGCCTAAGTACTTCACTAGTGTTTTTACTCCATTCGTCGTGATTTCGTTTAAGTACACTGGTGTTGTTACTCCTCTGGTGTTGTTACTATGTTTGTCACAATTTCGTCTAAGTACACTGGTGTTGTTACTCCTCCAGTGTTGTTACTACGTTCATCACAATTTTGTCTAAGTATAGTGGTGTTGTTAATCCTCTGGTGTTGTTACTCCTCCGATGTTATTTCTCTGTAAAGTTAAGTCACGAGGTAAGTCCCCAACTGACTTCATTGATTTTATTGACATTTCACCTATGGCATGACTAGACATGACCATGAACGGTCATCCCTTAGTTGGGGGGAGGTACTATATTGACTTTAAACATGTTGTATTTAACAACAACAATGATTCACCATCATTTTTGTTGAACCTCATGCCAACTCTTACACTCGACATCAACATTTTGATCCCCACCAGGTTAGTGTCAAATTGAAAGTATGCATATATTATATATTTGTTTAACGATTTTATTGCCTAAAGAATTTACACCTCTCAATACTTCTATGCGAAGGTGTGTTGTTTTAAACCGCGTAAGAGGTTAGTAATAAATGACAGTCTTGCTCTCTCTACTTTATGGAATAGCATTTGACCTCTTAAGGGTGGATCTCATCTCTCGGTCGCATTTATCATCTCTGAACAACATAATATGTATTTAAAATAACATCCAAAAGGACGAAATAATCATGTACGCTCTCAAAGGTGTCAGTAGTTAATGTTAATTAGATGATGGAATTAGGTTTGAAAAAAAGATATCGAAGGATGCAAGATGCCATTTATTTATTTTACTTTTTATTTTTTTCACAAGTATTCATGATTGAATTATGAATACAACTTAATTTCCCTCACTATTATATTTTTTTCCTTCTAAATCACAACTCAATCTGCAGTGGAAGTTCTCGGTTAGTTTACTTTTCTATTTCTTTGTTCAACCCTTTTCTCTATAAATAGAAGTGAGATGTCTAACAACTACATGCACATGAGCAGGGACATTTGCAGTTTCCATTTGCCTCTCAAATCAAATTAGTTGCAGCAATACTCTAGTGAGATCTAAGTTGTGTAAGCTCCACGTTTCTTTGCTTATATATATATATATATATATATATATATATATATATATATATATATATATATATATATATATATATATATATATATATATATATATATTTATATACTATATTATGTTAATTTCATAGATTGATTAATCCATTGTGGTGTTTTGAATAAGGGAAGGATTATTTAACGAAATGAATTCAACAGTTCTGAAATGGATGCTGTTGGAACCAGCCATAAGCTTTCCAAACCGCTGAAAGGAAGCGTCAAAAAATAAAAGACAAGAGGAAGACGAGAAATAGAGAGATGAAAACGGCCCTAGAGAATAGTGGATAGTGAAGGGGGCGTGGAGTAATTTTTGGTGTTAATGGATAGAATCGAACAAACGAAGAAACTCAAAAAGAAAGAGCATGAATTTCAGTGGCAGTAGTATATGCACAGGAGGAGGTATTAACGCAGAAGTTGTTATGAAACCAGCTCAAGAAAAGATAGAAAATATAGATCAACGCCTTAGAATTCAGCCTCTTCGAGGGGGCAACCTCCTTTACATTACATAAATGAACAATTCTTTGATGATACAAATGACAAAACCTCCTTTCTATATATAGGAGTCTAAGGAGTCACAATATAATCCAGCCGACCTAACAATAATAATATAAAGCCACAAAAATAACAATAGAGGGATTCTATGGGGCACAGAAATAACATGGGGGTAATAGGGGCACAACAATATAAATAAGGGGTATAACTACAATAGTAATGGGGTAATCACTAGTATTATAGGGACCCAACATGCCCCTCTCGTTCAAAAAAGTGTTGTCCTCAACGCTTGAGTAGTTCCGGATACTTCTGCATAAAATTCTCATCCTCCCATGTGGAATCTTCAGCGGATAAGTTCTTCCACTTGATAAGATACTCTGAAATTGCTTGATTTTGTAGCTGTCGAGTTCTTGTTTCTGTGACTGCTTCTGGTTCCAATATAATTTTTCCTTCCTCATCAAGTTCTGGCAATATTGTTTCACTGGGAGCTTGTCGCCTATAACCTTCTTTAAACATGAAACATGGAAAACTGGGTGCAATCGAGAAGCTGCAGGAAGCTCCAATTTGTATGCCATAGTACCAATCTTTTGCAACACCTTGTACGGACCATAATACTTTGGTGATAATTTATTATCCTTCTTAGCTTGCTTTAGGGACATTTGCTTATGTGGTTGTAGCCGTAGGAATACCCAATCACCTACATCAAAACTTCTTTCACTGCGATGTTGATCTGCCTGTTGTTTCATTCTATTTTGTGCCAACACGAGGTTATCCTTTAAGAGTTGGAGGACTTGTTGTTGATGTTCGATGTGATCTTCCACTGCCTGAACCTTAGAATTTTCTCTTAAATATGATGTGATGGATGGTGGTTGATACCCATAAAGTGCCATAAATGGGGTTATTTTTGTTGGTGTATGGAAGGAAGTGTTATACCACCATTCAGCCAGAGGCAACCATTTGATCCATTGTGTCTGTTTATCAGATACAAAGCAACGAAGATATCCTTCCAAACATTTGTTTACTATCTTAGTTTGCCCATCAGATTGAGGATGATAAGATGAGCTATGAGCTAACTGAGTACCAAGACAAGAAAATAATTCTGTCCAAAAATTTCCAGTGAAAATGGGATCTCTGTCACTTACAATAATCTTTGGGTTTCCATGTAGCTTTTGAATTGTTTGCATAAATGCAGTAGAAAATGTATTGGCTTTAAATGGATGTGATAATGCACAAAAATGTGCATACTTGGTAAGTCTGTCAACTACCACCATGATGACACTCTTTCCCTCAGACTTGGGTAAACCTGTGATAAAATCCATTGAAACCTCCTCCCAACGTTGGCTTGGAATGGATAAAGGTTGTAATAGACCCGGTGTCTTAATTGTTTCAACTTTATTTTGTTGGCAAACCAAACATTCTGCCACAAACTTTTGAATATCTAATTTAAGGCCATCCCAAAAAAATTCCTTCTTAACCCTGTGGTAAGTTTTTAAAAATCCCGAGTGCCCTCCTAAGGGAGAAGTGTGCAATTCCATAAGAATCTTTTGTTTTAGCTGGGAATTCTTACAGAGGTATAAGCGATCTTTGTACCATAATGAATCATTTTGCCAGCTAAATGTATCAGACGTACTGGAATCTTGTTGTAGCTTTCGAATATGTGCCCACACTTCTTCATCATTCTTCCATTCCTCCCTTGCTTCGTTTATCCAATCTGGTTGGATAATAGAAATGGCGCACAATAATGCTTCCACGTCCTCATCCTTTCTTGAGAGTGCATCTGCCACCACATTTTGCTTCCCTTTTTTGTAGATGATTTCAAAGTCATAACCCAACATCTTTGTGACCCACTTTTGTTGCTCTTCAGAGGATAATCTTTGTTCTAAAAAGTATTTAAGGCTATCATGATCCGTTTTTACCTTGAAGTGTCTTCCCATTAGGTAGGGTCGCCATTTCTTAAGTGCATGGAGTATTGCCAACATTTCCTTCTCATAAATAGCTTTGCTTAAAAACTTTCCCTTGATTGGACGACTTTCAAAAGCAATGGGTCTTTCATCTTGCATTAGAACAACACCAATTCCATTTCCTGAAGCATCACATTCCACAATAAAGGTTTTTGTGAAGTCTGGTGTAGCTAAGACCGGTGCTTGGCACATTGCCTCTTTAAGATGTTCAAAGGCCTTTGTTGCTTCCAGAGTCCATGAAAATGCATCTTTCTTCAATAATGTTGTTAGAGGTGCTGCTATTCTCCCATAATTCTTAACAAACTTGCGATAATACCCTGTCAACCCAAGAAATCCTCGCAGATGCTTTATGGATGTGGGGATTTTCCATTCCTTAATGGCTTTAATTTTGCTAGGGTCTACCTTAACTCCTTCATGAGATACAATATGACCCAAATATTCCACCTCCTGGACTCCAAAGAAACATTTGGATCTTTTTTCATATAATTGTTTCTCCTCCAATAGTTGTAGCACCCTGTCAACATGTTCAACATGATCCTTCCAAGACTTGCTGTAGATTAGTATATCATCAAAAAATAATAACACAAATTTTCTAAGGAATGGTTTGAAAATTGAATTCATCAAACCTTGAAATGTTGAAGGTGCATTAGTAAAGGCCAAAAAGCATGACCAAAAATTCATAATGACCCTCATGAGTTCTAAATGTCGTTTTTGGAATGTCTTCAATCTTCATTCTGATTTGATGATATCCCAAACGAAGATCCAACTTGGTGAAGTAAATTGATCCATTCAATTCATCCAGTAATTCATCAATGACAGGAATGGGGAACTTATCTTTAATAGTGAGCTTGTTGAGCTCCCTATAATCCGGACACATGCGCCATGATCCATCCTTCTTGTGCACCAATACTATTGGAGCAGAGAAAGAACTTTGACTTGGTTGAATTATAGCAGCCTCTAGCATTTCTGCAACCATACGTTCAATTTCACTTTTTTGGACATAGGGATATCTGTACGGCCTGATGTTTGGAGGAACACTTCCTGGAATCAGATGAATAGCATGATCATGATCACGCATAGGTGGGAGACCTTTGGGAGTCTCAAATACCTTAGAATGATTGTCCAGGACTTTTTGGAGATCTGGAGAAATAGATGATTCCGATGTGGAAACATCTAGCGAACATAATTGTGCAATTACACCTCTTTGCTCCTTTTTTAGAAGCTTTGTCATACCATTACAGCTGATTATCTTTCCTGGTTTCCCTACAATACCCCTTAATTCAACTTCCTTTCCTTCCGTAGAAAATTTGATGAAAAGTTCTTGAAAATTAAAAGCTATTGTACCCAAGGATTGTAGCCATTGGACTCCTAGTACAACATCAGCACCTCCCATTGGAATGGAAAGCATTGGGCTAGTCAATACATATTCTCCCATGGATAGCTTGATATTATGGCACCTTCCAGAGCAATTTATTGTTCCTCCATTTGCAATCATCCCTTGACACTCTGGTGCTGGATATAGGAAGCAATTCAATTCTTTTGCTACCCTACAATGAAAAAAATTGTGGGTGCTTCCTGAATCAATCAACACTGTTACCTTTTTCTTCTTGATTTGTCCTTCTATCTTGATGGTTTGAGGAGTGGTAATTCCCGCCAATGCATTACAAGATATGGTCGGATTTATTTGTTCTTCATCTAGGCTTTGTTCCTGGAGTATATCTTCTTCTTTTGACCTTTCTTGCTCCTTTTCTTCTTCCTCTTCACAATCTATGTAGAATAATTTCTTCTCAGCACACTTATGACCTTTAGTGTATTTGCTATCACAACTGTAACAAAGCCCTTTTGATCTTTTTTCTTCCAATTGTTGTGGTGTCAACCTTATAGGTTGTGGAAGACTAGGGGAAACAACACTTCCGTCTTTATAGTTGTGAGTGGTATGCTTCCTGGTTTCCATAATTTTTCTTTCCATTTTTCTTGCTAACCTGAATGCCTTCTCTAATGAATCAGGTTCCCAAAGGCGAACATCATGTTGGATATTATCCTTTAAAGACCCTATGAACACATCAATCCTATGCTCCTCTGGAATATCTTTTACCCTTATGTTCAATTTTTGGAACTCCTCAATGTGCTCCATTACTGAACCCTTTTGTTTGAGACTTATCAATTGGCTAAAAAAAGTGTTGCTTTTTGTATCTTCATAATGTGCTATCAATTCTTCCGTAAAAATTGCCCAAGTGATAAATTTTTTATGAGAGCAAAGCCATTGATACCATACAAACTGATTCGGTTCCAAATATACAGTTGCCATACGTACCTTTTGTGTGTTTTGCACATTATTGAGATTGAAGAACTGCTACATCTGTAATATCCATGTGGCGGGATCCTTGCCATCAAACTTCCTCATATCGATTTTTGGAATATGGTGGGTCTTCAATCCAACATTAGCATCTATGGAATCATGATTAACATTACTTTTGTTCACATCATGCGTTTCCTTTACAACCTTTTCACCATTAGTAAGTATTTCTTGTAGAAAATTTGTCAAATCTGTCTTCAAATCTGCCATGTCTGTCTTCAAATCTATCCTCAAATCTGTCTTCAAATCATCCATATTAGCTTCCATGCCATTTATCTTAGATTCCACACCATTTATCTTAGATTCCACGCCATCTATCTTAGATTCCACGCCACTGATCTTAGCTTCTGTTAGCTTTTGTGAGCGTGACATTTGTTGCACTTGTTCTTGTAATTTTGATATATCATGTAGCATTTCTTCCTCTTTTTCATGAGTCATGCTCGAGCTTTCAGGTTCCTTACTAGGTGTTTGCATTTTCTTTCCTTGGGGCATCAGTTACCGATAATAATGCTTTACTATGCCCTTTTAATTCCGTTAAACCAAGCTTACACAAAAATTTAAAAAACAAACTACACACCTTTTTTCACTTTATAGAAGCCTGATATTGAATTTGATGTATCTCTGTAATCTCAGATCATCTAGTTCTGAAACTGTGACCTGTAGTAGCGTTCTGCGTCCTCTTTCCAATGCCAGAATTCTGACCCAAATTGGATTCTCCAAGGAAGAGTTATGTGAAATCTCCCACAGTGACTTGCTTTTAGACTAGTTCAGTAGAGCAAACTTGTACGACGTGCCACAAGTCACTGTTTCAACCTTTGAATCTAAACCAAACCTACAAGAAACTATAGTCCATCCTCTTTCTGTACCTTCTTACGAAATTTCAATCCGATCCCCAGAGAGAAAGTTATGACAATTTTCCCCGGGTCACCTGTTTTGAATTTAATTCAGGAGTCTGCAAAAATACCAACTTCCTCAAATCATATCTCCGCAAATATCGCGCGAAAAGCTCTAAAATTCAGCTCCAAGGTTCAACGCGACTTCTTCTCAAATGGGTTTTTTTTGCGATTTTTGAAACGTCACAGAAAAAAAGTTATAGTGAAAATGCCACGATGACCTGTTTGGAGCAGCGAAACCCTAGAATCCAAAGCTCTGATACCAAATGTTATGAAACCAGCTCAAGAAAAGATAGAAAAGATAGATCAACGCCTTAGAATTCAGCCTCTTCGAGGGGGCAACCTCCTTTACATTACATAAATGAACAATTCTTTGATGATACAAATGACAAAACCTCCTTTCTATATATAGGAGTCTAAGGAGTCACAATATAATCCAGCCGACCTAACAATAATAATATAAAGCCACAAAAATAACAATAGAGGGATTCTATGGGGCACAGAAATAACAACATGGGGGTAATAGGGGCACAACAATATAAATAAGGGGTATAACTACAATAGTAATGGGGTAATCACTAGTACTATAGGGTCCCAACAGAAGTAGAAGGGGATCAGATGTTGGTGACTCCACCCCTCATGCAAAAGCCACAAGGCTCCTTAGCTATTTTCCACGTGATTTCTTGTAATAAAAGCAATACATCGCCTTGGAAACCCTCCATCCAATGGGCGGACTTCAATATAAGTAATTCCATGTCTGCACAAACAAATCTAAGTGGTGCTACAACTACAGAAAAGAATAAAGACACAGAAGAAAGTATTGAAAACGGTAACAAACTTTTTAAAATGAGAAGTTTTTTGGATGGAGTTATGCTCTCAGAATGTTTGCATGATCACGTGGACAATGTAAACAACAAGAAGGAGGAGGCCATAGATTCCACTCCATAGTTATGGTTACAATTATTCCCGTGTCACTGATCTAATTAAACTATCTAGTGTGTCCCCGTTGGCTGATTATCCCTACCATTCATCACTCACCCATTGTGTGATGTTGACCGCATGGTATATTATTCAAACAAGTTGTGAAGAATTCCTACTGGAACTCCATCTTTGAACTCATGTTTTAGAAAATATATTTGTAACACTCCTCGTGTGGTATATAATTGTTTCATATGTTTTTTTTTAAACTATGTTAAACTTGGTAATTTTGTGAGTAAAGAATGTGAAATTAGATAAGTAGGTATTAGTTTTTTTATTTCATGAGAAAGATTGAACTTGGTCAGAGAAAGAAAAGAAAAGACTCCAAGAAAAGGAAATATTGGTTTCCAAATTGTTGGAAAGAAATAATTATTCCCCTCCCCATAAAGATAAAAGGAAAAATTTCACGTGGTAGAGGCAGATAGCCTAGGAAGAGGAAGAAAGTATAACTTCCAGAGGATGTTGTCAAAAAGAAAAGAACTACAATGGGGTCTTCTGGAGGTGGGAGAACCAATGGAAACCCTTGTAAGTAAGAAAATGCAGGGTCTTGAGGCTCTGGAAGGAATACTATTGAAAACTTTTTCGAAAATGAGAAACAAGGGGATAGTTGGACATCATTGCGAGCCTCATAGTTCGGGAGGTGTAAAGAACTATTTTCTAGTTGAATCTATGGAAAAAAATAATCCGCAGATAAGTATATGAAAGAATGTACATTACTGATGGAAGTAGAATGCTATTTTGTCATTTTGAATGACTAAATAGTTTCTATGTTTTTTTTTCAAGAATTAATAAATATATTACCCGGAGAAATGTTGAAGGAAATATTTTTACAGAAGAATTAATTCATAAATTTATTCATGAAATACTTATTAATATAAACTAGTAACAACATTTTGAGGTTTAGGTAAAACTGCGTATTAATGAGTATCATAAGCAAATAAATATAAAAGGAGTCTACGAATTACAGGAAGGACGTTACCCAGAAGGACACTTTCATTGGAAAGCGAAATGTGTGAACTGGCGCTTGAAGAACCGAACTAATGATTCTTGTCTAAACGCTTACAATATGGGGGGGTGGTTTGTGGGGATAGTTAGTGTCCTTGCAAGCATGAAGGTCGCTCCCTTCCTCTGAGAAATTAAAAACAGTGGAAAAATTTATACCAAATAGAATACAAGCCATCATTCTGAGTGGGAGTTTTCGAAGAAACACACAAAAATTACTTTTAACAATAATTATTTCTAAGTAAAACACATATATGTACTCAGAAGAAATACTGTGTTTATAGGTAGAACAAACTATAGAAACTAGTAAAATCACATATAGCAATGGAGTAAATTAGAAACCATGTGATTAATCAAGCATGTGACCCAGATGACCTATACATGCCATGTTTATTGGTAGACAAAACTACAGAAATCAGTAAAATCACATATAGCAATGGAGTAAATTAGAAACTGTGTGATTAATCAAGCATGCAACCTAGATGACCTATACATGGTGATAGGAGTAATGATGTAAAGTAATGATGTAAATAGAACTAATCGACTATACCGTGGCTATGCCAAAATATACACAAGAGCCATAGGGAATAACCCTCCCACCATCATTTAACAAAAATAGTTATACATATTTAATTAAAACAAGAAGCCAAGTTTTACACAACATTAATTATCATTCATTAAAAATAGATGAATTACAGTTCTAGCTTGCACAGAGTCCAAATTTAACCAAATACATTACATTACAACCAAACCCTGGTTTCAAAAAGAACCATCTTGTAGCACATTTCTAGACCTAGAAGCAACAAAAACCTGATGTTGGAATTGCTCTAACAGAAAAACACAATAAGCATATTCCAAAAGAAATTTAACTCCATCAAGGGTTGCCAAGAGTAAGAAGTTCGGGGAGTGTGACACTCTTCTTCTCGTCTGGTTTGTATAGTTTGATGCATACGCAATTGGAATGTTGAATGAGGGGCTCCATTAAACTCTATCTTTTGTTTTAATGGCAACAGTTGTTTTCCAAAACATACGAGTAAGTTAGTGGCCTTAGGTGAAAGAATTTTTTTTTAAAGAGGTTATTGTGAACTTTGACTTAATAATGCACAGAAGTGTAATCTAATCACGTGTTCTGATTAGTTGTACCTGCGCACTCTGAACCCACTGGATTGTAATTTAAACTATATGCATCATTATTACTATTTAAATTCTATACATCATTATTGCTGCACCAACTCATGTCAGTGACCTGTAATCTCAATTATATACGTATTACAATGTTTTGAAATAGTACTAAGAAATTTAAAATTATTTGAGAAGACAAAAATGCCGTCTCTGTTCCATCTAACTTTACAATTCTTCTGGAAGTGTAGTTTTACTTTCCCATCTCTACCTAAATGAAAGAAACATTGTAAACGAACGATTGTTTGCTGAGTTTTATTTATTCGATTTTATGATAGTTGGTTGTCTTATAGTTATTATTGTTTTATATATTGATAAAAATATAAAACTATTATTATTTCTATATATTGATAGTGGGACAAATAATTATATTATATATATAAAAATACCATTAGAGGTTAAAATTTATTAAAATAAAATAAAACCTATGTATTAAGATTACTCATCAGATTTAAAAAAAATCCATATTTTGAAAACTTATTTGGGTTAGGAGTGTTTAGAGATGCTAAAAGATTGGTAAAATATTAATTAATTATATAGCATACAAAATTTATGAATCTGTATAGATGTATCTTAATTCTTTATTTGTCAAACAACCAGAGGAATTAAATCTCTAAGGATGCAAATTTTTTTTGAATGTAAAACTTAATGAAAGATTTGCACCTCGAGAGACTTGATTCTTGGCGTCCCTTGGTATATTATTAGTTATAGAATATCCACAAAATATTTTAGTAGTAATGACAATGGAAGAAATTATAACCCTTCTGGTTGTATATTTATTGTGCCTAGAGAGGCGCTCTACAACACACTTGAGTAGTAGTGACGATGGAACCAATTATAACTATTTCGATTATATATTCATTCTATATTTATTGAGCAAGAGGCTCTCTACACCGCATTATAGTGGTGATATATAGGTGTAGTGTAAAAAAGTTTGTCAATATTTTTACATGTCAACTTAAATTTATATTAATATGTGCAATATATAATACTTAAAGGATTGGTCAACATTTACATGTCATTTATAATATAGAGTTGGAGATGCATTATAGGGGTGATATATAGGTGTAATGTAAAAAAGTTTGCCAAGATTTTTACATGTGAGCTTAATATGTTGAATTTATTAAACAAAGTCTTTCCGTAGAAATCACATAAGAGAAACTTTTGGCCTAACCAACAACTGTGGAAATCACATAAGAGAAACTTTTGGCTGAACCAACAAGTGTGGTTGATCATACCAGATAAAGATGCAGACCATGGCAAAGGCTTAAATAGAGAAAAATGTAGAGACATAATTTCAAGTAACGACTATATTCGAACAATAATATTTAAATAAAGATATTAACTTATTAATGTATTAAAAACAAATATTATTAAGTAACGTCTATATTAAACGACTAGTTTTTGAAAAATAATATTTAAATAATGATATTAGTGTATTAATTTATTACAAAATATTAATAGGTAACAGCTATATTAAATGGCTAGTTTTTAAAAAAAATATTTAAATAATGATATTAGTTTATTAACTTATTAAAAATATTAATAAGTAACAACTATATTAAACGACTAGTTTTTGAAAAATAATATTACTTAAATTAATTTATTAAAACCAAATATCACTAGTTTTTGAAAAAACAATATTTTTTAAATTAATTTATTAAAAAAAATCAACTCTAAACAATGAGGTAAGTGAAAAATTATAAAAGAGAGTGAAGACCAAATCCAAACAAGATCATTTAATAAATAAAATAATTAATGGAAATAAATAAAAAAAACTAAATTAAAAATAATTAATGGAAAAATAAATAAAATAAAACAAAGATATACACAAGTTAAAAGAAATATATATATATATATATATATATATATATATATATATATATATATATATATACACAAAGGAAATTAATCAATAAATAAAACATGATAAATAATAAAATATAGCACTGAGGCCCATTAAACAAATAAAAAAATACTAAAAGGAGTTAAGAATGAATAAAATGATAAAATACATAAAAAAGGAAGGATCAAGAAAAAAAACCCTAATTAATAATAAATCAAAACAAATACGCTACATAGATAAACAAAGAAACAAAATAAATCCCAAAAAGAAGCCTAAAAAACTAGGAGTATAAGACACAGGCCCAACATCTACTAATATTCCAATGATCATCTCTATTCAAATTATTCGGTCTTTTCTCAATTTCTAGGGCCTCCATCAACAAATGCAATACTTAGATACTTAGATTTATCTGCATGCTTTGCCAAAAGCAGGTCCTGCCATGCTTGATGTGAGTGGCATGCTCACGTATCCTTTGATTAATTGAGCAACCAGTGTCACCAAGGGAGTCCCACAAAGGGAGTCACACAAGAGCATGTCCAACTTATAATAGGTAAAGGATTGGTAAGAATTTACATGTCATTTATACTATAGGATTGGAGATGTTGTAGTATCTATAAAAAGTTAAATGTAATAAAATATAAAATTCAATTTGTTACATTGTAATTTTCTCGAGATGATCTAGTATCAATAAAATGTTAAAAGTAATAAGAATAATAAAATTCAATTTTTTACATTGTAATTTTGTTTTTATTAACAAAATTATGAATAATTTTTTAGATAAAAGAAAATTGCAATATACATATTACATTAAAATATTTAAGTAGCAACAATAAGTTAAGATCCATTTTACCTTATAAAATACAATAATAATTTTGTAACTATATTTAAATTTAATTAATAAACACATAAAAAAATTAATATGTACAATAAACTTATAATATAACAATATGTTTAACCATGGATATTCACAATCCACTTTTGCCATAGATATTATTAAATTGTAAATAGGCTTTGTTACAATACCATGGGCCAATACCATTGCTCATCAATACAACATGCCCAAAATCCACCTCTCATATCACAATAAAAACATTACATATGTATTTTATTTCATTTTAATTTTATAATATATTTTTGATTAAATCTAAAAAAAACAATTATAATTACTTTTGAGATATATCTACAACTCTATCACATTAAAATATATAAAATATAAATAGTAGATATAAATTAAGATTCATTTCACCATATAAATTAAAATAGAAATGTTTTAACAATATTTAAATTTCATTAATAAGCACATAAGAAATTAATACTTCAATATAATAAGATTTTAAATCATGGATATTCACCCCCAGTTTACAATAGATATTATTAATCATACCATACCATGGGATAAAACCATGGCTCATCAATACCACATGCCCAAAAACCACCACTCATTTCACCATCAAAATATTTTTTTAATTTTATTTTATTACATGTTTCTATTGAGAGAGACACTCTCCATTCCAGTATGGAAGAGATGTTGCAATGCCTTGTTATATTATGTTATCTAAACATTTTGACTTAGTCAAATTACATAAAAATTTAAAATAAAATTATTAATTAAAACATTTTGACTCAGTGAAATTACATAAAAATACAAATTAAACTCAAAAAATAAAATATGTAATTAAACTAGCTTAGATCCATCTTATCTCCTGACTTATCAAGTTCCAAGAGTAATCAAATCTCTCGAGGTGCAAACCATTCTTCAAGTTTTGCAATCACAATACAGGTTTCTGCCTCAAGAGATTGAGATTTGATTCCTATGGGCGATTGACAGATTCGAAGTTAAGATGGATATAGGTTGGTTTTAAAAATGTTATCAAATTAAATTGAAATAAAATATTTACAAACTAATTTGGTTGTGAAATTACTTATAATTTTTGGGCATGTAAGATAGATAAGTCAAGCTATTCATTCGTGGTATTGTAAAAAAATATATTTACTAGTTAATAATATCCATGGTAATATGAGAGTGCATATTAATAGAAGAAATTTACAATATAACTAATTGAATTTTATTATTTTTATTACTTTTAACATTTTATTATTAATTGAACCAATAATTTAAATGTTTTCGTTCATTTACACATAATTCAATATCTCTCCTATATTGGGATCCATCTTAACTCCTTGTCTACAAAGAGGGATCAAATCTCTCAAGATTCAAAGACTTATTTTTAAGTGTAGGAAAACCTTGGGACATTCGATTCCTTAAATAAATTCCTTAAGAAAATTGCAGGTTGGGCAGAACTTGGATTCAAAGGCACAATAATGATTTTTAAAGGAAAATAACGAATTACTCGATCTGTTTTAGGCGATGTACAGGTCGTGCTCTTTTTGTTGTTCAAAAATATTTTGTTGTTTTGTTGAGAAGTGTTACTCAATCACACCCTTTTGTTGTTATATAGCTTTTGTTATTCTAGCGTGTTTTTAGCTGTTCAATTGTGGTCATGTGATGGATTAACACTGTTGGACATTACGAAACAACATTTCAAGTGATTTCGAATCAAGTCCTGCATCATTTTGGTATCAAAGCACAAAAATTGAGTTCTGTTCTCAGGAATTACAAAAAATATGCCACCTAGGAGAGGAGCTGGTATAGGTTGGGGAAGGCTTGTAGGCAATGCAGTTTTGCTGGATGAGATTCGACATCTTAGTAGAAGAATGGAGACAATGGAAGTTGCTTAGAGGATAGAACCTAATGAAGGGGATATCGGCACTGCCGAGGAATCCTCTAAGGAAGAAGAAGAGGAAGAAAGCAAAGTAGCTAAAGCTTTCAAGATAATAGCAAAAGTAAGTGGGAGACCGAAGGTAGAAGTACCTTTGTATGAACAAAATCTTAATGTGGAAGAGATGATAGATTGGATCTGTTCATTAGATAAATACTTCAACTATGAGGAGGTCGAAGATAAGAAGAAAGTGAAATTTGCAGCTACCAGATTGAAGGGTCATGCAGCCATCTAGTGGGATGAGTTACAATTATCCAAAGAATGAAAGGGAAAGTCAAAGGTCAAGCAATGGGATAAAATGGTGAGAAAATTGAAAAGTAAATTCATGCCAAAGGAGTACGAGCTGAACCTTTTCAGACAGTTGCAAAAGTTGAGGCAGAAAGGAATGACTGTCAAGGAGTACACAGAGGAGTTTTACAAGCATAAGAGTTGGACATGCTGAAGATAATATGGAAAATGTAGCCAGATACATCAATGGCTTGAGATATGACATATAGGATGAAATCAGTTTGTTGAGTCTAAAGACAACTGAAGATGCCTATCAAGCAGCTTTGAAGGCAAAAGAGAAGATGTTGAGGAAGCAAAATCATAGGAATAGAGGCAAAAGTCCAGCAAGAGGTAGAGAAGTAACAAACCAAGGTTTCAAAATTCACAGAATGAAGTAGGAGGTTCAAGTACCAGACCAACATAGAGAGGAGACTTTAGTAGAAGAAGATTTGTGCCGAGAGGTAGAGGAGGAGGAAGAGAAATTTGTTGTTATGTATGGGGAGAACTAGGACATGGATCATGGGATTGTCCTCACAACAACAAAAAAAAACCCAGAGGAATGTGAATATAGCAGAGACAAAGGAGGAAAACCTGTAGGTCATAGGGAAAGAAGATCCACCCGAGGTAGGAGAATATTTATTGTTGAAGAGAGTGTTGCTTAAGGTAGAGAAAGAAGTAAATGAACTAGCACAAAGGAAGCGTTTGTTCAAGATTGTGTGCAAGTGTAAAGGGAAATGGTGCAAGGTTGTGATTGACAGTGGGGGCATTCAAAATCTTGTTTTTCAGAGATGGTTGAGAAAATTGGATTAACCAAGACAATGCATCCTACTCCTTACAAAGATTCGTCGCTGCAAAAAGAACATCAACTCTTAGTGAAAGAATAGTGCAGAGTGGAGATATAGATTGGGACATATAAAGATGTTATATTATGTGATGTGATGCCCATGGATGTGTGCCATATATTTCTGGGAAGACCGTGGAAGTTTGATAGAAAGGCCATACATGATGGCAGGAGGAATACATATACCTTGGAGAAGGATGGGAGTAAGCACACACATTGTTGCCTTTGAAGGACAAAGCAGACAAAGGAATAGATGGAAATAACATTGTGCTGATCAGTGGAAAGGAGTTGCCGCAAGAAGTTAAGGCAGAGAAACAAATGTGTTTTTTTGTTGTGGGAAAACCCAAGGTAATCCTAACTTCTACAAATCTAGATAATTTACCTATCGAAATTAAAGTTATTTTTGACAATTATGCTAATATTATTGTTGATGAGTTTCCAAGTGCATTGCCGCCAATCAGAAGTATCAGCCACCATATCGATTTGATACCTTGTGCGAGTTTGTTGAACAAATCAGCATATAGAATGACTCCATGGGAGAATGAAGAAGTCAGGAGATAGGTACAGGAATTGTTGGATAAGAGCTGATCAGAGAAAGCTTAAGTCTGTGCGTAGTACCAGCAGTACTCAGTCTGAAGAAAATTGGTGAATGGCGCATGCGTACAAACTCCATAGCAATAAACATGATCACTATCAGGTATAGATTTCCCTTATAGTGTATGGATGATTTAATGGACTGTCTGAGTGGGTCAAAGTATTTTTCGAAGATAGATTTGAAGAGTGGATATCATCAAACAAGGACTAGAGAAGGGGGTGAATGGAAGACTATATTCAAGACAAACAATAGACTGTATGAATGGTTAGTAATGTCATTTGGGCTTACTAATGCACCGAGAAGATTCATGAGATTGATGAATGAGGTGTTGAAGGAGTATGCTAGAAAATTTTTAATAGTTTAACTTGATGAAATTCTGATTTTCAGTCAGAGTAAGCAAGAACATTTTGAGCATCTCAAGATGGTTTTAAATACTTTGCAGAAGGAGAAACTACTGATAAATTTGAAGAAGTGCAGTTTTATGCAAAAGGAGCTTGTTTAATTGGGATTTGTAGTCTCAGAAGAAGGTTTGAAGATGGACCCAAAAAAGATCCAAGTGATTCTTAATTGGCCAACTCCCAGAAGTATATTTGAGGTAAGAAGTTTCCATGGTCTTGCAAGTTTTTATAGGAAATTTATAAGAAGCTTCAGTCAAATTTGTGCACCGATAGTTGAAATGATAAATGAGAGCAACCAACCGTTTAAATGGATAGAGTCATCGGATTGGAACTTCAAGCTATTGAAGAGAAAAATTATAGATAAACCTGTGCTAACCTTGCCGAATTTTGATAAAACTTTCCAAGTGGAAACCGATGCAAGTGGGGTAGAAATTGGAGTTGTTTTAATTCAATTGCAGAGACTGATATCATATTTCAATGAAAAGTTAAATGAGGCCAAGAAGAAGTATTCATCACATGATAAAGAATTTTATGCTATTGTGCAGGCTTTGATGAAATGGAGGCATTATTTGTTACCTAAGGAGTTTGTGTTATATTCAGATAATCATGCACTGCAGTTTATAAACAATCAACCAAAGTTGAGCCAAAAGCATGCCAAGTGGGTGGAGTTCATGCAAAATTTCACTTTTGTAATCAAGCACACAAGTGGTAAGTCTAATAAAGTTGTTGATGCTTTGAGTAGAGTAAATCTGATTGTACAGGAATTGAAGATTGGTGTTTTGGGATTTGAAGAAATGATTGATATGTACAAAGAAGACACATATTTTAAGAAGATATATGTAGTTGTTCAGAATTTGGTTATTCATAATAGAATCCAATGGTTATATTACCTTATTCAAGGAGGATTGTTGTCCAAGAATAACAAACTATTTATCCCTAAATGTTCCATGAGGGAAAATCTGATTAAGAAAAAACACAGTGGACGACTATTTAGACACTTTGGGCAGGAAAATACATTTGCTCAAGTAAGTGCTTTTTATTATTAGCCTAAAATGATAACTGATATCAAGAAGTTTGTTGAGAAATACAAGATTTGTCAACATGCCAAGGGAAGGAGCCAGAATACTGGATTATATTAGCCATTACCCATACCCAATAGACCTTGGGATGTAGTTCGCATGGATTTTGTTTTAGGTTTTCCAAAAACTCAAAGAGGGGATGATTCTATTTATGTTGTTGTAGATAGATTTTGTAAAATGACTTATTTCATTGCTTGTAAGAAAACTAGTGAGGCAACTCATATTGCAAATTTGTTTTTCCTAGAAATTTTCCTCTAATGCTTATGAGATTGAGCTACTAGAGGGAATTGGAATGTCTCCTATTTTTAACATTGTAGATTTGTACCCCTACAAGAGAGCATATATAGAAACAAAAGATGAATTGACTGAAGAGAAGGTTGAGACTCCGAACTGGGAGGCAGAGTTGCTAAAGATGGAAAAGAAGGAAGTGGAAGCCATTCTGGATTAAAGAGTAACAAAGAAGACAAGGGGCCAAACATATTATCAATATTTAGTCAAATGGAAGGGGCAGCCAGATGAAGATGCCAGTTGGATGACAACAACAGAGTTACACAAATATCAAGTGGATCTAGAAGACATGATGGAACAATCTTTTTCTTCCTTGGGAGTCTGATATAGGAGCATCCATAGTTAGCTAGCAATGTGATTGTGTATTCACATGTTGTGGCTAACAAGGGGTGAAAAAAAATTGATTATTAATATTTTATTAAACTTCAATTGTGAGAAGTTAGTTTGTTTTGATTTCTAAGCTAAATAGGAGTAAAATGGCAAATTGGTTCTCCCTGTGTGGAGATCAAGCCAAGTAGATAGATGTTTTAATTAAAATAGGAGTTGGATTCTTAAAATAGTATATTTCTTCATTATTGGAAGGAAGATTGTTAGTGTGGGATATATTGTGTTTTCATTCATTTTGCTGAGGGGTTTTTTGGAAAAAGATTTCAAGTGAGAGCGAGAGCAGAGAGAGCCCATTAAATGTTTTATCGAGCCATTAAGGGCCGGAAGAAAAAAAACCTCTGTTTTCAGCATTCTTTTATTCATTTTATGCGGAACAGTATTGTTGTGTGTTTTATTTGAGTTTTGTCTGTATTTCATTTAAATAGCCTGTATTCGCTTCCGCTCAAGTATTTTATATGTTTATATGCTTTTCAGTTTTGAGGAAATCATGTGGAAAACCTTGGGACATTCGAGTCCTTAAATAAATTCCTTAAGAAAATTGTAGGTTGGGTAGAACTTGGATTCGAAGGCGGAATAAGGATTATTAAAGGAAAATAACAAATTACTTGAGTCATTTTAGGCGATGTACAGATCGTGCTCTTTTTGTTGTTCAATATCTTTTGTTGTTATGTTGAGAAGTGTTGTTCAGTCGTACCCTTTTGTTGTTCAATAAGTTTTGATGTTCAAGCATGTTTTCAATTGTTCAATTGTTGTCATGTGATGGATTAACGTTGTTGGACGTTTTAGAACAACATTTCAAGTGATTTCAAATTGGGTCCTGCATCAAAGACTTAAGAAAGGTTTGCACCTTGCTCTTGGTAGATCTTTAGTTAAAATTGATCTCTGAAGATTATTAATCATACTATTTATATTATATAAATTTCACGTCTCTTTATATAAACGTATTCTCATGTTTCGTTTTATTAAAACATTGATTTAATCTCTATTGAATATCTACAAATACTTTTAGTGGTAGTGAGTTAAAGGGTTTAAATATACTTTATAAGTAATTATAACATTTTTTTGTAAGTCGAAGATTTTTCATTAATCAAAAAACATACACAAAGATGTAAAAATGCATGTGGTCTCACACCGAATAAGTTTGCTGACTAATGTTACCTACATACAAAAAGAAAAATTCCTAATGGAGAGATCCACATCCCTATAGGCCTTACACACCAAAAAACAAAAAGAACTAGAAATACATTGGTTACCATAATCAGTCATCAGAAGTGATTGAAATAGGATTATCTAGCCCCTTTCCTGGAGGAGGAAGAGGAAGGTACATGTAGTTGACATGATGCTCAAAGTGAGCAAGCCAAACTTTCATCTTTTTGACTTTCTCAGTCAACAAATTTTTCCGGCACGAAACAACCAAAACTCTTTTGTGGACATGGAATTGAAAATAGTGCATTTTCTCCAGCTTGGACATAACTTCCGTGTGCTCCTCCCTCCAGAACCTATCATGAGATTCTAGCAAGCCTATGACATATTGAACCATCCCCTGGAGCATCATGAAATTATCAGCACACCTAGTAGATGCGCGTCCAAGTGACCCTGCACCACCCAGATTGTTGCTCTACCCCCGTGAGTTCTAGACTCAGCCAAGTCCTGTTCCCCTACACCTACTGCTTGCTCCATGGACGCTCTAAACCAAAACCTTGCTAACCCTGCAAACTGAAAAACTCACCGAAGACATTTTGCTACCATGTGCTCCATAAACCCCACACCTAATATCGCAAACAATTCCAACACCCCGGCTACTAATAACACCACCTGCATTCACACCGCCATCCTGTATAATTGACCCTTCCATGAGGTGGGACACTTCAACCTTGGTCTGAATAGGGCATGCAAGGAACATGAACTTGGCTTCATGTTGATGGTTGAGGTGAAGCCCAGACCCCCGAAGCTATCCCCAATCCACATAAAGGACCAGCAAAATGATCCCAACATCGCACACCTAAAAATGAGGCACACTGCCAATATGTCACCCTCTAAAAGGGAACCAAACATTCCACACAACAGGCAGGAAAAGAAAGGCAACCCAACGTCGTAGGTCAACTCATCCTAAATTAACTCTTATACAAACACCAAAATAGGATAGTACATGTAGATAATCCCACACTTGGGAAGGCCAGAAGGAGACCTCCCAGTTATGCAAAGTAATAATTATAAATTTGGGCTTCTATAAGCCTGACCGATGTTAGAGCCACTACGTTTTTCCAAAGGGAATTCCTTTATCAACGGCCCTTGGAAGGAAAAGCTAGGCAATTCCTTGTCCATAAATCCAACACAACACCAATGCCTAAACTGCCACATGAACAAAATCCCCACCACCACAAGTTTGGATGACACTTATAAAAGTAGCAGACACCTTGCACATAGAAATAAAGAACCACCACCCAGAATGCCAAGGAAATAAACCATATAGGCCCAGAACATTCATGCCCAAAACCAAACAGATCCTTAAACAACACACCCTCCGGCTAAAGAGTGAGAGGGAAAGTTTCACCCAGAACAATAAGGAAAAGTTCGTTATCACAACAGGAGTGATAAACATATGACCACCACCATACCCATATGACCCTTAAAGATTAGAGCACAGGTAACTTTGCAACCCTCAATGATCCAAAAAACAATGAGACAACCATGTGTGCTAAACTACTTAATCAGTTTACCGTCGACACCATTGATCCTCAAGACAATACAAATTCGTTGCACACAGATGAAGAAGGATGCTTCACACATTCGAATGTAGAGCAAGTAACTACAGCTTGATGGAGGGGTTGTATGCCTTCCCTCCTTCGCTTAAAACTTATTCCAAGTATCATTTGCCATGTGATGCTTTGACACTCCCATTAAGGAATAACATTTTTTATTTTAGATTTAATTAACAATATTATAAAATAAAAAAATAGTTATAAAATATATATATATATATATATATATATATATATATATATATATATATATATATATATATATATATATATATATATATATATATATATATATATATATATATATATATATATATATATATATATATATATATATATATATATTTTAAGTTAATTGTCTTACCTTCAAAAAATTAATTACATCATTGATACAAAAAATATACCAGCCTCATTCTACCACACAGGAAACCATATCTTTTTTTCTTTATATGAGAATACTAAGGGTATGCAAATAAACAAGGAATATTAATTATCTAAAAATACCATATGACCATAAAAGATACTATTATAGGATAGCCAAAAAATGACATCGATGTCATGTGTCTAATTATGTCACTGGAGGCATACCTTTCGCGCTCGAACCAGGGGACACTAAGGGATTTAAATGGCTTTCCTTATAAGCTAAGAATGTTTCCAATGTAACAAGGAACCCCTCTTGTTTCCAATGGTTTCATTGAATATAATTTAGAAAATAAATGATGTCATTCATGTCCTCATTTTTCTCCTTTAATACACGTCCTAACAGGGTCTTTAGCTTCCAATGAAGATAAGTAGAATGAATGTATTGATTCTGTGTTATCCTAGTGTGACTAGGGTTGGGAATCCAGTGGGAAACCTCCTCTAATAATTCTAAGTTCGAGTAGGCATGTCACTATTGAGTGACATGATTCTCAAGTTGCTCAGTATCCTCTTGATTATTAGGAGAGGTAAAATAGTAGTAAGTAGATGTTGCTTCTTGGGCCTGTGATTGGACATGTGACTAGCTTTGTTAGCCACATCCACCAACCCTAGAGAGACCACGCATTTACTGATGTAACATAAGAACCACAACAAGCACTAAACCAATGCAGTGCCAAGAATAAAAATACCACCAACTCCAAATACACCAACAAGAAAATGACCCATGAGAGACAAGAAATAATACAAGAGACTTTTGAGTGAGTACTTCCCCTGAGACAACCACATACTAGAGAACATCCAACCTCCGTAAGTCACATTCGAAGTTTCCACACAGAATCAAGGAATGTCAATAGATAGAAATCATAATAGAAATTTCCCACGAAGCAATTCACCAAGAGAAAACAACCAATAAAAAATATGCTAAAGAGAAAAAAATATATAGGTTAAGGTCAACTTTGAATGTAGAAAGGCCCCCATAGTCAAAGGATACATAATAGTAACAATCGCCTATAAAGTCCCTTTAACAAAATCCACACCATGCCAAGAATAGACAAAAGTAGGGGGAATTAATACACAAATCCATGAGAAAGATGTCACCCATTTATAATAGGGAAGGAGAACCAAGGACAAGAATATCATAGGGCTATAGCATGAATTCTACCCTACAATGCTCCACCAGCCACCTAAAGAATCGTAGTCATTTCACTCTTCTACCTTCGACCTTGCAATATTTCCATATCCACTATATCTTGTCTGATATACACCTCCGACAATTGCCAAAAGAGCTAAGGAATTGATACCAAAATGAACATCAATTGCAATAGAACCTCCAACATGCTAATTTAAATCTCAAAAATTACACTTCTCATTCAATTTCATTAATTTTGTTCACTAGTTGTCAAAATCATAGCGGGGTTTTACACAATATTTTTTCATACATCCTCCACTTCCCTGTGACATACCCTAAAGTGCCCCAAACATGACCATTGTTTAGTGTACTCATTCATATATGTAGTTTATATCCTCCCTAAGACATTGATTAGAAAATTCCTTGAGCTTCCCCTGAAGGAAATAGTTCTTAAACCCTAATTTGAGGATCATCGCTCTTATGAGGCCAAAAACCGTGATGATCGCATGTCGCACTATACCAAACCCATGATGGCATCGATCTATTTGCTCATATACCAATGATCAAAAAAAGGATTTTTTCCCAAAGAGGAAAATAAGCTTTGAGTCTAGAATCTTCCAGAGCGGCAAGCTAAAGGTTCTTCGACGTAGATGAGGTCAAATTCTCCCAACTTGGCCTCTTAGTATTATCCCTATAAGCTACTTCCTTCAAATAAAGGCCTACTCCTATCTTTGGAGAGGTCCTAACTCCCTTTCCCAGCCTATATATTCATCCTCTCCCATTCCCAAATGGTTGGTCAGGTTAGAGGTTGGGTTGGTCCATGTCTATTTGCACCCTTATGCTAAGCTTGTGCGTAGAGGCTATGCATTAGACTTGGAGAATGAGTGCTTGGATAATTCTTGGCTTGGACTTGGATTACCACTCAAGGAGATCCTTTCAACATCAAGGCTTTGGTTGTAAGCTTCCCTTTATTTCGTAATAATATACAGCTACTGGTTCAACTTCCCACAATATATATGTTCATGTATTATTTAGCTTGACATTCCTTGATCAGTTAAGTAGGTTGTTATTGGAATTTCTATTGGTTTTGGTATGCTTTTTTGTCTCTTGATCACTTGTGCAGGTGCATAATCATTGTGAGAAGCAGTAACAAGTCCATGACACAAGCAGTTCGAGGCCCTCAACAAAGGAAATCTGAATAACATCAAAACGAGGTAGGTCATCTGTTTCATTCTACGTTTCAATTATAACCTAGGAAGATGTCTAGTTGATTGTCACTTCAGTTGCTAGACCCACTCATTGGGATAGAGGGATTGTCTCTGTCTCCCATCTTATGAGATCCTCTAGGAAGCCATGGCCTCTTTTGTTTTGTGATCAAAAGGACCACGGAGCAGAGTTCCTTGTCTTGTGTCAAGGTCCTTAAAAAATGAAACGAGGACCATGGAGCAAAGTCCCTTTTCTTGTGTCGAGCTCCTTACAAAATGAAACAAGAAACATGGAGCAAAGTTCCTTGTCTTATGTCAAGCTCCTTAAAAAATGAAAGAAGGGAATGGATCATAGTTCCTTGTCTTGTGTCAAGGTCATTAAGAAATGAAACAAAGGCCCTGAGGATAGTTCTTTTACTATGTCAACCTCGTTAAAAAATGAAATAGGTCTCCATGAGCAAAGTTCTTTTACTTGTGTCAAGCTCTTTAAAAAATGAAACAAGGTGTCCTAGGCATGGTTCTTTTCCTGTTTCAAGCTCATTAAAAAATGAAACAAATCCCCTTCCAATTCGACTCTTTGATTAGATCTCGTAAAATCCCAATCGAGTGTTTCACTTGATGTTGTAAGTGAACCTTCATTCGATCCACCTATTAGTAACCAATAGCCTACTTAGGTGAATGAGATGAAGCTTGGGGGGGCATGTACCTCATATTGAGTCATTTATGTTGGAGGTATGAAAAATTATTGCAAGCATAGTTTATATTTGTTTCAATCTTGTGTAAAAATTAAACCAAATCCAAGCATAGTTTGTTTCCATTTCAATATTGTGTAAAAATGAAACCAAATCCACGAATAGTTTGTTTCTGTTTCAAGCTTGTGTAAAAATGAAACCAAACCCAAACCGAGTGTGCCTCCATTTCAACATTATTTAAAAATGAAAGCATTCCCATTTTACATCTCATGATTTCCATTTTTATGAGTGAATTTTTTGCTAGATGAGCCTTGGTTTGTTCATTCCATTGTTTCCATCTCTTTGGCCGATCACATTCTTTCACTTGGTTGTTTTACACTTTCCTGTGGAACAACTACGAAGAGTGGTCTTACTAGCCAGCCTCTTGACCTTTACATGTCTTTAACAATTCCATCATTACTAGAACCAATTGCTGTCCTTTTTATACCACTTGTTCCTCCAGGAGGAGTCATCTTTCAGATCTTTTCTAACTCTTGAAAAACAAAAATATTGCCCAGTAATTGTCATTTTGAACTTGTTAAATTAAATGAATCGATGTCACCTCAGTATACATTTACCCCTTTTTTAGGCTAACATTGAATATTTACGAAAAAGATACACCTTGATCGACATGGTCAAGAGGTGCTCTCGGATATTGTTTTCTACATTTTCAGATTTGAGAGACAAATTACGAAAAGGGACATGATGGAGTTTTCCTTTTTGTCTCTTTTTCAAAATCTCTAAATATGAGAAATATATCGAGTTATTCTTCTATCAGACTTGTTAAAATTTTACGACGAAAGATTTGTCACCATGATGAGACCGAGCTTCTCCTTCATAGGGCTTGTAAAACTTACTAGGATGGATTCATCCAAAGGATGGACTTATATGACAAACATATGGTATCCTCTTCAAGCTTGTGTAAAAGTAAAGAGGTACTCGCTACAAATAGCGGGGAAAAATGAAGATGAAACATCCTTTGTATAGGCAACATGTCACTCTTGAACATGACACTCATCTGTTTCTCCTGTCGGGTTTGGGACATCCTCACTTAGTCACTTGTCCTTTCAGGTTTGGGTAATCCATTTTACCTCTCATCTAACTATTTTATTTCATCATTATGACCCTTGGTCCTATGTTGAGTCTAATCCTGCAACACTCTGGAGTCGTGTCGCCAATATGTTAAAGAGAAGTCCAGTCTGCATTTATTCGCCTATACATTGTTTGATTCATTGTTACAGTCTTGAAACTTATTCCACTTTATTCCTCATTTCATGTCAATGATGGGGGAATCATTATGACCCTCCTTCGACGTGTCACTTCCTGTTGACTTCAACTCATTATCTAGGAAGATTACTTAGAAGCTCCCTTTCAGTACCTTACAGCTTACATACCTTAATGGCACGTTCTTCGCATCTAATGATAGGTCTTCATCATTGGCTTTCGATCATGTGATTCCACAAGTGTTCAAATTCAACTTTATTATCACATTCATGGATTCTACTGTTGTACCTTGAGAGGCATTGTCGTTATGGGTGGTTTCTCTTGTACTTGTTAATGGTCCACATCATTGGCTGGTAATCAGGTGGTTTTCTAACATGTTCGACTTCAACACATTCATTCCCATGTTAGAATTCGTACTTTGATCGGGTTAGGATGGAGCACAAGACCCTGAGTCTTGTCTGGTATGACTTAGGTTGCATGGACTTGTATGTTGTTCATGACTGTATACATGCCTCTACTATACAAATGGTTGTAACCATACCATGGGACTTTGTATCTATGATGATCCTAGTTATCTAGATGGTTTTTCCCATACCATAGATATTTTGATATAGTCTTCATCATATGGATGGTTGCGTCCATGCCATAGATTCATGTCTTAATCTCATATATGTATATGTATATGCGTCCTTGATTTGCGAGTCTCCTAACACTATGTTTCCTCGTCCTTTCAAAAGCTCGTAAAGTACTTCAGCCATCACTCCTTGTTCTGCCTTCATGCTTTAGGGGGCATCTGTTACATAGTATTTTTTCACACCTCCTGCACTTCCCCGCGACATACCCTGAAGTGCCAGAAACATGACCATTATGTAGTGTACTCATTCATATATGGAGTTCAGATCCTCCCTAAGACATTGATTGGAAAATGCCTTGAGCTTCCCCTAAAGGAAATAACTCTTAAACCATAATTTGAGGATCATCGCTCTTATGAGGCAAAAAAACCACGATGATCACATTTTTCACTATACCAGAACCACGATGGCATTTCTTTGCTTGCTCTTATACCAGCAATGATCCCGAAAGGGAAATTTTCCCAAAGAGGATGAGAAGCATCGTGATCTAGAAGCTTCTAGAGCGGCGAGCTAGAGGTCGTGCGACATAGATGAGGTTGAATTCTCCCAACTTGGCCTCTTGGTATTATCCCTATGAGCTACCTCCTTGAAATGAGGGCCTACTCCTATCTTTGGACATGTCCTAACTCCCTTTCCCACCCTATATATTCATCCTCTCACATTCCCAAATGGTTGGTCTATGTCTATTTACACCCTTATGCTAAGCTTGTGCCTAGAGGCTATTCATTAGACTTGGAGAAGGAGTTCTTGGAGAATTGTTGGCTTGGACTTGGATTACCACTCAAGGAAAGCCTTTCACCATCAAGGATTTCATTTTAAGCTTCCCTTTATTTCCTAATAATATACAACTGTTGGTTCATCTTCATAAAATATATATGTTAATGCATTATTTAGCTTTACATTCCTTGATGAGTTAAGTAGGTTGTTATTGGATTTTCTATTGGTTTTGGCATGTTTTGTTGTCTCTTGATCACTTGTACAGGTACATAAATGTTGTGAGAAGGAGGAACAGGCCAGCGACACAAGTGGTTCGAGGCCCTCAACAAAGGAAATCAGAATAGCATCAGAATGACGTAGGTGATCTCTTTTGTTCTAATTTTCAATTGTAACCTAGGAAGATGTCAGGTTGATTGTCACTTCAGTTTCTAGACCCACTCATTGGGCCAGAGGGATCGCCTTTATCTCCCATCTGATGATAACCTCTTAGAATCCATGGCCTCTTTTGGGTTGTGATCAAAGGACCATGGAGTAGAGTTTCTTGTCTTGTGTCAAGCTCCTTAAAAAATGAAACAAGAACCGTGGAGAAAATTTCTTTGTCTTGTGTCAAGCTCCTTAAAAAATGAAACAAGGACCATGGAGAAAGGTTTCTTATCTTTTGTGAAGCTCCTTTAAAAATGAAACAAGGGAATGGAACAGAGTTCCTTTTCTTGTGTCAAACTCATTAAAAAATGAAACAAAGACCATGAGGATAGTTCTTTTACTATGTCAACCTCGTTAAAAAATGAAATAGGTCTCCATGAGAAAATTTATTTTACTTGTGCCAAGCTCGTTAAAAAAAGAAACAAGGTGTCATGGGCATGGTTCTTTCCCTATTTCAAGCTCATTAAAAAATGAAAGAAATCCCCTTCCAATTCGAGTCTTTGATTAGATCTCGCAAAATCCCAATCGAGTCTTTAACTTTATCTCGTAAGTGAACCTTCATTCCATCCACTTGTTAGTAACCAGTGGCCTACTTAGGTGAATGAGATGAAGCTTGGGGGGGCATGTACCTTGTATTGAGTCATTTATGCTGGGAGCATGCAAAATTATTTCAAGCATAGTTTATCTTTGTTTCATGCTTGTGTAAAAATGAAACCAAATCCAAGCATAGTTTGTTTCCATTTCAAGCTTGCGTAAAAATGAAACCAAACCTAAGCATAGTTTGTCTTCGTTTTAAACTTGTGTAAAAGTGAAAGCATTCCCATTTTACATCTCGTTATTTCCATTTTTATCAGCGAATTTTTTGCTAGATGAGCCTTGGCTTGTTCATTCCGTTGTCGCCATCTCTTTGGCTGATCATAATCTTTCACTTGGTTGTTTTACCCTTTCCAGAGGAACAATTGCGATGAGTGGTCTTATTAGCTAGCCTCTTAACCTTTACATGTATTGAGAAATTCCATTATTACCGGAATCAGTTGTTGTCCTTTTTATACCACTTGTTCCCCCAAGAGGAGTCATCTTTCAACTCCTTTTAGACTCTTGAAAAATGAAAAGATTGATGAGTACTTATTGTTTTGAGCTTGTTAAAGTAAATGAATCGATGTCACCTCAGTATACGTTTACCCCTTTTTCAGGCTAAGATTGACTATTTACAAAAAAGGTACACGTTGATCGACATGGTCAAGAGGTTCTCTCGAATATTGTTTTCTACCTTTTCTGATTCAAGAGACAAATTACGAAAAGGGACATGATGGAGTTTTCTTTTTCGTCTCTTTTTCAAACTCTATAAATATGAAAAACATATGAAGTTATTCTTCCGTCAGACTCATTAAGATTTTATGATGAAAGACTCATCACCATGAGGAGACTGAGCTTCTCCTTCCTAGGGCTCATAAAAATTACTAGGATAGATTCATCCGAAGGATGGACTTATACGAAAAGCATATGGTATCCTCTTTAATATTGTGTAAAAGTAAAGAGGTTATCACTAGAAATCGTGGGGAAAAATGAAGATGAATCATCCTTTGTATAGGGAGCATGTCGCTCTTGAACATGACACTCATCTGTTTCTCGTGTTGGCTTTGGGACATCTCACTTAGTCACTTGTCCATCTAGGTTTGGGACATCCTCACTTAGTCACTTGTCCTTCCAGGTTTGGGTAATCCATTTTACCTCTCATCTGACTATTTTATTTCATCATTATGACCCTTGGTCCTATGTTGAGTCTAATCCTACCACACTCTAGAGTCATTTCACCAATATGTTCAAGAGAAGTCCAATCTACAGTTATTTACCGATACATCGTTTGACTCATTGTCACAATCTTGAAACTTATTCCACTTTGTTCCTCATTTCAAGTCCATGATGGGGGAATCATGATGACCCTCCTTCTATGGGTCACTTACTATCGACTTCAGCTCATTATCCATGAATATGACTTAGAAAATCCCTTTCAGTACCTTAGAGCTTGCATGCCTTAATGGCAAGTTCTTCGCATCCGACAACAGGTCTTCATCATTGGCTCTCGATTGGGTGATTCCATGAGTGTTTGATTTCAGCTTCATTATCACATTCATGGATTGTACTGTTGTACCTTTGTTGGGCATGGAATCCCCCCCAGGGCATGTTTTGGGGCTCAAAGCCCATGTTTTGACCCAATGTTGTTGTAAAGCTCCGCAAATTGTGGGTGAAGAGCGCGAAAGTATGATAGAGTCACAGGGTTGTCCACCCTAGTTTTGTAATGTAATGTCAGCTGGATAGACCTACCCATGGTCCGCGGACCATGGGATTGTATAAATAGAGTGAGGCTCTAAGTATATAGAAGAAGGGAGAGGGGGAAGAGTCTATGTAACTAAGGGAAGTGTGTCTTTGGGTCGTAGAGTAGGAGAAGGCTCTGCAGTTGAATGCATAGAGGCCTAGTAGTCTGCAGCTGAGTGCACAGACCCCTACAGCTAAGTGCACAGGGCGGAGTCGAGTCTGTAACTGAGGAAGGAATTAATAAAGAGAAGTTTGTTATCATTTTGTGTATTTTTTCTCGAGTTAATGAATGATTGACATAATTTTCAAATATACTATTTATTTACTGTGCGCACATGTATCAATGGTTTATATTCTTAAGTATAATTTAAAGCACGCAAGTGTGCTAAAATAATCAACTAACATTGGAATACCAGTAAGATCTTGGGTAATAATGCAGAGCACGATGCTCAGCCCCTGAGAAGGGCTGCATGAAGGCAATATATCAGGTGGAAAATGATGGAAACCAGCGTGTA
Source organism: Pinus tabuliformis (assembly GCA_031772625.1). Lineage (NCBI taxonomy): Eukaryota > Viridiplantae > Streptophyta > Pinopsida > Pinales > Pinaceae > Pinus > Pinus tabuliformis. Next base: position 1,220,719,632 of record CM062819.1, on the reverse strand, counting down.
GGGTCAAACCGTGGACCACTTGAACTCATCAGACATCTCCAAGGTGCAGAAACCTAGTTCTAGCACCCTCCCATACTACTTCAGGTGAGACCTCAGTCCGCGCTTCATGGACTATTTTCGAAAGGGCTAGTAGTACTGGGATTTGTTTGGCTAAATTAACTCTTAACCTAGTTCACGCCCCAATAAGCCAACAAATGGTTCCGTTGTTGGGACCAGGATCTACATAGAGATGTCTAATGTCATATCACTGGAATATGAATAAGAAAGGAATTGAAGAGTGGTTGGACAGGAAGATTCACGAGTTCACGGCACAGGAAAATAGGAATCCGCGATTATGAAAGGAAGATTGGTTAGACTGCTACTTATATACGGAAATCCACAAAAATTTCTTTGCATCCTTCCCCTCTGAGTTGTACGAGTGGATCGCGAAGCTAGTAGATAGTCAAGGAAAGTGTAGGCTCAACAAACCTATTGTGTGGACTCCAGAGTTGGTGCGTAGACTGGAAGCATCAAAAGATAATATCACGAATGCTGTGGATCATTAGCTCAATCGAATTATAGGAGGATTTATCATTGAGTTCATAGTAGATACTTCAGTCAGCTATAGCGACGCGAAATGACGCTTCCTCAAAGGACTACGAGGTAAGTACGTTAAATATTTGAACACTTGGATTAAAATGCTACTGTGTGAAAAGCGGGTTATGCGAATAAATTGATGTTTGGGGCTATGTGAAGTGGGAGGACCTACAAAAACGAAGGTAGCGCAAAACTAGAAACTAACCCTTTGATTTCACCTCTGCGAGAAAGCGAGGAAGAGCCCGCGAAGGTCTCACCAAGAAGTGCAATCAGTTTGATAAAGTAGAGAATTCCACACATACCACTTCCATGTACACCACCACTAGTTTCACGATCTTCACCCCCGTCTTTGCCCACACCACCTCTACCACCACCACAATTCAAAATGGCAAGCACAATAAAATTGTTGGTGTTCAAAGGAGTAGGGAATGAAGATTAGACCAGTTTTGGTTCATGGTGAAGGCTGTATGGGAAGAATAGGGAGTCAAGGATGAAAATATAAAGAAACCAACACTAGTCAGTGCTCTACAGGATCATGCACTGACGTGGTACATTAAGCACTCCAATGACAATTTGAACGCAGGGATCGTGGACATCCAAGTTGAGCTAAACAAGGAATTTAGCAGGCCAAAATCAGAGACACAGTTAATCATCGGATTTAAGGAAATCCCGATGCCTCTAGGGGAGACCCCTTGGGATTTGGATCAGATACTAAAGTGTATGATTCGTGAAGCCAACATGAGCTTGACGGATGGGCAACACTGTGCATGGTTTTTAGAATTGCTAATGCCGCATCTAAGAAACGCGCTGTCATAGTAGAAGCTATCCACTCAGGCCGAGGCCTTGGAGATTGCAATGAGACTGTATGAGACCTTGATACAAGATCCTTACCTGTGAGTCAAACAAATCCATGCCTAGTTGAAAAACTTGTGTCTTGAGATGCATAGTTTGAAACAAGACAGGACAGCTCTCCCAGAAGCACGCGAGGAGGTATGGTGCGTAAAGTACAAAGGCCAGGGACATGACAAGGACCATTGTCCAGTATTTGTGAACTACTTAGCGGGAGGATGACCAATGCCATTGAGACCGGAGGCACAAGCAGGACCGAGCGTGACGCCTACATTATGGTGAGCAATTTGTCAGATAGGAGGAAAGCATGCTACAGATAAGTGTCATCTATTACAGAAGTATACGCAGACTTCCCAACAGTTGTTCTATAATTTCTGGAAGTCAGTAGGCCACGATGAGCGAACCTATAGAAGTTATGAACTGATGATGGAACGAACTCCTACCTACAGAGTTCAGACCAAAACACAGGCCCTCGATTAAAGTGCAGGGGTGGCGGGCATTGGATTTCAGGGGCACGGACGAGGTCAAGGTGGAAAAGGACTAGGAAGAGGTTGCGGACAATTGATATGCTACAATTGCAGAGGATCGGGGCATTATGCCCATGATTGTACAAATCTGATGAGACCATCATGCTTATATTGTACCCAGTTTGATCATGAGATGGATGACTTTCCCACATTGATAGCGAGGTTGCGTGATAAAGGAGCACTCGAACCTCTACCGACTCAGAACTTTCAAATGATGAGGTCTGAGCCGCGCGAGGAAGACCCGAATGTAAGTATCATGCTCCGAAGTGGTATTACGACAAGAGATGAAAAAGACAAGTGGCCCGAAGAGAGTGCCTGGGTTCGCAAGGCTCCAACAAGGGAACCAGAATTTGGTTTGGAGTGCGCGAAGGAGACATTCATGGAAGCTAACAAGAGCTTCGCAGAGGCCTCCACTTTAGGAAATAAAGACAAATTGGAACTAGAAATGGACCCATCAATGCTCACTACATTTTTAGAGACATGGATGAAGTTGTTGCATGACACTAAAGTTATGAAGGGACTGCAAGAACTCATCACTAGATGTGTTGGGATTGTACCAGGAGAACCACATGTAGTCCGGAAGCTCGGGAAGCACACAACGCGAACATGAAGAGAGATGAGATTGACCACACAGATTGGGGAATATGAAATGGATCAAGTGATTTTGGATCTAGGATCGGACGCGAACATCCTACCAAAGCAGACATGGGAGCGCATGGGTAGGCCTATGCTGCAATGGTCTCTTATTCAATTACGAATGGCAAACCAAAAAATATCCTACCTATGGGAAGATTGCAAGGAATAATGGTAGATATCGAAGGTGTGAGTGTGCTTGCAGATTTTGAAGTGATAGAGATTGTTGATGACAACAATCCCTATCCCGCACTACTGGGAATATATTGGGCCACTGACATGAATGGAGTGATAAATATAAAGAAGCACAAGATGATTTTTAAGACAAATTCACTGTGCGTAGTGGTACCTTTAGACCCTGCAGAAGGATCACACTACACAGAGCTGGTGTGCGACTACGATATCGATGATGATCTAGATTGTATCTACAAGATAACCACACGAGATCAGGACTGGGTAAATCCAACAACAGATGACAAACTCTTGTGGGAGCGCGAAAGCTCCTGCACCTCAGATCCAGATGAGGAAATATAGCGATGGCAAAACCGGTTATAGGAGGTAACCACACTCAACTGTAACATGATGACAAGGTCACTACGCTGTGTGGTAACAAAGGTAAGAGATCTGCCTATGAATGATGGGTTGAGCGAGGCGGATGATTTCTTGAACAAATTTGAAAACCAAGTGCCTGAACAACAACGGTTCGATGCTCTAAATTGGGTACTGTGCGCTACGCCTGCAAGGTGGTGGGGTACGCACTAACAGAATTTTGAGGACTGGCGCGAATGCAGAAGGTGATGCACACGTGGTTTGGAAAGACTTAAACACTGATGAAAGCCAAATATGACAAATGAAACAGCCTGCGCTCCCACCTGTCCAGATGGGTATAGGCATATGGTGCGCAACTTTCATGAATGCACACCATCCGCACGGAAGGAAAAACAATCGGCCAGCAAGAACGAGCAAGGCATTGGTGTGAATGATGACCAGGAAGTATGGTAAGACCAAGCACGAAGAAGCATATCCACGCAGAAGCTTTTGACAAAGCATGCGAAGCACTGAACGCAGTCCACCATGTGAAGCGAACTAAATGGGACCTGTGCATACCAACTGGTCTATCGGCTTATAGTACCATGTGCAAAACCCTGACCACGGGGGAAATTCCAAAGCTGAAGTATGAAGAAAATGTTGTAATCGCTATGGAGCATGCAAAGCCTAGTTCGTGCAGAATAGTAGTTGTAGATACGATGGTTTGCGAAGCCCAGAAAGAAGGGATCACACGGCCCGTTAGAAATAGAATGCATGGGACTTGAGGAAGAAATCCAATAGGGAAACCTTAGACTCCACAATCTTGAAGAGGAAAGGGTACGATTAAGGAAGAAAAGTGCTTTGATGGACGCAGAAGTCAAGAAGATGGAGGACAAAATAAAGAAAGATTTTCTAGGCAAAAAGACCAGAGTGGTAAGGTAGGAGGCGTGCGATCACGATAATAGGGTTAAGGCCTATTTCCGTTAATTTATCAGTTTAATTCCTTGGCTTGGACCACATATTGCTAAGCATAGTGACAAGGGTAGCACGTTGCAAATGGTGAAGTGTGTGATGCTGACTGTAACAATAAAAGGTGGGGATTCTCCAAGAACCATTATGGAGGACTAGATGGAACTCTATACGGGTGGTGTGGCCACCTGACTAGCCGAGGGAAGGACAATCTTAGCACTCCAGGCAGTTACCAGGGAGCAGGAGACTATAAACTATTCTGCCTGGGAGCTGCGTGATTTTACAGATGTGCGCAGAAGAAAAGAGTCACAAGGTCTGCGACCGCGCACGAGGGGTTGTACTACTGCCTGGGTTGGCTAGAAAGTGACCGTTGAAGTCACTATTTACAATGGGATGCTCGGCTTGAGGCTAAATGGAGTGGGTGGCAGGCATTAAAGACGCGATTTATTGGCAAGATTTGGGAAAATATCCTGCCAAGGGAGCACTAATGAATCAGGTTTGGGGGGAATGGTCAAATTCGAATTCAAAAGGCGTTATAAAATGAAAAGGGCTGCGAACAAACAACAGTTGGTCATTTGCGAATTGAGCGATTGAGCAACACCCTGAGTTTTGTGAGTCGAGCATTGATTGAGCCCCTGATTTCTCAAGTGATCTATTATAGCACATATACAATGACAACAACTAAGGATGATATGGAGATAACAGAAGTGCCCGTTGAGGAGGCTGTGCAAGCCCTAATTGTGCGGGATGTTACAGAAGGTGTCAGGATTGTGGAAGAAATATTGAAATCACTGTGCATGCCAAGACCCAAGAAGAATAAACATGTAATGGCTCTCATACGCACGTCGTCGCGAAACTCGTTGCGTAGCAAACTGTTGATGGAGGAGAAGGGGAAAGTCGTCACTATAGAAACAAACGAAGAAGAAGAAGTATTGTAGTAGCTTATCATTGCATAAGAAGAAGACGAAGCCATGGCAATGGATACTCAACCTACACACTCTATGAAAAAATTACCTGCCTATGTCCTCCCACGCAAACGGAAGGCCAAAGTGCCCAAGGACCTGGACGAAAGCAAGAGCTCGCTCCAAACCCCGCTCCTCCTAGATGGAATCATGTTTGAAGGAACACATGTGGGCCATGTACCAAGCATGAAATTCGAGGATTAGGACCTCACTGACCATGAGAAGTTCCCTCACCTAGAAACTGGAAACCTCATGAAGTAGAACACCACGGGGGTGGTGACAACATTAGAGCCATAGAAGTGGTTGTGCGTAGTAGAGAAGTCCAGGCTACTGAACCTACTTTGGGTGACGCATTTCCACTGTGCCCCAATAACCATTTTTATCATCAGACAGTTGCTCTGCCTAGTGCATGATGGGTGCTTATCGTTGGAGGAGCCCATCCCATCATGGCCGACTTGATTCATATCGTCTCCCAGCTTCCATACAAAGGAGAAGACCCTACAGCCATATCGGAAGGAAAGGGTGGTGATTTGGCCACCGCGGAGGCCATGAAGAAGAAGTACAAGCTGGAAAAGAATAAAAGGGGCTACGCCATCTCCAGCATCAAGGACAAAGCAGTCTGCGTAGCAACCCAAATCCTCGGAGGCAAAGTTATGTGCAAGTGTCACACCAATGAGGTACCTGCGCCGATGGTCACACTACCTGAGCAATGCACGAAGGGGGTCCAGTTTAACTGGTCTGAATTCCTCTGCACAAAATTTTTAGAGAATTGCCACGAAGCCCAGGAGCAAGGAAAAACTTTACACTATGCATGGTTATTGTTGTCCATAGTGCTTTTAGCTGGGGAATTTCCAGAGGGCAGTCAATTCCCCATAATTGACAAAGATTTACCGGAGGCCGCGAAGTACGATTCTCTCTGGGCCACGAAGGATGCTACAAGGATACGTGACAGCAAGATCTTCTAGGTGGTCTTGGAGATGAACATCCGAATGTGGATCAACCATAAGCCGCGGTTGTCGCCCATGGTTTACAACAGTCTACAGAGTTTTGCAGAATTTAAGGCAGATATGCATAACATATATATCAAGGCGCACAAGGATCTGACAAAGAAGTGGACAAAGCTATCCTTTGTAGCCAATGACGATGCCATTTTCAATGTCTTGGAGGCATGGCTGCTGAAATGGCGCACCCCAGACATTGCAAAACGCAAGAATTCAGCAGCGCAAAAGAAGAAAGATGATGCCAATCTGCGCATTGCCCAGTTGGCTGAAAAACGAAGAAAGGAAACAACAGCAACAGAAGTGCAGGCAGCGTGGGATGCGGCACAGAAAGCAACTGATCAGGAAAAGGCCACAACAGTAGCAACAATACAGGAAGCAACCGCAAAGGCGGGCGAGGACCAAGCAACACCTTCACGTAGGCAGACAGTAGAGGAAGAAGAAACAGAAGGAGGAGGCGCGGACCCACGAACCACATCCACACAGTTGAAGCACCGAGACCCAGCAGAGTGAACAATATCACGGAAGAAGGTCAAGCCCTCGAAATTGTCCATTGACCCAATCACCCTCACCGAGGGTGATCTGCATGACATTGGCGAGATGGTGCGTGATGTCACCAATGAGTCTATCCAAGGTTTGATGCAGGAGCACTAGACTGTGTTGGGGGCCCTCAGAGTGTAGTTGCAGGACTTACAGGTGTGCCCCCCTTAGGTTGGTACCCTCTCAACCAACCTCTCAGTCAGATCCATGACAACAGAACGGATGTTGCGCGCACGGATGAAGAACACAATAGTGTTGCCGGAAGGGGCTCTAGTGACATCAAATTAGGCTGATGTGCTTTCAGTTAGCACAATGAAAGGTCTCGGTGTAAATCTAGCTGCCCTTCCACACGAGACATTATATCTATTGCAAGATGGGATAACGGAAAAGCCGCACGCTAGGGAGAGCAATGCGCTCCAAGTCCTCAATGAGTAGAAGATAAATATGGAACAACTCAGTTTGTAGCGCGATGAATTGGTGTCACAAAATCAACAACTAGTGGAGGTGATAGACGATGCTTGCCAAAGCATCCCGCAGCTGGCCATCCCAACAGATATACCAGTGGATGTGTGGATTCACTAGTTAGCAGCTAGAGTCAGCAAGTCCAAGGAGGAAACAACAAAGGTTCAGCTAGAGTTGAATCTTCAGATCGCCAAGCTGTAGTTAAAGGCGCAACCATCCACTCCCCTGGAAGTCAGAGAATAGTGCACTAGCGCTATCATAGTGGGATTGGAGGAAATCAGAGGTGCAGTGCGAGACTGCACCAGCATGTTGGAAGAATCACTTGAGGTCCTCACAACTCTACAGGAGGACCCCAACATCCAGCGCTTAGAGACAGAGGCACGAGAACTCCAACAGCAGTGTGGCAGTGTGAGAGGAACTGTGCAGACAATGGTCCTCACCCAACATCTTGCAAGGATGCAGCAGGTTAAAACATTAAATGAGTAGGTGGACATGGAACGACATAAGGAGGTAGTCCTAAAAGCGTGCGTACAACCTTAGATCTATGAGGCCTTCACCATCATGGCAGACATCGAATGTAAGCTAATGCACATACAGGGTATGCACACATTGATGCAGAGAAGCACCCTAGACACAGAGGTCTTAGAACAGCGTATGCAGCAGATCCAGCAAGCAGCAGCTCAATGCACTGGTGACCTTCGTGCAGTTTGAGAATAGTTAGAGGGAATCTGCACAGAGATTGTCGCGCCGACAGAGTGACTCGAGGGCAAGTCAAGATGGTTGTGTTGGGGGCCTGTTGGGCATGGAATCCCCCCCATGGCATGTTTTGGGGCTCAAAGCCCAAGTTTTGACCCAATCTTGTTGTAAAGCTCTGTGAATTGGGGGCACGAAGCATGAAAGTATGATAGAGTCACAAGGTTGTCTGCCCTAGTTTTGTAATGTAATGTTGGCTAGATAGACCCACCCATGGTCCACGGACCATGGGATTGTATAAATAGAGTGAGGCTCTAAGTAGATAGAATAGGAGAGAGGGGGAAGAGTCTAAGTAACTAAGGGAAGTGTTTCTTTGGGTCATAGATAGGAGAAGGCTCTACAGCTGAGTATGAAGAGGCCTAGTAGTCTGCAGCTGAGTGCGCGGACCCCTATAGTTGAGTGCGCAGGGCGGAGTCGAGTCTATAACCGAGGAACGAATTAATAAAGATAAGTTTGTTATCATTTTTTGTATCTCTTCTTGAGTTAATGAATGATTGATATAATTTGCAAATATACTATTTATTTACTGCACGCACCTGTATGAATGGTTTATGTTGTTAAGTATAATTTAAAGCACACAAGTGGGCTAAAATAATAAAATAACATTGGAATACCAGGAAGATCTTGGGTAATAACGTAGAGCGTGGCACTCAGTCCCTGAGTAGGGTTGTGCGAAGGCAATATATCGGGTGGCGAAGGACGAAAAAGTGCACGAAGCAACCTGCATGTAGGGTTAAACCGCATACCACTTGAACTCATGAGACATCTTCATGGTGAGGAAACCTGGTTCTAGCACCCTCGCATACTACTTTGGGTGGGACCTCAGTCCACGCTCCATGGATTGTTGCTGAAAGGGCCAGTAGTACAGGGATTTGTTTGGCTAAATTAACTCTGAACCTGGGTCAAGCCCTAATAAGCTAACAACCTTGAGAGCCATTGTCATTATTAATGGTTTCTCTCATACCTGTTAACGGTCCACATTATTGGCTGGTAATCAAGTGGTTTCCTAGCATGTTCGACTTCAACACATCCATTCACATGTTAGAATTCGTACTTTGATTGGGTCAGGATGGAGCGCAAGAACCTGAGTCATGTCTGGTATGACTCAGGCTAGATGGAGTTATATGTTCTTCATGATTGTATACATGTTTCTACTATACGGATGGTTGTGACAATATTGTGGGACTTTATATTTATGATGATCCTCTTTATCTGGATGGTTGCGCCCATACTATAGATATTTTCATATAGTCTTCATCATATGGATGGTTGCATCCATGTCGTAGATTCATGTCTTGATCTCAGATATGTATATGTATATGCATCCTTGATTTGTGGGTCTCCTAACAGTGTATGTCCTCGTGCTTGCAAAAGCTCATAAGGCATCTTATCCATCACTTCTCATTCCGCCTTCTTGCTTTAGGGGGAATTTATTACATAGTATTTTTTCACACCTCTTGCATTTCCCTGTGACATACACTGAAGTGCTCGAAACATGACCATTATGCATTGTACGCATTCATATATGCAGTTCATATCCTCCCTAAGACATTGATTAGAAAATGCCTTGAGCTTCCCCTGAAGGAGATAGATGTTAAACCCTAATTTGAGGATCATTGCTCTTATGAGGCCAAAAACCACGATGATCGCATGTTGCACTATACTAGACCTGTGATGGCATCGCTCTGTTTTCTCATATACCCACGATGATTTATATGTTGAATTGCTCTGTTTGAACGGTCATCCCCAAATTGAATTGCTCTGTTTGAACGGTCATCCCCAATTTGGTATCAGAGCCCTGTAACGACCCTGTATAATTCTATAGGCAGAACCTGAGACGAGCCAGGATCATTTGAAAGGCATCTTTGTTTTACATTGTGCTGAGTAAATAAAAGCTTTATCAGTCAATTTCTGGAATAGAATTATACCTTTTCAAGATGGCCAAATTTCTAAGAACTTTTTCTACCATTGATAAGAGATCAATATCCGAAGTAGAAAATAGATCTGTTGAGTCTGAGATAAATGAACATGAACAAGTAGAAGACCCAGAAAGCTGGAACCCCACTGCATTAGATACTAAAGAGATCTATCCGGTTCCTATGATGTTTAAGCTTTCTAAAAAATATTACTTCAAAGAAGTTGAAGTTAAGATCAGAATTAACGGTCCACATGTGCAGATAATAGGACTCAATATATTCTCAGAAGATGAAATAAAAAAGTTTAGGAAATATGCTAAGGAAGGAAGATTTTATTACCTACATTTCGGAGCTATAAGGATTGGTTTGGCTCCCCTATTTAGACATGGTTTAAATACTCCCTGCATAGCAGAATTGTTTGATTCAAGGCTCAATGAATATGATCATGCCAGAATAGGAACAATATTGGGAAATTTGATGTCTGGTTGTCAACATGGAACAATTTATCCTGATTATGCTATCAGTCTGACAGACATACATCTTAAAGATTGTTGGAAAGCCTTGATAGGAGTGCAAGGACTGTCTATGGCAGATGAGAGTGAATTCTTGTCTGTAATTGTTCAAACTTCCTTTCAGTTAACAAACACAGTACATCCTAAACTAAAACAGCCGATGTAAAAAGACTGTGTGACTGTCGGGATAGGGAATGCACAGATTGAAGGTGTGCATTATGACAAAGAAACATTACTCGATCACTGGTATATCCAATATAAGTCTTTGGCTTCAGATGATATAAGCAGAAAAATTAAAAGATTGGCTCTTGAAGATGGAGGGGTAAAAATCATTCCAAATCAGTCAATTTACCCTAGGATTTCTAAGCCAATAGTCTTGCCAGAGAAACATGTATTACCAGTAGAAAGTCCAGTCCAGAGTGGAAGAAGGTCTTTTTACAGACAGTTATCTATACCAGAAGAACAGCCGTCTACTTCCACAAGTACCCCCGGTCTGAAAAACAACTATATATACCTGAAGAGAAACCTTTTCTTGCTGTAAATAAAATGTTTAGAACTCATGTACAGAATTATCCACCTATGGAAGAATATAGATATGCAAATAAAAGATTTGTAAGAGGAGGAAAATGGCCACCAAAAACAAAGTTTTGTGTCTCTTCTTCAATGTCCAAACAGCCTGCTACCAGAGCAGACTGTGCACCTCTTCTAGAACATGAATCACAAGAGCCCAATGATTTGGAACAAGTATATCAAGTAGGAAATTATTTGACTACTTGGTGTTCTCATGCTGAAAATGTTCTAGACAATTTAGGACAACAAGCAGATCTGATAAATGAAAATTTAAAATTGTTGTATGAAGAGCAACAAGAAGAAAAGAGAGAAAGAGAGGAGAGAAGAAAAAGAAAAATGAAGAAGAAGGGTAAGAAAATCCCAAAATTTCATGTAGATATGACAGCTCCAAATTACTGGGATTTAGAAGAAGAAGTACCAGAAACAAGTGAAGGAGAAGGGACTTCCAGAGACACTGGAAAATTAACCAGTGGATCTTCTAGAACGTTCAAAGCAGAAAAACCTTTTGAATCTAAGAAGGAAGTCATGTCTTTAGAACAAGACGCATTAAAATTTCCATCCTTTATTATGCCATCAATAAAAAATCAAAATAAAGCTCATATCCTGAGAGAAGCTAAATACCCCAGAGTTGAAGAAGATCTGTTTGCTACAAATTCTGGTGGTTACATTTTAGATCTAGATAACTCATCCAATCCTGGTGAGTCTATTAGAATCTGGATAGGAGCCTTATATCAGATGCAGGTCACAACAAGATTAGACAATGTGTCTATTATGATCTTAGCTGAAAAGAGGATGGCAGGAATAGTGTTTGATTGGTGGATGGCAGGATCAGAGGCAGAAAGAATAGCAGTCCTGGAAGCAGGGTTAGCTACATTTGAAATGCTGTTAAAAACTCAATTCATTCCAGAACTAAAAGATGAAAAGAAACAACTATTGACTGACCTTAGCCGCATGGAACTTAAAGATCTAAAATATTTAGATCAATTTGGCAAAGAATTTATGGCTAAAGTCTTTAAAGCTAATCTGTTTAATGATATTGCTCAAAAAGTTTCTTTTTTGTCAAAGTTGCCAGGAAACTTAGGAGATCTGATTATGAAAGATCTTGAGGTTCAAATGAGAAGTTTAGAACAAGTTTATTGGGTTGATCTTCTGTTTAGAGTGTCAGAAAAGGTCAAATATTTGTGTTGGCAGAAGAAGGCGCATGACATCACCCTGAGTTCAGATGTCTGCAGAACTGTATTACCATGGACGCCTTTTAAATCAAAGAAGAAGAAATACAAAAGGTATGGTAGATACAAACCCAAAAGAGTATCGAACCCAAAGAGACCTTTCAGAAAATTCAGATATTTGAAAAAGAGAACAGCTCCAAGAAACAACAATTGTTGTTTCATTTGTAAAAAGGAAGGACATTTTGCAAGGAAGTGTCCTCAGAAATCATCTAGTAAACTTAAAGCTTGTATAGATATTGAAGAATTTCAAGATGATTGGTCTGTAGTAGAATCAGATGAAGAAATTTCTGATGTATATATTCTTACAGAAGTTTCAGACAATGAAGACGAAGAACCTGTACAGAAAATGAATATTTGTACAAATTGTTCTGATGATGATTTTTATCGTGAACAACACTATAGTGATATAGAAAGTTCTTCAACTGTTGTATCAACTGAGACAGAAGATATTTCAGACTCAGAATCAATTTCTGAAGAAGGATCAGAAGAAACAGAAGTATCAGAGAAGACAAATAGAGGTAAACAAATTGCATCACCTTTACCTCAATACAATTCTTTATGTCCATTTGAAAAGAAAATTGCACCATCAACTAGTATACCTCTGCCAGAGATTTCAAGAAATGAACAAAATACTTTGTTGAAAAAGATTGTGAAAACAGAAAGCTTGATTTATATTCCAGTAGAAGTCCAAGTCAGAAATGAATGGATTTCAGTAGATGCATTTGTAGACACTGGAGGATCAAATAATCTAGCTCGACCGTCTTTATTCAAATCTCTCTGGAAACCATTAAAAAATATACTAGTTTCAGAAACAATTGGAGGATCTGTCCAGCTCACACATTACGTAGACAATATTTCTTTAAAAGTTGGAGGGAGTATTGTAAAAATCTCAGCAATCCAGCACTATGACCCTTCAGCAAGTCTGATGTTAGGCATGCCATTTATAAATTCTGTGCTTCCAGTCACTATCAGCCAAGATAAGCTGATAATAAATCTGAAGAAAAAAGCTATATCCGTGCCTAGGCTAAGTATTGCAAACTCTGAAGCCAGACATGAGAATAGACAGAAGAAAGTAGGAACTAGAAGGCCGACAAAAGATTCAAATGATTGGCAAGAGGTCCTACAAATCTATGAAGCCAGAGCAGAAAAGATAAATAAACAATCAGCATGCATTGAAGAAAATTGGTCTACAGAACAGAAAGATATATACCAGAGACTTCTGAAAAGTTGCTCGGACAACCCACAACAGTTTTGGGAAACTGAAAGTCCGATGCAGGAGATAGTCACCTTACATGACAATGGGGTAAAAGGTAAAGTGATTCCGTGTACACCATCTGATGAACAAGAAATGAGGAATCAAATTCAAGAACTACTAAAAATGCAGCTAATAGAAATCAGTGAATCTCATTATGCATGTTCTGCATTTTTAGTTAGAAATCATTCTGAAATAGTAAGAGGTAAACCACGGATGGTGATCAATTACAAACCTCTTAATGCAATTACTCAGAATTTTAATTACCCATTGCCAAGACCAGAAGTAATAATGCAGAAGATTCAACATAGTAAGGTGTTCAGTAAATTTGACATGAAGTCAGGTTACTATCAGATACAGATTCAGCCAGAAGACAGACACAAAACAACTTTCATATGCCCAGCAGGATTTTATCAGTGGAAAGTTGTTCCATTTGGATTGAAGAACGCTCCAGCCTTTTTCCAAAGAAGGATGGATTATATTTTTGCTAAATATGATTTTATAGTTACATATATAGATGATATTCTGATACATAGTCCAGATGTAAATACTCATTTGAAACATTTAGAAATTTTCCTTGAAGAAGTTAAAAAGCATGGCATAGTTTTGTCAGAAAAAAAGATGTCCTTATTTCAGGATAGCATTGATTTTCTGGGGATAAATGTTGCAAATGGTTCTATTCAAATGCAGCCCCATGTGTTAACAAAATTAACACAGTTTCCTGATGAACTGAAGGACAAAAAGGCAATCCAAAGGTTTATTGGAGTTCTGAATTACTTGCACAAATACATTCCAAAACTCTCAGAGAAAACAGCTGCTATAAGAAGACACAGCGATGGAGGATGGTCAGAAGAAGCAACTGAAGCAGTGAAGAAACTTAAAGAAGAATGTCAGCGGTTACCAAAGCTTCAACCACCAGGTGATGGTTTATTAATTTTGCAAACTGATGCTTCTCTTAATTTTTGGTCAGCTGTATTGTTAGAACAAAGAAGAAATAATAAAGGAGAGATTGAAGAAAATCTGTGTGGATATGCTTCCGGGGAATTCACAGCAAGTCAGAAAAACTATTTTATAGCTGAAAAAGAAACATTGGCTATCTTCAACAAGATTCAGAGGTTTGAAGTATATCTAACCCCGGTAAGATTTTTAATTAGAACAGACTCCAAAAATTTTAAATATTTCCTGACAGCAAAGATTTCAAGACAACTTGCAAAGGGCAGGATTTTAGCCTGGCAAATCTGGTTTCAGCAATTTGAGTTTGACGTCAAGTGGATACCAGGTAACTCGAATTTCTTGATAGACGTTCTGACCAGAGACATGAGTAAAATGTTCATAACCTATAAATATTCAGTTTTTGAGATCCCAGGAAAAGGCCCTTCAGATGATAGTTTTGCAACCTTTGTAGATAGATTTCGAATCTTAGAAAATTATGCAAGTCTTGTCACAGATGAAATCAAGAAATTGGTTGGTTTTAGACTAAGAAGGAATTGGTGGATCAGAAAATGCCAAGCATGGCAGTCAAAAAATCTGGGTATATCTCTAGGCCTTGATGAAAACTTGGTGAAAGTATTTTCTTTACCAAATATGAAGGTTAAGCTTTTCTTCAGAAGCTTATCTGATTTATGGTCTAGCATCTACACAGATGAAATGATCTGGACACTCAGAGTCTTGAATTAGTATCAGATCATAGGCAGTGTTGACTTTGCCCTTCGCATTTTTACAGGTGCCAAAATTCTGGACCTAGAAGAAATTCCCATAAAAGAAGAAATGGTAAAATATCTGCTTTCTCTAAGAATTCCAGATATATTTGAGGAACTAGAGTCCTCTTTCCTCCAAAGGATAGATGACAATTATGCAAATACTGATACTTTTCCTCAGTATGAAATTTTTGAGAAGTTTGCAGATTGGAGATTTCAAGAAGGAAAATGCAGAAAAATTCAGGTTACCAGAGTATCTCAATGCATACAAAGATCCCTCCAGTATTTAAAAACATATGCTTATCAGTGGGATTTTCATAGTTTGAGAATGAGAGACAGTATAGAACCAAATCCTTTTTCTCAAACATTCAGTCATGAAACGATTGGAAATTTCGAATCTGGTAACAATCAAGAGTTAATCAAACAACATGCTGAATGGTTTCATGAGTTTGGAAATTTGAGATTGGCTGAAAAAATTCAAATTCTGAATAAAATGGATAGCCTGCAAGGACAACCCAAAGCCTTAAAATTTGCGATTAATCAAAGGGCTTTAATCACCATCTCAATTATATCTCCAAATTGGAACAATAATGTCATCCACATCATTAGTCTGATGATCTCTAAAAGAATATGCACTTCAATAATTTTTGAGTTAGGATGGTAGCATAAAGACTGTTTGAGCGAAAACTGCAGGTTGTGGGTACAACACTCTATTGAAAGCTCCACTAATATGTTTCAGATATTTAAATGGGAATCATTAGATGGGATAGAATTGGCAGTACAAAGATCACCAGTAGCACGAAATGCATTTAAAGATTCTTTTCTAGATATTGAAATAAGTGCTCTTCGTTTTTTGAACAAGTGGGAAAAACAGGAGTTGATGCATACACCACTACAACCAGGACTTCACAGAATCAAAACAAATATCATGAAAGGAGAATCGTCATCTGCAGCATCTCACAGTATGACAAGATCGCCAAAAGAAAAAGGAGAAATGACAGATGCACAAGATCCAAATGAAGGAATCGAAGAACAGTACAACCGACTTATGAATAGATACCATCGACAGCTCATCGATGAGTATGAGCCATCTGCCGGATCATCCGAAGAAGATTTATGGGAGACAAGGAGTCCCACAGGACATTGGTAAAAGAAAATCGTAGCATAAGAATCTCTTGTCAGCAATGTAATAATGTTGGTTACATGTTGTGACAGGAATCTTTTGTACAAAAGAAAAATTGAGTAGACACCGTCGGTGGAAAAAGATACCGACAGGACCCTCAATTATTTCTATCTTATGTCATGTCTTAGCCAAGTTTAGATTCGTTTTAGGTCTATTTAAGAAAGGGTCGTCATGAGTTCAAGGCATCGTTCGATTGAGAGCATATGTGTTGTAATGAACTCTGAGACACTTCTGTTGTAATAAGCTTTGTATTCTGTTCTTGCTTTTTATTAATATCGAAGCCTTCTGGGCCGTCTGTCTGAGGACAGTTCTGCACGTCTGAGGATAGTTTCTGTTTTCCGAAAGAGGTTGAACTGTAAGGCGCTGGAGTAAAGACCCGTGGAGAGAGGTCGTGGAAGACTCGTGCGTGTTCCCTGAGGAGAAGAACTAGAGAGTCAGACTCTTTTTTCCAGAAAGCTGCGAGAATTAAGAAGTAAGTTCTGTATACCAATAGCTTCATCTTATTTATATGTTGAATTGCTCTGTTTGAACGGTCATCCCCAAATTGGATTGGGGATGACCGTTCAAACAGAGCAATTCAATTTGGGGATGACCGTTCAGACAGAGCAATTCAACATATAAATAAGATGAAGCTATTGGTATACAGAACTTACTTCTTAATTCTCTCAGCTTTCTGGAAAAAAAAAAGAGTCTGACTCTCTAGTTCTTCTCCTCAGGGAACACGCACGAGTCTTCCACGACCTCTCTCCACGGGTCTTTACTCCAGCACCTTACAGTTCAACCTCTTTCGGAAAACAGAAACTATCCTCAGACGTGCAGAACTGTCCTTAGACAGACGGCCCAGAAGGCTTTGATATTAATAAAAAGCAAGAACAGAATACAAAGCTTATTACAACAGAAGTGTCTCAGAGTTCATTACAACACATATGCTCTCAATCGAACGATGCCTTGAACTCATGACGACCCTTTCTTAAATAGACCTAAAAAAAATCTAAACTTAGCTAAGACATGACATAAGATAGAAATAATTGAGGGTCCTGTCGGTATCTTTTTCCACCGACGGTGTCTACTCAATTTTTCTTTTGTACAAAAGATTCCTGTCACAACATGTAACCAACATTATTACATTGCTGACAAGAGATTCTTATGCTACGATCTTCTTTTACCAATGTCCTGTGGGACTCCTTGTCTCCCATAAATCTTCTTCGGACGATCCGGCAGATGGCTCGTACTCATCGATGAGCTGTCGATGGTATCTATTCATAAGTCGGTTGTACTGTTCTTCGATTCCTTCATTTGGATCTTGTGCATCTGTCATTTCTCCTTTTTCTTTTGGCGATCTTGTCATACTGTGAGATGCTGCAGATGACGATTCTCCTTTCATGATATTTGTTTTGATTCTGTGAAGTCCTGGTTGTAGTGGTGTATGCATCAACTCCTGTTTTTCCCACTTGTTCAAAAAAGGAAGAGCACTTATTTCAATATCTAGAAAAGAATCTTTAAATGCATTTCGTGCTGCTGGTGATCTTTGTACTGCCAATTCTATCCCATCTAATGATTCCCATTTAAATATCTGAAACATATTAGTGGAGCTTTCAATAGAGTGTTGTACCCATAACCTGCAGTTTTCACTCAAACAGTCTTTATGCTGCCATCCTAACTCAAAAATTATTGAAGTGCATATTCTTTTAGAGATCATCAGACTAATGATGTGGATGACATTATTGTTCCAATTTGGAGATATAATTGAGATGGTGATTAAAGCCCTTTGATTAATCGCAAATTTTAAGGCTTTGGGTTGTCCTTGCAGGCTATCCATTTTATTCAGAATTTGAATTTTTTCAGCCAATCTCAAATTTCCAAACTCATGAAACCATTCAGCATGTTGTTTGATTAACTCTTGATTGTTACCAGATTCGAAATTTCCAATCGTTTCATGACTGAATGTTTGAGAAAAAGGATTTGGTTCTATACTGTCTCTCATTCTCAAACTATGAAAATCCCACTGATAAGCATATGTTTTTAAATACCGGAGGGATCTTTGTATGCATTGAGATACTCTGGTAACCTGAATTTTTCTGCATTTTCCTTCTTGAAATCTCCAATCTGCAAACTTCTCAAAAATTTCATACTGAGGAAAAGTATCAGTATTTGCATAATTGTCATCTATCCTTTGGAGGAAAGAGGACTCTAGTTCCTCAAATATATCTGGAATTCTTAGAGAAAGCAGATATTTTACCATTTCTTCTTTTATGGGAATTTCTTCTAGGTCCAGAATTTTGGCACCTGTAAAAATGCTAAGGGCAAAGTCAACACTGCCTATGATCTGATAGTAATTCAAGACTCTGAGTGTCCAGATCATTTCATCTATGTAGATGCTAGACCATAAATCAGATAAGCTTCTGAAGAAAAGCTTAACCTTCATATTTGGTAAAGAAAATACTTTCACCAAGTTTTCATCAAGGCCTAGAGATATACCCAGATTTTTTGACTGCCATGCTTGGCATTTTCTGATCCACCAATTCCTTCTTAGTCTAAAACCAACCAATTTCTTGATTTCATCTGTGACAAGACTTGCATAATTTTCTAAGATTCGAAATCTATCTACAAAGGTTGCAAAACTATCATCTGAAGGGCCTTTTCCTGGGATCTCAAAAACTGAATATTTACAGGTTATGAACATTTTACTCATGTCTCTGGTCAGAATGTCTGTCAAGAAATTCAAGTTACCTGGTATCCACTCGACGTCAAACTCAAATTGCTGAAACCAGATTTGCCAGGCTAAAATCCTGCCCTTTGCAAGTTGTCTTGAAATCTTTGCTGTCAGGAAATATTTAAAATTTTTGGAGTCTGTTCTAATTAAAAATCTTACCGGGGTTAGATATACTTCAAACCTCTGAATCTCATTGAAGATAGCCAATGTTTCTTTTTCAGCTATAAAATAGTTTTTCTGACTTGCTGTGAATTCCCCGGAAGCATATCCACACAGATTTTCTTCAATCTCTCCTTTATTATTTCTTCTTTGTTCTAACAATACAGCTGACCAAAAATTAAGAGAAGCATCAGTTTGCAAAATTAATAAACCATCACCTGGTGGTTGAAGCTTTGGTAACCACTGACATTCTTCTTTAAGTTTCTTCACTGCTTCAGTTGCTTCTTCTGACCATCCTCCATCGCTGTGTCTTCTTATAGCAGCTGTTTTCTCTGAGAGTTTTGGAATGTATTTGTGCAAGTAATTCAGAACTCCAATAAACCTTTGGATTGCCTTTTTGTCCTTCAGTTCATCAGGAAACTGTGTTAATTTTGTTAACACATGGGGCTACATTTGAATAGAACCATTTGCAACATTTATCCCCAGAAAATCAATGCTATCCTGAAATAAGGACATCTTTTTTTCTGACAAAACTATGCCATGCTTTTTAACTTCTTCAAGGAAAATTTCTAAATGTTTCAAATGAGTATTTACATCTGGACTATGTATCAGAATATCATCTATATATGTAGCTATAAAATCATATTTAGCAAAAATATAATCCATCCTTCTTTGGAAAAAGGCTGGAGCGTTCTTCAATCCAAATGGAACAACTTTCCACTGATAAAATCCTGCTGGGCATATGAAAGCTGTTTTGTGTCTGTCTTCTGGCTGAATCTGTATCTGATAGTAACCTGACTTCATGTCAAATTTACTGAACACCTTACTATGTTGAATCTTCTGCATTATTACTTCTGGTCTTGGCAATGGGTAATTAAAATTCTGAGTAATTGCATTAAGAGGTTTGTAATTGATCACCATCCGTGGTTTACCTCTTACTATTTCAGAATGATTTCTAACTAAAAATGCAGAACATGCATAATGAGATTCACTGATTTCTATTAGCTGCATTTTTAGTAGTTCTTGAATTTGATTCCTCATTTCTTGTTCATCAGATGGTGTACAAGGAATCACTTTACCTTTTACCCCATTGTCATGTAAGGTGACTATCTCCTGCATCGGACTTTCAGTTTCCCAAAACTATTGTGGGTTGTCCGAGCAACTTTTCAGAAGTCTCTGGTATATATTTTTCTGTTCTGTAGACCAATTTTCTTCAATGCATGCTGATTGTTTATTTATCTTTTCTGCTCTGGCTTCATAGATTTGTAGGACCTCTTGCCAATCATTTGAATCTTTTGTCGGCCTTCTAGTTCCTACTTTCTTCTGTCTATTCTCATGTCTGGCTTCAGAGTTTGCAATACTTAGCCTAGGCACGGATATAACTTTTTTCTTCAGATTTATTATCAGCTTATCTTGGCTGATAGTGACTGGAAGCACAGAATTTATAAATGGCATGCCTAACATCAGACTTGCTGAAGGGTCATAGTGCTGGATTGCTGAGATTTTTACAATACTCCCTCCAACTTTTAAAGAAATATTGTCTACGTAATGTGTGAGCTGGACAGATCCTCCAATTGTTTCTGAAACTAGTATATCTTTTAATGGTTTCCAGAGAGATTTGAATAAAGACGGTCGAGCTAGATTATTTGATCCTCCAGTGTCTACAAATGCATCTACTGAAATCCATTCATTTCTGACTTGGACTTCTACTGGAATATAAATCAAGCTTTCTGTTTTCACAATCTTTTTCAACAAAGTATTTTGTTCATTTCTTGAAATCTCTGGCAGAGGTATACTAGTTGATGGTGCAATTTTCTTTTCAAATGGACATAAAGAATTGTATTGAGGTAAAGGTGATGCAATTTGTTTACCTCTATTTGTCTTCTCTGATACTTCTGTTTCTTCTGATCCTTCTTCAGAAATTGATTCTGAGTCTGAAATATCTTCTGTCTCACTTGATACAACAGTTGAAGAAC
Source organism: Pinus tabuliformis (assembly GCA_031772625.1). Lineage (NCBI taxonomy): Eukaryota > Viridiplantae > Streptophyta > Pinopsida > Pinales > Pinaceae > Pinus > Pinus tabuliformis. Next base: position 1,220,698,628 of record CM062819.1, on the reverse strand, counting down.
TTTCTATATCACTATAGTGTTGTTCACTATAAAAATCATCATCAGAACAATTTGTACAAATATTCATTTTCTGTACAGGTTCTTCGTCTTCATTGTCTGAAACTTCTGTAAGAATATATACATCAGAAATTTCTTCATCTGATTCTACTACAGACCAATCATCTTGAAATTCTTCAATATCTATACAAGCTTTAAGTTTATTAGATGATTTCTGAGGACACTTCCTTGCAAAATGTCCTTCCTTTTTACAAATGAAACAACAATTGTTGTTTCTTGGAGTTGTTCTCTTTTTCAAATATCTGAATTTTCTGAAAGGTCTCTTTGGGTTCGATACTCTTTTGGGTTTGTATCTACCATACCTTTTGTATTTCTTCTTCTTTGATTTAAAAGGCGTCCATGGTAATACAGTTCTGCAGACATCTGAACTCGGGGTGATGTCATGCGCCTTCTTCTGCCAACACAAATATTTGACCTTTTCTGACACTCTAAACAGAAGATCAACCCAATAAACTTGTTCTAAACTTCTCATTTGAACCTCAAGATCTTTCATAATCAGATCTCCTAAGTTTCCTGGCAACTTTGACAAAAAAGAAACTTTTTGAGCAATATCATTAAACAGATTAGCTTTAAAGACTTTAGCCATAAATTCTTTGCCAAATTGATCTAAATATTTTAGATCTTTAAGTTCCATGCGGCTAAGGTCAGTCAATCGCTGTTTCTTTTCATCTTTTGGTTCTGGAATGAATTGAGTTTTTAACAGCATTTCAAATGTAGCTAACCCTGCTTCCATGACTGCTATTCTTTCTGCCTCTGATCCTGCCATCCACCAATCAAACACTATTCCTGCCATCCTCTTTTCAGCTAAGATCATAATAGACACATTGTCTAATCTTGTTGTGACCTGCATCTGATATAAGGCTCCTATCCAGATTCTAATAGACTCACCAGGATTGGATGAGTTATCTAGATCTAAAATGTAACCACCAGAATTTGTAGCAAACAGATCTTCAACTCTGGGGTATTTAGCTTCTCTCAGGATATGAGCTTTATTTTGATTTTTTATTGATGGCATAATAAAGGATGGAAATTTTAATGCGGCTTGTTCTAAAGACATGACTTCCTTCTTAGATTCAAAAGGTTTTTCTGCTTTGAACGTTCTAGAAGATCCACTGGTTAATTTTCCAGTGTCTCTGGAAGTCCCTTCTCCTTCACATGTTTCTGGTACTTCTTCTTCTAAATCCCAGTAATTTGGAGCTGTCATATCTACATGAAATTTTGGGATTTTCTTACCCTTCTTCTTCATTTTTCTTTTTCTTCTCTCCTCTCTTTCTCTCTTTTCTTCTTGTTGCTCTTCATACAACAATTTTAAATTTTCATTTATCAGATCTGCTTGTTGTCCTAAATTGTCTAGAACATTTTCAGCATGAGAACACCAAGTAGTCAAATAATTTCCTACTTGATATACTTGTTCCAAATCATTGGGCTCTTGTGATTCATGTTCTAGAAGAGGTGCACAGTCTGCTCTGGTAGCAGGCTGTTTGGACATTGAAGAAGAGACACAAAACTTTGTTTTTGGTGGCCATTTTCCTCCTCTTACAAATCTTTTATTTGCATATCTATATTCTTCCATAGGTGGATAATTCTGTACATGAGTTCTAAACATTTTATTTACAGCGAGAAAAGGTTTCTCTTCAGGTATATACAATTGTTTTTCAGACCGGGGGGTACTTGTGGAAGTAGACGGCTGTTCTTCTGGTATAGATAACTGTCTGTAAAAAGACCTTCTTCCACTCTGGACTGGACTTTCTACTGGTAATACATGTTTCTCTGGCAAGACTATTGGCTTAGAAATCCTAGGGTAAATTGACTGATTTGGAATGATTTTTACCCCTCCATCTTCAAGAGCCAATCTTTTAATTTTTCTGCTTATATCATCTGAAGCCAAAGACTTATATTGGATATACCAGTGATCGGGTAATGTTTCTTTGTCATAATGCACACCTTCAATCTGTGCATTCCCTATCCCGACAGTCACACAGTCTTTTAACACCGGCTGTTTTAGTTTAGGATGTACTGTGTTTGTTAACTGAAAGGAAGTTTGAACAATTACAGACAAGAATTCACTCTCATCTGCCATAGACAGTCCTTACACTCCTATCAAGGCTTTCCAACAATCTTTAAGATGTATGTCTGTCAGACTGATAGCATAATCAGGATAAATTGTTCCATGTTGACAACCAGACATAAAATTTCCCAATATTGTTCCTATTCTGGCATGATCATATTCATTGTGCCTTGAATCAAACAATTCTGCTATGCAGGGAGTATTTAAACCATGTCTAAATAGGGGAGCCAAACCAATCCTTATAGCTCCGAAATGTAGGTAATAAAATCTTCCTTCCTTAGCATATTTCCTAAACTTTTTTATTTCATCTTCTGAGAATATATTGAGTCCTATTATCTGCACATGTGGACCCTTAATTCTGATCTTAACTTCAACTTCTTTGAAGTAATATTTTTTAGAAATCTTAAACATCATAGGAACCGGATAGATCTCTTTAGTATCTAATGCAGGGGGGTTCCAGCTTTCTGGGTCTTCTACTTGTTCATGTTCATTTATCTCAGACTCAACAGATCTATTTTCTACTTCGGATATTGATCTCTTATCAATGGTAGAAAAAGTTCTTAGAAATTTGGCCATCTTGAAAAGGTATAATTCTATTCCAGAAATTGACTGATAAAGCTTTTATTTACTCAGCACAATGTAAAACAAAGATGCCTTTCAAATGCTCCTGGCTCGTCTCAGGTTCTGTCTATAGAATTATACAGGGTCGTTACAGGGCTCTGATACCAAATTGGGGATGACCGTTCAAACAGAGCAATTCAATTTGGGGATGACCGTTCAAACAGAGCAATTCAACATATAAATAAGATGAAGCTATTGGTATACAGAACTCATGTCAGAGCCCTGTAACGACCCTGTATAATTCTATAGGCAGAACCTGAGACGAGCCAGGAGCATTTGAAAGGCATCTTTGTTATACATTGTGCTGAGTAAATAAAAGCTTTATCAGTCAATTTCTGGAATAGAATTATACCTTTTCAAGATGGCCAAATTTCTAAGAACTTTTTCTACCATTGATAAGAGATCAATATCCGAAGTAGAAAATAGATCTGTTGAGTCTGAGATAAATGAACATGAACAAGTAGAAGACCCAGAAAGCTGGAACCCCCCCGCATTAGATACTAAAGAGATCTATCCGGTTCCTATGATGTTTAAGCTTTCTAAAAAATATTACTTCAAAGAAGTTGAAGTTAAGATCAGAATTAAGGGTCCACATGTGCAGATAATAGGACTCAATATATTCTCAGAAGATGAAATAAAAAAGTTTAGGAAATATGCTAAGGAAGGAAGATTTTATTACCTACATTTCGGAGCTATAAGGATTGGTTTGGCTCCCCTATTTAGACATGGTTTAAATACTCCCTGCATAGCAGAATTGTTTGATTCAAGGCACAATGAATATGATCATGCCAGAATAGGAACAATATTGGGAAATTTGATGTCTGGTTGTCAACATGGAACAATTTATCCTGATTATGCTATCAGTCTGACAGACATACATCTTAAAGATTGTTGGAAAGCCTTGATAGGAGTGCAAGGACTGTCTATGGCAGATGAGAGTGAATTCTTGTCTGTAATTGTTCAAACTTCCTTTCAGTTAACAAACACAGTACATCCTAAACTAAAACAGCCGGTGTTAAAAGACTGTGTGACTGTTGGGATAGGGAATGCACAGATTGAAGGTGTGCATTATGACAAAGAAACATTACCCGATCACTGGTATATCCAATATAAGTCTTTGGCCTCAGATGATATAAGCAGAAAAATTAAAAGATTGGCTCTTGAAGATGGAGGGGTAAAAATCATTCCAAATCAGTCAATTTACCCTAGGATTTCTAAGCCAATAGTCTTGCCAGAGAAACATGTATTACCAGTAGAAAGTCCAGTCCAGAGTGGAAGAAGGTCTTTTTACAGACAGTTATCTATACCAGAAGAACAACCGTCTACTTCCACAAGTACCCCCCGGTCTGAAAAACAATTGTATATACCTGAAGAGAAACCTTTTCTCGCTGTAAATAAAATGTTTAGAACTCATGTACAGAATTATCCACATATGGAAGAATATAGATATGCAAATAAAAGATTTGTAAGAGGAGGAAAATGGCCACCAAAAACAAAGTTTTGTGTCTCTTCTTCAATGTCCAAACAGCCTGCTACCAGAGCAGACTGTGCACCTCTTCTAGAACATGAATCACAAGAGCCCAATGATTTGGAACAAGTATATCAAGTAGGAAATTATTTGACTACTTGGTGTTCTCATGCTGAAAATGTTCTAGACAATTTAGGACAACAAGCAGATCTGATAAATGAAAATTTAAAATTGTTGTATGAAGAGCAACAAGAAGAGAAGAGAGAAAGAGAGGAGAGAAGAAAAAGAAAAATGAAGAAGAAGGGTAAGAAAATCCCAAAATTTCATGTAGATATGACAGCTCCAAATTACTGGGATTTAGAAGAAGAAGTACCAGAAACAAGTGAAGGAGAAGGGACTTCCAGAGACACTGGAAAATTAACCAGTGGATCTTCTAGAACGTTCAAAGCAGAAAAACCTTTTGAATCTAAGAAGGAAGTCATGTCTTTAGAACAAGCCGCATTAAAATTTCCATCCTTTATTATGCCATCAATAAAAAATCAAAATAAAGCTCATATCCTGAGAGAAGCTAAATACCCCAGAGTTGAAGAAGATCTGTTTGCTACAAATTCTGGTGGTTACATTTTAGATCTAGATAACTCATCCAATCCTGGTGAGTCTATTAGAATCTGGATAGGAGCCTTATATCAGATGCAGGTCACAACAAGATTAGACAATGTGTCTATTATGATCTTAGCTGAAAAAAGGATGGCAGGAATAGTGTTTGATTGGTGGATGGCAGGATCAGAGGCAGAAAGAATAGCAGTCATGGAAGCAGGGTTAGCTACATTTGAAATGCTGTTAAAAACTCAATTCATTCCAGAACCAAAAGATGAAAAGAAACAGCTATTGACTGACCTTAGCCGCATGGAACTTAAAGATCTAAAATATTTAGATCAATTTGGCAAAGAATTTATGGCTAAAGTCTTTAAAGCTAATCTGTTTAATGATATTGCTCAAAAAGTTTCTTTTTTGTCAAGGTTGCCAGGAAACTTAGGAGATCTGATTATGAAAGATCTTGAGGTTCAAATGAGAAGTTTAGAACAAGTTTATTGGGTTGATCTTCTGTTTAGAGTGTCAGAAAAGGTCAAATATTTGTGTTGGCAGAAGAAGGCGCATGACATCACCCCGAGTTCAGATGTCTGCAGAACTGTATTACCATGGACGCCTTTTAAATCAAAGAAGAAGAAATACAAAAGGTATGGTAGATACAAACCCAAAAGAGTATCGAACCCAAAGAGACCTTTCAGAAAATTCAGATATTTGAAAAAGAGAACAGCTCCAAGAAACAACAATTGTTGTTTCATTTGTAAAAAGGAAGGACATTTTGCAAGAAAGTGTCCTCAGAAATCATCTAGTAAACTTAAAGCTTGTATAGATATTGAAGAATTTCAAGATGATTGGTCTGTAGTAGAATCAGATGAAGAAATTTCTGATGTATATATTCTTACAGAAGTTTCAGACAATGAAGAGGAAGAACCTGTACAGAAAATGAATATTTGTACAAATTGTTCTGATGATGATTTTTATAGTGAACAACACTATAGTGATATAGAAAGTTCTTCAACTGTTGTATCATCAAGTGAGACAGAAGATATTTCAGACTCAGAATCAATTTCTGAAGAAGGATCAGAAGAAACAGAAGTATCAGAGAAGACAAATAGAGGTAAACAAATTGCATCACCTTTACCTCAATTCAATTCTTTATGTCCATTTGAAAAGAAAATTGCACCATCAACTAGTATACCTCTGCCAGAGATTTCAAGAAATGAACAAAATACTTTGTTGAAAAAGATTGTGAAAACAGAAAGCTTGATTTATATTCCAGTAGAAGTTCAAGTCAGAAATGAATGGATTTCAGTAGATGCATTTGTAGACACTGGAGGATCAAATAATCTAGCTCGACCGTCTTTATTCAAATCTCTCTGGAAACCATTAAAAAATATACTAGTTTCAGAAACAATTGGAGGATCTGTCCAGCTCACACATTACGTAGACAATATTTCTTTAAAAGTTGGAGGGAGTATTGTAAAAATCTCAGCAATCCAGCACTATGACCCTTCAGCAAGTCTGATGTTAGGCATCCCATTTATAAATTTTGTGCTTCCAGTCACTATCAGCCAAGATAAGCTGATAATAAATCTGAAGAAAAAAGCTATATCCGTGCCTAGGCTAAGTATTGCAAACTCTGAAGCCAGACATGAGAATAGACAGAAGAAAGTAGGAACTAGAAGGCCGACAAAAGATTCAAATGATTGGCAAGAGGTCCTACAAATCTATGAAGCCAGAGCAGAAAAGATAAATAAACAATCAGCATGCATTGAAGAAAATTGGTCTACAGAACAGAAAGATATATACCAGAGACTTCTGAAAAGTTGCTCGGACAACCCGCAACAGTTTTGGGAAACTAAAAGTCCGATGCAGGAGATAGTCACCTTACATGACAATGGGGTAAAAGGTAAAGTGATTCCTTGTACACCATCTGATGAACAAGAAATGAGGAATCAAATTCAAGAACTACTAAAAATGCAGCTAATAGAAATCAGTGAATCTCATTATGCATGTTCTGCATTTTTAGTTAGAAATCATTCTGAAATAGTAAGAGGTAAACCACGGATGGTGATCAATTACAAACCTCTTAATGCAATTACTCAGAATTTTAATTACCCATTGCCAAGACCAGAAGTAATAATGCAGAAGATTCAACATAGTAAGGTGTTCAGTAAATTTGACATGAAGTCAGGTTACTATCAGATACAGATTCAGCCAGAAGACAGACACAAAACAACTTTCATATGCCCAGCAGGATTTTATCAGTGGAAAGTTGTTCCATTTGGATTGAAGAACGCTCCAGCCTTTTTCCAAAGAAGGATGGATTATATTTTTGCTAAATATGATTTTATAGTTACATATATAGATGATATTCTGATACATAGTCCAGATGTAAATACTCATTTGAAACATTTAGAAATTTTCCTTGAAGAAGTTAAAAAGCATGGCATAGTTTTGTCAGAAAAAAAGATGTCCTTATTTCAGGATAGCATTGATTTTCTGGGGATAAATATTGCAAATGGTTCTATTCAAATGCAGCCCCATGTGTTAACAAAATTAACACAGTTTCCTGATGAACTGAAGGACAAAAAGGCAATCCAAAGGTTTATTGGAGTTCTAAATTACTTGCACAAATACATTCCAAAACTCTCAGAGAAAACAACTGCTATAAGAAGACACAGCGATGAAGGATGGTCAGAGGAAGCAACTGAAGCAGTGAAGAAACTTAAAGAAGAATGTCAGCGGTTACCAAAGCTTCAACCACCAGGTGATGGTTTATTAATTTTGCAAACTGATGCTTCTCTTAATTTTTGGTCAGCTGTATTGTTAGAACAAAGAAGAAATAATAAAGGAGAGATTGAAGAAAATCTGTGTGGATATGCTTCCGGGGAATTCACAGCAAGTCAGAAAAACTATTTTATAGCTGAAAAAGAAACATTGGCTATCTTCAACGGGATTCAGAGGTTTGAAGTATATCTAACCCCGGTAAGATTTTTAATCAGAACAGACTCCAAAAATTTTAAATATTTTCTGACAGCAAAGATTTCAAGACAACTTGCAAAGGGCAGGATTTTAGCCTGGCAAATCTGGTTTCAGCAATTTGAGTTTGACGTCGAGTGGATACCAGGTAACTCGAATTTCTTGACAGACGTTCTGACCAGAGACATGAGTAAAATGTTCATAACCTGTAAATATTCAGTTTTTGAGATCCCAGGAAAAGGCCCTTCAGATGATAGTTTTGCAACCTTTGTAGATAGATTTCGAATCTTAGAAAATTATGCAAGTCTTGTCACAGATGAAATCAAGAAATTGGTTGGTTTTAGACTAAGAAGGAATTGGTGGATCAGAAAATGCCAAGCATGGCAGTCAAAAAATCTGGGTATATCTCTAGGCCTTGATGAAAACTTGGTGAAAGTATTTTCTTTACCAAATATGAAGGTTAAGCTTTTCTTCAGAAGCTTATCTGATTTATGGTCTAGCATCTACACAGATGAAATGATCTGGACACTCAGAGTCTTGAATTACTATCAGATCATAGGCAGTGTTGACTTTGCCCTTAGCATTTTTACAGGTGCCAAAATTCTGGACCTAGAAGAAATTCCCATAAAAGAAGAAATGGTAAAATATCTGTTTTCTCTAAGAATTCCAGATATATTTGAGGAACTAGAGTCCTCTTTCCTCCAAAGGATAGATGACAATTATGCAAATACTGATACTTTTCCTCAGTATGAAATTTTTGAGAAGTTTGCAGATTGGAGATTTCAAGAAGGAAAATGCAGAAAAATTCAGGTTACCAGAGTATCTCAATGCATACAAAGATCCCTCCAGTATTTAAAAACATATGCTTATCAGTGGGATTTTCCTCAAACATTCAGTCATGAAACGATTGGAAATTTCGAATCTGGTAACAATCAAGAGTTAATCAAACAACATGCTGAATGGTTTCATGAGTTTGGAAATTTGAGATTGGCTGAAAAAATTCAAATTCTGAATAAAATGGATAGCCTGCAAGGACAACCCAAAGCCTTAAAATTTGCGATTAATCAAAGGGCTTTAATCACCATCTCAATTATATCTCCAAATTGGAACAATAATGTCATCCACATCATTAGTCTGATGATCTCTAAAAGAATATGCACTTCAATAATTTTTGAGTTAGGATGGCAGCATAAAGACTGTTTGAGCGAAAACTGCAGGTTGTGGGTACAACACTCTATTGAAAGCTCCACTAATATGTTTCAGATATTTAAATGGGAATCATTAGATGGGATAGAATTGGCAGTACAAAGATCACCAGTAGCACGAAATGCATTTAAAGATTCTTTTCTAGATATTGAAATAAGTGCTCTTCCTTTTTTGAACAAGTGGGAAAAACAGGAGTTGATGCATACACCACTACAACCAGGACTTCATAGAATCAAAACAAATATCATGAAAGGAGAATCGTCATCTGTAGCATCTCACAGTATGACAAGATCGCCAAAAGAAAAAGGAGAAATGACAGATGCACAAGATCCAAATGAAGGAATCGAAGAATAGTACAACCGACTTATGAATAGATACCATCGACAGCTCATCGATGAGTACGAGCCATCTGCCGGATCGTCCGAAGAAGATTTATGGGAGACAAGGAGTCCCACAGGACATTGGTAAAAGAAGATCGTAGCATAAGAATCTCTTGTCAGCAATGTAATAATGTTGGTTACATGTTGTGACAGGAATCTTTTGTACAAAAGAAAAATTGAGTAGACACCGTCGGTGGAAAAAGATACCGACAGGACCCTCAATTATTTCTATCTTATGTCATGTCTTAGCTAAGTTTAGATTCGTTTTAGGTCTATTTAAGAAAGGGTCTTCATGAGTTCAAGGCATCGTTCGATTGAGAGCATGTGTGTTGTAATGAACTCTGAGACACTTCTGTTGTAATAAGCTTTGTATTCTGTTCTTGCTTTTTATTAATATCGAAGCCTTCTGGGCCGTCTGTCTGAGGACAGTTCTGCACGTCTGAGGATAGTTTCTGTTTTCCGAAAGAGGTTGAACTGTAAGGCGCTGGAGTAAAGACCCGTGGAGAGAGGTCGTGGAAGACTCATGCGTGTTCCCTGAGGAGAAGAACTAGAGAGTCAGACTCTTTTTTCCAGAAAGCTGAGAGAATTAAGAAGTAAGTTCTGTATACCAATAGCTTCATCTTATTTATATGTTGAATTGCTCTGTTTGAACGGTCATCCCCAAATTGAATTGCTCTGTTTGAACGGTCATCCCCAAATCCCAAAAAGGCAATTTTCCCAAAGAGGATGAGAAGCTTTGTGATCTAGAAATGTCCAAAGTGGCGAGCTGGAGGTTTTTTGGCGTAGATGAGGTCAAATTCTCCAAACTTTGCCTCTTTGTATTATCCCTATGAGCTACCTCCTTGAAATGAGGGCCTACCCCTATCTTTGGAGAGGTCCTGACTCCCTTTCCCAGCCTATATATTCATCCTCTCCCATTCCCAAATGGTCGTTCAGGTTAGAGGTTGGGTTGGTCTATGTTTATTTGCACCCTTATGTTAAGCTTGTGCCTAGAGGCTATTCATTAGACTTGGAGAAGGAGTGCTTGGACTTGGATTACCACTCAAGGAGATCCTTTCAACATCAAGGCTTTGGTTGTAAGCTTCCATTTATTTCCTAATAATATACAATTGCTGGTTCATCTTCCCAAAATCTATATATGTTCATGTATTATTTATCTTGAGATTCCTTGATCAGTTAAGTAGGTTCTTATTCGATTTTCTATTGGTTTTGGTATGGTTTGTTGTCTCTTGATCCTTTCTACAGGTAAATAAATGCTATGAGAAGTAGGAACAAGTCCATGACACAAGCAGTTTGAGGCCCTCAACAAAGGAAATTAGAATAACATCAGAATGAGGTAGGTCATCTCTTTCATTCTACTTTTCAATTATAACTTAGGAAGATGTTTAGTTTATTGTCACTTTAGTTGCTAAACCCACTCATTGGGCTAGAGGGATCATCTATGTCAAAAGAGAGGATTCACCTTGTCAACAACTGGAAGGAAAATCCCACTTGTGGTAAGGGGATTACACACAAAGGGAACAAAATCCCACCTCTATACATAGAAATAACACAATAATGCTCCAAAGCATAGCTAGCCATAAGAAACAAAATACCCACTCATACACTTCATGCATGGAGGGGAGGGAGGGCAAGGCACACCACCCGCCTCTTAATTACATTGAGATTTGGTGGGGTGGTGGGTGCTCCCAGTGTTGGGTGTGGAGACTGATCATCATAAAAATAAAGAGGTATTGTATCAGCCACATTTAGATCCCAGTCCCTCACGAGGGGGTGTCAGGGGGATTTCCTCCCTACTACTTCTGATAGGGGGTGGTAACACTCCTTTTAGCAACCTACCCTCGAAACAAAAATTTAGAAAAAAATTCCTGGTAAAATATTGTAATTTTACATTCAATCTAGGTCATTCATTAGGAAGAATATTTGATGATGTAGATTACGTTAATTTAGGGTTTTTCCCCTAAAAGGAAACCCTCAGTTTATATGAGGGAAGTATATTTCCATTTTGTATTATTCTGTGTGAGAAAAATAGAGTATATGGTGTGAGAGAAAATACAAAGTTACAATGGATGTGTTGTAGGTTTTATCCCATCCGTCTGTTGAATAATATAAAAGGAAGGACTGGTTGTTTCTCCGTGGACATCGCCCAAATTGGGTGAACCATATATCTGTGTCTCTCTTGTTTTATTACTTTTTTTGTGTTTATGTTTCCACAATATTTTATGTGTTCCATTGCTCTGTTATCTAATTTCTAACAACTGGTATCATATATGAAGGTCTATATGGCTGATAAACTCACAGGAAATAAGGGTTCCTAGTTTGAGTGGGAGTGATGGTGGAATATGGTAGGCTTAGGGTTGATAAATTTAACAGACAAAACTACCAATTATGGAATATGCAAATGGATGACTATTTGTATCAGAAGTATCTTTACCTTGAGCAAAAAAGCAAAGAAGTCAATGAGTATGACAGATGAAGAATGAGATATTATCGACAAAAAGGCAGAAGTAACAATACAATTTTGCCTAGCAACATTGGTGGCCTTCAACATTTTAGAGGAAATGACAACGAAAGATCTAATCAAGGCAATAGCCAAAATATATGGAAATATGCTAGCCTCCAATAAGGTATTTCTTGTGAAGCACTTGTTTAATATGAAGATGTAAAACGATGGACATGTTTCTAATCATCTAAATAAATTTAACACAGTTACCAGTTAGTTAAGTTCTTTAAGGGTATATTTTGATGATGAAGTTATGACTCTATTATTTCTGTGCTCATTGCTAGAAAGTTGGAATGAATTAGACATGACTATCATAATTCTATCTCCACATATAGTACTTTAAAGTTTGATGATGTTGTTGTTCCTATCCTTAGCAAGGAAATGCGACAAAAAATCTTCGCTGAGACAATAAGTAAGGCTTTGACTACAAAGTAGGGTAAATTTTTATAAACCCCCCTAAATTTATATTTATAATAAATGGTTGAATTCCCATGATACACAAGAAAAATGGAAGGCAATTTTATCAATAATATAATATGAATATATAATGTTTTTGGTGAACCTCTTACTAGAATATATTATCTTGTAAAATCATGGGGAATATGTTGTAGTTATTTTTCTTTTTAGTTAAAAAAAAAAAACTATAAAAGCATAAAAGAAAATAAACATATATGTTTACTAAAAAAAAAGTATAGACTATAGAGAATGCGACTCTTCGCATTTATGTCTTGGAAAATTTGATTTGTTGTATTGAGACTATGGTGCAAATTGAATGTTTGGGTTAGTAAAATAAAAATATATTTTAAAGTGAGTGGTCCAACCCTGCAAGTACCAAGAGGAGAAAATTGTTAAAAGCATGAAAATGTCAAAAAACATCATTGTACCATACATCGGGCATGTTCTTGCAATGACTCCAACATCACAACTAGCTCGACGTTTATATTGCAAGGTGCCCCCGAGTAAGTGGTTTTGAAAATTCAACGTCGGGGTGATTGATGCCTTTGATAAACCCCGATGATACAAAGGGATGAAACCACTTACTACCAGGGGTACCCGTAAGGTTGTTAAATGGTTTTTCACCAAAAATAGATATTTTTGGTATGTGTTTTCTACCAAAAAACTAGGAATTCCATGAGCATATTTGTTAGCACTAGAGCAAAGATCTTGTGGCTAAAATTAGAGTGTTTTGGTATATGTAAATATAATATATGTATATAAATTTTTATCATATATATATGCAAGAAGGTTTCCACATTGTCACTCCACCTCACACCACCTCACCCACCAAACTTCTACACCACCTTCCATGCTAGCCACCACATTGCCCTTCCATACTCTTTTGTCTCCATTACCCTAATTATAATTTTTCTTCCATTTGTCTATAAAAACCTCGATTTCACTCATTTTTTCTATTTTATCTTTCATTTTCACTCCTGTTGTTTCTCTTGATGACAGTTGACTCCATCTTCAAGCCACTTTCAAACTACCAAGTATTTAAAGTCTTAAACTACCTCGTGTTTTTTAAAGTAAATATGAAAATGACTAGAAAAGCCACTTTATCTAGTTATTCCACCCTTATACCCCTAACAGACATGGAACATGATATTATCGACCCTTTTTGTCCATTAAATTTAATAAAAGTTTGTCAAAACATTATAGCCAGTTAGGTTGAGTTGACATTTTCTTTAAGAATAGTTAAATTAGGCTTATCCACTGCAATTATCTCCCAAACTTACATTTTCCCAGAATTCATCAGTTGGTTAACCTCATATCTCATCTTTATACCTGCATAGATGTTATGTAATGAATTCCCTCAGTGAAAACATTTTTTACGTGTCTTCCTTGTTGATTTAGCAGACCCTATATTTTCCCCAATCTGATAATTACAGTGCATTTTCCGATGAAACCCTTTTGTCTATCTACAATAGCCTGTCAACAAAGGATAGAAGTAAATTGTATAGCTTAGTTCTACCTCCAAATGCAGTTGTTCTACCAGAGTCTACAAAATTTCTTATAGTTTATTTTTCTAAACGTGGTAAGTGAGTTTTATCTGTAATTATGGGAAATTTGGGAAGAGATAATACCATAGTGATTTATTGTTAATCCTTAAGGATTTTCTATTTAGTGATGCAACCTCCATTGTCTTGGATATTCCGACTTTTTGGGAACATTCCATTAATCTACAAATTCTCAACTTCAGTATTTCTAGGTCCTTTAGGTTTCCTTCCTTGATGGTATACCTCTTCTTGTATGTTCATGTTGACCAATTCATGGATTTTGGTTTGAATGTCATGGATATAAATAAGTAGAAGAAGACATTGATAAATTGGACTGATATGATCAGGTGTAAACAAAATAATAAAGGCTTTTATTTTTACATTGCTTCTTTCATGTCAAATTTCTATAAAATCATTAATAATATTTCTCCTCCAAGAATTTTACCAAAGGCTCAATCTCTTTTACAATTGAGGAAAGATTTGAAAGTTTGAGATAGGTTCATGTTCAAAGAGAATGCAGAAATCAGATTATATGGAGTAGAGATCTAACCATACATTCTTCCTTCTTTTGTGCCCACACTAATATTTGCATTGGAATTTATTAGACAAAGATTCAATGTAAATCAACTACTCTTTGTCACAATTACGAAAGAATTTTTGTTTAAATTATCGAGGACTGTTGGCCCCTTTATTATAAATAATGGATAGGTGTCAGAGGAGATTGAGAAAAGGTTGGAAGAAATGAAATTTCAGTAGGGGGTGAAGTGGTGATATGATCCACACTAGGTCATTTAATAGAGGAGGCTGGAAATATGTTATGCCACTTATATCCATTTACAAAATGCAGAACTTTAGAAATTGGAAAACTGTTCCTTGATGGAGACACGAGGGAGTATGAAAGTAGAAACCACTCTTCCTACTAAAAAGGGGATGAAAATAAGTGTTGTTGATGTCATGGATCTTGATGGAGAAAGTTCTATGGGAAGTAGAAAGCATGAATTTCAGGAGCTGAGAGAAAATTTGAACAATTCATGGAAAGACCTTCAAGTGAGGTTGGTTTTCAGTTGCAACAAGGAGGGATGAAGCGTGCACCATCATCTACAATTTTGGATGAAGAAGAGAACAATTCCTAGAATGTTTTAAAATATACCTATCAAGAAATTGAGGAGAGGAACATGAAGATAAATTCTAATGCATGCCTGAACTAGAAGCTCAATCCATTTCTTGTTATCAAACTACACTTCTTTCAGTTATGGATTTGGAAAGAAACCGATTGATATTTTATTTCACTCACCCTATGGCCCAATCAATTTACTCTAGTGTATATTTTAGAAAAATTGATTTATCTGTGAACACTAAAGACATTCCATTTCCATATAAAATAAACACAAGTAGACATGGGATTTAATATATAATGATCTCACCAAAACATCACTGGTAGCAAGGAAGATAGAGGTTTTGTTGTGAAAGGTGATAAATCAACTAAAGTTGTCAAGGGTCAATTCTCAAGCTCTTCATACTCAAAATGAAGAGTATAAGAATTTCATAATCAAGTTGGGGGTAAACCCAGAGGATAAAGCAATAGTTTAGTACTTGATCCACAGTGCAGAGTCTAAAATCTAGTCATTTAAGGAGCAAATTGAAGCTACCTACAACAGATCATGCTCAAGCTCCATAAGTGGCCTAGATAGAAAAAGAAAAAGAAATCCTAACTCATGAATTACTTGAAAGAAATTATGAGATAACTATTGTTAATGAGCTCAATGCAGATCTGCAACAGAAGATAGATAATCATGTCTACATAATTGTAGTACAACATAATTATGGCGACCCTACTAAAAATCCTACTGGTGTTATGAAAGAGATAAAGATCTTAGAAGATGAATTGAAGAAACTACAGAAAAATATGGATGATGTAAAACAAAAATTGAAGCATAAGGATAGATGAATGTGAAACAACCTTTCTAAAAATCAAAGAACTAGTTTGTAAAGATTCGATACTATGTGGTCGTGACTCAAAGCTCCTATTTCATATATCTACAAATATTTATCACACAATAGTAGGGGTAGTCTTGGGACAACAAGGGGACAAGAAACCGTATGCAATTTATTACGTTAGAAAGAATTTGACTCCTACTAAATTGAACTATACGGCAACTGAAAAAGAGTTTTTGGCTGTTATTTATGCTATTAATAAGTTTCAGCATTACATTACAGGGTATCCCACTTTCGTGCACACTGATCATATTACGAGATGGTTATTATTAATTCAATAATTTGATATTACCATTGTAGATAAGCCACAGAAGGATAATGTATTTGTAGGTTTCCTGTCAACGATGGATACTAGTGATGAAACTGCACCTATAGAGGATAGCTCTCTAGATGAACATATTTTTGCAATTTCTACTCACACTCTGTGGTATGCAAATATTGCTCACTATCTTGCTACAGGAAAAGTACCTCAACACTTACCATACAGAGAGCAGGGAAGGATTATTCATCATAGTGCTCGCTATTCATGGATAGAGGGATGCCTCTTTTATACAGGACCTGATCAACAAATCCATCACTACATAGGTGAAGATGACAGCTATGATGTCCTTAAAATTACTTATGATGGCCCCAATGGAGGGCATTTTGCAGATATGAGGACAGGTCATAAGATGTGACAAATGGGGTACTATTGGCCCTCTATTTTTTGTGATGCAAGGAAATATGTCCAAGGGTGAAATAGTTGATAGTGGATGGGACAACCTATTCGGTCAGATGAGATGTCATTACATCCTCAAATAGCTCTTTAGCCCTTTAAGAAATGGGTTATCGATTTCGTTGGGCCATTCAATCCATCCTCACATCATAAAGTCCACATTTTGGTCTGCATGTTTTATGTGACAAAGTGGGTAGAGGCCAAGGCTGTTGTGAAAGCAACATAACATGTTGTGTCATATTTCTTGTTTGAATAAATGTTCTCTCGGTACGGAGCTCCTAGAGAGATATTTTCAATTGGAGGGGTGCAATTCACATCAAATCTGATAGCAGGACTTATGAAGAAGTATGGAATCAAGCACAGGGTGACATCTCCATATCATCCTTAGGTGAATGGTTAAGTCGAGAGTACAAATAAAGTGTTGGAGAATATAATTACGAAGGCTGTAGAAAACCATCACCGAAACTAGGCTGAAAAGCTTCTTGAGGCACTTTGGGCGTATAGAACAACATGTCAGAACACAATAGGATTTTCAGCATACAAGATTGTCAATGGGAAATCCCCTTTGTTTCTAGTGGAATTCGAAATTAAGATGCTCAAGGTAACCCTTGAAGCAGGTCTGGATATTTTTGAAGCCCAGAAACACGGACTAGAACATTTAAATGAGTTGGATGAATTTCATTTGGTAGTTTTCCATAACACTACTGCAATTCAGCAGCATTGAACTAAACATCATGATAAATTTATCAAGAAAAAATTGTTTCAAATAGGAGATTGGGCGTTGCTCTATGACTCTCGATTGAAATATTTTAAGGTAAACTCTGCTCTAGATGGATGGGACCATATGAAGTTGACACGATGTTTAATAATGGGATTGTTAGACTCACAACAATCGATGAGGCACATACTCCCTCGATTTTGAATGGGCATCGCCTCAGATTGTATCACCGTCCAGTCTCCAAGGACACCTTTATTAAAAATCTCTCTGATAATTTTTGGTTTTGAAATTGTTATTGCAAATAATTCATCCTCTGCACCTCTTGCTTAATATGTGTGTGTGTGTGTGTGTGTGTGTGTGTGTGTGTAATAAAATCATGTTACAACTCTATCATTATTTTTCGTACAAGTACTAATTTTGATTTCGTCTAAGTACTTTACTCGTGATGTTACTCCACTGGTGTTGTTACTCCTTTGGTATTGTTACTCTTCAAATGTTGATTTCGCCTAAGTACTTCACTAGTGTTGTTACTCCGTTCGTCGTGATTTGGTTTAAGTACACTGGTGTTGTTACTCTGTTTGTCACAATTTCGTCTAAGTACACTGGCGTTGTTACTCCTCCGGTGTTATTTCTATGTAAAGGTAAGTCGCAAGGTAAGTCCCCAACTGACTTCGTTGATTTTATTGACATTTCACCTATGGCATGACTAGACATGACCATGAATGGACATCCCATAGTTGGGGGGAGGTACTATATTAACGTTAAACATGTTGTATTTAACAACAATAATGATTCACCATCATTGTTGTTGAACCTCATGCAACTCTTACACTTGACATCAACATTTTGATCCCCACCAGGTTAGTGTCAAATTGAAAGTATGCATATATTATATATTTGTTTAATGATTTTATTACCTAAAGAATTTACACCTTTCAATACTTTTATGTGAAGGTGTGTTGTTTTAAACCGCGCCAGAGGTTAGTAATAAATGACAGTCTTGCTCTCTCTACTTTATGGAATAGGATTTGACCTATGAAGGGTAGATCTCATCTCTCGGTTGTGTTTATCATCTCTGAACCACATAATATGTATTTAAAATAACATCCAGAAGGACGAAATAATCATGTCCACTCTCAAAGGGGTCAGTAGTTAACGTTAATTAGATGACGAAATTAGGTTTGACAAAAAGATATCAGAGGATGCAAGATGCCATTTCTTTATTTTACTTTTTATTTTTTTCACAGTTATTCATGATTGAATTATGAATACAACTTAATTTCCCTCACTATTATATTTTTTCCTTCTAAATCACAACTCAATCTACAGTGGAAGTTCTCGGTTAGTTTACTTTTCTATTTCTTTGTTCAACCCTTTTCTCTACAAATAGAAGTGAGATGTATAACAACCACATGCACATGAGCAGGGACATTTGCAGTTTCCATTTGCCTCTCAAATCAAATTAGTTGCAGCAATACTCTAGTGAGATCTAAGTTGTGTAAGCTCCATGTTTCTTTGCTTATATATATATATATATATATAGACTATATTATGTTAATTGCATAGATTGATTAATCCATTGTGGTGTTTTGAATAAGGGAAGAAATTATTTAACGAAATGAATTTGGAAGTTCTGAAATGGATGATGCTGGAACCAGCCGTAAGCTTTCCAAACCGCTCAAAGGAAGCATCAAAAAATAAAAGACAAGAGGAAGATGAGAAATAGAGAGATGAAAACAGCCCCAGAGAACATTCGATAGTGAAGGGGGCATGGAGGAATTTCTGGCTTTAATGGACAGAATCAAACAAATGAAGAAACTTGAAAAGAAAGAGCATGAATTTTAGTGGCAGTAGTATATGCGCAGGAGGAGGTATTAACACAAAAGTAGAGGGGGATCAGATGTTGGTGACTCCACCCCTCATGCAAAAGCCACAAGGCTCCTTAGATGTTGTCCACACGATTTCTTGTAATAAAAGCAGTACATCGCCTTGGAAACCCTCCTTCCAATGGGAGGAATTCAATATAAGTAATTCCATGTCTGCACAAACAAATCTAAGTGGTGCTGCAACCACAGAAAAGAATAAAGACACAGAAGAAAGTATTCAAAAGGGTAAAAAACTTTTTAAAATGAGAAGTTTTTTGGATGGAGTTATGCTCTCAGAATGTTTGCATGATCATGTGGACAATGTAAATAAGAAGAAGGAGGAGGCCATAGATTCCACTCCATAGTTATGGTTACAATTATTCCCGTGTCACTGATCTGATTAAATTGTCTAGTGTGTCCCCTCTGGCTGATTCTCCCTACCATTCATCACTCACCCACTATGTGACATTGACCGCATGGTATATTCTTCAAACAAGTTGTGAAGAATTCCTACTGGAACTCCATCTTTAAACTCATGTTTTAGAAAATATTTGTAACACTCCTTGTGTGGTATATAATTGTTTCATATGTTTTTTTTTTAACTATGTTAAACTTGGTAATTTTGTGAGTAAAGAATGTGAAATTAGATAAGTAGTTATTATTTTTTTTATTTCATGAGAAAGATTCAACTTGGTCAGAGAAAGAAAAGAAAAGACTCCAAGAAAAGGAAATCTTGGTTTCCAAATCGTTGGAAAGAAATAATTATTCCCCTCCCCATAAAGATAAAAGGAAAAATTTCACATGGTAGAGGCAGATAGCCTAGGAAGAGGAAGAAAGTATAACTTCAAGAGGATGTTGTCAAAAAGAAGAGAACTACAATGGGGTCTTCTGGAGGTGGGAGAAACGATGGAAACCCATGTAAGTAAGAAAATGTAGGGGGCCTTGAGGCTCTGGAAGGAATACTATTGAAAATTGTTTCGAAAATGAGAAATAAGGGGATAATTGGACATCATTGCCAGCCTCATAGGTCGGGAGGTCTAAAGAACTATTTTCTGATTGAATCTATTGAAAAAATTAATCCGCAAATAAGTATATGAAAGAATGTACATTACTGATGGAAGTAGAATGTTATTTTGTCATTCTGACTGACTAAATAGTTTCTATGTTTTATTTTGAAGAATTAATAAATATATTACCCGGAGAAATGTTGAAGGAAATATTTTTACAGAAGAATTCATTCATAAATTTGTTCATGAAATACTTATTAATATGAACTAGTAACAACATTTTGAGGTTTTGGTAAAACTGGGTATTAATGAGTATCATAAGCAAATAAATATAAAAGGAGTTTGGGAATTACAGGAAGGACGTTACCTAGAAGGACATTGTCATCGGAAAGGGGAATGTGTGGACTGACCCTTGAAGAACTGAACTAATGATTCTTGTCTAAACGCTTGTAGTATGGGGGGGGGTGGGGGGACAGTTAGTGTCCTTGAAAGCATGAAGGTTCTCTGAGGAATTAAAAACAGTTAAAAACAGTGGAAAAATTTATACCAAATAGAATACAAGCCATCATTCTGAGTGGGAGTTTTCGCAGAAACCCACACAAAATTACTTTTAACAATAAATATTTCTAAGTAAAACACATATATGTACTTGGAGGAAATACTGTGTTTAGAGGTAGAATAAACTACAAAAACTAGTAAAATCACATATAGCAATGGAGTAAATTAGAAACTGTGTGATTAATCAAGGATTTGACCCAGATGACCTATACATGCCATGTTTATAGGTAGACAAAACTACAGAAATCAGTAAAATCACATATAGCAATGGAGTAAATTAGAAACTATCTGATTAATGAAGAATGCGACCCAGATGACCTATATGTGGTGATAACTAATCGACTATACCATGACTATGCCAAAATATACATAAGACCACAGGGAATAAGCCTCTGACAATCATTTAACAAAAATAGTTATACATATTTAATTAAAACAAGAAGCCAAGTTTTACACAACATCAATAATCGTTCATTAAAAATAGATGAATTACAGTTCTAGCTTCCATAGAGTCCAAATTTAACCAAATACATTACATTACAATCAAACCCTGGTTTAAAAAACAACCATCTTGTAGCACATTTCTAGACCTAGAAGCAACAAAACCCTGATGTTGGAATTGCTCTAATAGAAAAACACAATAAGCATATTCCAAAAGAAATTTAACTCCATCAAGGGTTGCCAAGAGTTCCAAGTATAGGACCCTGGAATAAATACATTAAGTGACCATCAGGAGGCCATGGGTGGACGCCAGGAGCAGCAAAGAAATTCACCAACATTCAAGCTTCATACTTGCCGAAGAATCAATATTAAAGAGTCAATAAACCCCACTAAAGATGGCAGCTAAACGTATAAACCCTACCTTACATCAAACAATAGGACATGCTTACCTAAATAAGAGTCGGGGGCTTGCACATTGATCTCATTCTTGGTGGAGAGACGCGACGTACATTAAAACCAATGATAGGGGAAACCAAAAGAAGAAAATAAGTTTAGCCTGTCGACTCACGAGAACTAGAGAGTTGTTACTACCTACAAGAAGAAACCTGAGGTTGATTTCAATGCCTTCAAACCGCTTGTAACTTCGCAACGCTTGTGTGAAATAAGAACGAGCGAGAAAATACTTCCAGTGGACAGAGGAACATCGAAAACAGCGGAATAGACAAGAGAAGTAAATTGTTGTGGAAAAGCAAGGCATCAAGGTCGAACCCTGAATGATAGGGAAAAGTAGTCGTAGAGCGAAGGTCGGAAAACATAATGGCAGTACTCAGCGTAGCCAGGGGTGAGACAGTTACCATCAAGCACCAACTATTAAGCACCATTGTTAAATTCAAACCCTAGTATCCGATGGTGTAGATCACCCAAGCTGCAATGCACTATATGCCTCAGGTTTGCTCTAGTAGAAAAACACAACAAGCATATTCGAAAAGAAATTTATCTCCATCAAGGGTTGCCAAGAGTCCGAAATATAAGAGCCTGGAATAAATATATTAAGTGACCATCAGGAGACCACGGTTGGACACCAGGAGTGGAAAATAAATTCACCAACATGCCAACTTCATACTTGCCAAAGAATCGAAATTAAAGAGTCAATAAACCCCACTAAAGATGGCAGCTAAACTTATAAACCCTACCTTACCTCAAACAATAGGACTTGCTTACCTAAATAAGAGTCGGGGGCTCGCACATTGATCTCATTCCTGGTGCAGAGACGTGACATACATTAAAACCAATCATAGGGGAAACAAAAAGAAGAAAATAAGTTTAGACTGTCAGCTCAGGGTTACTAGAGAGTTGTTACTACTTGCAAGAAGAAACCTGAGGTTGATTTTTGTGCCTCCAAACCGCTTGTAACTTCCTAGCGCCTGTGCGAAATAAGAACGAGTGAGCCAAGAGTTCCAGTGGACAGAGGCACACTGAAACCAACGAAATGGACAAGTGAGGTAAATTCCTATGGAAAAGCAAGGCGTCGAGGTTGAACCTTGAACGGTAGGGCAGAGCAGCTGCAGAGCCAAGGTCAAAAAATGAAATGGAGTACTAAGAGCAGTTGGGGGCGAGACGGTTACCATCAACCACCAAATTGCAAGGAACACCTTTAAATTCAAACCCTACCATCCGACAGTGTAGATCGCCCGACTTGTAATGCACTATACAGCTCATGTTTTCCGTAATGAAAAACACAACAAGCATATTCCAAAAGCAATTTAACTCCATCAAGGGTTGTCGAGATTCCGAAATATAAGAACCTTGAATAAATACATTAAGTGACCATCTGGAGACCACAGTTGGATGCCACAAGCGGCAAAGAAATTCACAAACATGCAGACTTCATACTTGTTGAAGAATCGAAATTAAAGAGTCAATAAACCCCACTAAAGATGGCAGCTAAACTTATAAACCCTACCTTAGCTCAAACAACACAACATGCTTATGTGAATAAGAGTTGGGGGCTTGCACATTGATCTCATTCCTAGTGGAGAGACGTGACGTACATTAAGACCAACGATATGTGAAACAAAAAGAAGAAAAGAAGTTTAGTCTATTGGTTCACAGGAACTGGCGAGTTGTTACTACCTGCAAGAAGAAACTTGAGGTTGATTTCAGTGCCTCCAAACCCCGTGTAAATTCCCAACGCTTGTGTGAAACAAGAACCAACAAGGCAAGACTTCAAGTGGAGAGAGTTACACCGAAACCGACATTATGGACAAGCGAAGTAAATCCCTGTGGAAAAGTAAGGTGTTAGGGTCAAATCTTGAATGGTAAGGCAGAGCAGTCACAAAGCCAAGGTCGGAAAACAGAATGGCAGTACTCGGAGCGACTGGCGGCGAGACCACTACCATCAACCACCAACTCACAAGCAACACCGTTAAATTCAAACCCTAGCATCCGAAAGTGTAGATCGTCCTAACTTTAATGCACTATACACCTCATGTTTACCAACGAGCAATCTAGGGAGCTAATAGTATTATCAACATTAACCATAGCAATATGTGCCTAGGGGTGAATACTATAAAATTAACATAAATATGATATCCAAAAATATTTATGATGTCAAAACATATATATATGTTTTATTATAACTAACTCTTTTCCAACCACTCGTGCTCTAACCATAGTATATCCATTTTATAGGGGAGATAAATATGTACGTTCAATGGTAAGTCCGAAATTTATGAATGTGTAATTATAAATGTAACAGAGTTCTAAGCCATAATAATCT
The DNA here is from genome assembly GCA_031772625.1 of Pinus tabuliformis. Lineage (NCBI taxonomy): Eukaryota > Viridiplantae > Streptophyta > Pinopsida > Pinales > Pinaceae > Pinus > Pinus tabuliformis. The sequence continues at coordinate 1,220,674,680 of CM062819.1, read as the reverse complement.
ATGTGAGAACTTTCGGTAGAATATTGGTAAGATTTTTATGGTATACATTTTAAGCTAATGTTTTTTTCTTAGCGTGCAATGGGTAAGAAGTTCGGGGAGTGTGACAATCTTCTTCTCGTCTGGTTTGTATAGTTTGATGCATACGCAATTGGAATGTTGAATGAGGGGCTCCATTAAACTTTATCTTTTGTTTTAATGGCAACACTTGTTTTCCAAAACGTACGAGTAAGTTAGTGGCCTTAGGTGAAAGCAAAATTTTTTAAAGAGGTTATTGTGAACTTTGACTTAATAATGCACAGAAGTGTAATCTAGTCACGTGTTCTGATTAGTTGTACCTGCGCACTCTGAACCCACTAGATTGTAATTTAAACCATATGCATCATTATTACTATTTAAATTCTATACATCATTATTGCTGCACCAACTCATGTCAGTGACCTGTAATCTCAATTATATACGTAGTGACGTAGTGATTATATATATATATATATATATATATGACCTGTAATCTCAATTATATACGTAGTGACGTAGTAATTATATATACGTATTACAATGTTTTGAAATAGTACTAAGAAATTTAAAATTATTTGAGAAGACAAAAATGCCGTCTCTGTTCCATCTAACTTTACAATTCTTCTGGAAGTGTAGTTTTACTTTCCCATCTCTACCTAAATGAAAGAAACATTGTAAACGAACGATTGTTTGCTGCGTTTTATTTATTCTATTTTATGATAGTTGGTTGTCTTATAGTTATTATTGTTTTATATATTGATAAAAATATAAAACTATTATTATTTTTATATATTGATAATGGGACAAAAAATTATAGTATATATATAAAAATACCATTAGGGGTTAAAATTTATTAAAATAAAATAAAACCTATGTCTTAATATTATTCATGAGATTTAAAAAATTCCATACTTTGAAAATTTATTTGGCTTAAAATATGGGTAAAATATTAATTAATTATATAGCATACAAAATTTATGAATCTGTATAGATCTATCTTAATTCCCGATTTGGCAAACAACAAGAGGAATTAAATCTCTCAGAATGTAAATTTCTTTTGAATGTAAAACTTAATGAAAGATTTGCACCTCGAGAGACTTGATTGCATCTCTTGGTATATTAATAGTTATAGAATATCCACAAAATATTTTAGTAGTAATGACGATGGAAGAAATTATAACCCTTCTCGTTGTATATTTATTGTGCCTAGAGAGGCGCTCTACAACACACTTGAGTAGTAGTGATGATGGAACCAATTATAACTCTTTCGGTTATATATTTATTCTATATTTATTGAGCAAGAGGCTCTCTACACCGCATTATAATGGTGATATATAGGTGTAATATAAAAAAGTTTGTCAATATTTTTACATGTCAACTTAATATGTTGAATTTATATTAATATGTGCAATATATAATACTTAAAGGATTGGTCAACATTTACATGTCATTTATAATATAGAATTGGAGATGCATTATAGGGGTGATATATAGGTGTAATGTAAAAAAGTTTGCCAAGATTTTACATGTGAGCGGAATATGTTGAATTTATTAAGCAAAGTCTTTCCATAGAAATCACATAAGAGAAACTTTTGGCCAAACCAACAAGTGCGGTTGATCAGACCAGATGAAGATGCAGACTATGCCAAAGGCTTAAATAGAAAACAATGTAGAGACATAATTTCAAGTAACTACTATATTTGAACAATAATGTTTAAATAAAGATATTAACTTATTAATATATTAAAAACAAATATTATTAAGTAACGGCTATAATAAACGACTAGTTTTTGAAAAATAATATTTAAATAATGATATTAGTTTATTAATTTATTAAAAAATATTAATAGCTAACACCTATATTAGATGGCTAGTTTTTAAAAAATAATATTTAAATAATGATATTAGTTTATTAACTTATTAAAAAATATTAATAAGTAACAACTATATTAAACGACTAGTTTTTGAAAAATAATATTACTTAAATTAATTTATTAAAACCAAATAACACTAGTTTTTGAAAAACATTATTTTTTAAATTAATTTATTAAAATAACAAAAAATCAACTCTAAACAATGAGATAAGTGGAAAAATATAAAAGAGAGTGAAGACCTAATCGAAACAAGATCATTTAATAAATAAAATAAATAATGGAAATAAATAAATAAAAACTAAATTAAAAATAACTAATGGAAAAATAAATAAAATAAAACAAAAATATACACAAGTTAAAAGAAATATAAATATATATATATATATATATATATATATATATATATATATATATATATATATATATATATATTCAAAGGAAAGTAATCAATAAATAAAACATGGTCAATAATAAAATATGGCGTTGAGGCCCATTAAACAAATAAAAAAATACTAAAAGGAGTTAAGAATGAATAAAACGATAAAATGCATTAAAAAAGAAGGATCAAGAAAATAAACCCTAATTAAGAATAAATCAACAACAAATACCCTACATACATAAACAAAGAAACAAAATAAATCCCAAAAAGAAGCCTAAAAAAACTAGGAGTGCAAGACACAGACCCAACATCTACTAATATTCCAATGATCATCTCTATTCAAATTATTGGGTCTTTTTCAAATTATTGGGTCATTTCTCAATTTCTAGGGCCTCCATCAACAGATGTGATACTTAGATACTTAGATTTATCTGCATGCTTTTCCAAAAGCAGGTCCTGCCATGCTTGATGTGAGCGGCATGGTCACGAATCCTTTGACTAATTGAGTGACCAGTGTCACCAAGGGAGTCCCACAAAGGGAGTCACACAAGAGCATGTCCAACTTATAATAGGTGAAGGATTGGTAAGCATTTACATGTCATTTATACTATATGGTTGGAGATGTTGTAGTATCTATAAAAAGTTAAATGTAATAAATAATAAAATTCAATTTGTTACATTGTAATTTTTTCGAGATGATCTAGTATCAGTAAAATGTTAAAAATAATAAGAATATTAAAATTCAATTTTTTACATTGTAATTTTGTTTAATTAATAAAATTATGAATAATTTTTTAGATAAAAGAAAATTTGTACTTTGATTGGGTCAGGATGGAGAACAAGACCCTAAGTCTTGTCTGGTATGACTTAGGTTGCATGGAGTTGTATGTTGTTCATGATTGTATACATGTCTCTACTATATGGATGGTTGTAACCATACCATGGGACTTTATATTTATGATGATCCTAGTAATCTAGATGGTTTTTCCCATACCATAGATATTTTCATATAGTCTTCATCATCTGGATGGTTGCGTCCATGCCATAGATTCATGTCTTAATCTCAGACATGTATATGTATATGCATCCTTGATTTGTGGGTCTCCTAATAGTGTGTGTCCTCGTCCTTTCAAAAGCTCATAAAGTATTTCAGCCATCACTCCTTGTTTTGACTTCATGCTTTAGGGGGCATCTATTACACAGTATTTTGTCACACCTCCTGTACTTCCCCGCGACATACCCTGAAGTGCCAAAAACATGACCCTTATGTAGTGTACTCATTCATATATGGAGTTTAGATCCTCCCTAAGACATTAATTGGAAAATGCCTTGAGCTTCCCCTGAAGGAAATAACTCTTAAACCCTAATTTGAGGATCATCGCTCTTATGAGGCAAAAAAACTGCGATGATCGCATTTTGCGCTATACCATAACCACGATGGCATTGCTTTGCTTGCTCATTTACCAGCGATGATCCCAAAAGGGAAATTTTCCCAAAGAGGATGAGAAGCTTCGTGATCTAGAAGCTTCTAGAGCGGCGAGGTAGAGGTTGTGTGGAGTAGATGAGGTCGAATTCTCCCAACTTTGCCTCTTGGTACTATCCCTATGAGCTACCTCCTTGAAATGAAGGCCTACTCCTATCTTTGGACATGTCCTAACTCCCTTTTCCACCCTATATATTCATCCTCTCCCATTCCCAAATGGTTGATTAGGTTAGAGGTTGGGTTAGTCTATGTCTATTTGCACCCTTATGCTAAGCTTGTGCCTAGAGGTTATTCATTAGACTTGGAGAAGGAGTTCTTGGAGAATTGTTGGCTTGGACTTGGATTACCGCTCAAGGAGAGCCTTTCACCATCAAGGATTTGGTTGTAAGCTTCCCTTTATTTCCTAATAATATACAGCTGCTGGTTCATCTTCGCAAAATATATATGTTAATGCATTATTTAGCTTTACATTCCTTGATGAGTTAAGTAGGTTGTTATTGGATTTTCTATTGGTTTTGGTATGTTTTGTTGTATCTTGATCACTTCTACAGGTACATATATCTTGTGAGAACGAGGAACAAGGTAGCGACACAAGTGGTTCGAGGCCCTCAACAAAGGAAATTAGAATAGCATCTGAATGACGTAGGTCATCTCTTTCGTTCTAATTTTCAATTGTAACCTAGGAAGATGTCAAGTTGATTGTCACTTCAGTTGCTAGACCCACTCATTAGGCTAGAGGGATCATCTCTGTCTCCCATCTGATGATAACCTCCTAGAATCCATGGCCTCCTTTGGGTTGTGATCAAAAGGACCATGGAGCAGAGTTCCTTGTCTTGTGTCAAGCTCCTTAAAAAATAAAACAAGAATCATGGAGTAAAGTTCTTTGTCTTGTGTCAAGCTCCTTAAAAAATGAAACAAGGACCATGGAGAAAGGTTCCTTATCTTGTGTGAAGCTCCTTAAAAAATGAAACAAGAGAATGGAGCAGAGTTCCTTGTCTTGTGTCAAGCTCATTAAAAAATGAAACGAAGACCATGAGGATAGTTCTTTTACTATGTCAACCTCGTTAAAAAATGAAATAGGTCTCCATGAGCAAAGTTATTTTACTTGTGCCAAGCTCGTTAAAAAATGAAACAAGGTGTCATGAGCATGGTTCTTTTCCTATTTCAAGCTTGTTAAAAAATGAACTAAATCCCCTTCAAATTCGAGTCTTTGATTAGATCTTGCAAAATCCCAATCGAGTATTTAACTTTATATCATAAGTGAACCTTCATTCCATCCACCTGTTAGTAACCAATAGCCTACTTAGGTGAATGAGATGAAGCTTGGGGGGCATGTACCTCGTATTGAGTCATTTATGTTGGGGGCATGAAAAATTATTTCAAGCATAGTTTATCATTGTTTCATGCTTGTGTAAAAATGAAACCAAATCCAAGCATAGTTTGTTTCCATTTCAAGCTTTTGTAAAAATGAAACCAAATCCAAGCATAGTTTGTTTCCGTTTCAACCTTGTGTAGAAATGAAACCAAACCCAAGCATAGTTTGTCTCCATTTCAAGCTTGTGTAAAAATGAAAGCATTCCCATTTTACATCTCGTTATTGCCATTTTTATCAGCGGATTTTTTTTTTAGATGAGCCTTGGTTTGTTCATTCCATCGTCGCCATCTCTTTGGCTGATCATAATCTTTCACTTGGTTGTTTTACCCTTTCCGGAGGAACAACTGCGATGAGTGGTCTTATTAGCCAGCCTCTTGACCTTTACATGTATTGAGAAATTCCATCATTATCGGAATCAATTGTTGTCCTTTTCATACCACTTGTTCCTCTAAGAGGAGTCATCTTTCAACTCTTGTCAGACTCTCGAAAAATGAAAAGATTGCCGAGTACTTGTCATTTTAAACTTGTTAAAGTAAATGAATCGATGTCACCTCAATATACGTTTACCCCTTTTTCAGGCTAAGATTTACTTTTTAAAAAAAAGGTACACGTTGATCGACATCGTCAAGAGGTTCTCGGATATTGTTTTCCACCTTTTTCGATTCGAGAGACAAATTACGAAAAGGGACATGATGGAGTTTTTTTTTTTCATCTCTTTTTCAAAATCTCTAAATATGAAAAACATACTAAGTTATTCTTCCGTCAGACTCATTAAAATTTCATGACAAAAGACTCATCACCATGATGAGACCGAGCTTCTCCTTCCTAGGGCTCGTAAAAATTACTAGGATAGATTCATCCAAAGGATGGACTTATATGACAAGCATATGGTATCCTCTTCAATATTGTGTAAAATTAAAGAGGGACTCACTAGAAATAGTGGGGAAAAATGAATATGAAACATCCTTTGTATAGGGAGCATGTCGCTCTTGAACATGACACTCATCTTTTTCTCGTGTCGGGTTTGGGACATCTCACTTAGTCACTTGTCCTTCCACGTTTGGGACATCCTCACTTAGTCACTTGTCCTTTCGGGTTTGGGTAATCCATTTTACCTCTCATCTGACTATTTTATCTCATCATTATGACCCTTGGTCCTATGTTGAGTCTAATCCTGCCACATTCTAGAGTCGTTTCACCAATATGTTCAAGAGAAGTCCACTTTGTTCCTCATTTCAAGTCGATGATGGGGGAATCATTATGACCCTCCTTCTATGGGTCACTTCCTATCGACTTCAGCTCATTATCCATGAAGATGAATTAGAAAATGCCTTTCAGTACCTTAGAGCTTGCATGCCTTAATGGTAAGTTCTTCGCATCGATCGGGTGATTCCACGAGTGTTTAAATTCAACTTCATTATCACATTCATGGATTGTATTGTTGTACCTTTGTTTGGCATGGAATCCCCCCCAAGGCATGTTTTAGGGCTCAAAACCCAAGTTTTGACCCAATGTTGTTGTAAAGCTCTGCAAATTGCGGGTGCGAAGCACGAAAGTATGATAGAGTCATAGGGTTGTCCACCCTAGTTTTGTAATGTAATATCAGTTGGATAGACCTACCCATGGTCCACGGACCATGGGATTGTATAAATAGAGTGAGGCTCTAAGTAGATAGAAGAAGGGAGAGTGGGAAGAGTCTATTTAACTAAGGCAAGTGTGTCTTTGGGTCATAGAGTAGGAGAAGGCTCTACAGTTGAGTGCACAGAGGCCTAGTAGTCCGTAGCTTAATGCGTGGACCCCTGCAGCTAAGTGCACAGGGTAGAGTCGAGTTTGTAACCAAGGAAGCAATTAATAAATAGAAGTTTGTTATCATTTTGTGTATTTGTTCTCGAGTTAATGAATGATTGATATAATTTTCAAATATACTATTTATTTACTCGTGCGCACTGTATGAATGGTTTATGTTGTTAAGTATAATTTAAAGCACGCAAGTGGGCTAAAATAATCAACTAACATTGGAATGCCAGTAAGATTTGGGTAATAACGCAGAGCGTGATGCTCAGCCCCTGAGTAGGGCTTCATGGAGGTAGTATATCAGGTGGCGAGGACAGAAACCTGCGTGCAGGGTCAAACCACGGACCACTTGAACTCATCAGACATCTCCATGGTGCGGAAACCTAGTTCTAGCACCCTCCCATACTACTTCGGGTGAGACCTCAGTCCACGCTCCATGGACTATTTCTGAAAGGGCTAGTAGTACCGGGATTTATTTGGCTAAATTAACTCTTAACCTGGTTCAGCCCTAATAAGCCAACAAATGGTTCCGTTTTCGGGACCGGGATCTACATAGAGATGTCTAATGTCATATCACTGGAATCTGAATAAGGAAGGAATTAAAGAGTGGTTGGACAGGAAGATTCACGAGTTCGTGGCACAGGAAAAAGGAATCCGCGATTATGAAAGGAAGATTGGTTAGATTGCTACTTATATAAGGAAATCCACAAAATTTTCTTTGCATCCTTCCCCTCTGAGTTGTACGAGTGGATCGCGAAGCTAGTAGATAGTCAAGGAAGGTGTAGGCTCGACAAACCTATTGTGTGGACTCCAGAGTTGGTACACAGACTGCAAGCATCAAAAGATAATATCACGCACACTGTGGATCACTGGCTTGATCGAATTATAGGAGGATTTATCACAGAGTTCATAGTAGATACTTCAGTCAGCTATAGCGAGGCAGAACGATGCTTCCTTAAGGGACCACGAGGTAAGTACGTTAAATCTTGGAACACTTGGATTAAAATGCTACTGTGTGAAAAGTGGGTTATGCGAATAAAGTGATGTTTGGGGCTACGTGAAGTGGGAGGATCTATGGAAACGAAGGTAGCACAGAACTAGAAACTGGCCCTTTGATTTCACCTCTGCGAGAAACCGAGGAAGAGCCTGCGAAGGTGTCACCAAGAAGTGCGATCATTTTGATAATGTAGCAAATTCCACACATACCACTTCCACGTACACCACCACTAGTTTCACCATCTTCACCCTCATCTTCGCCCACACCATCTCTACCACCACCACAATTCAAAATGGCAAGCACAATAAAATTGCTGGTGTTTAAAGGAGTAGGGAATGACGATCCAGACCAGTTTTGGTTCATGGTAAAGGCTGTATGGGAAGCACAGGGAGTCAAGGATGAAAATATAAATAAAGCAACACTGGTCAGTGCTCTACAGGATCCTGCACTAACATGGTACATTAAGCACTCCAATGACAATCTGAACACAGGGATTGCAAACATCCAAGCTGCGCTAAATAAGGAATTTAGCAGGCCAAAATCAGAGACACATTCAATCATCGTATTTAAGGAAATTGCGATGCCTCTAGGGGAGACCCCTTGGGAGTTGGATTAGATACTAAAGTGTATGATTCATGAAGCCAACATGAGCTTAACAGATGGGCAACAGTGTGCATGGTTTGTAGAATTGTTAACGCCGCATCTAAGAAACGCGTTGTCACAATAGAAGCTATCCACTCAAACCGAGGCCTTGCAGATCGTAATGAGATTGTATGAGACCTCGATACATTATCCTAACCAGGGAGTCGAACAAATCCACGTCCAGTTGAAAAACTTGTGTCTTGAGATGCAAAGTTTGAAACAAGACAGAACATCTCGCCCAGAAGCACGCGAGGAGGTATGGTGCGTAAAGTGCAAAGGTTAGGGATATGGCAAGGACCATTGTCCAGTATTCATGAACTACCTGGCGGGAGGATGACCAATGCCATTGAGACCGGAGGCACAAGAAGGACCGAGCGTGACACCTGCATTATGGTGCGCGATCTGTCAGATAGGGGGAAAGCATGTTATAGATAAGTGTCATCTATTACAGAAGTATACGCAGACTTCCCAATAGTTGTTCTATAATTTCTACAGGTCAGTAGGCCACGATGAGAACACCTATAGAAATTATGAATTGATGATGGAACAGACTCCTACCTATAGAGTTCAAACCGAAACACGGGCCCTCGATCGAAGTGCAAGGATGGCACGGACTGGATTTTAGGGCCGCGGATGAGGTTGAGGTGGAAAAGGACTAGGAATAGCTTGCGAACAACTGATATGCTACAATTGCAGAGGACCAGGGCATTATTCCCGTGATTGTACAAATCCGATGAGACCATCATGCTTATATTGCACCCAGTTTGATCATGAGATGGAGGAGTGTCCCACATTGATAGTGAGGTTTCGCAATAAAGGAGCACTCCAACATCTGCCGAATCAGAACCTGCAAATGATGAGGTCTGAGCCACATGAGGAAGACCTGAATGTAAATATCATGCTCCAAAGTGGTATTACGACAAGAGATGAAAAAGGCTAGCAGCCCAAAGAGAGTGCCTAGGTTCGCAAGGCTCCAACAAAGGAACCAGAATTTTGTTTGGAGCATGCGAAGAAGACATTCATGGAAGCTAAGAAGAGCTTCGCGGAGGCCTCCACTTTAGGAAATAAAGACAAATTGGAATCGGAAATGGACCTATCAATGCTCACTACATTTTCGGAGACATGGATGAACTTGTTGCACGATAGTAAATTTATGAAGGGACTACAAGAAGTCAGCACTAGATGTGCTGGGACAGCGCTAGGAGAACCACGTGTAGTCTGGAAGCTCGGGAAGCACACAACGCAAACATGAAGAGAGATGAGATTGACCATGTATATCGGGGAATATGAAATGGATCAAGTGATTTTGGATCTAGGATCTAACGTGAACATCCTACCAAAGTAGACATGGCAGTGCATGGGTAGGCCTATGCTACAATGGTCTCCTATTCAATTGCGAATGGCGAACCAAAAAATATCCTGTCTATGGGAAGATTGCAAGGAATAATGGTAGATATTGAAGGTGCGAGTGTGCTTGCAGATTTTGAAGTGATCGAGATTTTTGATGACAACAATCCCTATCTCGCGCTACTGGGAATATATTGGGCCACTGATATGAATGGAGTGATAAATATAAAGAAGTGCAAGATGATTTTTGAGACAAATTCACTGCACATAGTGGCACGTTTAGACACTGCGGAAGGATCACACTACATAGAGCCGGTGTGCGACTATGATATCGATGATGATCTAGATCGTATCTACAAGATAACCAAGTGAGAGCAGGACTAGGTAAATCCAACAAGAGACAACAAACTCTTGTGGAAGTGCAAAATCTCCTACACCTCAGATTTAGATGAGGAAATAGAGCGATGGCAGAACCGGTTACAAGAGGTAACCACGCTCAACTGTAACATGATGACAAGGTCGCTGCACTGTGTGGAAACAAAGGTAAGAGATCTACCTATGTATGATGGGTTGAGAGAGGTGGATGATTTCTTGAACAAATTTGAAAAACAAGTGCCTAAACAACAATAGTTTGATGCTCTGAATTGGGTATTGCGCGCTATGCCCGCAAGGTGGTGGGGTACGCACCAACAGAATTTTGAGGACTAGTGCGAATGAAGAAGGATGATGTACGTGTGGTTTTGAAAGCCTCAGATGCATATGAAAGTCAGATATGACGAACAAAACAACCCACGATCCCACCTGTATAGATGGGTACAGGCATATGGTGCGCAACTTGCACGAAGGCACACCGTCTGCATAGAAGGAAACACCATCGGTGAGCATGAATGGGCAAGGAATTGGTGCGAATGATGACCAGGAAGTATGGTAAGACCAAGCACGAAGAAGCATATCCATGTAGAAGCTTTTGACAAAGCATGTGAAGCACTGAACGCGGTCCACCATGTGAAGCGAACTAACTGGGACCTATGCATACTAGCTATTCTATGGGCTTATAGGACCATGTGCAAAACCCTGACCATGCGGGCACTTCCGAAGCTAAAGTATGAAGCAGATGCTGTAATCGCTATGGAGCATGCAAAGCCTAGTCCGTGTAGAATAGTAGCCATAGATACGATGGTTCACGAAGCCCAGAAAGAAGGGATCACACAGGCCGTGAGAAACAGAATGCATGGGACTTGAGGAAGAAATCCAACAGGGATACCTTAGACTCCACAAACTTAAAGAGGAAAGGGTATGGTTAAGGAAGAAAAGTGCTTTGATGGATGCGAAAGTCAAGAAGATGGAGGACGAAATAAAGAAATATTTTCTGGGCAAAAAGACTAGAGTGGTAAGGTAGGAGGCGTGCGATCACAATAATAGGGTTAAGGCCTATTTCTGCGAATTGATCAGTTTGATGCGTTGGCTTGGATTGCATATTGATAAGCGTAGTGACCAGGGTAGCACATTGCAAATGGTGAGGTGTGATGCCGACTGTAAGAATAAAAGGTAGGGATTCTCCAAGAACCATGACAGAGGACTGGATGGAACTCTATATGGGTGGTACGGCCACTTGACTAGCCTTAGAACTCCAGGTAGTTGCCACGGAGCATGGGACTATAAACTATTCTACTTGGGAGCTACATGATTTTAGAGATGTGCACAGAAGCAAAGAGTCACAAGGTCCGCGACCGTGCACGAGGCGCTATGCTGCCGCGCGAGTTGGCCAGAAAGTGACTGTTGAAGTCACTATTTACAATGGGATGCTTTGCTTGAGGCCAAATCGAGTGGGCAGCAGGCATTTAAGACATGATTTATTGTCAAGATTTGGGAAAATCTCCTGCCAAGGGAGCATTAATGAACTGGATTTGGGGGTAAAGGTCAAATTCGAATTCAAAAGGCATTATAAAATACAAAGGGTTGTCGAACAAACAACACTTGGTCATTTGCGAATTGAGCGATTAAGCAGCACCCTGAGTGTTGTGAGCCGAGCATTGATTGAGCCCCTGATTTCTCGAGTGATCTATTACAGCACATATAAAATGACAGCAACTAAGGATGATATGGAGATAGCAGAAGTGCATGTCGAGGAGGCCGTGCAAGCCCTAACTGTAGGGGATGTTACAAAAGGTGTTAGGATTGCGGAAGAAATCTTGAAATCACTGTGCATGCCAAGACCCAGGAAGAACAAACAAGAAATGGCTCTCGTATGCGCGTCCCTGCGGAACCCACTGCATAGCAAACTGTCGATGGAGGACAAGAGGAAAGTTGTCACTATAGAAACAAATGAAGAAGAAGAAGTTTTGTAGGAGCTTATCATCGCATAAGAAGAAGACGAAGCCATGGCGGTGGATACTCAGCGTACACACTCTATGACAAAATTACCTGCCTATGTCCTCCCACACAAAGGGAAGGCCAAAGTGCCCAAGGACGTGGACGAAACCAAGAGCTCGCTCCAGACCCCACTCCTCCCAAATGGCATCATGTTTGAAGGAACGCACCTGGGCCATGTACTGAGCATGAAATTTGAATATTGGGACCTCACTGACCATGAGAAGTTCCCTCACCTAGAGATTGGAAACCTCATGAAGCTGAACACCATGGGGGTGGTGACAGCATTAGAGCCGCGAAAGTGGTTGCACAGAGTGGAGAAGGCCGGGCTGCTGAACCTACTTTGGGTGCCGCATTTCCACCGTGCCCCAATAACCATTTTCGTCATCAGACAACTACTCTGCCTAGTGCATGATGGGTGCTTATGGCTGGAGGAGCCCATCCCCATCATGGCCAACTTGATTCATATCGTCTCCCGGCTTCCATACAAAGGAGAAGACCCCGCGGCCATATCGGAAGGAAAGGGCGGTGATTTGGCCACCGCGGAGGCCATGAAGAAGAAGTACAAGTTGGAAAAGAAGAAGAGGGGCTACGCCATCTCCAGCATCAAGTACAAAGCAGTCCACTTAGCAACCCAAATCCTCACAGGAAACGTTATGCGCAAGTGTCACACGAATGAGGTACTTGTGCCGATGGTCGCACTCGCTGAGCAATGCATGGAGGGGATCCAGTTTAATTGGTCTGAATTCCTTTGCACAAATTCTTTAGAGAATTGCCACGAAGCCCAGGAGCAAGGAAAAACTTTCCACTATGCATGGTTGTTGTTGTCCATAGTTCTTTTAGTTGGGGAATTTCTAGAGGGCAGTCAACTCCCCATAATTGATAGAGATTTACCAGAGGCCACGAAGTACGCTTCTCTCTGGGCCATGAAGGATGCTACAAGGATACGCGACAACAAGATCTTCTGGGTGCTCATGGAGATTAACATCCAAATGTTGATTAACCATAAGCCGTGGTTGTCGCCCATGGTTTACAATAGTGTGCACAGTTTTGCAGAATTTAAGGTAGATATGCATAACATATCTATCAGGGCATGCAAGGATCCGTTGAAAAAGTGAAAAAAGCTACCCTTTGTAGCCACTGACGATGCAATTTTCAATGCCTTGGAGGCATGGCCGCCGGAATGGCATGCCCTAGACATTGCAAAACTCGAGAAGTAGGCAGCGCAAAAGAAGAAAGATGATTCCAATCTGCGCATCACCCAGTTGGCCGAAAAACAAAGAAAGGAAACAACAGCAACAAAAGTACGGGTAGCATGGGTTGTAGCACAGAATGCAACTGAGCAAGAAAAGGCTACAGTAGTAGCAACAACACAGGAAGTAGCCACAAAGGTGGGAGAGGGCCAAGCAACACCTTTGAGTAGGCAGACAGCAGAAGAAACAGAAACAGAAGGAGGAGGCACAGACCCACAAACCACATCGACACAGTTGAAGCGCCAACACACAACAGAGTGAGCAATATCACGGAAGAATGTAAAGCCCTTGAAATTTTCCATCGACTCGATCACCCTAATCGAGGGTGATCTGCATGACATCGGCGAGATGGTGCGTGATGTCACAAATGAGTCTCTCCAAGATTTCATGTAGAAGCACAAGATTGTGTTGGGGGCCCTCAGAGCATAGTTGCAAGGCTTATAGGCACGCCCCCCTCAAGTTGGTACCCTCTCAAGCAACCTCGCAATCGGATCTAGGCAACAGAACAGAGGTTGCACACGCAGATGATGAACACAATAGTGTTGTCGGAAGGGGCTCTAGTGACATCAAATGAGGCTGACGTGCTTTCGGTCAGCACAATGAAAGATCTCGGTGTAAATCTAGCCACCCTTCCACACGAGACATTATATCTATTGCAGGATGGGATAATGAAAACGCTGCGCTCTAAGGAGAGCCATGCGTTCCAAGTCCTTAGTGAGTAGAAGATAAATATGGAACAACTCAGCTTGCAGTGCGACGAATTAGTGTCACAAAATCAACAACTAGTGCAGATGATAGACGACGCTTGCCGAAGAATCCCGCAGTTGGCCATCCCAGCAGATATACCAATGGAGGTGTGGATCGACTAGTTAGCAGTTGGAGTCCGCAAGTCTAGGGAGGAAATGACAAAGGTTCAGCTGGAGCTAAATCTTCAAATCACCAAGCTGCAACTAAAGGCACAACCATCCAATCCCCCGGAAATTAGAGAACAGTGCAGTAGCGCTATCACAGTGGGATTGGAGGAAATCGGAGGTGCAGCGCGAGACTACACCAGCATGTTGGAAGAATCACTTGAGGTCCTCACAACTCTATAGGAGGACCCCAACATCCAGTGCTTAGAGACAGAGGTGCGAGAACTCCAACAACAATGTGCCAGTGTCCGAGGAACTACACAAACAGTGGTCCTCACCCAACAGCTTGCGAGGATGGAGTTGGCTAAATCATTGAAGGAGTAGGTGGACACAACACGACATAAGGAGGCAATCCTAAAAGCGTGTGTCCAGCCTTAGATCAATGAGGCCATCACCATCATGGCAGACATCGAAGGTAAGCTCGCACACATACAGGGTATGCACACATTGATGCAGAGAAGCACCCTAGACAGAGAGGTCTCGGAACAGCGTATGCAGCAGATCCAACAAGCAGCAGCTCAATGCACTGCTGACCTTCATGTAGTTCGAGAATAGTTGGAGGGACTCCACGCAAAGATCGTCGTGCCGACAGAGTGATTCGAGGGCAAGTCATGATGGTTGTGTTGGGGGCCTGTTGGGCATGGAATCCCTGCCAAGGCATGTTTTGCGGCTCAAATCCCAAGTTTTGACCCAATCTTGATGTAAAGCTCCGCAAATTGGGGGCAACGAGTGCGAAAGTATGGTAGAGTCATAGGGTTGTCTGCCCTAGTTTTGTAAATTAATGTTGGCTAGATAGACCTACCCATGGTCCGTGGACCATGGGATTATATAAATAGAGCAAGGATCTAAGTAGATAGAAGAAGGGAGAGGGGGAGAGTCTAAGTAACTAACAAAAGTGTTTCTTTGGGTCGTAGAGTAGGAGAAGGCTCTGCAACTGAGTGTGCAGAGGCCTAGTAGTCTGCAGCTGAGTGCGCGGACCCCTACAGTTTAGTGCGCAGGGCGGAGTCAAGTCTGTAACCGAGGAAGGAATTAATAAAGAGAAGTTTTTTATCTTTTTTTGTATCTGTTCTTGAGTTAATGAATGATTGATATAATTTGCAAATATGCTATTTATTTACTGCGCGCACATGTATGAATGGTATATGTTATTAAGTATAATTTAAAGCACGCAAGTGGGCTAAAATAATCAACTAACATTGGAATACCAGTAAGATCTTGCGTAATAACATAGAGCGTGGCGCTCAGCCCCTGAGTAGGGTTGTGCGAAGGCAGTATATCGGGTGGCGAAGGACGGAAAAGTGCACAAAGCAACCTACACACAAAGTTAAACAACAGACCACTTGAACTCATTAGACATCTCCACGGTGCGGAAACTTGGTTCTAGCACCCTCCCATACTACTTCAGGTACGACCTCAGTCCGCACTCCACAGACTATTGTTGAAAGGCCCAGTAGTAATGGGATTTGTTTGGCTAAATTAACTCTGAACCTGGGTCAGGCCCCAATAAGCCAACAACCTTGAGAGCCATTATCATTATCGATGGTTTCTCTTGTTCTTGTTAACAGTCCACATCATTGGCTGGTAATCAAGTGGTTTTCTAGCATGTTCAACTTCAACACATTCATTCACATGTTAGAATTTGTACTTTGATTGGGTCGTGATATAGCCCAAGAACCTGAGTCATGTCTAGTACGACTCAGGCTGGATGGAGTTATATGTTGTTCATGATTGTATACATGTTTCTACTATACGGATGGCTATGAAAATCTTGTGGGACTTGATATTTATGATGATCCTCGTTATCTGGATGGCTGCGCCCATACTATAGATTTTTTCATATAGTCTTTGTAATCTAGATGGTTTCATCCATGTCGTAGATTCATGTCTTGATCTCAGATAGTGTACGCATGTGCATCCTTGATTTGTGGGTCTCCTAACAGTGTATGTTGTTGTCCTTGCAAAAGCTCGTAAAGCATCTTAGCCATCACTTCTCATTCTGCCTTCATGCTTTAGGGGGCATCTGTTACATAGTATTTTTTCACACCTCCTGCATTTCCTCGTGACATACATTGAAGTGCCCGAAACATGACGATTATGTAGTGTACTCATTCATATATGCAGTTCATATCCTCCCTAAGACATTGATTAGAAAATGCCTTGAGCTTCCCCTGAAGGAAAGAGATGTTAAACCCTAATCTAAGGATCATCGCTCTTATTAGGCCAAAAACCGTGATGATCGCATGTTGCACTATACTAGACCTTTGAAGGCATCGCTCTATTTTCTCATATACCCACGATGATCCCAAAAAGGTAATTTTCCCAAAGAGGATGAGAAGCTTTGTGATCTAGAAACATCCAGAGCGGCAAGCTGGAGGTTGTTTGACATAGATGAGGTCAAATTCTCCCAACTTGGCCTCTTGGTATTATCCCTATGAGCTACCTCCTTGAAATGAGGGCCTACCCCTATCTTTGGAGAGGTCCTAACTCCCTTTCCCATCCTATATATTCATCCTCTCCCATTCCAAAATGGTCGATCGGGTTAGAGGTTGGGTTGGTCGATGTCTATTTGCACCCTTATGCTAAGCTTTTGCCTAGAGGCTGCTCATAAGACTTGGAGAAGGAGTACTTGGACTTGGATTAACACTCAAGGAGATCCTTTCAACATCAAGGCTCTGGTTGTAAGCTTCCCTTTATTTCCTAATAATATACAACTGTTGGTTCATCTTCCCAAAATATATATATGTTCATGCATTATTTATCTTGAGATTCCTTGATCAGTTAAGTAGGTTGTTATTGGATTTTCTATTGGTTCTGGTATGGTTTGTTGTCTCTTGATCCTTCCTGCAGGTACATAAATGCTATGAGAAGCAGGAACAAGTCCGTGACATAAGCAGTTTGAGGCCCTCAACAAAGGAAATCAGAATAACATCAGAACGAGGTAGGTCATCTCTTTCATTCTACTTTTCAATTATAACCTAGGAAGATGTTTAGTTTAGTGTCACTTTAGTTGCTAAACCCACTCATTAGGCTATAGGGATCATCTATGTCAAAAGAGAGGATTCACCTTGTCAACAAGTGGAAGGAAAATCCCACCTCTGGTAAGGGGATTACACACAAAGGGAAAAAAATCCCACCTCTATACATAGAAATAACACAATAATGCTCCAAAGCATAGCTAGCCATAAGAAACAAAATACCCATTCATACACCTCATGCATGGGGGGGAGGGAGGGCAGGGCACACCATCCCCCTCTTAATTACATTGAGGTTTGGTGGGGTGGTGGGTGCTCCTAGTGTTGGGTGTGGAGACTGATTATCATAAAAATAAAGAGGTATTGTATCAGCCACATTTAGATCCTAGTCCCTCATGGGGGTGTCGGGGGGATTTCCCCCCTACTACTTCTGATAGGGGGTGGTAGCACTCCTTTTAGCCCCCTACCCTCGAAACAAAAATTTAGAGAAATTTTCCTGGTAAAATATTGTAATTTTACATTCAATCTATGTCATTCATTAGGAAGAATATTTGATGATATAGATTACATTAATTTAGGGTTTTTCCCCTAAAAGGAAACCCTCAGTTTATATGAGGGAAGTATATTTCCATTTTGTATTATTCTGTGTGAAAAAAATAGGGTATATGGTGTGAGTGAAAATATAAAGTTACAATGGATTTGTTGCAAGTTTTATCCCTTCCATCAGTTGAATAATATAAAAGGAAGGACTGGTTGTTTCTTCGTGGACATCACCCGAATTGGGCGAACCATATATCTGTGTCTCTCTTGTTTTATGACTTTTTTGTGTTTATGTTTCCACAATATTTTATGTGTTCCATTGCCCTGTTATTTAATTTCTAACAATTGGTATCATATATGAAGGTCTATTTGGCTGATAAACTCACAGGAAATAAGGGTTCCTAGTTTGAGTGGGAGTGATGGTGGAAGATGGTAGGCTTAGGGTTGATAAATTTAATAGACAAAACTACCAATCATGGAAGATGCAAATGGATGACTATTTGTATCAGAAGTATCTTTACCTTGAGCAAAAAAGCAAAGAAGTCAATGAGTATGACAGATGAATAATGAAATATTATCGACAAAAAAGGCACAAGGAACAATACAATTATGCCTAGCAACATTGGTGGCCTTCAAAATATATGGAAATTTGTTAGCCTCCAATAAGGTATTTCTTATGAAGCACTTGTTTAATATGAAGATGTAAAACGGTGGACATGTTTCTAATCATCTAAATGAATTTAACACAGTTACCAGTCAGTTAAGTTCTTTAAGGGTATATTTTGATGGTGAAGTTAGGACTCTATTATTTCTATGCTCATTGCTAGAAAGTTGGAATGAATTAGACATGACTATCGTAATTCTATCTCTATATATAGTACTTTAAAGTTTGATGATGTTGTTGGTGCTATCCTTAGCAAGGAAATGTGACAGAAAATCTTAGCTGAGACAACAAGTAAGGCTTTGACTACAAAGCAGGGTAAATTTTAAGAAACCCCCCTAAATTTATATTTATAATAAATGGTTGAATTCCCATGATACATAGGAAAAATGGAAGGCAATTTTATCAATAATATAATGTGAATATATAATGTTTTCGGTGAACCTCTCACTAGATTATATTATCTTGTAAAATCATGGGGAATATGTTGTAGTTATTTTTCTTTTTAGTTAAAAAAAAAGTATAAAAGCATAAAAGAAAATAAACATATATGTTTACTAAAAAAAAATATAGACTATAGAGAATGCGACTCTTCGCATTTATGTCTTGGAAAATTTGATTTGTTGCATTGAGACTATGGTGCAAATTGAAAGTTTGGGTTAGTAAAATAAAAATATATTTTAAAGGGAGTGGTCAAACCTTGCGAGTACCAAGAGGAGAAATTTTTTAAAAAACACGCAAATGTCAAAAAGCATCATCGTACCATACATCGGGCATGTTCTTGCAATGACTCCAACATCAGAACTAGCTCGACATTTATATTGCAGGGTGCCCCTGGGTAAGTGGTTTTGAAAATTCAACATTAGGGTGATCGATGCCTTTGATAAACCCCGATGATACAAAGGGATGGAACCACTTACTACCAGGGGTACCCCTGAGGTTTTTAAATAGTTTTTCACCAAATATAGATATTTTTGGTATGTGTTTTCTCCCAAAAAACTAGGAAATCCATGAGCATATTTGTTAGCACTAGAGCAAAGATCTTGTGGCTAAAACTAGAGTGATTTGGTATATGTAAATGTAATATGTATATAAATTTTTATCATATATATATGCAAGCAAGTTTCCACATTGTCACTCCACCTCACACCACCTCACCCACCAAACTTCCACACTACCTTCCATGTTGGTCACCACATTACCCTTCCATACTCTTTTGTCTCCATTACCCTAATTATAATTTTTCTTCCATTTGTCTACAAAAACCTCGATTTCACTCATTTCTTCTATTTTATCTGTCATTTTCACTCCCGTTGTTTCTCTTGATGACAATTGACTCCGTCTTCAAGCCACCTTCGAACTACCAAGTATTTAAAGTCTTAAACTACCTTGTGTTTTTTAAAGTAAATATGAAAATGACTAGAAAAGCCAATTTTATCTAGTTATTCCACCCTTATACCCCTAACAGACATGGAACATGATATTATCCACCCTGTTTGTCCATTAAATTTAATAAAAGTTCTTCAAAACATTCTAGCGAGTTAGGTTGAGTCGACATTTTCTTTAAGAATAGTTAAATTAGGTTTATCCACTGCAGTTATCTCCCAAACTTACTTTTTCCCAGAATTCATTAGTTGGTTAACCTCATATCTCATCTTTATACCTACATAGATGTTATGTAATGAATTCCCTCAGTGAAAAAATTTTGTACGTGTCTTCCTTATTGATTTAGCAGGCCCTAAATTTTCCCCAATCTGATAATTAAAATGCATTTTCTGATGAAACCCTTTTGTCTATCTACAATATCCTATCAACAAAGGATAAAAGTAAATTGTATAACTTAGTTATGCCTCCAAATGCAGTTGTTCTACCAGAGTCTACAAAATTTCTTATAGTTTATTTTTCTAAAAGTGGTAGGTGAGTTTTATTTGTAATTATGGGAAATTTGGGAAGGGATAATACCATAGTGATTTATTGTTAATCCTTAAGGATTTTCTATTTAGTGATGCAATCTCCACTGTCTTGGATATTCCGACTTTTTGGGAACATTCCATTAATCTACAAATTCTCAACTTCAGTATTTCTAGGTGATTTAGGTTTCCTTCCTTGATGGTATACCTCTTCCTATATGTTCATGTTGACCAATTCATGGATTTTGGTTTGAATGTCATGGATATAAATAAGTAGAAGAAGACATTGATAAATTGGATTGATATGATCAGGTGTAAACAAAATAATAAAGGCTTTTATTTGTACATTGCTTCTTTCATGTCAATTATCTATAAAATCATTAATAATATTTCTCCTCCAAGAGTTTTACCAAAGGCTCAATCTCTTTTACAATTGAGGAAAGATTTGAAACTTTGAGATAGGTTCATGTTCCAAGAGTATGCAGAAATCAGATTATCTGGAGCAGAGATATAACCATACATTCTTCCTTCTCTTGTGCCCACACTAATATTTGCATTGGAATTTATTAGACAAAGATTCATTGTAGATCAACTTCACTTTGTCCCAATTATGAAAGAATTTTTGTTTAAATTATCGAGGATTGTTGGCCCCTTAATTATAAATAACAGATAGGTGTCAGAGGAGATTGAGAAAAGGTTGCAAGAAATGAAATTTTAGTAGGGGGTGAAGTGGTGATATGATCCATACCAGGTCATTTAATAGAGGAGGCTAGAAATATGTTGTGCCACTTATATCCATGTACAAAATGTAAAACTTGAGAAATTGGAAAATTGTTCCCTAGTCGAGACACGAGAGAGTATGAAAGTAGAAACCACTCTTCCTATTGAAAGGGGGTTGAAAATAAGTGTTGTTGATGTCATGGATATTGATGGAGAAAGTTCTATGGGAAGTAGAAAGCATGAATGTTAGGAGCTGAGATAAAATTTGAACAATTCATGCAAGACCTTCAAGTGAGGTTGGTTTTCAGTTGCAACTGGGAGGGATGAAGCATGCACCATCATCTACATTTCTGGATGAAGAAGAGAACAATTCCTAGAATGTTTTAAAATATACCTATCAGGAAATTGAGGAGAGGAGCATGAAGATAAATTCTAATGCATGCGTGAATTGGAAGCTCAATCCATTTCCTGTTATCAAACTAGACTTCTTTCAGCTATGGATTTGGAAAGAAACTGATTGATATTTTATTTCACTCACCCTATGGCCCAATCAATTTACTCTAGTGTATATTTTAGAAAAATTAATTTATCTGTGAACACTAAAGACATTCCATTTCCATATAAAATAAACACAAGTAGACACAGGATTTAATATATAATGATGTCACCAAAACATCACTCGTAGCAAGGAAGATAGAGGTTTTATTATGAAAGGTGATAAATCAACTAAAGTTGTCAAGGGTCAATTCCCAAGTGCTTCATACTCAAAATGAAGAGTATAAGAATTTGATAATCAAGTTGGGGGTAAACCTAGAGGATAAAGCAACAATTCAGTACTTGATCCACAGTGCAGGGTCTAAAATCCAGTCATTTAAGGAGAAAACTGTAGCTACGTACAATAGAGCATGCTCAAGCTCCATAAGTGGCCTAGATAGAAAAAGAAAACGAAATCCTAACTCATGAATTACTTGAAAAAATTATGAGATAACTATTCTTAATGAGCTCAATGTAGATCTGTAGCAGAAGATAGATAATCATGTCTACATAATTGTAGTACAGCCTAACTATGGCGACCCTACTAAAAATCCTACTAGTGTTATGACAGAGATAAAGATCTTAGAAGATGAATTGAAGAAACTACAGAAAAATATGGATGATGTAAAAGAGAAATTGAAGCATAAGGAGAGATAGTTGACCATGGAAAGAAAGAATGCAACTGAGCATCACAATAAATACACGTCAACATGTGATAAAATCCAATAACTGAAAGAAACGCTAAAGGGGAATATGTCTCTTATTCAAGCGAGAGAGATCATCTGGAATGATATCATTCAACAAATGAAATTAGTCTAGGATCATATGGTAGTCATAGTTGAAGAAAAGGCAATGCTTAGTTCGTCTGAAGCCATCATCTACAACAATACAACGCAATGATAGTGAAGTGCATAGCTGGCTAAAATAATCATTGATTATATAAATTCCAAGTCTTCTCATGAATTAAGGGCATTAGACATTGTAGATAGAACAATTGTGGTGTCAGATATAAGCAAGATGTTGTAGAAGAACATGTACAGGAAATAGGCAGAAACCCGTTTGTTAGAAGTGAACGAATCTATAGAAACTTTTAATTCTATTTTTGACAAGAGAGTTAGAGCAAGGTTACCTTCATGTTGGGATCAACAAGGAAACCTCCTTTCTTGGGAACAACATGAAATATTTCTGGTGGAAGCAAAAAGTAAGATCGGTGCATCTTATGAAAAAACAGAAATTTTAGAAGTTGCTACAATCCTGAACTACTTGTAGAGGGACTTCCAGCTATCATGGTTAGTAAAAAATCCATTCATTGAGAATCCCACATACACCAAGGTAACCAACTTAAAAATGGCCTTCAACATAATGTTACAATGTCCAACTCTTGACTTAACCCTATGGAAGAAGTGTTAGAGCTTGATTTCACCAATGAATGTTTGAGTTGTGCAACTTGGGGCTTCATCAAGTGACCCTGAAGTTACACAAGAGACCCAAGTTATCGAATGATTATTTTTAAATATTTTCAATTTTTGGAAAATGTCTCATTTTTTTAATTCTAAGAGTTATAAATTTAAAAAAAAAATAGTCTTTTAATTCTTATGAGGATTGAATGGTTAAGAAGTAAGTGTGACAGTTGGTAGTTTTGATAATTGTTTTCAATGTAAAATTTCCTTTAAAAGAAGATCAAGGAACCCATTTTGGGCTTCCGACTTTGGCCTAGAGACAAAAAAACATCTATGCAATGTACAAGATTTTCTTGGAGAAGTAATTAAATTTCATAGATGATTCCAATTTTCTATTGATTATGCCATGTTTCTTGGTCTATGTAAGTCATTTGTGTACTATTCTTCATTTGTGTACTTAGTTTAATTTTTTAATTCCACTTAGTTTAATAAATACATATATAGTATTTACGTTTAATTGTTGTTGTTCCACTTCCAAGGTTTCACACTTACTTTAATTATATTTTTATTTATCATTTAGTATCTAACATGTCATGCAAAACGCGCTTATTTCTTTCAAAATCTTGTGTCAATCAAATGAAATTGAAAACACTTATGATAATGTGGAATTTCCTTCCACTTTGGCAATGCTTCAAGCTATAGGGTTGGTCTAGTTTTATTTTTGGGAAAGTGGAGACAAGACTCTATACAAAAGAATGTGGGTCTCATGTCAATAGGTCTCCTATGATGAATGCGCAGCAACCAACATATAAACCATTTTTCTCTTCTCTTAGCTACCCATGGCTCATCCCTTCCCAAATATCAATAATAATTTTCCAAGAAAATATAAAATAAGCATAGTAGTCTTCTAGATTCTAAAAGATAAGATGCCAAAGTCATGCCACAAAGTGAAAGGAAATAAAAACAACTTTCATCAAACCACCAAATACATAAAGAAAAAATAATAATTATAAAATTAGATGAAGATCTATGAATCAAAGCATGAAATAAGAACTAAAATAATTCAAGGGACTAACATAATCTTTGACCAGAACAAGTCCAAAACTCAAAACTCAATCAAATGCCCCAAACACAAGAAACATATAAACCATTAAAATCTCCCAAGATATCGGAGCGAGACATCAAGTTAGTTTCATGTACTTGAATGAGCCCATTGTTGTAATTTATTAGTGTTGCTAAATTAGATATTTATCATTTAATACTAGCTAGACACTATCTATGTGAAAATAAATAGGTCCCACTTCATTAAATAACTTCATTTCATGTCATAGATAAGAAACAAACAATGTAATGATTAAATATGAAACATTAATCTTAAAATAACACACATCAAAGAAACGTAGCTAGAATGTTACAATGAAAAATACAAAATATAGAACCTATTTTTACCTGAAATTGAAATATAGCAATATTACATGATCAATGGAGCATGTATACCAAAATAAGATTCCCCTCACATATATTAGATTAGATTACGTCTTAGGGTATACCAATTTCCTGTTTCTCATTGTGGTCCTCATTTTCTACATTGTGAACATGATATTCACCAATGAACTATCATTATGAGCCTCCAAAACATTATGATATGCATCAATCTAATTAGAGAAATTTGTTATATTGTTTTCTCTACTTCTACCAAAATTTGATTGCCAAAGTGGTAGTGTTATTTCATATGGAAAATTGCTAATGTCATACTTTGTTACATATGATCTTAAACATGTATCCTCATGTTTATCAATATTGATCCTAAACTTTGAATTCAATAATGATATTGCACTAAACGTTCTCTCGTCCTCCATTGATCCCAAAATCATGGTTTGACACAAATCTGCTAATTTGAAATATTCTAATATGTTTTCTTCTTGGTATGAGATAGCACTTAGAGTAGTCCCTAATATTATTCTAGCACCATTTTCATTATGATTATCTAAAAAAGGATATTTCTTCCACACTATTTCAGCAAAGCATCCACCTTCCTAATACAACTTTGGTTAATCTAAAATACCTTCAATATGTTCTCCATGTATCAAGACTTTCTTGCAAAAGTGGTCTACTAAACATTTTAATCTCTTTTGAAAATCAACTTTTAAAGTTCTTAGACATTGAAAATTGTTCCAATATTGAGGGCATACCACACACATGGCCTCCAACAATTCATCTTGGGGAAATATTTCTCTTATCTCTAATGATATTGATCTTTCAATTTATATCAAATTTTGTCTCACTGAAATCACAATATTATCAAATTGATCTCTTGACATAGTGAAATATTTGGTGATTCATCCTGTATTACTAATATAATTAGAGGGAACCAAATACCCATGCATTGTGATACATAGTATCCCTTTTTCATCAAACCAAAAAAAAAATAGTATTTTCTATATTGACTATCTTAGTCCTACTTGTAAACTCTGGACTAGTAAAAGAGTCTGACATCATATACAAATTATTCAATGCAAGGCATGTTGAATTTCTCACATTTGTGTATTTTGAGATATGCATTGGGTGATTCTGAGACATTTTCATAAGGAAATTCATTTCATGTAGCATAGGAATAATTCCAGCCAACGTAAATAATGTCTCTATATTAGTTAGTTGAAAAATAAGATCTTGATCTTTATCTACATTGTAGCGATTTTCATACATCAAACCTACCAAAGATTTAAATTCACTAAATAGTCCTTGATCTGGTCCATTCAATGAGATCCATCTTGTATTGACATCTTTCAATAGTTCATGTGATCTTGATAATCTTTCATAGGACTACGTCTAGTTAAGATATGGAATATAGTGCTTAATTATATTGTCTTGGATAACAAACTTCTTTCCATCATATTTCCAAATAGAGATATGATGGTTCCTCCACTTGCCTCAAGTTTCCTCTTACTTATTAAATATTTCTTGTATTCTTCTACATATTGGATATGTTGACATTCCTCAGAAGATTTCCATCTAAGAATACATTTATATTCACCATTTACCATTTTATTTTTACACCTTTCTTGAATGCTTCTGTATCGTATCTAGCTTCATCTAAAATTTCACTACCTTGCCATTTTTCCAACTATATGAATTACATCTAACTAGAAAACCTCATCCTAATTTGTAGGATGTTTTACTCCAATAAATGGAAACCTTGAGACCCAATATTCTTGGCATTGTCTCCCTTTGGTCCACTGCCCTTTTTTCCTTTTTCGTCAATGGATTGTGTTGCCTTCCAAGGAAAAATCTTCAACATTTTCATCACCAATTTCTATTGAAACTACATTTGTCTCACCCTGATCAGTTGAGGAACCTATTCTTTCATCCATCATATGGATATCAGATGCATTTTCACAAGAGTTATCATCTCTTTTAATAACAAATTCGTTAAAGGAGCTTGAAGCATGAAGAGAATGTGTATTCTTTCAATGGCGGATACTTTTGGAAGTATGATAATACATCCATTTTCCTTGATGGTTTATTCCCATGTTTAGCATTTTACATATCACTGAGTATTCCACAAGTAAAATTTCAAAATGATCTAGAAATGTGTATCAATAGTTTCCAAGAGTTCAGAATTATTAGATTTGTGGGTAGTACTCAAAGTATACTATATGGATTCTAGTGAAGTTGAGATTGAGAATGACTAATACGACTAGGGTTATAGTCTAAAAAACCATGAAGCCTTCACATTGTAATATCACAAAAGGAAAAAGAGATCGATTGTACCCACGAAGCACAGGTCGATGATAGAGAAATGAGTGCAGAAACAGCGGGAGGCAGAGATCCCCTCCAAGAATGCATCAGCGGTAGAAATAAATAACTATGCAACCACAACGTAGGGCCACAAAGGAGGTGGTGAAAAAGGTCCTATGGTTCTGTGCACCCAATGCCAAGCACAGATGAGGGGTTAGTGCCTACCCAGGGCCACGAAAAAGTTCAGATTCATCATAACTAATAACAATATGGAAGCATACAGGAAATACATGAAATACCATGCCCTAATATGAAAGTTTATTGGGGTTTGGCTGACAGAAAAGGATCTGGTCAAATGGATCCACTATAAATGGAAATCAAAAGGCCATATTGAGTTGAATCTGGGAGCTAAAGGCTTCTTCACAGTAATATTCTTCAATCTGGAAGAAAAGGAATGAGTCTTTGAATAAGGCCCCTACTTCTCCAAAAACACAACAGTCTTTATGAGGCGCTCATAGGAATGGTACAACCCAAATCAGGAAAATCTCCTAGCGACACCTGTTTGGGTTCGATTATTTTCTCTGCTAGTCAACTTTTAGGACCCTGAGATCCTGGAAGGAATTGGAAAATCCATCGGGAACTTCGTCAAGGTTGCAGACTCAACAAAAAATGGAATATACACTTCTTACACTTGACTCTATGTTTACATGAACATAACAAAGTAACTGCTAGAATTGATAGAGCTAGAATACCATGATGAGGTATGGAAACAACCTCTATACTATGAGCACATAACTTTTAGATGGCGCAGGTGCCATGAGTATGAAAATTTGTTTCGTGCATTCCTGTTGAACAAGAAAGAACCACTAGAATACCCCAACACCAGTGGAGAGAATAGAGAAAAGGAAGATGCAGAGGGATTTCAGGAAGTCCAGAGGAAAAAAAGGACTCAGAAAAAATTAGAGAACCCTAATCAGGGAACAAGTGGAAATGGCCTCCGTCATCAAAATCGCTTTGAGATCCTACAGGATGATAAGGAAAGTTTTGATACCCCTGCACCAAAGATGGGCTCATAAACCCAACCAAACCCCTAGTGGCGAGGGAGCAACACCGAATGAAAAGTGGAAGCAGAACCACATGAAATATAAGTATCTCTACAAATGGTGGACCAAGCCAATATGGAAATCGATAGTTAGAAGGAAGACCTTAGCATGAAAGAACAAGTTATGAAATGTCTGTTGAGTGAATGGCAACAAATTGATGAGAGATTTATACCAGAAGGCCAAAAACAACTGTATAAGAATACTTTTCAGCAATATCAAGCCAAATAAGGATGCTAGGGGTGAATCAACTAGATCACTTGGGATCACAAGAAAGCCAAGTGATGGAGCAAGGACCTTAGGGGAAAGGAGGAAAGAAACAAGGCAGAAAGAACTTGTGTGATTCCATTAAAATGGTAGGAGAAATGCTGGTAAATTTGGGAAGGGAGGTGTCGCTGTCAACGATTTTCCACCAACTCAATAAAACTTTGAAATGATAATTATATCCTGGAATGTCTGAGGCCTCAACAACATTGGAAAACAATGGTGCCTAAAGGAGAGACTCAAAAAAGACAAGCTGAGTATTATGATAATCCAATAGACAAAGATTGCAAAAGTTAATCTCAAAGAAATCCTAAAGAGTCATAACCCCTATTATGAGGTAATGTCCCAAGATGCTAGAGGCAGTGATGGTGGCCTGGTTATCCTTGGGAACCTAATGGAGGTAACATTCGAGGACTGGGTTAGTTTACTGAGGATACTACCATGAAAGTTTTGACATGCGGGATCCAGATATTGGGTCCTACTGATGGGGGTTTATGGGCCTCACATTCCAGAAGAAAAATGGGTCTTCTTAGAAAATCTCTCCCGACTAAGGGAGGTATGCCCTAAAGACCTCTAGATAGTTGGCGGGGATTTTAATATGATAACATCGTTGGAAGAAAAGAGAGGAGGGATTTGTCGTATTGAGACAGAGATGGAATAATTTGAGGATATCATAGAAGATATGCACCTAGTGGACCTATAGGCAAACAATGGAATTAACACCTGGAATAATTTCCAGGGAGGAACTTATTAGATTGCCTCATAGTTGGACAGGATTCTAGCCTTGGAGCACGTTATTAGCAGAGAAATTTTCTTCGAGACCTTGATCCTCCCATGCATGGGCTGGGAAAAATTGCCCATCGATTAGAAATAGATTTTAAAACTAGACCGAAGGATTACCCTTTCAGATTCGAAGCCTTCCGGTTATGAGAGCCCAACCTAATGAAGAAAATAGAGGAATGGTGGAGCACCAACGAGGGGAAAGGCAGAAATGCCCTGCATACCTTCAAACTGAAGTTAAATGAGATCAAACAAAAGATCAAGAAATGGAATCGAGAAGTGTTCATTCATATCATGGAAGACCAACACCAGCTAAATAATATAGTCCAGAATTTACAACAACAAATCATCGAACATGGGTGAATGGATAGCCTGGTGATAAAATAAGGGAATTTAATCAATCAGCTGCAGGAGAGGAGAAAGAAGGAAGAGATTCTATGGAAGCAGAAGTCCAGATTCAATTGACTAAGGAAGGTGAATAAAATACCCACTTCCTCCATAAAGCAATGGTCCAACACTAGCAACAGAATCGAATCTATTCCTTGAAGAATGAGGATGGAAAATGGCTAACCCAACACGAGGATATGGATGATCTATTGGTGCATCACTTCAAAACCATCCTAACAGAGCCACTTCAATATTTCTCAAAGGCTACTCAACGGATCATGAGGAACATCCTGCAACTTATCTCAAGAGAACAAAATCTAGGCCTCATGCATGCAATGATGCTAGAAGAGGTCAAGGAGGTGATGAAGGGAATGGCAAAGAACAAGGAACCTGGACCAAATGACTTTACAACATAATTATATTAGGCTACCTGGAACTTTATAGGGCCAGATATACTGGATGTGGTGGAATAATCACGTCGGAACCAAAATGTGTGTCCTAGCTTGAATCATAATTCCATTGTTTTAATCCCAAAATCTGCGAAATTAGAGGACCCTGAAGGCTTTAGACCTATCTCTATTTGCAATTTCATATAAAAAATCATAACCATGGTGATTGTTAAATTCCTGAAGCCTATTCTCCCTCACCTCATCTCCCCCAAGTAGACGGGTTTTGTTGAAGGTCGATAGATTGTTGATGGCTTTGTCACTTCCCAAGAAATAGTGCATTCTCTCAAATCCCAAAAAATCCCAGGCATGATGATTAAGATAGACCTTTCCAAGGCTTATGATCGCCTAAGTTGGGAGTATCTCAGCAATGTCCTCAGGGCTTTCGGGTTTTATCAAATGGACTAATTGGGTCTAGGCCTTGATGTCATCCCATGTGTTCTCCATTCTAATCAATGTCTCCCCATATCAAATGTTTAACCCCTCGCATAGCCTACACCAAGGTGATCCTCTCTCCCTGTTTCTCTTCATTATTGCAGCTAAAGGTTTGGGCTGATACCTTAAAAATGAAGCTAGAAATTCTAAGATCAGAGGCCCCAGGCTATGGGGTAATGACATCCCCATCACTCACCAGTAGTTTGTAGATGATATCATGCTCTTTTGTCACGTGTCACTTTGTGAAGCTCGCCACATCAAAGAAGTACTCCTCGCCTTCATGGAGGCATCAAGGACAATAATCAACAATGACAAATCATGTATTTTATTTTTCAATACTCTTGGAAGCATACAATCGTATCTAGCCCAGGTCCTGGGGTTTGGTATTGGAACTTTCCCTTCTAAGTATATGGGAATTCTCATGATGGTTAACTCCCTAAAGACCTCCTATTGGAAATCCATGCTACAAAAAATTGTGGGCAAACTCAGTAGCTGGGATTTTCGATGGCTAAATTTGGTGAGCTAGATATTCCTTCTTAAAGAAATTTTGCAATATATCCCAATCTATCAGCTTTCGAGGATGGAAACACCAAAAAACGCATGCGTAGATATGGTGGAAATGTTTAAGAAGTTTGTATGGGGAGGAGCCAGGAAAATCAAAAAATGGGCACTGGTATCCTGGCCAAGATTAACAAAGTAAAATGTGGATGGAGGCCTAGGCCTATGAGATTCATATATCCTAAATCAAGTAATGGGGGCTAAACTCTGGTGGCATTGGATGGGAGGTGGGACCGATCTTTGGAAACAAATATGGATGTGCAAATATAATATGCCTGTCAGAACAAAATATATATCAAGATATCGAGAGGCCCCCAAAGGATCGATGATATGGAAGTTGGCAGCCCAAAACGCACCTTATTGAACAACACATATTTTGGGAAATCACGATGGGAAAATGGCTCTAGTTTGGCAAGAATCTTGGAAACAACGGGACAAGCTTCTAAGAAAACAAGACCTAAGAGATGTATTTCCATATACAACTAGGAGGAAGTTTTATATGGTGGAACAATTCTGGAAAGAAGACCAAGCACAGGAAGGCTAGCAAAGATGGAAGGAGAAGACAGACTGACCACAGGCCATGGAATCGAATCAATAAGATTAGTTAAATGAGGAGTTAGCATCAAGGAAAATAATTATCCTAAATGGACTAGATATTCTCAAATGGGGTATACTACCAAAGGGACATTCACTATCAATGAAGCATATAATCTAAGGGTAGGTCAAGAGCTAGAAGACCAAAATAAGATTTGGAAGAAGATATGGGGATGTATATGGTGGCCAAAGGTGGCCTATTTCCTTTTTCTTGTGTGTAGAGGTTGCATTCTCACCTGGGATTAGCTCCAAACAAGAGGCTTCCATGGGTCATTGTTATGCAAGCTATTCAATGAGAATAGTCAGGACCTTGAACATATGCTTAACACATGCCCACTTAGTGAACAAAAATGGAGACATATGGAGGACCTCTTTAAAATAATGGGTCGGGACTGGCAAAGCATTTGATAAACCATCCTCTTATGGAGAAAAAATATTTTGTCTAGCCTAGTCATAAATATGGCTTAGGGACTAGCACTGGGACTAACACTCTCGACCATCTGGAAAGAGATAAATCATCGAATATTAAAGGATTAGCTTATTCCTTAGGAGGTGGTATAGGAAGGGGTCATACAGAATATCAGAGAAACAATTCTAGCAGAGAAGTGGTATCCGAAGCACTAGCAAGTTCCACCCCATAAGGCTAGAATAATGAAGAGATTGAACATAGCTCCAACAATGATAATGCAGTCTTCCTAGAAGGTAATCTTGAGGGGAACAACTTCCGTTAACTATTACACAGACCCACTAGAGGGATTCATGAAGTTAATTTTCCATGGGTCCTCAAAAGGAAATTCGCACCCAACAGACATAGGATGATTGTTTCAAGGCCACAAAGGCAACACCACTCTTATATATGTGGAGCACTGTGGATTTGATAGCAACAACAAAGCAAACTTTGTAGCTATAAGGCAAGGCCTTCAAATAGAAACACAAATTGGATACAAGAATATTGCAGTGGAAGGTGATTCGAGGTTAGTAATCAATGCGGTGAAAAAATTAAATCAAGGAACTAAATGGGAAAAGTTGAGCCACAGCTGGAGAATGGTAAGGCTAATACAGGAGATATGAACCCCCATCGGCAACTTCACATATATAATTACGAATGACATCAAGAGGGATGGTAATAAAGCAACAAATTTTCTTGAAAATTGGGGTTGTAGTTATCAAAATTCACCTCTTGAGCAAGTATGGTCGACGCAACTAGAAAAGGATCGATTTTGGCCCTTGAAGGAGATCCTAGAGAACGGCCAGAGAAAGAACGTTTAAATCATACATACCCCCAATCAGGGTGTGAGCTAGCGGACAAATCCATTAATGTTGTCATACTAATAAGGACAAGAAGGGATGGTGCCACCGCCTCCCACATGCTTGACGCGTAGGGCATGGTGGCCATCGACAGGCTTAAGGCAAGTAGGAGGAGGGAAGGTGGCATTTGCATGTAGTTTAGTTTACTGACCACAAAGAGAGAGAAAATTTTGGAGGGTGTAAGCACAAAGGTCATGACGATGAAAGAGGAGCGGCGACGTTGAGAAGGCGAGGAGATACGATGTATTCAAACGTGGATAATCAGGTATGTTAACTGGCTCAACCTACATTCCATTATACTTTCTTATCTCTGGTCTAGTAGTTGGGGCTTGCATGGAGGCACAATGTTTGTGTGGGTGAGTAACTTCGATGGGGGATAAGCTTGGAGGAGGTGGTTAGTGGGAACAATCCCAGGTCCAGGGGGTTCGCTCAGGTGTCTCTTAAGTTTGACATTTTGTTATCTCGCATGGGGATTATATGGATGGGATGGGAGGGAGTCTCATTGAGTGAACTATTGTTTATGGTATGCTTGGAAAACCAAAGAGTTGAGGGTAAGGAAGTGGTAATTATGGTTGCAGTCAGACCACTCCAAATACTAAAATGTTCTAATGCCAAGCCCCTAAGGAGCGTTAGATGGGGGAATACTGTTGAGAGTTGAGGTCTTCTCAAATACGGGAATTGGCACGTAGGGGATGTTTGTCGGGCTAGCTTAAGCCATTCACTGGGAATGGGGGTGGTGACTAAGCTATGGGCAAGGTGCCTTGTGGGTGCTAGGGTTTAGATGGTAGGTCACGGGGAGGATATGAACCATGCTAAGTAGAGGCTAAGTCAGGGGGAATGAGGGCAGAGGTAGTTAGTGAGGACTAAATGAGATGAGGAGCGTGGTTCCTACGGGCTTGACCTCTGGGTTACAAGTTTGGTGGGTGGCCATGCACCTCGCCTTCAAGATCATGTCGCAGCCCAAGCAAGGAAGGGGTCATGCAGGGGTGTCTTGGGAGTCTCAGGTAGATTGAATTTTATGAGCATAAATCGTGGGTGATGGATTTGTTTCATTATCAGAACCGTGGGATGAAGGCAATTCTTAAATTAACATTTTGGAAATTATGGTTTCTTGCCCCCACAACAGGTCAGCTAGGAGGTAACATTCCTTGGCTAAGAAAAGCACAGAGGTTTGTTTCTTAATAATGTTTGAAGATGGCTAGAAGGTACAGGGTATTGAGGCTATGGGTCTAGTAGCGACTGCCAAGGGCCACGGGAAGAGACCGTGAGGGAGCGAGGCCGAGGCTGAGACGAGCACCGTGAGGAAGCATAGGGGAAGGAAGTCCATCACCACCCTAATCCAAGAAGAAGCAGATGTGTATGCGGGGGGCACCAGAGGGGAAATGAAATGGGTCATAAGTGAATGGGAGGAAAATATAAATCGTCAAGCGAGTGTGGAGGCAACAGAAATGGAGGATTGGAAGATCCTGATTCTAGACCCAGGACACACCAGAGGTCAAGAGAGGCAATACAAATAGTCCATTTATCTATATTGGCTCATGAAATACCTCCTCAGCAAGGTCTTGGAGAAAATATGGATGACTATTGTCTAGGACTTTCCAAATTATAAATAAGACTTTCAAAAATTGCAATTTCAATTGCAGAAGTAGGATGGTCACCTAGATCCTATAGAGAAACATTTCCCATGCCTATTCGTGTTGACTGAGGTGCCAAGATCCAACACAAAAGATCTGGCCCTGGTGGCTTAAACTCCACTAAATAGGAGGAATATAATGCTGACTCAGTCCTTTTCTTATTTTTTTCATGCGGATAGTTTTTAATTTACACTTTGCAGTCATATATATGTATAGACAACTAGAATATGGTTCTGGACATGACAATCAAGTTTATATAGCTTGGATAGATAAACTAAGTATTTTTTCTACTGGACAATTTATAATGTGGTTAGGTGGTCAACAAAACTCGTTTTCTGCTGGGCAAGTTGAGACCACCTAACCAAGATCTATATGTTTGTACTTTGCTTACTTATTTTATAATGAAAAAGAAGGATCTACCAAGCTTAACAAAAAAAAAAAGTATACTATATGGCATAATTAAAAAATTACATATGAATCAAAAAGGAATTCATTGTACCATATAAAAATAAACATCAATTAAAGATCCAATATACATTCTATGCCTCGTTTTCCTTTTATCTTGAAATCACTTAGGGTACAACATATTTTTATTGATTCAAATATTTTAGAGAAGAATATTCACATTTTTCTTTCATCATTATGTGTACCCATCTGTACCCAAGTTGCTTCAATGATATATGATTCATATAAATTTGCTTGTTCATATAAAATAAAATTGTACTTTGCGAAGGAATTGTTGAGTAAACATTGAAAGAACATATTTAAGAAACTAGATTTTGAGGCAAAATGCAATTTCACAAAAAAACTTGTTTAACAATGGTAATAGGAAATTATTAAGACATAAAATATAATAATTCATTTGTATACAATTGAAACAATGTCATCCCTTGAGAAAACATTGAAAGAACATATATTTCAGCTTGCCTCCTCCGTGGAGTCCTTCCATTTACTAACACAAGGCAAAGAAATTGAATATGCTCAGTAGAAACAAAAAATTGTAGTTCGGTGAAGATCCACATCAATGAGATTGAGATATCCCCACATTGAAACACTTGACTCAGGGAAGTCCAAGTGTTCATGTAAATAAGACAAACAATTTGAAAATGGAAATATTGCCACTCAGGTAGAAGGAAATGAACAAATAGAGAAGGGAAACATGGCGAAGCAATAATTGATAGAGAAGGTGAAAGAGTTTGATGCTACTGAATGTAACGAGATTGATGTTAATGGTGAGAAACCATGTTAATAGATTAATGCTACAGATATTAAGGAGATCAATACTATGAGTGAGATGTAGGATGTAAATACAGGGATGTTGGATATGAATGAACCTAGAGGAATAATAAGCAATACAAACTCAGGGATTCATCCAAAATTAGATAACTCAAACCACAAGATTGAAATTTCAAAAAGTATGAACTTTATTATACTCCTATATTAAACAAATCAGGTGTTGGAAAGTTTGGTGGGTCCACCATATGATTGTTGAAGATCAGTGTTGGCCAAATCAATGGTCCATAGCCATCATAGGTTTCCAACTAGTCTGGTCTTTAATGCCTTTTCCAAAACCCACATTCACCAGGAATCATTGCGTCGCTTTTGCAAATTCCGTGCAGGATAGTCTTGGTGATTAACGGTCCTTCACTTTGTAGTTTCCACACTAATACCAAATGTTGGATTGATTCATCCATCTATCTAATATGAATATGGGCATAGAGTTAAATGTCGATCAGGCCCGCTAAATCATTTCCCCATCATGACTGACAGTGACGTCACCTCTGAATCTTGATAGGATCACATCAGTAATAGATATTATTACACCAACAGGATTAGAGGAACACACGACACAACAAAAAACAAATGAACGAAAACAATGCATGGACCTCATGGGAGGCACTCTTCCCTTATCTATGTGTTGGTGAAAAAAACTACTCAACCAAAACAATCCATCCTATCTATTAAAAGAAAATAGGGTGTGCCTTTTTTTTATCTACACAGAAAGGACCAAATCGAGACTAAAGCATCCAAAATTTTCCATCCATCCATACCACCAATTGACAGACCAGACTAGGACTACAACCCAAATCCCAATGCATGATATGAATGCTCAATCGATCACAAAGTTGATACACTCTATCCATTATCCAAGTTTCCTCATGCGAGATGCTCCTCCATTAACTATTTTTTGTTTATTTTGATGGATTATTTTTTTAGTGTAGATATCATACAAATTTATACAAGGGAATGAGACTATAAATGTAACAAAACCCCTTAAATATTGGATGAATTCAACTATAACCGCAAGAGAAATAGTGCCTAAGAAATGCCATTTCTAGAAATTGGGGACTGATTGGAAGTAAATGAATATCCCACCCGCATCGTTGTGCATGTAAATGATTTTTTCAAGGCAAATCGAGGCTTGGAATGAGTTATGAGCAATTCCTAGAAATCCAAGGGGGGTGATTGGAAGAAAATCCCACCCACAAACAATTTTTTCAAGGCGAATCAAGGCTTGGAACGAAAAATTGGAGACCAGAACTATGTTTATCTCTAACTGTTTCCATAATATTGGTGGTTAATTGTTTTTATCTCTAAATATTTCCATAATTTATGGGTGAACGATAGAAAAAGGGTGTAATTTAAAAAATTCGCCCATCGAAAATAGAAAAACCCTTAAATTTCTTCCATGGGTGAAGATCCACCCCTAAAATTTTCTATGTTGCAAAGACTAGGGGAAGAAAACTAGAGAGAGGAAAGCGTCCAAGAAATTGCAGTAAGTCAAGGAAAGGTAGATCCAAAACTAGATCAGGGATAATGAGCTAGAAACACAGGAGGAAAGGACACCTGAAGAAAGATTGTAAATCTTGGAACTGAAAAGAAGGATATGGAAAACAAGATAATAATCAGGAAGTGAATATGATAGATTATGTGTTATAAGATGCTTTTATTTTTTTATTAGAAAATATTATTGATGTCTAGGTTGTATATTCAGGGTCTTCATTCCACACTACACCCCATTAGAAACATTTTCATGATTATGTTCAAGGAGATTTTGGACAGGTTCATGTAGGTGATGATAAACCTTGTAAAACCATTGGGATGGGTAAGGTTCTTATTAAGAAATAGAATGGAAGCAAATGTATATTAATGGAGGTAAGGCATGCTCCAGATCTAAAGAATAATATAATTTCAATAAGGCAGTTGGGAAGTGAATGTTGTGTAACTACATTTACAGACAAAACTTGGAAGGTCACTAAGCGATCCCTGGTAATAGTAAAAGGAGAAAAGATTGGTACGTTATATTTATGCAATGGTATTTATGATTCAGTTATTGATTTAACCTCCAAAATAAAATATATGACATTGTGGCATCATAGGCTTGAGCACATGAGTGAGAAGGGGATGCAAATACTTCACTCAATAAATTTGTTGCTAGCTTTGAAGGTTTGAAGCAGATGCAAATATTTCACTCCCTTTGGTTCTTATCGGGAAGGAACTCCAAGATGAGCTATCCCGTGGGATCTCCTCTCAATATAATTACACCAATGAAAATTATTGTTGCTTGCTCCACTATTATGTGGATTGTCCATGCAATCTCGCCGGTTAGTCACGTCAAAACCTAGCTCTTGTCCGTCCATTTGAACCTTCTAGGATAACCTTCATCGCAATTATATGTTAAAAGGGGTTCGCCAGTGACTAAAAAAAAACGCTATCTGCCACTATGTTGTCTACCCATATCTACCCACTCCTTCACTTAGCTACTCCACTTGAACAAATTGCCAACATTGGCTGGCTGCTAGACTTGGTCACCACCACAATGCCACTCCATATGTATTTCTACAACTTTGAACTTTGGGGGTACCCAAATTTGACCATCAATAACTTTCTATCTAGGATGTCATTTGTGGACTTCAATTTACCATTGGAAAGCTCTTTCCAAGCACCATCCAACTATGCCATGATCAGGTAATCACATTTTAGTTCAAAACTGAAAGTGCCCAGAAATTCTTGAGACTGACGTCAAGTTGAGGTTCTCATTGTTCTGAATCCAACGACGTTTGTATCACCTCAATTTGACACCGTATGCTCAAGTTATCATGTGTTGAACGTTTGGACCAAAAACTAAAATTTTAGCAGGTTTGTTGACTGGGTAGTTGATTGGGTGACTGTACCGTTGAGTCAGAATGGTGACCATGTAGGGTACAAAGAACTAGTTCTTGACACATTTCCTTCTCTGGTTATTTGATTGGAGATTGATTTTGATTGGTTGTTGTGATTTTGTGTGGACCAATGAAATGGTGCCATGTGGCCTAGTCATGGGTTACCACGTGGCATCCGGTTGCATGTTAAAATTTTGGCATGGTAGGAATAAGATCTAGGATGTTTGAACCACGCACCTCATAGAGATCAATGGAGGGCATTACCAATAGGCTACATGGTGGGTCTTTTCATACAAAGGCCGAAAGTGTTATTTTTACGTTAACACATTATATGTTGGGGAAAGAGTCTGGGCTATTTCCCTAGCCTTGCATGCAATGGCACCCAACATGACCGCAGAGCTAATACGAAAGGGCCCGGGGCCTAGCCTCGGCCCATGGTCATCATACAAGGCACGTGACCAGAGTTGGAAAGGTTGGTGCTACAAGAGAGGGGTTTGGGTTAAAGCACTAGCCTCTAGTTCCATTCTATACCACAGAACTAACAGAAAAAGGAAAGGAGCTAGAAGAGAAGGAATTCGATGGAAGTGCTAGACCTAGGCATATGCCACACCATGAAACCACGACATATGGAGTTAAGGCAGTAGGTGATAGGCGCTTTCAGTGGGGGTCAACCTAGGGTCCTTTGGATAAACCATGTGACCGGTGCACAAGAGTTAAGGAGGTCGATGGGAAGGTGGGGGGGTTAGCTCGACCCATGGTCCCATGGCAACCGATAAGACCACATGCCTGATGTTTAAGAGGTAGGTCGGCAGTGGTGAGCCTTAACGCCCATCCTGAAGCCTTATGTGGCCATATGACCTGATTTTACGCCCTTAAGGGGTTATTAGCTAATTTAAGTTTCCTACAAAATACACTGGTGGAGGGAAAATTTGTCACTCTATTACCGAAAAATAGGGTGGATTTGTAGGACAGTTAGATTGTTGGTGTAATTTATGGACATTTAATAGTCAAACTCAGGGGGGAGCTTGGAGAGCGATATATTTTTGGCTTTTCGACCAAATTGAGCTCAAGAGGAATCTACCTAGATGTTTTTGGATTATATAGATCCAATTGTGACCTCTAATTTCTTATTTGAGGATATCTAAGGAGCCTTTTTTCAAGTTGAAGACAAAGGGTATATGTATCAATTAGGTTTTTGAAGTAGTTCTGGAAATTGTTTGCACATGGAGAAGGCCTTGTAGGGGTTTTCTCACCTTCATAAGTCCACTACACTAGTTGTTACTTGCATGGTTCATCTCAGGTTTACTTTTCCCATTATGTCATGTTGAGGGAAGTTTTGTTTATGCTCTTCAATGTGGAATTGAAGTGCTCATATGCTCATGTGAGCTCATTTTAGTTGGAGTATAGGATATTTGTAGGAGATGCCTTGTCTCCTTTATGTGAGAGTTCTTTGCAGGAGAACATTACCTTATAGGGGTGATAGCCACATGTTTTCACAACCAAAATTTTATGTACTCCTTTTTACACTAAATATATGTGGTGGTCTATTTATGTTGGTAGGCTCAGAGATGTAGCTCGGGAGGGGTGAAATTCGTCAACAAATCATTTGTTATTCTCTTCATGATGCCTATATGAGTTATGTGATATTATGTTGCTTATGTTAAGTTTACATGTGAAGATTAACTCATGACTTGAAGAGACCTTAAGAACAAGGTCGTTTTTTGTTAGGACCCATTATTATCTTGCAAAGTGTCGAAACGGTCCTTGTTTATTTTTCTGTTTGATTTTGGAGAAGAGGAAACAGACACTTCCTCCATTTTTAGATCAAATTGGTATAAGAGCTTCATCTGACCAAGTTGCAAGAATGGGAAAAAAGATCCTCCAAGAGATAGAGGAGTATAATTTAGCTCTTCGTATGGAGAACAAGAGGTGGCAAAGAGGACTCATAGCAATCCTAAGAAACATCCATGGAAAATATGATGCAAAAAAGAACCCATAAGCCTAAGTGAGGCAGAGATTGGATAGACTTCTTTGTAAAGTTTCTTTGTAAATTTGTAATTGCTTGTTGTTGTTTACTTGTTTAGGTACTTTTGTAAAGTGAACAATAATTGTCACTATGTGTAACAAGTATGTGTTTTTCGTTGATGTTATGTATTCTATTTCCTATATGTCCACATGTCCAAGGACGTTTGGAATGTACAAGTTTGATGTTCAAGTTTTTCTACACGTTTCTCATGTAATCAACGATGCACGTATTTGAGATGAAACTTGTGTGAATAGAATATTTGTTTTTAAGATTGTACAAGATGGATACGTTGTTGTAGGAAAAACCAATCGTATCATTGAAATTTTGCAACAATGTACTTTTAATGTACAATCACAGCTTGAGGATGCTAAAGCAAGTTTATGTTGCTTTTGAATTCCAAGATGCAGTCAAGTTTGTCTTCAACAGTTTAAATTGAAGATGAAGTTGTTTTTGAGCCTTGCAAATATGAGATTAAAGAGAACGTTCAGATTCCACTCATCATTATTTTATTCATGCATCAATGATAAGAATGTTGGATCAATTCTTAATAAAACAATA
Organism: Pinus tabuliformis; assembly: GCA_031772625.1. NCBI lineage: Eukaryota > Viridiplantae > Streptophyta > Pinopsida > Pinales > Pinaceae > Pinus > Pinus tabuliformis. Next base: position 1,220,633,512 of record CM062819.1, on the reverse strand, counting down.
GGCCTTCATGAAGAAGAAAGGTGAAGTGCCTTGATTGGCGCTTGAAGGGAACCAACCAAAAAGTAATCATTTTGGATTGATGTTTTGGATGATTTTGAGTTTCAACCTCATTTTATTAACTAGTGAGATAAACTTTTGGATTCCAAAAGTTCCTAGTGGGGAGGTGTGATTAGGTGATAAAATTTTAGCTCAAAACTAAAATTTCCCAAAAAGTCTTGAAAAAACCGTCTAGTTGAAGCGCTCATCATTCTAAATCCAAATACATTTGTTTCAACTCAATCCAACACTGTATGCTCAAGTTATTGCATGCTGACTATTTGGCCCAACAACAAAACTTTTAGCAGGTCTATTGACTAGGCAATTGACTTGGTGACCATACTGTTGAGTTAGTAGGATGACCATGTAGGGTACAAGTCAACTAGGTGTTGACACTTGTCCTTCTCTATTTTTTTTAGTCGAGGTCAGTTTTGATTAGTTGTGATGTTTTTCAATGGACAAAGGAAATGGTGGCACCCCGGTGGCATGTTAAAATTTTGGCATTGTAGGACTAAGATATGGGAGGTTTGAACCCCTAACCTCATGGACATCAATGATGGGCTTTACAAATAGGCTACATGGTGGGTCTTATTATACAAAGGTCAAAATTGTTATTTGAATGTTAAGACATTATACGTTGTTGAAAGGGTCGATGCTAAGCCCCTAGCCCTCTATTCAATGACACCAAATGTGACCACGGAGCCAAGACTGGAGGGCCCTAGGCTTAGCCCTGACCCATGGTCATCATACAAGGCACGCGACCTGAGTTGGAAAGGTTGGCACTATGGGTGAGGGGTTGGGTCAGAGCCCTAGCCCCTAGTCCCATGCTATACCATAGAATCGATGGACAGAGGAAAGGACCCTGCGGAGAAGGTATTTGACAGAAGCCCTTGACCTGGGCATATCCCACACCATGAGACCACAATGTACGGAGTTAAGGCACTAGGCAGTAGGCACTTTTGGTGGGGCCCAACCTAGGGTCCTTTGGACCACCCATGTGACTGACATGCAAGAGTTAAGGGGCCCGATGGGATGGATAGGTAGTTAGCTTGGCCCATGGTCCCGTGGCACATGATAAGACTACATGCCCAATTTTTAAGGGCTAGGCTGGTGGGGGCGGGTGTTAAGGCCCAACTCGTAGCCTTATCATGCCATATGACCTCATTTTCACCCTTAACGGTTATTGGCTACTTTAAGTTTCCTACAAAATGCACCAAAGAAGCGTGAAAATGTCACCCTATTAGCGAAAAATATGTGGATTTGTAGGATAACTAGATTGTTGGTCCAATTTGTAGCACAATTAATAGTAAAACTTGAGGGGGGTCTTGGAGAGCAATACCTTTTTGAGTTTTTGATCAAATTGAGATCGGGAAGAGTCTACCTAGAGGTTTTCAGATATCCTGGATCCGATAGTGACCTCTAGTTTATGATTTGAGCACATCTAAAGAGACATTTTGCAGAATGAAGAACAAGGGTGTATAGATCAATCAAGTTTTTAAAGCAGTTCTGGAAGGTGCTTGAGCATGGAGAAGGCCTTCTAGGGGTTTTCTCACCTTCAGAAATCTATTGCAGCAGTTGTTACTTGCAAGCTTCAGCTCAGGTTTACTTTTCCCATTATGTCATGTTGAGGGAAGTTTTGTTTATGCTCTTCAATGTGGAAATGAAGTGCTCAAATGCTCATGTAAGCTCATTTTAGTTGGAGTATAGGATCTTTATAGGAGATGCCTTATATTGATGCTTTATGTGAGAGTTCTTTACAAGAGAACATTACCTTGTAGGGGTAATAGCCACATGTTTTCTCCAGCAAAATTTTATGTACTCCTTTGTACACTGAATATATAGGGTGGTCTAGATATGTGGGCAAGCTCAGAGATGTATCCCAGGAGGGGTGAACTCCATCAAAAAATCTTTTTTTATGCTCTTCATGATGCTTATATGAGTTATGTAATATTATGTTGCTTATGTTAAGTTTACACGTGAAGACTAAATCATGACTTGAAGAGACCTTAAAAAGAAGGATGTTTTGTGTTAAGATCCATTATTATCTTGTAAAGTGTCATAACGGTCCTTGTTTATTTGTTCGTTTGATTTTGGAGAAGAGGAAAAAGACACCTCCTCCATTTTCAGATAAGGTTGGTATCATAGATTCATCTAACCAAATTGAAAGAATGGGAAAAAGGAATCTTGAAGAGCTAGAGGAGTAGAATTTGGCTCTTTGTATGGTGAACAAGAGGTGGCAAAGAGGACTCGCAACAATCCTAAGAAACCTTCAAGGAAAATATGATGTAAGAAGAGAACCCATAAGCCTAGGAGAGGTAGAGATTAGGTAGACTTGTTTGTAAAGTTTCTTTGTAAATTTGTAATTACTCGTTGTTGTTTTGCCTATTTAGGTACTTCTGTAAAGTGAAAAATAATTTTCACTATGTGCAACAAGTATGTATTTTTCATCGATGCTATGTATTGGCTTGTTTATAAGTCCACATGTTCAAGGACTTTTGGAATGTACAAGTTTGTCGTTCAAGTTTTCCATGTACTCACAAATGCAAGTATTTGAGATGAAACTTGTGTGAATAGAATCTTTGTTTTTAAGATTGTACAAGATGACTATGTTGTTGTAGGCAAAGCCTATTATATAATTGAAATTTGGAAGCAATGTACTTTTTCTGTACAAGTTCAGCTTGAGTAAAGTAAAGCAAGTTTATGTTCCTTTTGATTTCCAGGATGGAGTCAAGTTTGTCTTTAACAGTTTAACTTCAAGATGATTTTTTTTTAAGCCGTCCAAAGACGAGATTAAAGAGAAATTCCATATTCCATTCATCATTATTTTGTTCTTTCTTCAGCGATAGGAATGTTGGCTCAATTCTTAACAGGACAGTAGGTCTTCACGAAGAAGATAGGTGAAGTGCCTTAATTGGGGTTTGAAGGGAATCAATTGAAAAATTAGCATTTTAGATTGAGTTTTTGGGTGATTTTGAGTTTCAGACTCATTTTATTAACTAGGGAAGTAAATTTTTGGACTTGGATTCCAAAAGTTCCTAGTGGAGAGGTGTCATCAGGTGATCAAATTTTAGCTCAAAAATGAAAGTTCCTGAAAAGTCTTGAAACTAGCATCAAGTCGAAGTGCTCATAATTTTGAATCCAATGATGTTAATTTCACCTCAACCCGACACCATATGGTCAAGTTATCGCATGATGAGCATTTGGCCCAACAACTAAAATTTTAGCAGGTCTCTTAACTGGGCAGTTGACTGGGTGACCATACCGTTTAGTCAATGGGGTGATCATGCAGGGTACGAGCCAACTAGGTGCTGACACTTTTCCTTCTTTGGTTCATCGATTGGAGGTCAATTTTGATTGGTTGTGGTGTTTCTATGTGGAACAATGAAATGGTGCCACATGGTTGAGTCATGGGCTACCACGTGGTAGCCTGATGGAATGTTAAAATTTTGGCATGGTAGGACTGAGGCTTGAGAGTTTCAAGCCCCTAACCTCATGGACATCAATGCATGGCTTTACCAACTTGCTACATGGTGGGTCTTGTTATACAAACGCCATAATTGTTATTTAAACGTTAACGCATTAGATGTTGGGGAAAGAGTCGGGGCTAAGCCCCTAGCTCTCAGTCCAATGGCACCCAACTTGATTGTAGAGCCAAGGCCAGATGGAACAGGGCTTAGTCCCGGCCCATGGTCATCATACAAGGCACAAGACCAGAGTGGGAAAGGTTGGCACTACAAGTGAGTGGGTTGGGTCAGAGCCCTAGCCCCGAGTCCCATGCTATACCATAGAATGGATGGACATAGGAAAGGAGCTGACATAGAAGGAATTTGGTGGAAACCCTCAGCTTAGGCATATGCAATACCATGAGACCATGACATATGGAGTTAAGGCATTAGGCAGTAGGTGCTTTCGGTGGGGGTCATACCAGGGTCCTTTGGACCACCCATGTGAGTGACGCACAAGAGTTAACGGGCCTGGTGGGAAGGGAGGGAAGTTAGATTGGTGCATGGTCCTATGGCACACGATAAGACCACACGCCTGATGTTCAAGGGCTAGGCCTGCGGGGGTGGGCGTTAAGTTCCAACTCGTGACCTTATTTGGCCATATGACCTGATTTTTCACCCTTAAGGGCTTATTGGATAATTTAATTTTCCTACAAAATGCATCGGCGAAGGGTGAGAATATCACTCTATTAGAAAAAAATGGGGCAAATTTAGAGGAAAGTTACATTTTTGGTCCAATTTGTAGGACATCTAATAATAAAACTCGGGGGGAGCTTGGAGAGCAATATTGTTTTTGCGTTTTTGACCATATTGAGCTCAAGAAGAGTCTACCTAGAGGTTTTTGGATATTCTGGATCCAATGGTGACCTCTTTTTTTTTATTTGAGAACATATAAGGAGTCCTTTTATAGGTTTAGTACCAAGGGTGTATGGATCAACCAGGTTTTTAAAGCAACTCTGGAAGGTGTTTGAGCATGGAGAAGGCCTTGTAGGGGTTTTCTCACCTTTACAAGTCTACTATAATAATTGTTACCTGCAGGGTTCAGCTCAGGTTTACTTTTCTCATTATGTCAAGTTGAGGGAAGTTTTGTTTATGTTGTTCAATGTGGAATTGAAGTGCCCATATGCTCATGTAAGCTCATTTTAGTTGGAGTATAGGATCTTTGTAGGAGATGACTTGTATTGTTGTTTTATGTGAGAGTTATTTGTAGGAGAGAATTACCTTATAGGGGTAATAGCCACATGTTTTCACGACCCAAATTTTATGTACTCCTTTTTACACTAAATAGATGTAGTGGTCTAGCTATGTTGGCAGGTCCAAGATGTAGCCGAGGAGGGGTGAAATCCATCAACAAATCCTTTGTTATGCTCTTCATGATGCCTGTATGAATTATGTGATATTATGCTTCTTATGTTAAGCTTACATATGAAGACTAATTCATGAGTTGAAGAGACCTTAAAAATAAGGATTTTTTGTGTGAAGACCCATTATTGTCTTGCAAAGCATTGGAATGGTCCTTGTTTATTTGTTTGTTTGATTTTGGAGAAGAGGAAAAAGACACCTCCTTCATTTTCAAATTAGATTGGTATGAGAGCTTCATCCGACCAAGTTGCAAGAATGGTAAAAAAGAGTCTCCAAGAGCTAGAGGAGCAGAATTTGGCTCTTTGTATGCAGAACAAGAGGTGTCGAAGAGGGCTCATAACAATCCTAAGCAACCTCCAAGGCAGATGATGCAAAAAGAGAACCCATAAACCTAGGAGAGGCAGAGATTGGGTAGACTTGTTTGTAGATTTGCTTTGTAAATTTGTAATTACTTGTTGTTGTTTACCTGTTTAGGTACTTTTTTAAAGTGAGCAATAATTGTCACTATGTGCAACAAGTATGTGTTTTTCATTGTTGTTATGTATTGGCTTGTTTATAAGTTCACATGTTCAAGGACTTTTGGAATGTACAAGTTTGTTGTTCAAGTTTGTAATGTACTCACTCATGCACGTATTCGATATGAAACTTGTGTGAATTGAATATTTGTTTTTAAGATTGTACAAGATGACTATATTGTTGTAGGGAAAGCCAATTATATCATTTAAATTTTGAAGCAGTGTACTTTTTATGTACAAACTGAGTTTGAGTATAGTAAAGCAAGTTTATGTTTGTTCTAATTTCCAAGATGGAGTCAAGTTTGTTTTCAACAATTTAACTTCAAGATGAAGTTTTTTTTTGAGCCGTGCGAACATGAGATTAAAGAGAATGTTCATATTCCACTCATCATTATTTTGTTCCTACGTCAGCGATAGGAATGTTGGCTTACTTCTTAACAGGACAGTAGGTCTTCACAAAGAAGATAGGTGAAGTGCCTTGATTGGGGTTTGAAGGGAACCAATTGAAAAATAAGCCTTTTAGATTGATTTTTTGAGTGATTTTGAGTTTCAGCCTCATTTTATTTATGAGGGAAGTAAACGTTTGGAGTCCAAAAGTTCCTAGTGGCGAGGTGTGATCAGGTGATCAAATTTTAGCTCAAAGCTGAAGATGCCCAAAAATTCTTGAAACTAGCATTAAGGCAAATTTCTCATCGTTTTGAATCCAACGACATTTGTTTCACCTCAATCCGACATTGTATGCTCAAGTTATCGTGTGCTAACTGTTTGGCCCAACAACTAAAATTTTAGCAGGTCTGTTGATTGGGAAGTTGACTAGGTGATCATACCATTTAGTCAAAAGGGTGACTATGCAGGGTACGAGCCAACCAAGTGCTGACACATTTCTTATTCTAGTTTGTTGATTGCAGGTCAGTTATGATTAGTTGTGATTTTTCTACATGGACCAATGAAATGGTTCTACGTGGCCCAGTCATGGGTTGCCACGTGGCACCCTGGTGGCATGTTAAAGTTTTGACATGGCAGGACTAAGGTTCGGGTGGTTCGAACCCCTGACCTCATGGTCATCAACATAAGGCTTTACCAACAGGCTACATGGTGGATCTTGTTATACAAAGGCTGAAACTGTTATTTAAGGATTAACACATTATACATTGGGGAATAGGTTAGGGCTAAGCCCCTAGCCCTCGTTTCGATGACACCCAACATGAATAGTGAGCCAAGACCGTAAGCCCTAGTGCTTATCGCAGGACCATAGCCATCATACAAGGAATGCGACTGTAGTTAGAAAGGTTGGTGCTACATGTGAGGGGGTTGGGTTAGAGCCCTATCCCCCAATCCCATGTTATACCAACAGAACCGACAAATAAAAGGAAGGAGCTGACAGAGAAGGCATTCAATGGAATCCCTAGACTTGCGCATATGCCACACCATGAGACCACGATGTATGGAGTCAAGGTGCTAAGTGGTAGGCGCTTCAATGGGGGCTAGCCAAGGGTCCTTTGGATCCCATGTGACTAACACACAAGAGTTACGGGGCCTGGTCGGAAGAGCAAGCAATCTTCTAGACCTATGTTCCTGTGGTACCCGATAAGACCGCACACCCAATGTTTAAGGGCTAGGTTGGTGGGAGTGGGTGTTAAGGCCCATATCGCGGCCTTGTGTGGCCATATGACCTGATTTTTCTCTGTTGAGGGGTTATTGATTAATTTAAGTTTCCTACAAAATGAAGTGGTGGATGGTGAAAATGTCACTCCGTTAGCGAAAACCAGGGCATATTTGTAGGACAATTAGACTATTGGTCCAGTTTGTAGGACACTTAACAGTAAAACTTAGGGGGGGGGGCTTGGAGAGCAATATCATTTTTACTTTTTGAACAAATTCAACTCAACAAGAGTCTACCTAGAGGTTTTTGGATATTTTGGATCCAATGACGACCTCTAATTTCTAATTTGAGAACATATAAGGAGTATTTTTTGAGGTTGAATACCAAGGATGTATGGATCAATCAGGTTTTTGAAGTGGTTCTGGAAGGTGTTTGATCATGGAGAAGGCCTTGTAGGGGTTTCCTCACCTTTGAAAGACTACTGCAACAATTGTTACTTGTAGGGTTCATCTAAGGTTTACTTTTCTCATTATGTAATGTTGAGGGAAATTTTGTTTATGCTCTTCAATGTGGAATTGAAGTGCCCATATGCTCATGTAAGCTCATTTCAAATGGAGTATAGGATATTTGTAGGATATGCCTTGTATTGCTACTTTATGTGAGAGTTCTTTCTAGGATAACATTACCTTTTAGAGGTAATAGCAACATGTTTTCACCAAAAAACCTTTATGTACTCCTTTTTACATTGAATATATCGAGTCGTCTAGCTATGTTGGCAGGCCTGGAGATGTAGCCCATGAGGGGTGAACTCCATCAACAAATCCTTTTCTATGCTCTTCATGATGCCTATATGAGTTATGTGATATTATGTTGCTCATGTTAATTTTACATGTTAAGACTAACTCACAAGTTGGAAAGAGCTTAAAAAGAAGGTTGTTTTGTGTCAATACCCATTATTATCTTGCAAAGCATTGGAGCGGTCCTTGTTTATTTGTTTGTTTTATTTTGGAGAAGAGGAAAAAGACACCTCCTCCATTTTAAGATCATGCAACTTCCACGAGCCTTTGAGCTAAACTCCCGAGGAAAAATATCCTTCAAATCCTGAGCCAATAAACTATCATATCTATAAGATTTATAGCTTCTTTGCATATTCTTCTACTATGATGATTCTCTACAAAATATTACAACAACCATGGAACTCCCCTTGTGCTTGACAGTTCATGTTCATCAATATTAGCTCTGTTGCCATCAATTCTAGCCTCGTTGACATCTGTTCTAGCCTATTTGACATCAATGCTAACCCACTTGCTACCACCAACCAACCTAACAAGGCCAATTGTGCAACATGGAATAATGTTTTCCTTGAAGGAAATATGTAGAAGTACCTTAGCCTTGGTCTATCTGTGCTCCCAATCGTGAACTAAATTTGTTTTTTCTATTGGTTCGGTTTCATCTCCTCGTACTATTAACCATAGCATGTAGCTTTCCATTAACGTCCACAACTTAATTTTCCAATTTGTGTAATTTTCTCGATCTAGATTTGTGGATTCATTTAAATATGAATCAACAAGTGTATCTTCCATTTTCTTTAAAATACCAAATACCCCAATTCTAAACAATAAATATCCCTTTGATAGGAATTTTAAAGTGAGCAGCAAGCGATTACACACAACACATATCACACATTGTATATTATTAAGCACATAACAAATTACATATATAGTTGTAAATCACCAACTTTTAGATGATAAGATCTAAAGAGGATGGATCTATGACTCATAATGACTCAGAGATGACTCACACACATAGGAAAATAACTACTTCTAAAATAATGCCTCAAGACTCACAAACACAGCCTGTAAATCACATGACACACATGTGTTATAGGTCAAATACCCTTTAAATCTAAGGGTCCATAAAATATCCAAACCTCCATCTTAATGCAAATAAAATATAAAATAATATGTATAATGTTCCATAATAATGTTAAAAAAATCAAAATTCTCACGCAACTACACTTAAAACAACTGTTTGACCTTTCACGAATTTTTAAAGGGGATTCTTTCTTCACCTTTAAACATTCTTGGTAAGATTTTTTTATTTTTTAATTAAAGAAATCTTGTCGAGAACATATGTTAGGCATACATAGTCCTCCCACGGTAATTTGGACTATAAAGCCTGGAGGGACTAAACCTCCCCACCTAACCATTGGACCACATCCTCAGGACTTAACTTTCTTGGTAGGCTTACGTTGAACTCTTATAGAAAAATTTTGTTGCTCATGTACTTTCATCAAATATGCAGCAAGTCAATCGAAAAACACCGAACGAAGGTCCAAGTAAAAATAATTACACGCGAGACTATATTGAACATCGAAACCCATAAGATAGCTTAAATGATGACCTAAAACACTCAAGAAACTGAAAATGATGGCTCAAAACATAAGAATCACCCAAACAAATGCTAAAAACTTCAATATAGTTTGAAATTAACCCCTCAAATCTCAAAACAGGCCAATATTGTTATAGAAGAAAGAAATCACAAGACACCACTCACTAGTCTACACATCCAAAATAACAAGGAAACTCTTGCTTCCATGCACAACCTATGAATCCACACAAGCTTCAACGTAGAGCATATGTTGATAGATTACTCCATAGTGAAGATTATATAGATATTTCAACTCCATCACTCACATTGGCACATCACTACCAAAATACATGACATTGTCTACTTATAAATCATAATGACTCCTACTCAATGACAACTCACTATTTCTCTATTAGCTCTAAGTGCTCCTTGCGTCTGTGTTTTATGGAGTATGTCTTTCACAATAAAACCTGCAATTCAATTCTGCTATCCGGTTATGTTATGAAGAGGTTGGAAGTACCACTTCTACCTATATTTCCTCCGCTAATACCGTCTTACCCTACTATATTTACAACTAGATCAAATGGTGGCCACTTCATGACCTTGGATTTTTCTCAGTTTCATGCAAAACTCTCGCACTAGATCATCGTCTCTTTCTCACCCTATAATCATGTCCCACCTCTATCAATGACTCTCATTCTCCTGTTTCAATCAACAATGTAAGCTTCATAATGTACAACGAGCCCATTTCTTCAACGTTAGCACTTTGATTGTCATTGAATTTCTTGATAAGTCTCCCATGCCTTTCAATTTGGTCATGCTTGTTAGCGCTTTGATTGCCATTGAATTTCTTGATAAGCCTCCCATGCCTTTCAATTTGGTCATGCTTATGTGTGTAACCGATGCAACCGTATTTATAGTATCGATTTTAGATATATCATAATAACAAAAATTCAATCCATTTATTCCTTTTTTTAGAGGAAAGACCAAATGAATAAGCAAGAGTTGAGATGTACCACGGATAGAGTGAAAATTCCATGGTGTCGCCTACCACGGATGGAATGAAAACTCCCTCGGGCATCGTACTCCTTGAACCTAATGAATACATGCTTACAACATGCATGGAAAGACTTGAACCTAGGTGGGTGGGGTGACATGCTACAATCCCAACCACTTGAGCTAAGAACCATTCACATGAGTTGTTAATACTACATGTTTAAACAACCATAAAACATATACATATGACATATTTTAATTTATTAATTAATTTAATTAAAATTATAAAAAACCTATTTCAACATTTAATTTGTAACTATTTTTTAAAATATTGTAAAATATTCACAAAATAAATTTTTTAACATTTACTTAATAATTAATAATAATTAAATTAAAATTTAAAAACTCTATTGCAAAATTAATATACCTACACTTATATTAAATTCTATAAAACACTTGCTAATATAATAAAAAATATAAATACGTATAATTTATACCGTATCATTACACACCACTTATAAGCTAATCTTTTGAAAAACGAGATAGACTTCCCCAATTGAACCCATATTGTTTCCTTACCAAGATCTCCCGAAGTGGATAAGATCGCACCATGCTTGCTGAACCAGATTTAAATATCTTTTATCTACCGACTCAAAACTTTGTTAATCATATTGCGAAAATGCAAATGTTTTTTACTTTATTTACAAAAGTTTTTCATCATTCAATAAAATCAAATTGTTTTCAATGTTTAGGGTTAAATTGAAATTATTTATTGAGTTTAAAGTTTATTTTACAATTTAGTATGATGTGTTGTCTGTTCATCATTAAAATTGAATTGAAAATAATCTAATATGATGTACTGTTTTTGAATTGAAAATAATCTAATATGATGTATTGTTTTTCATTAAAAATAAACTGAAATTTGCTGTCTTCCAAAATAAAAATTATAAAAAATTAAAAAATAATTAAATAACTGTATACAATTTAAGTAATGTTAAAAAAAAACTTAAATTAACTCTACATGTGAAAAAATTAGATCCCTGGTTCATATTAGATCTATATTTGTTTAACAATTTTATTACTGAAAGCATTTTGCATTTTTCATTACTTTATTTGCTGTTTTAAATTGCGCAGGAGGTTAGGAACAAAGAGCAGTCCTGCTCACTCTACTTTATGGAATAGGATTTGACCTAGGAAGGGTGGCTCTCATCTCTCGGCCGCGTTGATCATTTCTCGACCACAAAATATGTATTTAAAATAACATAATCATGCGCGGTCTTAAAGGTGTCAGCAGCTGACGTCAATTAGATGACGGAAGGTTACGATGTTGAGCCCACCCCGGGAATCAGGTGCGTCGATATGCAAGAAGCCATTTCTTTATTTTGCCTTTTATTCATTCCACAACGCTTAATCATTGAATTATATGCTTCTATTGTACATTTTCTTTAATATCTCGACTCAATCTACGGTGGAAGTGCTGGTTAGTTTACCCTCTTATTTATTTGTTCAACCCAATTTCCCTATAAATAGAAGTGAGACGTGTTACAGCCGCAAGCACATGAGCATGGAAATTTTCAGTTTCCATTTGCCTTTCAAATCGAATCAGTTGTAGCAATACTCTGGTGAGATCTAAATTACGAAAGATCCATGTCCTTTGCCTACATATCGACTGTACTTTGTTAATTGCTTAGATTGATTAATTCATTGCGCTATAGGATTTCCTGCTGTGGAAATGAATTCTAAAATTCCGAAATGGATGCCGCTGGAACCAGCAGTATGCTTCCCAAACCAATCAGAGGAAGCTTCAAAAAAGAAAACTGAAGAAGAAGAGGAGGAAGAAATGGAGAGATGCAAACGCCCCCGCACAACATTGGACAGTGAAGGAGGCGTGGAGGAATTTCTGGCTTTGTTGGACAGAATCGAAGAATCGAAGAAACTCTCGAAAAGACAGAGCGTGAATTTCAGTGGTAGTAGTATTAATGGAGTAGAAGGAGATCAGATGTTGATGGCGATGGCGATGCCCGGTATGCAGCAGGCACAAGGCTCGTCAGATGCTGTTGCCGCGACTGCATATAATAAAAGCAGTACATCGCCCTGGAAACCCTCCTTCCAATGGGAGGACTTCAATAAAACTAATTCCCTTTCTGCACAAACAGATTTATGCGGTCCTGCAGCTACTGAAAAGAATAAAGACGCAGAAGAAAGCGTTCAAAAGGGTAACGTCCTTTTTAAAACGAGAAGTTTTCTGGATAGGGTTGCGCCCGCTGAATGCTCGCAAGGTCACGGCGATGATGTAAACAACAAGAAGGAAGAGGACGTAGATGCCCCTCCAGATCAGTTAGAGCTACAGCTATTTCCCTGTCTCTGATCTGATCTAACTGTCTACTGTGTCTGCCGGCAGACGCTTCCCATCATCCATCACTGCCCTGCTGTGTTACGTTGGCGATATGATATATCATTGAAACAAGTTGTGGAGAATTCCTGCTGGAACTCCGCTCCTTAACTCGTGTTTTAGCAAATTCCTTCTTCTCGTCTGGTTTGGTAGGTACGCACTTGGATTGGGTGCTTCGTTAAACCTTTCTTTTCTTTTGGGTTTCAATAGCAACAATTGTATTCCAAAATCTATTAGAGTAAGTTAGTGGGATTAGTTAGATGGATTAGCTGAAAGCATCCTTTTTAGTGCAGTTTTACTTTCCATATCTATATAACAAATAAAAGAAACACGGTTAAGAGTGATTGTATGCTAAGCTTTATTTATATGTTTTTATGATGGTGGGCTAAGACTTATTTTTTCATTTCTACAATATAAAAATATCAAATAATAATAATTTTATTTGTATATTAATAATTGGACAAAAGTACATATTTTTTAAAAGAGTTTACATTTAAAGAACCTCAGGTTTGTTAAAAGGAAAATTAAAGATGTGACTAAGATAATTTATAAAATTAAGAGGGAAGGATTCCCAATGAAGTGATTATTTCAAATTGGGCTTGTTATGTTTGAAAGCCTTGTAGATGGAACAAAACGCATGTATGCCCACACAACATTACTATGGGATTCTTCCTGTTCCAATGCAATCCTTTACATTAAATTAAATATTGAATTGTGTTCCATGGAGAAGAAAAAATAGCCATGTGGTCCTTAAATAATGGATACATGATTTCTTACTTGATAAATAATGCAACTTTCTCTTTGTTGATAAATAATGCAACGTTCTTAACAAGTGTGGGTATATTTTTGAGGCATGGATATGCAATTTTGGTTTTCCATCCAATCAATCATGACCCCTTTAATAGGAATCATTTATGAATAAGTAGAACATTTCTGTTGAAATTCTAAGGTAAGTGTAGTAGAATAATGTTTTTTGTCTGATAATTACTTTCTAATGATTTTCAAGCAGTGATTTTTATGCCATTTATATTATTGAATAATTATACTCAGAAAATCTCAATAGTAAATGTAGCATAAATATTAAAGATCATAGAAATATAGGCTTGCACAATAGGTACAAATTTTTTTTCACCTGATAAACCCAACCTTGCGAGAAAATCCAACAATCTTTTCTTGAGGAGAAATTTCCTTTTAGCATGTCTTACAAATTAGATATTTGTCTAAAAATTTGTGCCAATATACAAGTCAAAATGCGAGTCAAACCTGGCCAAATAGTAGCAAGTCAACGTTGGTCTATTGGTTTCTTTCAAAACTCCTACACTATAACAAGGTTGGTTAACGTTGATCAAGGTCTCTCTATTGGTCAAGGTTTCTCCGTTTCTTGAAAAACTCCTGCACTAGATCATTTTCCTTTTCTAACCTTGGAATCGTGTCCCACCTCTTTCAATCACTCTCGTTCTCCTATTTAAATCAACAACATAAGCTTCTTTATCCCACACAAGTCCATTTCTTCAACATTACATCTTTGTTTTATGCAATCTTCTTTATAGACCTCCCATGTCTTTCAATTATATAGAATCCACACCAAAAGACCTAATGACATTCAAAGACACCATACTCGACGAAGCATTTGGTATTTCCATGACATGAGAATGCTGGTAGTCGAAAATCATCTTGTCCATCTTCATGGTTTCAATTTCAATTTGGTCAAGCTTGTGAATGTGACACAATGCAACAAAAAGATTTTAAAAGGTTTTTTACCATTTTCATTATTTAGAGCATCATGTCCATATTCATGGTTTCAATTTGAATGTCATGCTTATGAATGTAACACAATGCAACAAGCGCATTTTAAAATATTTTTTCCATTTTGAGTATTAATTTCATATCTATCATGATAATAAAAACTAGTGAAAAATCATTTTATTCAATATGTATGATATTTTCTTTTAAGTTAAAAAAAAATTATAATTCTAAGAAAAATGAAATTTTGGATTAATTAGTTTGAATCTTATTAATGTATGATAAATTTACAATTAAAAATGAATTACGTTGATTATATATGTGTGCATAACTTCATATTAAATACTTAAAAAAAAACTAAATGTGTTTTCAAATCTTAAAGAACACCATTAAAAATAATTTTTGAATATAAAAAATATTTTTTTAAATATTACATATGAACTCAATTATTAAAAAATGTATACATTTCTTCAGATTAAGATTTAAATTAAATGTGATATCCATTCGTTGCTGTAATGTTGGCTCTTTTTTCACACTGAATGATGTTAGTAGGAATGGTGGTAAATCCATAAAGTACATTGAAATGTTACGTTAATAAATAAGTAATTGTATTAATAAATAAATAAAAGGAATTGAAGTACGTGGGAATGAAACACTTGAATATGAGGCTCTTTCCAAAGAAAGAAAAACATGAAAATCTCATTGGTAAATGAGATTACGATAGTTCTTTCATGATATAGATTCTAGATAACATTCTAGATAAGGTTAATGGATAGGAGAAAAAATACATTAAATCTCTTAGCTAGGGAAAGATTCCAAGCTTATATAACTATAAAGGGTCGTAGGAGAGAAAGGCAAGGTTTTAAGGAAAATCCTAGGCAAGTGGATAAAAAGGACCACAAAAGTGGGTCACCACTAAAGGAAATTAATCATGAAAGAAAGGTATTAAATACCTATTAAAGGGATCAATAGAGGTTGTTGATACCCTGGCAAGTTCATCTGAGCTCAGGGGAAAACTAGAGGAACTCAGTTCATGGTTGGGTGGAAAACAAAAGTGTAAAATTCTCAAGTGAATTACTAACAACGATACTGGTTAGACAATTTTCTGAATTATCGTATTTCTTTGTGCGCTATTATTCTAACTACTATGTCATGTTAATCCTCTTGTTAGTGTTACACTATCTGCCATGATTATCTTATTCTTTGTAGAGGGATAGAGAATATGTGGAAAATGAAGCTATGTCCTATTTTCCTATATGTAAGGGGTATAGGTAATTATTGTATGTAGAAGGTTGGTACTAGACATTCGAGTGACATAGTAACTATTTTGGTAGTCAAGGGAGTGGAATATTGGGAACATAGTTTTATTAATTAGCGTTTGTACGCTTTATGTGATTTTAGAGTTGGCATGTTCCTTGAAATTTTAATATTGCATACTTTGTCTAAGCTTTCTTATTATAGATTAAATTCTACAATTATAATGCATGTTTTGTTGGGAGAACATAATATGCAACATTGAAAGCCTGGTATGAATATTTTGAGTTATGATTACTGTAACTATTAACTTAGTGAATTTATAAATAGGTAGGGTGTTAGTAGACCATAATTAAGCATATTAGGTTAATATTGTAGGAATGGAAAGTAGAGTTAAAATTCTAACGTGTTATCAGATATAACAAAAAAATCTATTGCAAATAGGAGCAGGGAGAATAAATATATGGGAGTTGAAATTTTGTTGCAATAGAAACATAGAAACTAGGCAAGAGATATGAACATAATCAAGACCTTAGAAGAAATAAATATAATAATTAAGATAAATATGGGAAGGAAGAGAGATCATAGAGAAAATCTCTTTAAGCGAAGACCACTGTAAGTAAACTATTGGAATTCAAAACAGAATCATGGATTCCTGGGAATGATGATTTAACTATATTAAGAAGTGAATTAATTGTTGGTGTGGAAATAATAATAACATGCCAAGTTAAATCATTACCTTAGCTCAAAGACCGATTGTATGTTTATTGTTATAATTTATAATCAAATATGATTGTAATTCTATTATAGCCAAAAGAGAGACACACAGCCATAGTACATAACACATGTGAGGAAACAAATGTAAATTATGGTAGAGATGTTATTAACCAGTAATATGCACAAACCATGATAAGGAAAAAAATATTTATTTCATCTTGACACAAATACCTATGGTGAATTGAAGAAAATAAAACAATCAATGCTATGGTAAAAATATAATATGAAAATTAAAATGAAACCATGCATAGATCAATTGATAGATGAAGCGAAATGAAAGAATAGAATTCTATGAATACATGTACACTTGTATTACATAAAATTTAGTACAAAAGAAATAACATTTGGAACAATAGACAGTTTAGAATAGCACTATTGGAAAATTTTCATAAATCCACATAAGTCTTTTACAACATGAGCGAATGGAAGCCCAAACCTAGTAATCGGGGATCTGTACCCTCAATCATTAGGGCCTTCTAATTTGAACCAATTAGAAGGATGCATATATAGAATGGAAGCCATGCACAAGAGTGGAAGCCATGCATTGGTAGATGACTCCAGAGTAGGTTTGTTGAATCACCAAAAAGACAAGACGGCGAAGAGCACAACATAACAACCAAGGACCTACCAAATTGAATGAGTAGGGTTAGCACATCAGATCTCAACCCTTGAGTTACGCAAGTCCATCGCCACCATTGAAAAATGAGCTAAGTGATCACATGCACTCATGTGAAAGTCGACAACATGGAAACTGTTGAGTGAACTCTTCAACACCTAAGGCAGAGCGCGACAAGCTACATTAAATGAAAAGCACATAGTTTGCATAACCTCATAATACGAATGGTTAAGGCACGTCAAGAGTTATTATGAGAGGAAAGGTATTAGTAAGAACAATTCCAAACTATGTATGGAGGTACCCAAACAAATGGAAAAGCAACTATTAAATCTCTAAATCAAATACCATGGATTTATTCCTATATAATAATAACTCGATGACAATATTGTAAAAGTAGTATTCTAATGTTACTTCGGGTTAAATCAAACTAAACATAAGGTGAATAGTTGCTTACATTGCAATCACTAAGCCATTACTATACATAATTCGATTCATCTTACTAAGGATATATACTCCTTAACTTTTGAACAAGCAAGATGATTAAGAGTTCAAGATCAAATCTTTGTTTACTATATTTTCAGTACTATAACAAAAGAGACACTGCGAGATGATATAAGTACTATAGTTAAGGAAAATTTAGGTGGTAAATAAAAAAATATATATATCTTTCCATTGTGATTTAGTTATTAGAGATGTGAGAGATGCTATTAGAGCCTTAGGTTCAAGCCTCAGACCTAATGGGCTTTATTGTAAAACTAAGTATGATTGCATATCATTAGTGTTATGCTATCAAGTTGGTATGAGAATATCATAGTGGATAAGGAGGTGGATCTTTTTTTTTTTTTTAATTTGTGTATATTCATAGTAGTAGTTGGACAGATATAGTTATCGCTAAATAATTGTTGTGATTTGAAATAGTATTGCTTGGTGGGGAATATGTTTTTCAGTCGTTCTATGTATTATGTCATTTCTTCCGAAGCAAGGGAAATATTATTGGATCAACCTACATATGTGAGGAAAAATATCCTCTTCGCTAGTAAAGCAACAAGAAAGAGTAGATGAATGATGCACAATTACTATTCAACAATCCATGATTTTATTAGTTCACAAAAGAACTGGAAATAACAAAGTTGAGGGAATGCATATTATGTAGTTGTTATGTATCCACTCTAGTTATGTCTAACCAAGGTAGTTTAGGTGATCACAATCAGTTCTGACCAACTAATCATCGGTTTGTTTGGTAGAATGTCATGTGGGAGTATATATATGAATTAGTAAAGATTTTGTTCTTTTGTTGCAATTTGCATGAAAGGTTCAGTTCCATTTTTTTATGTTTATGATTCAACTCTATAGAAAAGTTTGAATTTCTAGGTACCATTTTCCTAGATCTTAATATCGGTGTACTAGAGTGGAGATTGGTCCATTTATCCACTAGAGAGGCATGTTAGTTTACAGACTTCTATTGTGTCAACTAGGCTTTAGAATTTAAATTTTATTATGAGAACTGCCCTGAAATCAACCGCCTTTTGGAAACGGTCAAAGTTATATTTAGATAAGATCTTGAAATTCCTTAGGAAAAAAGATAAAAAATTGAGTACCAATTATTAAGCCAACCCCACTTATGTTTAAACTAAACTGCTCACAAAGCGATCCTTACTTCTCGAGGAATGAGACACTGAGTACTCTATAATTTAATAGAAAGAATGTCTGGCACTATTGTCTGTGTAGAAAATTAAGATTTGATTGTGATCTCTTTTAAGCCTAACAACCTAGGCTAATGGAATGTTGTTTCTAAGAGCTGTTCATTATTGATGCTATAAAATAATTGGTACGAGTAAGTTATATCACATTAATTGTACTAAACATATTTAGTTTGTACCAATGGATTGTGACAATTGTGGAATAGTTGGCAACATAAACAACCTACTTTTGTGTGTGTGAATAGGAGTTGGGGAAATAATTTTGGCAATCAACAAATTTCACATCATTTTCCACTATAAATAACAAATTGAGTTTCAAATTAACCCAACAGGACAGGGTATCCACATATTGGTAAGAAGAATTTGACATGGATTGGTAGCATATCTATTTTAAATATATTTAGTCAAGGTTTGAGTTTCTTCTATCACAAATGTCTTACAAGAAAGTTGAAACATATAGATTAGATAGTGTAACATAAAAAAATTATGATGTTAAAATTTGCCTACAACTTTTTTCATTGGTGATTTCTAAAAGTAGAAATCCACTCAACTCCTTAAACTAGTAATTGATGCAGACACGAGAGGGAGTGGACACTGTGGATAAGCACTTTGATCTTTCCTTAATAACCTTCGAAAAATTGATTTGAAAAGCAAAGATACTCATTTCTAGTTAGGAAACAAAATAGGTTGGTTATGGGAGAAATTTATGCATCTCAACATGCTCTCTGTAATGAGGTAGTTACAATGATACGAATGGAAGCATGGGATGTGATACTAAAGAAAAACACAAAAATAAAAATAAAAATTATGAGGAACTCTGTAAAGAATATTATATTCATGAGCATATCCAAAAATATATGTAAGGGAACAAGAATCAAATAGAGAATGAAAAGAAAAGTGGGCAAGAAGTTCCTCCAAATTGAGTGCATCAACGTAAATCAAAGATTTATTGACTAATAATTAAGTTCATGCAACCGGTAACAAAACAAACAAACATGACTAGTTGAATAGGTAAATCAATGTTATCTTATTTTTGCTCATAAAAGACAGAGGCACTACCTAAGAAAATAAGTGGATCATGTGATAATGGAAAAAAAAAACCTAAATATAAGTATGGGATTCAAACCTATTAGATAAATAATTATTGTGAGGTTTCTTGAAAATGTATACATGGAATATAATATAAACAATTTATAACCAAGAAATTATTTTACAATAAGAGACCGTAGGGACATGCGGTAGTAGATTCTACAAAACGGGGAAGCCTTGCATCTAACATGTAGTTTGTACAAGATGGGGAAAGATTCAATAAGAATAAACACATATGTGAAAGATCCACTAAATAAGTGGTATATATGTGAGACAATATAGAACATCACTGAAAATTTTGGGTAATACTTAAAGTAATCACAAAAATAAGAAAATAGATCAATCACAGACCATCATGTTGAGAATAGTTGTAATATTGGTATTTCAAGAAAACCAAGAAACTAGAAAAATAGTATGGCACTGGAAGAAAGTGCCAAAATGATGAATAAATCATAAGCCTTACATAGAAATGAATAAGGTACAGTAGACCAAAGCAAGATATTGTTTAGGTGAAATTGAATGGACCATGAAAAAGGTGAATAATTATTGATTAGGCATCAATTTCCAATATAAAAATTTTGTAGGATTAGAGATCAATATTCTGATTTCATCATAAACTTCATAAATTAGATATCTAATGAACTAAAAATGACTATAAATAGATGGATTGTAATTATATCACGAGGAAAATTTGGAATTTTGATAAGAATCATTGAAGCAACTTAACAAATCCTAAAATGAAAATTGCAGAATGATGCAGGCAAAATAGTATAATTCCACTGAGTGAATTAAAAGATAATAGTGGATAGGAGGTAGAAAAAAAAGGGGGAAAAGAATGTTATAGGTTTGGTAAAATTGAACTTTTCACTTAAACCATGAAACTTAAGTGTACCAACATACTCTTTAATTAACTATGTTGGCATTATGAATTCCCAATTTATGATCTCATACTTTTATCAGTTATGAATGAATATGGAAGTAAGTGGCAGCACCATAAGAATAGACTTAATTAGGTTCACCGTGAAATGAAACTGGAAGGATATACCCATAGAAGTGGTTGAGATAGTAAGTTGTATTACACCTACGTAATGGATGATAGATGTAAATTTGATACAATACTATTAAAATAACAATATAAGATAAAAAGATGCAAGTAATCCATTAATTATTATTTTCCTCTCTGTAAGAAATATGAAAGGAAAAGCGTCAATTTCATATTTCAAATGTTTCATTAAATCATGAACATGCCATTTGGTATAATTTTGAACAAATGTATGAAAATGATCTATGAGTAACACTTTCCTCCCACATACACCCAGGTAAACATGCCAACTAAGGTAAACATGAGACGAGAGGCTACCATGATCACATTTGACCTCCTATCCCACCTTAAGGAAGTGGAATTGATGGAACATCACACACAATCATCCAAAATCATCAATGGAACCCTTAGGAGACAAGTCAACCACTCAGATAGCCTATCCCTGGCCCGTACTGTTGTTCTAGAACTCTTAGGTTACAGTCGCTCTCATGGTATGGGCAATTGATTGACCAAAAATCAAAAGTCGCTCTAATAGGCTTGCCTTCCAATGACTAGAGACCAAACTTGCCAGTTCTGTGCCAACGACCCTGGCATTTAAGCCACTTTTTGAAGCCCAAAGCCTAATTCACTACCAAGAATGGAGTGATGGATTGAAATCAATAAAAGTACAAGGAAACAATGATGCAAAAGAAATAAGTTAAACAACACCATAACCAAACCCCTACTAGCCATGACACACATTTCGCGAAACGTATCATCAACATGTAACCTACAGGTGTAAACAACAAAATTAAGTGTAGGGATCTCATACTTATCTTAGAATCACTATGAACTATTGTTCCCTTATGTAATTTGTTGCATTATCATCTATTAGGTCATAGAAACATTATCCATTCATGTACAAGTAAATACATGTTGAGACCAATACATAGTTGTTGTCATAAAATATACATATAACTAGCGTAATAGGAACATAAATACCATAAACATATCAACCATCAAAATCCACATGTAAATCAATACATTTATGCAAAAAAGTCAAGGGAATGAATTTCTCATTAATGAATGCAATGCACCAACTAGGGATGGGACTACCACTTTCCACCTAACCATGGATTCGCTGAGCCAAGACTCTCTTCAGCCAATCAATCCCATTCCTTATTCGGAACATGAATGTGGGACTTGTAGAACACACCCAAAAAACCAATAAACATGGATGCCACCAGATTTCTGTGCCTAAACCGTGAGGAATTTGAGTGCCTCCTAGTCTCTTAGGCTTTACGTGCATCTAGAGTCCGATTGAGGGATCATTAGTCTCTACACCAAGACATTCTATCAAGGTTTTATCGTGCATCCCATCCTGAGACCACTAGGCCCAACAGAGATAAAATCCACCTCTTGGCTTTACCGTATATCCCTCCATTCACCAGAATGTATTCCTGGGCCTACGAAGGCACACAATATGGCTTTACCACAACCCATAGTCTGTTTCAGGGAATATGGCTTTACCACAACCCACAGTCTGTTTCAGGGATTACTAGGTGAGTGGTTGTGTGATCCTCATTCTGATTCAGGAACATCTCAGACCATGTGTTTGTCAATTTGTAGATCCATTCCATTCAGCTTCGAATCTAATCGGACCATGCCACATAAACCGAATGAGAGAACCCATCTCATCAAGACTATTAAGAAATAGCAAGCAGGGAAAATTTTAAGAATCCCCCCTAAATTTATAAATATAATAAATGGGTGAATCTCCATGGTATATAGGAAAAATGGAAGGCAATTTTATCAATAATATAATATGTATATATAATTTTTTGGCGAATCTCTCACCAGGCATGGCGAATATTTTACTCAATTATAAAACATTGTAAGATCTTGGCGAGTCTTTCACTAAATAATAAAACTTTGTAATGTCCTAGTGAATCTTAGCATAGGCTACATGCTGGTTTAATTCCCCCATTTAAATAGGCTACATTCGAGGTGAATACCATGGGTCAATACCATGTGGCATTTTGGTGAATACCATGGGTCAATACCATGTGCCATTTTTGTTTTTATTAATTCTAATATTAGGGTTAATAATGGTTTTTTGCATGGTATTAATAACAATCTAGTCCATGGTATTTGTCCCATAGTATTTTGGCCATAGGTTTCACCTAAATATAACCCATTTTTTGAGTGTTCGTAAATATAAGGTGACTTATGTAGTAAATATAAAAAAATGTTTTATTTGTTTACCATACCTCTCGTTTATTTATATTTTTATTAATTTACCATACCTCTTTTACAAATATGGTATTTGGCCCATAAGATTCACTTAAATAAAACCTCTTTCTTGAGCCTTCATAAATAGAACGAGGGTTATGGACTAAATATAAAAAAAGGTTTTATTTATTTACGATACGTCTAGTTTATTTATATTTTTATTTATTTACCATACCTTTTGAGTAAGTATAAAAAGACGTTTTATTTATTTACCATACCTTCACTTTACTTATATTTTTATTTGTTTACACCCTTACATGTATATAAGGTGACTTATGGAGTAAATATAATAAACGTTTTATTTATTTACCATACCTCCACTTATATTTTTATTTGTTTACACCCTTACATGTATATAAGGTGACTTATGGAGTAAATATAAAAAATGTTTTATTTGTTTACCATACCTCTCATTTATTTATATTTTTATTAATTTTCCATACCTCTTTTATAAATATGGTATTTGGCCCACAGGATTCACTTAAATAAAACCTGTTCTTGAAAATGGGCGAATGGATTCACTTAAATAAAACCTATTCTTGAAAATGGGCGAATGGAAGGTTGTAAGTCCTAATTTCAAGGGCTAAATTTACCTTTTTTACCCTCTCCCTCAAAATAAGGTGGGCTATTTGAGGTGATTTGTAAAAATGTACTATGATACAAAATATTCGCCCACTAAAAATTTAAAACGCCTTAATTTCGCCAAAAGGCGAACATTCGCCCCTAAAATTATCCTTGATAGCAAGGTTAGGCTAAAAATAGTGTCACACCTAGAAAAACCCATGCCATGGTAGAAAATAAACACATGCAATCCCATGCATGCCAAATCTAGCAAGGAAAATACACATGCACGTTGATACCTGCAATGGAGCCTGTTGTAGCTCCTACGTTGATCCTACCTTTCCCTACTTGATCTTTGCTTTCTCTTGCATTCTTTTCCTTTCTTGCTCCAATGCCAAATTTCTCTAAGAAATTCTAAGTGTCTAAGATTGAGAGAGAGAGAGAGAGAGAATAATGAGAGAGCTGCAAAACTCAACTGACAAAGGTTACATTGACCAAGATTTCCAACTGATTCCCAGAAGCCTTTTTAACAATGAGGCCTCTATTTTATTCATTTTCCATTATTTTCCTCCATTTTCCTTCTCACATGCAACCTGTGACCTTTCTCCTTCATTTTCTCCTATTTTCCATTATTTTCATAAATAAATGTGCCAAAAATTCCATTTTTCCTTTCCAAAACCTTAGCCCTTGCCTTTCCCAATTTCCTTAGCCATAAAAAAACAAATGAACACCCACTAGGATGTCCTGCCCAACATTAAGCTTAAAATACATGTCCCATCAACCGTGGTCTTATATATTTTACATGGAATTTTAACTAGGGTTGTTACAGAAGTCTCCCCCTTGAGGGAACAACATATTTGGTGTTCAACGACACCTATAACCAATAAAATTGTTGAAAAAAAACATATTTCCTATGGAGATTTATAACGTAGCTTGTTGCAGTATTGACAATGAATGACCAGCTCAAATGAACAGCATAATGACAACATGACCAAATAAGAACCATACCAAATACTAGAACTTTATTACACACCCCATTACAGTATTTACAATAACCACATATACACATATGCATATTTTCTAAGCTAGAAAATAAAAGCATATGATGCCTGTATCAATCAACAAAGGAATCTAGAGGATCACACCTCCACCCTCAAAGTAATACTAGGATTCACCTCCTTCCTAGGAAGTCCAGAATCCACTGCAAAGTAAAATCTGCATTCAATGTCCAACGCTATAATGCTGCACCACTTTTCCTGTCAATGAACAGTTATCGACACATTGTTCCATGGTGCAGTCCCAATGTGCATTTGATTACATCTGGCAATGCTAATGACCAAAAAAATCCATCCCTGACCTTCCCTTCTCTGCTACATAGTCCCTCGGGCAATCCGGTGAATGCCTTCTGTGCAATCACTCACCTTCCATGCTCCGCTGGTAACCCCATCCCGGGCATTCCATCCATTCACAAGGCTTCCTCTCATCAGAAGATATAAAAACCAAGGCATATCATTGCCTAAAAACCATCATATCAGTCATAGCATGCTAATGGAAATCAATGGACACTATTGGGTACCTAATCCAGATCTTGGGGGAGGCCCCCAAGATCTAAAAGATTGAAATGGATTTTGGGGGAGAAGCCCCCAAGATCTAAAAAATTTAAATGTGAGAAGAAAAAGAGGAGAATGCCCAATAAACAAAACCACAAATAATTTTTTTATTTAAAACGAAGAATGATTGTCAAGGCGACATTATAGCAGACCCACTGTCCTTTTAGAAAATGTGACTTGTTAATTATAGTACTTTTCAGTTACAATACCACGCGTCAATTCCATGGGTGGATGTCACAATACCATGGGAAAATACCATGGGTGAATGAATACCATGGGTGGATGTCACTTACAATACCATGGGTGGATAAATACGCTAGGTGGATGCCACTTACAATACCACGGGTAAATTCCAAGGGTGGATGAGTAACATGGGTGGATGAATACCATGGGTTGATGCCATTTTCTATTTGGATCATACCTCCCTCAAGAAGAAATGGTCCCCATTCCATGAAGTTTCCTCCTGTGAAACCTTTGTTAAATATGAGGAGCCACTGAAGAGAAGGGTTTTATGTGGTTAACCCCATAACCATGATGAATGAAGATTTGAGGATAGAGATACCATATAATGCTTGTGACCAACTATGATACTGATAGTGTGTGGCCTAGCAAATGGACTTAGATGAAGTGTGGGTTTATGGATGACCCATAAACATGATGAATGGAAATCCGAGGATAGATATACCCTATAATGCCTGTGACTGACTATGATACTAACAGTGTGCAGCCTAGGGAATGTACTTCGATGAAGTGTGGGTTTGTGTATGACCTGTAACCATGAAAAATGAATATCCGAGGATAGATATACCATGTAATGCTTGTGACCAACTGTGATACCAACAATGTGTGACCTAGCAAATGGACTTTGATGACAAGGATTTTCTGCGGTTAACCCATAACCGTGATGTTGGTTGTTGATAAAGTAGCAGGTGCCTACATAGTCTGGGGTGGGAGGGCACATCTCCAAAGAACCCAAGAGGAATGTTGCTATGCTGAAACTAATGAATGTGAAGGAAGTGCCTACTAAAGCGGGGTGGGAGGGCACATCTCCAAAGGGAACCCACTCTCAATGCTGCTCCAGAATTAAAATGGACATAACTCGGTCAATATAACTCTGAATATTTATTATAACCTATTTTTGGAAATATAAGGGCCATTTTGCATCTTCCCATGTGTTGGAAATCCTTATCTGGACACTCTAGAATCTCAGATTCATGCTGCAACTTTTCCACCGCAACAAAAGTTCTCAAAAAATAACTGATTTTAAATGAGCAATATCTCCCACCTATGAACTCCGATTCAACCCCTTTTTTTGAAATTGAGTTTTTTCTCCAGAGGAGATCAAATATATAATCAATTTTATGAATTATGCATCGAAATTGTAAAAACAAAGGTAGGAGAGCCATCATCCATGAATTATTGTCAGAAACATTTCTGCAACATAACTGATTTTCAATCAGCGATATCTTCCTCATCTAGACTTTGATTCAACCGATTGTTTTTTTGAATTTGGGTATTTTTTCAGAAGGAGTATAGATATGTTATTTATTTTTTTTAAATTTTCACCAAAAATTTCAGATCTGGTCTACAAATTGACCGCCCAAAAACATTTCTGCAAAAAAAAAAAAAAAAAAAATTCTTTCTGTTTGGCCCAAGAAAATGCTCTATGGAGGATGTAACACATACCTAAAGTTTATTGAATATTTCTGCAAAATTTGAAACTAAAATATGCATCAAACCCTCATTCCCATGGAATCATAACTTGCTCTGATACCACTGATCCAGATCTTGTGGGGAGGCCCCCAAGATCTAAAAGATTGAAATGGATTTTGGGGGAGAAGCCCCCCAGATTTGAAAAATTTAAATTTCAGAAGAAAAAGAGGAGAATGCCCAATAAACAAAACCACAAAGTTTTTTTTTTTATTTAAAACGAAGAATAATTGTAAAATCTACATTATGGTGGACCCACTGTCCTTTTACAAAATGTTACTTTTTACTTATAGTATTTTTTAGTTACAATACCACTGGTCAATTCCATGGGTGAATGAATACCATCGGTGGATGTCACAATACAATGGGAAAATACTATGGGTGAATGAATACCATGGGTGGGTGTCACTTACAATACCATGGGTAAATTCCATGGGTGGATGAATACCATGGGTTCATGCCATTTTCTATTCGGATTAGTATCAGTTTCCCACAATGGCCCTTCTCCTCAAGGCCTTTAATAACATACTATTACATGTTCCAATTTGTTTCATTGTTGTTGCTAATTCTTTTAGTCGATTTCAAACACTCAACCGAGCATGTTCATGAATTCCTATTCCAATCAAATAATTTCCATTTGATTAAAATAAATTGAAATAACTTCAAATCATACCTCATTGGTACCTCATCAATAAGGTATATTTGCAGTCTTGTTTGCTTCATGTCACAACAAGTCAAACTAGCATATTTGATGAAATCAACATGTATAAAGATATCACATCAAGTCAGCTCAAAATATAACCATCAAATTCATAAATAACATGTAACCATCATAGACTAGAATCATAAATCACATGCATAATAAAATTGAAATACAATATTGATACTTGTCCTTCATCGATCCTTACTTCTGCCTTTTTTCTTTCTGTCCACACACCAGATCGATTACAACACCCGACAACACTCGATGTCTTCTCGTCAACCATGTGCGCACACACATAGTGTACATCTGACACATACAACCACACATGGCATACCACACCATACAATACATGCATCTACACTTGACATACAACACATACACCTACACCCAATGTACAACACAACATAATACATACGTCTGCACCCATGTACAACACAACACGTATACGTACACAACGTACAACACAAGACATGCATCCACACACAACGTGTGACACCAAAAAATGCATACACATACATCCAATATACAACACAACTTATACATCCATACCCAATGTACAACGCCACACGATACATGTACCCACATAGAGTACAACACAACAAGTACGCATGGCATGACACCACAACTACACAATAGACATACATAGTACCGCATGCCTGCAAAGAAACATGTGTGACATTCACTCAATCCCACATGTACACCAATACCATAGTACAACACGTAAACAATACCACCTATACAAAGCACCACCTACACAATGTGTGTATTGCATCACATGTACACGTCAACACCTACACAATGTGTACACAATGCCACATGTACACGACACCACCTGTATAATATGCACACAATACCACATGTACATATTTCCACATACATGAAATGAACGCGACACCACATGTACACAGAGCCACGTGCACGACATGTACACAACACCACCTGCACACAACACCACTTGTACAACATGTACTCGACACCACATGCACACAACACGACTTGTACAATCATGAACACAACATCATATCGACATAGCATCACATGTACAACATGCATGCAACACCACATGTACATAGCATCATATGTACACAACATCGCATATCCAACATGCGTAGAGCACCATATGCACACAACACTATTTGTAACACCTTTACATAATCATTGCATAGCAACATGTAAACACTCTATATATATACAACACTTCATGCACACAACATCACAAATGAAATATGTACAACATATACAACATATGCACAACAATAGTACCTCACATCCAAAAGAACATTGTCTCTACCAAGAAACCTTTCTTCTAGTGTCTTATGCCTGCTTGTCCCAACATGGCGCAATCATACTGGTTCATTTCGCTGATATATCCCTTAGTGTTACCTATCATAACATAAACATAGGCATAATAGAAGCATACAATATCAATTAATATCCACTTGATACTGACCTCATATATTTGTCATGACTACTTTTCCCAACTACTTTCTTCATAAGACAAGGAAGCTCGCCATTCCATTGACCTGTATAAGAAATCATTCCTACATAAGAACGATTCCTTACAATCCCTGTAAAAAAGTGACATAGATACATAAATACATGCATACATATAAACAAAAAGATAAAATAGTAATGATCTCATCAGTGAGCAACATACATACATACATATGTACCTATAAACATTAGCCTAAAATACTCATGGTCCTGTAAAAAAAAACATACATACATACATACATACATTGTATACGTCTATAAACATCGGCATAATCATGATCACAACATAATTACCAGATAACATAAGGACTAGGTTGAGAGAACTTCCTTATTTGTGCACAACTTGCACCTCATCGAGAAGAATAGTTCCCAACATAGCCAAGGCATTCGACACCTCAGATCCATTTAATTTACCTTTTTTGGTTACCTTTCTCATGTTTTCTCTCTCATCACCCATTTACACTAGTGGGCCCAAGCAGTCCAACTAGCTGTCATAGGCTTACCTTCAATTGCACTTACTCATGCACCGAGCCTCATCACTATCTTACATTACCTGTTGGCTACCCCACATCTCTCCCTGAGATCCATTAACTTTCTCCTTTCCCAACCAATCCCAAGATTCAAAACATAGAAGGAAAGCGAGAAAACAAACAAGGAGGATCATGAAAACCAATAACAACAATACGGCACCAAAACCAAAGTGGCAAGACCTTGCACCAGACATTAAAAAAACCACAAATCATGCTCAAAAAATCATAGATGACCAAAAGCACAAGGCTAGCAACAAACACCATGACTCAATCCCATGGTTCCCAATGAAAGCTCAACATGAGCCTTCTTCAATATTTCATGGAAACCTCTCTTGCCAAGAAACTCCCTATATCATGTTGTCACTAACACATAAATGCTAGTGCAGAAATAAACATAATAATACACCAGTTATGTCATCTTGTTGTTCCAAGCACGTTGCTTTCAATTGAACACATCCATGCCACCTCCCAAGGGACTCCAATCCTTTAACAGATCTACTTATAACGAGAGAGTAGCTAATATACATGTAAAGTACATGTTCATGAATATAACATGTATCAATGTAAAGTCAAATAAAATCAAGGTGAGGAAGACTCCTTGTATGCAAAGCGCTCATTTGTTTGGAATTATGGTTTACAACCATAGCCAAAGAAGTTCTTTCCCAATTCCTTTATTTTACATTCTTACCTTGCTCCAATCGCGGTTCACTATGCACTGTCACATCACCCAACTGTTAGTTATATAAACACATCAACTATTACCTTTTCACACTAATACCAAGGATGTTTCCTACGACTTCTCACACACGTCAACCACACGTTCCAAATATCAAGACTGTCATATATATCAATTTGAAATCAACCTAACAATCATGTCAAAATCCATTGTCAACTCATAGTCCTTCGACACAAGGCTACAACTATCACCTAGTATACTCAAGTCCATATAAACTGTGTTAACACATATGTATTACTACAATCATCTTTGAATAAGATCATTTATTCATGCAATCCTATACACTCATACTCATATCATGTAATTAATCACACATTCAAGAATGATATGAATGCATCATGTGAGATAAATAAACTAGACGACATAATAGGCACCAAACACTCAAACACGAAATAGACGACATAATCAACAAGGAAGCACCTAGTATACTACATGAGAAAACTCATAACTTAGTGTATTTCAGGGGAGGCTATCTAGTTTGCACAATCAATCTAGGTTAGCATGATACAACTTCACAATATATCGACTCAAACATAAATCATGATATCCATAACATTAACTAACTAACACTTTCACATCTTAAGCTCATAAGCATTTGTTGTTCATGCATAACAACCACATATGTACAATCAGTCCAGATTAGTACGACACCATATCACCAATACATCGGATCATACCTGAATATCACAACCATAACCATTTACATAAGTCAAACCAGGTTAGCACAATACATATAACATGAAGATCTTCAATGCAGTGAACATAACCATCACGCATATAACCAATCCAAATTACAACATCAAGATCTAAATGAAATAACCCTAGTCATCAATTTAATAACATATAACAAAAACAATCTCTATATCATGCTCATCAACAACATATGCATAATCATCAAGTTATCTAACATAAAACAACAATATCAATGCATAGAACCATAGGTTATCATAATCTATGACCATCTCACACATGCACATATAACTACACTAATCAACTAACATCTATCATGAATGTAACCATAACATCAAAAGACATGTACATAAACCTAATGTATATAAACCTAATGCATATAACAATCCTTAACCTACATACCTGCATGCCCTACATATGAACCTATATGATGACATGCTCTTACTTCGAGGTCTAATGCTGCAACTTCACTTTGATGATATGCATCTCCTGCTCTACCTCACTCAATACATTAGCTTCATGAGATACCAATAGCACCATGATGGCCTAAATTGCATACCATGACTTCAAAAGGAATGTTTGACTTTCTATTCATGCATAAATATAACCAAGACCATACATGCATCACAACTAAATCTAGACATATAATACATGAACACCAAACCATATACACATCATTCTAGCTAGAGTCCAGTCATCGATGCATGACCATATCAACTACCTAAACTAGGTCCTCATGTATGAAAAAAAATATTACTCCATTGTAGACATTCCCACATGCAACCATCAACATGCATAAAAAATTCCGAATCAACTACACATATGCATGAACGCATGTAATCAAGCATAAGAGATCAATTCTCGTTACCAACCTACAAGAATGATACTTGTATTCAAAATATTCCAGAATGTAACCTACCATACAAGGATGTAAGTAGGTGATCTAAAAGCAACATGTAAGTGAGATATAACCATATACAACTAGCCATATACTCATGAAAAATGCATTCCTCAAAATCAATATCTAACTTTCCATGGCAACATTACTACAACCATAATCAATCATCAAACAAATGCAACAAGAACATGAAATGCAAGTGTAAGAGACACATATGAAACTAACATGCATGAACAACACACTCCGCCAATCCAGCTCGAGCGTTGAACCATGCTTTAATATCACTCTATAACACCCTCCTCCCACATATACCCGAGTGACCATGCCAATCAGGGTAAACATGAGACGAGAGGATATTATGATTAGATTCCACCTCCTATGTGACCTTAAGGAAGTGGAATCGATGGAACATCACACACAGTAATCAAAACTTATCAAAAGAACCCCCAGGAGACAAGTCAACCGCTCAGGAAACCTATCCCTAGGTCCCACTATTGTTCTTGATGTCTTAGGCCACAATCTCTCTCATGCTATGGGCAAGGGAGTGACTGGAAACATGAAGTCACTCTCATATGCTTTCCTCTAAGTGACTAGAGACCAAATTTTCTAGTCCTGTGCGAGTGAATGTGGGATTTGAGCTACCTTTTTAGGCCCAGATCACTGGTCACCGCCTTGAATGGAGTGATAGGTTGAAATTAGTAAAATTATAGGGAAATAATGATGCAAAAGTAATAAGCTGAACAAGACAATAACCAGACCCCTACTAGCCTTGACAGGCATTTCGTCAAACATATCATCAACATGTAACTTACAAGTGTAAACAACAGAATTAAGCATAGGGATCTCATACTTACCTAAGAATCACTATGAACCATTGTTCCCTCATGTCATTTGCTACATTATCATCTATTAGTTCATAGACACATTATCCATCCATGTACAAGTAAAACCATGTTGAGAGACATACATAGGTGCTGTCATAAAATATCCATATAACCATCATAATAGGAATAGAAATACCATAAAAATATCAGCCATCAAAATCCACATATACATCAATACATTTACACATGAAAATCAAGGGAATTAATTTCTCATTAATGAATGCAATGAACCAATGAGAGATCAGACTACCACATTTCACTCGACCATAGTTTGGCTGAGGTAATTCTCTCTTCATCCAATCACCCCCATGCCATATTACAAGCATGATGCGGGACTCATAGAACACACCAAAAACACCAATCAACATGGATGCCACTAGATTTCTACACCTACACCATGACGAATTTGAGTGCCTCCTAGTGTCTCAAGATTTATCGTGTATCCACAGTCTGATCTAAGGCTCACTAAGCCCTACATAGAGACATACTCTCAAGGTTTTACCGTGCATCCCATCCTAAGACCACTAGGCCCAACAGAGAAAAAATCCACCACTTGGCTTTACCGTATATCTTTCCATTCACTGGAAAGGATTCCTAGGCCAACCGAGGCACACAATATCACTTTACTGCAACCCAGAGCATGGTTCAGGGGTTACTAGGCGAGTGACTTTGTGATCGTCATTTCGGTTCAGGGACCACTAAGACCATGTGTTTTTCAATTCGAAGATCCAGTCCACTCAACTTCGAATCTAATCCGACCATCCCACATATGCTGAATGAGAGAACCCATCTCATCAAGGCTATGAGGAAATGACAAGGCTACGCTGAAAATACTATCACAGCTGGCAAAACCCATGTCATGGTAGAAAAGAAACACATGCAATCCCATGCATGCCAAATCTAGCAAGGAAAATACACATGCAAGTTGATAACTTCAATGAAGCCTATTGTAGTTGCTTGTTGTTTCCTTTCCCTGCTTGATCTTTGATTTCTCTTGCTTTCGTTGCCTTTCTTGCTCCAATGCCAAAGTGCTCCAAGAAACTCAATGTGTCCAAGAGTGAGTGAGAGAGAGAGAGAATAATGAGGGAGTTCCAAAACTCAACTGACAAAGGTTACACTAACCAAGATTTCCAACTGATTCTCATAAGCATTTTTATCAATGAGGCCTCTATTTTATTCATTTTCCATTATTTTCCTCCATTTTCCTCCTTACATGAAACATTTGACCTTTGACCTTCCTTTTCTCCTATTTTCCATTATTTTCATAAATAAATGTGCCAAAAATGCCATTTTTCCTTTCCAAAGCCTTCGTCATTTCCTTTGGCAATTTCCTTAGACATAAACAACCAAATGAACATCCACTAGGATGTCCCATGTAACATTCAACTTGAAATTCATGTCCCATCAACCGTGGTCTTCTATGCTTTACATGGAATTTTCACGAGGAATGTTACACTATGTTATTATTGTGATTTTATATTGAGGATACTAACTTTGTGTAGATGCATGTGGATAGTTGTTAGGATGCAGATGAAATGAATGAAGCGCTTGTGTAGTATGTATAAAAAAAATACTAGAAAAGGAGTGTGAAATAAAGGTAAGAATATGTGTGATTCAAAGTTGGGTCATTGTATAAAAAAATTTGAAGTGGGAACACTTGGTACTGAAGTGATGGTTGTAGGAATGAAAGAGAGGAGGCATGTCCTTTGTATTTTTAGAAAAGATGGAATTTTTCTTATAGTATGGAGGATTCAAAATAATATTAAAACTACCCAGGATCGACAGGAAATAAATGCAAACAAAAAGAGAACACACAAGGAATTAAAAAATTGGGAATCATATTTATTTGAGGGTAAAATCAAGGACAAGTACTTTAAGAACAAGAACCTGTCCAAGGTTAGCACCACAAGGTTTTTGGTTGTTCGCAATTCTAGAGAGAATAAACCCGTATCTTATCAGTTAACATTATCCAGTCATGTTAAAGTTCATTATGTTTTTTTATTATATCACTACTTAAGAAATATGTACATGATAGATCTCACATAGTTGATTGGAAAATGTTACAGGTTAAACCCGAAGGAGATTGTATGGCATAACCTCTCTATATCCTAGACCAGAAAGAGATCCAAAATTAACCCGTTGTTTGGGTTGAAGTGCAATTGAAGCATTTTAATTCCGAACAGGCTACATATGAGTGGGAAGATGAGATGGAGAAGAATTACGCGATATTGTTCCCAAGGGAAGTAATCAGGGAATAAACACATAGGGTGGTGTAAATTAAAAAGGGGGGGAGAATGTAATATCCCTTCATTGTTGTAATGTTGTCTCTTAGTTCAGACTAAATGATTTTAGTAGGAATGGCAGTAAAGCCATGAAGTACATTGAAATGTTATGTAAATAAATAAAAAATTGTATTAATAAATAAATAAAAGGAATTGAAGTACTTGGGAATGAAGCACTTGAATATGAGATGAATGTTAAAGAATGAAAAACAAGAAAATCTCATAGGTAAATGAGTTTAGGATAATTCTTTCATGATACATATTCTTGATAAGATTCTAGATAAGGTTATTGGATAGGAGAAAACATCCATTAAATCACTTACCTAGGGAAAGTTTCTAAGCTTATATAAGCATAAAGCGTCGCAGGAGAGAAAGGTCGGCTTTTAAGGAAAAGCCTATGAAAGTGGATAAAAAGGACCACAAAAGGAGGACACTTCTAAAGGAAATTAATCATGAAAGAAATGTATTAAATACCTATTGAATGAACCAATATAGGTTGTTGCTACCCTGCCAAGTTCATCTCATCTTGGGGGCAAACTGGAGGAACTCACTTCATGGTTGGGCAGAAAACGTAAGTGTAAAATTATCAAGTGAATTCCTAACAACAATACTGGTAAGACAATTGGTTGTATTATCCTATCTCTCTTTGCCCTATTATTCTATCTGCTATGCCATTTTAATCCTGTGTTCATTGTTAAACTATTTTCCATGATTATCTTCTTTTCCTGTATGTAAGGTGTATAGGTAATGATTGTAACTAGAAGGTTGGGACTAGATGTTTGGGTGATATAGTAACTGGTTTGGTAGTCAAGCAAGTGGGATCTTGGGAACATAGTTTTATTAACTAGCATTTTCACGCTCTATGTGATTTTAGAGTTGCAATGTTCCTTGAAATTTCAATATTACATAATTTCTCTCAAAATTTCTTATTACATATTAAATTCTACAATTATAATGGATGTTTTGTTGGGAGAACAAAGTAGACAACCTTGAAAGCCTAGTATGAATATTTTAAGTTATGATTACTGCAACTATTAACTTAGTGAATCTGGAAATAGATAGGGTGTTAGTAGACCATAATTAATCATATTAGGTTAATATTGTAGGAATGGAAAGTAGATTTAAAACAATAACATGTTATCATATATACCACAAAACTGTGAATAGGAGTAGGGAGAATAAATATATATTAGTTAATTTTTTTTTTTGAGTAGAAAAGATAAAAACCAAATAAGAGAAATGAGCATAATTAGGAACTTACAAGCAGTAAACATAATAGTTAAGATAAATATGGGAAGGAAGAGTGATCAGAGAGAAAATCTCTTTAAGAAAATACAACTGTAAGTAAACTATTGGAGTTTAAAAAATAATCATGGATTTCAGGGAATGATGATTTAACTATATTATGAGGCGAATTAATTTTTGAGGTAGAAATAGTAATAACATGCCAATTTAAATCATTATCTTATCTCAAAGACCGATTGTATGTTTACTGTTATAACTTACCAAAAAATATGATTGTAATTTTAGTATAACCAAAAGAGAGATATTGTACATAGTCATAGAACTTATCCCATCTGAGCAAACAAATGTAAATTCCAGTAGAGATGATATTAACGAATAATATGCAAAACAATCATAAGGAAACAATTATTTAGTTCATATTGACACAAATACAGATGGTGAATTGAAGAAAATAACACAATGAATGCTATGGTAAAAATATAATATGAAAAATAAAGTGAAACCATTCATAGATCAATTGATAGTTGAAGCAAAATGAAATAAGATAATTCTATGAATACACGTACACTTGTATTACCTAAGATTCAGTACAAAAGAAATAACATTTTAAATGATAAACAATATAGAATAACATTGTTGGAAAATTTTCATAAATCCACATAATTCTTTTACAGCATGAGCTAACCTAGTAATGAGGGTCTATGTCCTCAATCTTTAGGGCCTTCTGAGCTTAACTAGTTAACAGCATGAGCGAATTGAAGGCCATAACCTAGTAACTGAGGGTCTATGTCCTCAATCTTTAGGGCCCTCTGAGCTTAATTAGTTAGAATATATATATATATATATATATATATATATATATATATATAACAAGAGAAGCACTGACAAGGAGTTACAAAGTAGAAGAGAAGAATTCGAGGACAAGAATTCTCTCAACTTTAGGAGCTAACACTTTAGGAAAAGAAAAGAAAATCATAAGGCTTGTATTATGGAGGAAACCGTTAAATGATAGCCCACCAACAGAACTCGGTACAAAATCCAAACCCCAATAGGGTAAATGTCACCGACCTAGACCAAACATCTGTGAGGGGAAACATGAGTGTTAATTGCAAGGATTCGCTATCATCGGGATGTGATCGTAAGAAGATCACAGCTAAGTAAATACCTGCCAAACAAAAATGGAATGGTATGAATTAATATATAACAAATTTTGAGGGTGGTATTCATGAAGTAAAAACCAATTAATTTTGAAAAAAAGAAGCTAAACCTTACATGTTTGGTCCTTGGGAACAAATTTGTGGTTGTCTATGCCTTCTGAACTGCATTATGAAGAAAGAGCACTATGTTTAAACGCTGACAACAGAACAAGTGCTGATAATAAGACAAAAACATTATAATTGCAAGAATTTGGACAAAGAGGGACGAACAAGAAAAATTGCAAAATTGAACCCTAATTAAATTACCAATGAGGGATAATGCCGGATCATTATTGTAAAGGGTATATGAAGCAGGTTGTCGGCCTTCTATCAAAGTTCCTGTATAATTAGTAAACCCATTACAGATTTAAAAACCTCAAATTGAGGAACGACAGTCCTGTCGATACAAAACAAGAACATAGCATGAAAATAGTTAACCAAATCACAAGTAAATACCTATAATAAGTGAAAACTGAACTGGGAAAGAACGTAGTTTTAAAGCCATCGAACAGGAAGCTAGAGAGCCATCAACCAGAGAAAGGAAGTAACCTAGAAAAAAAAAATAACGGAGTGCTAAAATAATCTAACATTTCTCGGTGGTGTGCCATATAAGCATAACACCATGATTAAATGAGTAAAGGCATGCAATGTGACCTGAAGGGTTGAAAGCCAGTGGGAGTGAGGTTCATCTACCTCCATAAAATTTGTAAGCTGTCTGGAAGACATGTGCCTACAAATGACTCCAGAAAAAGGTTGCTCAGGAACGACTTAAACAAGGCGGTGAAAGCGCAACATAATAACCAAGGCACCTCCCGAATTGAATGAGTAGAGTTAGGACATCAGATCACAACCCTTAAGTTACCCAAGTCCATTGTCGCCGTTGAAAAATGAGGCAAGTGATCACATGCACTCACGTGAGTTGCCAACGTGGGAATTGCTCATTGAACTCTTCAACACCCAAGGCAGAGAGCGCCAAGATAAATTAAAGGAAAAGCTTGGAGCTCACATAAGCTCATAACCCTGATGGTTAAGGCAAGTCTAGAGTTATTATGAGAGGTAAGGTATTAGTAATAACATCACCACACTATGTATAGAGGTACGCAAACACATGGAAAAGTGAAACTATTAAATACCTAAATCAAATAACATGGCTTTATTTCTATACAATAATAACTACAAGACAATATTGTAAAAGGAGTATTCTAATGTTAGTTTGGGTTAAATTGAAGTAAACATAAGGTGAAAAGGTAATAGTTGGTTAAATTGAAATCACTAAGCCATTACCGTACATAATTTGATTTAGCTTACTAAGGAGATATACTATGTAACTTTTGAACAAGTAAGATGACTAAGGGTTGAAGATCAAATATGTGTTTACTGTATTATCAATACTATAACGAAAGAGACACTACGAGATATTATAAGTGATATACGTGAGGCAAATTTAGGTGGTAAAATATAAAGAAAAAAAAAGTGTTGCCATTTTGCTTGATTTATTACGGACATGGCATTAAATGGCTATAAAAATCTATAGACATAAAAAAACGTTTTTCATAATATGTTTCCCCATTGCTAAAAGAATGTAAAATAAATTATAGTTTTATTTTAAATTTTTATTAGTATTACTACTACTACTCATAACACATATATAAACAATATTCTTATTCATGGAGATTTATCACCTCAAGTTTACCATGTATATTTTTAATGTGTAAATAAGTTTTGTGACAATGCCATAGCTAGAAAGATAAGCTATTAATACCACACTCTAAAAACCATAACTCATTTTCCTATAACACTATTTTTAATTAATTAATTTTTCTAAAAGGATAGGGTGTTAGTAAAGTATAATTAATAATATTAGGTTAATATTTTAGAAATGGAAAGTGGAGTTAAAACAATAAGGCATTATCAGATATAACACAAAACTCTACTGCAAATAGGAGTAGGGAGAATAAATATATAGGAGTTGAACTTTTCTTACAGTAGAAAACATACAAACCAGATAAGAGATCTGAGCATAATCAGGAACTTACATGAAATGGTTATAATAGTTAAGATAAATATGGGATGGAAGAGTGACCAGAGAGAAATATCTTTAAGCAGTAACAACTGTAAGTAAACTATTGGAATTCAAAACAACAGATATGATTCTAATCCTGGTATAACCAAAAGAGAGATATTGTACACAACCGCAAAACTTATCCCATGTGAGAAAACAAATGTAAATTCGAGTATACATTTTATTAAACAGTAATATGCAAAAGCATGATGCAGAGACAATTATTTAGTTCATATTGACACAAATACCTATGGCAAATTGAAGAAAATAAAACAACGAATGCTACGGTTAAAACACAATATGAAAACTAAAGTGAAACCATTCATAGATCAATTGACAGTTGAAGTGAAATGAAAGAAGAGGATTCTATGAATACACATACACTTGTATTGACTAAAATTTAGTACTAAAGAAATAAAATTTGAAACGATAGACCATTTAGAATAACACTCTTGACAAATTTTCATAAATACACATAAGCCTTTTACATCTCGAGCGAATCGAACCCAATAAACTGGTAACCGGGGGTCTGCGCCCTCCATGATTAAGGCCATCCGAGCTTAAATAGTTAGAATATATATATATATATATATATATATATATATATATATATATATATATATATAATGCTCATGTGTTACCATTTGAGGGTTCCCTCCATAATACAAGCCTTATTTTTTTCTTTCTTTTTCTTGAAAGTGGGAGCTCCTAAAGTTGAGATAATTCATGTCCTGGAATTCTCATATATATATAGAGAGGGGAAAGTATGGCAAGGGGTTACAAAGTAGAAGAGGAGAATTTGAAGACATGAATTATCTCGACTTTAGGAGCTCCCACTTTCAGGAAAAAAAGAAAAACATAAGGCTTGTATTATGGAGGAAACACTCAAATGATAACCCACAAGTAGAACTGGGTACAAAATCCAAATCCCAACAGGTTAAATGTAACCAACCTGGAACAAACATCCGCGAGGGGAAGTGTGAGTGTCAATTGCAAGGATTCACTCTCACCGAGATGTAATTGTAGGAAGATCACTGCTAAGTAAATACATTACAGAAAAAAGGGAATGGTATGAATGAATATATAACAAATTTCGAGGGAAATATTCATGAAGTAAAAACCAAATAATTTTGAAAAAAAATAAACCTTACTTGTTCGGTCCTAGGGAAGGAATCTGTGGCTGTCTCTGCCTTTCGAAGTTCATTATGAAGAAGGAGCACTATGTTTAAATTCTAACAATAGAAGAAGTGTTTATAAGAAGGAAAAAATATTATAATTGCAAGAATTTGGAGAGAGAGAGAGACGGACAAGCCAAATTTTGAAAATTGAACCCTAATTAAATTACGAGTGAGGGATAAAGCTGAATCATTATTGTAAAGGTTTTATGAAGGAGGTTGTCGGACTCCTATCAAAATTCTTGTATTATCAGTAGACCTATTAAAGAGTTAAAACTATCAGATTGGGGCACGACATTCCTTGGAAAAAAACAGCAACATAGCACAGAAATAGTTGACCAAATCACAAGTAAATACTTGTAATAAGTGGAAATCGAACTAGGAAAGGGAGCACCATTACGAGACGTAGTTCCAAAGCCTTCGAATAGGAATCTAGAGAGCCATCAACTAGATAAAGGAAGTTACCCATAGTAGAGAAAACAAATAGAGTGCTAAAAGAATCTAACATTTCTTGACAATGTGCCATATAAGCAGAGCACCATGATTAAACGAGTAAAGACATACAATATGATGTGAAGGGTTGTGTTGAAATTATAATTCCAATAGCCGCGTCGTTTAATTTAGAAAACCGCCTATTTTTCCCTTGCGATGCAATCAGATTGCAGATCGCAAATCGCATTCATGCTCACTGCCTCCGTTTGCTCCCTTGAATTTCCCCGACGCAATGTTGCGATGCGATATTATCGCATATTGCAAATTGCGTCTGCACCCTGTTGCCTCCTCTACGTCCTATGTTTTTCTGTGATTGCGATCTTGCGATGCGATCACAGATCACACATCGCAACTTTCGCCCATTAAGCGTTAAGCCCTCCGCTTTTGTATTCGTCGATTGCGTTAATGTGATACGATATCATCGCACATCACACATCGCAACTTCTCACGTCGCCTCATCCCCCAATAACGTTGTCTTTTGCGATGCGATCCCGCCCTTCATTTGTAGATCCGACGGCTGAGATTTGTTCTGGCTTGTGTTCGCCACCACCATGCCTTATTTATGCTTTAACCTACTTTTTGTGTTCCCAGAGAAGAAAGAAGGCTTTGCGCCATAACTTCTCACCAACAGCATTAAAGAAGAGAATGGCCGAGAACAAGAGGGACGAGCCTCGAGCAGCCAAAAGCATTAAAAGGTTATGGGCTTCATTTACTTTTTACTGCGTCTACCCCAACAGAGCACCAGAAAGGGCCGATTTGTATCAGAGGCCCATGTTAGATTGTAAATGTGGTTGGTGGTCCATTATGACACCTCCACGCATAACTTAGAAGAGATTTTTTTTTTATATACAGATTACATATATACCGAGAACAACAATGTAACAAGTAAGTTAGTGGTGAGTTGATGAGAGTTAGAGCACAATAGTGTAGAACGCAGCAGCGTAAAGAAAATTTTACACAGTAGTGTTGTTGTAATCCCTTTGATAGAGGAAGAAAAATCTTTTGTAACAGCAGTCTCTTAATGAATACAAGTTTTTATGTATGTTGTTGAAAACTTTGTTCTCCAACAAAACAATTTTTTTAGTTTCCGCTATGTTAAGATCCTGTGTTTAAAGAAAAGCTTTTTGTTATGTTCATTTCTTTGTTTGGAATTACCAGAAATTCCCGACGTGGTATCAGAGCTTGTCCAGGCTTTTTGAAGGTGTCAAAGAAGCTGAAGGAAGGTTCTTTGGCTGTAGCAGCTTCTCCCGTAGAGTGAAGACTCAGTCAAGAAAGAATCTAGGTATTTTTCAAGTCAGTTTTTGTGTTACTGTTGAAGACAGTCAGTGATTTTTAAATACACAGTCAAGTATTTGAAGCATAGTTTAGAGTGCAA
Organism: Pinus tabuliformis; assembly: GCA_031772625.1. Taxonomy (NCBI): domain Eukaryota; kingdom Viridiplantae; phylum Streptophyta; class Pinopsida; order Pinales; family Pinaceae; genus Pinus; species Pinus tabuliformis. The sequence goes on along the minus strand of CM062819.1, from coordinate 1,220,590,600 downwards.
GAATGGCTAGCTCCAGCACCAGCACCAGCACTAGCATGGGTATCTTTAATACTCAATTCCACAATTTGATGGAAAAAATTATGGCTATTGGGCAATAACAATGAAAGCCTTGTTTGCTTCCCAAGACTTATGGGAAATAGTTGAAGATGGTTTTAAAGAACCAACAGATGAAAATGAGTTTAATAATCTAACTCAGGCAGAGAAGGATCTGTTGAAGAGCTACAAGAAGAAGGATTCAAAAGCCCTCTTCTTCTTGTATCAAACAGTGCATGGAAGCGTGTTTCCAAGGTTAGCAGCAGCTAAGACATCCAAAGAAGCATGGAAAACTCTTAAAACAACCTATCAAGGTATGGAGAAAGTGAAGACAGCAAAACCACAGTTGCTGAGGAGAGATTTTGAGAATCTATGCATGAAGGAGGCAGACAATATTGACTCATTCTTCACACATGTGATTGCTATGGTCACACAAATAAGATCTCATGGAGAAACTCTTGAAGAAAGGAGGATTGTGGAGAAACTGTTGAGGATCCTACCCTCAAAGTTCGATGTGAATGTCACCACCATAGAAGAGACAAAGGATCTAACAAACTTTTCAGTTGATGAACTTCATGCACCACTGATAACACATGAACAGAGGTTGAGTAGAAATAAAAACTCATCTCTAGAGCAAGCCTTCAAGACCCAGATGTCCTTTGGAAGAGGAAGAGGTCAAGGCAGAGGAAACAAGAGAGGAAGAGGCAGAATCCAAAACAGAGGTGGAAGGAACAGTCCAACAAATGCTCAAGGAAGAGGCAGCAATCCAAATCAGAACCAAGGCCAAGTCAGCAGCCAACAAAGTGGACAACATCATGCTCAAGGACAAAGGTATGATAAATCCAATTACCAATGTCACTATTGTAAAAAATATGGGCATTATGAAAATGAATGTAGGAAGAAGCAGCATGATATGAGTAATATATCTAGTGCAAATATCATTAGAGAAAATATCTGCCAAGATAATGTGATGTTAGCTTGTAATATGGTTGAAACAAACAGTGATGATATATGGTTTCTAGATTCCAGTTGTAGTAACCATATGACATGAAACATAGCCCTGTTTTCTGCTTTAGATCAAAATGTGAAATCACAAGTCACACTTGGGACTGATAGTAAAGTTTCTGTTATGGGAAAAGGAGAAGTAAAAATATTTACAAAGAAAGGTGAAAAGAAAACCATAGCAGATGTCTATTATGTTCCTGGAATGAAGTGTAACCTCTTAAGTATTGGGCAGCTTGTTCAAAAGGGTTACAATGTTTTCTTCGTGAATGATGTATGCACCATCATGGATAGAGCACCGAGCAAAAGATGTATTGCTGAAGTGAAGATGACGAGGAACAGGATGTTCCCTCTCAGAATAAGGGCAGATTTGAAAAACAAATAAGTAATAGCAGCAGTGACACAAGAGGCTTTCCAAAGCGTACCAAAGGATGAAAATTGGTTGTGGCACTTGAGATTTGGACATCTCAACTTTCGAGGTCTTAACTTGTTGAGTAGAAAAGGAATGGTAAGAGGATTACCATTGATAGAGAAACCAGACAGCCTTTGTGAAGGTTGTATCTTGGGGAAACAACACAGAGAAAGTTTTCCATCAGGGAAAAGCATAAGGGCAAAAGCACCCTTAGAGATTGTCCACTTAGATTTATGTGGACCGATGCAAACTCCATCAGTAGCAGGTAGCCAATATTTTCTAACATTCATTGATGATTTTACTAGAAAGACTTGGGTTTATTTCTTGAAGAACAAAAGTGAAGTGTTTGAAAATTTTCGAAATTTCAAAGCACTTGTAGAAAACCAAAGCGGGCTGCATATCAAAGTTTTAAGAACTGACAGAGGAGGTGAGTATATCTCCAAAGAATTTCTACGGTTTTGTAGAGAAAATGGAATTCACAAACAGTTTACCACTAGGTACACTTCGCAACAAAATGGAGTAGCTGAAAGAAAGAATAGGACCATCATGGATATGGCGAGGAGTATGTTAAAGGCAAAGCATTTTCCAAATGATTATTGGGCTGAAGCTATACACTGTGCATCGTATATTTTGAATAGATGCCCTACAAAAGCAGTGATGAACAGAGTGCCGAAAGAAGCATGGAGTGGGAGAAAGCAAGGAGTCACCCACATGAAATTTTTTGGTTGTGTGGCTTATGCATACGTTCTAGATCAGCTAAGGAGGAAGTTGGACAACAAAGGGGAGAAATGCATTTTCATTGGTTACAGTGAGGAATCTAAAGATTACAGGTTGTATATCCCATCTACCAAGAAGTTTTTTGTGAGTAGAGATGTTCAATTCATTGAGGAGGAAGCTTGGGATGGAAGCATAGAGAAAACAGTGAATGTTAAAAACTATTTATCTCATGATGAAGATGATGAGGAGATGGATGAAATACATCCCCAAACAGCAGCGCCAACACAAGGGCAGCAAGGGACACCCTTGAGGAGAAATGAAAGTGCTTCTCCAAGCACACCACAAGGAGGAAATTCAAGTGCATCTTCAGGCACTTGTACACCAAATGAAAGAGGTAAGAAGTTCAGAAATTTAAGTGACATTTATGATGAAGGTATGAATTCTCTGTTTGCTTTATATTGTCATGTTGATGACCCTATTCATTTGGAAGATGCAACTAAGGATAAGAAATGGATAGAAGCTATGGATGAGAAGATCAATGCCATAGAAAGAAACAAGACATGGGATTTGGTTGAATTACCAAAAGGAAAAGAAGTCATTGGAGTTAAATGGGTTTACAAGACCAAGAGTAATGTTGAAGGAAAAATAGAAAGACACAAGGCAAGACGTGTTTTCAAAGGATATAAGCAGCAGTATGGAAGAGACTATGAGGAAACTTTCGCACCGGTTGCAAGAATGGAAACCGTGAGAGCAGTGCTATCCATAGCAGCACAAAACAAGTGGATAGTTTACCAAATGGACGTGAAGTCATCATCTTAAATGGAGTGTTAATGGAAGAGGTTTACATTGAACAACCTCTAGGCTATGAAAAGAAAGGCCAAGCACACAAACTGTGCAGATTGAAGAAAGCTCTTTATGGGCTGAAGCAAGCACCAAGAGCATGGTACAGTAGGATAGATTCCTATCTACTGGAAAATGAATTTGCAAAGTGTGAGGGAGAACCCACCCTCTACATCAGAGAAAAGGATGGTAAAATTCTAATTGTTGTGTTATATGTTGATGATGTTATTTTTACAGGTAATGATGTTTGTCTTATTGAAAATTTCAAAGCAGGCATGAAAGAGGAATTTGAAATGACTGACATGGGTTTGCTGAGATACTTCTTAGGAATAGAAGTAGATCAAAATGAAAATGGGATTTTTATCTCACAAGCAAAATATGTTAATGAAGTGTTGGAGAGATTCAATATGCAGGACAGCAAGGCAAGAATCACTCCCACAGTGATGGGATTAAAACTGAGCATAGAGGACAGCAGCAAGGATTTTGATCCTAGTTTGTACAAGAGCATAGTTGGCAGCCTCATGTATTTGGTTGCAACTAGGCTGGATATAACGTTTGATGTTAGTTTAATTTCCAAATTCATGGAGAGCCCAAAAGAAGCACATTGGGAGGAAGCAAAAAGAATTCTGAGGTATGTTAAAGGTACTAAAAGATTTGGCATTTTATATACTGCTTCAGAATTTTCAGATTTAATTGGATACACTGATAGTGATTGGGCTAGAAGTGTAGATGATCGGAAAAGCACATCCGGTTATGTTTTTTACATGGGGTCAGGAGCCATTTCATGGGATTCTAAAAAACAGTCTATTGTAGCATTGTCTACAGCAGAGGCAGAATATGTGGCAGCTACAGCAGCAGCATGTCAAGAAATTTGGATGAGAAGAATGCTAAAAAGCTTATGCTAAGAGAAAGCAAAAGGAACAATGATCTTTTGTGAAAATAGCTCAGTTATTGCCTTGTCCAAGAATTCTGTGTTTCATAAGAGAACGAAACACGTTGACACAAAGTTTCATTACATAAGGGAAATGGTAAGCAATGGAGAAATTGTTTTAAAACATTGCAGGACTCGGGAATAGGTTGTAGACATTCTGACCAAGCCTTTGGGACATAAAACTTTTGAATTTTTGAGGAAATGTCTGGATATGACTGATAACCCACCAGTTGAAATTAAAGGGGAGTGTTGAAATTATAATTCCAATTGCCGCATCGTTTATTTTAGAAAACCGCCTGTTTTTCCCTTGAGATGTGATCAGATCGCAGATCGCAAATCGCATTCATGCTCACTGCCTCCGTTTTTTCCCTTGAATTTCCCCGACGCGATGTTGCGATGCGATATTATCGCATATTGCAAATCGCGTCCACGCCTTGTTGCCTCCGCTACGTCCTGTGTTTTTCTGCGATTGTGATCTTGTGATGCGATCGCACATTGCACATCGTAACTTTCGCCCATTGAGCGTTAATCCCTCCGCTTTTGTATCTGCCGATTATGATACTGCGATACGATATCATCGCACATTGCACATCGCCGCTTCTCACCTCGCCTCATCCCCCGATAACGTTTTCTTTTGCGATGCGATCCCGCCGTTCATCTGTAGATCCGACGGCTGAGATTTGTTCTGGCTTGTGTTCGCCACCGCCATGCCTTATTTATGCTTTAACCTACTTTTTGTGTTCCCGAAGAAGAAAGAAGGCTTTGCGCCATAACTGCTCACCAACAGCATTAAAGAAGAGAATGGCCGAGAACAAGAGGGACGAGCCTCGAGCAGCCAAAAGCATTAAAAGGTTATGGGCTTCATTTACTTTTTACTGCGTCTACCCCAGCAGAGCACCAGAAAGGGCCGATTTGTATCAGAGGCCCATGTTAGATTGTAAATGTGGTTGGTGGTCCATTATGACACCTCCACGCATAACCTAGAAGAGATATTTTTTTTTATACAGATTACATATATACCCAGAACAACAATGTAACAAGTAAGTTAGTGGTGAGTTGATGAGAGTTAGAGCACAGCAGTGCAGAACGCAACAGCGTAAAGAAAATTTTACACAGTAGTGTTGTTGTAATCCCTCTGATAGAGGAAGACAAATCTTTTGTAATAGCAGTCTCTTAATGAATACAAGTTTTTATGTGTGTTGTTGAAAACTTTGTTCTCCAGCAAAACAATTTTTAGTTTCCGCTGTGTTAAGATCCTGTGTTTAAAATAGAGCTTTCTGTTCTGTTCATTTCTTTGTTTGGAATTACCAGAAATTCTCGATAGGTTGAAGGACACTAGGAGTGAGGTTCATCTACCTCAATAAAATTTGTTGTTGTCTCAAAGCTATGTGTCAAGAGATGACTACATAACAGAGTTGCTGAGGCATCGGGAAAGCAAGGCGATGAAGAACGCAACATAATAACCAAGGACCTACCAAATTGAATGAGTAGGGTTAGGACATGAGATCTCAACCCTTGAGTTACCCAAGTCCATCGCCACCATTGAAAAATGAGCCAAGTGATCACATGCACTCATGTGAAAGTCACGAACATGGCAACTGTTGAGTGAACTCTTCAACACTCAAAGGAGAGTGCGACAGGCTACATTAAAGGGAAAACATGGAGTTCGCATAACCTCATAACCCGAATGGTTAAGGCACATCTAGAGTTATTATGAGAGGTGAGGTATTAGTAAGAACATTACCACACTATGTATAGATGTACCCAAAGACATGGAAAAGAGAAACTATTAAATTTCTAAATCAAATACCATGGCTTTATTTCTATACAATATAACTCCACGACAATATTGTAAAAGGAATATTCTATTGTTAGTTTGGGTTGAATTGAAGTAAACATAAGGTGAAATGGTAATAGTTGATTACATTGCAATCATTAAGCCATTACCGTACATAATTAGATTAAGCTTACTAAGGAGATATACTCCTTAACTTTTGAACATGTAAGATGTCTAAGGGTTGAAGATCAAATCTGGGTTTACTGGATTATGAATACTATAACAAAATAGACATTGTGGGATAATAGAAGTACTATAGGTGAGGCAAATATAGGTGAGGCAAATTTAAGCGGTAACCAAAAAAAAAAAAAAAAATTACAGCCATTGTGCTTGATTTATTAGAGATGTGACATTAAATGGCTATAAAAATCGATAGACATCAAAACACTTTTTTCATAATACATTTCTCATTGCTAAAAAAATTTATAAAATTTAAACTAAATTATAGTTTTATTTTAAATTAATAATAATAATAATAATAGTATATAAGTTAAACATACACATATATAAACAATATTCTTAATTATAGAGATTTATCGCCTCAAGTTTACCATATAGATTTTTAATGTGTAAATAAGTTTTGCTACGATACCATAGCTAGGAAGATAAGTTATTAATACCACATACTCTAAAGGCCATAACTCATATTCCTATAACAATGTTTTTAATTAATTAATTTGTCTAGAAGGATAGAAAGGGTGTAACTTCTTTTGAGAATATTATTAATCTTTAATTTGCTACTATTATAAAAAATATTCTAGAATATTCCATTGAGATTAAACCATACAATCCATTTATTAATTATTGATAACTAAATTAAAATTATATAAATCCTATTCCAAAATAAACACCCTCAATAATAAGATTTTTTTATTTTTTTATTTTTATTTTTCATTTCTTTTAATTAACTAAACAAAATAGGAAACAGATTATATATATAATGATATAAAACATCACTTCAACATAATAAAAAAATGATATTAAAGTTATAATTATAAGTGTGTCAAAAAAGTATAATTTCTTTTTTCCCAAAATATCTTAAATAATAGTGATGAATCAGCCTATATGATATAACAAAAATTGATAACCATTATTCCATTACTAATTTAATAACTAAATTATAATAAATTTCCTTATTGCTAAAAAAAAATGTAATATTTTGAAAACCACCCTAAATTTAACCCATTCCAGCTATATTATATCCTCACCAATCTGCCCACGTCAACAAGATGTCCCAACGTGCTCGTAGAACCAGATTTAAAAAAATTCATCTCTGACTCAAAATTCTGTTGATTATATTTCCCAAGTGAAAATATTCTTGACTTTATCTCCAAAAGTTTTTCTACCATTCATGAATCAGAGAAATAAATCAAATTGAAATTGTTCATATATTATATATTTGTTTAACCATTTTATTACCTAAAGTGTTTTAAATATGGAATAGGATTTGACATCCGAAGAGTGGCTCTAATATGTCGGCCGCGTTTATCATCTCTCAACCACAAAATATGTATTTAAATTAACATCGACGGGGACGACATAATCATGTCCGCTCTCAAAGGTGTCGGCAGCTGACGTCAACGACGTCAATTAGATGACTGAAGGTTTGAGCCCACTGAGGGAATTTGGTGCGACTGAGAGATGTTGGATATTTTTCAATGGGGAAAATACCAAAAACCAAATAAACAAACACACAGAGACAATGCTCTGTTTCTTTTGCTCCAAGATCTTTTGTGCACACAGAAGACTTAAAAGAAATTTCACTGAGAGACAGAGTATTTCACTACCATTAAAAGATTTCTATTCATTAAAACCTGATGCAAAGATGTACCACTGTAAAATCCCTTTTTATATTCACTGGTGTGAAAAACAACTTACTGCTGTAATAAAAAGATTTACATAAGTTTACTGCTGTGAAAAGAAATTTACACAGAGTTACAAAAATCGCTCCACCATTTCCTTTCTGCACTGCTGTGCAAAACCACACATGGTTTTTCCTATTCCAAAAATTACATCACCTGGTTCACACACTGCTGTGTGATTTTCTTTTACTGCTCCATCATTCTTTTTCACTGCTGTGAAGAATCATCTTGCAAATAAACAAAGTTCAACAACAAGCTTGCGCTCCACCATTTTTGTATTTCATTTTTCTTCACAACCCGTAAAAAAAACTTACATACATATTTTATATATGTGCTCCCACGTTTTTCATTCAAGCATTATGCACTGCTGTGCGTTCATGGGAGTCAACCCATTTTTTTTTCGCTCCAACAAAACTACCAATACTCTAAAAAAATGCGCTCGCTCTACATAACTAAATATATAAAAAAACATATTAAAAAATAACGTGTGCCCATAACGATATTAAAGGGCCTCACCTAATATATTAAAACGTGCCCATAACAAAGTTTATGACATACACCTGAAACTACGACAAACACATAAATTCCATTTAATTCCTCCTACGGCGGTCAACGCACAAAATTTTGTTTACTCCACGTAAACATTGATTTGACCCATGCCCGTATGCAGCTTCGGAGATCGACGGCGGAGAAAGATGAGGGCAATCGGACAGCTCACAAAAATATCGGAACCCAGTTTGCTGCCCAACTTTAACGCCCGAGAAAATGACGTTGCGTTACGTCAGGGCTGAACCACGTGTCAGCTCCAAATTTTCTCGGGTTCAAGTATCGGAAAATCCCTTTGACGGAAATCTGGCCCGAGAGCTTTCCGGCTGGTTGGCTGAACGGTTTCTGGCAATGGTCGACTGCAGTTTGAAATTACAAATTTAACACTCCCCTTTAATTTCAACAGCTGGGCATTCAGTCATACCCAGACACTTTCTCAAAAATTCAAAGCTCTTCTGATCCAGCGGCTTTGTCAAGATGTCCGCAACCTGTTCTTGAGTCCTGCAATGTTCCAAGACAATTTCTCCATTGTTCACCAATTCTCTGATGTAGTGAAACCTTGTATCAATGTGTTTCGTTCTCTTATGAAACACTGAATTCTTTGACAATGCAATAGCTGAGCTATTGTCACAAAAAATCACTGTCGCTTTTGCCTGCTCTTGGCCTAAGCTTCTCAACATTCTTCTCATCCACACTGCTTGACATGCTGCTGCTGTAGCTGCCACATATTCAGCCTCTGCTGTAGACAATGCTACAATGGACTGCTTCTTAGAAGCCCATGAAATGGCTCCTGAACCCATATTAAAAACATAACCGGAAGTGCTCTTCCGATCATCTACACTTCCAGCCCAATCGCTGTCTGTGTATCCAACCAAATCTGAATGTTCTGAGGCATGATATAAAATTCCAAACATTTTGGTGCCTTTGACATACCTCAAAATTCTCTTTGCTGCCTGCCAATGTGCCTCCTTTGGCCTCTCCATGAACCTGGAAATTAAACTAACAGCATACATTAAATCAGGCCTAGTAGCTGTTAAATACATAAGGCTACCCACAATACTTTTATACAAACTAGGATCAAAATCCTTGCTGCTGTCCTCTCTGCTGAGCTTTAATCCCATCACTGTGGGAGTGATTGCTGCCTTGCATTCTTCCATCTTAAATCTGCTCAAAATTTGATTTACATATCTTGCTTGAGATATAAAAATTCCTTTTTCATTTTGATCTACTTCTATGCCTAAGAAGTATCTCAAGAAACCCATGTCAGTCATTTCAAATTCATCCTTCATGACTGATTTAAAATTTTTAATGAGCTGATCATCATTACCTGTGAAAATAACATCATCAACATATAAGACCACAATCAAAATCTTACCATCCTTTTCTTTGATGTAGACTGTGGGTTCTCCTTCACATTTGTCAAATTCATTATCCAATAGATATGAATCTATCCTGCTGTACCATGCTCTTGGCGCTTGCTTCAGCCCATAAAGAGCTTTCTTCAATTTGCACACTTTGTGCTCTTCACCTTTCTTCTCATATCCGAGAGGCTGTTCCACATAGACCTCTTCCATTAACACTCCATTTAGGAATGCTGATTTCACATCCATTTGGTAGACTTTCCATTTGTTTTGTGCTGCTATGGACAGCACTGCTCTTACGGTTTCCATCCTTGCAACCGGTGCGAAAGTCTCCTCATAATCTCTCCCATACTGCTGCTTGTAGCCTTTGACAACCAGTCTTGCCTTGTGCCTTTCAATCTTGCCTTCAGCATTGCTTTTGGTCTTGTAGACCCATTTCACACCAATGACTTCTTTGCCTTTTGGTAGCTCAACCAAATCCCATGTTTTGTTTCTCTCTATGGCATTCATCTCCTCATCCATAGCTTCTATCCATTTCCTATCTTTAATTGCTTCCTCGAAATGAATAGGATCATCAACATGACAATATAATGCAAACAAGGAATTCATTCCTTCATCATAAATGTCACTTAGATTTCTAAACTTCTTACCTCGTTCACTTGGTGTGCAAGTGCTTGAAGATGCACTTGAATTTCCTCCTTGTGGTGTGCTTGGAGAAGCACTCTCATTGATCCTCAATGGTGTACCTTGCTGTCCTTGTGTTGTCCTCAATGGTGTCCCTTGCTGTCCTTGTGTTGGCGCTGCTGTTTGGGGATGTATCTCAGCCACCTCCTCTTCATCTTCATCATGAGACAAACAGCTCTTGACATTCACTGTTTTCTCTATGCTTCCATCCCAAGCTTCCTCTTCAATGAATTGAACATCCCTGCTGACAAAGAACTTCTTGGTAGATGGAATGTACAGCCTGTAGGCTTTGGATTCATCACTGTATCCAATGAAGATGCATTTCTCCCCTTTGCTGTCCAACTTCCTCCTTAGCTGATCTGGTATGTGTGCATAGGCCACACACCCAAAAACTCTCATGTGGGTGACTCCTTGCTTTCTCCCACTCCATGCCTCTTCTGGCACCTTGTTCATGACTGCTTTTGTAGGACACCTGTTCAATATATAAACTGCACAATGTACAGCTTCAGCCCAATACTCATTTGGCAAATGCTTTGCCTTTAGCATGCTCCTCGCCATATCCATGATGGTCCTGTTCTTCCTTTCAGCAACTCCATTTTGCTGTGGGGTGTACCGAGTTGTGAACTGTTTATGTATTCCATTTTCTCTACAAAACTTTAGGAATTCATTGGAGATATACTCACCTCCTCTATCAGTTCTCAATACTTTTATGTGCAGCCCGCTTTGGTTCTCCACAAGTGCTTTGAAATTTTGGAATTTCACAAACACTTCACTTTTGTTCTTGAGGAAATATATCCATGTCTTTCTTGTAAAATCATCAATGAATGTCAAGAAATATAGGCTGCCAGCTAATGATGGAGCTTGCATTGGTCCACACAAATCTGAGTGGATGATCTCTAAGGGTGCCTTTGCCCTTATGCTCTTACCTGATGGAAAACTTTCTCTATGTTGTTTTCCCAAAATGCAGCCTTCACATAGGCTGTCCGGTTTCTCTATCAATGGTAATCCCTTTACCATTCCTTTCCTACTCAACAAATTTAGACCTCCAAAATTGAGATGACCAAATCTCAAGTGCCACAACCAATTCTCATCCTTTGGCACGCTTTGGAAAGCCTCTTGGGTAATTGCTGCAATTTCATTTTTGTTTTTCAAATCTGCCCTGATCCTCAAGGGGAACATCCTGTTCCTTGTCATCTTCACTTCAGCAATGCATCTTTTGCTGGGTGGTATATCCATGATGGTGCATACATCATTTTTAAAGAAAACATTGTACCCCTTATGGACAAGCTGTCCAACACTCAAGAGGTTACATCTCATTCCGGGGACATAGTATACATCTGCTATGGTTTTCTTTTCTCCTTGCTTTGAAAGTATTTTTATTTCTCCTTTTCCCATAACAGACACTTTACTATCAGTTCCTAGTGTGACTTCTGATTTCACATTTTTATCTAGGGCAGAAAAGAAGGCTATGTTTCCGGTCATATGGTTGCTGCAACCTGAGTCTAAAAACCATATGTCCTCACTATGTGTTTCAGCCATGTTACAAGCTAACAGGACATTTTCTTGACTGCTGTTTTCTCTTGTAACATTTGCATTTTGTCTGCTGTTCATATCATGCTGTTTCTTTCTACAATCACTAGCATAATGTCCATACTTTTTGCAATAATAGCATTGAACATTAGATTTATCATACCTTTGTCCTTGAGCATGATGTTGTCCTCCTTGTTGGCTGCTGCCTTGGCCTTGGTTCTGATTTGGATTGTTGCCTCTTCCTTGTGCATTTGATGAGTTGTTCCTTCCACCTCTATTCTGGCTTCTGCCTCTTCCTCTTTTGTTTCCTCTGCCTTGACCTCTGCCTCTTCCAAAGGACATCTGGGTCTTGAAGGCTTGCTCAAGAGATGAGTTTTCATTCCTACTCAACCTCTGCTCATGTGTTATCAGTGATGCATGCAGCTCATCAACTGAATAGCTTGAGAGATCCTTTGTCTCTTCAATGGTGGTGACTATGGCATCAAACCTTGAGGGTAAGACCCTCAATATTTTCTCCACAATTCTTCTGTCTTCAATGGTTTCTCCATGAGTTCTCATTTGTGTGATTACACCAATCACATGAGTGAAGAATGAGTCAATGTTATCTGACTCCTTCATGTTCAAGTTCTCAAAATCCTTTCTCAGCAATTGTAGCTTTGCTGTCTTCACTCTCTCCATGCCTTGATAGGCTGTCTTGAGGGTTTGCCATGCTTCATTGGCTGTCTTAGCTGCTGCTAACCTTGGAAACATACTCTGGTCTACTGCTAGATACAACAACACACGGGCTTTTGAATCTTTCTTCCTATTGTTCTTCAGCAGATCCTTCTCTCCTTGAGTTAATGCATTGAACTCAGTTTCATCTGCTGGTTCTTCAAAGCCATCTTCAACTATTTCCCATAAGTCTTGGGAGGCAAGCAGGGCTGTCATAGTTATTGACCAGTAGTCATAGTTCTTCCCATTAAACTGTGGGAGCTGGGTGTTAAACAAACCCATACCAGTGCTTGTGCTAGCCATTCCTTGACTGTGTATTTAAAACAAATCACTGCTTCTTCAGCAACACAAAAAAAACTTTTGAAATACCTGAGTCCTTTGATGTCTGAGTCTTCTGTCTGGCTAAGAAGTTTTGCTGCTGCAACAACCTTCTCCCTTCAGCTTCTTTGTCTCCTACAAAGAGCCTAAACCTGCTCTGATACCACTGTTGGATATTTTTCAATGGGGAAAATACCAAAAACCAAATAAACAAACACACAGAGACAATGCTCTGTTTCTTTTGCTCCAAGATCTTTTGTGCACACAGAAGACTTAAAAGAAATTTCACTGAGAGACAGAGTATTTCACTACCATTAAAAGATTTCTATTCATTAAAACCTGATGCAAAGATTTACCACTGTAAAATCCCTTTTTATATTCACTGGTGTGAAAAACAACTTACTGCTGTAATAAAAAGATTTACATAAGTTTACTGCTGTGAAAAGAAATTTACACAGAGTTACAAAAATCGCTCCACCATTTCCTTTCTGCACTGCTGTGCAAAACCACACATGGTTTTTCCTATTCCAAAAATTACATCACCTGGTTCACACACTGCTGTGTGATTTTCTTTTACTGCTCCATCATTCTTTTTCACTGCTGTGAAGAATCATCTTGCAAATAAACAAAGTTCAACAACAAGCTTGCGCTCCACCATTTTTGTATTTCATTTTTCTTCACAACCCGTAAAAAAAACTTACATACATATTTTATATATGTGCTCCCACGTTTTTCATTCAAGCATTATGCACTGCTGTGCGTTCATGGGAGTCAACCCATTTTTTTTTCGCTCCAACAAAACTACCAATACTCTAAAAAAATGCGCTCGCTCTACATAACTAAATATATAAAAAAACATATTAAAAAATAACGTGTGCCCATAACGATATTAAAGGGCCTCACCTAATATATTAAAACGTGCCCATAACAAAGTTTATGACATACACCTGAAACTACGACAAACACATAAATTCCATTTAATTCCTCCTACGGCGGTCAACGCACAAAATTTTGTTTACTCCACGTAAACATTGATTTGACCCATGCCCGTATGCAGCTTCGGAGATCGACGGCGGAGAAAGATGAGGGCAATCGGACAGCTCACAAAAATATCGGAACCCAGTTTGCTGCCCAACTTTAACGCCCGAGAAAATGACGTTGCGTTACGTCAGGGCTGAACCACGTGTCAGCTCCAAATTTTCTCGGGTTCAAGTATCGGAAAATCCCTTTGACGGAAATCTGGCCCGAGAGCTTTCCGGCTGGTTGGCTGAACGGTTTCTGGCAATGGTCGACTGCAGTTTGAAATTACAAATTTAACAAGAGATGTCGACAACTGCAAGAAGCCATTTCATTATTCTACTTCTTATTTATTCCGCAGCTCTTCATCATTGAATTATGTAGTGTAATACGACTCTTATAAGACCCGCGAGTACCTGCCGGTATTGCCGGCATTGATGCCATTCTGCCGGTCTTGATGGGATTTATAGTGAGACAGGTCACTTGTATAAAACTTGCCGTCCGTTTCGATTTGTATTATTTGCATAAAACTCGGCTACTCTAGGATTGAACGCGTGAAGAACTGCATAAGACCAGTGGATTCCCTCCAAATTTGGATTTTTTAATTTCTTTTAATTTTTAATTGATATCATTTAAAAGAAAAAAAATAGAAAGAAAATTTTACTGGTCTTACACTGATCCTTCGATACTAGCCAAATCAATAGCCAAACAAATCTTATACAAATATGAGTAGTGTAACATTGATATATACACCTCTACTTTCCCAAATTTTTCTAAATTGTCACTTCCTGTTCCTCATAAAAGTAGTTGCAGCCTTAACTCATGTGGTAGAAAATATAGTCTTCTCGTTTGGTTTGGTACATACGCAATCGGATTGGGTTGCTCCAATAAACAATTTATTTTTTATTGCTTTTTGAATACCAATACTTGCATTCCAAAATCTTTCGGAATAAGTTAGTGGAATTAGGTGAGAGCATCCTTTCGAAAGAGGTTCTGGTTAACTTTGACTCGATAATCCACAGAAGTGGAATCCAGCAGCAAGTTCTGATTGGCTGTACCTGCCCACTCTGATCGCACTGGATTGTAATTGAAACCAGATGCATCGTTATTGATATTTAAACTATATACATCATTATTGCTATTTAAGCTATATACATCATTTTTTGGTGTAGTGCTAAGAAATTTTAAAATATTGGAAAAGACAAAAATGTTATCCAAGTTCATTTAATTTTATGATGTGTTTTATGTGCAGTTTTACTTTCAATATCTATATGATAAAAAAAAAAAACATGGTTATGAGATTCTTGGCTGAGTTTGATTTATTTGATTTTATGATAGTTGGCTCAATTTTATTTTTTCATTTTTATAATATAAAAATATAAAACAATTATATTATTTTTCCGATGATTGGAGGGAAAACATATTATATACATAAAAGTATAATCCCAAAAGAGTAAGGTTGGTTAAAAAATATTTGTATTGAGTTTAATTAAAAAATTAAAAAATTTATATAGTTTGATTTTTTTTGGGTTTATGAAGGTTTAAAGATGCAAAGAGATGAACAAAATATTAGGTAATCATATAATATAAAAAAATTATGAACAAGGTTCAAGGGGAGAGTTAGTTATATAAGAAATTTTTTAGTTTTCTTTGAAATAAGAATGTTGTCCATCTTTTTTATCCTCAATATTGATGGATTAGAATTGGTGCCCTCTCAAGTAGTAGAATCCACGAATTCAATTGCTTCCTCTTTTCCAATGCCAACATGATAAATTTTGAAGTTGAGACCATTTACCACTTTGTAGAAAAAAATGAATTTGGCCTCAAGTTTCTTCAAATGGTATAGACTCGTGGATGTTGTCTTTGCTATTCTCAACAACAACCACTGAAGTTTTAGCCAATGAGTAAAACTCCATAGTATGGAACACCTTTGTATCTAAGGACCTTAAAACTCCATATCCTCCACCTAATCTTGGAATATGGCCATAGTTTGATTGGCAAAGGTATGTTGGAAAATATGCTTAACATGTTAACTGTCTTGCCAACAATTACTTGAGAATCATGGGAGGTGGAATATAGATACATTTGTTTGTATTTGTAGTTGTCCCTCTTAGCCTTAGAGCCATGGGAGCACTGAAAGGCACCTTAATAGAAGGGCCTATGCCACTTCAAATTGTGGTAAACACTAGAATGTTTGGAGAGAAAAGAAGGTGCAAACCTCTGTGAAGTTTGTTATTGTAATTAATGATCATGATGGGGAAAATCTATGGAGAGAACCCCCTTACACCTCCCGGTTGCACCTTCTAGCGACTCTAGGATCCTTGATTAAAATGATTTCATTTTCTAGTGGAGAGTAGGTGAAGGCATTGTCTTGCAATATGATATTTCTACTTCTACTGATAGTCAAGGTCTCATTCCTAATATTTCTCGTATTCTTTGTCAAGACAAGTCCACAGCCTATGTGGTAAGGATAGGTACATTGGAGAGCCTAGGCGACCATCGGGTGTAAAGGTTTTGTGTCTTGTAATGTTTCAGGTATGCATGATGCTATGTTTCATCCTCTTTATTGAGTGGAGCCTATGGAATTTGTGGCACAATATAGTATAGCACAGTGGCAACAATATATTTCATCTTTTTTTATTTCCTTTGAAGCTAAATTTCTTTTCGTGGAATTTTTCCAATATTTTCTCCCTTCTTTTAGAGGCCTCAGTCATAGCCCGATGCAATAGTCTAATCACTCCAGACCTTGTTGGGCTATTATTTCTTGAATTTAACAAGGATGGTGGCCTTTTCTCTTTGCATTTTGGGATAAGTAAGTTTTCCATCAAGCTCTTGATTTCCTTGGGGTGCATTGAGTATCATTATGGACACCTAAGTTGTCAATATGTTATTTTAGTCATTTGGTAGGGGGTAGCACACTGGAATTCTATTAACATTATGGGGAGACCCTCTTCTCATCTATGTTTAAGATTCTGTGTCCCACTTCCTAAGAGTGAACTCTTGAAGAGATTCAAGAGGAAATATTGTAGTTGCAACTCAAATATAATCATTTAAATTATACAATCTCAACCACTATAGACATCCTAATTCATCAAATATTGATACCTCAATAAGAAAATGATGAGATTGACAAGATATAGCTCCAAATTGACAATATGTGACTCACTATTACTGGGAAAACACTTCCCTACATTAGTTAATAATTATGTCAATGCAAATACATTTCCTCTACTAGACTTAAACGTCCCAACAATAGTTGTGATGTAGGTCCCCTTAATGTTTAAAAGTATTGTTTGTACTAAATTTTTTGTTTGCTTCATTTTAGGGGCCTTTTATCACATATACACAAATGGATTATTTAGCGTAGTGTTTTTGTTAATAATGTTATTCTAGTTCTATAAACGTGAACAATGTGTAAAAGATGGCAATATAAGCCCTTTTTTTACATTTGATATAATAATGTCTCAAACATAAACTTTAATAAAATGTTAAATAATAATAATAATAATAATTATAATAATAATAATAATAATAATAATAATTATTATTATTATTATTATTATTTTACATAAAATTATCACATAAATATGAATTAGCGAATAAAATATTAGTAATAATATGCATTTTTAATAATTTTAAATTAAGTTATTACATCATGTTAGTATAATATAAATATTGTAATATAATATAATATAATATAATAGAAGTAATCTGGATCTTACATAAATATGAAGTGATGAATACAATATTACATAATAATATATATATTTCATAATTTTAAATTAAGTTATTACATAATCTTAGTATAATAAAAATATTGTAATGTAATATAATATAAGTAATCTGGATCTTAGAGGATATGTTATATGATAATTTTATGTTATGTACTCTATGCGAGTGAGGCTTTTTTGTTTAAATATGATTTTTTTTCTATTTAACAAAATTATACGACAAATGAGGTTCATGAATTCAACATGTCAATTGTAGAAATTAAATTTATATAGGGAAAATAAAATCATTCCTCTCAACCCAAAATCACTCCTTATGATAGATCACTGGTTTAAATCCCCATAGATCTTACTTTCTAAAAAAACAATCATTTGTGTCGACTACTTAAAATAAACCTAATTAATATAAATAATATTAATATATTTATTCATTAAAAATAAATATAAATATAATGTTATCATTTTCATATTCATTCATTCATTATGGAGAATGTTTCCATTATAAAGAACTAATCTAATTATCTATTTCTTACCACAAAAGTAATGAGAATGATCATAATATGTGGGAGTAATAAAAATAAATATGAAATTTAATCTTATACGTAAAATGCAAGATTCCATAAGGGTCAACCTTTTGTATTTCTCATTTTAATTTTAATATATTTCATTTTCATATATATATGTCTGTATTTATTTGCTTAAGCCATTTTAGATATTAATGACACATTATACTTTGTTATTTACTTTTAAGTATTTGTATTTATTTGCTTAAGCCATTTTAGATATTAATGACACATTATACTTAGTTATTTACTTTTAAGTATTTATAAAGTAAGAGATATTTCTAAAGTAATTATTCGACATCATAGTTATATATAAATTAGTATTTATTTATTTGTTGAATTTATTGAAGTATTAAAAATGTATTATACTTAATTTAATATTGTAAGGTATATATACCTTAGAAAGGACATCTATAAGGTGATTAATTTATATTTTAATTATACAATAATAATATGTCATATTCTAAAATATTAATATAAACATAAAAAGTCCTCAAAATGTTAGAGGAATAAACATATAAACATATTATTATGTAAACTATATTAACATATAGAATATTATTGAGATAAAATGATTTTGTTCATTTAACTGAGTAAAAAGAAAATAGGAAAAAAATTTTCATACAAAACAAGGATAAAAGAGTGTGAACTTCAGATATAAAACATTATAGCCTAACCATCTTTTGTTATTTCCTTTCCAGCTAAATTTCTTTTCTTGAAATTTTTCCAATATCTTCTCCCTTCTATTAGAGGTGTTTGTCATAGCCCCATACAATAGCCCAATCACTCTCTTTTTGGGCTATTATTTCTTTAATTTAACAAGGGTGGTGGCCTTTTCCCTCTATACTTTTGGGATAAGTAAGTTTGACATCAAGCTCTTGATTTCCTTGGGGTGTAATCAGTATCATTATGGACACCTAAGTTGTGAGTATGTTATTTCGGTCATTTGGTTTAACAAGGGTGGTGGCCTTTTCCCTCCATAGTTTTGGGATAAGTAAGTTTGACATCAAGATCTTGATTTCCTTGGGGTGTAATTAGTATCATTATGGACACCTAAGTTGTCAGTATGTTATTTCGGTCATTTGGTTAGGGGTAGCACACTGCAATTCTATTAACATTATGGGGAGGCCCTCTTCTCATATTATGTTTAGGATTCCTTCTCCCACTTCCTAGGAATGAACTCTTGAAGATATTCAAGAGGAAATAAATTCCACAATCTCAACCACTATAGACATCATAATTCATCAAAAATTGAAACCTCAATAAGAAAGAGATGAGATTGAGAAGACATAGCTCCAAATGGACAATATGTGACTCACTATTACTGGGAAAACACTCCCATACATTAGTTAATAACTATGTCAATGCAACTAGATTTCATCTACTAAACTTAAATGTCCTAACAATAGTTGTGATGTAGGTCCCCTTAATGTTTAAAAATATTGTTTGTACTAAATTTTTGATTTGCTTAATTTTAAGGGCCTTCTATCAGGTATACACAAATGGAATATTTAGCTTAGTGTTTTTGTTAAAAATGTTATGATAGTTCTCTTATCAACATGAACAATGTGTGAAAGATAACAATAAAAGCCCTTTTTTCTACTTTTGATGTAATAATATATCTCAAACATAAATTTTATTTATACAAAATTTCCAATGTTTAATAATATTAATATTAATATTAATAATAACTATTATTATTATTATTATTATTATTATTATTATTATTATTATTATTATTATTATTATTTACATAAATATGAATTGGTTAATAAAATATTAATAATAATATGCATTTTTAATCATTTCAAATTAAGTTATTATAAATATTATAATATAATATAATATAAGTAGTCTGGATCTTAGAGAATAGGTTATATGATAATTTTATGTTATGTAATTTATGTGAGTGATGAGATTTTTTTGTTTAAGTATAGATATAGTTTTTTCTATTTAACAAAATTATACAACAAATGATGTTCATGAACTCAACATGTCAATTGTAGAAATTAAATTTATATAGGAAAAATAAAAATCATTCCTCTATATTCTTAAAGTACTCATTGTAATAGGTTATTGGTTTAAATCCCTATAAATCTTACTTACCAAAAAAACAATTATTCATATCAATTACTCAAAATAAACTTAATTAATCTAAATAATATTAACATATTTATTCATTGAAAATAAAAAGAAATATAATATTATCATATTAATAAATATAAATATAATATTATCATTTTCATATTCATTCATTACGGAGAATGTCTCCGTGATAAAGAGCTAATCTAATCATCTATTTCTCACCACAAAAGCAATGAGAATGATCGTAATATGTGGAGTAATAAAAATGAATATAAAATGTAATCTTATTCAATAAAATTAATACATATCATTATATATAAAATGTAGGGTTTCATAAGGGTCGGACTTTGGTATT
Source organism: Pinus tabuliformis (assembly GCA_031772625.1). Taxonomy (NCBI): domain Eukaryota; kingdom Viridiplantae; phylum Streptophyta; class Pinopsida; order Pinales; family Pinaceae; genus Pinus; species Pinus tabuliformis. Next base: position 1,220,570,068 of record CM062819.1, on the reverse strand, counting down.
TTTCATTACAATTATAATATATTTTAATTTTTTTTTGAATATATATATATATATATATATATATATATATATATATATATATATATGTGTATATATATAAATAAAAGTAAAAGTATGTATGTATTTATTTGCTTAAGTCATTTTAGATATTAATGAGATATTACATTTAGTTATTTATTTTTTGGTATTTATAAGGTAGGAGATATTTCTAAAGTAATTATTTTACATCATTTTTATATATAAATGAGTATTTATTATTTGTTAAATTTATTGAGGTATTAAAAATGTATTATACTTAGTTTAATATTGTAAGGTATAGATAAGTTAAGAAATACATTTAAAAGGTGATTAATTTATATTCTAATTATACAATAATAATTAGTCATAAAGCAAGAGAGTGATATTCCAAAGTATTAATATAAATATAACAAAATGTTAGAGAAATCTATAAAAATGGAAGTGGGCTAAGAAGATTATTTAGGTAAACTATATTAACATATATAATATTATTTAGATAAAATGATTTTTTTAATTTAACCGAGTAAAAATAAAATAAGAAAAAAAATCTTGATATAAAACAAGAATACAAAAGTGTAGACATTGGATATAAAACATTATAGCTTAACAATCTTTTGTTATTTCCTTTCCAGCTAAATTTATTTTCTTGGAATTTTTCCAAGATCTTGTCCCTTCTATTAGAGGCCTCTGTCATAGCCCCATGCAATAGCCTAATCACTCCAGATCTTGTTCGGCTATTATTTCTTGAATTTAACAAGGGTGGTGGCCTTTTCCCTTTACACTTTGGGATAAGTAAGTTTGGCATCAAGATCTTGATTTCCTTGGTGTGCACTGAGTATCATTATGGACACCTAAGTTTTTTATCTATTATTAAAGTCATTTGGTGGTGGTAGTACACGGGAATTCTATTAACATTATGGGGAGGCCATCTTCTCATATTATGTTTAGGATTCCTTCTCCCACTTCCTAAGAGTGAACTCTTGAAGAGATTCAAGAAGAAATATTGTAGCTGCAACTCAAATATAATCATTTAAATTCCACGATGTCAATCTCTATAGACATCCTAATTCATCAAAAATTGAAACTTCAATAAGAATAATATGAGGTTGAGAAGATATAGCTCCAAATTGACAATATGTGACTCACTATTAGTGGGGAAAACACTCGCCTACATTAGTTAATAACTATGTCAATGCAACTAAATTTCCTCTACTAGACTTAAATGTGCCAACAATAGTTCTGATGTAGGTCCCCTTAATGTTTAAAAGTAATGTTTGTACTAAATTTTTGGTTTGCTTAATTTTAGGGGCCTTCTATCACATATACACAAATGAAATATTTAAGGTAGTGTTTTTTTAATAATATTATGCTAATTCTATTATCAACATGAACAATGTGGGAAAGATAGCAATAAAAGCCCATTTTTTTTACTTTTGATGTAATAATATGTCTCAAACATAAACTTTATTCTCACACACACACATATATATATAAAATATGTTAAATAATAATAATAATAATTATTATTATTATTATTATTTTACATAAAATTATTACATAATTTATTTACAGAAATATGAATTGATGAATAAAATATTAATAATAATAGGTATTTTTAATAATTTTAAATTAAGTTAAAATATTGTAATATAATATAACATAAGTACTTAGAGTTTACATAAATATGAAGTGATTAATAATACATTATATAATAATATATATATATTTAATAATTTTAAATTAAGTTATTACTTAATTTTAGTATAATATAGATATTGTAATATAATATAATATAAGTAATCTCGATTTTACAGGATACGTTGTATGATAATTTTATGTTATATAATTTATGTGAGTGATGAGGCTTTTTTGTTTAAATATCATTTTTTTTTCTTTTTTTCTATTTAACAAAATTATACAACAAATGAGGTTCATGAACTCAACATGTCAATTGTAGAAATTAAATTTATATAGGGAAAACAAAAATCATTCCTCTCAACCCAAGGTTCTTTAGATTAACCATCAATACGTACATTATTAAAAAACTTCTTGGGATAAGTCACTCGTTTAAATCCCCATAGATCTTACTTACCAAAAAAACAATTATTCGTGTAAACTACTCAAAATGAACGTAATTAATATAAATAATATTAACATATTCATATATATATATATATATATATATATATAATTATCATTTTCATAAATATAAATATAACATTATAATTTTCATATCCATTCATTATAGAGAATGTCTCTATGATAAAGAACTAGTCTAATCATCTATTTTTCACCACAAAAATAATTTGTGTGATGAGAATGATCATAATATGTGAGAGTAATAAACATAAATATGAAATTTAATCTTATTCAATAAAATTAATACATATCATTATATATAAAATATAAGGGTTCATAAGGGTTAACTTTTGGTATTTGTCATTTTAATTTTAATATATTTCAAAAAATATATAAACAAAAGTATGTATTTATTTTTGAAAGCCATTTTAGATATTAATGACACATTATACTTAGTTATTTAATTTTACTGTATTTATAAGGTAAGAGATATTCCTCAAATAATTATTCTACATCATAGTTATATATAAATGAGCATTTATCTATTTGCTCAATTTATTGACCTATTAAAAATGTATTATACTTATATTTTAACTATACCAAATAATATGTCATAAAGAAATATGTCATAAAGAAAGAGAGTGATATTCCAAAGTATTAATATAAATATTAAAAACTCAAAATGTTAGAGAAATCTATAAAAATGGAAAAGGGCTATGAAGATTATGTCATAAAGAAAGAGAGTGATATTCCAAAGTATTAATATAAATATTAAAAACTCAAAATGTTAGAGAAATCTATAAAAATGGAAAAGGGCTATGAAGATTATTAGATTATTTAAGTAAACTATATTAACATATTAAATATTATTTAGATAAAATGATTTTGTCAATTTAACTGAGTAAAAAGAAAATAGGAAAAGAACTCTTGATATAAAACAATCTTGATATAAAACAAGGATAAAAAGTGTGGGCTTTGGATATAAAACATTATACCCTAACCACTTTATGAAAACCCAAATTGATTGTTAAGCACGTCTCACTAATAAGTGGAATTTTTACATAAAGCTACCTAGGAGATTAGATAGTTGAAATTTCGGAGGCAAGTATCAATTGAAGAGGTAAGGTAATTGATACTCAAAGGAGATAAAGTAGCTTGGAAGGCTAACTAAGCGTAAAGCGAAGAAAATGTAACAAATTAAGATAAAGCGAGGGAATGAGGAATTGTCGAGAAAAAAGTGAAGGGTGATAGGTTGAATTAGATTAATAAAATAAAATAAAAGTTTTTAAATTATTTTAGATTTTATTTATTTTTGCTGTAATGAAGAAAATAATGGAGAAGAAAGGGAAGATATGTTTTTTGTTTTTTTCCTATGTGAGTTGCGGAGGGAAATGTGGTGAGAGGGAAATTCTAAGAGAGGTATAGAGTTAAAAAATATTAGAAAAATAAAAAGAATGGTATAGAAAAAGAAAATAATATGTAAAAAAGAATTAATAGAAAACCAATATATAGAAAAAATTGTCCTTTCAAATTGATCTTCTTACAATTACAAATATATATATTCAAGAATTACTATTATGATTTTTTTAAATACAAGAAATTAACATTGAGGGAAAGAGGTGCTTTTGATATTAGCAAACTAATAATAATAAGATAAACTTATATCTAGAGTTTATGGAGTAGGTAGGTTACGGTATGATTGAATAACATAGATATTGTGATCCTTTGGTTGTAGGTAGTGTGTTTGTATTATCTTTTCCATATTGAGTAATTTAGATGGTTTACTATACCAATGATTCCATATCATTGATAAATAAATTATTGTGGATAATCCACTAGGTAGTTTACCATAATAGGTCTGATAAAATTATACTTAAAAATTAGAAATCTATTCTATGAAGTTTATTTTCTTTATACTTATGTATTTATTAAGTAAATTCTTTACGCATGAAATATGTAAAATATGAAAAATAGAGAACAAACAAAAATACAATAACTCACAAACATAAAAACACAATATATACCTTAGGAAACCTCTCCAAGAGAAAACCCAGCTAGAAAGTGAGGTTCCATTGCTCTCTCTTTCTCAAAATGGAAATGGATACAAGTACAAATAAGTAAGATCTATGGCGAGAGGGATACTGCTATAATAACCCTTTTTGTTTCCCCCATGTAAATATCGCTATATGAATTTATTTATGTAAATGATGTAAAAATGAAAATCATGACTATGTTGGGGAAGTGGGCAGAGATTCAAAATTCTAAGTAGGTTATATTTCTTGTAATGTGGTTAACCTAAACCAATCCATTTATTTATTTTCTACCTTTCTCCTTAATGAATTAAATGTTTTGCACAAAAGACAAAGAAGTTGTGTATGGGTCGCCTGAGTGGAGGACAAGGCTTGTGTCGTTCCCTTCTCATTTGACATGTTGGAAAAGAACTCAACATGAAAAATAAGCATAGGGACACAAAACACCATAGTAAGCAAAGATTGTGGAGGAGGAGCAACAAGGAAAGAAGTGCAAGAGCAACAACAACATGATAAGAAATGTCTCAATCGAATGCTTTATAGTTGGGATATTGTTCCTTGTGATATTCGTGTAGCCAATGTTGTGTGCCTAATTTGGTTTGCCAATCAAGGCTCGGTGGAGATTTGATTCACTTAATGCTTGTTGAGCAAGATAATAAACAACTAAGTGCTTGCTGGAAAGATGATAAACCACTCATTACTTGTCGAATGAGTTTCTAAACCATTTGGGTGCTTATTAGAATGTTGATAAACCACTAGGCGAGCTCAGCCACTTAGGTGCATCGAAAAAGGGTTTGATAAACCACTAAGTTCTTTCTAAGGAAGTTGATGTATCATTTAGTGATTGCTCAGTATGTTGGGTGTGTGTTATATTCTTTGCATGAATAGTCCCATGCATTGTATGTTTTCTGGGGGGGCAACAACCCCCTCTCTTGGTGGGTTTGTAGGGGGCGCTAGGCCCCGTCCATGCGGCTTGGGGCAGTGCCCCGAGATTTGTTTCTTTAAAATGCAAGCCTAATAATAGTTGGGCAGACCCAATGATAGGGATAGACCCAAAGATGGTGGGCAGATCTATGCATGGTTTTGTGCATGGGTTTTGCACATGGTTTTTGGCATGATGGTTTTCTTACCATTGTATTTTGTAGATCTAGTCAAGGGAACTAAGGTTATGTTATAATCAAGGGTTATGGATTGGGGTTTATGATTACTTCAACATGTATAGATATGTATTGTAACATTGAAAGGAATAATAATAAAAAAAATTAGGTAGTCCTAGTTTTGGGATCTAAGGGAAAATAGTTATATATACTTGTTTCAAGTTCTTACCATTTTTTATTTTTATGTTTTAAGAATTTGTCTATAGGTAGTTTGTATACAATGTTAAAAACAACATTTGGTATCAGAGTAGTTTCAACTTCAAGTGGAGGCCTTTGTTGCTGAGGTTTTTTTCTTAGGCCCGTGGTAGACTTTGTTCAGTTGGAGATCCGTAGGATCAATTCTTACAATTAACGAAGATGGAAAAGAGTGGAAAAGAAGAGATAGAGAAACTTAATGATCAAAGTTTTGATTTTTGGAAGCTCATGATGGAGGATTTGTTGGTGGACTAAGATTACTGGATTTTTCTAGATCCTAGTTCGACATAAACAAGAATGTCGATAAAAAAACAGCCGAAGCTAGAACAGAAGGAGAAGAGGACAATATGATTATGTCTCTCAAATTCAATATTGTTGAATGTATTAGGGAAAGCTATGGTGAAGGCTTTGTGGGACAAGTTATGGAATTTGTACCATTTTAAGTCTCTGCTGAACAAACCGTTCTTGCGAAAATAGTTTCATAACCACAGAATGAAGGATGGAGACTCGGTGATAGAGCATCCAAATTCCTTTAATACTATGGTAAGTAAGTTGTTATCTACTGATACTAAAATTTTGGATGAAGATAAGTGCATCAGCTTGCTATGTTATCTACCAGAGTTGTGGAATAGTCTAGTTGTTGCAATAGGTAGCAATATAACTACTTTTGAAGTTTGATGAAATAATGTCATCCTTGTTGTTGGAGGAGATGAGATAGAAAAATATGGAGAGAAAGAATGGTGATGACTTGTCTATAAGACGACGATCCGAGAACAAAAATATAAATAAGTCCTTAAGTTGGAGGTCTAAATATAGGGGTGGATCTAAATCTCCCAAAAAACCAGTAAAGGTATGCTAGAAATGTGGAAAAGAAGGGAACTACAAAAAGGATTGTAAATCTAAAGCTCTTGACAAAGGAAATATATTTGATGATTCTCCTTTTGCATAGGCGAAAAACGCCTCAGATGAAGGTGGGAATGTATACTTGGCTTCTTCTTCAAGTAAAAATGTAGATCATAAGGCATGGTTGATTGACTCACGTGCATCCTTTCATTTTACTCTCCAAAGGGAGTGATTCTACGAGTATGAGAAATATGATGGTAGTGATGTATTCTTAGGGGATTAAAGGAAAGAAAGAATCATTAGATGTGGAAATGTCAAGCTAAAGTTGCAAGGTGGAAGTATTAGAACACTTCTTGGTGTTCTGCATATTCCTGCATTGTCCAAAAGTCTGATTTTTGTAAGCAAGATGGATGATGCAGGTGTAAAAATAGTGTTCGAGAGAGATACCTGGAAAATGATTTAGGGAGCATTGGTATTGATGTGGGGAGTTGAGATTGAAGCTCCGTACAAGCTTCTGGGTAGAATTTTTATTGGTGAGTGCAATAGTTTTATGGTTCTTGAAAGTGGTGTAGAAAATCTAGTGGTGTCTAGAGAAAAAACCATGTTATGGCTTCAAAGGCTTGGACATATTAGAGAAAAGGGACTTCGAATATTGCATGGTAATGGTATGGTGTATGGTATGTTTATTTTCTCTATGGATTGTGATTTCTATGAACATTTTGTATATGGGAAGCATAATGGTGTGAGTTCCCCCTCGGGTGCTAAGTGGGTGAAAGGGATATTAGAGCTTGTGCACAGTGATGTGTTTGGACGTGTGTCAGTTTCATCACTTGGTAAGTATGCATACCATGTCTCATTTATAGATGAATTCTCTAGGAATACATGGATATATTTCCTCAGGAAGAATATGAAGTCTTTGACAAGTTTAAAGAATTTAAGGCTTTGGTAGAAAATTAGACAGAGAAGAAGATTAAGGTGTTAAGGGCAAATACTGGTGGAGAGTTTTGCAAGAAGGAATTTGAAGATTTCTGTAAGAAGTGTGGTATAGCACAAAAATATACCAATCCATACACACCTCAAAAAGATGGAGTTGAAAAAAGAATGAATAGGTCATTGACAGAAAAGATAAGAAGCATGCTCAGTGGCACTATATTAGGGCAGGAATTTCGGGCAGAGGTAGTGGATACTACATGTTAATTGGTTAATAGATTACCTTCATCAATGTTGGAGGATACGAATCCTTATGAGGTATGGACTGGTAAGAAACCGTCTCTTTGAAATTTTAGGGTATTTTCATGTGATGTAAATGTACACATTCCAAAGGAGAAAAGAGCCAAGTTGGATAGTAAATCTGAAAGGTACATTTTTATTGAATATAAGGATGGTTTAAAAGGTTATAAGATTTGGAACCAAGAAATAAGGAACGGTGTGTACAATTGAGATGTGGTGTTTAGAGATTTGAAAGATGTTACTAAATAAGAAGTCGTACCAAAGGAACCTGAAAGGATAGAGATTGAACTAAAGGAGGAATAATCAAAATCTACATCAAAACATGAATCAGAAGAGGAAGATCCATAGAGTCCAATTTTGAGAAGATGAGTTCGAGAGATAAGGAAACTAGAGAGATACAATCCATATTCTTTCTGTTCAATTTTTTCTTTATATATTACTAATGATGATCCCAAAACTATTAGGGAGGCCACTGATTTAGAGGATGCCAAACTCTATAAAGAGGCCATGGTTAATGAAATGGCACCTTTGGACAAAAATGAGGCTTGGGATATGGTGGAGTTGTTGGCTGGAAGGAAAACTATTGGTAGAAAATGGATGTTTAAGAAGCAGATGAATGCAGAAGGCAAGGTGGAGAAATAAAAATCTCGGTTGGTAGAAAACTGTTATTCACAAGTGCTGGGAATTGATTTCGGTGATAGTATTTCTCTTGTTTCCAAGTTATCTTCTATTAGATTACTTTTATTTGTTGTTTCTACTTTCTATTTTGAGGTAGAATAGATGGATGTGAAGAAAACATTTCTTCATGGAGATATGGAACAATAGATGTACATGAATCACCCAGAAGGATTTGGGGCGAAGGGTAAGAAAGAACTGGTGTGCAGGTTAAAAAATGTCTCTGTATGGGTTAAAACAATCACCAAGGATGTGGTATTAGAAATTCGATACATATATATGGGGACTTGGCTTCACAACAAGAAAAGCGGATCACTGTGTGTATTTTAAATTAATTGGTGACCATGTTCTTTATTTGTTCTTGTATGTGGATGATATGTTGTTGATTGGAAATGAAAAAAAAATTTATCCAGGACTTGAAGACCCAGTTGTCCTCTAAATTCAACATGAAGGATCTCGGTGCTATAAACTATATTATGGGCATGGAAATTAAATGAGATTGGGAAAAGAGGAAGCTCTGCTTAAACCGTAGGTAGTATGTTGAGACAATATTGCAAAGGTTTAATATGCATGATAGTAAAACAGTGAAGGTTCCTATTCCTGTAGGTGCAAATTTATATACTGAACAGTGTCCCAAGACACAAGAAAAAGAAGAGGACATGTCCCGTGTTCCATATGCAAGTGCAGTTGGTAGTCTGATGTACACAATGGTATGTATAGACCATACATTTCACATGCAGTAGGAGTATTCAGAAGGTTTGTGTCAAAACTAGGGAAGGAGCATTGGACAACACTGAAGCGGGTTTTCAGGTATTTTCACAACACTAGTGATTATGGTTTGTGCTATCAAATAAGACCATGATTGGACATAGTTTTATACATTCATGGATTTTTTGATAGAGATGGGGTTAGAGATCTAGATCGGAGATGACATACAAGTGGGCATGTGTTTAACCTATTCGGAGGAGAAATCAGCTGGATGAGTAAGAGACAATATGTAGTGGCTTTTTCACTATAGAGGTTGAATACATGACAACCACTCATGCAACAAATCAAGCAATTCGGTTGCAGTGATTGTGTTCAAGTATGGGGTTCGTACATCGAGCTATAAGGATAGACTGTGACAACAAAAGGGAAACTTTCTTGGCAAAGAAATCTCCTTATAATTCAAAGAAAAAGCACATTGATGTTTAATATCACTTTGTGAGGGATATGGTTGATGAAAAAAAGGTTTTGCTGCTAAAGGTGGACACTTTGAAGAATGTTGCAGATGAATTCACGAACTCTATGAGCACTAAGAAGTTTTCTTGGTGTAGAGAAACAATGGTTATTGTAGGTCTAGAATAATGACTAAGCTCTCGTGTGATGCCCTGCATGGAAATAAAACAAGTGGGATCATTTTGGGTGTATGTTATATTCTTCCCACAACTAGCCCCATGCATTGCCCATTGTGTTACACATAGCAAGGAGGTCACAAGGGGCCAACAACACCTGGGAATATTTATTTTTTGTATGCGGACCCAATAATAGCTGGGTAGACCCAAGGATGGGAGGCAAACCCACATATGGTGGGTGAACCTACCCATGGTTTTGTGCATGGGCTTTGCACATGGTTTTGGGCATGATGGTTTTCTTCCCATGGTATTTTGTAGATCCAGTCAAGGGAACTATGATTATGTTCTAATCCATAGTTATGGATTGGGGTTTACGAATGTTTCGAAATGTAGATATATGTATTGAAAAATTTAAAGGAATAATAATGAAAAATCAATTTGGCAACCTCGATTTTGGGGTCTAGGGGAAAATATCTGTGTATATTTGTTTTATGTTCTCGCCATTTTTTTAATTTTCCTTTTTATGAATTTGTTTGCAAGTAATTTTTGTAGACAGTTAAACCCTACAAAAGCTAATAAACAATTTGTATATGGGATTTAAACTCTTGTAGTTCTTTCATTGAATATCCAGTTGCTAAAGGACCTATGTAGTGAAATCATTCTCTTGGAATTGAGCAGAGCTACAACTAAGCCTTAGGTGAACCTTTGTGATTGATTTTAGAGAGGTGCAAGAGTCATTGTGGTGCTTAATTCTTAGTGGCAGTTGATAAACCACCTAGAATATGCACTCCCTTTGACTGAATATTGGTGTGAAATTCTCTTGAGAAATTAACTCCTAGGAATCTGAATCAGACTCATGGGTGGTCATCTTTAGGAAATATCGTAGCGTAGTTGGCATATAGTTGGGTGGATTGTTGAAGTCCCTCCACTTGAAAACAATTCGAGTTAATGAAATAAGTGAATTTACTTGTACACATATTGTTTTACCATGGATGATGAATAAGTTCTAGAATGTGATATGAAAGTGTATGGATTGATATTTCCAATAGAGGAATGTTGATATTTATATATGGTTATGATGAATGCTTTACTTATGTGTTCTCATGGTCATATTGAACTTATAGATATCTGTATTTTTTGTTATTCTCCTAATCTACATAACTATTTACATGAATATGCATGTGTAACACTCCCTCCCATACCCTTAGACTTTCTTATGTTGTGGAACTTGTTATGTGGAATTAAACCAATCTCCATGGTCTCATCATGAAGACGGGGTTACAAAATTTTCTTCTTCTTCAAATATTGTGAGATTAACTTTGGACAACATCATCACATTCGAATCATTAAGAGATTTTCGACAATATAAGCTTTATTCCAATTCAAATCCCCTATTGAACGTTATGTCACTTTAAAGTTTGACTAATTAAATCCTGCCACATCAGTAGGACACTACCATGTGACAACCACATGTGATCCACATGGATCTACCACATAAACCTCTATAATTCCACAACACCAATAATGTTTGCATGTCATTCAGGCTACCATAGCCATGGTTTCATGGCACTTTCCACCTCAACTAAATGTGCGGGTCCCACCGACCAACCCCTTCCTGTAAATCAATCATTTCCCATTCTATCTAGTTTTAGGTGATATCCAAGTGCACCTATATTGCAGTTTCAACATTCTTCATAAAACCCCAGAACTTTGGACTCCATCTTCATAGAATCCAACCCTAGACGACATGTCAGCTTGCATATATTTACAACTTGCTCTCAACCTAAAATGTCCAGGATCTTGGATACATCCTCCACTGACTAGGTAATCCTACATTGTGCCATTAGGTCTTCTTGTGTATCCCACTCTATATTTATTATACATTCTCTCAAATCTATATCCATGTCAATCTGTGCTTGCACAAACATTTCACTAGATAGAGCCACACCTAGGATACTCATACAAAATTTGACTTATGAGTAATTTGAATTAATTCCTTTGAACAAAAAATTGGTGTTAGGTCCCAATAATATTAGTTTAGCCCCCAAATTGCTATTCTTCGGCCCCATAGAATCCCACTATTGTTATTGTTTTTTTTTTTTCTAAATAAGACTGAACTATTATATTACAGCGAGAGCAAAATTACATCGGCAGTATTACAACAGGGTCGAGGCCCTGTAAAACTTGTCCTGGGACAGACAGTAAACTCGGGAGTATGCATTCCAGGATTACAAAAAATGGAAACCAGAGTGATACTCATGTAACCGACACATGGACTGTAGCAATAGGAGACTGAAACAACAGAAACACATGGAGGACATCGACACCATGACAGAGATAACAGATAACCGACACCATAACAGAGATGGACAAAGATACATAGTGACAAAGAGCAGACACATATATGATCGCGAAGGGAGCTGACAGAGAGAAAAATTCGTGCAGTGAAACCTGGAGCGCGAGCTGGGCATGCTAATCTTCTTCCGTAGTCTGCGGTTCATCCTCCATCTTGCAGCAGGGAGGCTGGAGTATAGCCTTACCAGCATTGCGCTGTACAGGTTCACTCGGGCCTGCTCCAGGATCATGTACAGGCCTCAGCATATCTATGGCAGGGAATTCCATGTCCACTGTGGGAACAATCCCAGGAGTACGCGGAGGGTTGGCACGAGGAGCTTCCTCTTCACCCCACGGATTGCTGCAATGCTCCACTGAAACAGTTATGAAGAAAGTGGAATTGGACAAGGTACATGGAAGGCGGTATCTTACCATTGGGTGCTCAGTGTGCCCACATTCCATTCTCTCTGGAGGTTCCGCCATTCTTCCTCTGCCCGGGGGCCTTCCCCTCGGTCTTCTGCGTTCAGAGGATTCTTCAATTGAGGAAGAGGGCGAAGGGGCTCTTCCACTGTAGCTGCCACGCCGACTTGTTCCCCTTAGGCGTTCACGCTGCATACTGAATATGAGCGGGTGGCGAGTGTGCACACACGGATTGTTCCTCTGAACTGGACGCCCAATCCCCCAACCAGAATGCGGATGGCAGGTTTGCAACACCGCCAATCTCCCAGGTTCGCAACCAAACTGCCCGTATGCTCTCCAATTGCCCAAGTCGATGGCCTCTAAACCATCACAGTCGCTCTCAGAGCCTGAATGAGAGCCGAGACAACGAGCCTCCGCCACTTCCCTCAAGACAAGAACAGGAGCAGACGAGAAATGCGGGAGAATGTCTGAGAACTCCCGGCTATGAAGCGCCATGTTGCGTTTCTCAATGCGAGCAGTGAATGTCGAAGGGACGTCTCTGCAGTAAACCATAACTCCTCTCCTTAAATGCTGCATGCCTGAATAGTTAGGGCGCGTCCTCCTGGTATACGTGGCTTGTCCGGGCGGACACATGCCCTGCGGACAAGCCATGAGCCTTATGTGTCTAACAACCACCCGCATCCGGGGGGGAAAGATCCTTTTGCACCAAAGTGATGCAGTCTTTTTTAAGTTGTTCATCTTCAACTATGTCCAGGGGACCTGAAAAGTATGTTGATGTCTGAGAGACTCCTTGGTTAGCCAATCTGTCGGCTACCTGATTTGCTGTTCTTCGCACATGCTGAAAGGTAAGGCTATGTGGATTTGTAAGCTTTGCTTCCAATGATTCCAACCTGCTCAAAAGTCTCCAGCTGGTTGCTACTTTGTCCGCTGTTGTTCCTGCTTGGATTTTCTTGGCTGCATTGATTAGGATGAGAGAATCGCCTTCAACCTCAAGTGGAAAGAAGTGAAGTTGCTCTGCGAAACAGATCCCTTGCCAAAGTCCTTCCATTTCCGCTACATTATTAGTATCTTTGCCGAGAGAGCCATAATAGATGTGCATGGGTGCGCCTGTATGACTTCTTATGATTCCTCCATAGCCTGCCGGACCAGGATTACCCTTTGCTGCTCCATCAAAGTTGAGCTTGAAAGAGTTGAGAGCTGGTGGGGACCATGAGGACGGGGAGGTGGGGCTGCGAGGGGGACGTGTGATGACCTTTGCAAAGGTTGAAAGGTCAAGATTCCATTCTTTAAAAATATCCCTTTCTTGTTGCACTTCTGGCATATCAGTGTCAAACCAGGTTCTTATGGCTAAGGTTTCCTGGATATTTCTTTTGTAGATAAGCCACAGAGCGTCTATTGTCCGGGAGGTACTGTTGAAGATGCGTGAGTTACGCTCTTTCCAGAGAAGCCAGTACAGAAAACCTGGAATAAGATCCCATAAGGTATTGAGGAGTTGGCTTCTGAACGGGTTCTTGCCCCAGTTCCTAATATTGTCTGTTACATCCTCGCTTCTTGGTGCTGCTCTTTTATTGCAGTACTCCACCCTCTCCCAGAGCTGCTTTGCTAGTGGACAGGACTCCATTAGATGGTTGATTGTCTCAGTGTGAAGATTGCAGTTTGGGCATCTAGAGGGCCCAATGAATCCTCGTTTTATCAAGTTATCCCAAGTAAGTATACGCCTTTTACTGAGCAACCATAGGAAGGTTGAAATTTTGGGCCAAAGCCCTGGAAGCCAGACTCATGCCCAGATTTGGTCTTGATTCTCTTGGTTGTTGGAGTAGCGCAGCTGATGTGCTTCTTTAGTGGTGAATGTGCCTTTGTGCTTGTGACCCCATCTGAGCTTGTCCTGCTGGTTGGAGTAGCGTATTCTGCGTTGTGTGAGTTCCTGGTCCAAGTCTGAGTAAGTTTCGCCTTCCCAGTCCCTTTGCCAGCTGTTTGCGGGTCTCCATGTTTGGTAGTCTTGATGCTGCGTTTGCTGCCAGAATTGTTGCACTTGAATCAGGTTTTCTTGCTGCATATACGATTGCCAGAGTGGCATCTGGAATAGATTTTCCAGCTTGGGAAGCTGCTGCCACGAATCCTCCCAGAACTTAGCTGACGTGCCAGAGTGTATTTCCCAAAAACTATGTTCCTGTATGAAACGACTGTGTATCTTAGCTGCATTCCAGATTGGAGAGCCTTGGGCGCTGGAGTTGATTCTGATTAGATCTTGCCATTGACTTCCCATAGCATACTTTGCTTGCCATAAGCGAGCCCAAGGTGAATGAGGCTTGGAGAGCCAGTTCCACCACAGACGGGCTCCCATAGTGTTGTTACTTTGAAGTGGATCTCGAAGCCCTAGTCCGCCCTCTGTTTTGAGTTTGCATACATCTTTCCAATTCACAAGGGCCCATTTTCGATTTCTGCCCGTGGAGCCCCAAAGGAAGTTGCGCTGTAAGTTGCGAATGGCTTTGAGGACCCATTTTGGAGCTGCCAGGGTGGAGAAGAGGTACAGCGGCATAGCTTGAAGGACAGACTTGATCAAGACCAATCTACCTGCCATGTTGAGAGCACGAAAGGTCCACGAAGAGAGTTTTGATTCCAGCCTGTCAAGGAGGGATCTCCATGAAGCGTTTTTAATAGCTGAAGCTGAGAGGGGTGCTCCAAGATATTTAGAAGGCAGATGGGAAATGGTGAATCCCAAGATTCTAGCTATATTCCTTTGTGTGGAGGGGGGGGGTATTGAAAAAGAAAAGCTGCGACTTGGAGGCATTGATGGAGGTACCAGAAGCATCTGAGTAGAGGGAGAGGAGCGATTTAAACATAGAGGCTTCTTTTGAGGATGGATGGCCAAATAACATGGTGTCGTCCACGAATTGTTGATGGGACAGCGGATTGAGACCATGTATTGAAATACCTTTAAGCTTGTGAGAGGCTATAGCTGCTTTGAGAAGTCTGCTGAGACCTTCAGCCATTAAAACAAAGAGAAAAGGAGAGAGAGGAACCCCTTGTCTTATGCCACAGGAGGGCCGAAAGGGAGAAGAGGGAGATCCATTCAAAATAACTGAAAATCTAGGGGAGGTAATAAGATTCATGATCCATTTGGTCCATGTTGCACTGGATCCAAAGGCTAGAAGCATTTTTTGAATAAAATTCCAACTAAGCTTATCAAAAGCTTTGGAGAGATCGAGTTTTAGAATCATACCTGGTTTCTTGAGGATCTTTAAAGAGTGTATAACCTCATTTGATAGTATGATTCCATCCATAATCTGCCGTCCTTCCACATATCCTGTCTGTTCCGGAGATATGAGCAGGGGTAGGAGAGGTTTGAGCCTGTTCGCAATAACCTTTGAGATTAGCTTGTATATGACATTGCAGAGTGCGATAGGTCGAAAGTTTTCCGGCCTATTAGGTTCTTCACCCTTGGGAACCAGAGCTAGAAAGGTGGTATTGAGAGACGGGAGGATCCAATGCATACTTCGGGATTCTTCAACCAAATTCCATACTTCAGTCTTGATGAGGTCCCAGAATTCGTGGAAAAAATTGGCTGTGAAGCCATCAGGACCCGGCGCTTTTCCATCCTTGAGTTGGGCCATGGCTTCTTCAACTTCTTGCAGGGTAGTGGGCTGGAGCAATCTATTGTTGTGATCTTCAGTTATGATGCTTGGAATGTGCTGTGTGATGGCCCGAATTGCTGCTTCCCTGTTCTCAATGGGCTCTGTTAAGATTTCTTTAAAATATCCTGTGAACTCCTTCTCCATATCCTCATGCTTTTCAATCCTATCGCCTTGTTGGTTATTGATGAACGCTACATTATTATGCATTCGCCTTTGAATGGTGGTCTTGTGGAAGAATTTTGTATTCTTCTCCCCTTCTTTGAGCCAGTTGATTCTCGATTTTTGCCGCCATAGTATTTCTTCTTGCCTCCTGCGTTCTTCGATTTGGTTCCAAAGTTCCTGTTCCTGTTGTGCTTGTTCTTCTGTTCTGCCTTGGAGAATGAGATTTTGTTGGAGTTTGCTCATTTGCTGCTCTAATTGGGAACGCTTCTCCTGAATGTTGCCAAAACTTGTGCGATTCCAGACTTTGAGGACATATTTCAGATTTTTTAGCTTTTGTTGGAATTGATACATTTTGGCCCCCTGCGGCGGAATGTAGGCTGCCCAAGCGTCGCTGACTACCTTTCTGAAGGTGGCATTTGTGAGCCAGAACGCTTCAAATCTGAAGGGTCTGTTGCATTGATTGCCTGGTCTGGACCATTGAAGCAAAATTGGCCAGTGATCAGACCCGCCATGGGGAAGGATGGAAGCATTGAAATCCCCTCCTAGATGGATTGCATTGTCAGAGAGAAAGAATCTGTCAAGGCGGGAGGCTATGTGTTGAATGCCTCGTCGTTTGTTTGTCCATGTGAAGATTCCATTAGAGGTAGGAATGTCCATGAGGTGATTGGTTTGAATGAAATCTTTGAGGCTTTCACTGTCACTTTCGAGCCCAATTCGGCCTCCCTGTTTCTCTGCCATGGAAGTTATGATGTTGAAGTCACCGCCCCCGATCCATAGCGGGAATTGTCTGTTTTCATTGAGAAGAGCGAGCGTTTCCAGAAGTTCTATTTTTTGCTGAACTATTTGAGGAAAATAAACATTTGTGAGATGACCATGTATGCCGGTGCCCACGAGGTGGAATGAGGCTTGAATAAGATGGAGTGCGGGGTGGAAGACATATAATGTGATGATCTGAGGGTTCCATAGGATAGCTAAACCACCTGAGGCTCCGGAGGCATCAACAGAGATGGCCCTGGTTCCTACCCAAACTTTGCCACGGATTCGTTCAATAGCATCAGTGTTGCTTTTGGTTTCTTACAGAAAAACTATGGTTGGTTTTTCTTGCTGAATCAAATGTTTGATCATTCTGTGTTTTGAGGGACTGTTGAGTCCTCTCACATTCCATGATATTAACTTCATGTAAACTGTGATTTGGGTTTGTAGAACTTTGTCAACTTAGGGAATCGTCCTGATTCCATAAGTATTTCACCTATTGCTATGGTGCGCTGGAGGTATGTCTTTCGTCCCCTTTTCTTGAGATCCTTGAGTAACTTTTTTCCATCCCATGGACTGCCTCCCTGGATGCCCAGGCTTTTATTATGCTGCGCCTTGGCTAGGACTCCTTCCAGCTTGTCTATTTGCCAAGGTTAGATGGAGTTGTATTCTTTTTGTTTGCATGCTGCCTCAAGTGTAAAGATATCTAATCCATCAATAGTGACATCCGCTTGATCTTCTTCCATAACAGTAGTTTCACCTAGAACTTCCTCATCTTCTTCTTGCTGAAGCCTGAGTGCCAGAGTAGTATCGGTTTCCATATCGGCATCCTGCTGCTCATTATCCACTGAGGTTTGCTCTTTAGAGAACGAGAGGGGACTGAATCTTGATATGGATTTACCTTTCTCCAGAGAAGGGCTGGGAGTGGGTTTCATTGGATCAGGGTCAGAGGACTGCAAGGGATCTGAGTGAGGGAGGGAGGAAGATGGCGCAGAGGGTTTGTGAGGGGATTCAGAACTGGGAGGATCATTTTTTTCATGCGTTGCAAGAACAGAGAATTTGTTCTGATGGTCCGCTTTGAGAGTGTTGTCAATAACTAGCTGACTCTTTTTGGCATGCCTGCGGCGGTTGGGGATTTTGATGAATCCTTCAGAGTCTATATCAGAGACAACAATAGCTGCTTTGGACTGGGAATTTAAAGGACAGTCACGGAATAGGTGGCCGTGCTCATGACACTTACGACAGCGGAAGGGAATATGTTCATAATCTAAAGGTTGAGTCCATTCATAATCATCGTGATAGAGCTTTACCGTATCCGCGAGGGCTTTGGTCAGATGCATCTGGACGCAGATCCTAGCATATGAGGTGTACTTGCGAGTTTTTGTCTCCGCTGCAACTCGGATGAAGGTGCCCAGTTTGTTGCCTATGTCCGCCAGTGTTTCTTCTTTCCAGTATTCTGCAGGGAGGGAGTACATCCTGATCCAGATGGGTGCCCAACTGAAATCCTCCTTGTCGAGATTGAATCTGGGTTTCCATTCGGTGAGATAGAGGACTGAAGAGTTGAAGAAGTACGGCCCTCCTTCGAATATCCTCACTCTGTCCTCTACACAGTGAAATATAGCTGTAAAGAAGCCCTTTGGTCCTAGTTGCAGAGTTATTTGTCCTTTGGGCTTCCACTTTGAGGCTATCCAGCCTTGTAAGGCTTTTTCCGTAGGCCAGAAGCCTAAAAATTTTCCTATGAGTGCATGATCTTGCATGTACTGGATTTCACCATTGATGCGGTGGCTGGGCAGGTCCACCTTGATGGGTTCAGCAGCTTTTGGGATGCAAGTGGCTGAGGATGCTTTGGGCTGAGTCGCCTTGGCTTTATCATGGGTCTCTTTGTCAGCTTTATCTTCTTCTGTCGGGGCCGTATGAATCCTTGCCTCAGCTTTCCGATTTTCGCCTTGTCCTGCATCTGGGTCAGCGTCAGAAGGTTGCAAAGGCTGAGAGTGCTGGGTGTTGTCAGAACTCGCAGAGTGTTTTGGAGGGGGAGCAGAGCTCTCCCCTCCTCCCGCCATGTCCATTGCTATCGACCAGCAAGGGAGCGGCGGCTGTAGCAGGGTAAACAGTCAGAGGCGGCGGCTAGTTAGGGTTTGGCTGCAGTGTTCAGGAATTCGCATCAGAGCGATAATGCAAGTATCATCAGATGTAAATGTGCCCACTATTGTTATTGTTGTGTGCCATAGAATCCCTCTATTGTTATTGTTGTGCCTTTACATTATTATTGTTATGTAGGTCCAAATTATATTTTAACTCCTTGGCCTCCTATATATAACAAAGAGGTATTATAATTTGAATCATCCACAATTTTTTCATTTATGTGATATAAAAGGAGGCTTACCCTATGAAAAGGATTATTTTCAAGTCTTTGAAATATCTTATTATTGATGGTATTGGACCCACCAATATTCATGGGGTCTCCCCAATATGAAGTCCCAACTAGACGTCACACCATTTGGTGTAGGAGCCCCATCTGGAATATGACATGGTTGCCAAAGCAGTGGGTTTTAAAGATGTGCCTTGGTTGCAATAACACATAGAGTGGTGTAGTTGTGACTTTGGTGAACAAGTGTATGACTATGCATAGGGTCATGTGCAATGTATGAAAGGTTCTAACACATGAATGGAAAATGAGTGGCCCTCTTAGAAGCATGTAATAATACACATATTTAAAGGAAAACACGAGCATAAAGAAATCACAAGTTAGCCTACAAATAGTTCATAGGTTAACCATGATGGAAATATACAACAACACACATTCAACAAGATTCATACTAATGGAAAATAAATAGTTCATAAGCGTTAGCATAAGTAAAATAACATATATTGAAAACATAAAAAGAATGATCCTATTATATTCACAACATATGCATGAATACGTGTCGGCTCTGAGCTTTTATTAAAGTGAAAGTTCCAAGAAAACATATATCATTGACAATCCACTAACCCAAATAGTGGAACATGAATTCTACACCTACTCCTCCAAAGAAATATACTCCCTTTATGCTACAGAGAATCTAAGGCTCTTAACAAACTCCCGAGCTCCTCATTCGGAGCTAAAATAGTAGCCAAAGGATTAGCCGTAAAAATCCCTTTACATGAGCTATTAGGACATATTTATAACAAAAGGGGTCACTATTCATCTCCCTTTTTTGACTCTTGGAAACCCTGATGACTCTTCAAATTCATTAAAATTGAATCTTCACATTCCACAATTGACACTTGGAATTCAATTTACAAATTAATTAGAAAAGAATATTAGAATATACTCGTACCCATTTAGGAAAATACTAGGTAGGGCCAATTAGACAAACTAATAAGACAAACAATTTAAGCTTGAGTTTGGGGAAACTTCAACTCAAAAAATTCGACTTATAGTTTCTGAGTCACATGATGGTGCCAAGATTTGTATTGGGTGATGACTTCCCCAAACTATGTGATGGGATCAGGTTGGAAGCAACTCTAGACTCCATGGAATCTAGGTACACTAATTTGGAGCTAGTATGGGTGTCCTTCTTTAGCAAGAGAAATATAGTATTTATCTGGACAGGGCCACCAATGTACTTCTGCATATTTTTCTTGTTCACTTGAAGATCTTCCTTGGTAGTGATATATCTGAACCGATCCAAGTATTCTTCAACCTCTTCTTGACTTGATTCCTGTGTTTAGCTTCAGTGAGTGAGTCAACTGATGGGGTCTTGTGTGATTTCACCATGAAATCCACACTATTATACAATTGTGCATATGAGGCCTCAACATTTGCGATGAATGAGGTGAGTTGTTTGTTACTCTGAATGATCATCCACGCTTCTTCTTTCTCTAGCTCCCCATGTTGGATTGTCTTCTTCACCAATTAGGATAGTGGCACTTTGTATTGGATTGACCACTCATGCATGACAATGATGGTTTTATGGACAACCTTGATGGATTTAACATTACACTTACTCTTCTACTACATGTTGTGCAAGAAGACAACTTATCTATGCATGGTGACTAGCTCCTTAAAAGGGCTCTGTATGGTTTCTCCCAAAGTCGATACCTCACCAAGTATGGTTGCCTTAAGTTCTTCCAAATACAATTTTATAGGAGTTTCATTCTGGACCTCTGCTTGGAGTTGTTCAACCTCTTTCCTTATAGCCTGTAAGTTCTTTTCCAACTATTTTTTCTCGGCCATCAAATACTTCATGTTTAAATTTGTAGTACCTGCAAAGCCCAAGCTGGTTGTGGCAATGGAATTTGGATTCCATCTCATGTTTGTCACATCACCCTTTCTCTGATGAATGTAAGAGATGCAGGATCGTCCAAAAAATGTTTCTTCCTTGATTGTGCAATATTCTTTTGAAGCTCATATTAATTCATATTATATGTATCCATGACCAGATGCTCATCAAGAGGTACAATTTCCTCTTCCTCACTTAGAGATTTCTTTGTTGTCAAAGGAGGGGGAGACTGAATGATGACTTGTTAGGTGCTTGACATTAGATAAAAATTTTGGTTCAACGACTCTGGTTCTACCTCCATGTGTTGAATCATAATTAACTCCTCAATTTCTTGAGCGAGCTCCTTGTCCTCCAATTTTTTTCTCTCCTCTCTTGGTAACCGACTATGCTCTTATTCCATGTCTTATTTTCATGCTACTTCTTCCTCTACTCTCTGCCTTTGTTCAGATTTTTGTATTTGAATTTCTGGTTCCAATATCATCTACTCTTTTTGTTCCCTCTGCTTCATCTCTTCCTCTTGCTTCCTTTACTTCCTCCTCTTCTCTGTTGCTATGGCCGCTTTCAAGATGATTGGATCTTCTTTCATTTTGCCGCTCTTCTCTTTCACTAGAATATGCGCAACATTCCGATTCCCTTTTCGTGCACTGGGTTGTGCCTTCCTGTTGGTACTTCCTCATGATTGAATTGCTTCTATGGAGTAACCTGCAATGTTCTTGTGAAGCTGACTGGATCAAGGGACTTGGACGCATTATAAAAATTCTTCATCTCTTCCTCCTCAGGCCTACAGAAGGTCTCGCTTGGCCACTGAAAATAAATACCTGCATAGTGTATTTACAAACATTCCTAGGATCATACAGATTAAAGTCCAAATGACTGAATGAAAACTTCTATATCTCCTTACCTTTGATGTTTGCAACTTTCAAAATCTTGATTTCGTACAATCCGTTCTACATAGGAAGAGTGTACCATTGTGATTTTTTTTCCTATGCAGAAATGCTAATAACCCTATGGAAAGGTGGTAAGAAACTTCTTGCATGACCAACTTATCGGTGGCATACAGCGGTAGAAGATGCAGTGACTTCTATCCGCTAAACACTCCGAGGGAAGTGCCATCTGGTGAGGAAAACTAATATGCTATTTCTTACACTGCTTCCATTGCCCCATGTGACATGCAAGGTGACCCTTCCTTAGATATTAACTTGTATAATAGAATGAAGAAGTGATCAATCATCTTTTCCATTACTCCTTTATGTCTGAATTCCCAAAGAAGCTTGCAATAAATGTGCATGGCAGATTCTACTAGTGGCCAAGTCCAATTCATGTCAGGAACTAAATTGTGAGCACATATTGCATCTAGTAGGTAGGAAGACATGTAAAATATGACTTCCTTTCCCTTGAGAGGATTGTGAGAATTAGATACATGGATCTTCACGTGTTGAGACAACAAGTCTAACCAATTGAATGGTTTTCCTTCGTTTACAATCTATTTCAGCAAGAATGTCCATCCTTTGGGGAAGGTATCAATACTTTGTTGACTGTATAGCCTGCAACATAGAACTATCAAATACTAATAAGCCTTCCTGAGATATTTTGTCTTGTAGGTATTGGTGGGTGTTTGACAGAACATTGTTATATTTTTCACCTAGCCTTTGATAACCTCCTTTGTGCTCAAGTAGTTGGTGACTGCATAGAAGTAAGAATCCATGAGCAGTTTTAGCTTCAAAAAATGGTACATGAGATGGTAATCTGGTGCCAGAAAAGAGGCAAGACTTTGTCCATTGGCACTATTAAGAGTCATAGTCTTGGAATCTGTATGAGAAATTACCCACTCGACAATGTCTGAACATGGGAAAGTCAGTTACCTACATCAAATCTTATGTAACACCTACCTTTGTACATTGATATACACCTGTTAGTCTTCAAGATTCACTTTGAAGCTTCTGGCTAAGAATGCCTCATTTACTTTGTGCCATGTGATATCTGACTCCTTTTCTATAAACAATTGATTATCTAAGAAAACTCGCAAGTTCATTGGAGCAATCTCAAATTCCTCCCTTGTGTTACTCTTTGTAGTGTTCCATGATGACAATGATTGATGAAGAGACGTGCTAAACAACTGCAATACCTATAGGAGGAAAAATGTATTCGTGGAAAACACAAATTATCTTAATTAAAATGACTCACAAAGCAAGTTCAAGGAAAAAACCATAAGACTGAGGGGAAAAATTGCACATGTTTTGAGCTAGGGGAAGGGACTAGCTTCAAGAATTTTTCATTGTGTAGTCTTAGTTGCCAGAGGAGAAACTTGAGGCTTGACATTACACAATGTGCAGACTCTGCATAGGTATACTTAGGGAGAGATTGTGCATTACGTAGTCTCAGTGGCCTTCAAGAATTTTTCATTGTGTAGTCTTAGTAGCCAGGGGAGAAACTTGAGGCTTGACACTGCACAATGTACAGACTCCGTGTAGGTATACTTACGGAGAGATTGCGCATTACGTATTATCAGTGGCCAGGGGTGAGGCTCGAACCCTCGAACTATGCAATGTGTATCTGGGAAAGTCAAGTACTATGCATTACATTGTCTCAGAGGCCAAGTCTGAAGCCTGATCGTTTGACTTGTGCAATGCCCAGTTGAGCAAGGCAATTGTTGGCTAGGTGAAGGGTAGATCTACCCGGAATGAGGATGGTAAATTGGTAGATATGAGTGATAGTGCAGGTTAGAGTGTAGATATAACTAAGGAAAGGTAGATAAGTGAATATCAAGTGCAGAAGATCAACATGCAAAAGTAAAAACCAACATGCAAAGGGAGTCACTGAAACAATGACCACTAAAGGGAAAAAATAAGAAAGTTGATGTGAAACCTGTAAAATGCGAATGAAGGACATAACCAACATTACTACAAGCTAATATAAGTTAAAATTCTAGGAGCCATAAAAAAAAAATCAAAACAACACTCACATAACTGAAACGACAAAAAGTAACTTAAAAAGTGACAAAAGATGACAAAAGAAAAACTTACCCGGAAAAACGTTGCAAACTCCACAGAAGGCTCCTTGATTTCCTTGGGAAGGCTAGAGATCCAAGATTGATGTGAAAATAATCTCTAGAGGCATCAACTATATTGATCTCGACTAGTTAGGGTTTATGACATACATGCATGAAATCAAGGAAAAAGTGACACTTCGCAAAAGTGTGAAAATAACAACTTGTGTCATCCTTCGAGAAACTAATTATCCACTGCTTATTTTCTAGAGATTGATTTTTTTTTTTTTTTCATTTTTTATTTTTCAGGAAACCAACCATTCACACTGCCAAGAAGGATTGCTTAATTACCAATAGCAAGGGACTCATAAACTCCTTGACTTAGTGAATTGCATAGTCTCTGAGCTCAAGAGAAGCTTTGCACAATTTCTGAGCTTAAGGCCAGGTTGTCTCCTAGAGTAACTCAATTTCTGAGCTCAAGGCTAGCCTCCCTATTTGGATTGTGCAATTCAGATTCTCAAGGATGTCATACATTTCAATATTGAACAGTTTCTTGAGGGATGACTTGAAATGCTTCAAATTCAAGTCAAGAGATAGCTTGTGTATGAAAGGTATCAAATCGCAATCAAAACAATACATCACAGGAACAACATGCAAACATGAAAACTTGACATTAGTAAATGATAAGCTCATGTGGACAGAACAGAGGCTCCAAAATCAAAGCATGTGAAAAATTTTAGAGGGTGGTTGTGGCAGCTACAACACTTATCTTTTATTTTTTTGATCTTGTTACATAACATTTAGTATCAAAGTTTTGGATCCTAAGGTTTTGCTACTCCAAACAGGTCATGTTGGAATTTTCCCTATAACATTTTTTATGAGAGGCTTTAGAAGTTTAAAATTTTACCACATGGAGTTGAAATATTAATGAACTTCGTGTAAAAATTCTAGACCTTATTTCACTATATATTCAGAGATATAGTCCAAGGAATTTAGGGTTTCTGCATGCTCTAGAATTTAGTCTCAAAATGTGACCCAGAGGAAATTGCCATAACCTTCACTTTGAGCAACAAATTTGTATTCCATAAAAAGTGACAGAAATTTTATAGAATTTTGTTTCTTGGGGATGAATTTCAAAGTCAAAGGTAAAAAAAACAACCCGTGGAAGTACGTACAAGTTAGCTATATTAAACTAGTCCATAAGCAAGTCATTGTGGGAGATTTGGTATAACATTCTCTTGAAGAATCAAATTTTTGTCTAACTTGTGGGGTTAGAAAAAAGATTGAGAAATGTACCTAAAGAAAAATTTTGAGTCCTTGTGAGGAAAAAATTACAAAGATACAATACTTTCAAGGCAAAGCTCCAAAAAACAAGAAATCAGGGGTGTATTTTTTTTAAATTTCTGAACTTTTGTTTGAAAAATCAGTTTGAAGTGATTGAAAGGGAATAATGAAGCATAGATATCACTATTTCGTTCCAGTATACCTCACAAAAAAATAATGGATACACCTAGAAAGTCAACATAAATCTCTACTATGATGCCTGAAGAAGAGGGAGAAATGTAACATGATATATCAAAAGTAGAGGGCCAAGTGCAACAAATTTCATTGTCACAAATAACATTCAAAAATGAATTAGATGGTTTAAAAGCAGTAATAAAAGGGGACATGGGAATTTTGAAGGATGGTTTAACAACAAATGTGGAAGTGATAATGAATGTTAAGATGGAAGGGTTGAAGGAAGGTTTCACAAAGTTGCTGCAAGAAAGGCATCTTAGTGGTGACAAGGTATTCCATGAAAATAAGGATAAGGAAAAAAGGAATATGAGTAATGATTTTAGAGGCTACAGTAGTGGGTTGAAGACTAACCACATTTAAAATATTGATATGAGAAATTTTTATGGCAAGGGTTCGATAACATGGATACTATAGAAGGAGCGGTTTTTTGATTTACGTGAAGTGCAACACACACAAAAGGTAGGCATTACATCTTTATATTTAGAATCCAATCAATTTGTATGGTATAAATGGATTTGTTCTCATAAAGAACTAGTGACTTGGATAATTTTTATGGAGGCATTGGTAGCAGATTATGAGGATTCAAAGGGTAATACCATCTTAAGTCAAATGATAATTCTCAAACAAAATGGTTCAGTTGGGGAGCACATTGAGGAACTCTAGAGACTGAATATCAAGGTAATTGATATTCTATAGGAGCATATGATTGATTTCATCATAGATAATTTAAATGATGACATCCACCATGAGGTTCGCCTTTGGGAACCTAAGTCATTGGAGAATGATTTCAGAGTGGCAAGAAAAGTTGAAAGAAACATTATGGAAACAAGGAAGCCTACCATCATCAATTATAAAGATGGAAGTGTTGTCATGCTCCTAGCTTCGCACAACCTACAAGGTTGACACCAAAATTAGTGGAGGAAAAAAAAGAAGAAGGGATTTATTACCGTTGTGATAACAAATTCAGTAAATGTCCTAGGTGTGCTAAGAAGAAATTATTTTATATAGATTGTGAAGAGGATGAAGAAAAAGAACAATAAAAATCAAAATGATAATATGTACACCAGGAACCACTCCCATATCTAGTAATATATTGGATGGAACTACCACTCCCTAAAATCTCAAATTAGAAGGATATGTCAAGAAGAAACAGGTGATATTGTTGACTAATTCAGGTAGTACTCCTAATTTTATTGATTGTAAGATAACCAAGGATTTGAATTTCTTTTAATAGACAACACCATTGTGTCATGTGATGGCTACAACTGGAGGAACTATATATTTCTTAATGAACTGCCATAATGTCAATCCAACCATGGGGGAATACTTATTGAATAGTCCAATGTTGTACATTCCAACGGGTGGTGAAAATGTTGTATTATGAGTTTAATGGTTACAATCTTTGGGGGTGATAAATTTTAATTTTCAAGAACGTTTCTTGATTTTTTCTCAGAAGGAAAGGAAATTGAATTAAGGGGTATAACATGGAAATATGGGAAAGTAATTATCTCTAATGACATGAAAAATATTTTGAAGAATGAAAAATGGGGGGTAATGGCACAATTATTTTCACAACATGTTCAAATGTCTAAGTCATCCATTTCTCCAGATCCCCAAAAAGTCCTTCACAGCCATTCCAAGGTATTTTACACTCCCAAAGGTATCCCACCTATTCATGAACATGATCATGCTATTCACTTGATTCAAATAAGTATTAATCTAAACATTAGACCTTGCAAATATCCTTATGCTGAGAAGAGTGGAATTGAACATATGGTTGCAGAAATGCCAGAGGCAGGTAAAATTCAACCTAGCCAAAGTTCTTTCTCTTTTCCAATAGTATTGGTGCACAAGAAGAATGGGTCATGGAATATGTGTCTTGATTATAGAGAGCTCAACAAGCTCAATATAGAAGATAAGTTCCCCATTATTTTCATTGATGAATTGTTGGATGAACTACATGGAGCAATATACTTCACAAAGATGGATCTTCATTCAAGATATCATCAAATTAAAATGAATACATAAGAAATTCCAAAAATGACATTTAGAACTCATGAAGCTCATTATGAATTTTTGGTCATGCCTTTTGGCCTTACTAATGCACCTTGCACATCTCAAATTTTGATGAATTCCACTTTGAAACTCTTCCTTATAAAATTGCAGTTAGTATTTTTTGATGATATACTAATCTATAGAAAGTCCTTGAAAGATCATGTTCAACATGTTGATAGGGTACTCAAACTATTGGAGGAGAAATAATTGTATGAAAAATCCTCCAACTGTTTATTTGGATTACAGGAAGTGGAATATTTGGATGATATGGTAACTCATTAGGGTGTTAAGGCAAACCCCAAGAAACTTAAAGCCATAAAGGAATGGAAAATCCCTGCAACTTTAAGGTATCTTCAAGGATTTATCGGATGGACAGGGTATTATCACAAATTTGAAGTTATGAGTAGATAGAAATACCTCTAACTACGTTACAAAATAAATATGCATTCTTTTGGACTTCATAAGTAACTAAGGCCTTTAAACATCCTAAATAAATAATGTGTCAAGATTCGGTATTAGCTACACTATATTTCACAAAAACGTTTATTGTGGAATGCAATTACTCAGGAAATGGCATTGGTGTTGTTTTAATGCAAGAAGGAAGACCCATTCCTTTTGAAAGTTTTCCATTTAAGTGAAAGTATTTACATAAACCTATTTATGAGAAGCAGATGTTGGAAATATTACATGCATTGAAGAAATGACACCCTTACCTAATGGGTGACACTTAAGTGTAAATAAAAGATCATGATAATCTTAAATAATTCATGGAACAAATATTATCTTTAGAAGAGTAGAAAAATTGGGTCACAAAGACGTTGGGTTATGAATTTGAAATAATCTAAAAAAAGGGAATAAAAATGGTGTTTAAAATGCACTCTCAATAATGGATGAGGATGTGGAGGAATTTCTTTGTGCCATTTCTCTTACCCAATCTGATTGGGTAACTGAAGAAAGCGATGAATGGAAAAATGATGAAGAGGTATGGACACTCATTCAAAAGTTGCAACAATATCCCAATTCATCTAATTCATTTATTTCGAAAAATGATTCAATGTGATACGAAGCTCACTTAGATCTATGTAAGAATTTTCAACATAAACAAACGGTTATTTTGGAATTGCACACCTATTCTATAGAAGGGAACTTGAGATTTTAAAAAATGTACCATAGGGTGAAGAAGGAGTTTTTTTTAATGGAATTAAGTTTTATATTTAGAATTTTGTGGAAGAATGTTTGGTTTGACAACAAAATAAAGTTGATAAATTAAGACCCCGCATATTTTACAACCATTAGTCATTCAAAGTCAAAATTGGGAACAAGTCTCAATGGATTTGGTCACAATTTTACCCAAGTATGAAGGAATGAATGTCATCATGGTGGAAATTGACAGAATTACCATGTATTCACATTTTTGTGCACTATCTCATCCTTTCAAAGCCAGTACAGTCACTACTGCATTTATGGAATTAATTCAAAAACTACATGGAAACCCAATGATTATTGTAAGTGATAGAGATGCCATTTTCATTGGAAATTTTTAGACAAAATTATTTTCTTGTCTTTGAACTCAATTAGCTCATAGCTCATCTTATCATCCTCAATCTGATGGGAAGACTAACATAGTGGCTAAATATTTGTAAGGATATCTTCGTTGCTTTGTAATTGATAAACAAATACAATGGATCAAGTGGTTACCCCTGGCAGAATGATGGCATGACACTTCCTTCCATACTGCAGGAAAAATGACCCCATTTATGCCACTTTATGGATATCATCCACCATCAATGACATCGTGTTTAATAGAAAATTCTAAGGTTCAATCAGTGGAAGATCACCTCGATAATCAACAAAATGTTCTCGAACTCTTAAAGGATAAGCTCACTTTGGTGCAAAACCAAATTAAACAACAAGCATATCAACATCGTAGTGAAAGAAGTTTTGATGCGGTTGATTGGGTATTTTTAAGACTACAACCATACAATCACATGTCCCTCAAGCAAGCTAAGAGGGATAATAAATTATCATCCAATTACTATGGCCCTCATAAGATGTTCCAAAAATATTGGTACAATGGCATACAAATTAGAGTTTCCTATATCTTCATGAGTACAGCCAGTTTTCCATTTTTCAAGCTTAAAGAGAGTTATAGGTGAGAATATTTGAGTTCAAACTATATTTCCATAATTTTACGAGGGAGGAAAAATCATATTGGACCCTGAAGTAGTAATAAAAACAAGAATCTGGTAGCTATGAAATAGATCAATTTTAGAGTATCTCATTAAGTAGAAGAACTTAAATGTTCAAGGCTCCACATGGGAGGATTAGTATTTTATTCAGAAGCATCCAAAAATACTTAAGCGTTGAGGATTTTCTTTTTTTAAGGAGGGGGAATGTTAGGTTCCTATAATATTTAGTGTAACCCTCACATTATTATTGTTGTGCCCCGTATAATCCCACTATTATTATTTTCTTGCCCCATAGAAGTCCACTATTGTTATTGTTATGTAGGCACTAATTATATTTTGGCCCCTTAGACTCATATATATACCAAGGAAGTATTATCATTTGAATCATCCAAGAATATTTCAGTTCTGTGAGGTAAAAGGAGGTTTCCCCTTCGAAGAGGCTTATTTTCAAGTCGATGAACTGTCTTATCTTCTATTTTTGCAATCTTATTACATAAAAAATGGGACCCACCCTATATATTACCTTTCTACTCACTCTCTTCAAGAGATATATAAATCCATTCGAATCCAATGCATATCCAAAACTGGACAAATGTAAACCAAATAGATTCCTAGATGCCTAGAGTTCCAGTCACATATGCTAAACCTAAAGTTCATCCAACCCATATATGAAACCCTACTAACAAATTAGAAGACCTTGGATACAAGTATGATCTTTGCAATACATAGAGTCAGAAAATTCTAAAGCTTCATGAAACTTAGCCAATATTGGGTTCAAAGTCTTGTGTTGCTCAGAACCTCAATTTCCACAAGAATGATACCCTCATTCAAACATTGAACATACTAAAGGTTATGCATAGCCATAATAAAATCAATGGGATTATCAACATGCCTACTATTAGGCACTAAAATAAATTGAACCAAAGCTAACACTACTATTTAAGTTCAAATACAACAACAACATAATGGATCAAAAATACTATCCCAAGAAAATACTATCGAATCTACTGATCTAACATGCATTACACCAATCATAATGATCTGAATGCAAAATGACATCCACCCATGATCTAACATGCATTACACCAATCATAATGATCTGAACACAAAATGACATCCACCCATGGTACTCATCCACCCAGCATATTCATTCACCCATGGAATTACCCATGGTATTGTAAGTGGCATCCACCCATGGTATTCATCCACCCATGGTATTTATCCACCCATGGAATTTACCCATGATATTGTAAGTGGCATCCACCCATGGTATTCATTCACCCATGGTATTTTCCCATGGTATTGTAAGTGGAATCGACCCTTGGTATTCATCCTCCCATGGTATTTAACCACTCATGAAATTTACCCATGGCATTGTAAGTGAAATCCACCCATGGTATTCATTCACCCATGGTATTTACACACCCATGGAATTTACATGTGGTATTGTGAAAAAAGAAGCTACAAATAACAAGCCTTATTTTGTAAAAGGAAAAATTTTCCATCACAATGTAGATTTTACAGTTATTCTTTGTTTTAATAATTTTTTTTTTTTTTTGTTTACTCGGTGTTCTCAAGTTTTCTTTTGGAATTTCAATTTTTCAGATCTTGGGGGCCTCCCCCCAAGGTCTGGATCAGTGGTGGTATTAGATTAAGGTTACGATTCCATGGTAATGAGGGTTTGATGCATATTTTAGTTTCAATTTTTTGCAGTGATATTCGATAAACTTCAGCCATGTGCTATGACCTCCACAGAGCAATTTCTTGGGCAAAGCGGGAAGATTTTTTCTTTTTTCATTTCTTTTGCAGGATTTTTTTTGGGTGGTGAGTTTGCAGATTAGATATGAAACTTTTGGTGCAAAATTTACAAAAATAAATAACCGATCTATATTCCTTGTGAAAAAATACCCAATTCAAAAAAAACAATCAGTGGAATTGCAGTCTGGATGAGGGAGATATAGCTGATTTAAAATCAGTTATGTTGCAGAAATTTTTCTAATGACAATTCGTGGATGACTGGTATACTATAATTTTTTCCATTGTTGTGTATAATTTTAGAAAAATGATTTTATATCTGATCTCCTCTAAATAATTCAACTAATTTCAAAAAACAAATTGGTCGAATCAGAGTTCGGATGAGGGAGATATCATTGATTTAAAATCAACTATTTTTTTTGGAACTTTTGTGATGGCGGGATAGTTGCAATGCGAATCTAAGTTTCCAGAGTGTCCAGGTAGGAATTTTAATCACATGGGAAGATGAAAAAAGGTCATTCTATTTCGAAAAACAGTTTATAATAAATATTCTGAGTTATATTGACCGAGTTATGCCCATTTTAAATTTAGAGCAACATTCAAGCGGGTTCCCTTTAGAGATGTGCCCTCCCACCCTAGTTTAGTAGGCACCTGCTTCACATTCACTAGTTTCAGTATAGAAGCATCTGACTTGGGTTCTTTGGAGATATTCACTCCCACCGCAGGCTATGTAGGCACCTGCTACTTCATGAACAATGAACATCACAGTTATGGGTCAACCGCACAAAATCCTTGTCATTGAATTCCATTTGTTAGGCTGCACACAGTTGGTCACAAACATTACAGGTCATCTCTATCCTTGGATATTCATTTTTCATGTTATGGGGCATCCACAAACCCACACTTCATCGAAGTCCATTCGCTAAGCTGCACACTATTAGTATAATAGTTGTTCACAAGAATTACATGGTATCTTTGTCCTCGAATCTTTGTTTGTCATGGTTATGGGTCATCCACAAACCCACACTTTATCAAAGTCCATTTTCTTGGCCGCACACTATCAATATGACAATTTGTCACAAGCATCACAGGGTATCTCTATCCTCGGATTTTCATTCGTCACAGTTATGGGTTAAGCACACAAAACCCTTATCTTTAGTGGCTCTTCATATTCAACAAAGGCTTCCAAGGAGGGAACTTAACGCAATGGGAACCATTGATTCTTATGGAGGGAGGAATGATCCTAATGGAAAATGGCATCCACCCATGGTATTCATCTACCCATAGTCTTCATTCACCCATGGAATTTACCTATCGTATTGTAAGTGACATCCACCCATGGTATTCATCCACCCATGGTATTTATCGACCCATGGAATTTACCCATGATATTGTAAGTGGCTTCCACCGATGGTATTCATTCACCCATGGTATTTTCCCATGGTATTGTAAGTGGCATCGACCCTTGGTATTCATCCTCCCATGGTATTTATCCACTCATGGAATTTACCCATGGTATTCTAAGTGGCAACCACCCATGGTATTCATTCACCCATGGTATTTACACACCCATGGAATTTAACTATGGTATTGTGACAAAAAAAAGCTATAAGTAACAAGTCACACTTTGTAAAATGACAGATTGTCCACCACAATGTAGCTTTTACAGTTATTCTATGTTTTAATAAAAAAGGTTTTTGTGGTTTTGTTTAGTCGGTGTTCTCCGCTTCTCTTTTGGCATTTCATTTTTTTCAGATCTTGGGGGCCTCCCCCCAAGATCCAGATCACATAACCATTTCTTAGGAAATATAGTCACAATCTTAAGAAAATATACAACCATGTAATTCATGATTCATTAGAAGAAAGGAATCATAGTCTATAGCAGTTTAGTTAGTAACTTCCAATAGTCATACATGATAATATCATTAGCTCTACACTTCATGAACATATCAAAAAACACATACATCCAAGCCCCTATTAATAATGAGAACACATATATAAGGAATCTCGTCATAAATAAAGGAATATTATATTCCTCCATTAACAGTGTTGATACATATGTTTTCATAACGCTTAACAACATCATTCATGGTGCAACACATATGTAACGATATACACTTATTTGTATAACTTGAATAATTGCTAACTAAGAGAGGGGTTTCAACTCTCCAACCAACCATAAGACAACTATATCACAATATATTTATTTATTTTTTATTTTCAGTTGACCAGCCCTGAGTTGGACTTCAAGTTTAGGGAGTTAAGTTTTGAGGGGAATTCACACAAGTCAACTAAATCAACCAAATAACAGAAGAATCCATTGCACATTATGTATCCACCTACTAAATAAGATTCCATATCACACAATTCCTCCACCAGTTAAACACTACATGTATTTAGTGGCCATAGTATCTCCACCCACTTAAACAAATCCCATGCTGTATCCACCTATTAAACACATTATGAAATCTAGAGCATATTGTGTCTTCACCTGCTAGGCACCAAAAGAAATCCAGAGTACTCGGGGTCTCCAATTGTTAAACACCACATTAAATCTATAGCACTTAGAGTGGCTCCACCTATTCTTCTTTCTCTTCACTTCACTTTCTTCTCCTTAGCATGATCTAGCTCATGTGGATAAGCTACATTCTCTAGCCTGTTCCTCAACAATTTCTCCCATGGTTACTATTTTCACCTCTAAGTATACATTTTTCTTTGTATATCTACACATACCACTCTCATTCATCTCTTGTTGACTCCCTCCCTTTGCTTCACACCCATTCCCTTGTGTGTTCACCACACTAACACACTCCATGAGGGTAGGGATTGTATGGGCGCATCCTCTACCTAGGAAACCAATAATCCACCTCAATGCTTGCTCCCGCAGGGTCATAAATTCATTATGGATATAGGTGGTAAGACTAATGCAGTAGCTTACATATACTCACTTCTTAAGAAGCTTCTTCTTAGACCTTTGAATCTAGGTATACTCCTACAGACCAATAATTATTTACATTTCCACATTATTTACATGA
Organism: Pinus tabuliformis; assembly: GCA_031772625.1. NCBI lineage: Eukaryota > Viridiplantae > Streptophyta > Pinopsida > Pinales > Pinaceae > Pinus > Pinus tabuliformis. Next base: position 1,220,535,403 of record CM062819.1, on the reverse strand, counting down.
ATTATAATTCATAGTGACACTTGCAAGAACGGTTGAAGAAAGGGTTGTTACATACCCCAACCCCTTAAAGGAACATCGTCCTTGGTTCTTTATACACAAACTATGAATTTCAGACACGAGATTTATATACACACGTCATTTTACCTTTACTTTAATGGTACAAAAAAATGGGTATGATACCCTCATCTGATCATATATTTCCCAAGTGGATTCATATGGTCCAAATTTCTTCCACTATACCTTGACTTACTTGATTACTCAATTCCGAAGCATGATTTACCTCCAATCAAGAATGCAATATTGTTCTAGTTGGAATTCTCCACTATATTCCACCTTTATCACATACTAATAAACAACATTATTAACATCATGCACATACTTTTTAAGAAAATAAATATGGAAAACATTATGTTATTTAACTATGGGTGGTAAGGCTAGTCTACAAGCCATTGGCCCCATTGTTTCTAATATTTGAAATCATCCATAAAACCTTGGTTCCAACCTAGAACAAGATTCAATTCTCAGTGAAATATTCCTTGGTCTGATGTATAGGTAAACATGTCCCCCCGCTTGGAATTCCTTGTACATCTATGTTAATCTACATAGCTTTTTTGCATGACTTGAGCTACTTACAATTTTGTCCTGATAACAGCTACTTCCTATTCCATTTTCTTTAGCATATCATCCCTAACAATGATGCTATTAAATTTATCATTCTAGCTTATGGGTGTCTTAATTTGTTTTTCCATATATAGCCTCAAACAAAATCATCTTCAATGATTCTTGGTGCCCATTATTCTAGGAAAATTATATCAAAGTTAGAAACAATTCACACCTCTTAGGTTGATTCTTGACATACATTCTTAGCATATCTTCCAATGCCATGTTTACTCTTTTATTATATCTATATATTTGAGGATGATACATTGTAGTATATGCTAATTCTACTCCAAACTAAACAACAATGTTTTCTACAACTTTGAGTTGAAGTTGGTATCACTATCCGAAATAATTTTCTTGGGTATGCCATGTAATCTAAACATTTCCTTCATGAAAATATGAGTAATTTCAATTTCCTTGTTGGTGGATTTGATAGCGATAAAATAAGTTGCCTTACTTAGAGTATCCACTACTACCATTATGGGATCATGTTGTTTAGATGTCCTTGGCAATTTTCTGATGAATTTCGTAGAAGTGAATACCCACTTCCACTCATGAAAGGATATTGGTTGTAACAATATGGTGGATGTCTACATTCCACTCTCACTTGCTAACACTCTAAACATATGAAAACATATTTGGCAACATCCTTTTTCATGCTCGACTAATAGTACATATTTTTCATATATTATCATTTTTTGATAACCAGGGTGACCTAAGTGAGGTATTTTGTGAAAAAAAATAGAGATAAGATTATTTATGTCACACATGCAAGGTATATACCATCTACCTTTAAATTTCAACATACCATCATCCGTGTGAGATTAATTCTTTCTTAATGTTTGTTCCGGCTCATATTACAAGCATTTCTTTAGATGATTATAATGCTCATCCTGAAGAAATGCTTCCTTGATCCTTTCTTTGATTTCAACTACACAAGTACTGATAACTACCACATTGGCTACTTGTAGCCTTCTGCTGAGTGCATTTTCTACCTTATCTATGTTTCCTTTAATATATTTTATTTCAAAATCAAATTCACTGATCAAATATAACCACCTTGTGTATCTTGCATTCAATTTGGGTTGGTCAAATAGATACCTAAAACCTCCATTATTTGACATTATAGAAAACTCCCTTCTTAGCAAATAATTCCTCCACATTTTCAATGCATTCACTATCATTGCTAGCTCCAAGTCACGAGTGACATATTTCTCTCATGCTCATTTAAATTTCTCAATTTATAACAAACCATCAGTCCCTCTTACATTAGTACTCCACTGAGCCCTTCGTTGCAAGCATCTTTGCAAGACACAAAGTCCTTTGCAAGCCACAAATTGGTTTCATATTCTACTTTCCATGGGAATTTCATGCACAGGGTAAGATGGTGAGGGAGTGTAGTAAAACATGTTTTCTAATATATTCAAAATTGGTTACAATATATAATAAAGTAGGGTTACATTTCATATTGTATAAGAGTTTCAGGTTACAATAGTAAATGTTTCTTACATGACGATGAACAAAACAATTTTTTTTTTATGTTATATAGTAAAGGAAGAGATGACTAAAAGAGTATTGTGCTATGAGTAAATTGGTATAAATTCAAACCAGCTATTTCTAAAATACCCTTACGTACATGGATACATATGTTGGGCATTCAAGAGTGAAAGTAGTTTATGATAAAATTGATTGAGACATAATACATGTTTACTAGTGGAATCTATTCGATGACTGTTTGAATATTTATTAGGAAAATAATCTCGTAATTTATGGGATTCAAAAAGAATTTACATAGCCAGGAAATTTATACATGTATAGATGTGTAAGAAATGAAATTTGTAGAGCTACTTAACTTACATTTTAAAAACGTTTGTAATGGTATACGGATATGTTGAGGATTTAAGTTGGGATGCTACATATGTTACATATGAAATCAACCCTGAAATGTATGAAACTACTTGTATAATGATAGAAGGTTGTATATGTTGATGGAGTTTTAGATGTTGTATATGAAGGTTAATTTATAAGGCTAACTCTTTATTGTATTGTTAATATTTGTGAGAAATTTTTGATTTTCCCAAAATAACTTTGGTACATAACTTACAAGACTAATATGCATAGATTTCTTATATTAGATATCTATTGCAACCTACTGTGAAAGGATCCCAAGAGTTTTGTTTTTAAAAAATAGTTATGTGAGAAGAAATATATAAGGAAATAATAAGGATGACGGAAATATTTATTGGTAAATTAAAAGGTTACTAACTTGAATTGAAGGATAATCTTGCATATTTAGAAGTAAAATAAAAAGGGACACAAGGTTATAGCAACGTTGTGAACACAAAGAGTTTCTAAAATGAAACAAAGTTAATATAACATTTTGTAAAATTAAGTTTGTATATCTTAGATGAAATATGTTAGAGAACAACTATGGAACTATAATGATTCACAAGATTATATGTTTATATATACACTCAAGCAGTTAGAAAATAATGATATCATATATACTAAGAAGGTCTAGAAAAATTCACTATAAATAATTAGTCAGAGAGTGATGATTGCAATGAAGGAAAACATAGAGTATACACATTGAATAAAGTGTATACAAGACACTCATAGGGTATGTTACCAATGGAAAACATGATTGAAAAAGGGGTGAGAACCCTAAAGTACAAAAACTAAAATATATGATACACTCAAAGAATCTATATAAGCATACTCAATGATAAAATTTTCTAAAGCCTATATAGATATACAAAAAAATAATCACAAAAAAGGTACGAATCAATTGGGTGGTTGGGATAAAGGAATGGAAACCTCCTCACCTAGGTTCAATTCTAGAAAGTGACATGATGGACATTGACAGTATGCAGATGACATATGGTTATACATAAACCATTGTGGATAGCATGAGTAGGCCTTGGGTTTCATGACTAATAATACTTGTGGTAGAATTAATGAATTAAGAAATATTCTTAACTGAAATACCTCCTCATGAGTGAAGCCACAAAAAGCCCATTATAGTTATAGAATAGTTAAGAATCCTAGAAAGGAACATCAGAATGCAGATTATGGTAATAATTAATACCATATTAAATCATTTAAGACCATGACATTTCTTGTGTAAAGTAATAATTCTTCTGCCATTTTACAACTTTTAAGAATTTCAAGAAAAATCTTTTTTACCTCCTTGACTAAAGAATTGCAAATATCATTTTTTAATAGCTTTAATTTGTTAAATCTTAGGGTATGTGCTTGTGTGATGGGTGATGAGCCTCATAAATGGGTAATTATATGGGCTCATTTTACCTCCTAACCTAGTCAAATAAACCACTCTCTTAGTTTATTGTATGATTTTCTTATTATATTTATGCTTATAGGGTGAGTTGAGTTAGTTATTATGCCATGTGGTCTAACATGTATTTAGTGCAGATTATTGATGGATTTTGAGGTCAAAGTCAAGGATCTAGTGGTAAAATTGTAGTAATAACTTGAAGTAGACAGAGGAGGGGACTTATAGGAGGGAATCCCCGTCATTTATTTCTCCTCACTTCGAATTACCCTTCATTCAGCTTGGAGTACAAGCAGTCGAATCATGCACTAGAAGGTAGCCGAGCAAGTGGAGGATGATTGATAGTTATCTCGAGTTTTGGGAGCCAAGCCTCCTTGATTTTAAGGAAGTTGTTGGTAGCTTCAGATGTATAAGTAGAGAGGCCTAGGGCCTCACTAGGGTCGACTTTATTTTTTCTTGTGTAAACTCTGCTCAAATTTTGATCTTACTATTTTATGATAGTTTTATGTAATCTTGCTATTTTTTGATAATAAAGATGGAATCCTTTTTGAGCTAGCCCTAAGTTACCTTAGAGGGCTGAAGCTCTTGGGTTAGGGCCGAATCTAAGTATCCAAGCTTCTCTTTACTTGTATTTGTATGCTTTACTTACGTTAGCAGATTAGTTTGTTATTAGATGTATTTCTCTTATGGTTAAGAATAGTGCCTTGGCCTCTCTTCCTCCCTCTGGGAACATGATTTGAGGCAAACACTCTCTTGTTACCCCAAAAACATAGATTTTCCTCATTCTTAGGACATCTAGTGTTTGCAACTCTCTAGTAGGTTGATAGTCCAGTTTTTCTTTGCTTTAGATCTTCTTTATCATGTTCACTTCTCGATTTGAAATAGTCCTTTTGTTTGCTTTCTTTTCTTACAACATTTCCCATCATTTCCTTCTATACATCATAGTTTAGGCCATTTTAATGCAAAACTTTGTTTTTCCTAGGATGCACTCATTTCATTGGTTTCTTTATTTTCTTAGTTGACTGTCATTTTCTATACAGTGAATATTTTCTAGCAACAGGCCAACTTACCAGTAATCACATCCTCCATCTGATCCATGCCCTATAGGTCTCCCAAACCTCACCTCAATTCTGCCCTAGTTTCCTTCATTTTTCATAGAACTTCTTCCTCTCTCCTTGAGCAAACCCAATCATCTTTCTCTCTCCTAGTGATTCATGGTAGACCTTAGCCACCCTAACACCTCATTCCAACCTTCATCTACCTTTTCCACCCACTCTCACACCCTCAAAACAGCAAAAATTTCTCTTCACCTCCTCCTGTAGGCCTCCTGTAGTTTTCCTATTTTCCTCCTGTAGTTTTCCTATGTCCTCCTATTGTTTTTCCTGTAGGCTTTGTTTTGAAGTGCGAGTGTGGGAAAAGCCTCGAAAAGGCCACCTAAGACCTCCTAAGACCCATCCACACCATCCTACATCCTCCCAAGCTCCAAAACTTCCCTCTAATGCCACCTATTCACTGCCACACTCACCCAGAATAAATTAGATGCATGTTAAATTCACATAAAAACACATAAAAATCGAAAAATATGTTTTTGCTTCTTTACTTCCAGAAATAGCATGGTCAGATGTTGTTTACTTCCTTCAGTAGGTAATGGAATTTCTTTCATGGTTTTCATAGTGTTTTTGGCAAAAGTAGAATTAGCTTGTTAATTAGGGTTTACTAGGTTTTTCTTTACATTCCAGTCTTTCTCCTTTTTGCAGTTAGAATAGCATTTGTAGAGTAATTTTTCTTTCCTTTCATCACACATAGAGCTTCTTCTGAAATCTATAGAAGTTGGCTTGAGCTCCTAGTGATCTCGCGCTGGCTGACCAAGTGACAAGTTGCAATGAGAACTAGTACTTGTGCATATAGCACCGATGCTTCCAAGTTTGTTACGAACTACCAGGTAGATAAAAGTAAATTTGGCAGCCTAGGAGTTGTAGCATGCTTGCTAAAATACTGGCACTCACCACTTTTTGGCGCAGTTGCTAGGGAAGCGTCAGAGTATTCTGTGATTACTGCTTTCTTCTATTTCCTATTGCAAAATTCTTCTAATACCTTATTTCGGCAAAAGTAGACTAGTCATTTATTTTCTTTCAGTTCTGCATTTCCTTGCTTTCCTTTTCAATTATGAAAATTTCCATTCAATAAGTTCATTTCAGCTAGTTGGAATTTTTTTTGTTCAATCACAATTTCAGTTTCTGTAGGTACTTTCAGTGTGGGGAAAATGAAACAAACAACCAACCAAAAATATTTCCTTTCATGGCTTGTAGGAGTAGAGATAACTTAGGAAAATTTTTGCCCAACACCCCCACTACTTCACATAACCAACCTTCGCTCTTCTTCGGTGGCTGTAATCAAGAAGAACCCTTAGGTGAACATCCAGACATATTTGAAGTACCTATAGGGGAAGAAGAAGAAGAAAACATTTCTCTGGAGCCAATGGCTGAAAATAGAAATGCTAGGGGAAATGGAGAGAAAATAAAGGGTACCTTCCCCATTCGGGAGACCAATGGGGACACCAAAATGAAGAATATATGTCCTTCAGCCCTACCTCACTTCCATGGTCTAACTACAGAATATCCTGACACCTTCATGTTCGAGTTTGTTGTCATCTGTTGAACTTATGACCATGCAGAAGATGAGAAAAAGTTGAAATTCTTCCCTTCTACTCTCAAGGATGCAGCACTGCGTTGGTTCATGGGATTACCTCGCAGTAACATCACAACTTGGGCTCAGATGCAGCAGGCCTTTAACAAAAAGCATCGAGACTATTGTAGGTCAAAAGATACTAAAGAAGAAATCTTCTGAATGACCATAAGAAGTGATGAGTCCCTGAAAGACTATGAAGAGAGGTTCCAGCTCAGTTACAAAAGGATGAGGTGTACACTTGACCCTGAGTCTCTGAAGTTGGTCCTGCTTAGGGGAATTTGGGAAGACCTTTTATACACCCTCCATCTAATAGCTGGGGGAGACATCTACCAACTATTCTATGAGGACATAAAGACTGTTTTTACAAAACATTCTAAAGAAGCCAGAAAGAAAGGTAGGGGGATTCAACCCATAGCCAGTACATCTTCTTCCAATTCATTCATTAAAGGTGAAATTGGAAACATGATGGAAGACTTCAAGAGTGAGATGCTGCAGAGTCTTGCCATGCAAATGGATACCTTACATATAAAAAGAAAACAAGAGGAAGCCGAGAGGGCTTTGGCCATCTTTTTCCCTAGATGCACCAGTAGGCATCCTAGGAATGAATGCCCATTGAACTCTATAGAGGTTTGTTCAGTCCCTGAAGAAGATCATTCTACAGATAAGCGCCCTTCCTTGCTTGAACTTAAATCCATATACCAAGGGGATGAAGGAGACATTGAACAGATCTATTACATAAACCAAAGGAGGCCGCATGCACCTAAACCATACCAGCAGGGGATGCAAGGGGCATCTCAAGCATATTACAACCCCAACCAAGTCACCTCCATACCTTCTTGGGGCCCCCCTACTCATCCTTCCTAGTCCATGCCTCCTCATTGGTCCTTCACATCTCAATATCATGCCCAACCAACCACCCATTCATTTCAATCCTATGCTTAGCCGCAACCTCAGCGGAATGCATCTCATCGGGGGTGGAGGACCCAATATAACTATCTTCCCGCTCTTCTACCTCCACCACCTGCTCAACCACAACTTTTACCTTCTACTCCACCAAGGCAACATCAAATGGCTACCCAGCCAAATCCGAACCCGAACAACAAACAGACTCAACAAGTGTATAGTGGGGAACCATCATGTCCAACTTATGCTATGGAGATTCAAGAAATTAACTTGCGATCTGGGAAAGTTCCCCGAGATAGCCAGCCTCCACCAAGGGAGGTTGAGGAAGATAAAGTGGAAAGTGAACCTAAATCAAATCCACCATTTCTTGAGATACTATCCATGATAATCTAGCCTACCCCAAAAGAGACTGAACTCTTGGGAGAATTGAAACATTTATGTGTGAAGATACCACTTCTCCAAGCCATAAAAGATGTGCCTATCTACAATAGGTTGATCAAAGAGAAGTGCTTTAGGCATCTAGGAAGGGGCAAGAGAAATGGCCCAACCACCAATGTCATAGGAAAACTATCCGACCTGATGTTGGGGCAGACAATCTGTCCCAAATATCTGGACCCTGGAAGCCTAGTAGTTGATGTCCACATCAATGACACAATCATCCCACATACCTTGATTGATCTAGTAGCTACCAATAATGTGATGACAAAGGAAACAATGCTCAAACTTAACCTCCAAGGCTCCTTGAGGAAGACCACGACAATGCTACAGCTAGCACACCGCTCCATAGTGACCCCTGAGGGGATTGTGGAGGATGTGATGCTATCCATTGATTCTTGGGAGTACCCTGCTGATTTCTTAGTTCTCCAGCCAAAGGTAAAGCTCACTGGGTATCCTCTCATTCTGGGAAGACCCTGATTTGCTACAGCCGATGCCTACATCAACTGCCAAGCTAGGAACATGACCATAAAGAATGGGCACATGTCCAAGCATTTAATCATATATCCTCCTGCCCAACTGTTATAGACATTTTTGTGCCTTACAGCTATAAGCATGAAATTTCCATAATCCAAGGGATCCAAAGTCCCTAAACATGTTTTTCCTACCCCTAGAGGAACAAGGCTAACAAACCACAGCAATTCACAGAAGTTCTCCACCAGAAACTGCTCAAAAACAAGTCAATTCAGAATCAATTCAGAGGCTCCACTAGCTGTCTGCACTGAAATGCAGAGATTACACTGGCCAGGTGCACTGCAACGCAGGTAGAAGCACTACTAGGGTGCGCTGAGTGGGAAATGACAAATGGCAAGGTCCTTTGTGCGAGGTGTAAAGACTGTGGAAGCTTCCAGAATCTTCCTCCATGACACTTGCCTTGATGAGTTCGACTAAGTGATGAGTAAGAGGCTCTTAGTCTCCAAGTGGAAGCAAGAACTAACAGAGGGAGAGGACACTAGTCAGATCTCAAGCTGACTCATCCTCTCTCCAAACATCTATATATGGATCTCTCCTCCATGAGATCCAGGAGGCTGGAATTTTGTTATTGCGAAGAATTGCTGTTGGTTTGAGATTGGAATCATTGGGTGCTTAATGCTTTGAAGGGAGGTGAAGAAAGGATTTCATTCTCTGGGAGGTAGATGCTGGATTGGAACTCTCTGGGTTGTATCTCCTCCTGAACCCTGTTATTCATCAATAAAGCTATCTTGGTTCCTCCTATATACTGATGTATCTTTGATGTATGATTGCATTAGTATGTTTAGTTTATTTCTAATCCTGAACTAGTTATGAATATGAATCTATGTCTTTGTGTAGTGTTCCCTTCTTGTAATCTTGCAGGAACTTGTTGAAGCTGGGAGAGCGAGAAGGCAAGTAGCTGGGAACTCTCAAAGAGAAGAGAAACGGGATCGAGGGACAAACGGAAGACACCGGTTAGTCCATCCATCTCTCTTCATTCTCAATTCATAAAGGAAGAATACTAGAATAGTTGTTTCTGTTTGTTGCTAAGGCACTGTCACACCTTAGGTGGATAGGATCATCCTGCATAGGCATTTTTCCCCACAACAAATTGGCGACTCCACTAGGGAGATCTGTTTAGTCATTTTATTTGTGTCCCTATCATTGTTTTTTTCATAGAATCAAGAGTAGCAATCGAACTGCATCTGCTATTTTCAGATGCAAAGTAGACAGCTGCTACTTTGATCCAATCACTAGATTTATCTATGATCTGAACAATGGAATCACAAATGATTTTATGATCCTTTGTGATAGATCTTAGCCCTCCTTCAAATCATCCCTTTGATTGTACCTAATTGATAGCTTTGACCCGGCCAAAAACTGTTGATTTAACTGCAAGCTGTAACCCAGAACCCAGAAACAACTCTAGTTTCTACTTCAGTGCAGACTCTGTGAAGAGGTTCTGCATTTCAACGCAGGTCCCGTGAAGGCTACCTACGCTGAATGTCAAAACCTCTGTGTTGGGAGTGCGCTGATCAGTCTTTGCCTTGTGCAGCTGTGGTTCTCTATTTCTTTTAGCTCAGTTTTATCTCTTTTTTTTGCAACCTCTTATCAGTCAGTGTACCTATCTGAAACTCCTTTTCTCTGCTTTAATTCCACCTCCTTTTGTACAAAAAGACTGTGAGTGTTTTTATGTGTTTGTGGCGTCATTTACAGTTTTCCTTTGCAAGAGTGAAATAGTCAACCTGTAGCCCTTGATTTAGATCTGTTGATTTTGATCTTAGGAGAGAGTTCATTGGCTGATTGACAGTTGATTATACGTTTACTTTTGCTTTTGGTTTGAGTTTGTCTCTTTTAAGTGTCGAAACAAGTGTTCATTTTGAAAGTCGTAAAGTGTTGTATTCTCTTCTACCCTTTCTGATTTCGAAAAAGTAAACTTGTTTGTATTTGTCATTTAAAAGCAAATTCAAAGTTGTACAAAAAGCTTTCTTTTTAGGCATCAATATTAAGAGAGCGGAAAACAAACACCTGCATTGTGCATTTGCATCTTGATAGTTTGCATGCTTGATTTAGGAAAAGTGCATTTAGAGTGTGTTGATTGCTCTTTGAGAAAAGATGGTGTCTTTCTTTTCCCTTTGTAGCTAGGATTTTCATTGTTGAAAAAGAGATAAAATTTGCTTATCATATTTTAGATTGCATTTAGGAGTTGTATCTACATCTCGTGGTGAACCTCAAAAAGCAAAATTCTAAGAAAGATCAACCTAAAATAAATTTAATGAACTTAACAACGCTTTGTAACTTAACGCACAACATAGAGGTCTAGGCTAGAGACGTGTTCCGGCATCGTAAAGCCTGGTGACTGTCGATCTCGCTGATGGTGGTTGATTCCTCCTGAGGGACGATAGCGCCAATACGGATTGTGCTCCCACGTACCGTCGAGTATATATTGGGAGACCCCTATAGGCATAAAACCTTTATCCTTAGGAAGCCGTGTCGGCCGCCCTACTGATCGCAATGCACTGAACACAGCATTCAGGAAGATTGACCGCCCGTACCTTAAAAAGTATTCTGCGATTTTGTGAAAAGTTTGGCACACCCTCTACCTAGAACTCCAGAGCAGTTCCTTTTGGCCTTTTTCAGACTCTATAACAGAAAAAGTCCATCTGAGCATTTGTCACTTTGGGCTCATTAAAACATCGAAGGAGACTAGAGTCATCTTTAGCTTTTTCTCGACTCTTTAAATTTGAAAAAGCAAGTTGTGTCTAAAGCGTCGTTAAAATTTATTTTAAACGGAACAATCACCCCTTTTTCCTGCGTTGATCTTTAGGTTGAGAAAGTGGAGCACACCAACCAAGGAATTCCCCTTGGTGGAAATCCTAGTCCCTTCTCCTCTTGGGGAGATGTTGGTGCGCCCCATATGGCCACATTGTCACTTCCAGGACTGACAATTGGCTTGCCGGTTTGGCTCTTCTCAACCAATGTCGTTCAGAACACCACTATTCCTGAACAGTCGAATCAACAGTTAGACCAGACCAGAATTACCCACCAGCCTTCTACTTCATCTAATTCTTCCTCTCCTCCTTCCTCTCCGCTTGACGGAACTGGTAAAACAAAAAACCAAGTTCCTAAGGAGAAGAAGGAAAAGAAGAAGAAAGAGAAGAAGAAGAAGGAGCCAAAAGCGACTGGGGGCAAACAAGTGTCATCTGACAAAAATCCACACACAGCACTGACTAGGCCTAAATCGCCATGTGTCATATGCAAGGGAGACCACTTCCACAGAGATTGTCCCTGCATCCCTCGGATACTAAGGGACTGGTCTCCCCGTTTGCACAATTCGGTGGCGTCAACCTCCGATAACCATGTTGACAGCACACCGTCAACTAGTGAAAATGAAGCCACAGGACAGAGAGGGAGAGCTAGATTTCCCTGCAAACTGTGTGAAGGCAACCATGCCATCCACCGTTGTCCCTTCTTAGACGAGGCTAAAAGAGTTTTGGAAGATCGCCCGGTTTTACCAGCGCGACTTCCTCCTGGATATCAAAAACTCTTGCCAAGTCCTTCACAAGTTGAGAACTCGGCTGGCCCGCTCAGGTGGTCAGCCGAAGCACCTATCATTGAGGATGAACCTTCCGAATCCATACCTGACGAAAGTCAAAAGGTCGAGGCGGCAGTTGACCCGGTCTTGCCTTCAGAGGTTCTATATTCGAATGATACCATCACAGAAGATAATAAAGACGACACCGTCCAAATTCTCTTCATCAACACAGACTCCGACGAACAAGGGGGCAATTTGCCCATTCCTTTATCGCAGGAAGGAACTTTGTCAGAGTCATACCTGGCCGTATATTCGGTCCCACCACCAAGCAACCTAGTTGTATCCTTTGACTGGAATCAACTAGGCAGACCCCGCTTACCAGCAAGCATACCATTCAGAATTATCGTTCAAATATACAGAATGGTAATGGCTGGCACCATCATTGATGAGGGGGCATCTGTGAGTATCCTTTCCTCTATTGCTTGGAAATCACTTGGTTCGCCAGCGCTTTTGCCTGAAATGAGAAATCTGACAGGCTTCGATAAAGGAACCAGTCGACCTTTAGGGATCCTCCCCAATGTGCCCATAACATTGAGAGGGAAGACCGTTCAAATGAACGTGATGGTCGTTCAAGGACCCTTGGATTATAACCTACTCCTTGGACGAGACTATATATATTGCATGGGAGCCATCGTCTCCTCACTCTTTAGAGTAATGTGTTTTCCGCACGAAGGAAGAGTGGTCAAGCTCGTGGACCAGCTTTCATTTCCCAGATCACGCATCACAAATAGTCATATACCATCCCTAAATGGTCTCTTCACGCAAGAAATGTCTCAACCCACGGTCCGTCCTCCCGATGAGCGCGAGTAATTCGGAGGGATATGACTGGAACCCAGGGGGCATGCGTCCTGGTCTGCTTCGGCAGGAAAACTTTGGGTATAGAGTAGGTTTCCGCGGGAGAATATGACTAGTCCGTACCCCGTCTGTGATTGAGACAGGGGTTGTTCTAGAATAAGATTCTTTTGTCAAAGTTATGTGTTTGACAGAACAGAGTCACTCACCTTTGTTCATCTCGGTGGACATCGCCGAAGAAGTGTTTTGTTTGAAAGATTAACAGGACAATCTTTGGGTAACCTGAAAGAGGTAGGCCTCTCTCGGTAAAACAAATGTTTTGGCGGAAGTGAAGTAGAGGTAACCTTGAAATCATACTTTATACCTGGGGGCATGCAAACCTTTTGGAGTGCAAGCAAGGGGCGACTATTTATTTTTTAAATTTTTAGGTCCTCCCTTTAAACCTGTAGGTCTAACCCTTTAAACTTGTAGGATTAGTCGTTTCCAAACTTTCATAACGAAAGGATGAGGAGCATAGCTTTGTGAGGCGCAAGCTCCATAAAAAATGGAATCTTACATGAGACATTCTTATCATATGACTGGAAAATCGAGCAGTTTTAGCACATAGTTCATGCTCATTAAAAAATAAACATAAGTTCGAGCAATTTTAGCACACAGTTCATGCTCGTTAAAAAATAAACGCAAGATTCGAGCAGTTTTAGCGTATAGTTCATGCTCGTTAAAAAATAAACATAAAATCGAGCAGTTTTAGCATATAGTTCATGCTCGTTAAAAAATAAACATAAAATCGAGCAAGTGTTTCAACCCGCGTTTAAGATCGTCAAAAAATGAACTATCTTCCGGTAAATAACCACCGTGAATGTAACATTATCAGCCATTAAAGCCTTGGTCGTGTTTGCACCGTCACCTCCACTTTTCCATTGGCCGATCGTTCACCTCCATATGATTGTTTACCCATTTTGAGGAACAGTTGCGAAGAGTGATTTCACTAGCCATCCTTGTGACACTGCCGTGATTGGAAAATTCCAACCTTTACCTGGAATCAGCTGCTAACCCGTTTCATCACTCGTTCCTCAAAAGACGAGTCTTCTTTAAGCTCTTTTCATCTGACTCGTAAAATATGAAAAGATTGCTGAGTTTTGGCCTTCCAGCTTGTTAAAGCGACTGGAAGTGCTATCCCTCCTCTAGATTTTAATATTTTTGGACCTGAGGGATTATTGCACAAAAAGATCGAGCGCTTGTTTTGTTCGGCTCGTTAAAACTATCGAAAACTCATCCCTTCTGTATTGTTTTATAATTTTTCGGACTCAAGGGATTAGATGATGAAAAAGGACTTTCGGAGTTGACTTTACGTACCTTTTCAGACTCTCTAAAAATGAAAAGGACCGAGTTATCTTTGTCGTTAGACTCGTTAAAATCATTAAATAGCGACAAACTTGTCTTTAGACGAGAACGAGTTTCACTACCGCTAGGATCGTTAAAACATAGTGATGGGTTTGCCCGAAAGGCGAATTATAGAACAAGCATATGTTATCCTCCTCAAGCTTAACAAAAATAAAGAGGTACTGGTCAGCAATGACTAGGGAAAAAATTGGGAGAAACTCAAGAAAACTTGGATGGTAGCAAGTCGCTCTTGAATATGACACTTTTCCTCCGTACCACAATCGGGTTGGGTTGTTTCATTCACCGGTCACCTTGCCATGGTCTCGCCATACCATCAATATTTGGGGTAATGCTACCGATCCATCGCATAAGTGTCGCCATATATTCAAGAGAAGTCGTTCAGAGAAGTCACCTGTGTCCCATCCACTACCACACATTATACTCTTTCATGACCGCCACCCTGAATCATATGTCATCAGATCGTTTTCACCTCCATCAAAATCATTAGCTCCGTTCCATGTCATTGATGTGGGATTCATTAAGGCCCTCCTTTGACGGATCACTTCTTGTCGTCATCAGCTCATTATCCAAGAAGTTGATCTAGGAACACCCCCTTCAGTACTTTGAAGCTTGCATGCCTCAATGGCAAGTTTCTCACTTCCGGCAACAGGTACACATCAATGAACTTCGACCGAAAGATTTTGCGTGGTGTTCGATGCCAAGTCCTCTATTCACACCACGTGAATTGTACTGCAGTACCTTGAGGGTCATCTTCATTATCGGTGATTCCTCTCGCGCTTGTTAACAGTTTACATCATTGACCGGTAATCAAGCGATCTCTTTCTGTGTTCGACTTCAGAACAATTCTGACATGGATCGACTTGTACTTAGAGTGAAGATCAGACGAGATTGAAGACCCCAGATCTAGTTTCATCCATCCGGGCTGCGATATATTCAGAAAATAAAGACATAGAAATGTACAGCTTTACAGCACAGATAATCATCCTACCAAAAGGATGATGGCTCTATCAGAATCATCAGTCTATCATCAGACGATTGTTTGTTATATGTACATGAAAATGAATTTATAAAGCTGAGCATGGGAATGCCCGCCTCAGCTAGATCGTGAAAAAAGTATGAAAATAATGTATTGTATTGTATTGTATTACGGGTCTCCTCCCAGCATTGAAAGAACTTCGGATCCTCCTAATAAAGCATTTAACCTGATAAACGTC
Organism: Pinus tabuliformis; assembly: GCA_031772625.1. Classification (NCBI taxonomy): domain Eukaryota; kingdom Viridiplantae; phylum Streptophyta; class Pinopsida; order Pinales; family Pinaceae; genus Pinus; species Pinus tabuliformis. Next base: position 1,220,519,907 of record CM062819.1, on the reverse strand, counting down.
CTCATACTTTAGGGGGCAACTGTTATAGACATTTTTTTTCCTTACAGCTATAAGCATGAAATGTCCATAATCCAAGGGATCCAAAGTCCCTAAACATGTTGTTCCTACCCCTAGAGGAACAAGGCTAACAAACCACAACAATTCACAGAAGTTCTCCACCAGAAACTGCTCAAAACGAAGTCAATTCAGAATCAATTCAGAGGCTCCACTAGCTGTTTGCGCTGAAATGCAGAGATTACACTGGCTAGGTGCACTGCAACGCAGGTAGAAGCACTACTAGGGTACGCTGAGCGGGAAATGACAAATGGCAAGGTCCTTTGTGCGAGGTCTAAAGACTGTGGAAGCTTCCAGAATCTTCCTCCATGACACTTGCCTTGATGAGTTCGACTAAGTGATGAGTAAGAGGCTCTTAGTCTCCAAGTGGAAGCAAGAACTGACAGAGGGAGAGGACACTAGTCAGATCTCAAGCTGACTCATCCTCTCTCCAAACATCTATATATGGATCTCTCCTCCATGAGATCCAGGAGGCTGGAATTTTGTTATTGCAAAGAATTGTTGTTGGTTTGAGATTGGAATCATTGGGTGCTTAATGCTTTGAAGGGAGGTGAAGAAAGGATTTCAATCGTTGGGAGGTAGATGCTGGATTGGAACTCTCTAGGTTGTATCTCCTCCTGAACCCTGTTATTCATCAATAAATCTATCTTGGTTCCTCCTATATACTGATGTATCTTTGATGTATGATTGCATTAGTATGTTTAGCTTATTTCTAATCCTGAACTAGTTATGAATATGAATCTATGTCTTTGTGTAGTGTTCCCTTCTTGTAATCTTGCAAGAACCTGTTGAAGCTGGGCGAGCGAGAAGGCAAGTAGCTGGGAACTCTCAGAGAGAAGAGAAACCGGATCGAGGGACAAACAGAAGACACCGGTTAGTCCATCCATCTCTCTTCATTCTCAATTCATAAAGGAAGAATACTAGAATAGTTGTTTCTGTTTGTTGCTAAGGCACTGTCACACCTTAGGTGGATAGGATCGTCCTGCATAGGCATTTTTCCCCACAACACCAACCCTTGCTAGAACATCATCTACCTCTCTGGTTGGAGGATAAGGATGAGGATGAAGTTTATTTTGGACCACTTTGTATATTAGAAATCACCACGGGGGGGGGGAACGCAAGATGAGGATGATATGATTGAAAATTTGTTTCAGAATCCACCTCCCAGTGTATCACCATTAGAAGACATAGTAAGAGAAACCCAAAACAACCCCTCAACTGATCTCTGTGTGGCCAACCCCACTTCTCTCCGTGTTAAGAATATAGAGTTCAGCCCAGAAAGAACATTGAAAATCAATCCATCCCCATCTACTTCCCAGGAGAAGGAGCTATGCAGCATACTGAGAAAACATCTAGATGCCTTTGCCTGGAGTTATAAGGAGATGAAAGGAGTGCACCCTTCAATATGTACTCATCATATATACATCAAGGAAAATTTCAAGCTAGTCAGGCAACCTCAAAGGAGGATGAACCCAACACTTAAAGATATTGTTAAGGAAGAATCACAAAAATTGCTTGATGTAGGATTCATCTATCCCATCTCTGACAGTGAATGGGTCTCTCCTTTGGTGCTAGTGCCAAAGAAAAATGGTAAGTGGAGAATCTGTGTCAACTATTGGGAATTGAACAAAGCCACTAAAAAGGACCATTTTCCTTTACCTTTCATAGATCAAGTGTTAGACGGTCTGGCAGGGAAAAAGTTTTTCTACTTCCTACATGGGTTTAGCGGGTACAATCAGATTCAAATTACCTTGGAAGAACAATATAAGACCACTTTCACTTGTCCTTGGGGTACCTTTGCATACCGGGTCCTTCCTTTTGGTTTTTGCAATGCTCCAGCCACTTTCCAAAGAGTAGTATTGAGTATATTTTCTGAATTGGTTCGTGATGCAGTAGAAATATACATGGATGATTTTACTCCTTATGGCTCTAAATTTCAGAAAGCTTTATCTAACCTAGGAAAAGTTATAGATAAGTGTATTGAGATGAACCTATCCCTCAGTTTGGAAAAATGTGAATTTTTTATGACTGAAGGGACTGTGCTAGGTCATGCAATATCTCAAAAAGGACTGCAGGTGGACCCCAACAAAATTGCCATCATCCAAAGGGTCCCACCTCCTCAAAATGTGAGAGATATCAAAAGCTTCCTAGGCTTAAATGGATATTACAGGAGATTCATTAAAGACTTCAGCAAGTTAGCCTCTCCTTTGTTTGGCCTCCTAGGCAAAGATGTTGACTTCGTATAGTCGGAAAACTGTCAAGAAGCCCTAGATACATTGAAGAGCAAGCTAGTGACTGCCCCAATTATCAGAGGCCCAAACTGGGCCTTACCCTTTCACATTTAGACAGACGCCTCGAACAAAGCAATAGGAGCAGCCCTAGGACAAATTGATGAAAAGTTACCATATGCCATACACTTTATAAGCAAAAACTTCTCAAAGACAGAGTTAAACTATACATTGAACAAGAAGGAACTCCTAGCTATCGTGCATTCCTTAAACAAATTCAGACATTATATCATAGGCTATCAAACCTTTGTGCACACTGATCATGCTACAATTAGATATTTAATGAACAAAGAAGATGTAAATGCTCACATTATTAGATGGTTGCTTTTACTGTAGCATTTTGATCTAACCATTATTGATAAGCCTGGTAAAGAGAATGTTGTCATTGACTTTTTTTCTAGAGTAAATTTTCCTGCAGGTGAAGAAGGAATGGTGGATGACCAAATTCCAGATAAACACCTATTTGATATATCAGTACTCTCTCCATGGTTTGCTGCTATAGAAAACTAATTGGTTTCAACATAGTTCCCACCACACCTATCCTCAAAAGAAAAGGGCAAGATAGTAAGGAAAAGCACCCCTTTCACCTAGATTGGAGGCAATCTCTTCAAAATTGGCCCAGATAAAATCTTGAGAAGATGTGTCAGGGAGGAGGAAGCCTTTGACATCCTCCCGACCTATCATGATGGGCCTTGTGGAGGTCATTTTGCAGCAAAAGGAACCGCCTTCAAGATATTGCAAGAAGCCTACTACTGGCCCATTTTTCATCAGGATGTGAGGAGATACATGAGCCAGTGTGATCGATGTCAAAGGATGGGGAAACGCACTCCAAAGGATGAAATTCCCATGCAATCTCAAGTGAACTTTGAGCCATTTGAGAAGTGGGGCATGGACTTTGTGGGGCCTATCAATCACCATTCAAAGCAGAAGCAATACATCATTGTGTGCACTGACTACTTGACAAAGTGGGCAGAGACAAAAGAAATCAAAGAACTGACAGAGGAAAAATTAGCTAAGTTTTTGAGGGAAAACATATTCTACAAGTTCAGGTATCTGAGAGAGTTGGTCACAGACCAAGGCAGTCAATTCACTTCCAACCTGATTGAAGACATGCTCACACATCATAAGATCAAGCACAAGACTTCCACTCCTTACCATCCACAAGCCAATGGGCAAGTGGAGGTCACTAACAGATCATTGGAATGGATCTTAACCAAGGTAGTGAGCAGTAGTAGAAAAGACTGGGCAGGCAGATTAGTTGAGGCCACTTGGGCCAACAACACAACATGGAACACCACCACTAGGTTCACACCCTATGAACTGGTCTATGGGAAGAAGGATTTGCTATCAATAAAGTTTGAATTCAATACCCTAAGGATGGCAGCTCAGCTAGACCTAGACCTCAACCATGTACAGAAGGAGAGATTACTTCAGCTCAATGGATTAGATGAATACAGATTGCAATCTCTTCTCCATACAGAGGTAGTTTAGCTTCAGAGAAAGATATGGCATGACAGAAATATCAGGAAAAGTAATTCCTAGAGGGAGATTAGGCACTACTCTATGGTTCAAGATACAAGGATTTCAAAGGCAATCTAAGGATAAGATGGATGGGACCCTACTGTGGAGAAATGCAATGACAATGGTTCAGTTTTGTTCAGAACCATTGATGATGAAGCCATCCCCATGCTTGTCAATGGACATCGGTTGAAAGTATACAAGAAACCCCTCTCCAAGCAAGAGTTTACTAAAGATTTGAATAAAACAGGGATGCTAGTGGAGCATGTCTTAGCTTCCACTTCACCCACTCATTGAAGAAAAAAGAGAAAAAATAAGGACTCAAGTGAAAACCTCCATGAGGCGCTTGAGTCCCATCATTGGGTTGAAAACCTCTTCTGAGGCGGCCTAGTGATGTCAAAAAGAAAAGGAAAGGAATAATATCCCTGGGTGAAAACCTCCCTTGGAGGTGCCCGGAGCAGGCAATTAAGGTGAAAACCTCTCTAAGGCGCCCTAGTTGTTTCCAAAAAAAAAAAAAAATAGAGAAAGAAAAAATGAATTTTTATTGCATTGTATATTTGCAGGAGGACTACAGGGAGCAGAAGAAGGTGCCAAGGGGACCCTGACATTCATACCAGAATCTATATCATCTTCTCCAACCTTCCTCCATCATTTTTGGCATCTCTTTCACCCAAATGTACCTCTTTTTCCAAAACTGTGTTTTATACAGGAGGCTCCTATAAGAATTACAAAGAGCCAAAAGTGTCTACAGGAGGCGGTTTGAGGGACAAGAAAATATTCATGAGGAACCTATAATCCCTCTGACCATATTCAAACCTCCTTTCCATCATTTCCAAGCCTGCATCACACTCCAAGCATAATTATTATTATGATTATTATTATTTTTCTTCCTTTCCAAGAGAAAACACAGAAAAATAATTTTCAGTTTTGAAAAGCAACAAAAATAAAAGGATGAAAAGGCACCATTAACTTTACTTGAAGCTTACCTACTATCCATCCATCATTCATCTCCACCTCTGGCGTCATTCTAGATCTCCAAGCACAGGGAAATAGCTGAAGTTTCAAGGGGAGAAGCAGCTACAGGAGCTCTTGTAGGAATTCCTATAACAACTGATCTCATAGAAGTCTAGCACCAGTAGCAAGGGACAACACATATGAATGTTGAAAAGGTACATGCAGCTCAGCTCCAGCAAAATAAGAACCTACAAAAACACACAACAACACATCATCAAGCGGAGACAACATGCATGAAGGAAAATGAAGGCATGCTGCAGAGAAAGCAACATCACCTCATAGTTGATGGCACCAAATACACTTGGATCATAGGTAAGTATCTAAGTCACTGCTCTATTTGCATTTGTGTAATTAAGAATCATACAAAGGAAATGGGATGGTTGAAATTGAAAGAGGGAAAGGTGGCCAGTTAACTTGGCCACCTTCATTTAGTTGACTCCACTTAACCGAGATATCACCCACATGTGCGCATAGTCAACTCAAGAAAAAGATGCGAAGGATAGGTAGTGGTAGGAAGAGTTAAATCTGATGTAGTAATGAGGGGATGATTATGAGGGGGGTCATGATGACCAAGTAGGTGGGGACCAACGGTCCTGATCTGGGCAACGTACACCTTGCCAGCTCAACACTCATAACCGAAAACAGCCATAAAAGGTAATCAACACTCCTCCCCACGCATTCTCACCACCTTTTCTTCAGTTTCTCCTGATAACTCAGCCACACAACAGTCTTCTTATGCCCCCATAGCCTCGTATCCACCATCCTCCATCGATTTCCTCCATATTTTTTCTGTCAAAATCTTCTACAGGAGCCATACGAGTTTTCTACAGGAGCACCTACAAGAAATCTACACGAGGGACAACGGGCTTCTACAGGAGGGGCAGTGAGTCATTTTGAATGGAGGAAATGTGATTTTTGGCACGAATTTTAGTCTGAAGAGGTAGGGTTCATGAATTTCGTATGTTGAATATCAAAATGTGAAATAATTGGTCTCAAATTGAAGATAAAATGAGTCTTTAAGAGGGTAGAAATACATAAAAAAAAATCTATTTTTTTTTAAACACAATCCCCTCTATTTTTCTACTTCACTCAAGATTCTTTGTTTCCACCTCGATACCTGGTTTTTCAAAAGAATTACAGGTAGTATGACAGGGGGCTTTATGAGAAAAGAGCCCACTAACTCCACTAGGCTCCATGCACATCCTCAAGTGGTGGAAATATTTACAAGGGCAAACTGGATGAATTTATTTGAGAAGTTTAGAGGGTTTGATGATGAAATTTCCCATGAATTTTCTCTCTTTCTGGTCCCTCACACAATAACTCATGCTACTGTAACCATTAGAGGCCTCTCCACTGAAATAACCCCTCAATTCATTGGTAGGGTCACTACGCTTCCTCTTGGGCTGCCTTGCAGTAAAGATGAGAAAATAATTGGCCAAGCTGCCAAGAGGAAATTTTTCCAAGATAATGAAATCCTTGTTGAAGAAAAAAATGGAATTAGGAGGGCTAGTGTACTATATCCCTGGGATGAGGTTAGCTACCAAGTGATCAAATACATGTCTTGTGAGGGGAGGCACAACATTGTTTATGGATATCATTTCAGAATCCTCCAAGAATTGAGATATGGCATGAATACCCCATCACATCAAAAGCTCAGTATCCCTTACTTTATCATTCAATCGCTCATTGACTCCAGCACCAAGGTACAACAAGGAGATTCACAGCAGCTAGCTCACCATGGCCTAATCAAGATCCTAGTAGAAGAAGCCCTCCATACCCTTACAATCACTATAGCATGGGAAGTTTTCAGAAATATGACAGCTGAGGATGACATCAAAGCATTAACCTATGATGTCAGACCTTCTGTCAGTGAGGAGGGAGAATAGCAAGGAGGAGAAGATGAAGCCAGTGGTGACATAGCAGAGCAAAAGAGGAAGGAGGAAAGAAAAGAAATAGAGGAGGGGAGAGTTGAAGAGACAGAACATGAGGTATAAAAAGAGACAGAGCAGGAGGATGAAAAGCAGACAGAAGAGGGAGAAAAGGAGGCAGAGAGGCAGAGCAAAGAGAAAAGTCCCCTGAAATTTTGGAAATAGAAGCAGCAACTGCCCTCAGTACAACAGTCCATTAGAAGCAGAAGAGAAAAAGAAAAACCTCCATGTATTTCAGGGCAAGGAAGAGTACCAGAATTAAAATAGGCAAACATTTCCCTCATCAGAGACTCCCATTAACATTGAAGATTCACCATCTACTAAGGTGAAAGAATCTCCTTCCAAGACACCCATAACCTATCAAAGGAGGATTACAAGATCTTCTACATGGAAGGGAAAGGCAATTCTATAGGACCCCAAACAAGACCTACAGGAGGCTAAAACAGTCCTACAGGAGACACTGTCCAAACTACAGGAGACGCAAAAACTTGAGGAAAAGACAGGAGGACAGCCAGAGGTGAAAGAGGAAGCAAAAGAGCTACAAGAACCTAACCCCCAACCTAATATTGACTCCTATTATAGACTACTTGAGGGAGGCAAGATAATCCCACAGAAATTTACAATTCCACTATTTTTTAAATTAGAAAAAGAGTGAGTGAGAATGCATAGGTGGATGCAGATAGCCAAGTCCAAAGGAGTTGAGGATATTGGCGACATGGAAGACAAACTCACGGAAATGGGCAGGGAATTGAGTGCTCTCAAAGACATAGAAGCCATTACAAGAAGCCACCTTGAGAATGAGAATGAATTACTAAGGAGGTAGCTGCAGGAGAAAGAGACTCTTTTGGCATACATGGCCAGCTTATACATAGAAGCATTACAATGAAGAACACCAGCCAAACCTTATGGCATCTATCTGAAGGATCAATGCCTTCAATTCCAAATAAAAGCTTTGGCACAAAGAGACATAATGCCTTTCTAAGACTATACGCAGTTCATGGATTTGTGTGACCAAAGAACCTCCGAGGACAAAGCAAAGATGGAAGAGTTCTATCTACACAACATGGCCTTCACGGACCTAAATGTGTGGGACCCCAATGCCAAGCTAGGGGATCTGCAATTAATAGCCATGGTGTCACGGATGAACCATGAAGAATTGAGGGCACTAGAAATGAAAATATTGTTAATAAAAAAGCAGAATGAACCATTGATGATAAGAGTTGATCCATCAACACTCATCAGCACACACAACCTACTTGTGAGTGACCCTCAGATTGCCCCTAAATATCTAGCCATCAGGAACAAGCCATTACACACTTTGAAGATATGCTTAGGCTACTTGGGGATGACTATGTGCATGCATGCATGAGAATATGGAATGTACCCTACCCCACAACTTGCAGATCAGAGAATACCATTCCCCCATGAGGCTGAAGGAGGAACTGAAAAGAGTGCCAATGTACATGTGCTCCATGCAAAGGCTGAAGTTCAACTGGGTTGGCCTCAAACTAAGTCCTCCACTTAGATTAGGCATGTTGGAAGGCAGAAGAGAAGAGCAAGAGAAGGAGCAATGGAAGGAAATAGACAGAAAGGTAGGATTTTATGGAGAACATGAGCATACCACATCAGAAGCCTTGAATGCTAGGGAGGCCACCAGGGCCATGAAAGACCAACAGATTGACTACGTTGCTTAGAGGATGAGCAACACCTTCAGTAGGGGGGTGATGATGAGACTCATAAATGGGTTATTATATGGGCTCATTTTACCTCCTAAACTAGTTAAATCAACCATTCTCTTAGCTTATGGTATGATTTTCTGATTATATTTATGCTTATAGGGTGAGTTGAGTTAGTTATTATGCCATGTGGTCTAACATGTATTTAATGCAGATTATTGATGGATATCGAGGTAAAAGTCAAGGATCTAGTGGTCAAACTGTAGCAATAACTCAAAGTAGACAGAGGAGAGGACTTATAAGAGGGAATCCACCTCATTTATTGCTCCTCACTTCAAATTCCCCTTCATTCATCTCGGAGTACAAGCAGCCGAATCATGCACTAGAAGGCAACCGAGCAAGTGGAAGATGATTGATAGTTATCACGAGTTCTTGAAGCCAAGACTCCATGATTTCAAGGAAGATGTTGGTAGCTTCAGATGTATAAGTAGAGAGGCCTAGGGCCTCACTAGGGTCAACTTTTTTTTGCTTGTGCAAACTCTGCTCAAATTTCGAGCTTACTATTTTATGACAGTTTTATGTAATCTTGCTATTTTTTGATAATGAAGATGGAATCCTTTTTGAGCTAACACTGGGTTACCTCAGAGGGCTGAATCTCTTGGGTTAGGGCCCAATCCAAGCAGCCAAGCTTCTCTTTACTTGTATTTGTATGCCTTACTTCAGTTTGTAGATTAGTTTGTTGTTAGATGTATTTCTCTTATGGTTTAGAATAGGTTGCTTTTGATGATTTAGTAGCTTGCTTCCATTTGTGCTTTCTGTAGTAGGTTAAGAAGTGATCAGAGAAGATTAAAAAGGATAGCAACAGTGTCTTGGCCTCTCTTCCTCCCTCTGGGACCATGATTTGAGGCAAAGACTCTCTTGCGGCCCCAAAAACACAAATTTTCCTCATTCCTAGGACTTCTAGTGTTTGCAGCTCTCTAGTAGGTTGATAGTCCAGTTTTGCTTTTTCTTAGATCTTCTTGATCATGTTCACTTCTCGATTTGAAATATTCCTTTTTCATTATTTCCTTTCTTACAACATTTCCCAGCATTTCCTTCTATACATCATAGTTTAGGCCATTTTAATGCAAAACTCTGTTTTTCCTAGGATGCACTCATTTCATTGGTTGCTTGATTTTCTTAGTTGACTATCAGTTTTTTTCTAGTAGATATCTTCTAGTAGTAGGCAAGATTACCAGCAATCACACCCTCCATCTGATGCATGCCTTTAGGTCTCCCAAACCTCACCTCAATTCTGTCCTAGTTTTCTTCATTTTTCATAGGACTTCTTCCTCTCTCCTTGAGAAAACCCAATCATCTTTCTCTCTCGTGGTGATTCATGGTATACCTTAGGCACCCTAACACCTCATTCCAACCTTCATCCCCCTTTTCCACTGACTCCCACTCCCTCAAAACAACGAAAATTCTGCTCGGCTTCCTCCTGTAGGCCTCGTGTAGTTTCCCTATTTTCCTCCTACAGTTTTTCTGTGTGATCCTATAGCTTTTCCTATAGGATTTCTTTTCAAGTGAGAGCGTGGGAAAAGCCTCAAGAAGGCCACCTAAGACCTCCTAGGACCCATCCACACCATCCTACATCCTCCCAAGCTCCAAAACTACCCTCTAAGGCCACCTATTTGCTGCCACACTCACACACAATAAATTAGATGCATGTTAAATTCACATAAAAACAAATAAAAATCCAAAAATGTGTTTTTTCTTATTTACTTCCAGAAATAGCATGGCTAAATTTTGTTTACTTCCTTGAGTAGGTAATGGCATTTCTTTCATGGTTTTCATAGTGTTTTTGGCAAAAGTAGAATTAGCTTGTTAATTAGGGTTTATTAGGTTTTGCTTTACATTCTAGTATTTCTCCTTTCTGCAGTTAGAATAGTATAGATATAGTAATATTTCTTTCCTTTCATCACACATAGAGCTTCTTTTGAAATCTATAGAAGTTGGCTTGAGCTCCTAGTGATCTCACGCCGGCTGAGCAAGTGACAACCTGCGGTGAGAACTAGTACTTGTGCATATAACACTGACGCTTCCAAGTTTGTTACAAATTACTGGGTTGATAAAAGTAAAGTTGGTAGCCCAAGAGTTGCAACATTCTTGCTACAATACTAGTGCTCACCAATGGGGGTTCCTGGAAATGTTACATCAACGTGAACTTCATATGTTAAATTAGAAGAATTGTATGACTCGGGTAATCTGTTTTTAGAGGTTGTAAAATATGATGGAATCGACGATGTAGGTGGTTATGATCTTGATAGTTGTGGTGTCTTTGAATTACTGGTAGCATTCGTCCACACACCATGCATGATCCAATCCATTCTTCAAAATTAAAATTTTCAATCTTTGGAATCTAAGGGACTTGTGAGGAAGTCGAGGGAATTAAACATCCATTGATGGTTATTCTAGGTTCTTGCTATCCTGGTAACATCCCCAAACTAAGTAATATATGGATTTTCTTGCAAAATTATTTCTTTTGCGTGGTTCACTGAATGCAAATTCTTTCTTAAAAGACATGTGGAATTTTGGATATAGCTTTGGTGACTTTCAAGAGTCAGTTTTAGTTTGTTCATCTTAATGAAAATATCAGGTATCAAAATTGAGTTTGGAATGTATGTCTCTCATGGAAACACATAGCTATGAAGTTTATCATTTTAAATATTATCATTAGCCGAAATATGCATACCTGTCAGATTATTTTGAAAATATACAAGTCCTATTTTTTCCTGTGAATATTATAATGCTAATCATTTTGTTCATGACATCATATGTCCTCTTGAGTCTTAGTGAATTCTTGAGTTATTTGGCGAATCAAGTTCCTCTTTTTTATCCACTGTATCTTTATTGGTTTCATGTTTCTGTTAGACTATCATTCCTTTTCAATTCTTTCAATGATCATGGTGCTAATTCAATTTGTAACTAGTTACAAGGAAATGGATTATCACATTCAACATACAAAGAAGATGATTCTATTGCTCAAAGTGTTTGTACAATTATTCAAACTGATCTATATTTATTATCTACTAGCTGACAATCTTATGTTTTAAACTGTCTGTCTGATCATGATGTTGGTGCTAGTAACTATTATTCAAAAAACCACCTTCCCACCAGTATATCATATGGTAGCTTCTTTGCAACAATCGAACTTTTTGGTTCATAATATTAGTATTCAGATACTTGTTAAGCGGACAAGGCACTTCAACCTTTATTGATGGTTGTGTCAGGTCCTCACAACCTTTACAAGCCTTCTCGACATGATCAGATTCATTTTTCCTTACAATATTATCATCTCGATTCCATGTCATTAATTGAAAATTCATTCTCTCAAGAATTTCAAAGGTTTCAAGAAGATGATCATGAATTTCATGATCAAATTTATGATTGGTTGGAAGCCTCGTACTTGGCAAGCCCTTTTGCTAATAACAAACTCTGGTATTTTCTTTTTCTTTCTAAATAGGACAAAACAGGTGTAGATGCATTCACAAGACGTATTTGAGGGTTGTTTGATTATAATTATCATCCAAAAGGTAAGGTGGTCAATTGGTTAAGGTTAGTTTTTATGTCACATATTTCTCCCTATTAGCAAGATCTTCAATCTTCTGTGAAAATTGTTCAAATTATTATATTTTCTTTTGCACACAATTATATCTCAGTTTTAATTATTCTTATCTTTGTGTTTGTAGCTCGAGAGAAGTGTTGGTGGTTACAAGGGAAATTTTATTACACTTGACCCTGACCATATAGTTGGTTATGATAGGAGTAGGTCTAGTTGCATTCTAGTTTCCCTTTCTTTCACTCATACTACACTTTCTCTTCGTTAGTATTTCCTTTATTTTCTTAGTTTTGTCTCGAGTGTTTCTTTTATTTGCAACCTCCATCTATTTTGTTCCTTTTTTTTGTTTCCATTGTTTTTAATGTCTTTTCCTTCATGTTTTTTTTAATAAGATTATTCATGAAAGATGCTCCTATTTGGCTCAAAAGAAAATGTGGTGAAACTTGAAAAGGGTGATTGTGATGATGAAAAATTCTTGGCTTTTCTATTATCCACTTATCTATCTTGGGTTTACATATCCTTTAAAGTCAATGATGTCTGAATGAAAAATATGATCCATTTGAATGGAAAGCTTTTATCAGAACGATGACTCACATATCTATTCTATGATCTTCATTCCTTAACTCGGGGTTGTAATTAAATGGTTTTTTTTCTTGCTGAATCCGATCGAGCAGAGAAGGGATGGGGGAAAATTAATAGCGAGAAAACCAATATCATAGGTGTACATACATGTATCTGAAGGAACAACCTCTCCTGCTCTCAATAACTCGAGATCCATCTTCCTCCCTAGTGAAATGATAAGTTCATATGATGGTTCTATAAATAAAATAAATAAATGGTGAGAGAAGAGAAAGGCTTCCTGCACAGAGAGGTGAAGCAAGTAACTTCATCAGGGTACTCTGCAGACTCGCTGGCAAAAAAGGATGCTTGTGTTCCTATAGTAACTCTACCAACAGAATTTCTAGGCCTACTGGCAGTGGAGTAACACCAAAGATGAAAAATTGTACTATGATTATCTTTAAGTCACATTACTATATTGCCATCACCTAGATCGAAACAATTGTAATTTGACAAGCTTTGGAAGTGTGTTTACCCTAGAAAAAGAATAGAGACTATAGATATAATCGGGTCAAGTGGAGAATCCAGGGTAATCCACTTCATGAATCAATATTTCTTGAAAGAATAAGACCTTTCACGTAAACATGAAACTTAAACATAGAATCTATAGTTCTAGCAGTGTGTTTCCAAATGTTTTCGTTGCAATAAGCACCCTAAAAAATTTTGCATACACTTGAATTTTGGAATCTAATGAGGATCTTGCGAACTATCATTTCATGGTCAATTAGTACTCATCTAATGTTTTTCGAAGTGTTAATTCTTATTCTAAGTTTTAAAATCAGTTTCTCACACATGATCTATCTTCGATGAATTCACAAACACACATCCTTCTATGCAATCTTAGATATGTATTGCATAACTCTTGAAGGTAAGGCTTGTGCAATCACTAGTGACAGTGCATGCAAAATCCATAAGCACAATGTACTACACTACACATGTGAACATTTAGTGTTGAGACTCCATTAACAATCTTCCTCACTTCAATAGCAATTGTACTTTAATTTCAATGAGTTTTCTCAACTTTAGCTCTCACACACCTTTGTTTTTGAAAACGTTGCTTTCATATTATCTTAATGGTGTTTGACCCACCCACAAGTCAAGGGATCTCCCAATTTAAAAGTCCCAACAAGACCTTATATTTTTTGGAGTAAGCATCCCAGCAGTCAGTAGTACAGTAGTTCCTTTAATACATTAGAGCATAGAGGTAAGTGTGATAACTTTGACGGGAGCAAGTGTGTGACCTTGCAGTGAGTCAAGTGAGATGCATGGGGATTCTAACACATAAAGGGGGAAGGAAAGTGTGTCCCTTAGAAGCATGTAATAGTATGCAGCCTGAAAGGAAAACACGAGCTGAATGACATCACAGGCTGGAAGAAGAATAGTCCACAATCCAAAGTGATGGTTTAATACAACGACATGCCTTCAACAAGATTCATACAATTGTATATAGAATATTTCATACACAAATGCGTAAGTGAAATAAAATTGATTGCTAAAGTAACCAGAATAGTCGAAATACTATAACAACATATGGATGAAAATGTGTTGGCTCAGTTATATATATATATATATATATATATATATATATAAAGTGAAAGTTTCGTCCATACATACACCATTAACAACCACTAGCCCCAATAGTGGAACATTAAAGTCAACACACCTGCTCCTCCAAAGAGATGTACTTGCTCTATGTTGTGGACAAGCCAAGGCTGGTTACAATACTCTCTAAGGCTTCTCTAAGCAATGCCTAGCCAAAATATTGGATCACAAAAGCCTGTACTATGAGTTACGAGGTTCTATATATAACAAATGGTGGGGTGACCCTTGATCTTCACCTTTGACTCTTGGACTACCCTCATGACTCTTCACATTACATAGTGACTGTTCACATTCCACTAATGACACTTGGAATTTCACTTACAACATATTTACAATAATACAATTTCCACATATACCCATGTGGGAAAAAAATAAACTTGAGTCGCCCTAATGAGACAAACAACATCACTCGGGGTCTTGGGGAAAGACCAACTTGGTAAGCTCCTCGCAGTGATCTTCGGTGATGAACTAATACCAATATTGGTACTTTTCTATCGTCTCCCCATATTGTTTGGTTATCTCTTCATCGAAATGGATTCTCGCTTCCATGGCTTCTGGGTATATGGTTTTGAAACCTCTGTCCAGCTCCTCCCGAAGCATGCGCAACACTTTCCTGAGTGTGGTTAGACCACCGATATACTTCTACATGTTCTCTACACTCAGCTTCAAGTCATCATTGGTGGCTTCGCGCATCAACTGCTCTATGTACCTCCAACATGACTTGGTTCTTCCTCATGGATTGAGTGAGTGTTCCGATGGAAGCAATCTTGTGTGTCCTCACTATGAAATCCAGACTCTTGTACAACTATGCATAGGAAGCCTTAATGTTGGTGATAAGTGGATGGAGTTTCTAATAGCTCCTGATCAACATCTGAATTCGTGCTTTGTCTAGCGTTGCCTATGGCTTCATCATCTTGTGCAAGTAAAGCAGGTCCCCTTTGTACCTCATTGTCCATTCATGTACATGTGCAATGACAACGTGGATGCCTTTGAGAGTTTGGGCTGTCTTTGTGAATTGCTATTGAAAACCATATAAATGGACAACCACTTTGTGCATAGTGAAAAATATTCTATACAACATCCACATGGTGGTCTCTAAGGTTGATATCGCCAAAATTATTGCTTTATTCATTTCTCCCATAACGGATCCCGTAGACTGCTCTATTCTCTAATTGACCTCTTGAAAGTACTTCGCCATCTCATCATTCTCTTCTATGAATAACTTGACTGTTGAACTCGTGCCTTTTTCATAAGTCTGAGAACATTCGGCCTTGGAAACTAGATGTATTCTAACATGTGATACAATCACCCTTTCTTCTATGTGTGTAGGTGATGTTTGATCATCCGTGAGCTTCTTTCTACTTGCTTGTACAATCTTTTGTTGTGACTTGTCGAATGGCAGACTATAGACATCCATCTCCAGTTCATCATCAAGGAGAACAAGATCTCCTTGCTCGCTTGGTTGTGATTTTGGAGATGGTGGAGACTGTGGTATGACCTAGGATGCTATCAGCATGAAATGAGTGTATTGGTCATGTGGCTCTTGTCCCATCTCCATTTTCGTTCTCTCAACCATCTGTTCAACCTGCTGAGAAAATTCTTGAACATGCAGCTTCTCACCCTCTTGTTCATATGCTTGCTGCTCTATTGTCTCAACCTGTATAGGCACAGTTTTCTCTGTCAATGCGCCTTCCCTTCCCTCCTATTCATGTTTCTACTTTTCTTACCCTTCTCTCCTCTTGAGCTCTTGCTATGATTTCAGATTCTTTTCTATTTCCTCCAAATTCCTCTCTATATATTCCAAACTTTTCTTATCTCTCTTCCTCTATTCTACTCTCCTTTTGTGTTGTTTCCTCTTTGCATCTATCTCCAAAGCTACTCTCTCAAAAAGAGGGTCTTCTCTCAACTTATAGCTTTTCTTAGCCTCTACACCCTAGGAAATCTTCCTCTTTCCTTTGTCTTCTGCTGGTTTTCTGCTCACTATTGTTGTTTTTTATTTCTGTGGTGCTACTCCGTATAGTGCTCCTTAACATTCTATTACTATGTTTACCAGTTCATTGAGCGTATAGGAGTTACATCAATACCTCCAAGGATCTTCCTCTGGACAATGGCATGCCCCATGGATCCATGGGTAATACACCGTTTCAAAGTGGTTCTTGCATATGTAGTGGGGGTCATATCGATTTAGACCCTTGGTTACGAACCAAAAATTCTTAAAGGTCTCAACCTCAACATCTGGATCCTTCAAGGTATGAATCTCATACAATCCAATCCGTAATGGAAGAGTAGGCCATGATACCTTCTTCCTCCTGTGCAGTCCTATTGATAACCCTATGGAGATGTGGTATGTAACCACTTACATGACAAACTGGTCCATGGAAAACCTTAGTAACTCATGTGGAGGCTTCTCCCTGCCAAACATCCTGATGAAGGTGCCATCAGGTGAGGCATACCAATCGGTAATGTTAAGCAATGCCCACATCGCTTCTTGGGACATGCAAGGTGGATCCTGTTAAAATATCATCCTGTACATTGGGGTGATGAAATGGTCAGACAACCTTGCCATGACTCTTTCGTAGCTCCACTCAGAGAGAAACTTGCAATATATGTTTAGAGCATCCCCTGATGGTGTCCATGTCTTACCCATGACTGGGAACCACTGTTAGGCACATATTGCATCAAGCAGGTATGTGGACATAAAGAATCTTAATTTCTCACCCTAAGTTGAACTCCAGGCATTATAGACATGAACTTTCAACTGAAGAGCCAAAATTTCAAACTAGTTGAATGACCTTCTTTCATTTTCCAACTGCTCCAACATAAGCACCCAATTCTGTGGGAAGGTCCCCATGCTCTCTTTTCCATACAAGCGGCATGGAAAGATGACAAAGAACTGGTAAGCCTTCCTGAGTGACTTGGTCTTGTAGACCTAGTTGGGTGTCGCTCTCAACTTCGATGGCTCCTTTACCCAATGCTTCATGATGTCCCTAGTGCTAACATTATGTCAGGAGTGTAGAATGGTGCATCCATGTACTACATCGATTGCAGCAAGTGATACATCTGATGGTATTTTTCTGTCCTGAAGGTGGCAAGTTACGTTCCAATGGTAGTGCTTAGTTTCATCGTATGAGGATCGGTATGTGAGACAATCCAGTGAATGATATCTGTGCATTAGATGGCGGGGTACCTGCATGCAACTTCGTACAAGCCTGACTTATGGATGTTGACATAGACTTGTTGATATTCTAGATATTCCTTGAAACTTCCTATAAATATGTGCTTTTTTTCCTAATGATATAATCTTCATTGGCATATGTTCAACCACATCTCCAACATTTCTCTCTACAATATCCTTTGATCCAACTTTCTTGGAAACCAAGATGCCTGTACTACTGAGAAGCTGCTCAACGACTAATGTACCTGGAGACAGAGCGACACTCACAGCAAGAAAATGAAAGCATAAAAACAAAAATGACTTCAAGGATTGATCATGCAACAAACTAGGAAATTGCTAGGAAATATTGCATAGTTGTGGCTCTTATAGGTGAGGGATTTTCAGCCAGATCTACACATTGCATAGTCCCAACTGCTAGTGAGAGGTACTGCAGACTAGAATTATGGAGTGTAGTCTAGTATAGCTTTCTATGGACTAGAACTATTCAAAGTGCACTTCAGTCTGGCTTGATGATGGCTGGGACTACATTGCCCAATCCTAATGGGCAATAGTGGGGATTGACTCACAGAACTGCATAGAGCATAGATGGATGTAGTCACTCGAAGCCTTTGCACAATTCTTGGAGCCAAGTTAGAGCCTTGAGTTCCAGTAATGTGCAGTGCATGCCAGGAGAAGCTAGATTTGAGCCAAGGTAGCCCAAATATACCCAAGGGAAACTTGAAAATGGGAATATCTGAATGCATGAGAAAAGGATGGTGTAGGTATGAGTGAATAGTCATTCATGCAATCAAAGAAAGTGCAGAAATAAATCAAATGGACAAACAACGAAGTTGGTGGGGAGAGTCATCGTAACGATGACCCTTAGTGAAAAAATTAGATCATACATGTGACGCTCAAGAAAGGAAATCAAAAACTTGAAACAACACTTCTAAAATTTAAAACAAACTAAAAATCCAACAGTTGTTCAACAAAACATGCAAAACAACACTCACACAAGCCAAGGAAACAAAAGTGATAGAAAAAAAACAAAAGGCTTGAAAAGCAAAAATTACTCGGAAAAGTTTTGTCGATTGTGTCGAAGGTTCCTACATGCCTTGAGAATGTGAGAGATGCAAGATTGAATGTGAAAATGACCTCTGTGAGTGTCCATTAAATAGATTTGGTCAAGTAAGGGTTTATGATGTGCATGACAAAAAGATAGGAAAAAGCGATAAGTGGAGGGAGATTCTAAAATTAGCTCATGTGTAACTCCCAGTACTAAAAATATATCCCTATATTTTAGGGATTCTTTTTTCTTTTTTCTTATTTTCTTTTTCAAGAAAGGGTTGCCATGCATGCATAGAGAGATTGCGCACTTCTGGAGGGAATCGGGAAACCTGCTGACACATGCATTGGGCAATGATAAAATATGTTAGTTGAGGGAATTATTTTGTGCAATTGCTGGGCTGAGTGGCTCTAACTTCCTCTCATGCTCTACACAATTTCCCAGCTGAAGACAAGTTGTCAGTTGGGTTTGTGCATTTCCAGATCCAAAGCTCACTATTGGGTTGATCTGTGCAATTCTTGAGAGCAAGGCTCACTGCTCTGTGGAATTCTTGAAAGCAAGGTTGGGTTCCCTCTAGGGCTACGCATTTTTTCCAAGGTAGTGTAAGAACCAAATCAACCAAGTCATGGGGTGTTAAATTGTGATTAGAAAGACAAGAAAGTAGGAAAACACAAGCTGTAAAGCGACAAATAAATTCAAATGAAAGCAGAAACATCGAAGAAGTGAAAGACAAGCTACTAAGATTTAATGAGGGAGGCTCCAAAATGAAGTGAAGGAAAAATTTTGGAGGGTGGTTGTAGCCTCTACAACATTGGTGACACACTGGTAGAACTTTAGCTCTCTGTATGTACCTTATCGCGTGTAAAGTTAGTCTAACTCCTCTATAAGTATTTTTCGATTCTTTGATTGTCATGGCTTCCTCAGTAGCTTGAGTTAAACATGTAGTCCCTTCCATTCTCTTGATTGGTTAGGACACATACCAAGCAAAGTCAACTGAGTTGTTCCGATTGGGGATGAGGAGTATATTGGTGCACAAGTAATGTAAACTGTTAGCATTTTATTTTTATCTGTGCTATTTCTCCACTGTGAGTAGGCTTGGACAGTACCCAAATGGAGTCACTTCAGGAAAACAAACATCACTCCACTACTAGTGAGCCTGGATAGTACCCCAACAAAGTTGCTTAATTAACCTCTTTGCGTAGGAATCCTTTCTCTTCTTTCACCTTATTTTATTTTTTTATCTTTCATTTTTTTTACTTTTTCAGAGAACTATGCATAGACACTTATTTATTTTCATGAGGTGGAAGAGGGATCCCAACTTATTGAGAGGAGAAGAGGTTGTTCCTTCATAGAATTATGTTATATATACCTCTAACATACTTGATAAGGTTTCCCCCTTCACCTTAATCTACTTGACTGAGTTAACAAGGGTTAACTGAAAATGAAAACCGACTAGATTAGGTGGTACTTGTTATGAAACCAGCTCACAAAAAGATAGGAAAGATAGATCAACGCCTTAGAATTTAGCCTCTTGGAGGGGGCAACCTCCTTTACATTACACAAATGAATGATTTTTTGATTATTCAAATGACAAAACCTCCTTTCTATATGTAGGAGTCTAAGGAGTCACAATATAACCCAGCCGACCTAACAATAATAATATAAAGGCACAAAAATAACAATAGAGGGATTGTATGGGGCACAGTAATAACAATATGGGGACAATAGGGGCACAACAATATTAATAAGGGATACAAATACCATAGTAATGGGGTAATCACTAGTATTATAGGAACCTAACATGCCCCTGACCTTAAAAAAAGTGTTTTCCCCAATGCTTGAGTAGTTATGGATGCTTCTGCATTAAATTCTCATCCTCCCATGTGGAATCTTCAGCGGATAAGTTCTTCCACTTGATGAGATACTCCGAAATTGATCGATTTCATAGTTGTCGAGTTCTTGTTTATGTGACTGCTTCCGATTCCAATATAATTTTTCCTTCCTCATCAAGTTCTGGCAATATTGTTTGAACTGGGAACTTGTCGCATATAACCTTATTTAAACATGAAACATGGAAAACTGGTTGCACTCAAGAAGCTACAGGAAGCTCCAATTTGTATGCCATAGTACCAATATTTTGCAACACCTTGTATGGACCATAATACTTTGGTGATAATTTATTATCCTTCTTAGCTTGCTTGAGGGACATTTTTTTATATGGTTGTAGCCGTAGGAATACCCAATCACCTACGTCAAAACTTCTTTCGCTACGTTGTTGATTTGCCTGTTGTTTCACTCTATTATGCGCCAACACGAGGTTATCCTTTAAGAGTTGGAGGAATTGTTGTTGATGCTCAATGTGATGTTCCACTGCTTGAACCTTAGAATTTTCTCTTAAATATGATGTGATGGATGGTCGCTGATATACATAAAGTGCCATAAATGGGGTCATTTTTGTTGTCGTATGGAAGGAAGTGTTATACCACCATTCATCCAGAGGCAACCATTTGACCCATTATGTTTGTTTATCAGATACAAAGTGACGAAGATATCCTTCCAAACATTTTTTTACTATCTCAGTTTTCCCATCAGATTGAGGATGATAAGATGAGCTATGAGCTAATTGAGTACCAAGACAAGAAAATAATTATGTCCAAAACTTTCCAGTGAAAATGGGATCCCTGTCACTTACAATAATGTTTGGGTTTCCATGTAGCTTTTGAATTGTTTCCATAAATGCAGTAGAAATTGTACTGGCTTTAAATGGATGTGATAATGCACAAAAGTGTGCATACTTGGTAAGTCTGTCAACTACCACCATGGTGACACTCTTTCCCTGAGACTTGGGTAAAACTATTATAAAATCCACTGAAACCTCCTCCCAACATTGGTTTGGAATGGACAAAGGTTGTAATAGACCTGGGGTCTTAATTGTTTGAACTTTATTTTGTTGGCAAACCAAACATTCCGCCACAAACTTTTGAATATCCGATTTAAGGCCATCCCAAAAAAATTCCTTCTTAACCCTATGGTAAGTTTTTAAAAATCCTTAGTGCCTTTCTAAGGGAGATGTGTGAAATTCCATAAGAATCTTTTTCTTGAGTTGGGAATT
Source organism: Pinus tabuliformis (assembly GCA_031772625.1). Lineage (NCBI taxonomy): Eukaryota > Viridiplantae > Streptophyta > Pinopsida > Pinales > Pinaceae > Pinus > Pinus tabuliformis. The sequence goes on along the minus strand of CM062819.1, from coordinate 1,220,498,276 downwards.
CTTATAGAGGTATAAGCGATCTTTGTACCATAACAAATCATTTTTCTAGCTAAATGTATCAGATGTACTAGAATCTTGTTGTAACTTTCAAATAAGTGCCCACAATTCTTCATCATTCTTCCATTCCTCCCTTGCTTTGTTTATCCAATCTGGTTGGATAATAGAAATGGCGCACAACAATGCTTCCACATCCTCATCCTTTCTTAAGAGTGCATCTGCCGCCACATTTTGCTTCCATTTTTTGTAGATGATTTCAAAGTCATAACCCAACATCTTTGTGACCCACTTTTGTTGCTCTTCAGAGGATAATATTTGTTCTAAAAAGTATTTAAGGCTATCATGATCAGTTTTTACCTTGAAGTGTCTTCCCATTAGGTAGGGTTGCCATTTCTTAAGTGCATGTAGTATTTACAACATTTCCTTCTCATAAATAGCTTTGTGTAAAAACTTTCCCTTGATTGGATGACTTTCGAAAGCAATGGGTCTTTCATATTGCATTAAAACAGCACCAATTCCGTTTCCTCAAGCATCACATTCCACAATAAAAGTTTTTGTGAAGTCCGGTGTATCTAAGACCGGTGCTTGGAACATTGCTCCTTTGAGATGTTCAAAGGCCTTTGTTGCTTCTGGAGTCCATGAAAATGCATCTTTCTTCAATAATTTTGTTAGAGGTGCTGCTATTCTCCCATAATTCTTAACAAACTTGCAATAATACCCTATCAAACTGAGAAATCCTCATAGATGCTTTATGGATGTGGTGATTTTCCATTCCTTAATGGCTTTAATTTTGCTAGGGTCTACCTTAACTCCTTCATGAGATACAATATGACCTAGATATTCCACCTCTTGTACTCCAAAGAAACAATTGGATCTTTTTGCATATATTTGTTTCTCCTCCAATAGTTGTAGAACCTTGTCAACATGTTCAACATGATCCTTCCAAGACCTGCTGTAGATTAGTATATCATCAAGAAATACTAACACAAATTTTCTAAGGAAGGGTTTGAAAATGGAATTCATCAAACCTTGAAATGTAGAGGGTGCATTGGTAAGGCCAAAAGGCATGATCAAAAATTCATAATGACCCTCATGAGTTCTAAATGTTGTTTTTGGAATGTCTTCAGTCTTCATTCTGATTTGATGATATCCTGAATGAAGATCCAACTTGGTGAAGTAAATTGATCCATGCAATTCATCTAGTAATTCATCAATGACAGCAATGGGAAACTTATCTTTAATAGTGAGCTTGTTGAGCTTCCTATAATCTGGACACATGTGCCATGATCCATCCTTCTTGTGCACCAATACTACTGGAGTAGAGAAAGAACTTTGACTAGGTTGAATTATACAAGCCTCTAGCATTTCTACAACCTTATGTTCAATTTCACTCTTTTGGGCATAGGGATATCTATAGGGCCTGATGTTTGGAGGAACACCTCCTGGAATAAGATGAATAGCATGAACATGATCACAAATTGGTGGGAGACCTTTGGGAGTCTCAAATACCTTGGAATGATTGTCCCAGACTTTTTGGAGATCTGGATAAATAGATGATTTCAATGTGGAAACATCTAGTGAACATAATTGTGCAATTACACCTCTTTGTTCCTTTTTTAGAAGCTTTCTCATACTGTTAGAGCTGATTATCTTTCTCGATTTCCCTACAATACCCCTATATTCAACTTCCTTTCCTTCTGCATAAAATTTCATGAAAAGTTCTTGAAAATTGAAAGCTATTGTACCCAAGGATTGTAGCCATTGGACTCCTAGTACAACATCAGCGCCTCCCATTGGAATGGAAAGCATTGGGCTAGTCAATACATATTCTCCCATGGATAGCTTGATATTATGGCACTTTCTAGAGCAATTTTTTCTTCCTCCATTTGCAACCATCACTTGACACTCTAGTGCTGGATATAGGAAGCAATTCAATTATTTTTCTACCTTACAATGAATAAAATTGTAGGTACTTCCTGAATCAATCAACACTATTACCTTTTTATTCTTGATTTCTCCCTCTATCTTGATGGTTTGAGGAGTGGTAATTCTAGCCAATTCATTACAAGATATGGTCGGATTCATTTCTTCTTTATCTAGGCTTTGTTCCTAGAGTATATCCTCTTCTTTTGACCTTTCTTGCTCCTTCTCTTCTTCCTCTTCACAATCTATGTAGAATAATTTCTTCTCAACACATTTATGACCTTTAGTGTATTTGCTATCACAACTGTAACAAATCCCTTTTGCTCTTTTTTCTTCCAATTGTTGTGGTGTCAAACTTATAGGTTGTGGAAGACTAGGGGCAACAATACTTCCATCTTTATAGTTGTGAGTGGTATGCTTCCTGGTTGCCATAATTTTGCTTTCCATTTTTCTTGATAACCTGAATGCCTTCTCTAATGAATTAGGTTCCCAAAGGTGAACATCATGTTGGATATTATCCTTTAAAGTCCCTATGAACACATCAATCCTATGCTCCTCTGGAATGTTTTTTACCTTTATGTTCAATTTTTGGAACTCCTCAATGTGCTCCATTATTGAACCCTTTTGTTTGAGACTTATCAATTGGCTAAAATAAGTGTTGCTTTTTGTATCCTCATAATGTGCTATAAATTCTTCGATAAAAATTGCCCAAGTGATAATTTGTTTACGAGAGCAAAGCCATTGATACCATACAAACTGATTTGGTTCCAAATATATAGTTGCAATACATACCTTTTGTGTGTTTTGCACATTATTGAGATCAAAAAATTGCTTGATCTGTAATATCCATGTTGCGGGATCCTTGCCATCAAACTTACTCATATCGATTTTTGGAATATGGTGGGTCTTCGATCGAACATTAGAGTCTATGAAATCATGATTAACATTTCTTTTATTCGCATCATGACTTTCCTTTACTACCCTTTCACCATTAGTAAGTATTTCTTGTAGAAAATTTGTTAAATCTGTCTTCAAATCTATCTTCAAATCATCAATCTTAGCTTCCACGCCATTCATCTTAGCTTCCAATCCATTTATATTAGATTCCACACCATCTATCTTAGCTTCTGTTAGCTTTTGTGACAGCGAAATTTGTTGCACTTGGTCTTGTAATTTTGATATATCATGTAGAATTTCTTCCTGTTCTTCATGAGTCATGCTAGAGCTTTCAGGTTACTTACTAGGTGTTTTCATTTTCTTTCCTCGGGGCATCAATTATCGATAATAATTCTCTACTATGCCGTTTGAATTCCTTCAAAATGATTTTTCAAACCAAGCTTAAGCAAAAAATTAAAAAAATTCTACACACCGTTTTTCACTTTGTAGGGGCTCAATATTGCCTCTAATGTATCTCCGTAATTTCGGATCATCTAGTTTGAAATTACGACCTGTAGTAGCCCTATGTGTTCTCTTTCCAATGCCACCAGTCTTATCCCACTTGGATTCTCCAAGGAAGAGTTATGCCAAATCTCCCATAGTGACCTAATTATAGACTAGTTTAGTAGAGCAAACTTGTATGACGTGCCACGTGTCCTTGTTTCGACCTTTGGCTCTGAAAAATATATACAAGAAACTAAAATCCATAATCTTTCTGTACCTTCTGATGAAATTTCAATCCGATCCTATTCGGAATGTAATTCAGGAATCTGCAAAAAGACCAACTTCCTTAGATCATATCTCTGAAAATATAGCATGAAAAGCTCTAAAATTTGGACCCGAGCTTCAATGCGATCTCATATCAAATGGGTTTTTTTTTTTAGCTTCTGAAAAGTCGCAGAAAAAAGGTTATAGTGAAAATGCCATGATGACCTATTTGGAGCAGTGAAACCCTATAATCCAAACCTCTGATACCAAATGTTATGAAACTAGCTCACAAAAAGATAGAAAAGATAGATCAACGCCTTAAAATTCAACCTCTTCGAGGGGGAAACCTCCCTTACATTACACAAATGAATGATTATTTGATTATTCAAATTACAAAACCTCCTTTCTATATATAGGAGTCTAAGGAGTCACAATATAACCCAGCTGACCTAACAATAATAATATAAAGGCACAAAAATAACAATAGAGAGATTCTATGGGGCACAGTAATAACAATATGGGGACAATAGGGGCACAACAATATTAATAAGGGATACAACTAAAATAGTAATGGGGTAATCACTAGTATTATAGGGACCTAACAATACTAGTTAAAGTGCAAGCATTGTGTTTTACCAAGATTCACTCTCAAAAGAATGTATTTTCCATCAAGGTATCATTGACTGAAAGAACACAAGATATTCACAAAGAGAGGGAGTATAAATAACCAAATGTTGATAGTTTTACGAGTCCTTTTCTACTTCACCTTGCTTATATGAAGAGCCAAGCATGATTTCATGTGAAGATAAACCTACGGATGCAAAAAAAGTGAACAAACAAGAAAGCATAGGGAATAAGTAAAGAAACCAAAGACTTAAACAAAGAGGAACAACAAAGTGAAACAAACAAGAAAGAAAACACTACTCCTTCTCCTAAACTAAATAGTGCATGAGCCTACACACATGAAGTGATACTTCCAATGTAGCCATTAGCACATTGGTTGGCCCATGTTGTTGAAGGCATGGTCGACAACAAAGATATTCAGGCAAACCAATAAACAAGAAAGATAAAAAAAATGAAAACCAACACACTCGAAGTTTGAATGTGTCCACATAAAAGAAAAAAGTGAAAGCACAAGATGAAAACTCTGTGGATGTACCATGGTGTGACAACGTACTGTGCGTGGCCAGTAAACATGCACACTCTTTTGATCTTTACAAATGAGAAAACATGCATAAGGAAGAAAACTTTCACTTTGCAACATGAATTTCTTTGTATGACTCCAACACGTGAGAGATAGGATCACAAGATTTTGGTGGAGGGTGTAATATTTGTGGGTGAGATTGATTTTCAGTGTGCATGAGAGAGTGATGAGGAGCCTAAGGTGGTTCAACATATTTCTGATCTGAAGAAGAACTAACCTCAAGAAAATGAGGACCTGACATAACCATCAGCTTGGGCTGAAGTGCATCGACAACTTGATGGGTTTCCACTTCATCAACAGGTAGATCATCAAATACAGGCAGCTTGGAAAGTTCAATAGCAATTGCATAAGCATTGTGATCAAGTGAAGGAGCAAAGAGATCATGATATCCATGATAAAAAAAATTGAGATGTACATCGGCATGCCCATGATCTGATGAATCATATAGAGGGGTTGATGAGAAACATAAATTTTCACCCTCTGAATTTTCATAAATGAAAGGTGACAGGTTGAGTGGATTCAGAAGGAAATATTTGTCCTCTCCATAATCAAATGATGGACTGACGTCCTATGCATCTTGTGAACGATAAAAAAATAGAAACACTAGGGAATGGATTTTCACAAGATGAATAAAAAATGGAAAGATCACAAAAGATGTTAAGATAGAGTGGACGAGGTATGGACATAAGCAGGTCATCCTTCACTGCAAGTTCTTCTTCAGATTCCCACACATACTCATCAAAGATGATAAGGCAAGATGGTTGCTCAACATGAACTCCATCCACAACTTGATCCTTGTGAACATCACATGTGTAGTTCGAAATGGACGAACACAGGACACCAAAATCTAGAGGAGCACTAGAACAAGAGGATAGAGGTTGCGAAAACAAGTTCATGTGACAACCAATAGGCTTGCAGTCCAAATATGTGTAGATATAATAGATCTAACACCGAGGTATGTTGGGAGGAATTTGAATGATTGTAATTCATGAGAATTTTCAGATACGTGAAGAAGATACTGAAAACTTTCCCTGAGAAATTTCCAATTGACTTCATCTTCAGGGATTTGAAAAGCAAGATTTTGGAAACGCTAACAAAATTTCCAATGAGAATCATCAAGTGCTTTTCATAATTCTAGAATTTGTTTATTGAGTGCTTGAAGATCATAATGATAGAAAGCATGACCTAACTCTCTGATCATGTGATCGAAAAGGTGAATGGAGGCTGCAGGCAATGTGTAACACCATTGTTGTGCGTTCCTTTCGAAAATGTAAGAGAACAACCCATAGGCAATGTTGTCCAAGGGGACTTCATTCCTGTGACACAAGCCTTCCAAGGAAACTCGGAGCAGGGATGCTCCGCCTTCACCATCATAATAAAATTGCGACAAGTCATCAAGAACGTCCTATAACACCTCAAATTCATATACATGAGAAAAACATGCCAGAGGTATGATTGTAATGTAAGTCATGAATGATGTGCAGAGATTCAGAACAGACTTTGAGGACTTAGGTTATCATCTGGCCCTCCTACTAGCACCATAAATGTTGACAGTGCTAGACCCGCCAACGTGTCAAGGGATCTCCCTGGTAAGAAGTCCCAACTAGACCTCAGACCATTTGGAGTAGGAGTCCCAATAGTGGGTAGTACAATAGTTCCTTAACTGCGGTAGTGCACAGAGGTACGTATGATAACTTTGTCGAAAGCAAGTCTATGACCTTGTAGTGAGTCAAGTGAGATGCATGGGGGTTCTAACAGACAAAAGGGGAAGGAAAGTGTGTCACTTAGAAGCCTGTAATAGTACACAGCCTTAAAGGAGCACACGATCTTAATGAAATCACATGCTGGAAGCAGAATAGTCCACAATCCAAAGTGATGAGTTAATACAACAACACATCTTCAACAATATTCATACAATCATATGCAAAATAGTTCATAAACAAATGCATAACTGAAATAACATACATTTCTAAAGTAACCAGAATAGTCAAACTACAATAAGAACATATGCATTAAAATGTGCTGGCCCAGTTATATATATTTAAAGTGAAAGTTCCATCCATACATACACCATTGATAGCCACTAGCCCCTATAGTGGAACATTACATTCAACACTGCCTACTCCTCCAAAGAGATGTACTCATTCAATTTTGTGCAGAAGCCAAGGCTCTTTACAATACTCTCCAAGCCTTCTCTAAGCAATGTCAAGCCAAAATCTTGGCTCCCAAAAACTTGTACTATGAGTTATGAGGTTCTATATATAGCAAAGTTTGGGCTGACCCTTGACATTCCCCTTTGAATCTTAGACTACCCTCATGACTCTTCACATTACATAGTGACTGTACACATTCCACAGTGACACTTGGAATTTCACTTACAACATATTTAAAATAATACAATTTCCACATATACCTATGTTGGAAAAAAATAGGCTTGAGTCAGCCTAACAAGACAAACAACATCACTCAAGGTCTTAGAGAAACACCATCTCGGTAACCTCCTCAAGCTGATCTTTGGTGACGAACTGATACGAATGTTGGTACAATGCTATTGTGTTAGCATACTATTTGGTGATGTCTTTATCAGAGAGGACTCTCACCTCTATGGCTTCTTGGTATATGGTTCTAAAGCCTCTATCCAACTCATTCTGAAGCATGCATAGCACTATCCTGAGTGTGGTTCAACCACTGATATACTTCTGCACATTCTCTGCACTCATTTGAAAGTAACCATTGGTGGCTTCATCCATCAACTGCTCTATGTACTCGTCGACCTCCAACATGACTCAGTTCTTCCTCATGGCTTGAGTGAGGGTTTAGATGGAAAGGATCTTGTGTGTCCTCACTATGACATCTAGACTCCTCTAGAACGATGTATAGGAAGCCTCAATTTTGGTGATAAGTAGAGGGTGCTACTTATAGTTCTAGATCAACATCTAAATTCGTGCTTTGACTAGCTCTTCCTGTAGTTTCATCATCTTGTGCAAGTAAAGCGAGGCCCTTTGTACATCATTGTCTATTCTTTTACATGCTCAATGGAAGCATGGATGTCTTTGAGAGTTTGGGTTGGCTTTGTGCACCATTGCTGAAAACCATATAGATGGACAAGCACTTTGTGCATGTTGACAAAGTTTCTATACAACGTCCATGTGGTTGTCTCCAAAGTTGATATCTTTGCAGGTATTACTTTCTTCATTTTTTCCATAGCGAATCTTGTAGACTTCTTTGTTCTTTGCAAGGCCTCTTTCCAGTCCTTCGCCATCCAATCATTCTCTATTATCAAGAACTTGACCATCGAACTCGTGGCTTCTCCATAAGCCTAAGAAGCCTCGACCATGGAAACTGGATATCTTATAACATATGATACAGTCACTCATTCTTCTATGTGCACAGGTGATGTGTGATCATCTGGGAGTTTCTTTCTACGTGCTTGTACAATCCTGTGCTATGACTTGTCGAATGATAGATTGTAGACATGCATCTTCAGATAATAATCAAGGAAAATAACCGCTCCTTACTCATTCGGGACAAATTGCGATTCTAGAGGTGGAAGAGACTGTAGTGCAACCTCAGATTCTCTCGGCATGAGATCAATGTATTGGTACTATGGCTCCAATTCCACCTCCATGTCTATTGTCGCAACCATCTCCTCAACCGGCTAAACAAATTCCCGAACCTACACTTACTCACCCTCTTCTTCATCTGTTGTCTCAACATGTATAGGTGTATTTTTTCTCTTTCATTGCACCTTTCCTTTCCTCTTGTTCCCGTTTCTTCTTTTCTTCACCTTCTCTCCACCTAAGCTCTTGCTCTTCTTTCAACTTCTTTTTTGTTTCCTACAACTTCCTCTCTATATATTCCAACCTTTTCTTATCTCTTTTCATCCATTCTACTCTCCTTTCACGCTGTTGCCTCTTTCCATCTATGTCCAAATCTACTCTCTCAACAAGGGGTCTTCTATGAACTTGTAGCTTTTCTATGCCTCTGCGCTCTAGAAAATATTCATGTCTCCTTTCTCTTGCATCAGTTTGATGCTCACTATTGTTGTAATTATTTCTTTGTATGGTGCTACTACCTATAGTGTTGATTTCCATTCTACAGTTATGCTGATTGGTTCATTGAGCCTAGAAGAGTTATAGGAATAACTCCAAGGATCTTCCTTTGTCCAATGACATGCCGTGTGGATCGATGGATAATACACCTTTTCATAGTGGTTCTAGCATATGCATTGGGGGTCATACAGATTGAAACTCTTATTGTTGAACCCAAACTTCTTCAAGTACTCAACCTCGACTTCCACATCTATCAAGGTATGGATCTCGTACAACCCAATCCACAAAGGAAGAGTATGCCATGGTGCCTTCTTCCTCGTGTGAAGTCCTGTTGATAACCCTATGGAGATATGGTATGCAACCTCTTGCATGACTAACTTGTCTCTGGAAAACCTTGGTGGCTCATGCAGAGGCTTCTTCGTGCCGAACATCCTGATGAGAGTTCCACTGGGTGAGGCATACCAATCTGCAATGTTAAGCATTGCCTACATCGTTTCCTGGGACATGCAAGGTGGATCATGTTCAAATATCATCCTGTACAATGAGGTGATGAATTGGTCAAACAACCTTGCCATGACTCCTCAACAGTTTCAATCAGAGAGAATCTTGCAATATACGTTCATAGCATCCTATGATCGTGTCCATGTCCAACCCATGCTAGGGAACTATTGCTCGGCAAAGATTACATCAAGAAGTTATACATACATAAAGAATCTTACTCGCTCATCCTTAAGCAGAGTCTAGGCATTAGACACATGCACTTTCAACTGAATAGCCAACATGTCAGACCAGTTGAATGGCCTTCCTTCATTTACCAACTACTCCAAAATAACCACCCAACTCTTTGGGAAGGTCTTCATGATCTCTTGGTGATAAAAGAGGCATGCAAAGATGACCGGGCACTAGTAATCCTTCCTGAGTGATTTCATCTTGTAGACCTAGTTAGGTGTCGCTTTGAGATTTGATGGTTCCTTTACCCAACACTTCATGATGTCTCTGGTGTTTGCATTGCTATTGGGAGTGTAGAACAGTTCATCCATGTAGTTCACGAGCTGCGGCAAGTCAGACATCTGATTGTAGTTTTCTCTCCTGAAGGCGGCAAGATTTTTTCCACTGGTACTGCACAATGTCATTGTCTCAGGATCGGTATGTGAGACAATCCAGTGAATGATATCCACGCACGGGAAGGAGAGGTACCTACATGCAACCTTGTATAATCCCAGCTTGTGGATGTTGACATAGACTTGTTGATCTTCTACATCTTCCTTGAAACTACATGCAAATATGTCCTTTATTTCCTGCCATGTAATTTTCATGTCCTTCTCTATGAAAAAATGTGTACATAGCTAGGAAATTTCATTGGCACCTATTCAACCACATCTCTAGTGTGGTGCTCTACAGTATCCTTTGATCCATCTCTCTTTGAAACCATGATGCTTGTACTGCTGATAAGATTCTCAACAAATGATGTATGTGGAGACAGAGCAGATACTCGTGGTAAGAAAATGTCATCTTAAAAACACAAATCACTTCAAGGATCGATCATGAAACAAAATGGAAACTGTTGGGCAAGATTATGTAGTTGTGACTCTCAGAGGTGACAGACTATTAGCCGGATCAACATATTGTGTAGTACTAGCTACTAGTGAGAGGTACTACTGATTGGAACTGCGTAGAGTGCGGTCCAGTATAGCTTGATGTGGACCGGAACTGCGTAATTACTGGTCATATGTATAGAACCAACTTTGGGATTGGTCAAGGTATGGAAGATAGGAGGAAGGTGAGGATGACGTCAAGTCATCATGCCCCTTACACCCTGGGCGACACATGTGCTACAATGACCTGGACAAAGGGTCGCGACCCCACGAGGGCAAGCTAACCTCAAAAGTACTCTCTAGGGAGACTAGGGGAGAAGTGAATATCTTTCTAATAAATGATGTATCTTTTGCAGTGGTGGACCGTAAAGCATGTGCAACAACTGATATTGATTCTCGAATTCTCTCTATAGGAATTTTCAAATTGTTTCCCTTGCTCATGTTACACAGGGAACAATTCATTTTGGCTTGATGCTAGTTGGGACTGTGCATTGCATAATCCCAGTGGGAAAGACTAGGTACTATCTCCTAGAACTATTTATAACACATTTGAATCCAATCACTCATAGCCTCTGCGCAATTCCTGGAGCCAAGGCAGAGCGTTGAGTTCCAAAAATGCACAGTGCATGCCGGGAATATTCATGAGCAAAGGATGTTGCAAGTCTAAGTGAATATTCATGCCTGTAATCAAATAAAGCGCATAAATGAATCAAATAGATAAACAACGACACTGATTGGGAGAGTCGTTGCAACGACAATCGTTAATGGAAAAATAGGATTATGCATGCAATGCTCAAGAAAGACAATGTCAAACTTCAAACAACACTTACACAAGTTAAAACAAACTAAAATTCCAGTAGGCATTCAAAAAAACATGAAAAACATCACTCACACAAGCCAAGGAAACAAAAGCGACAAAAAAAGTACCAAAAGTCTTCAAAATCAAAGCTTACCCAAAAAAGTTGTGCAGATTTTTTCGAAGGTTCCTAGATGCTTCGGAAATCGTAGAGACCCAACATCGAATATCAAAATGAGTTTTGGTGATGTCCATTAAATAGATTTGGTCAATTTAGGATTTATGACACACATTCCAAAAATATAGGAAAAAGAGACAAGTGGTGACACCTTCTAAAATTAGCTCAAGTGTAACTCCCACTGCTAAAAATAGATCCCTTATTTTTAGGGATGCTTTTTGCTTTTTGTTTTTTTCTTTCTTCAGGAAATGGATACCATGCATCCATGGAACGATTGCACAGTCCTACAGGTATCCAGACAACCTACCGGCACATCCATCGGGAAACAACTGAGGGAATGATTCTGCGCAATTCCTGGGCTTAGAGGCTCTGACTGACTCTCATGCTCTATGAAATTTCCTAGCTAAAGACATGATGTCAGATGTGTCTATGCATATCTAGAGCTGAAGCTCACTATTGAGCTAATCTAAACAATTCTTGAGAGCAAGGCTCACTGTTGGGATGCTTTGAGCAATTCGTGAGAGCAAGGTTGGTTGCCCTCTCGGACTACGCAGTTTTCCAAAGTAGTGCAAGGACCGAGTCAACCAAGTCACGATGGGTCAGCTTTTGGTTAGAAAACAAAGGAAGTAGGTGAACATAAGCTACAAAGTGACAAATAAATTGAAATGAAAGCACAAGTACCTGAGCAGTGCAAGGCAAGTTGCTAAGATTTAGTGAGGGAGGCTCCAAAACGAAGCAAACGAAACATTTTGGAGGCTAGTTGTAGCCACTACAACACATTTGTAATTATTTTTTTTTTCTTGAAATCAATTTAATAATTTCCATTTTCATGTTATCTTCGCTCTAGCTTGTGTCTGTTTCACTTTCTTTAAGCCTTTGCAAGTGTTGTTTTCACTTTTCTCTTACTTTTGCAAGTGTCATATTCCAGTTAAGAAAGTGTCACATCTACTCAATGGGAGTCATTTGTACATTCTTGAAGGGTAGTTATGATTCATTCTCCTACACTACTATGTTCTATCCATCATAGAAAGATTCATTAGATACATTCCCACAGTCTTAAGCATTTTTTTGCTAGTGTCATCACTTTTGTCGCAAACTGTATCTTAAGTGTCACACTTGGAGGAAAGTATTGTGTTTTTGTCATTTCAATAGGAACATCCTTATTGTGGGTGGTAAATTCTTTAATTTCAAGCGGTTCATCATCCATAAGTGTGTGATCATGCTCAAGTCATGTTTTGGTTCCATTTCTCACCTCTTTGATTCCACACTTAGTCATTTTTTGCAATTGATCCTTTTCTGATCAACCTCCTCCCAAACTACCTCCCTAAACTGCGTATTGCACTGTCCTAAGCCACAATAAGCCTAGCATGCCCTCAAGAACTATGCAATGCATAGGAACTACCTCCAAGGACTATGTATTACATAGTTAAAGTGCTCAATGATTACCTCTTGCTCGTAGAACTGCACAATCTTTCCTCCCAATCAACCTCTTTGAGTGCATTATGTAGTTGCAATCAACATTTTATTTCCATGACCTGCACAATTACACAATCCACTTGATCTCTCTCTCTCTTGAACTACACATTGTGCAGTTTTGGTGGGAAAGGCTTCCTCACGACGACCCTCAAGTACATAGTATTTCTTCTCAGGCCTCCAGTTCTTTTAGATTGCATAGTTACAACCATCAATCCCTCATCCATGTCATAAGGAACTGCACACTACACAATTGCTAAGCCTTCCTCCGTGTATGGTACCCATTTCCAAGTCAATTGTTCTGTGTGGAGCCTGATTATCTTCTATATTCAAAGGTATCACCACATAGGACCCCAGTTCGAAATGGGGGCGGCAATGCTGCCCGTAAAATATTCGCTGCAAGGGGGGTCCAGGGGGGGGGGGGGGGCGCTGCGACCTTTGGGAGCCCCCCCTGGTGGGGGGTTTCGGGGGCAACGCCCTCGAAGCTAAAAACGGCTGTAAAATTGCCTTGTAAAAGTATAGTAATTTCTAGTCAATCTGGGCTATTCATTAGGCGAATGATTTGACGGTAGAACTTATGTTTAGTTTTGGGTTTTTTGCCCTAGAAGGAAACCCCTCTCTTTCTATGAGGGTATTGTATTTGAGGCTGTGTGATAGATTTGTATTCTGTGAGCGAGAAACAGAGAGGTGAGACTGTGAGAGAAAACAGAGGATATTACAGTGGACTTGCTGTAGGTTGTGTCTCTTCATTTTGCTAGATAATAGAAAGGAAGGACTGTCTGTTCGGGGTGGATTTAGCCCAAACTGGGTGAACCACGTATATCTGTGTCTCTCTTGTTTTGTGCGTTTTCTGTGTTTATATTTCTACAATATTTTATGTGTTCCATTGCTCCGTAATATATAATTTTCTAACAACTGGAATCAGAGCCGAAGGTCTATTTGGCTGATAAACTCATAGGAAAGAAGATTCCTGGTTCGAGTGAGAGCAATGGCGGAAGATGGTAAGTTTAGTGTCGAGAAATTTAACGGCAAAAACTTCTCGCTGTGGAAGATGCAGATGGAAGATTATCTGTATCAGAAAGATCTATACCTACCATTGGGCGGAAAATCAAAGATGCCGACGGGTATGACAGACGAAGAATGGAACCTTATCGATAGAAAGGCACTCGGAACAATACGGTTGTGCCTTGTTGCATCAGTCGCCTTCAACATTTCGAAGGAAACCACGACAGAGGGTTTGATTCAGACACTGTTGAAACTATATGAAAAACCCTCGGCCTCAAACAAGGTATTTCTTATGAAACGGTTATTTAATATGAAGATGTCGGAAGGTGGATCTGTTGTAGACCATTTAAATGATTTTAATGCAGTTACAAGTCAGTTCAGTTCTGTAGGGGTAAACTTTGATGATGAAGTTAGAGCTTTGTTATTCTTGTGCTCATTACCAGAAAGTTGGAATGGTTTGGTAATGGCCATTAGTAACTCCTTTTCTGGATCTAGTACTTTAAAGTTTGATGATGTCATCGGTGCTATCCTTACCGAGGAAATGCGACGGAAAAGCTCCGGTGAGACATCGGGAAATGCTTTGAGCGCAGAGTCTAGAGGAAGAAAAATGGAAAGAGGAAAGAGCTCAGGATATCGCAGTAAATCAAGGAAAGGCAGATCCAAGTCCAGATCGGGGATAGTGTGCTGGAAATGTGGAAAGAAAGGACACCAAAAGAAAGACTGTAGATCTTGGAAGGGAAAGGAAGGAGATGCATAGCAAGAAAACAATCATGAAGAAAATGTGACAGGTGAGGTGTTACAAGATGCTTTGATTGTTTCTTTCGAAAATATTACTGATTCCTGGGTGGTAGATCCAGGGGCTTCATTCCATGCCACACCTGCTAGGAAATACTTTCATGACTATGTTCAAGGAGATTTTGGACAAGTTCGTCTGGGTGATGATAAACCCTGTGAAATCGTTGGAATGGGTAAGGTTCTTGTAAAATAGCAGAATGGAAACCAATGGCTATTAAAGGAGGTAAGGCATGTTCCAGATCTAAAGAAAAATCTGATTTCAACAAGGCAGTTAGGCGGTGAAGGTTGTGTGACAACTTTCACAGATAAAGCTTGGAAGGTCACCAAAGGAGCCCTAGTAATAGCAAAAGGTGAAAAGGTTGGTACATTGTGTTTATGCAATGGTGTTTCTAACTCTGTTAATGCTTTAACTTCCAAAGGAGTAGATGCAGCATTATGGCATCATAGGCTCGGACAAATGAGTGAAAAGGGGATGAAGATTCTTCACTCAAGGAATTTGTTGCCAGGTTTGAAGAATGTTGATTTGGACTTCTGTGAGAATTGCATTTATGGAAAACAGAAGAGAGTCAGATTTCTCAGAGTTGGTAAAGAAAAGAAGAATGAAAAATTAGAGCTTGTGCATACAGATGTATGGGGACCTGCTCAGGTATCATCTCTCGGTGGCTCTCGTTATTATGTTACTTTTATTGATGACGCAACTAGAAAAACTTGGATTTATTATATTAAGAATAAATCTGATGTATTTGATACTTTCAAGAAATGGAAAGCTTTGGTTGAGATTGAGACATGAAAGAAATTGAAGTGTCTTAGATCAGCAATGGAGGTGAATATTGCAGCAAAGAGTTTGATAGGTACTGTTCAGAGCACGAAATTCGCAGAGAGAAGAAAGTTCCAAGAACACCACAAGAAAATGGTGTGTCAGAAAGGATGAACATAACAATCATGGAGCGTGCAAAGTGCATGAGATTGCATGCAGGATTGCCTTTACAGTTTTGGGCAGATGCTATAGATACTGCTGTTTATCTAATAAACAAAGGGCCTTCAAGTTCCTTGGATGGTGGTGTTCTAGAGGAAGCATGGACAGGTAAAAAGGTAAACTACTATATTTTAAAGCCTTTTGGTTGTGAGGCCTTTGTCCATATTAATAAAGAAAATAGAACAAAGCTTGAGGCAAAGTCAAAGAAATGTACCTTTATTGGATATGGTGTTAATGATTTTGGTTATCTCTTCTATGATTACGAAAATCACAAAATCATTAGGAGCAAAGATGTAATATTCAATGAAAAGGTCTTGTATAAGATTCAGTTGCACGAAAAGAAACAGGAAAAGGAAAACAAGGAATACACAGTTCTTGATGAAATCACTGAAAAAGTAAAGGTGCCTGAAAATAATAATAATCAACAACCACAACAACAACAACCACCACAACAACAACAGGCACACCAAACACCTGAAAGTGGTCTTAGAATATCTACCAGGTTAAGTAGACCCCCTGAACGATACTCTCCTTCATTATATTATTTATTTGTTGACTGATTCCGGTGAACCCGAATGTTGTGAAGAAGCAATGCAGGTTGAAAGTAGGAAGAATTGGGAGGTAACCATGGAAGAAGAGATGGACTCCTTAATGCATAACCAGACTTGGGATTTAGTCAGGTTGCCTGTAGGAAAAACTACATTGAAGAATAAATGGGCTTACAGGTTGAAGGAAGAAGATGGAGGAAAACAGAGGTATAAAGCTAGACTTGTGGTGAAGGGGTTTGCACAGAAGAAAGGTATTGATTTTGATGAAATATTTTCTCCTGTTGTTAAAATGACTTCAATCAGAACTATTTTAAGTCTTGTAGCAGCTGAAGATTTGCATCTTGAGCAGTTAGATGTAAAGACACCCTTTCTCCATGGGGATTTGGAGGAAGAGATATATATGCAGCAGCCACAAGGATATGAGGTGAAAGGGAAGGAGAAACTAGTGTGCACGTTGAAGAAGAGCTTGTATGGCTTAAAACAGGCTCCAAGGCAGTGGTATCTAAAATTTGACAAGTTTATGTCTGAACAAGGTTATACTAGATGTCACTCTGATCATTGTGTTTATTTGAAAAAGAAAAATGATGGTAGCTATATTATATTGTTATTGTATGTAGATGACATGCTTGTTGCAGGATCTAACATGCAGGAAATAAATGTGCTCAAAAGAAAATTGGAAATTTATTTGCAAGGAAGGATTTGGGAGCTGCAAAACAAATCCTTGCTATGAGAATAACTAGAGACAGAAAAAATTGTAAATTAACATTGTCTCAGAATGAGTACATAAAAAAGGTGTTGAAAAGATTTAACATGCACAATGCAAAACCAGTTAGTACACCTTTTGCTAGCCATTTCAAACTTAGCAAGGAAATGTGCCCAAAGACCCAAGAAGACATGGATTATATGTCTAAAGTTCCATATGCACCAGCAGTTGGAAGCTTAATGTATGCAATGGTCTGCACAAGGCCTGATATTACACATGCAGTGGGAGTTATAAGCAGGTACATGAAAAATGCAGGAAAGGAACATTGGATGGTAGTGAAATGGATTCTCAGATATTTGAAAGGTACCACCAATCAAGCATTATGCTTTGGTGGTTCAAACATCTCCCTACAAGGATATGTTAATGCAGATATTACAGGTGATAGGGATAACAGGAGGAGCACTAAAGGATATGTATTTAATGTTGGAGGAATAACTGTCAGTTGGGTTTCAAAAATCCAAAGTGTTGTTGCACTTTCAACAATAGAAGCAGAGTATGTTGCTGCTAGAGAGGCTAGTAAAGAGATGATTTGGTTACAAAGGTTTATAGGTGAATTGGGTAAGGAGCATGCTATGGGCACGTTATACAGTGATAGCCAAAGTGCCATTCATCTTGCAAAGAACTCAGCATTTCATTCTAGGACTAAACACATACAGCTTAAGTACCATTTCATATGATCAGTGTTGGAAGATGGAGAGTTGAAGCTGGAAAAGATACACACTAGCCAGAATCCTGCAGATATGCTAACAAAATTTGTAACCGGGGAGAAATTGAGAATATGCTCAGTTTCAGTTGGTCTTCAAGGATGACGTTGAAGATGAGAAATAGCTAGGTCCAAAGAGGAGTCATTGTCCCGCAAACGGAGAAGTGGTGGAGTTGCTACAATCAGTCTCCAAGTGGGAGATTGTTTGGTGTGGAGCCTGATTATCTTCTATATTCAAAGGTATTGCCACATAAGACCCTAGTTCGAAATGGGGGCGGCAATGCTGCCCGTAAAATATTCACTGCAAGGGGGGTCCAAGGGGGTTGCTGCGACCTTTGGGAGTCCCCACCTGGTAGGGGGTTTCGGGTGCAGCGCCCCAAAGCTAAAAACAGCTGTAAAATTGCCTTGTAAAAGTATAGTAATTTCTAGTCAATTTGGGCCATTCATTAGGCGGATGATCTGACGGTAGAACTTATGTTTAATTTAGGGTTTTTTGCCCTAGAAGGCAACACCTCTCTTTGTATGAGGGTATTGTATTTGAGGCTATGTGATAGATGTGTATTCTGTGAGCGAGAAACAGAGAGGTGAGACTGTGAGAGAAAACAGAGGATATTACAGCGGATTTGCTGTAGGTTCTGTCTCTTCATTTTGCTGGATAATAGAAAGGAAGGACTGGCTGTTCAGGGTGGACATAGCCCAAACTGGGTGAACCATGTATATCTGTGTCTCTCTTGTTTTGTGCGTTTTCTGTGTTTATATTTCTGCAATATTTTATGTGTTCCATTGCTCCGTAACATATAATTTTCTAACATCAATTGATGGATTTTATGAAGAGATTTATACTAGGATATTTCCATACTAATATCATTTTTTCATGAGTGGATTTCACTTGTAGGTGGTATATGTTGACATGACAAGAAGATTTCTTAGAAAGGAGGAGAAGGAGACTATGCTACAAGACACTTGGGAATCTATGAAGACAATATGGTCATTGACTATGAAGATGAAGAGAAACTAGATCACAAAATAAGCTATAAGATCCAGATCACAAAAAATACTCGATATCTTGAATCCATTTCGAGGAGAAAGAGAAAAACGTGCAACATATGTCATAAAGACACAAACAAAGAAACATGAAGAGAAACTTGGCAATGTCACATCATTATGAGGTTCCACGTGATCATTTCCAACTCATGGCTTTTACAAGTTTCATCATAGTGTCACATGTCAATGAATATTGCCACATGTTGTGGAGTATTATTATGTATTTCCTAAAATGACAAAATATGAAAGAATGGAAGTCCAAGAGTCACATGTGGAATATGAAAAGTCACATGTAAACTAGTAAAAGTCTAAGAGCCTTGTAGAAGTTCAAGAGTTGGAAGTCCAAGAGTCATAAGGGAAGCTCAATAGTCATGGGGATATGAAAGGTCATTCCTCTTGTTATAAATATACCCTCATTACTCAAGAAAAGTGATTTTTGGAGCCTTAAGCTTTTGGAGAGCTAGCCTTGGCTTCTCTAGCTTGGCATAGGAGAGAAGACCATTCTTTAGAGAAGAAATAAGTGACTCAATGTTCCACTATTGGAGCTAGTGGCTCACCATTGTAATTCTGCACTTGGATATTTCACCTAATAATTAGAAGCTCGTTTAGCCAACACATGTCATGCATATATCATGAATATTGTAAGACTATTTTTTGGATGTTTATTGTATTTGTTATATTCATATGTACTAAAGAAATTAAACTACTTCATTGGCTTTGGTACTTATCTTGTTGAATATGTGTTGTATTTTATTCAATTATCATCATGTTTATGTGAACTATTTTACTAGATAACTAACAAATATTTCCTCACTCTTTTGTCTTTATCTTAAGGTAGTGTTGTAGCGGTTACAACCACCCTCCAAAATTTTGCCTTATCCTTGTTTTGGAGCCTCCCTTCCAACCTTCACAACAACTTGCCTTGCTTCGTCGAGTTAACAAGATTTAGTGTCTTTCTTGCACAAAGGCAACCTGTCAGTCATAGCTTGATCCGTTCCCCTCACAAGTTGTTCACCTGGACTTGGTCCAGTTGCAGGCTAAGCAACTTCCCCCTGAAAATTGTGCATTTTCTGAGGGCAAGAAAACTTCCATCCAGAAATTGTGCATTCCACTCTGGCAACCTGCTGGGCTCCAAGATTGCGTAATCTTGCCTGGCAACACTCACAACAGGATTTTCACAAATTTCCCCAACAAGGTTTCTCATCAAAGAATTTGTGAAAATTTGGGCAGTAGTCAGCTGCTCTACAGAGAAATTGCACATATCTCCTGGGCAACCATCCCATCTCTCAGCCAGAAATGCGCATTTTTCTCCAACAGTCGAGTAGTCTCTTGCATGTGTAACTGAGTTGATCAGTTCCCTCTGAGACTGAGCAAACAGACTTGCATGCATGGGCTGCTTCTCCCAAGGCAGCATGCGAAGGCATCCCTTGTTTTAGGAATCTATGTTTAGCAGTTGGAGGATACATACAAGGAGCAACTCTGAAACCTCCCACCAAGTGTCGCTTCCCCTAGATTTGTGGCATGCACATCACAACCTCAATGTTATCAAAACTCATCAACTAGATGCTGCAAAGATCACTCCTCACATCAACCTTGCAGCTCTGGCATCCCACATAAGATCTAGGAGCAGTCATCACATTCAACTCAATTGTTTTGGGGCAAGCCCCCTTCCCATGCCTTGTGCTACATTTCTGTCGCTTTTCTTTGTTTTTGCTTGTGGGAGTACTATTTTATTGATTTCTTTGAACTCTTGTGGTCATTTACATATATACTAGCTTGTCCTAGCTCTGTTTCCATTTTCATTGCTATCTCACTGTTGTTGCATGCATGAAACTATTTTTCACAGACGTTCGTCCAACTGGTGAACTGCCTCACCCACATGCATTTTTATATGTTTGTTGAATTTTACATTCATGTTTTGCATGCACTGTCAATCACTTCTACTATCACTTAGTGTCGCCATTCATTTACTGTCTTAGTTGCTTTCACTTGCCCATTGGCAAGTCGGGCCAACCTTGGCATGGACTCTGCCTTCACCAAGGTTGCATTACGCAATCTGGGCAGGGAAGGCTCACAATATTTGTGCATTCCTATCCAACTTTGGCCTCTAGGAATATTTTGTACATTTTTGGAGGACAGTGGCTGCTTCGCCCAAGAAATTTCTGAAATCCGTCCCTACGCCAGCAGTCCTTCCCAGTTAGAATTGTGCATTGTGCAATCCCAACAGTGAGTAACCAAAATGGACTTTGCATTGTATAGTTCTAGTAGTCAACCAGTCTCCTAGCAGCCCCAGGCTATGCCTTGAGTAGTCTTGGTAGTCAGTCTCCCAACCTCCTGGTCGAAATTGTGCAACCTTCATGATCATTCACCCAGGCATGTTGCAAGTTAGTTCTAATGTTCATTTTGGTTTTTGAATGACAGATTGCTTGATATTATTGTTTCCATGTCTCCAGGTATCGCAGGTGTTCATTTTCCTCTTAGCAATACATGTACAATATTTTCTAGGAGAGCATAAACAAGGACACCATTCATAGCACTCTTGGGGATGTAGTCGATCAAGTGTCTATGAGCTTGCCTACTCACGAAGACATCAAGTTGTTCGTAGAAAAGGACATCAAGCGACAACATCACAGCGAGCAACATCATGAACAAATGCTGAAGACAACATACCAAATGCAACAAATGCAAGAGGAGGGTTGTTGACAACATGGAGGTGGAACAAGGTTGCAAGCTCAAGCAGGTCCATTGATGATGAAAGCAACTTTGGAGACTCTGGCTATGAAGTGACGATGCAACATGAAGATTGCACGAAGGTAGAAGATGTAAGAAGGACTTACATGTGCTGAAGCAACAACTCAGGAAGAACATGAAGCTGCACAGATAGACGAATGGGTTGGAACAGGATCAGGAACAACTGCGGGCACAACATGCACTCATGGATGAAACTATGCTCGTAGAAGTTAAGGATCCATCCTAGTAGCTGACACGAAGCAGACATGGTGGGTAGTGTTGTTGATCACATGCAAGGGATTCAGCAGCATGCATGTCATTGAGCACAGACATGCAATCCAACCCATTCGACACACTCACCAAGGTGAAGACAAGAAGCAAGTCGAACTGGGGCTGAACATGTACTTCGACAATTTGATACGCATGACCACCAACATACACTTGCAGATCAACACGGCTTATGCATTAGCGTGTTGTTGGTTTGGCCACCCCTAAGAAGACCATGTACATGTTAGCATATGATTTGGACGAAGGATCTGAACCAATGCAATCATTGCAATGAAGGAAAGAGTTCGCTGCTGCAAGATGTCACAATTAGGTGCATGCACACCATCACAGATGACCAAGCTTGGAATCAACTCAGCACCTTCACCATCACAAGCATGTTAAGGATTTGGTCTCATCACACCGAACCGAGTGTCAGTCTTGTCATGCAAGGCTCTCTCAAGCCATTTTGTCTCAGATGAGTAAATGTGCATTGTAATGTTGATTCATGTCAAGTGTAAGTCGAGTATCAAAAAGTGGATGGAACAGCCATAGATTAGGTGAAGAGTCAGGAGGGTATTTGAACTGTCACAAAGGGTAATGTCAAGGGTCACCCCATCCTTTCCTATAAATAGTCCCTCATAACTCATTGTATAGGCTTTTGGTCAGCTAAGCTTCTACTAAGCCTATCTTGAAGAAGGCTTGGAAAATATTGTAATGTGCCTTGGTTGCTCCACTGCACGGAGCTAGTATATCTCTTTGGAGGAGCAGGCGGATGTGGCTGTAACGCTTCACTAATGGGGCTAGCAGGTTTACATGGATGTATTGTATGAGTGGAACTTACACTTTTATATAATAAGAGCCAACACATTTTGATGCATATGTTTTTATTGTAGTTGGACTTCTCTGGTTGCCTTAATGACATATGTTGTTCAACTTATGTATTTGTGTGTGAACTGGTTCACATGAAATTATATGAATCTTGTTACAAATGTGTTGTATATGTTGTTAATGTTGTCACCATCCATGTCGACTTCTTTGTCGGACACCACAAAGATCTTTCACATGAACCTTGCTGTAACAACTATTCCACTTGTCTCGGACTGATCCGTGAGTGATTTACGTGTTATCTTATCTTTTATGTTGCAACTACCACATTCGAGTGGACTGCTCTACCGAAAGTTGTGCATGTCCTTTTGTGTTGTTTGTTCCTAGCCGAGTTGGGACTGATCCCTTTCAACTTGGAACTCACCTTCACCCTCATCTCCCCTTTTAGAACTTCTCATACACCTTCTTTGACTCATTGCATCAGTCACACCCTTGCTACTGATAGAGTTATCTTACTTGCCTCTATGCGACATCGCGGTCAAGGCATTACCTTACAACCCACTACTAGGACTCCTACACCAAACGGTCTGAGGTCTAATTTGGACTTCTTACCGGGTAGATCCCCTTGACATGTTGGTGCTAACACCATCAACATTTCTAGCGCTAGAAGGAGGGCCTAATGACAAGTTGTGTCCTCTCATCCAGTTTTGAACCTTTGCATATCTTTCATGGAGTCTTGCACTCTTCTTCCCCTGAGTTGTTTTTAGAATCGTGAAGATGTCCTAATCTCAAGGAAGATTTTTGATCTCTTGTCCACTCACACGTATAATGGTGAAGGCGAAGTGGCATCTCCTCAGAACTTACATAATTTGTTGTCCATGATTCATGAGGAAATTGAGTTTTCTGATGAACAGACTAGTTTGCTACTTGCACACACACCTTGCGAATCTCCATTTATTTGGGTTCTTAGCCTACCGACTGACACCATGCACACATTTGAGCACTTCTGTGATCTTATTGAAGACATCTTCTATCATTTTGATGTAGACCATCTTGACTGGAAACTATTACAACAATGGAGGGCTCCACATGAATCCGTTATTTATATTTGGCAATGCTTCCGTGACTTGGAGTTTCAAGCTCAGAGGAGCCAGATGAAATTTGCTTATCTTTGGGATCGGTTCGAGTACTTCCTTAAGAAGTCAGCCTGTCCCAAGAGAAAGTTTGAGATTAAGCCTCGCTCAACATTCTTCATTGATGGAGCTACAAAATCTCATGTGGAAGCAAGCATTGTCTCAACTAACTGTCTACCTTCCTCTTAGTCAACAATGCTACCACTGCCCAGTGATGTTGAGGATCATGCTTACACACCTATTCATCCTTCACAACCTCCCAACATCACTTGACTCAATTTTCACGTAGATTTGGTTGTGATTCCTTCGAGTCTTCATATGCATTCATTTCTATGACCTTCGTCTTCGCACTCAGGTGGTCCTCCAGATGATGTTGTCTTGTGTTCATCCATTCTAGACTCTTCACTTGTTGTTAACGAGGAACAACCCACTAACGAAGTTGGTGTTGCACAACCAACATGCACTATCATTCATGAAGAGTATGAGTGGGAGCTTGAGCATAAACACTCGACAAAGGATGACTCCCTTCCGTTCGAGTCCCCTTCATTCTTTCCTAACATCATTGGTGAACCTGTCATCCATGATTTTGCATGTGTGTCTTCATTGATGGATGCACCCATTGTTGATCTTTTGTAGGATGCACCATATGTTAGCCCATAATCCAATAATGGAGAGGACAAATCACTCATTGGAAATCAACTTGATCTTTCATCTTCTTTTTCTAGAAACGTAGAGGGTGAACATCCTTCCTCGTCATTTACCCTTCTGTCTAATTCATCAAACCATTAGGATGCTTACCAATATCCTAAATTTTCTGATCTCGGTTGTCGTCATCTTTTCACCTCATCATCAGGTCATGATGTTGATTGAATCGTTGTTCATCTGTTTAAGCGACTGGTCTATGGAGATCCATACTTCAATGAAGTCGAAACCCCAGAGATCGTCAAGGCACTTCAGCCTGAGCTGATGGTTATGCCAGGCCCTCGTTGTCCTAAGGTTGGTTTCGCTTCCGATCATGAAATTGTTCAAACACTCAAGGATCCTCATTAGTCATCTGTATACACTCAAGATCAATCTAACACTCATATGTTACTTCCTCCACTAAAACTATACGATCCCATTTCTCATGCATTGGAGAAGTCTTACATTTCAAGAACTCGTGTGTGATGCAAGTTATCTTTGTTTCTTTCATTTGCTTGCATGTCACAATCAAGAGTGTTGTTATGCTTCAAAGTTGCACATAGTGTCACACAACACCATGATAAGTCCACGAACTACCTGTCATGCGCATGCACTCACTTATGTCCCGTGGGCACTTTGAATCACGAAGTGTGGTTGTCTTCATTGCTATATCTTTCGTTCTTACAGGTTCACACAATTGGGTTTCTCGTGGACGAAGCCTTCACCAACATGGGTTTACTAATGTGTCGGTGGCTACATTTGAAGTATCACTTGACGTGATCAGGCCTATGTACCATTAGTGTAGGAGTAGGAGTAGTGTTTTCTTTCAATTATTTGCTTACATGCTTGTTTTCTTAGGTGCTTTGTTTTCTTGTTTGCTTGTTTGCTTGTTTATTTACTTGCATTGCTTTAATTTTTTCTTCTCCTCTCGCTTTGCTTTGTTGATTGTTAGTTCATTCGCTTGTTTTGTTCATAGGTTAGTTTTGCATGAAACCATGTATGACTCTTGAAGCGAGCTGGGTAAATTACAAGAGGGCTTGTACAACTATCACTACTTGGTTATCTGTCATCTTGCCTTTATATGATGAGCTTGTTACTTTTAGTCCCTGATACGTCGAAGGAAAATACGTACTATTCGAAGTGAATCTTGGTGTAACCACAATGCTTGTGCCAACTAGTGTCACCTTCTCTAGTTGATTATTTTTGGGTTAACCCTTGTCAGCGAAGTCAAGTAGAGCAAGGTAAAGGGGGAAATATTAACAAGTACGTCAGAGATACAATAAACTACTTCTCTACTGGAATAACCTATTCTTCTCTCAATAAGTTGGGATTCCTCTTCCGCCTCTGAAATGAATAAGTGTTATGCACAGTGAAAAAAGAAAAAATGAAAAGTAAAATATTTAAAATGAAAAATGGATAAGGCAAAAGAAGATAAAATATTCCTACACATGGAGGTGATGCAAGTAACTCGGTCGGGGTATTGACCATGCTCGTTGGTAATGGAGCCATGCTTGTGTTCATATGTGACTCCACCAGGGTACTGTCCAGGTCTCCTGGCAATGGAGCAACACCAGAGATGAAACCAAGAATCTCAAGACTATACTGCTTGTGCACCTATATACCCCTCAACCCCAATCAAAACAATTATGTTTCCTTGGCTTGGAATGTGTGTCAATTGACCAAGGGTTTGGAAGATGCTACATCTTGCAATCAAGTTAGTGTTAAACCAAGATGAGCTGAAAACTAAACAATACTTCCAGAGGTGTCAGACTTGCTTTTCACGAACAAGGTCCATTCAGAGAGCTGGAGTTCTACCATTGTATTGCCAAGTATTGTAGCAATTACAACAACCCTCTAAAATGTTTCCTTAGCCTCGTTTTGGAGCCTCCCTTCAAACCTTCACAGTAGCTTGCCTTTCTATGTCAAGTTCACAAGCTTCGATATCTTCTTTGCACAAAAGAAGCCTCTCAGTCACAACTTGATCCATTCCCCTCACAGGCTATTCACCTGGACTTGGCCTAGATGGAGGCTAAGCAGCTTGCCCTTCAAAATTAGGCATTTCTGGAGGGAAACCAGCCTTCCCTCCAGAAATTGCGTAATCGTCTTTAGCAGCCTACTCGGCTCTAGGATTTCACAATCCTGCTTGCCAACACTCCGAGCAGGAATTGTGTAAATTTCCCCAACAAGGCTGCTCAGCCCAGAATTTGCGCAAATCTAGGCAATAGTCAGCTACTTTGCCCAAAAATTGCGCAAATCTCTTAGGCAAGCAGCCCAACTCCTAGCCAGAAATGCGCATTTTTCTCTAGCAGTCGAGTAGTCTCTTGCATGTGCAACTGACTTGACTGCTTCCCTCTAGGACTGATCAAATAGACTTGCATGCACGGGTTGCTTCTCGCAAGGTAGCATGTAAAGGAATCCCCTATTTCAGGGATATATGTTTAGAAGTTGGAGGTTTCGTGCGAGGAGTAACTCTGAATCCTCTCACCATGTGTCGCTTCCCCTAGATTTGTGGCATGCACGTCACAACCTCGATGTTATCAAAACTCATCAACCGAATGCTGCAGAGCTCATTCCTCACATTGAACTTGCAGCTCTAGCATCCCACATCACATTTAGGAGTAGTCAGCACATTCAACTCAACTGTTTTGGGGTAAGCCCGCTTCCCATGTGTTGTGTTGCATTTCTATAGCTTTTTGTCTTTTCTCTTGTGGGAGTACTATTTGCTTGATTTCTTTGAATGCTTGCTGTAATTTAGATATATATTAGCTTGTCCTAGCTCTGTTTTAGTTTTCATTTCTATCTCATTGTTGTCGCATGCATGAAACTGTTTTGCACAGACATTCGTGCAACCGACGAACAACCTCACCCAAGCCTGGCATCAACTCGCCACCTTCACCATCACAAGCATGTCAAAGAATTGGTCTCATCACAGTGGACTGAGTGGTAGTGATGTCTTGCAAGGCTTTCTCAAGCCATGTTGTCTCACATGAGTACATGTGCATTGTAATGTTGAGTCATGTTAGGTGTAAGTCAAGTGTCAATAAGTGGATGTAATTGTCATAGAGTAGGTCAAGAGTCATGATGGTAGTTGAATTGTCACAAAGGGGAATGTCAAGGGTCACCCCACCCTTTTCTATAAATAGTCCCTCATAACTCATTGTATAGGCTTTTAGTCACCTAAGCTTCTACTAAGAATATCTTGAAGAAGGCTTGGACAATATTGTAACCTTCATCGGCTGCTCCACTCACAGAGCTAGTATATCTCTTCAGAGGAGTAGGGGGATGTGGTTGTAATGTTTCACTTATATGGCTAGTAGGTTTACATGGATGTATTGTATGATTGGAACTTACACTTTTATATAATAAGAGCCAGCACATTTTCATGCATATGTTGTTATTTGTGTATGAACTTATTCACATGCAATTATATGAATCTTATTGCAAATGTGTTGTATATGTTGTTAATGTTGTCACCGTCCATGTCGAATCCTCTGTTGTACACCAGAGAAGTCTTTCACATGAACCTTGCTGTAAAAACCATTGCACTCGTCTTGGACTAATCATTGAGTGGGTTACGTGTTATATTACCTTGTATGTTGTGACTACCGAATCCGAGTGGACTGCTCTACCGGAAGCTATGCATGTCCTTTTGTGTTGTGTGTTCCTAGCTAAGTTAGGATTGATCCCCTTCAACCTGGAACTCACCTTCACCCTAATCTCCCCTTTATGTGTTAGAACCTCTCATACACCTTCTTTGAATCACTGCATCAGTCACACCCTTGCTACTGACAGAGTTATCTCACTTTCCTCTGTGCGACATCACGATCAAGGCATTACCTTACGACCCACTGTTGGGACTCCTACACCAAACGGTCTGAGGTATAATTGAGACTTCTTACTGGGGATATCCCCTTGACATGTTGGTAGGCCCAACACTGTCAATAGGTAGTACTATTGCTTTCATTTTAGAGACTCACTCTCACTTCCCCTCATGAAGGTCTCATTTTACACATTACAATTGGTGTTCCACAATGTCAAATTACGTGTTTATTTGAATGGTTATGTGCATACTCTCTTATGTGATTCATTGCATGCAAGGAAACTCTTAGAGTTATGGTGTCTAGGCCAATAATCTGGATGGGGTTCCTATTCCAAAGGGTGTGAGATCTAGTTGGGACTTTACATTAGGGATACCCCCTTGTTTGATGGATTTACAACATCGTCCACACTTTATCACTCGACTTTTGAGAAGTAGAAGACAACATGACTCTATCATGGTTGTGATAGATCAATTAAGTAAAGCATCACATTTTCTACTTGTTCATTCTACATCTAGAACAACATAGATTGCAGAGATATTCATGAAGGAAATATTTTAGTTACATGGCATATCGAAGGTAGTAATATCAGATAGAGATGCTAAATTCACTTCCAATTTCTAGAATACATTAGGGGAATGGGCACTCAACTCTATTTTAATACAACATACCCTCCCCAAATAGAGAGAATCAATCTAATTTTAGAAGACATCCAAGGGATGTATGTTATGGATAGATCCATCGAGTGGGAACATTTCATACACATATCATATTTTTCATACAATAACAACTATCAATGCTCTATTAAGATGAGCCCATTTGAGGCCATGTACAGAAGGAAGTGCCATGCTCCTTTAATTTGGAGTAAACCTAAAGTTAGATTGATATTGGGTCCTGCTAAGGAAAATATGACAAAATATGAAGACCGCATAAGACTGACAGAAAATTTATCACTACAGCAAATCCCTATGATTAGCTTCCTCTTTAGTTACCTTTCTTGCTTCCACTAACTTTTTTAGTGTATTTTTCTCCACCTTTTTGAAAAAATTGGTGCTATTTATTGGTACGATGATATTTTTGGTGTTATTTTTGTTGATCACTGCCAGTCATTGCTAAAGTTGGTCCGAAATAGTGCCATATTTAACGACAGATTTAGCATCAGACTTAGATGTAGCTTTACCCCTGAATTCAACATCAAATTATGTGGCAGGTTTAGCACCATATTTAGCAATGACTTTAGCGGGACCTTTTCAAATCACCTTTTGACACCTCCATCAAATTTCAGCTTCATATCCTATCCATCTATTTTTTCTTTCAAATTGGTAAACTTACTCATCAAAGATTCATTCTCCTCCTACATAGAAGTCTTTTCATCTTAAAGGCCATCGATACAATTTTTCCTACCCACAATGTTAATCCTCACCAACAATACCGCTCCCATTAGAATCGGGTGAATAAAGTCGTGCTTCCTTTGTATGGCATGCCCAATGAAGACAAGGTTTCTCTATGTTTTATTTACAAATGAAGGATCTATCTTGGTTTTGGAACTTGAAAATTACAATTTCAAAGATTGAACAATTGTAATCCAGGGGCTTCACACACTTCTTCAAAAAAAATCATTAAAGAGAAGCTTCCCAAATCTCGCGCATATATTTAAGGAGGGTTAGTGTGAACGTCTTCAAGTTATGTATGTGTGTCATTATGCTATCTTTGAAATTCTAAAAACCTTTGTAAAAATATTTACTAGAGTTTGTTTCATTCAATATATAAACTATATTTTTAGAATATCCTTCAATTAATATTGAACGAAGAATATTGGATCTTCAAAAATTAATCCTCACTGACCATACAATAATTTATACTTGGTTATTTGTTGCCTTGCCATTTGAATTTCAAATAATCAAAAATAATTTGGCCTTAATTATTTCTAATGATACATCCAGCAATACACTCCCTTAAATTTTCCCTAGAAGCATTATTGAAGTTTAATGTATACCTCTTTAACACAAGTGGGTTCCAAGGAGACAATGGATTGCATGTTCCCAAATCTTTGTCCATTAATGAAAGCATAATAACATATTCTCGAATTAGGAGATAATACTCTACTCAAAACGAGAAAGATACCATATGATATCTTAGGGGTTGTGCTCCTATTGTGATTCTTGAAAGGATCTCATATAATTTAGCTCAAATTTTGGTTGGATCCTTTTTTCTTGGGGGGTTTGGATTTTATTCTCTTTTAATTTCTAAGTAGGTCATAAATAAAAATGAAATGATTTCAGGTTTGTTTGATTGGATCCTTCTTCATTGTTGGGGTCCTT
This sequence comes from Pinus tabuliformis, assembly GCA_031772625.1. Lineage (NCBI taxonomy): Eukaryota > Viridiplantae > Streptophyta > Pinopsida > Pinales > Pinaceae > Pinus > Pinus tabuliformis. The sequence continues at coordinate 1,220,467,805 of CM062819.1, read as the reverse complement.
CTTCGATGAATTTGGTGATGTTGAGGCACCCCTATCCTCTATCCTTAAACTTGTGATGGTAAATGTTGCCTTTATTTGGCCCTTGAAGGTTTATATAGGAAACAAAGTTTCTTGTAGCAGTCACAAAGACTCTATAAAATCAATATTTATTGGAGTTGCTACCACTGTGGATACTTCATGGGGATTAGATAAGAGTTTTTTGAAGGTGGACATGGTGGAAAATGGAAAGGTTAAGTCATGGCTTGGGAAATGATGCAAGAAACTAGCCTATATAGAAATGAAAATTTTTAAAGTGTTGGGATTTCAATTCTGCTTGATTGGATTTATGAGGATGATAATTAGAGGCAAGGTCATGGCTTTCTTTTCCTCAAAAATTGAAAAAAGTCACATATGAATTTGTTTTGTAAATAAACTAAAATGTATGGGGTTTTTTAGGCCATTTCTGGAAAGTCTTCCAATATCAATTTTGACTTGGGGGATTGATGAGGTATTAAATTACAAGCCTAGTGACACATTTCCCATCCAAATAGGTGAACAAAATTGCTGCTATAGATTTTTCCTAAAGCAACCTTGTAAATAAGACCACAGTGATGTTATAGATATAATGCAAGGTGGTCATACCCACTTTTGGATACTTGGAGGTGGTGTGGGATTTTGTTTTGAAGCTATGGGTACCTTCCTCCATAAAAAAGGTGAAAAAATGATAGATATATAGTTTTTTCTTTTAATTAATTTTTTTGTTTTTCTTGTTTGCATTATGATATAGGGGCTGTCCTTGATAGCAACTAACATAGATGACAATTCACAATGCAACATGTTAACAACAAAGAAATACAGATCAGATTCTAGGGATTGAAGGAAGAGAGTGGTTTAAGAAGTATACATTGGTTCACTTTGTCCAAGTTGTCTGTACACACAGTTTCATAGAAAAAAAAGAACGTATACATATACACACACTTTCTCAAGAGGAAAAGCACATATAGGTTGGAAAAATAAGGAAATTCAAGACGAGACAATACAAGGGGTCAATACCATGTTATTAGCCCACAATATTGAGTGGAGTAACAACTATTTGATGTCACCCAAGAATACAACGGGTCCTAAGTGGTTTTCGTCTGAGGTATTCAGAAAGGCCAAAAACAATATAAGGAGGAGAAGTTCATTAGGCTAGAGTGTGCAAGTGAAAGGTTTTCTGACGAAATACTTCTATCTTACATATATGTTATGTTGCAGGGGCTATGATTGTGAGATGATCTGAAAAATTTGGTGCATATTGGATACAATGTTAGATTAGGATCATAAGAACTGAAATGACTTATCATTACATGATCTGAGGTTGATTGGGCTAGATCTCATTGCTTAGACATGTTTTATTCTGTAATTGTTATGATCTGGGTATGACTACAGTTTTGAATAGGTGTGAAGTTTTAAAGTTAGTATTTGCAGATGTATACGCTGGTTCACTTTGGTAAAAGATTGTATACACGCTATTTCGGCACATCAAACTGGCGTATACAATATGAAGTTTGATGTTTGAAGCTACAGCTGGTTCTGGTTATTGATGAAGAGTTCTATGTTCTGCTCTATGTTCTGGTGGCAGTGTTCCGAATCTTCAGATTCATTGAATGTGATTTGCTTGAGTGATGATGGGTTTTCAATGGTTGGTTGTATTGCAGTGTTGATTGATTTTGAGCTTCAATTTTGTTGATGGGTCCACTGTGAAAATTTGATGAAACAAGGCCTTTAGATTGTGGTGCTATGTTTGAGGAGTATCTAGTCTAAAAATTAATGAAACGTGGTCCCTGGAGGAAGAGAGAAGGTCGTAGCCTTCGGTAGGCCAGTGCCTACGTACTAGCAAACATATCAGCCAGTACAAGAGCCAGGGGGGTTGGAGCTAGAAAACAAGTGAAGGTTGGAGCCTTCTGCAGGCCAGCGCCGATGTACTAGTAAACGGATCGGCTAGTACAAGAGACAGGGGGGTTGGGGCTTCCTTCCAGTAGCAACTGGAAAACAAGTGAAGGTTGGAGCCTTATATATTTCGGCACCTACATACTAGTAAATGGATCGGCTAGTACAAGAGCCATGGGATTGAAGCTCCCTTCCAGTAGCAGCTGGAAAATGAGTGAAGCTTGGAGCCTTCTATAGGTCGGCACCTACGTGCTAGTAAACAGATCGAATAGCACAAGAGATAGGGGGTTGTACCCCCCTTCCAGTAGAAGCTAGAGAACAAGAGAAGGTTGTACCCTTCTACAGGTGGGTGCCTGCATACTGGTATGAGTCTACACTAGTACAAGATTGTAAACATGTTTTTCTTATATTAAAAGAAGACAACAACAGGTGGTTTTTGTCCTGCATTGGGTTTCCACCTTAAATCTTTGTGTTCATGTGTGTTGCTTATGTGTGATGGTTTATTCTGTTATTACTGCACGTGGTTACTATATATATGGAAAATGAAGTAATGATGCACTGATTGAAGATCAACATATGATGAATTAACTGAATCATAAGTTTGTTGGATATACGTTGGTTGATTTAAAGACAGTTGCGTGTACATGTGAGTTACCTTCAATGAATTAGCATATATAAATTTGAGTATGAAAAGAAAAAGTTATTGATTTGATAAATATTGATTCATCCCCCCCCCCCCCCTCTCAGTATTATTTCCAACATTTCCAGAGTGTTAAAGAAGGGAATCAATGAGGGAAGAAAACAATGCATACTATGACACCTCCTAATTTTCATTATAGCTACCATGGGCAGTGATTTATTCTTGCACATTGTTTATTTATTCCTTATTTTATCAAAGAAATTTCCCTCAATACTTTGCAGTACGTCTTCCATATACTATAGGAAAGACCAGATAAATTGTGTGCAAAATATCTTCTTTTACGTTCCAACATTGTTAGGATTTGTCTTTTTAGTCCTAGGAAAAATATGATTTTTTTTTTATGTTAAGGGTAGATGGTCTGGCCCATGGGTCTCTTAAATATTTCGATGACATTTTTTATTGCTTCAACTTCCTTTAGACTGGAATATCCTATAAGTAGTACAACAACTTCAAATTGTAACTGTGAAATAGGGTTGGAAATAGATGAGATTCTTAATGCTTCAAAATTTTGTGATGATGTGGCATGAGGGATGATTTTGGGTGTTAATTTTAATATCCCAAACTACTAGCAATTTATTATCTAGCAAATAACTTGTCTTAGTTAAACTGACCATGCGATGGAGTTAGTGTTAAATAACTAGCCACGTATAAGTGAAAGGTTCATGCATGTAGATAAATTGCATTCAATCAACCTCACATACTTGAAACACACATTTCTTAATGCTGACTCTAAGGTTGGTGTGCATGATTGGATTGATGAGCTAGTGGTGCATGTGGTAGATGACAGATCAAGTTGTTGATATGAGGTGGTAGGTGGGATCAACATGCAAGAGGAGTTGTATAGAATGTCACTTGTAATATAAAATTAAAAGCCTGAGATTATAAGATCATGAGATGATGCCACCTCACCACATAATCCAATCGACACCTTTTTGCAAGATATTTCCTAGTTTGTCTATTCTTCTCCCTTCATGTGGGAGTTAAGGTAGATAGAAGCTTTGTTTATCTAACAAGTGACACATGATACTTAGACACACACAAGAGAAATTACATAGTGTTTCATGTAATCCAAAGGGTTCCATTTGAATACCTTGCTTACCCATGGAGATTAGCACTAATTTGGAAGACACGTTTTGTAGGTTTTCATGGAGGAAAATGTTGTATCTTCATCGCTAGTTGTTGTTGGAGATATGCCTCTTTCATTCCTACCCAACCTTCTTTTCATTTTTGGGTACAATGTAAACTTTGAAACAGGAACTGATACGATTACCCGTTTCGTTGAGGTAGCAAAAAAGTCAACCGATTTTGAAAAGTGGTGATGCAGAGTACACTTTTTTTTTTGGAGCATATTTTGACACTTTAAATTTTCTAACGTATCAAATATAAATATTTGTTTTTAAATGTTAGTGAGTTTCATGCTTATTTTGAAACATGTTGATGCAACATGAACCCTTTTTTTTAGAGGGATTATTTTCGAGACTTTAAATTTTCTAATTTATTAAGTGAGGATATTTCTTTTAAATGTTACATTTTTTGACACTTAATTTTTTTTATGTCCAATTGTTTTTTAAATCATGATTACTTAACAAATTTTCTAGTTGTTTTACTTCTTTGAATTTAAGTATTAGGGGTTTACGCAGTGCATTATATTAGATATCGTTTTTGGGATTCAACTGCGTTATGTAAGTCATTAACGTATGACCATTTCCATGAGAGGTAGTCGTAACTGACTAATTTCTCATGATTTTTGAATTGTTCACTTAGCACTCATTGCATCGGGTGATGCTCACAGGGGTGAAGAAGTGGGATTGAAACTAGTGAAATGAATCACATAGCGTCAATATTCACTTCCGAGGCTTGCACCCGGTAACCAGGACTTCCCGGGAGGTCACCCATCCCAGATCTCCTCTGGCTCAAGCGCGCTTAACTGTGGAGTTTTCCCCACGATCAAGCCCACTTAGCTTGCTACCCCATTTGCAAAACCTTAGCAAGTATTGTGCCTCATGAACCATTCAAGTAGAGATCCTTTCACTCTTTTTTGAATTTAAGTATTAGGGGTTTACGCAGTGCATTATATTAGATATCGTTTTTGGGATTCAACTGCGTTATGTAAGTCATTAACGTATGACCATTTCCATGAGAGTTAGTCGTAACTGACTAATTTCTCATGATTTTTGAATTGTTTTACTTCTCTTTTTTTAAATGTTGATTACTTAAAAAAAATTGAATATAAAAATTGATATAAACAAGGACAAATAAAAAACATAAAAAATGTAAAAAAAAAAATTAAAAATCTATAAAATTAAGTAAATAAAAATACAAAAAATTTAAAAATGATTAACAAAAAAATAAAAAATAAAAATTTCGTAAATGATTTATAAGCAAAAAAAAATTAAAAAATAAAAAACTACTAAAATAAATTAAAATCATTTTAAAAAACACAAAAAAATTATAAAAAACCAAAAAGAAAAACTCAAATTTAAAAAAAAATTAAAAAATTTAAATTTAAAAATAAAAATTCAACGCCACTAGAGGTCTCAGGCAAGGGGATCCCCTATCCCCCTTCCTCTTCATTATTGTTGCAGATGGGCTAGGATGGTACATCAAAAAGGAAGCGCAAGAGGACAAAATTAAAGGGACAAGGGTCTGGGGGAACGATCTCTCGATAACCCACCAACAGTTCGTGGATGATATCATGCTCTTCTTTGTTGTATCTCTCAGGGAAGTTAAAAGGATGAAAGACATCCTAGATATTTTCATGGAAGCTTCAGGCCCTCCAATTAATAAGGAGAAATCCCGCGCTTACTTCTTCAACACAATTGGTAATGTAAAAACTTACCTTGCAAGAGTTTTGGGATTCAAGGTAGGACAGCTACACACCAAGTATCTAGGAATCCCCTTGGCAATCAATTCTCTCAAGATGGAAAATGGCAGCAGACTATCCAGAAGATCCTAGAAATATTGGCGAAGTAGTCTTTCAGGTCTCTAAACCATGTAGGAAGAGTAGTCCTAGTGAAAGCAGTCCTGTAATCAATATCGATTTACCAATTATCTGGAATGGCAACCCCGAAAGTGGCATGTTCCAAAACGGTGGAAATATTTAAAAAATTCCTATGGGGAGGACCTAAATAACAGAAAAGATGGGCTTTGATATCCTAGCAAGGATTGACCAGGAAAAAAGGAGGATGGGGGTCCAGAACTGAGGGATCTCTACCTCATCAATCAAATTATGGGAGTCAAGTTTTTGTGGAGATGGATGGCAGGAGGAGGAGACTTTTGGAAACGAATATGGACGAGGAAGTATAACATGCCAAGGAGAGCAGAGGATATATTACGATATGCAGACCCACTAAGAGGATCTACCATTTGGAACCTGGCAAGCCGGAATAGGGACATAATCACAAACCATGCCTTTTGGGAAATACAAAATGGTAAAACAACAAAGTTTTGGGAAGAGCCTTGGCAACAATGAGAAAAATTAAGTGGAAAGCAAGAACTCATAAATTTTCTATAGTTCTCAAAAGACGTAGGCCTAAATCGAGTAGATGAGTCCTAGAAAGAAGACCACAATGAGGAGAATTGGAGAGTTTGGAAAAACCTAGAAGAATGGGGTCAAAATATAGAATAAGAACAAAGAGAGCTTTTTGCAAAAGAAATGGGAACAAGAAAGATATCCATCAGAACAAGACATGATATCTTGAGATGGGGACACTCTATGAAAGGGACTTTTACGATCAAAGAAGCATATGGTTTAAAAATTGAGCAGGAACAGGAAGGACTCCAACATCTATGGAAACAAATATGGCATAGAAAATGGTGGCCGAAAGTCGCTCACTTCCTCTGGCTAACATGCAAAGGCTGAATATTGACATGGGACCAACTTCAGAAAAGAGGGATGCAAGGGCCATCCCTATGTGGTCTATGTAAGCAGGACAATGAAAATATAGAACACGTAGCGAATTCATGCCAGTTCACACAACAACTATGGGAAGCTATCTATGAGGTCTTCGAGAGGACAGATAGGAATCAATAGAGCATAAGGGAGACAATCCAACATTAGGGATGAGGTCACTTTAACAGCCCTGTTGTAAATAGAGCTTGGGGGTTAGTAGTAGGATTTAATCTTTGGACGATATGGAAGGAACGAAACTGATGAATTTTCAAAAAAAAGGAATCCACTCAAGAGCAGGTATGGAGAGGAGTAATAATAACATATCAGGGAAACCATCCTAGCAGAAGAATGGCACCAAGAGGACTGGGAGACCTCACCATCAGAAGCAAGAATCCTAAAAAAGCTAAACCTAGCCAAAGAAATGGTGGGAGCACATACATGGAAAGCAACAAGGAAGAGCAGGGAATCCCCCCAGAATTTCACTAGACCAGCAGAAGGATTCATTAAATTGAACTTTGATGGAGCCTCCAAAGGGAACTCGGGTATTGCAAGGATAGGTGGCATCTTCAGAGATTGCCAAGGTAGGGTTAGATTGTTGTATTTGGCACATTGCGGCATGATGAGTAACAATGAAGCAGAACTCATGGCAGTCCGACAAGGTATGAGAATAACTGTCAGGCTCGGGTATAAACAACTAGAAGTTGAAGGGGATTCATTACTGGTAATCAACATGATGAAAAAACTCTACAACGAAAAGGCATGGGACAAGCTGAGCCAAAGCTGGAGAACAACAAGCCTCATCCAATAGCTGGGAGAAATAATGAAATGGTTTGATTATATGATAATCAAGCACGTAAAAAGAGAAGGTAATAAAGCTACCAATTTCCTGGCCAACTGGGGGTGTAAACAACAAGGAGGACACATGGAAAGAACATGGCCTATACAACCAGGGGATACAAGAATGGACCTACTAAGAGATATATTAACCAAGATGCTTATCATGACCGGATATAATGATAATGATCATAGCAAACCCCCGATCGGGGTGACGGAGGGGGTAATCAACGTAATAATGGATATCAGGGGCCAAGAGGTGAGAGGACTGCCTACCATTGCCTACACACTTATACCGCAAAGCATGGTGGCGCCCCGCATGTCTGCAACGACATCAGAAGGGAGAAGTGGCATTTGGTATGCATGTAAGAGAAGAGGTGGTAAGGACGACTGCGTAAGGTGGATGGGACGACAGGTAGGTAAGGAAAAGGATGAGAGGGAGTGTAGAGAAGGGAGGATGGATAGATTGTAGGGCAGCAGGAGAATGAGAGTGGAGGACCAGCCATAGTGGAATTCAGCAAGCAGTCATAGCAACCACGGGTACGTTAACTGTTTTCTTTCTGTAATAAGGAAATTCCAACATGCTAGGTGGGGGAAAAGAATTATGCCCTGTCAGGAAGGAAATACCACGAGGAGAGATTATGTTGAGTAGAAAGAGTAGAAACAGTGAGGAAGAGTGGCCCTTTAGCTCTGCGTTGCTACTGGTCAAGCTTGAGGGCATAGAAGCTAATAGGGAGTGGCACATTTTGCTCACAGAAAAGCCTAGAAAGGTTAGAGAGGATTTTATCCAGGTGGAATGGAGGATTGAGGGTTCGACGAAGTTCTTCAGGATGAATTTTTGGGTAGATAGTGGGAGATATGGTAGTAGAGAAGAGCAATCCTCGGAGAGGTAGCTGGGCAGGAAGCTAAGTAAGGGATGGGTGGCATGCAGAGGAGGTAGTGTTGTGAGGGTAGGGAGTGGCGATGGCATGCAAGGCAGGGGGAGGGAGGAGAGTCTCAGTGCGAAGCTCCCTTTGCATGCTTTACCAGCGTTGAACATGGAATGGGTTAGCTTGACGGACCTCAATGTAGGAGGAAGGAATAGTGGAGGAGTGACCAAGACGATGCTTGGTCTGACCGAGGGGTAGGATGGGTTGAGCAGGGAGAAGGTGAAGCCCACCCCTATTTCACCTGAATGCCTGGTAGCAATGTAATGCGAGTAGAGGGAGGTCAGTGACGGAAAATAGAAACTCCACAAGGAAATCGACATTTGGACTGGTAAAGGTTTTATGATCCTGACATTGAACTGTGATCATTGTGAACAGGTAGTAGAAAACTGTGACATGGCGCATCCAGTGAGAGGAAGAGGCCACGAAGGACAAGGAAAATCTGGGCCTCGTTCAAAGAACCCGAGAACCTCAGAATAGAGGAAAGGGAGAAGATCCATAGACGACACTGTTAGGGTGGCAGTGAAAGCATATAAGGAAGGAGCAGATTCAGGGATCCAAAAAACTATAGAAGGAATGGAGGACCAAATTATGGAAGAGGACTCCGAGGATGAAATCGAGGAATGGAAAGAACACATTCCAGATCCTAGGAACGCCAGAGGGAGACTATCCCAATTCAAATAGACCTTGCATCTATATTGGCTCATGAAAATATTGGTAGGAGAAGCAATGGAACAACTGTCCATGGGGATGGCTCTGATCATTAGAGACATGCCAGACTACAAAAGGGACCTGCAAACTATCCAGTTCCAACTCTGTAAGTAGGACATTAGACTGGATCGTATCTAATGACACATTCCATGCATTATTGAAATGACACCAACACCTGGAGATTCAGCTAAAGATCCAGCAACAGTTGAGTCAAAACCAGAAGACCTCAAAGAATAGCTGAGCACAATGATAGCTCAAGTTTTCTTGTTTTTTAACAGCTAGCTTTCGTTTACATGCATGCTTATGGTATCTAAGACTATAGACTAGTTCTTAAATAGTTATGTATATATTGCTTGGGTAGAAAGACTGATAACTTATCATTTTTGGATGGCTTACAATATGCATCGGTGGCCAACAAACTTGGTTTCCCACTAGGAAAGTTGAGGCCACCTATTAACTCTATGTGGTTTTAGTTTGATTATATATAAATAGAAAAGGAGGATCTACCTAAGCTTACACCAAAAAAAAAAAAAAAAAAAAAAAAAATGTGCGACCACAAACCCCGGGCAGTTGAGGGCCGATTCTGAGAATCGGACCTCAACTTCCTGTTCCCTGTGGTGGCATGGTCCTGTGCAGTGGAGCTCTTGCCACAGGAGCTATGCTACCCAGGGTCGCAACCCCACAGGCCCTGGGTAGTTGAAGGCCGATTGAGCGTGTTTTTTATATATTTGATTTTTTTCTCTCTTTCTTTTTAATTTTATGTTTTTTTTAATATACATTCTTATTTACGTTTTGTTATTTTTTTTTTAACTTTTTTTTTTTCATTTTTTTTATTTCTAAATTTATGTTTTCATTATTATTTTTAAATTTTAATGTTTTTCAAAGTCATGATAAAATCATTTACGCCATTATTTAAAAATGTGGAAAACTTACCCAGAAAAAAGGAAAAAAAAAAAGAGAGATCATATTTCATCAACACATGTTGAACATTTATCCTAGAAAATACAAGTGTTATTCCATCATCAAAACTTCGTTTTCAGGGTACACATGTTGAAAATTTACCCCAGAAAAAAATGTGTTATTCCAACATCAACACTTTTTGTTTTCAGGGTGTTTTTTGCACAAATTTTGCAGAAAACTTTGGTTTTCGCTGCCATTTTTAAAACATGTTGAAAATTTACCCTAGAAAAAAAAAGTTTTATTCCAGCATCAACACTACTCCTTTTTAGCACTTATTTTCATGTTTTTTTTGGGCTTTTTGGCTAGAGTTCCATTTTTGAGTTTATAGTTCCCATTTCAAAATTTACATTGTTTGGGGTCCTCATTCAATCAATTTGGTGATGTTGAGGTTGTCCTAGCCTTTGTCTTCAATAAAATCACCATTTCTTACATTTGTGACCACTGTGAATACTTCATGGTGATAAGGTAAGGTTGCTTTGTAGATGGAGATGGTGGAAAATGGAAAGGTCAAGTCGCGACTTGGGCAAGGAGGCAAGCAACTATCCCATACAAAAATGCCAATTCTTGAACGTGTTGCAATTTCAATCATGCTTAACTAGATTGATAAGGATGATAATTAGAGACATGTTGGTGGCTTCCTTTTCCTGAAAAATTGAAAAAAAGTCAGATCTAAAGTTCTTTTCTAAAACAAGACAATATGTATTAGGTTTTTTAGGACATTTTTGAAAGTGATCAGATCTCAGTTTGAATTGGCAGATTGATGAGGTATTAAATTAGAGTCCAAATGACCCAATTCCAAGACAAATAGGTGAAAAACATTATTTTGTAGCTTTTTACAACACTATCAGGATTTATCTTTTTAGTCCTAGAGAAAAAATGATTTTTCTATGTTATTGATAGATGGTCTATCCTGCAGGTCTCTTAAATATTTTAGTGGCATTTTTTATTGCTTCAACTTGTTTTAGACTACCATATCCTAGAAGTAGTACATTATCTTAAAATTGTAAAAGGGAAATATGGCAGGAAGTAGATGAAATTCTGAATCCTTCCAAATGTTGTGATGATGAGGCATGAGAGATTATTTTTCTAAGGGTTTTAATTTTAATAACCCAAACCACTAGAAATTTACTATCTATAAAATCACTTGTCTTAGTTAAATTGACCATGCAATAGAGTTAGCATTAACTAAGTAGCCTCACTACTACACATCATCCTAAGTTGCATCCACTGTTAAAAATAGACTCACTAAAAATAGAAAATGATACCTAATGGTAGGGAATGTCGATTAGATGAAGAAAATTGGTTATATGTGGACCTAATGTTGGATCAAGATTTTGGGCTACAATTTTTTGGATTTTTGCAGAGGAGCACTGTACAAAAGGGTGCCATGGAAGAAGGTTAGCCAAGCCAAGGGTCAGTGCACAAAAATATAAGGAATGAGGAAATTCATTAGGCATATTTTTTGATTAGTTTGTGAAAAATAGAAACTTACGCAAAGAAAAATAGTCAGTAATATTAGTAATTAAATAGTATACAATTTGAATCAATAAAAAAAATACAGAGAATAAGGAAATTTGTTAGGCTTATTTTGTGAACAATTTTTGAACAACAGAAACTTATCGGAAACAAATTAGTTTGTAAATTTTTTTTTTCTCAATTTGTCTACTTCTATTATTGATACAAACATATTACAGCAAGGCCATGGCCTTGAAAGTTCTGCCATGAATTTGGCATGTTACAAAAAGATCATGATTTCAGTACAATGTGAACCTTGAGCAGTATTTTGACTACACGTTCGACACGACACAGTGCTGAACAAAAACTAAGACGACACATTGACAGACATGACACAGTGCTGAACATAAATGAAACATTGACAGAAAGAGACCTGAAACAAGCGATAACTACGAGAATCAAAACAGAGTCGAGCGCCTACTTCAGAAACTGCAAGGGCAAAAACTTGGGCTGGATCAGTCATCCTCAGAGGTGTAAGGCTCCTCGACAACCCTGCACTCGAATTGAAGAGAGTCCTCCAAGTAAAAATGAGGAACCGCCGAGCCTGTAGGTTCACCACGTGCTGGCGCACTTGGACCGGCAGGGACAACTGGATTCATCAGCGAAGCACCTCCCATGACCTGGCGCTGATTGTCCACCGGATTTGCCATCCTTTGTTCTGCGAGTGCTTCGAGATGGGCTGCTCCCGAGCCCCTATTATCTTCACATTTTTTCTATGGTGACAGAGACTATGAAAGTGGAGTTGGTGAGAGAACACGGGATGCGATAACGCATAGTGGGATGAGAAACACGCTCACAGTCAACCCTCCCAATTCTCCCACGACCCCTGCCTCTTCTGCTTCTGGTGGCTGGGGGACTGCTTCGCCCAGGTTCCAACGTGTTCGAGGATCGCTGAGATGCCATGCGGCATTGCAATGTTCATAGAATTGTTGAGAGAGTGAATGCACTGAGAAGAGTACCCTGGGCGAGGCGACAACAGAACATCAATTGAACCATAAGATCCCGAAACTAGAAAGGGACTGATGGGCCTAAGTTCGCTTGGAGAGAGGCTCAGAGAGACATAGAACGCTGCAATCCATGAAGCTGCAGAGGAATGCAAGAAAGCCACGGGAGCAATTCGCTTATGGAGCGCCATAGCACAGTTAACCAGGCAATGGATGGAAGAAGTAAATGACCCCATTAATAGGCTTGTGCAAGACCAGCTCGCCTGACCTGCCTCATAACTCGTGGCGTGTTGGGGCTGACACCTGCCCACGTGAAACGCCATCCGCGTACCCTCCAAGCTGTCAAACACCTGCATCCGAGAGTGAATGATCCTGTTGCACCAGAGAAGTGCATCCTGTTTGAGTTGTTCATCATCTGCATATTCGAGGGGACCTAAGAAGTGAGGAAGTTGGCGGTTTACTCTTTGATTGGCCAGTTTGTCTGCGACTTTGTTGGTCGTTCACCTAACATGCTTGAAGGTGATGCTTTAGGGATTCCTCAGCCTTTCCTCCAGGAGTTCCAATCTACTGAGCAACCTCCAGCTGGATGCTACTTAGCTGCAGAAGTGCCTGCTTGTATTCTGGTCGCTGCTGTTATTAGGATGAGCGAGTCTCCCTCGACCTCTAAAGGGAATAAGTTCTTTTGATCTGCAATGCAAATCCCTTTCCAGAGTCCTTCTAGCTCAACTGCATTATTAGTATCTTTGCCAATCGATCCGTAATAGATATGCAGAGCTGCGCCCATGTGGCTCCTAAAGATTCCTCCAAATCCTGTCGGCCCAGGATTGCCCTTGGCTGCCCCATCAAAGTTCAATTTGAATGAGTTGGTTGCAGGGGGGGACCAAGTGAGGGGAGAGGCAGAGCTACATGGAGGGCGGGCTTTGACCTCGGCTCGAAAGGATAGGTCTAGATTCCAGGCTTTCAGGATGACGCATTCCTATGGAGAGTCTGGCACATTCGTATCATGCCAGTTTTTGATAGCTAAAGTTTCTTGAAGATTTTGTTTCAGAAGGAGCCACAGGGGATCGATTGGCCAGCTGATGTTGTTGAAAATTCTGCTATTTCTTTCCTTCCAGAGAATCCAATAGAGAAAGCCCAGGATTAGATTCCATAGAGAGTTTAGAAGCGGGCTTTTAAATTAGTTTGTAAAATTACTAATTAAAGAGTATGAAATTTTAATGAATCATATTGGCCTAGAAATGAAGACTGGGCATGTACTTTAGTGAAGTAAGGAAATTCTGGCCTGCTTCACAAAAATGCACACCAAACTTTCATTTTGAGGCTGGATTGAATGATTCAACTTGGAGAGTATTTTTTTACTCATAAGTAAACTTCATACGATTATTTTTTTCTAATTAAGTGACCTAAAGGTCAAAGATAATGCAAATGAAAGTGTTGCAACAATCACAGTTCATGATGTCCCCCTAAAAGTGTCAATAGTTTGTGAACAAAAAAAACATATTGCAAGAAAAATAGTGTGTAAAATTAGTAATTAAATACTGTATAATTTGGATCAATTAGATTGGCCAAGGAATGAAGCCTCGGCATACATTTGAGTGAAGCAAAGCGATTTTGGCTTGCTTCACAAAAATGCACTCCGAGCCTTCATTTCAAGGCCAAATTGAATGATTCAACTTGGAGAGTAGTTTTTTACTCATAAGTTACATTAATGAAATTAAATATTTTTAATTTAGATATTTTAAGGTTGAAATTAATATAAATGAAAGTGCCACAACAATTACAGTTCACGGTGTCCCCCCAAAATTGTCACTAGTTTGTGAATAACAACAACATTCTAGCTGAAAATAAATGTGTAAAATTACTAATTAAATAGTATACAATTTGAATCAATTAGATTGGCCAAGGAATCAAGCTTGGATGTGCATTTTACTGAAATGAGTATATTTTTTCCTGCTTCAAAACAATGTGTGCTCATACTTCATTTCAAGGCCAAATTGAATGATTCAACTTGGAGAGTATTTTTTACTCATAAGTAACATTAATGCAATTAATTTTTTATAATTTAGTGATCTAAATTTTAAGTTAATGTAAATGGAAGTGTTGCAACAATCACAGTTCATAGTGTCCCTCGAAAATTGTCAACAATTTCTGAACAATAGAAACTACAGCAAGCAAATTACTGCATAAAATTACTAATGAAAAAGTATACAATTTGAATCAATCAATTTGGACAAGAAATGAAGCTTGGACATGTATTTTAGTGAAGCAAGATAATTTTGACTCGCAAAAATGCACTCTTAACCTTCATTTCAAGGCCAAATTGAATGATTCAACTTGGAGAATATTTTTTTACAGGTAAGTTACAATAATACAATTTTTTTTTTTTTTTTATAATTTAGTGATATAAAGGTCGAAGTTAATGTAAATGAAAGTGTTGTAGCAATTTTAGTTCACAATGTCCCTCTGAAAGTCTCAATAGTTTGTGAAAAGTAGAAACTTACTAGAAGCAAATTAGTGTGTAAAATTAGTAATAAAATAGTATACAATTTAAATCAATTAGATTGCCCAAGAAATTAAGCATGGGCGTGTATTTTAGTGAAGCAAGGAAATTTTTGTCTGCTTCACAAAAATGCACTACCACCCTTCAACTAAATGCCAAATTGAATGATTAAAATTGGAGAGTATTTTTTTACTCATAAGTAACGCCAATGAAATTATTTTTTTCTAATTTAGTTATATAAAGATCAAGGTTAATATAAATGCGAGTGTTACAACAATTGTAATTCATGGTGTCCCCCCAAAGGTGTCAACAGTTTGTGAACAACATAAACTTACTAGAAGTAGATTAGTGTGTAAAATTACTAATTAAGTAGTATACAATTTAAATCAATCAGTTTGGCCAAGAAATGAATCTTGGGTATGCATTTTAGTGAAGCAAGGCAATTGTGTCCTACTTCAGACAAATGCATGCCCAACCTTCATTCTAAGGCCAAATTTAATAGCTAAACTTGAAGAGTATTGTTTTACTCATAAATGATATTAATACAATTAAAGTTTTCTAATTTAGAGATCTTAAGGTCAAAGATAATATAAATGAAAGTGCTACAACAATCACAGTTGACTATGTCCCAACAAAAGTGTCAATAGTTTGTGAACAACAAAAAATTACTAGAAGAAAACTAGTCTTTAAATTTAGTAATTAAATATTATACAATTTGAATCAATCAAATTGTCCAAGAAATGACGTTTGGGCATGCATTTTAGTGAACCAATTCAATTTTTTTCCTACTTCACAAAAATGCACTCCCAACATTTATTTCAAGGCCAAATTGAATGATTCAACTTGGAGAATATTTTTTTACTCACAAGCAAGATTAATGCAATTAAAGTTTTCGATTTTAGCGATATGAAGGTCAAAGTTAACGTAAATGAAAGTGTTAAAACAATCACAATCCACAGTGCCCCCCCAAAAGTGTCAATAATTTGTGAAGAATAGAAACTTAATGGAAGAAAATTAGTGTGTAGAATTACTAATTAAATAGTATACAATTTGAATCAATTAGTTTTGCCAAGAATTAAAGCCTAGGCAAGCATTTTAGTGAAGCAAGGAAATTTGGACCTATTTCACAAAAAATGCACACCAAGCCTTCACTTGAAGACCAAACTGAATGATTAAACTTGGAGAGTATTTTCCACTCATAGGTAAAATTAATGCAATGAAATTGTTCTAATTAAGTGATTTGAAGGTCAAATTTATTGTAAATGAAAGTATTGTTGCAATCACAGTTCACAGTGCGTCCCCCCCCCCATTCCCCTCCCTCCCCCCCAAACTGTCAATAGTTTATGAACAACAAAGACTTATTGGAAGAAAATTAGTATGTAAATTTAGTAATTGAATAATATACAATTTGAATCAATCAAATTAGCTAACAAATTAATTTTTGACATGCATTTTAGTGAAGCAAGGAAATTATATCTTGCTTCACAAAAATGCACGCCCAACCTTCAGTTCGAGGTCAAATTGAATGATTCTACTTGGAGAGTAATTTTTTACTTGTAAGTAATATTAATACAATTAAAGTTTTCTAATTTAGTGATATGAAGGTAAAAGTTAATGTAACTAAAAGTTTTGTAACAATCATAGTTCACGATGCCCCCCCAAAAGTGTCAACAATTTGTGAATAGTAGAAACTTACTAGAAGCAAATTATTGTGTAAAATTAGGAATTAAATAGTATACATATGGAACCAATTGTATTGGCCAAGAAATGAAGCCTAGGTGTGCATTTTAGTGAAGCAAGTTAATTTTGGTCTACTTCACAAAATTGCATGCACAACCTTCATTTCAAGGCCAAATTGAATCATTCAAGTTGGAGAGTAATTTTTTACTCATAAGTAACATTAATACAAATAAAGTTTTCTAATTTAATGGTATGAATGTCAATGCTAATGTAAATGAAAGTGCTACAACAATTGTAGTTCACGGTGTCCACCCTAAAATGTCAACATTTTGTGAACAACATAAACCTACTCGAAGAAAATTAGTGTGTAAAATTAATAATTAAATAGTAAACAATTTGAATCAATCATATTGGTGAGGAACTGAAATTTGGTCGTGGATTTTAGTGAAGTCAGGAGATTTTGGCCTGCTTCACAAAAATGCACTCCCAACCTTCATTTCAAGGTAAAATTGAATGATTCACCTTGGATAGTATTTTTTTACTCATAAGTAACATTAATGCAATTAAATATTTTTAATGTTTCACATATATATATATATATCTATGTTGTTCAAAAAATACTCCAAATTGCATGGGTTTCAAGGGGTAGAAGGAAAGGTTTGTATGCCTCAAATAAATGCACACCAAGACTTGTAATTAACTAGCAGTGATATAATGATCATTCTATCCTATGGGTTGAAAAAATTGTACCTTAGTCTTGTGGTGTAATAGCTCTCTAATGGGCCTCAGTCTTCTGGTGCAACAACTCCCAAATGGGGCTCAGTCCTGTGGTGTAAAAATGCCCTAATGGGGCTTATTCTTCTAGTGTAACAACATCCTGATGGGCCTCAGTTCGACTCTCATGTAAAAACTGATACAACTGCTATTAATTTTCATGGGGATACTTTATAATTACAGTACCAGTAAATGCTAAGCACGTCCTCATAGAGGAGAGTCTACAAAAATCTACATTACTTGAGCATACGAACTATCTAAACATAATTTTAGATAACAAAGTCAATTTTTTGTTGATTTGTATTACTAGTTATAACTATTCAAATTCACTAGAGCGCTTATTAAGAAAAGAGATACCGCCTTATTGAAAACATTTGATGATTATTCTTATGCATGGATGCTTTTCCAATCTTCTCACATTCACCTCTAGCATCACAATACCATTGGTTTCTTTCTAATCTGTGTTTGAATTTTACATCTAAGAGTTATTTTCCATCACTTTTTGTCTTTAAGGGCTAATAATTGGTTTCATACTCCAGTATTTCTTGTAGTGTAAACCTTAAGCATTCCTGAAAATCTATCTTTAAACAATTTGGATACCATGACTACAAATCTTCAAACTCATATTGATATGAAATAAGTGGGTATCTCATTCAATTTCTCTTGGTGACAATTCCTTAAATCTTATCATTGAACTATAATTATTGGTTATCCCAAAGCATAATGAGCTCCTCATTTCATAACATGCATGACATATTGTCCCTTGTATCACTATGTACTGCATAGGTATTGACAAATCATAATCAACATAATATATTATCACTTAGCAGTGCCTTTACTGCTCTAAGTTGTGGAGAGTTATGTATATTTACCACAATCTTTCAAGTTTCAACCTCAATTTCATATACCTATGTACAGTAACAATATGTACTGCATCTAATTTTTGGAAGTTGTTAAGCCTGGATTGTATAAATGAAACATAGACAAGGAAAGACTTGTAGAGTCACTGGTGGCTTTAAAGCTTCAACCTCATAAACATTGACAATAACCCTTAGTTATCTTGTAAATTTCAGAATTCAAATTTAGCGTCTAAGAAGAGATGCTTACAAGTAATATTAAAATTATATATATATATATATATATATATATATATATATATATATATATATATATATATATATATATATATATAATGTATTTATGTGTTTATGACTATTTGATTCTTATGAAAATTTGTAACAAGATACTCATCTATAGTAGTTAGAAAATAATTCTAAAAATCTTAAATATTGTTGGAGAAAAAATAAAAATAATTTGAGAAACTTCTAAACCTCACTCTCATTTCTACATCTTGGGAGTTAGGTCTAATTATGAACCACCTCCTCAGAACTAAATAAAGTAATGGGGGTGTTATAATTGCATCATATATACTCTCTCTTTTTTTTGGCATAAAGTTAGTCTTTTAGAGACAAATTTTTATGCTGTCACAATAGATTTACATGATTCACAAGGTGATAATTATATGTCGTTTATAGGCTAAAAATGTCTTCAAAATTTCATTTCTAAATAATTTTTTTTAGGTCCTAGAATTGTCATACTCAATACATCTTTTTTCATCCATGATGCCTTATTTTATAGCCTTTGTTTTACCAATTTGTGACCCCTTTACCATGCACTTCCTCACAGTTTTGATGAGAAAATGAAAAACTGAGTTTATTGCTATTTTAATAAAAATTTATTCATTTATGTATGATTTCCAAAGTCTATGAATCACTAATATTAGTTATGCAGTTCCTACACTAGTAGTATAGTTCTTGAACCCATTTAGTGTTTGCCATATTGGTGCAGTTCCAAGAGAAAATCAAGACATGAGTTGTGTTCATAATGATGTTTCTATGATCCCACATGAGTCAAAAAATACCTAGGTTATATGGATGGATGAGTTTAGAAGCTAATTAATGCTTCAACCCAAATTCACAACAATTTTCAAACATCCAACTTCCTCCTTGATTCGTGTGAAGATGAGGCTGAATCTGAAAATTTCTAGGACATGGGTTTTGTTCCGAGTACAGAAAATTAAGAAAAACGTGGATTTTTTTCCAGAACTCACTATCGTATGGTATTTAGGAAAGGTTATTTGGTTCTAATTTGTTAAAAATGGACAATTTTCCAAAATTTATGAAACATGCTCAAATTTGAAAAAATGGTTGTTACAACTTGAATTTGTAGTCTAACATGTATAGAAAGATTCATCATGTTCCTATGTTGGGTAGAGGATGATATCATAGTCTTGTGTTTTTCATTTGAACCTAGAGAAAATGGACATAGATGTAAAATATATAGCATCTTTTAATAAAATACTCATGCCAATTTTCTTTTCTATCTTCTAGTGTATTCAATGAATAATTGCATCCTCTAATTTAAGTTTTTTCCTTGAGGGTGTGAGTTCGCTTGTTTGGGCCCAACCAACCTAGCTCATTACCACTCATGTACATTATCCTTTTGTAATAACTTTTTAATTTTTTGAGGTGTACATGATATTTATCATTGAGTGATAAGTGTTAGCATTTATTTTCAAACTTAATAATTGTGTGTGTGTGGTTTCTGCTTTGCCTTCTTTAAAGTCTACCCAACTTATTAATACATATATAGTTTTTATTTGTTTCATGCTAAAGATCTAAGAATCATGTGGTGAATGTTGGGAAGATCTTTTATACGTACCTTGGGTATGAGTAGTGACCATAAGTTATAGTAGTTACCTTTTATTATGCTCTAAGGACGATCATTTATTTTATACTCTACTGAAAGTTGTGGTTCAAAGTTTCAAGCATTAATGTTGAAGTATTGAAATATGAGATAGACTCATAGTTCCTGATCTCTTCATACTTATATAAGATAACATATTTCTAGACATTCGAAACTTCTCTAACTTGGATCCTGAGTTATATTGCAATACCTATGGTTGTTGTTAGAGGCCTTTGCTACTATAGAATTTGTAATGTATTATAACCTAATTAAGGCCCAAGAAGTTGTGAATATGAGTTTTATTACACTAAGTGACTTGGAGCTATTAGAATCTATTATTCATACAAATTATCTAACATTCTCATTTGATGTATTTTGATAAGAAACAAAGTCAATGAATTTAATTGTTACAGTTGCATAGTTTGTATATCATTCTTACTTGACGCATAAAGTTTGGAATCTTAAACATTCCAATGAGATATTTATACTTGTGAATTTCACTTATAACTATTTATCAACATTTCTTGACAAGAAGCAATATTGTATTATAAAATTCTTGTTTTTGAGGCCATACATCTAGATTCTTTCAAGTTAGCTCCAACTCAATTAACTATTATGCACTTATAATTTGTTCAAGTACTTATGCACCATATTTTTGTAATGTCTTCATTTAATTGCAAGCGTTTACTTGTATTCCTATTATTCTTGTCGCTTTTAAGAGTGATTATTTATTGAGTATTGTTTTGTGGTCATTGAATTACAAAGTGATTTATGTTTGGTTTCCTTCTTGCACTAGTATTGATGAAATAATGTTTCTACATCTATCATTTATTTTGAGGAGGTGAAACATTTGCTAAGGGCATGTGTGGTTGTGATTAGAGAAAGATTATTTTTACTTATGTATGCAATACTTATAGTTGATAAATTTTATTTAAACCTTGTGCAAATTTGCATATATTTCCTTGTTTGCTTGATTAAATAGAGGTTGAGTGAATATAGAGTAAGAATGAAAGATTCATATTATGGTTTTATCATTCATTGTGTGTTTTTATTGGCTAGGAGTAATTAGAATTGTCTTTTGCTTAGCTCAATAAGACAATTTTTGGCTTGCTCAATTAAATAAGGGGGTAGTGATTAGGTTTTGAGTTAATTAGTAGTCAAGGTTTTGCTTGCCAACGATTAGGGTTTTCTCCTAAATTAGGATTTTTCTTTTTAGTTATTGATAGTTAGGGTTTTATCCTTAATTAGGGTTTTTCGTTTCAATTATTGACAGTTATGTTTTACTTCCAATTGTTCAATTAGACTATACATTTAATGCTTACTGTAATTATGGTTTTATTTCTAATGAATGCCTTTGATTGTAAGATCGGCTAGTGTTTGCAGGAATTCAAACTTGTGAGATGATAAATTCCAGAAAAATTACGGTTTTGTTTTGCATTTCCCTAAGGTCCTTCTTGGGAATTTCTAGTGCTATCCCTCAAATTCCATGAACCCCGTATTGACATTAAACGTTGGTGCATTAGTCTACCACATATTACACCCAACAATATTCAACTGAACATATTGAGTATCGTATATGTAACTATTTTTCCCTCCATCCACTTTTCATAACTTCCATAAACATTAGGTATGGGCTTGTAGCTTCGATGTTATTTTTCTTTTCTAGTAAAAGAATTTACAAGACTTTATAAAGTTTTATAGTTTATTGAAAGTTGTATAATTTACAATTTATAAGGTTTAAAGGTCTAATTTTTTAAATTATAATTCTTTAAAGGGTGGTAGATGAATGGAAGAGCACCTGCCTTACAAGAAGGAGGTTGGTGGTTCAATTCCATCATGCCTTGATATTCATATCAAATGGTGACGATTAGTTTTTGGTGACAAAGGAAGCAATAATGGAAGCCAAACTATAAAAAAACCATAACAAATATTGAAAGAAAGAGTTGGAATTACCTAAGAAGTGAAAAAAGAAGTAATATAGGAAGCAAACAAAGAAGTAATAATGGAAGCAATACTAGTAGCTAAAATTGGTGGTACCTGATAAGAAAATAAATGAGTAATTGAGGTAGCAAATAAATAATAAATAATGGAAGCAATATTAGAAGCCAAACTTGGTGTTCCCTAAGAAGAAACAATGAAGCCATTGAGGTAGAAAATCAAGAAGTAATAATCGATGAGATATTAGAAGAAACAGAAGACACTATAATGTAATCCATATTAGAAGCTAAAAAAGATGCAATAATGGAAGCAAAGCTAGATGCAACAAGCGATACCATATTGGAAGCAAAACACGAAGAAACAATGAAATTATAATGAAAGAATACCTTGGAATATCTTAGGAAGCCAAAAAAGAACCTATTTTGATGCCATACTGGAATAAAAATAGTTCTTGGTGCTAAACCTAACACTATTCCTAGTGCTAAACCTGACACTATTCTTGGTGCTAAACTTGAAACTATTCCTAGCACTGAACCCAATGCTATTCCCAACGCTATTTCAAGCACTATTCTTGGCACTATTTTTGGTGCTGAAGTGAAAATGACATTTCCCTGAAGGTTTCTCATTTCGAGTTGAAGTAAATTCATACTTTGAAAAAAACTGAATTCCGGTTTTATTTCTGGCACTAATGGCTTGTTTATTGAAGTGTATATGCATATCAAAAGAGAGTGGTGCATTGATCATTTAAAGTGGGAGAACACATGTATGTTAAAGTAAGACCAACAAAGAGCACTTTAAGACTAGTAACTTGTGCTAAAGTAGCACCAAGATCTTGTGGTCCCTTTGAGATCCTAGCTAGAGTTGGGATGGTGGCTTATCAACTAGCATTACCCAATCCTACAAAATTGCATAATGTTTTTCATGTCTCTTGACTAAAGAAATATGTTCATGATAAATCTCATGTGATTGATTGGAATCTAGGACTGGTGGAACCAAAAATGATATTTCTAGGCAAAGCCACTCCAAATCGTAGATCAGAGAGAAACCATGCCTCATAATCAAGCCATTGGCTAGGCTAAAGTGTAATAGAACAACTTTACCCAAGAGGAGGCCACCTAGGACATGGAGGAAAAAATGTGGCAGAAATTTCTAGCTTTGTTCCAAAAACAAGGGAATTGAAAAGAAAACATTGAGCACGACGTTTATTTTTTAGTGGGGGGAGATGTAACACCCCTATGTCCTGCATTTTGAACATTGATAATTTTTAGACATTGAATTTTTATTGGACTAAATGCATATGAAATCCGTGATTGGACTTATCGGATGATGTAAATATTTTATTATTATTCTAATTAATAAATAAATTATTTTGAGTATCCAAGAAGAACACCAAAGTTAGAATAATTTTTTCCATCTTAGGAAATTTTGTTGGTCATTGAAGTCCACATGTGGGACCTTCCCAAAAAGTCTCCTAAGAAATACCTAGGAGAAAATAATTTAAAAATATTAACATATTGGGAGAGAAATATTATGTTAATCACTTAGTTGCAGAGAAACACTACCTTGGGTGGAATAAAACACTGCGGTAGAGAAAATCGTGTTTTAAAGAAAAAGGAAAGAATCTTTTTCAAAAAAACTAAAACCAAAAGGCCTAGGAAAAATGTTGGAAGACAAAATGTGTTGCTACTAAAAGTCTCCAGGGAAGAAATTATATAAAAGAAACCATCTAGGAACAAAGGTCTTGTTGATTCCAAAGGGAGAGAAGATCTTAGCTCAGAGGGAACTGACTAAGGGAGTTCATGGTTGGCTGGAATGTGCTTGGTTACTGAATATTCCTAAAGCGTTGTGTTATGGTTAGAATATTTTATTTTGTTTTGCTTTATGTTTTAATTCTAATTTATTTGTTGTTATGAAATATTAGAATAGGACAGGAGAATTATGCATGAATATGGCATGCAAAAAGTATAGTGCATGTTTGAGTTAGTATCTTAAGATAATTAGGAATATATTATGCATATATAGAGATGATGTGTATAATATAGAAAATGAATGACATAGATTAGCTTATCATTCAATCAATTTACTATTCTCTAGTTATTATATCTATCTTTATGTACGAAAGAGAAGAAAAATAAACAAGAATTGTTAGAAGTAAATAGATATGTCGTGTGAAGTGGGGATGAACAGGAAAATTTGAATTCATGTAGGAAATATTAGTATGATTAGAGAAAGATATCATAGTAACATATATAATTTTGATAGCTTTTAAATGCGGAATGGAAAAATCATGTGTTAGATAAAAATATGAGGAAAATATGACAATAGAGTAAATTATGAAGAAGTATGGTAAGGTTATTCAAGGAAGTTCAAATAAAAATTTTATGTTGCTTTTAGGTTACAAACATATATTTTTTGTGAATTTAGCTAACGAGAATGAACTATATAAATTCAACATTGTATTAATCTATTAAAGACATCTATGCCCTCGAATCGAGTCATTCGATATAATTGTAGGAGAGCCATCTAAATTAATAACTTCTTAAGGATATTAAATGATAAATAAATTTCTTGTAAATAATAAGGAATCCAAGATCAAGGCTCTTATAGCTCTTGATGGTAATAACAAAGGATTAAAATATACTTAATCTATAAACTGTACCTACTCAACCATCAAGACAAAAAGTGATATATCATAACTATATATATGGCATAGAAAGGTGGAACCTATCCATAAATTATTTAAGTTAATTTATAATAGAATCCAAGTTGGTTTTGGAATGTGCAAAAGTATATGCAAGAGCAATCTAAAAATCCATAATATAGCTACAAAAGTTAAGATAATAACCATTATTAATTATGTAACAAAAATAAATGAATACCATACAAAATGAGAAACAAGCTAGTGATGAAATTCTATAATAATAATTGTAGTGACAAATTTTTAACAATAAGAAGACTCAGACTTCCAATGAGACTAAAAGATAGCTCCTTTGTCTTTGGCGTTTCAAGTTAATAAGGAATAGTTGCCTCTCGGTAGAATAAATTCCAATAAATACTTGGATAAAAAGTAAGTAATTAAGGAAATTTTATGGCTAAAATCAAGCATAGAATTAAAGAGGATGAGGTTGATCATACATGGACATCTAATATATAAATGTTCATTGTTATGGGTCAAACTATATATCATGTGACAGTCTTTTTTTACTTACCAATGAATGAAAGAGAATGCAAAATCATTGTGATTTATAACTTTGAACATAACAGAGAAGAATGATATAACAAAAAGGTATTATTTTTATATATATTATGAGAATATTATACCAATTATTATAGAGGATAATTTCCATGGTCTAGACCAAAAGGTCATAACAAAACCTTTGTAATAATATTATGAAGGAGATGAATATAACATCATTTCCTTCAACTAAAGTACTTAAGAAGATAGAAAGGAAATGGGAACAATGAGGAATCACAATTGAAGTCTGTGAACATGTGCCATTCTCGTTCATCCAAGATGAGAGGAGAAACCATGAATAATGCTAACCTGAAGAAATACTATTAGAGTCAAAGTGTTGAAAAACCCAAGGCTTAAAGTCATCCCAATTCAAAAAATGTTTTTATAATTTCCTGGGGATACCCAAAAGGGAAACATTATAGACTAGATTAGTGTTGAGTAAAGGAAGAACACAAGCAGTGACAAATGAACAAAAAGTGAAATATCTGAAAACCTCTTTACTTGTAGAAAGGTCACACGACTATCCCCAAATGTGTGGCTAGACTTGAAAAAGAGAAGAATGGTAACCATTAAAACATCTATGTTGACTAGTATTATGCCAGCTGTAAAATATCCAAATCATGAGTTGAACTATGCAAGCTCTGGTTACTTGTGTCAGTTGAAATAAGGGTAAAAATTATCAGTTCGACTTTATAACAAAACCATAGGTCATGTTAAGAAAGTAAAAGTATGCAGACCAAGAACCAAGGTAAAGAACCAAATCAAATAGATTAAACTAAAGAAAAACCCAAATGGGTATTTAAGGGTTTATTCCCAAATTAGATTCACTATACAGAGAGCCATGAATTAAATTGTATGTCCAAGTTCCACAAAATGGTAGACTATGGAAATAGTAAAATTATTACACTGTCAACAAAATGACGAGATATAAATCAAATTATCGAAGAAAAAAACTATAACATATCGAACGACCCTAAAACTTTCCTGAACAAAGAAAAAAGGAACTGACAAGAGTTTAATATTACCGATTCTATAGCTAGAGCACTGAATGAAAACAAAACTACGCAAATTACCTATGTTATCATGTAAAGGAATGACATTAGGGTTTATGGTTTACAAGCAACAATTAGAACCACCATGAAATAAATTGTATAAGTTCTAGTACAAACATGTAGTTTACCTATTTTTACTTGCAAATGGAAATTCCCTTCTTCTGAATTGTGGAGAGTGAGTCGAAAAAAATGCTACACGCCTGTGTAAAGGTAGAATATTTGTTGCATTATGACATAGGTTTGGCACAACTTTGCCTCGATGACATAAGTGTTGTCCTTGATGGCAACTCACTCAAATGGAAGATCATATTTTAGGCTCTAAGAAGGGTAGAAAATGAGATACCCGCGGGTTCCTGTTCACAAAGCCACGGACATACGCAGGTGCACCGAACAAAAGGTGCATACATATATGTAGGTGTACCGAACAAAAAGTGTGTATGTACAGTACACGCACTTTCATGTAGAGAAAAGCGCGCACGTGGGAAATCTTATGGTTGGTCCACGGTATTTAGTCTGACATTTTTGAACCTATGGTTTTGGTTCGTGGTTTTTGCATCTAAAGTATTGAACCCAGGTATTGGGTCCCTAGTATTGGATCTCTATGGTTTTGGATCATGGTTTGATTAAGGCCTTAGATGGAAAGGAGATCATTTGGCTAGGGGTACTGATGTGTTGAATATATTGAGAAGAGCAAGATCTGAAATACGGGTGATCGGATGGTGAGTTATAGCTGGATATGAATCAAGGAGGAACTTGAGCATTACAAGATGGTTAAGATCTACTGATAGGTTGTGATCTCTTTGGCGCATGTTTGGATCTGATAATCAGGGTATAATCGAAGTCTGATTAAGAAAAGGGATAAATTATCATTTATAGATCTATACCCGCAGGTCCGACACAATGCAGGCGCATATACTCGCAGGTTCGACACAGAGAAGGCACAGATATACGCAGGTTTGACACAATGCAGGCGTATTCTGCAGGATTGGCACAACAGAGGCGTGGATATACTCGGGTTTGACAGAGCGCATGTGCGGATACCCGCAGGTTTGACAGAGCAGAGGCGCAGATACTGTTATGAAACCAGCTCAAGAAAAGATAGAAAAGATAGATCAACGCCTTAGAATTCAGCCTCTTCGAGGGGGCAACCTCCTTTACATTACATAAATGAACAATTCTTGGATGATTCAAATGACAAAACCTCCTTTCTATATATAGGAGTCTAAGGAGTCACAATATAATCTAGCCAACCTAACAATAATAATATAAAGCCACAAAATTAACAATAGAGGGATTCTATGGGGCACAGTAATAACAATATGGGGGAAATAGGGGCACAACAATATTAATAAGGGGTATAACTACAATAGTAATGGGGTAATCACTAGTATTATAGGGACCCAACATGCCCCTCTCCTTCAAAAAAGTGTTGTCCTCAATGCTTGAGTAGTTCTGAATACTTCTACATAAAATTCTCATCCTCCCATGTGGAATATTCAGCGGAAAAGTTCTTCCATTTGATAAGATACTCTGAAATTGAACAATTTCATAGCTATCGAGTTCTTGTTTCTATGACTGCTTCCGGTTCCAATATAATTTTTCCTTCCTCGTCAAGTTCTGGCAATATTGTTTAAACTGGGAGCTTGTCGCCTATAACCTTCTTTAAACATGAAACATGGAAAACTAGGTGCAATCGAGAAGCTGTAGGAAGCTCCAATTTGTATTCCTTAGTACCAAGCTTTTGCAACACCTTGTACGGACCATAATACTTTGGTGATAATTTATTATCCTTCTTAGTTTGCCTGAGGGACATTTGCTTGTATGGTTGTAGCCGTAGGAATACCCAATCACCTACATCAAAACTTCTTTCACTGTGATGTTGATCTGCCTGTTGTTTCATTCTATTCTGTGCCAACACGAGGTTATCCTTTAAGAGTTGGAGGACTTGTTGTTGATGTTCTATGTGATGTTCCACTTCCTTAACCTTAGAATTTTCTCTTAAATATGATGTGATGGATGGTGTTTGATACCCATAAACTGCCATAAATGGGGTCATTTTTGTTGCTGTATGGAAGGAAGTGTTATACCACCATTCAGCCAGAGGCAACCATTTGACCCATTGTGTCTGTTTATCATATACAAAGCAACAAATATATCCTTCCAAGCATTTGTTTACTATCTCAGTTTGCCCATCATATTGAGGATGATAAGATGAGCTATGAGCTAATTGAGTACCAAGACAAGAAAATAATTATGTCCAAAAATTTCCAATGAAAATGGGATCTCTGTCACTTACAATAATCTTTGGGTTTCCATGTAGCTTTTGAATTGTTTCCATAAATGCAGTAGAAACTGTACTGGATTTAAATGGATGTTATAATGCACAAAAGTGTGCATACTTGGTAAGTCTGTCAACTACCACCATAATGACACTCTTTCCCTCAGACTTGGGTAAAGCTGTGAAAAAATCCACTGAAACCTCCTCCCAACATTGGCGTGGAATGGATAAAGGTTGTAATAGACCCGGTGTCTTAATTTTTCGACTTTATTTTGTTGGAAAACCAAACATTCAGCCACAAACTTTTGAATATCTGATTTAAGGCCATCCCAAAAAAATTCCTTCTTAACCCTATGGTAAGTTTTTAAAAATCCAGAGTGTCCTCCTAAGGGAGAAGTGTGCAATTCCATAAGAATCTTTTGTTTTAGCTGGGAATTCTTACAGAGTATAAGCGATCTTTGTAGCATAAAAAATCATTTTTCCAGATAAATGTACCAGACGTACTGGAATCTTGTTGTAACTTTCAAATAAGTGCCCACACTTCTTCTTCATTCTTCCATTCCTCCCTCGCTTCGTTTATCCAATTTGGTTGGATAATTGAAATGGCACACAACAATGCTTCCACATCCTCATCCTTTCTTGAGAGTGCATCTGCCACCACATTTTGCTTCCCTTTTTTGTAGATGATTTCAAAGTCATAACCCAACATCTTTGTGACCCACTTTTGTTTCTCTTCAAAGGATAATATTTGTTCTAAAAAGTATTTAAGGCTATCATGATCCATTTTTACCTTGAAGTGTATACCCATTAGGTAGGGTCGCCATTTATTAAGTGCATGGAGTATTACCAACATTTCCTTCTCATAAATAGCTTTGCTTAAAAACTTTCCGTTGATTGGACGACTTTCAAAAGCAATGGGTCTTTCATCTTGCATTAGAACAACACCAATTCCATTTCCTGAAGCATCACATTCCACAATAAAGGTTTTTGTGAAGTCTGGTGTAGCTAAGACCGGTGCTTGGCACATTGCCTCTTTAAGATGTTCAAAGGCATTTGTTGCTTCTGGAGTCCATGAAAATGCATCTTTCTTCAATAATTTTGTTAGAGGTGCTGCTATTCTCCCATAATTCTTAACAAACTTGCAATAATACCTTGTCAACCCGAGAAATCCTTGCAGATGCTTAATGGATGTGGGGATTTTCCATTCCTTAATGGCTTTAATTTTTCTAGGGTCTACCTTAACTCCTTCATGAGATACAATATGACCCAAATATTCCACCTCCTGGACTCCAAAGAAACATTTAGATCTTTTTGCATATAATTGTTTCTCCTTCAATAGTTGTAGCATCTTGTCAACATGTTCAACATGATCCGTCCAAGACTTGCTATGGATTAGTATATCATCAAAAAATACTAACACAAATCTTCTAAGGAATGGTTTGAAAATGGAATTCATCAAACCTTGAAATGTTGAAGGTGCATTGGTAAGGCAAAAAGGCATGACCAAAAATTCATAATGAACCTCATGAGTTCTAAATGTTGTTTTCGGAATGTCTTCAGTCTTCATTCTGATTTGATGATATCCTACATGAAGATCCAACTTGGTGAAGTAAATTGATCCATGCAGTTCAACCAGTAATTCATCAATGACAGGAATGGGGAACTTATCTTTAATAGTGAGCTTGTTGAGCTCCGCATAATCCAGACACATGCGCCATGATCCATCCTTCTTGTGCACCAATACTACTGGAGCAGAGAAAGAACTTTGACTCAATTGAATTATACCAACCTCTAGCATTTCTGCAACCATACGTTCAGTTTCACACTTTTGGACATAGGGATATCTGTACGGCCTAATGTTTGGAGGAACACTTCCTGGAATCAGATGAATAGCATGATCATGATCACGCATAGGTGGGAGACCTTTGGGAGTCTCAAATATCTTGGAATGATTGTCCAGGACTTTTTGCTGATCTAGAGAAATAGATGATTCTGATGTGGAAACATCTAGCGAGCATAATTGTGCAATTACACCTCTTTGCTCCTTTTTTAGAAGCTTTGTCATACTATTAGAGCTGATTATCTTTCCTGGTTTCCTTGCAATACCCCTTAATTCAACTTCTTTTCCTTCTGTAGAAAATTTGATGAAAATTTCTTGAAAATTAAAAGCTATTGTACCCAGGGATTGTAGCCATTGGACCCCTAGTACAACATCAGCACCTCCCATTGAAATGGAAAGAATTGGGCTAGTCAATACATATTCTCCCGTGGATATCTTGATATTATGGAACTTTCCAGAGCAATTTATTGTTTCTCCATTTGCAATCATCACTTGACACTCTGGTGCTGGATATAGGAATCAATTCAATTCTTTTGCTACCTTCGAATGAATAAAATTGTGGGTGCTTCCTGAATCGATCAACACTATTACCATTTTCTTCTTGATTTGTCCTTCTATCTTGATGGTTTGAGGAGTGGTAATTCCCGCCAATGCATTACAAGATATGGTCAGATTTATTTTTTCTTCATCTAGGCTTTGTTCCTGGAGTATATCCTCTTCTTTTGACCTTTCTTGCTCCTTTTCTTCTTCCTCTTCACAATCTATGTAGAATAATTTCTTCTCAACACACTTATGACCTTTAGTGTATTTTCTATCACAACTGTAACAAAGCCCTTTTGCTCTTTTTTCTTTCAATTATTGTGGTGTCAACCTTATAGGTTGTGGAAGACTAGGGGCAACAACACTTCCATCTTTATAGTTGTGAGTGGTATGCTTCCTGGTTGCCATAATTTTTCTTTCCATTTCTCTTGCTAACCTGAATGCCTTCTCTAATGAATCAGGTTCCCAAAGGCAAACATCATGTTGGATATTATCCTTTAAAAACCCTATGAACACATCAATCCTATGCTCCTCTGGAATATCTTTTACCCTTATGTTCAATTTTTGGAACTCCTCAATGTGCTCCATTATTGAACCCTTTTGTTTGAGACTTATCAATTGGCTAAAAAAAGTGTTGCTTTTTGTATCCTCATAATGTGCTATCAATTCTTCCGTAAAAATTGCCCAAGTGATAAATGGTTTACGAGAGCAAAGCCATTGATGCCATACAAACTAATTTGGTTCCAAATATGAAGTTGCCATACGTACCTTTTGTGCGTTTTGCACATTATTGAGATCAAATAATTTCTCTATCTGTAATATCCATGTGGCAGGATCCTTGCCATCAAACTTCCTCATATCGATTTTTGGAATATGGTGAGTCTTCGATCCAACATTAGCATCGATGGAATCATGATTAACATTTCTTTTGTTCTCATCACGAGTTTCCTTTAGTACCCTTTCACCCTTAGGGACCATTTCTTGTAGCAACTTATTCATATTTATCTTCAATTCGTCCATGTCTGTCTTCAAATCTATCTTCAAATCATCCATCTTAGCTTCCACGTCAGTCATCTTACCTTCTACACCTTTCTTTAAATAGTCCATCTTAGCTTATACACCTTTCTTTAAACCATCCATCTTAGCTTCTACATCTTTCTTTAAACCATCCATCTTAGATTCTGTTCCTTTTTGTGCAAGGGACAGTTGTTGCACTTGGTCTTGTAATTTTGATATATCATGCTGCATTTCTTCCTCTTCTTCATGAGTCATGCTAGAGATTTCAGATTCCTTACTAGGTTTTTGAATTTTCTTTCCTCGAGGCATCAGTTACCGATAATAATGCTCTACTATGCCCTTTGAATTCCTTGAAAATAAATTTTCAAACCAAGCTTAAGCAAAAATTTAAGAAAATCTACACACCTTTTTTCACTTTGTAGGAGCTCGAAATTGCCTCTGATGTATCTTTGTACTTTCCAATCATCTAGTTCTGATTCTATGAGTTGTAGTAGCCCTCTGTGTCATATTTCCAATTCCACAAGTCTGACCCAAATTGGATTCTCCAAGGAAGAATTATGTGAAATCTCCCACATTGACTTGCTTATCGAGTAGTTCAGTAGAGCGAACTTGTACGACGTGCCATGAGTCACTGTTTCGACCTTTGGATCTGAAAAATGCATACAAGAGACTACAGTCCGTCCTCTTTCTATACCTTCTTACGAAATTTCAATCTGATCCCCAGAGAGAAAGTTATGACTCTTTTCCCCAGGTCAGCTGTTTTGAACGTAATTCAGGAGTCTGCAAAAAGACCAACTTCCTCAGATCATATCTCCGCAAATATCGCACGAAACGCTCTGAAATTCGGACCTACAGTTCAATGCGATTTCTTCTAAAATTATTTTTTTTGTGACTTCTAAAACGTCACAGAAAAATAGTTATAGCGAAAATTCCACGATGCCCTATTTGGAGCAACGAAACCCTAGAATCCAAAGCTCTGATACCAAATGTTATGAAACCAGCTCAAGAAAGATAGAAAAGATAGATCGATGCCTTAGAATTCCGCCTCTTCGAGGGGAAAACCTCCTTTACATTACATAAATGAACGATTATTGGATGATTCAAATGACAAAACTTCCTTTCTATATATAGGATTCTAAGGAGTCACAATATAATCTAGCCGACCTAACAATAATAATATAAAGCCACAAAAATAACAATAGAGGGATTCTATGGGGCACAGTAATAAAAATATGGGGGCAATAGGGGCACGAAAATATTAATAAGGGGTATAGCTACAATAGTAATGGGGTAATCACTAGTATTATAGGAACCCAACAGATACCCACAGGTTAAAGAAGTGAATACTGCGTATGTACGTAGATTTCTATCAGTGAAGTAGCAGACTTTTCTTGAAATATGTTTTAGCTGTGTTTTTTTATTACTGTAGTATTCCAGGTTCTGAATTGGTGTCTGGTTACTGGTATTGTGTTCTGAGAAGTTATTGATTGCAGATCTATTTGGATCCAGTGTGAAAATTTATGAAATGTGGTCCTTGGAAGAAAAGAGAAGTCTTTTGTAGGTCAGCACCTACATACTAGTACCTCAGCTAGTACAAGAGCTAAGGGGGTTGCAGGTCCCTTCCAGGAGAGTCTGGAGAATGAGAGAAGGTTGTAGCGTTCTGGAGGTTCAAGCGCGCGTGCTGGTATAAGACTGCACCAGTACATAATCATTGTAAAAAGAAGTTTCTATTAGAAAGAAGATAGAGACACATTGCAGTAGGTGGTTTTCACCCACATTGGGTTTCCACCTTATATCTTCTGTTCTGTTGTGTGACTGTCTTCTCTACTTTTCTTCTCCTGCTTACTATTATATGGTTTTGACACACAGATTAATGATCAGCATCTGAAGAATAAATTAAATTATAATTCTGGAAGGTATACGCATGTTTCATTAGTCAGAGCTACAAATATTTGTATAAATTGAAAAAGAATTTGATAATACTGATTCACCCCCCCTCTCAATATTATTTTCAACAATTGGTATCACAGCAGGTCCTTTAGAAGAAGATTGATCACTTGAAGGAAGATCTATCATCATGAGCAACTACGAGAAAGAAGCATCTATCAGGCCACCGTTTTTTGATGGGAGCAACTTCGTCTATTGGAAGGTAAGAATCACTGCCTATCTTCAATCTCTCGGTACAAAAGTTTGGGATATTGTGGAAACAGGATACACATTTCCATCAGCAACTCCTATAGATGCAGCTGGTAAGAAGCAGTATGAAACAAATGCAAAAATTGTCAATACTGTATTAGCAAGTCTATCTCAATCAGAATTCGTCAAGTTTATGCAGCTCAAAAGCGCAAAAGAAATATGGGACAATATCATTCTGAGCTATGAAGGAGATGAACAGGTAAAACGAGAAAAATTACAGACTCTTAGAATTCAATATGAAAGTCTCAAAATGCATAATGATGAAAGTGTGGCTAGCTATTTCCTACGTATAGATGAGATCATAAATTGTATGAAAAACATGGGTGAAGAAAGAAAAGAAGTTGTTTTGGTTGAAAAGGTTCTAAGATCTTTGTCTCTAAAGTTTGATTCAAAAGTTTATGCCATAGAAGAAAAGCAGAATCTACAGAGCCTCACCATGTCACAGTTGCACGAAATTCTAACTGCTTACGAAATGAGAAAAGGAGGACCATCAGACAGGAGAGAAGTTGCATTCCAAGCTTCAGGAAAATGAGATTACTATGAGTTAGGACATATGTCAGAAGAAGAGGAAGAATCAAATTTTGTCAAGAACATTCAACGGGGAACTGGAATATTCAGAGGTAAGCTGCCTTTCAAATGCTTTGCTTGTGGAAGAGTCTGTCATTATGCTGAAAAATGTCCTCATAAAGATAAACTAGACAAAGGTAAGGAAACTGTTAGATGGAACATAAAACAAAATGTAAATAAGAAGAGCTATTACATGAATGAAGAAAGTGATGGATTGTCAACTAGTGATGATGATGAACAAGGTAATGATGATAGACTTTTGATGGCTTTTGAAGATGATGATTTCCTGGATGCTATAAATGAAGAAGGTCTTTATGAAGAAATATGTAAACTTAAAGTTTGTAAAGAGGAAAAGAATATGATTATAGATACTCTAACATTTCAACTTGCTGAAACAAATAAACATAATGAAGAGTTAGAATGTGAAATTGTGGGACTTAGAAACGAAATTGAGAAAACAAAAGCCCTTAATCTTAGATTTGCTAAAGGATCTGAAACTCTAGATGAGATTATCAAAGTGCAGTGTTCTCCTCTAATCAAGACAGGTCTCGGATATTCCAAAGAAGCATCTCAAGCTCAAAAGCAAGAACATAAGCCATCCACCTCTAAAATTTATCATGATGCAGCAAGGAGAAGTGAACAAGTTGACAATCGACAGCAAAAGCGTAATGCAGATCACCTGGTAAATCAGGGAAAATTTGCTTCAAGAATGATCAAAGATTATCAAGTAAATCGGGGGAAATCTACTTCAAGGATGAACAAAAGCCTCAACCGACCACAGGTAAATCATTCTCAATTTGGCTAAAGAATGGATGGAAACTACAATCATATGGTTGGTAGATTTGACAATCCCAGGAATTTCTTCAATGGCTAATGTTTCTCTTGTCATAACTTTGGTCATAAAGCTGCTCAATGTGTTGCCTACAAGACCATCATGACTAGGGAAGTGCAAAAACAAAGGAGTATGATAGGAATCATGAAAAGAACATATAATAACTTCTCTGCTCTTGAAAATGAAATAGAATGTTCTATCTGTAACAACTTCGGTCATGAATATTTTGAATGAAGGAGCATGTTTCGACAAACAACTCAGAAGGAGCAAGCTTCATTGAGTCCCAAAACATGGAAAAATAAAGAACACAACCGAAAGGATGTGGGATAGCCTTATATGCTGAAGGACAGGAAAATCAATGGTACATTGACAGTGGATGCTTGAAACATATGACAGGTGATAAAGAAAAACTTCAGTCATATAGTGCCTTAGAAAAGGAAAAGAAGGTATCATTTGGAAATGACACCCCTGCATTCATAAAAGGTAAAGGCTTTGTTCGTTTGAAAGAAAAGGTCAAGGCCGGAAATGTTATGTATGTTGATGGCTTAAAGCATAATCTATTGAGTGTCAGTCAGATGTGTGATCAAGGAACTAAGGTAATATTTCAAGCAAATGGATGTATTGTTCATGAGCTTGATACAGGAAAAACAGTGATCAGAGGCATAAGAAATCAAAATAACTTATACGTACTCAAGGGAGGACAACAACAATGCTATTTAAGCAAGAATGATGAACAATGACTATGGCACAGAATACTGGGGCATCTAAGCTTCTCACAGATAAGGAAAGCATGCGAATTTCAAGCAAATCCAAAGGAAACTCATCTTCATGAAGTTAGGAGAATTTTGAAGTATCTTCAAGGAACTCAAAACTATGGCTTATGATATCCTAGAGGTACAGATCTCACACTTCATGCATACACAGATGCGGAATGGGCAGGAAGCGTGGATGACAGGAAAAGCACTAGTGGTGGTGCATTCTTCATGGGTCCTAGATTAGTATCTTGGTTCAGCAAGAAACAAATCTCTATTGCATTATCTACAGCTGAAGCAGAATATGTAGCTGTTGCATCTTGCTATACACAACTGCTTTGGATGATGCAAACATTGCAAGATCTTCAAATCACTTGTACTCCACCTATCTCCATCTTTTGTGATAATACAGGTGCAATCGGTATTTCAAAGAATCGTTTCATGAATTCAAAGACTAAGCACATACCGATCAAGTATCATTTTCTCCGAGAACAAGTGCTTGAAAAAAGGTCAAATTGGAGTATGTTCCCTCTAAGGAACAAGTTGCTGATATTCTCACCAAACCACTGCCTAGGGAGACCTTTGAATACCTCAAACAAAAGCTAGGGGTAGTTGATGCATCATATTGCTGTTGAATCTTGTCTG
Organism: Pinus tabuliformis; assembly: GCA_031772625.1. Taxonomy (NCBI): domain Eukaryota; kingdom Viridiplantae; phylum Streptophyta; class Pinopsida; order Pinales; family Pinaceae; genus Pinus; species Pinus tabuliformis. Next base: position 1,220,430,824 of record CM062819.1, on the reverse strand, counting down.
TTTCAGAGATTGTTGGTTGTACGCGAGTTTCATATTTGGTATACGCGTACATACGCTGGCTTATGTGGATATAGTCGTGTATATGTTGACTTGAAGAAAAGCAAGGATGAGAAGAGTCCGATATGGGTCTGTCAGAGACCATCTGGCACAAGTTCAGGGGGAGCATATATTCTTCTAATAATGCATTGTTGGCATTATCGTAGAAGATATTGGTTCAATTCTTCAGTTTTTTTAATGTCAGGAGGAGCAAGTGCAAAAGGAGAACATGGATATTGATCTAAATAATGATTGACAGATGTTGCTGATGTTAGTCAGAGTCTTACTGTAGATATTTTGTCTCTATGTCTTATATTTCTTTTGTCAAGGTCATGTAAAGCCTATCTTGGTTGCCCCACTATGCTTGGGATGGATAATGTAATGTGCCTATTATATCATGTATCCCCACTTGGTTGGGTGGATGAGTCAATATTGGTATATTCCCACTTGGTTGGGTGTCGTATGTATGAGATAGGAAGGTCAGTTATGATGTATAATGTCATATTTATTTTGTAGAACATCTTCTTGCAGATCTTGCCTACATGTTAGGGGGAGCTTGGACAACACAGCAGAGCAGAGATGTCAGCATGTACTCAGGGGGAGAATAGCCCTTTTCCCTTGATGTCAAAGGGGGAGAAAGACTCTGAGTGACTTTGGTTGCCATCAAGTCCCAAGGAGGAGATTGTTGGCATTATGACACAGGTTTGGCACAGGTTTGGCTCGATGACATAAGTTTTGTCCTTGATGGCAACTCACTCAAATAGCAGATCACAATTTAGGTTCTTAAAAGGGTAGAAAATGAGATACCCGCAGGTTCTTGTTGACAAAGCCACTAACATACGCAGGTGCACCGAACAAAAGGTGCATACATATACGCAGATGTACCAAATAAAAAGTGTGTACGTACAGTACACGCACTTTAATGCAGAGGAAAGTGCACACGTGGGAAATCTTATGGTTGGTCCATGGTATTTAGTCCGACATTTTTGAACCTATGGTTTTTGTCTGTGGTTTTGCATATAAAGTATTGAACCCAGGTATTGGGTCCCTAGTATTGGATCTCTATGGTTTTGGACCATGGTTTGAGTAAGGCCTTAGACTACAAAAAGGAAAGGAGATCATTTGGCTAGGGGTACTGATGTGTTGAATATCTTGAGAAGAGAAAGATTTTAAATACGGGTGATCGGATGGTGAGTTATAGCTGGATCTGAATCAAGGAGGAACCTGAGCATTACAATATGGTTAAGATCTACTGATAGGTCGTGATCTCTTTGGTGCATGATTGAATCTGATAATCTGGGTATAATTGAAGTCTGATTAAGAAAAGGGATAAATTATCATTTATAGATCTATACCCGTAGGCTCGACATAGTGCAGGTGCGTATACCTGCAGGTTCAACACAGAGAACGCGCGGATATACGCAGGTTTGACACAGCGCAGACGCGTATTCTGTAGGATCTGCACAACAGAGGCACGGATATACGCAGGTTTGACACAGCGCAGGCATGGATACCCACAGGTTCGACACAACGGAGGCGTGGATACCTGCAGGTTAAAGAAGTGAATACTACGTATGTACGCAGATTTCTATCAGTGAAGTAGCATACTTTCTTGAAATATATTTTAGCTATGTTTGTTTATTACTGCAGTATTTTGGGTTCTGAATTGATGTCTGGTTACTGGTACTATGTTCTGAGAAGTTATTGATTGAGTATTTGTACAAGGAAGTTGGTTTATTGCAGATCTATTTAGATCTAGTCTAAAAATTTACGAAACGTGGTCCCTGGAAGAAAAGAGAAGTCTTCTGTAAGTCAGCACCTACGTACTAGTACCTCAGCTAGTACAAGAGCTAAGGGGGTTGTAGCTCCCTTCTAGGAGAGTCTGGAGAACAAGAGAAGGTTGTAGCCTTATGCATGTTCAAGCCTGCGTGCTGGTATAAGGCTGCACTAGTACAGAATCATTGTAAAAAGAAGTTTCTAATAGAAAGAAGATAGAGACATATTGCAGCAGGTGGTTTTCACCCACATTGGGTCTCCACCTTATATATTGTGTTCTGTTTTGTGATTGTCTACTCTAATTTTCTATACCTACTTACTATTATATGGTTATGACACACAAACTAATGATCAACATCTGAAGAATAAATTAAATTATAAGTCTAGAAGGTATACACAAGTTTCATTAGTCAGTTCTGCAAATCTTTGTATAAATTGAAAAAGAATTTGATAATACTAATTCACCCCCCCTCAGTATTATTTTCAACAATATCTTTTGGCCATAGTTGAGAAAAATAGTAACCTAGGAAAATAAATTTTTAAGAGAGAAGGCACCTATAAATGTAAATTGGAAGTGTAACTGAAAACACATTCAACCATTAGAAGTTACCTTGATACGATGTCACATAAATCCTTCTCCATATATATTCCATCGGAAGAGTAGTGAATTGTAGACTAGAAAACATGATAGAGGGATGAAAAGACCAAATCCTCGTTGGAAATACTACGTCATGCAGAGTGGTGCTTGGCCGAAATGAGAAATGAGATATGTATATTTGAGAGGATAGGTTTTGCATAAAACACTAACCTAAATCCCACCATTGGATGCCCCACTGTTGTCACAATCATTCAACACTTTCCACATTCATAATACATGTGAATTTTATGTGACTGGTGCCAAGTGGACTATAGAATGATTTCCGAGTGGGTAGTAGGACTAAGAAACATTAATCCCACAATGAGATGTGAAACCAAAGGGATAGGTTATATGAAACTATGTTGGATCCAATTATATTAATATAAAAATGGCATAGGTGCTAAGACTTAGGATTTGGATCCATAGGTATGTTAATTGTATATGGTTATCGTGAGTTAAAGATTAATTAAAGTGTAAGTGGCTAAGGTTTCGAATACAAAGGTTTGGGGATAAAAAACCAAGTTTTAAGTAAATGAAATGGAAATATTTAATGTAAATGGTGCATCTAACCTTTGATACAACCAATACTTTAGTGAAGTAGATGGGAAAGAATACCTTGGGTAAAAAAAATATAAAAGGAATAAATGGAAGAATAATAAATAATTTTATCCCCAACACATGACAAGATATAATTTTTTTGTTAAAGCTTTTAATGGAATGATTCTTGGAACCCTTGGAGTCAAGAGGGAACCCATTACCCTTAGGAAGAAATTTATACTTTCAATAGAAACATAATTCAATAGATTCCTAATGATAGACCATACGAAGATCCGGATGAGATTCATATAAATAGTAAAGTATTAGACTCCATATATAAACAAAAATGAAGACAAGTAGAAGAAAATTGTAGTGAAGAATTTTTTATTTTGGGTAGGAATTCGGGTATGTTACACCTAGAAATGTCCAAAAAATCCTTGATTCTCCTATACCTGAAAGATACGGTGGCCATCAAATCGTTATGGAGTTATAGACTAGTATTATAGGTTCATTAAATGGTTTTTGAATATTTGATCTTAATTGATACAACAAGATAAACACGAAGGATGCCGACTAGATTCTTTTTAGTAGCCCAACAAAATTACAACAAGTTTGTGGTTGAATAACTATGAGGGGGGATCTCTTAATTTGGGTTTTTCTTGTTGATTTATTTTTAAAATCCTTGAAAAAATACCATAGGTTGATTGAAGACAATAGAGGCATGATAAATGTAAAAGATGAAAGATATTAAATAATGAGATGCTAGCTGGCGCATACAATAATGGATGTGTATGAAAAAAATACTCCAACGAGTTAGTTATCCTAACATAAGTCAAATGAGTAATAGTGAGTAATGGTAAAAATGTGACTAAGAACAAGATGACAACTAGTTGTGGAACCCATAAAATCATTGCATGTGGTATATAGGAATCAAGGCTATGAAAAAGAAGGTGTTGATGGGCGATTTGCACAAGTGACCCTATTTCTATTGATGTTCATGTTGTGCTAATGTGATAAGTGCACTAGTAAATAGTGTGCTACCATTTAGTGGTTCCCTAGACAAGTATTCCAAAAATATTGATTGTGACTTTTTGATTGTAGGAACATTTGAAGCATTGTTGAATGGTTAATTTAATACATAATATGAATAGATCCTTATGAAATTATAAGAAGGAATTATTATGATTCACACAATTTTACATACATGATGTGTGACGAGTCAACTGATACGCACAAGAGTGCAAGGCCAAAGGAACCCTTGGTTTTTGTACATAGAAAATCACGTATGATTCTAGAAACGTTAACCAACAATATGTAATGTAGAAATGGATGGAAAGATGAGGAAGTGAGTTTGTGGGAAATTTGCAAATGAGATGATTGTAGGAAATGTTTTTATGCATTTGTTGTTGAAATTTTTCTTATTGTATTTTGTTGGCCTTGAGCATGGCCATGCTACTTCTTGTTTTTTTTCTTTGTATTGTTATACTGGTTTCTTTTGTTCTTTCCACTTCTGTGGTTTGGTATTGATGGGTTGTTGAAAAAGGGAAAAAGAGATCTAGAAGAAGATCTAGATAAGAAAATCCAAACCAAGAAGAAAAATCGTCATCAAAACTTGTGCATTAAATAAATGGTTGAAAGGGAATAGAAGAAAATGACAAAATAACTAAAATGGGCATGATTGGGTACACTTGAAAAAAAAAGGAAGTGATAAAACAATTATGAAGGTGGATATAGAAGAATTTGTCCTAACACTAATAATTCATTGCTAATGTATATTTGGTATTGTCAAATCATGATAAAAGCATAATGATGTTGTCTGATGTCATAAATTATTAATTAGAGGCCATCATGGGTTGAAACATAAGTAAGTAATCGTTATATATATATATATATATATATATATATATATATATATATATATATATATATATATATATATATATATATCTGTATATGTGTATATATATATAACTTTCTATGGTATAAAATGGAATTGGTAATTTCCATGTTTTGAAAATATGGATTGAAGTCATCTAATGGATTTGATGTCACTTGCAATATCTATTGAGTAGTGTACAAGTAACCTATTATTGTTAATCACTACTAGTGACATGTTTATATTGATATTTCAAACCCTTTTTGGCTGTGTGAATGAAATTAATAACAACCTTTTAGCATGTGTGAAGATATGGTGGAAAAGAATATGAATTTGAAACATGAGTGAGATTTACTTTTGAATCAAACCATCACTAGGTTAAATTGTTATAGAATCCTTTCAGCCTTAAGGATGCTACTTGGGAAATTAAAGAAAAGTGTGAAGAGCATGTCCTTCACTTTTTAGACGTGATAAAGGCATCAAAACACTGAGGACGATGTTTAATTCAAGGCAGAGAAGATCTGATACCCCCGACACAATTATTTTTGAAGATATTATTATTTATAGTCATTGTAAATATTGTGGAGGTAGGGGTTATGGGGCTAGGACTGAATTTGATTGATGTAAATATTAATATATTGCTATGAATAAAATATTCACTTATTTGTTTACCTGGAAGTATAATAGGAGATACCACATCAATAGTGATGCTCACAACTATCAGGAAGTGGTTACAAATTAGTTGTAGTCCAAGAAAGGACAGTTTTGAAGTGACAATTGTCATAATCAAGAAAATAAATCATGCTATTTAATTTCTACCACTAGATTTATCATGATATGGGAAAAAGGTCATAGGTGGATGAATAAATACTGTGGGAGATAAAGGAAATCATAATAGTGAGGTTTATGTGGGAGAGAAAAACTAAACCTACATAGAATAAATTATAGTCGACATTTAGCAAGCCACTACTAGGGCTTGAGGAGGTAGAACTGTGAGAGAAATGGATTTGGTTCCTGACATAAAATGTGCCTAGAGCTTACGAGGAAATTTCTAAAGGAAACAATTTGTTTGGTTGGGTGGAGCGTGTTTGCTCCTATTATATTTTCAAATAATTATATTAGTTAATGAGATTGTATGCTAGGGATTTTTTCCGTAAGACTTATTTGTTTTGCACAAATTATACATGTTTATGTTGAAATTACGAGGAAAAATATTGAACAAATGGTTTCTTTCTAAAAATAGTTATCGTTGGAAAGGAAATTACCTTGCTTAAAGGGATTGGATAAGGTATGAGTTATTCTTTGTATATAGTTTGATGTTACTTATAAATCTTATAAACAAGGTAAGCATGGCTATGGCCATCATCGAAAGAGGACCTTTATGCTAACATCTGATGACATGTAGTTTCTACTCAATTAATAATAGGCATTTGGCAAGACAAATGTAGAAACCCAAAACAAGAATCATATGTTTGACCATTCCCAGACAAAGAACATCTAAGAATATTTGGAAAATATTAAAAATATAAATAAATATATGTATATGTAAATTCAAACAAAATGTCAGAAATTATGCTAGAATACATTTGTGTTGAAAGGAAGGAGTGAATTATGTATATATGGAAACCCAAAGTATGATCAAGAGTTATGGTGTTAAAAAAAGGAAAACAATAAGTTGGAAATATCTTCTCTTCCTTATAACTGTATAAAATTATTTAACTAAAACTCTATATATAAAGAGAGGTTACTAACAAGAAATCGCAAAATGCAGGATACTTTTCTCCCAATAATAGAAATATAGAAAAACTCTTTTAATAACCCAATAGATAAAATTATACGTAAATTTTCAAATCATGTAACTAAGTTTTTCACGACTTCAACACTGAGACAAGATATAATACAACATAGCTCAAAATTAATACAATTATAAGTCACGGGTATGGGGACATGTGTAGGAAAATATATCATTCCTTAAAATTAGGGTAGCTAGCATCTCATCTATTATCCCTTACATAAAAACTAGTTCATGAAATTAAAGAAAGCACATGCAAAAAGTAGCATGTCTTAAACAACTCAAACTAGTCGCCTAAACTAATGATCCTACAATATAAGGAATAAAGTGTAAAATCAGTACTTGAAGCAAGCTAGTACTTCAAAACCTTAGAAACACTCTCTTATATAAATTTCTGAGAAATAGAAATAATCAAACCTATAGCATAACCATAAGACTAGATGCGTTAGTGAACTAAATAAAAAATAAATGTCGAAATAAAGATTAAAGGAATGAAAACAAGAGGTTGACAAGAATCTAAACCTCAGTAGGTGATGGTCAAAATTTTCCGACCCCTGAAAAAAAAAAGGAACCTATTCGATATCAAATGGGGGTTTCTACATAATCAGCCTCAATATGACATTAACCTTAATAAAAAATGGGAAAGGGAAAAAAGGGATGCCTATCAGTAAGTCACCTCGTTTGCAAGTATGGTATAATCTATCCGCGTCTTGAAAATTGATACATACATATATTTAGTTAAAGGGTTTGTATACCTAATAGCCATGTATTAATTAGAATAAAGGAAACATTTGAAGTACCCCGATGACACTTTTGTTGTGCGTGACCCTCTCTTTTGTATCTATAAAGATAAGTCACTATGGATGACATCCTCGGTATTGTGTCAGAAGGGCAGTAGAGTGGTAAGAAAAATCTTCTCATAGTAGGGAAACTTTCAAAGGCTTCAACAAACAAAACTTATAAAAAAATTGAAAATTTACCTCCAAAACCATTAACTAGAAAATAGTAGCTATGAACCAATTCCATATGGCAAAAATTTATTAGATAGAGTTTATAACTAAGTAGAGAAATTTGCAATAAGATAAAGAAGAGATTTTGGAGCATGGTTGAGAGAAAGAGGGCCAACCCTCCCTATAAAACCCTAGACCTGTGAGCAATGGATAAGACTTAAACTATCACTTTTCATGAATGAACATTGAGAAAGGAATTTCCATGAACATGAAGAAAACGAAATTTTTTTTTTAATTTGGTCGATACCTGTAACATTGACAATCATGCCACTATTTCAAGCTATTTTGTGTTTTAGAGTAACAAGAAATAAAATTTGAACCCTCAACTAAGCAAATAACTATTATAAACCTCAGTCAAGCCAAGAAACCCTTAGACTCTCATAGATAATTTTTAGCGAAATCGCTAGTTGAAAATGATGAAGGAGGTTTGGGAGGGGTTCGGGTACTTACTCTAATGACATGGAAAATGACGCCCCCTATTGGTTGATTGTGTATAATATTGATTTCTCATGCCATAAAAATCACATGGCCAAGGTGAGATGTCACAACATAAGCTAATCCACATAGTTAACTGCCATCAAGGCCAAGTGGTAGCTGAAATACTTTTCTCCTCATTTCCATGTTGGCATCATAATAGTATATGTTAATATACATTATAAGGTTCAACAAATTATGAAGAATATAGTACTATAAAATGATGGATTCAGGCGCGAAGTCATAGTAATAGATATGGTCATAAAAATTTGAAATAAAATAAGCATATAATTTCCTTTGTAAACCTAAGAATTAAACGTAAACTAGCGCATTGGTGGTACAAATAAGTTATAACTACAAGGTCATGGTAGAAAGTAACTTGAAGGAACAACATTTTTGTAATCTACCTTGTCCTGAGAGGGGCCAATTAAGAAAAATACAAGGTTTCAAAGACAACTATGAGAAAAATTGTTAATTATCCTTCTCAACATCAATAAGAGTCATTATAATTAATAGTTTATAATGGTTGAATAAAAAAGGAAGAAAAATATTGGAGTGAATGGAGCTCCTCTCAACCCCTATGTGGGAAGTTTTCCCTATCTGCTTGAGTCTTTAAGAAAAAAATAGATGCTCATTTGACAACTCCATGCATCCATATCTAGGGTCTTAGAGGATTTATCACCTGGTTAATGACTTGGAAGATATGAAGTTACTTAGAACCTAATAAAATGTTTTTGATCCCTCAATGTCATATCTAAGTTCGTCTAACCTTCTATTCAACACTTGTTTTTGTAGGGGAGTTTACATCCATCATGCTAAAATATATATTGGATGCCGTTTGTGCACATATCCAAGAGTTTCTATACTACAAGTGGCTTTATTATTAGTGAAATTAGTGAGGGGTCCTGGGTTTTATTGTTGGTTGTGTGCTTCATGTAGGTACAATGAGAACCCTAATTTTTTTTAGAAAGAAGAATGAAATCCATCTTTGGATCTGGGGTTTCTCTTGTCTAAAAAAGAGATGTTGGAAATACTGACAGGGGGCTAACTTAGTATTTCTTTCAATTGGTACATTATGCAAGTTAAATTTTACGAGAACAAGAGATGTAGAATAAGAAAAATTGTTATATTAATTGTAACAACCATGGTGAAAATTCCATGTAATAAAAGTAAATAAAGGAAAAATAATAACCACAGTTGATGGGACACTTATTCCAAGCTGAATGTTAGGCAAAATCCTATTGATGGGGATCACTTGGGATTGTTTATGGCTAATTAAATTGGCAAAGGAAATGGTTAAGGCTTTGGAAAGGTAAAATAGCATTTTTCGCACATATATTTATTAACATAACGAAAATTAGGAGAAAATGAAGGTGAAAGGTTGCAGGCTGCATTTGAGGACGAAAATAAAGGAAAATAATGGAAAATAAAGAAAATAGAAGCCTCATTCATAAAAAGGCTTCTGAGGATCAGTTGGCAACCTTTTGTCAGTTCAGTATTGGGCTCTCTCATTATTCTCTCTTTCCCTCATACTCTTGGAGACTTAGAGTTTTATTATAGCACTCTTGGTGGGTGTGGCATACATGGATTCTTGGAGCAAGAAGGAAAAGGAAGAGGAGGAGAGTGCAAGAGGGCATCGAGATCAACAACTACATCATATATTCTTGTAGGTACTGAGTTGCATGTATAATTTCTTCACTATTTTTGGCATGCATGGCATATGCATGTGGATTCTTGGTCATGATATGTCGTTAGCATGGAGGATTCCCTAGATTGATAATGGATTTCCTAGCCTTTCCTTTTCCTTAATAGCCATGGTGATTCTGGGTTTACTTTAATTATTTTTTTTTGGTTGGTTCTCATGTTTCCTTAGCTTGGGTTGAGTTATTAGTTCATGGAAACCCTGTAGCAGCTTGGGTTGAGTTACTATTCCTAGAAGCTTTGGTTGGAGAAATGATCTAGAAGCCCTTCGTGGGTTGAGTTACTAGTCCTGGAAGCCTTGGTTGGAAAAATGCTCTGGAATCCATGTGGCAACTATGGGTTGAGTTACTAGTCCTAGAAGCCTTGGTTGGAAAAAACATTCTAGAAGCCTTGGAAGTCTTGGATGGAGACCATTCTGATGATGGTTTTGTGATGTTTGATCGTGAGGTGGAATCACTATTTGATGAGTATATGTGGATTTCCTATGGAAGCCCTAGATGAATTTTGATTGATGTGTTCTATGAGATCCCACATTCATGCTTGGAATATGGCATGACGATGAATGTCTAAAGAGATATTTAGCTCAACCATTCTACAGTCAGGTGGAACATGGATGTCCCATTCTGCATTTCAATTTTGCATCACTAATGAAAGGTTACTTCTCCTTCTTTTCTATTAGCATTTTGATGTATAATATGTGGTCTTTATGCCTATACTTTGATGAGTATTTCTGTTGCTAATATCATGGTTATGTATGTGTTCTATGACAACATCCATCTATGGATTTCATCATGTTTTTACTTGTAATTGAATGATCAATGTATCTATGACCTAATGGATGGAATGGAAGTTGATGTATTGAGGCATCAATGGTTCTTAGTGATTCTCAGATAAGTATGAGACCCTTATGCTCCAAACCGTTATTTACACATGTAGATTAAATATTTGTGATATGTTTAACAAAATTCCTGTCATGGCTAGTCGGGCTCCAGTCAAGGTCTTGAACAAGTATTTTATTTAGTACTGTCATTTCCATGTTATTTTTACTGTTCTAAAGGTATCATGAAATTCTGGTCAGTGACCCAAGCTTTGGGCCTGAAAAAGTGGCTCAAATCCCAAGGTCGCTAGCATAACATTGAAAAATTTAGTCTCTAGTCACTCACATGTAAGCCTGTGAGAGCAAATTTTAGTTTCTACATGCTTTCATGCCTATGTCATGAGAGCGACTCAGGCCTAGGTTTTCCAAGAGTTTAGTGGGACCGAAGGGAAATTTTTCTGAAGTGTTGGATTGGTTCCTAAGGGTCCTGAAGATGATGTTGAACATCTATATGGTGTGCTTCCATTGATTCCACTTCCTTAATGTGACTTAGGAGGTCGAATCAGATCATTGTGGCCTCTCGTCGCATGTTTACCCTCGTTGGATGATTGCTTGGGTAGATGTGGGAAGATGGTGTATCAGAGTGGTATCAGAGCATGGTTCACCCCTCAAAGTGGATGGGATATTTGTTGGTCATGCATGCATGTGAGTTGCATGTGTGTCTCTCACCCTTGCATTCTATGTGCTTGTTGTATTTGCATGATGTTGCTCATGGTTGTAGTGATGTCGTCATGTGAAATTTGAGGTTTTTATTGTGGAATGCACTATCATGGGTGTATGATTGGTTACATGCAGGTTTATGTCACTTACATGTATCATTGTAGTATGCTTGGTTACATTTTTGCATGTTTGGTTACATTATTCTATGCTTGGTTGCAAGTATCATTATTACAAGTTTGATTTCAAGTATCGTTCACTCATGCTTGAGTATATGTGTTTATGCATATGTGTAGTTGGCTACGTATTGCTTATACATGTTCATGTTTGCATGTTGATGCAAGAGCATTGGAGCACCCTTAATTAAAATTTAAATTCAAAGTTGTGAGAAGGGAAATGTGGACAATCATTATAAACCAGGGAAAATTGTGTTTAAAGAGAACTAAACTGATGGAATTGATAAGTCTCTAGAAGGCTTGAGTAAATGTAATTATCTGCCATGTATGTGAGTAGAGAGATTTATGGGATTATAGGTGATTCATGGGAGGAAATAGTGGATCCTAGATGATCCATGGCTTTGTAATTTCTTATATAAGAGAGTTTGTGTTGTGTGAAAAGGATAGATAGAGTACGCAATGTAGCTGCAGGGCAATTTGTGATTCGGGTCGTGAGGCCTTAGCCTGTAATTGAGTTCTGTTTATAATAGAAATCTGGATTTTTTGTGTCTCTGTATTGTTTATATATACATTCTTTATTGTAAGTTGATAAATATGCATGTGCAAGTGTAAAGGATGACGTTCGTATGAACTTCGCTTTAGACAAAGTAGGGCAGAGGTAAATTTTTGTTCTAACACAATTCCATCGGTAAGCAAACGAGAGAGTCGTTGGATGTGAAAACAGATCAATGGAGAAGAGTTTCAATCGAAAATGGAGTCGATTGAATAGCACAGCGGAAACCATCAAATCAGCTAGATCGACAGATAATATCGACAGAAGAGGAATGGCGGAGATTAAAACGAAGTGTCCAACGAAGGATGGAGCAGTCTTGGCAAATGGTGAATGGTATCTAGCATGGCCTCAAGGTAGTAAATGATATTTCTCAATCTCACGTGATTAAGCTTAGAGATTGACATGTAGCATGAGAAAACTACTTTTCTTAAGTGTTCGCGACTTGATAATGATCGTGCAAGAATCTACATGAGATTACATGATAGCCATCATGTTGAGGAATAAGATCGATGACGAAGATTTGATGTGCTAAAGGTTTGTGGAGTGGCGGACGCGATAAGGTTATGAATTGGCGTTTTAATTCCTTTTGGTTCCATAGTAATATTAAAGCTTTGCCATATATCGGGTAAATTTAATAGTTTTGCTATTTTAGTAGAATAAACAAATTTGGAGGTTGATCACTGATACTCCAAAGAAAACCTGAGAAGAAGTTCTACCTGAACTTGAAGAAATCTTTTCTAGTTTTGAATGATTATCCTTAACACTTGCAACAAGCCCACCATTAGTGGTATCAAAGCAGCCTACTAACACTAAGCAGGATCTCAAAGATTAGAAAATAAATCCAAGATGGCTTTCAGAGTTGGAGGAAGACATGGTGGTGGTCGAAGAAGAGGAAGAGCAGTTGGAAATGCTGAAGTGTTGGAAGCTATGCAACAGATGCAAGATAGATTAGAAGTAGTGTAAATGGGAAATAAATGATATGCAGGTGCTGGAGATGTCAGTGAGCCTAAAGTTTAAGATCTAGAAGAAGAGGAACCTATAGAAATTATTCCTGAAATGAGATTATTTAAATCAGTGTCGAGATCCACTTCTAAACCTACAATTTAGGGTTCAGTTTATACAGGAGGTTTAAACTCTGAGGTGTTGATAGACTAGATTTATGACGTGGATAAATTATTTGATTTTGAAGAAATGGAAGAAGGAAAGAGAGTGAAATTTTCTATCAAAAAATTGAAAGGACATGCAACATTTTGGTGGGATGGAGTGCAGGCAGAAAGAAGGAGATTTGGTAAGCAACCAATTAAAAAGTGGAACAGGATGGTGGCAAAGCTGAGAGGTAAGTTTTTGCCAAGTGATTATCAACAATAATTATTTAGACAGATGCAGAATCTTAGATAGATGTCTTTGAGAGTGAAAGAATACACAGAGGAATTTTACAAAGTGAGCATAAGAGCTGGACAAATTCAAGATATAGAGGAGAAGGTTGCAAGATATATAAATGGTCTGAGAATGGAGATCCAAGATGAGATAAGTGTGTTGTCTCCTAAAAGAGTAGAAGAGGCTTATTGGATGGTATTGAAGGCTGAAGAAAAACTCAAGAGGGAGCAATCTGCCAGAAGTAGAGGTACTTTCAAAGAAGAGGAAGTCAACGTGGTAGAAGAAGATCTACAACACCTAGAGATGGATATAGCAACAGCTTGAGTCAGCATACACACACAAAAGGTGATGCAAGTGGCAGAAGGAGCTTTTCCAGAGGAAGAGGAGGCAGAGGGAGAGGAAGAGAAATCAGGTGTTACAGATGTAACAAGATGGGACATAGAGCCTATGAGTGCCCAGAAAACACAGGGACAAATCAAAGAAATGTAATTTTTGCTCAGGGAAAAGAGGAAGTAGCAAAGGTGCCTGAAGAAGAAAATGTACCAGAGAAAGGGGAATATTTGGTAGTTAACAAAGTTTTGTTAAATCCAACAAAGGAATTTGTTGAACCAGCATAAAGAAGGACTTTGTTCAGGACAGTGTGTGAGGTTCAAGCAAAATGCTGTCAAATGGTAATTGATAGTGGAAAAACTGATAATTTGGTCCCTACAGAACTGGTGGAAAAGTTTAAATTAGAGACAAAGAAACATCCAACACCTTACAAGGTGTCATGGCTTGAAAAATGACATCAGTTGTTATTGAAGGAACAGTGTGAAGTGGAGTTACAGTTGGGTAGATACAAAGACAAAATTATGTGTGATGTGATGCCTATGGATGTGTGTCACATATTACTGGGAAGACCTTGGCAGTATGACAGAGGAGCTATGCATGATGGGAAAAAGAACACATACAAATTTGGTAAAGATGGTGTTAATCATACATTTTTGCATATGGAAGAAGAGGATGCATTAAGAAAATCTGATCCAAAGACTCTATTGCTGAGTGGAAAGGAATACTTGTACAATATTGAAGAGGATGAGGTAAATTTTGCATTGATTTGTAAACCCAAGGTAATAATTACTTCCACTAAAACTTATGATTTTCCAATTGAAATTCAAGAGATGCTGGAAAATTATTGTAATATCATTGTAGATGATTTTCCTAATGAGTTACCACCCATTAGAAAAAAGAGTCATCATATAGATTTGATTCCAGGGGTAAATCTGCCAAATAAAGTAGCTTACAGGATGACTCCCACAGACAATGAAGAAATTAGAAAACAGGTTCAGGAATTGTTAGATAAAGGGCTGGTTAGAGAGAGTTTGAGTCCTTGTGTAGTTCCAAAAGTGTTGAGTCCAAAGAAAGGTGGAGGCTGGAGAATATGCACCGATTCAAGAGAAATCAACAAAATAACAATCAGTTACAGATTTCCTTTACCTAGAATTGAAGATTTGATGGATTGTTTAAGTGGAGCAAGATATTTTACAAAGCTAGATTTAAAAATTGGGTACCATGAAATAATGATTAGAGAAGGTGATGAACGGAAAAATACTTTTAAAACAAATGAAGGACTGTATGAATGGATGGTAATGCCTTTTGGGTTATCAAATGCTCCTAGTACATTTATGAGGCTTATGAATGGAGTGCTGAAAGAATTTATTGGTAAATTTGTAATAGTATATCTAGATGATATATTAGTTTACAACAGATCTACATAGGAACATATGAGACATTTGAGTGATGTCTTACAGAAGCCGCAACAAGAAAAGTTACTGCTAAATTTAAAGAAATGTTCATTCATGAAGGAAGAGTTGTTAGATTGGGCTTTGTTGTTTCTGCTGATGGTTTAAAGATGGACCCATAGAAGATAAAGGCAATCATAGAGTGGCCTTCACTGAAAAGTGTTTTTGAGGTAAGAAGTTTTCATGGTATATCTGGGCCCATAACCCATAGGTCCACGGGTAGAAAATGTAAAAATGTAGCTTTGTTGTATCAAAGCAACTTAGCTATCATCATTTTTGGTATTAGAGTAGAAGAATATTTTGCGTGCAAAAGTAGGAGGTGCAAATATGTTGTGATTTGGTAAGTGTCTAGTCTTTATATTTTTTTTTAGGTAACAACAGAGGAAAGTGAGAAGCTTTGCAGTAGCCTAGAGCAAGGATTATTGATATGGTTCCAGAGATGAGAACCAGAGAGATGCCAAAAGACTGAGCTCAGAGGAGAGAATCTTAGTGAGGCATGTGTAGCAAGAAGGAGA
This sequence comes from Pinus tabuliformis, assembly GCA_031772625.1. Lineage (NCBI taxonomy): Eukaryota > Viridiplantae > Streptophyta > Pinopsida > Pinales > Pinaceae > Pinus > Pinus tabuliformis. Next base: position 1,220,415,049 of record CM062819.1, on the reverse strand, counting down.
CTTGTTACTACAGAGGTTGATTGCAACTCACAAGTTAAATCTGTTAAGAAGACCAGAAGCATATGACCAGGAGGTCATAAATTTTTGTACCTCGTGAGTCTGATGTAGGAGCATTGGAGCACCCTTAATTAAAATTTAAATTTAAAGTTGTGAAAAGGGAAATGTGGACAATCATTGTAAACCAAAGCAAATTCTGTTTAAACATAGCTAAATTGATAGAATTGATAAGTCTTTAGAAGGCTTGATTAAATGTAATTATCTGCCATGTATTCAAATAGAGAGATTTAGGGGATTCTAGGCGATTTGTGGGAGGAAATCGTGGATCCTAGATGATCCACGCCTTTGTAATTTCCTATATAAGAGAGTCTGTGTTGTGTGAAAAGAATAGATATACTACGCAATGTAGCCCAAGGGAAATTCATGATTCAGGCCATGAGGCCTTAGCCTATAAGTGAGTTCTATTTATAATAGCAATATGGATTTTGTGTGTCTATGTATTGTTTATATACATTCTTTACTGTAAGTTGACAAATATGCATCTGCGAGTGTAAAGGATGAAGTTCCTATGAACTTTGCCTTAGACAAAGTAGGGCATAGGTAAATTTGTGTTATAATGCAATTCCACTAGTAAGCAAACGAGAGAGCCGTTGGATGTGAAAACAGATCAATGGAGGAGAGTTTAAATCGAAACTAGAATCGATTTAATAGCATAGCAGAAACCATCAGATCGGCTAGATTGACAGATAATATCAATGGAAGAGGAATGGCAGATATTAAAACCACGTGTCCAAAGAAGGATAGAGTAATCTTCGCAAATGGTAAATGGTATCTTGTGCACCCTCAAGGTAGTAAACGTTATTTCTCAATTTCACGTGATTAAGCTTCGTGATCGACACGTAGCACGAGAAAACTAATTTTCTCACATGCTCGCGACTTGATAATGATCGTGCAAGAATCTGCACGAGATTTGACGATAGTTGTTGGATTGAGCAGGGTCACATTGAAGGTGGAGATTGTACGGGTTAGTTAGAAAGTGGATCACATGATAACCGTCCAATGGAAGTAGATGCACAATGATCATGTTGGAACTTGTAAGCCTGTTACCTTGGTTAACAGACCCGATAAACTCATTAAAAAGATTTTAAAGTTCAGAGTGATCAGACCATTTGTTTAATGGGTAATCGGCTGCATATCACTTCTGAAAGTGCACACTGGTTAGCATTTGATTTGGAGGCGATAAGGTTTTATACAACAGGATTTAAAAATCGTTGAGTTCCGGCTATCAAGACCATTTTTTGGTGATTGGTCAGGTTTTGTTATGATTCTGCTAATTGGAATGCTCCTAATGTATACGTGGGCCCATAACCCATTAGTCCACATGCAGAAAATGTAAAGATGTAGCTTTTCTGTATCAAAGCAGCTTAGCTATCATCACATGTGGTCAAGAGTACAATGATGTAGTGGTTTTTGTCATGCATGAGGTCATGGTGTGTGTTGTTGTTAAGGTCATGCAATGATGAGTGGACCCTAGCTAAAATGACAATTACATGGTCATATGCTTATGTATTAAGTTTCCATATACTCTCATGATTATGTTATACATGTATCGCACTTATTTGTTGATCTTGTAGATAAGGTATCCTCCTTGGGCTATGCTAAGGTACATTTGTTTATTGTGATTTGCTTTAGCTGACATGATAAACCTTGCAGGAATAAATATGAAATGGCTAGCAAGATGGTTGGCTACAAATAATATCCCTATGAATCCGAAGAGAAGTATGGTGTTGGAAACTCTTCCGCTTTGGTAGATACACTGAGAAGATTAAAGGAATAAATAACGAGTTGTAAGGTAGATAATTAAATAATCATGAAGGCATGGGAGAAAGAACTAGAGGTAAATGCAGTGGTACTTCATAGTTTGTCAAGCTTGCAATGACAGGGACCACATTGGATCAACTATGAGAAGGAGGATAGAAATAATGGGGCATATGGTAGTATGTTGCATTTTGGTCATAGGTTAGATAGAGATGGCACAATTCGAGACGAAATATTGTTAGACACTCTGAATAGGAGAGGGTACAGACACATGTATTATACTAGTTCTGATTCATATAGACCTCATGATCGTCATCGTTATCATCCTTACAAGATGAGTGATAGGAGATATTTTTCAAATGATTTTAAGAAAGAAAAGTGACCAACATTTGACAGAGAGATGAAGAAACTACAGGATGTAGAGGCATTGTTGTTGGGCATGAGGAAATTCTTCAGATTGCATGACTATTCAAATATCATGAAAGCTAGAGTGGCCGCATTTAGTCTCAAAGGTAAAGCAAACATTTGGTAGAAAGATGTGAAGAATGTCAGATGCATTCATGAGGATAATTTTACTTGGAGTGAGTTTGAGCGACTATTCAAGAAGAAGTATTTGTCAAAGAGATACTTTGATGACATGGTGAAATAATTTTATGAGCTAAAGATGGGTTCCATGATAGGCAATTAATACACTAGCATATTCTTGTAGTTGCTGAGGTATTTTCCTTATCTCACAGAGGAAAAGACCAAGATTTATAGGTTCATTAGTGTGTTACCAATTTCATTTAATGAAAAGATTGAGTTTGTTGAGCCTAGATCATTGGAGGAGGTCATTCAGAATCTAAGGCATTGCTATGAAAAATTGAAGCAGAGAATTGAGACTAAGCCATATCGGAGAGGTAATGCAAAGAAAAAAGGAAAATGGGACAGAAAGTGAGCAAGGCCCAAGGATACAGGTAACAAGGAGAATGTTGCACCACCTAGGAATTTCAATGTATCAGATAGAGGAGAAGGATTCCGATCAGAAGAATAGAACAAGGAGATAGGAGGGAATCCAATATAGTGTTGGATTTATGGCAAGGATCATCACAATAGAGTTTGCCCGCATAATCATGGTGGTAGACCTTAGATATATAGTGCATAGGAGGCACATACTATTTTGGATGTTGTTTAGAGTATTGCACGTACCTATGGAGCATTAGATAGCATACAGGGAGATCACCATGCATCTATCATTGAGATGGATGGTAAGCTTTGTGATCACTTTATTTCTATTTTTATTAACACTGGATCTAATTATAGCTATGTTAGTCATGACGTGGTGAATAAGTGTGGTTTGAGTAAGGAATTGCATGAAAAGTCTTGGTTAGTGCAGTTGGCTATAGGTACAAGGAAGTGAGTTCATCAATGGGTAAGAGATTATGCATTTTATTTGAATGTTATGGCTACCATAACAAATTTCGATGTATTACCATTGGGATCATACATTATGTTGATAGGAATGGATTGGTTTTACCCTCATAGAACCAAGGTAGATTGTCATGACAAGGCCACTGAGTGTGTTGGTGACAATGGATAACCAAGAGTCTTACAGGGTAAGAAGAAATCTACATCAGTTAGGATGGTGACACATATGCAAATAAAGCATAGTCGTAGGAAAGAGTGTAAGCTATTTGCAATGCACATTTTGAGTGATAAGGGTAATGAGGTTGAAGATGCAAATGTTTTGTCCAGGTACCCAGTTTTACTCAACAACCCCCATTATCTTTAGACTTAAGAGAAATAATAATGCGGACCCTTTAAAATTTTTAGGATACAATCCTTCTTTGTTTAAATAAAATATGATAAATGTTATTTGGACTCTCTGATTTTTGAATAAAACAAGAAATTTTACGAAGAAGGTCATAAAACCTTTTAGGAATCATTTTTTATTTTTAAAAGATGAATTAAACGTCTAAATGAATCCCAAAATTAATGAAATATCTATAAAATAGTAGGTCCTACTAAATAATACACATAGTGTTGGTGATTTCAAAGGACATTCGCAAAGCTAAAACTGTGAAAAGCTAAAATGCGAAGTTGCGAAATTGCGATAAGTTGATAATCCAAATACAAAAGAAAAAGAGAAATTATGAAATTGTGAAATTGTGAAATTGCGATAAGTTGAATTGCGATATTCTAAGCTGATATCACATTCTGTCAGGAGCCGATATCGCATTCCGTCAATTGACGGATGCTGATATCACATTCCGTCAATTCACGGATGCTGATATCGCATTTTATTAAATTCCACTTTTTCGCTAATATTGAACCTGCGCCTATATAATTTTCAAAAATCGCAGATCATGAAGCCATGTAATGTTACCCTATACCACGTGCCGAGAAAATATTTTCTGATATAATGACAAGTGTCAGTATCATGTGAAAAAAGGTTTGGAAATTTAATGACCACTTTGCATATTTATAATTTTGAGGTTTTTATTGATTTGTAATAATTTTTAGTTAACATGAAAGGATTTCCATATAACTCGCATTGAATTGATATGATCATTTGCATCCTTTGATGCTCTTTCTACTAATCTTGGTTTGTTCGTTTAAAGGTATATTCTAATAAAGAGAAGTTAAAGGACATGTCAAGAATAATCAAGGCGAGGACGAAGTCTGTAACACAACAAGAACCAATCTTTACACCTAAAGACGTCTTTGAGATATCTCCATTATTTACATATACTGCATGCACTCTAAACGCAGGCTCCATCTCCTGGGAGTTGATATAAAAACTAATCGAGGATGAAAATATCAGGGTAATTGTGAAACAAACTGCTACTACTGATCATAACAACATCGCACAGAATGGTGTGGACAATTCATTTCTTCACATAATTGTTGCCTGCCCTAAAATCCTACCATATACAGATATGATGAGATGGTTTTTTGACTAGTTGTACATTACAGATAGAATGTTTATAATGTCTAGGAATACAATTATTGGGTCTTTTAAAGCTAAGGATTTAAGGAAAATGTATCATCTAGCTCCACCTCGGAAGAGGTATGATACACAATTCGTCCATTGATTCATGCAAGAGAATCTGAACCCTATGGACCAGATAAAAAAAAGGAGAAGGAACTCAAACAAACATAAGCCAGAGGACAGGGATATGTATTCCTTAGCTTCCATTGTTGGCCCTTTCTATCATATTGCTTCTATGTTATGTTGCCTCTATGGTTATCCAAATATGCAGAAATTCTCTAAAGAATGGGTGACATTGATAAAAGCCTTTGCTAATGGCTATATCATGTATTGGGAAACTATATTATACAACAATTTGACCACACAGATCTGAAATTACAAAGAAAAGTGCAATGTTCTTGAAATAATGGCTCCTCTTTTCTTTATGAGCACCTATGTCATGGACACAGTTTTTTTGCTTATGATTTTCCATCTCTTGGATTGAAATGGACACACCAATTTCCTAGCCCTATTTTTCTTTATCTCAATATCCTTTGAATCAAAATACTAGGATCACTTCTAAGAAAATTTTCATGAAGTCATCCTCCCTATCCACCAAGAAGTCTTTGGCATGAAAGCCCCTAGATTTACTGTAGAATCCAATAAAGACCTAAAGCCTATAAAAAAGTGGTTTGGGGAATAATTATTTATCTACATTCATGTTTTTGGTAGCCTTTCCCATCCTCATGTTTTTCCCCTCTTTGTCTGAGATAAGTTGCTAGCCATGGAAGTCGTTTATCAAACAATTGGTAAGGGCTTAACTAAAGTACTTAAACATGCTAAGAAATTTGCCTCGCCATGTTTTCCCATTTCTTGTGGTACCTATGCCTTAGAAAATTTCAAGCACTCTTCCACTTAAAGTAACCAATTAAGAGCCTATAATTTTCCAACCATATTAAACAAACCATATGACCCACATGGTGTAGCGAAAGATGTTACAACACAATCTAAACTCAAACCATTTTTAAACAAGACTCACAAATTTGATGATTTGTTTGAAATGGTTCCAAAATATTATATGGTATAGAAATTAGCATCATATTGTCTAAGTCCTAACGAACTGATTATATTCAATCAATATCATCAGTGAACAATAGCCCATTTTCCTGAATCCGTATTAAAGAAATTCCAACAAAATTTTGAAATTTCTGATGCATCAACTTCCTCCTCAAAAGATCCAATTACTTCCCAAGTATTTGAAAAAGCTACTATAGCTATTGAGCACCCAAGAGAAATCAAAGAGGAGAAAGAATTGGATGATTTATGGGAGGAGTTCAAGAGAAATCAAAGAGGAGAAAAAAATGGATGAAGTATGGGAGGAGTTCAATCGTGTTTTGACAACAAAATAAGCTCGGGATACAAATGTATCAACCAATCTACAAGAGGAGCAAGTTACAGTCATGAGAGAGACAAAGAAGGTCCTAGATACTACAGACAAAACCTTGTTTACTGTTGAGGCTTCCTGAGAGGATACTATTCCTAAGAATCTTGACAATAATATTAACGCTGAGATTGTCAATCAATCAAATGTTGTTGATGATATGGAGATAATTCTTGCATTTCCTGTTGCCAATATTGTTGTCAAAACTGAAGAAATACCACCTTTGGATGTATTTTACAGTTCGAAGCATAAAGTAGTAATGAGAAGGTCAAGGAAGAAAAGAAACTTAGAACAATCACAAGTGTTAGTTACAAAGAGATTCCTTTTCAAGTTCTTTGGAAAGGAACTCAAACAACCCTAGACTAAAAATTGAATAGACTATCTCAGTTCGCAAGAGCTTATGTTATAACTACCATCGACAAAGCTACATAAATACAATTAGAAATGAAGCAAAATAATCAAAGGATTGTCCAATTGGAAAAAAAAAATGTAGATAGAAAAGAAAGCAATTGAGAAATAGTGGCAAGTCAATGTTGTTGAGCTACAAAAGAGATTTAAAGTTACAGTTTGAAGTCAAAGTGAAGGGAAATGATGAATAGATACTATAGTTGCAACAAAGAATAGACCAGCTGAGAGAAAATTCAGACATAAATGAAGTCTACAAGGAAGCATCATAACTAGACATATTGTTAACAAAAAAGCAGACCATTTTCTACCACAAATTGGCCTTAATTTATGACTTATCAAAGATCAGTGATTCTTTAGTAAATAAATTGTCCGACTTGAGGAAATTTTAAGAAGATATCGATGAGACAATATCTAAGTATATAGATTAGCAAGACAATGTTCAGGGAAGATAATTTGATCTTCCTCAAATTGAAGAATCACAGAAGGATATCATATTTGGTGAATTGGATATCAAAATGAAATGAGCAGAGATGGCTATAATCAAAGTCAAAAATCTTGTCTCTAACTTCACAGAATACATTACAGATACCTTATTGCAATCCAATCTAATTCAAGAATGGCCAAAGGACACCTTGTTAGATGTTACATATTTGAAAAAATCTTGGAAAGAAAATTATAAAAAGAAGGTTCAAGACATTAAGAGTTTATTGCAAGTGAACCTTCAAATTTACTGGCATTTTTTGGTGAATCCTCATAGTTAGTGGCTCATGCTGAGGCATCTCTCATACACAACAATTCAGTTTCTTCCAGCACTTAATGATGCAGTGTTTACGAGACAAATGTGCATGCATTCGATACATTCCCCCAACTGAAGTGACTCATGGACATACACAATCTCATAGAGATGATGAAGAATCAATCTGGAGCACAATCATGAGTTCTTGTTGCAACAGATCACAAATTTAGTTGTCCTTTAACTTAGCTTAGTTTGTTAAAATATTTTTTGAAGACTTTTATTTTACGTTTACTATTTTTTTAATATTAATAGGTTACTTAAACCCATTTCATGCATTTAGAAAGGGGTGTAGAATTTTGAGAAGACAAATTTTGAACTTGCAATATTGCTTGTGTCAGAGTTATATAATTAATAAGCTGAGCTTGGAAGCTATCATTTTCATAAGCAGAGCGATAATGCATCGGGTAATATTATCTTTTTGATATCGTTATGTATTGTTGATTTAGATAGTGAATCTATTATGCATTATTTTGTTATATAAATTCTTTGAAGACAATCATTCATTATCAATATTGATGTGAATGATTGGATGATTTGTGATTACCTATGAGATAACGAGATCTTTTGATGTGATTGAGACTTAACCAACTAAATTAATGAACTATTTAATTAATTTAGTTAAACATATATGCTTTCTATTCATTAAAGCATTCAATGTTCTATATCATTATTTACTTCGTGAAATCTTTCTTTGAATCACATGTGGAGATGTATTATCCCGGGAAATAAATAGAATAAGTTTATTAAATAATTTTACCATTAGCTATAAAATCATTTCATTATTTTTTCATTATATTACTATATTAAATATCCTTAAAATGGGAAACTAGTCCCTTTATATCAAGTTTCTTTAAGCTCCCGAGTGGGTGGTGTTCCTTGATGTTGAGGCAGTCAAGTTCCATCCTTCAACATTTTTGGCGCTAGAAGGAGGGCCCCCGACTATGAATGTGGATAAATTCTAATCCAAAATAAAAATGTCATCGGATGAGTTGTTCACCCTCAGAATGTCCCCCGACTTCCATATCTCACTCAAAATCTCTAAGCCCTAGACTAGGAGTTATAACCAAATCTCCTAGTACACACCCTAAGATAATTGTTCAACCTCCTTTATAGGAGTTACCTAAAGTTTAGAATTTAATTTGAAAATTAGAGGGAATCTCTATTTCCCCATAAAAGACACAACATTTTGAGTTATTTGAAGGTAGCGTATCCTCATCTTTTCCCACTTCATGTATTTTAACTTGTTCTCAAAGTGAGAAATTCGAGATAACTCCATTTGAGTTTCCCTTACCTTCTCATCGAACAATAACACACAAATCAGAATTTCACTCATCCAATAGTGAGATTTTATCTTCACCTCCACCATAAACACCATTATTTCACTATGATTCATTCATTTCTTCCCATCCAAGTGATCCATTCATCCCTATAATTCACTTCCAATCAACAGGTGCTAGTGCAAGAAGTGCTAGCACAGGGGCTACTTCTTCCACACAGTCAACCTCTTCTACCACTACAACTTCTTCTTTTCAAATTCCCATAATGGAAGGTAGGCAACAAATCCCACCAGTGGCCAGACCATGGACTAGTCCTCGAGCTATTGAGATGGTAGCACATATCCATCCTCTACCTAAGCATCCTAAAATATGGTTACCAAAGTTCAATCCCGATGATGGAATTACTGCTGAAGAACATCTCCATAATTTTATGCTTGTCATTAATCTTAATGGAGTAGAACAAGAATATTGTGTAGTGAGATCATTCACATATACCCTTGAAGGATCTACAAGTCTGTGGTGCTTCTCATTAGCACCAACATCTATCACTAGTTGGAATATATTTGAAGAAATTTTTTTGACAAAGTTTGGTGATGATCACACAATTTCTACTCTAATCAATGATCTATTCAATCTTAAAGCCAACCCCAATGAGAAAATCAAGGATTTCAATTCTTGGTTTAATAATTTTTTGTTTAATATTATTCGACATACCTCTAAACTTGGCATTGATGTTCAAATTAAGCAGTATATTTCTGATCTTCCTTCAAACATTGCAATTTTGTAGTAAGGGCTAATAAAGGGACTTTAGTTGATAATATGAAAGAGTCGATAGTTGTAGAAAAGAATATTCTCACTTTAGAGAAGAAAATTTCTCAAGAAGACAGGAATTATAAGAAAGTGAATTTTAAGGAAGAACCAAAGAATAAAACTCCTAAAGATCCTTTTAATCTTGAAGTGTTACAAAAGTTATTAAAACTATGTCAAATGACATTGTAGAGATCAAAAAACAGATAGTGATTCTTCTAAAAAAACCTTTCCGACCTTTTAGGAGATCCCAAAAAACAAACTCTCAGCCTCTAAATGTCATATCAAATGCTAAATCTGATGAAGAGGAGGAAGAGGAAGGAACAACATTATCTATCGATGAATTCCAAGAAGAAGAAGATCTAGTTGAAGCACATGGATTATGGTATTTCATTCTCACTACATTAGAAAATGAGGAAGAAGAAGAACCCTTACTTGTAGAGACTATAAGTAAAAATTCTATTTATTCACCTCCTCAAGCACAAAACAGAGACTAGTTACTCCTATGAATAAGGATAAAAACACGATGAAGAAGTCTCCTCCAAAATCTACTAAATCCATCCCATCCTATTCCAATTCTCCATCTACATAAAAAACTCTTATTGTTTCTGATAAATATATAGAGTATAATATTGTGGAAGATATGAAGGAAGTCAAAGCCAATACTCCCATGTATGAGGTAAGTAAACTTAAGCAACAACAAAATTTTTGCTAAAACAATCGAATATTTTCCTTACATATCCTTTTCCAATTGCAAAATCCTCATTAGCAAAAGGAAATCCCCCACATGGTACTCCTAACAAGATTGATACTTCAAATGCAATTTTAATTAGAGATCGGTCTAATCCTCATACCCCTGCTTTCTTATTGACATTTGAGATTTTCAATAAAAATGTTCACAATTGCCTTATAGACTAAGGTCCTTCTTCAAATACAATTCCATATTCAGTTTTTCTAAAACTGAACATAACACCTGAAAAATCTGTTGTGCAAATTGTGCAATTAGATAGAACCAAAGTCACGGTTTTAGGAGAATTAAATTCGGTTTTAATAAGACTATCCTCAAATCCAAGGGTTTGTGAGATTATTGATATATTCACTGTTGATATTCCTCAATTTTATGGTCTTATATTAAGTAGGGAATTTTCTGAGAAATTACATGGTTATTTCACCACATATTGGTTGCATATCTGGCTTCCTTATAATGGAAAACTAAATCAGATTCGGGTAGACAAAGAAAAGCATATGAAACAATCGATTACTGATTTGGATGAATAGAATGAGCCTTTAGTTTTTACAAATAACATTCTTGGTAATTATTCTTCGGAATCTTTCTTCGGAAGTTTTACAGCTCAGGAATCTCCTTTTTTAGCAAACTTAGTTTCTTGTCAAAGTGAAAATTATTCGGAAATAGATTCGACTCAATGTATTAATGTTGTATATATTGTTGTAAATAAACATGAATCTTTATTTTTCATGCTTTATTTGGATGGATCTAAATCTAGTGAAGGTGCAGGTGCTGGATACATATTAATAAGCCCTACCAGCGAAAAAATATTGCTAGAAAGTAGACTATAATTTGAATGTACTAATAATATTATAGAATATGAAGCACTAGTACAATGATTGTATAAAGCGATAAATATTGGTGTTGAATATATTCAAGTCTTTGGTGATTCCCAAATCATTAAAAAACAAGTCAGAAACAATATTCATTGTGTTTCAAACCACCTTAGAAATTATTAGTCCTTAATTTAAAACCTTTCCTCACATTTTGTAGAATCCAATATTTCTCCAATACCAAGAATACATAATGCCACTACTGATATTTTGGCCAATGTTGAATCCAAATTAATCCCTTATGAAGATTTTAGTCGAGACATATTCTCTATAGAATTGATTTTTCACCCATCTGTTCCCGATAATGTCTCCAATTGGCTAGTATTTAATGATGATAAGGATATCCTAGATTTTTTAACATCCAAAGAATCCTGTCTTGACCAAGTAATTGATGAGGATAAACATGATTATCGATTGAATAAATCAAAATAAAATATGCTCTACCAAAACCTGTAGTTAAGCTTGAGTATCTTTATGATCTTAAATACATATTTAAAAAGGCCAACAACTACAAACTTTAAATCTCAACTTTGAGATTCGAAATAGTTAACCTAGGATCTGATACAAAACCCAAAAATATTAACTTAGGTCTTGGTCTCTTCTCTGAAGAAATAAATGCATTTATTCGTCTGTTAAAGAAACATAAAGATACATTTTCTTGGTATTATCAAAATATGAAAACATATGATGCCTCCATCATTTAACATATCATTCCAATGGTACCAGATGCTAAACCCATTTAGAAAATACTTAGAAAGATACATCCAAATTTAGAAACTCATATTGAGAGTGAGTTGAATAAATATTTAAGCTAAAATCATATTTTCGGTAAGACATTCTAAATCGGTTTCCAATCTTGTACCAGTTAGAAAGAAAAATGGTGATATTCACATTTGTATTGATTTTAGGAATCTAAATAAGGCATGTCAAAAGGATGATTTTCCTCTCCCATCAATGGAAAAAGTGCTGCAATCAGTTGTTGGTTCTGAGTTAATGTCTTTTTTAGATGGATTTTAAGGTTACAATCAGATCCTTGTTCATCTAAAAGACCAACTAAAAACTACATTTAGAACAAAGTGGGGAACATATGCATATGAGAAAATTCCTTTTGGATTAATGAATGCAGGAGCTACATTCCAGAGAGCTATGGACATTGCCTTCAAAGGGTTGATTAATAAAACTATTGTGGTATATCTTGATGATATTACTACATATTCAAATAAATTAAATAATCATTTGCATGATTTAAAGAAAATATTTGAAAGGTAAAGAAGGTATGGAATTTCTTTAAACACCAAAAAATCAATTTTTACTCTGAGTGAAGGTAAAATCCTTGGTTTTATTGTATCCAAACATGGAATTTGTATTGATATAGAAATAATTAAAACCATTGCTGAAATTCCATTACAACATACCAAAAAATCAATGCAGTCTTTTCTTGGCCAAATCAATCATTTTAAGAGATTTGTCCCCAAATTTTCTTAAATTTTCCTACCATTACAAACAATAATAAAAAAACATTCAATTTTTAAATGGGGTGATCATGAAAGAGAAGCATTTAAAGCAATCAAACAAGTTGTTATTGATGCTCATTATCTATCAACCCCCAATTTTTCTCATCAAATTATTTTGTATACTTTTGCCTCTGAGTTATCATATGTAGCGGTCTTAACACAACCAAATGAACAGAAAGTTGAAGCTCCTATAGATCTTTTCAACTCAAATTTTCAAAGAGATGAATTAAGTTATTCAGGAGTAGAAAAACAAGCCTTTGTAGCTTACAAAGCTATTAAATATTTTAGGCCTTTTCTTATAAAAAATCATGTTAAAGTTATTGTTCCTTTCTCAACAATCAGGAAATTACTTATTCAAAAGGAATTACGAGTAAAGAGAACCAACTGGGTGACTTCATTAGAAGAATATGATATAGAAATCAAACCTGCTAAAATTGTAAAAGGTCAATGTTTTTTCCGGTTAGTCATAGGAATGAATGATACATCAATAGATGAAGTAACATGTAATATTGAACAAATCACAAATGTACTCCCTGTTAGTACTCAATCTCAATATGCTGACTTAATCGTTTTTCTGAAAAAATGGTTGTGCCCCACTTCAACTCGATGTTAATAAAAACAAAGCCTTGAGATTGGAAGTCAATCAAGATCAACTCATCAACGTTGTATTATTTAGAAAAAAATATAATTCTATTTTATTAAGATGTTTGGAAACAACTGAAGCAGAAAAGGTGCAACCAGAACTACATGATGGAAATTATAGTCGAGATACAACAACACACAAAATTCTGCATGCTAGATATTATTGGCCAAATTTATTCAAAGATACCCACATGTATGTAAGAAGATGAAAAATTCGTCAAACCGCTTCAGGAAGATAGAGGAAACCTTCGATATCCTTGCAACCAATGAACATGAAACAACATTTTGATAAATGGGGACTGGATATAATAGGTTAGATATTTCCTCATTCTTCCAAACAACATAGGTACGTTTTGACCAAAAAATTATTTTACGAAATGGGTAGAGGAAATAGCTATGAAGCTAGCCAATTCGGAGAGAATCATTGAATTGATTGATCAATTTATTGTTACCATGTTTAGTATCCCTCATGCTCTTATTTTTCACAATGCTTCTAATTTTTTTGGAAACACAATGACTTAATTTTCTTTAAAGAGATTATTTAAACTTAAGTTTTATGGAAATTATTACCGTTAGGGAAATGGCCTTGCAGAATCCACTAATAAAAATATTATAAGGATCATCAAACAAACTATCGACCAAAATCAAATGAACTGGCACAAAGCTTTAATATTTTCTTTATGGGTTGATAGAATAACCCAGAAAACCTCAATAAGTACTTCTCCTTTTCATTTGGTATATGGGAAAGAATCTATCCTACCTGCAAATCTAGTTATCCCCTCATTAGGCCTGGTTCAATTTATTGAAGAACAACCTTTTCCGCTTTACAATTATGAATGTCTCAAATCCTAAAGAAGAAGAAGAAATAAATAAAGCTAAGTTAGTCCATGCCCACCATCAACAATTGGTCAAAGATTTATTTGATGTCAATTTAGTCAAAGATAAAAAAATTGAAATCAGAGACTTAGCTTTGAAATGGGATAAAGTGCATGAGGACAAAGGAAAACAGACAAAATTTCAAAAACTCTAGTTTGGTCCCTTTCATATTTTTGAGAAGATAGGTCCATCAACTTTCATTTTGCAAGATTTAAAAGGGAAGAAGGAGATCCTTCTTGTTAATGGACTTATACTCAAAATCTATTTTTCTTTAATGAACGTGAGTTCTTTTGTACACTATGTAAATATTTTTATATATCATTTCCTTTTGTTATTAAAAGTACTATAGTTTTGAAAAACACATTGGAAGTTTCTCTTTATTTTTGAATTGTTAAAATTAGTTAAGGGACAATTTAGAAATCAAAACTTTAAATTGCAATCTAAGTACTAAATCTATTTTAAAGATTTGAAATAAGATAATCATTTAACTATGAAATATTTTGGTTTGAAACTCTTTAAAAAATATATTTGTTGTGAATTGGTTTCGAAAAGTTATCTTTATAAAGGTAGAAATTATTATGAAGTCTTTAGCATGTTTTACTTAAAGAGTTCATCCAAGACTCGTAAAGAGTAAATGAAATCTCCCCATCCATTTATTTAAAAAAAAATCTGATTGTAATTCAAAAATATAAGAAACTTAAAAGTTAAGAGGTCTCATCACGAGCTTGCTTACCATGATCATAGGAAACAAATAAGATTGGCATGATCACTATTGGCAACCAAACTAATATAGTGTCTCTTAGCTAGTAGACTTCGAGACAAGAGATCTCATCATGAGTCAAATTGTTCAATTTTATTACAACTTGTGAATGACATTATCATTTTTTCGCTACCAAACTTGGATAGTGACTTTAAAGAAAAAAATAATAAAATGAAAAAGAAAAAGGATTTTCATCGCCTATAAAGAATTTTATTATAACATGGATAGGATACTGGTTCATTTTGGTTAAATGGTAACCCTATCGAGGGTATGAACGCCTGCTGACAGCAATACCTCTACCATAGACTTATAAGTTTATTCAATACGCTAAACTTCTAATAAATTTTACTTTATCTTTTCAACCTATTAGCTTGCTTAGATTATCTTCCGGATCCATCGCATAAGGATTCTTTTTCATCAAAAAGAATCCTTATGCGATGGATCCGGAAGATAATCTAAGTAATAATGATACTCGCAGAAACCTCAAAGACAAGAAACTTCTTAGCTACTAATTTACACAAAAAGCATTTTCATCTATCAGAAATCGTGAGAAGCTTTACGATGAGACAAATTGTTTCATTTCAAAGTTATCTATATCTATCTAGATTTCAATCATTTTAAACCTTCTAAAGGATTTTCTTGATAAAAATTAACATCTTACATAGATTCACTGTTTCATCTAGTGTGTCGCCAATTGTGGTGGTACTCAACAACCCCCATTATCTTTAGACTTAAGAGAAAGAATAATGGGGACCCTTTAAATTTTTTAGGATAGAATCCTTCTTTGTTTATATAAAATAGGATAAGTTTTATTTTTACTCTTTGATTTTTGAATAAAACAAGAATGTTTATGAATAAGGTCATAAAACCTTTTAGGAATCCTTTTGTAGTTTTAAAAGATGAATTACAAGTATAAATGAATCCAGAAATTAATGAAAATCTATAAATGTTTAGGTACTACTAAATAATACGCATAGTGTTGGTGATTTCAAAGGACGGCCACAAAGCTAAAATTGCAAAAACTTGAAACGCGAACTTGCGAAATTGTGATAAGTCGATAAGAAAAATACAAAAGCCAAAGTGAAATTGTGAAATGTGAAATTGTGAAATTGTATAATGAGAAATTGTGATAAGCTGAATTGTGAAATGCCGAGCTGATATCGCATTCCATCAAGAGTTAATATTGCATTCCATCAATTGACAGATTTCAATATCACGTTCTGTTAAATTCTTGTGTTTTGCTAATATTGATCTCGTTGCAATATACTTTTCAGAAATCGTAGATTAGTAAGCCATGTAATGTCACCCGATACCACACGTCGATAAAATATTTTCCGGTATAATGACAAGTGTCAATATCATGTGAACAAACATTTCGAAATTTAATGACCACTCTGCGTAGTTCTAATTTCGAGGTTTTTATTGATTGGGAATAATTTTTATCCGAAAGGCTTTATGTATAACTCACATTGAATTGATATGACCATTTGCATCCTTCGAAGCCCTTGTTTCTTATCTTGGTTTGTTTATTTAAAGGTAAATTCTAATAAAAAGTAGTTAAAGGGCATGTCAAGAATAATCAAGACAAGGAGGAAATCTGTAACACAGCAAGAAAAATTCTTGCCACCTGAAGAAGTGCCTGAGATCTCTCCTTTGTTTATAAATACTACATGCACTTTGAACACATGTTTCGCCTCCTGCGAGGTGGTATGAAAACTATTCGAGGATGAAAATACAATGGTAATTGTGAATCATACTTCTACTTCTAATGATTCTTCTCCAAGTAAAGACACCACATGGAATGATGTGGGAAATTCATTTCTTCATGGAATTGCTGCCGCCCTAAATTCCTACCGTATACATATATGGTGAGATGGGTTGTCAACCAACTGGACATTATAGACGGAATGTTTACAACACCGAGGAAGACAGTTCTTGGGTCCTTTAAAGGTGAGGATTTAAGGATAATGTATCATCTACCTCCACCTCAAAAGAGGTATGATACACAATTCTTCGACAAATTCATGCAAGAGAATCTAAACCCTATAGACTTGATCATAGAATAGAGAAGGGAACCAAACAAATAGAAGTGAGAGGACAAGGGTATGTATTCATTAGCCTCCATTGTTGGCCCTTTCTCCATGGTTATCCGAATACATAGAAATTCTCTAAAGAATGGGTTCCGTTGGTAGAAGCCTCTGCTGATGGCTATAGCATGGATTGAGTGACTATATTATACAACCATTTGACCACCCAAATCAGAAATTATAGACAAAATCACAATGTTCTTGAATGAACGACTCCTCCTTTCTTTATGAGTGCCTATGTCATGGATGGAATTTGTTGTCCTTATGATTTTCCATCTCTTGGATGGAAATGGACACACCAATTTCCTAGCCCTATTTTTGTTTATCTTGATATCCTTTGGCAATCAAAATACCATGCTCACTTCTAAAAAATTTGTCATGAAGTCATGCTCCCTATCCACCAAGAAGTCTTTGGCAGGAAAGCTCCTAGACTTACTGCAGAAGACAATAAAGACCTAAAGCCTATAGGAAAGTGGTTTGGGGAAGAATCATTTACCTACATTCATGTTTTTGGTAGCCTTACCCATCCTCACGTTTTGCCTAATTTTGTCCGAGATAAGTTTTTGACCAAGGAAGTCGCTTATAAAATAGTTGGTAAGGGCTTAACTAAACTACATAAAGATGCCAAGAAATTCACCTGGCCATGTTTTCCAATTTCTTGTGGTACCTATGCCTTAGAAAAATTCAAGAATTCTTCAATTGAAATTTACCAGTTAAGAGCCTTTAATTTTCCAACCATATTAAAGAGACCATATGACCCAGACGGTGTAGTGAAAGATGTTATAACAAATGCTAAGCTCAAAACATTTTTAATCTAGCCCGAAAAATTTCATGATTTGTTTGAAATGGTTTCAGAAACAATCTTTGAAACAACTTTGAAACAAACTTGGCAAGAAATATCTAAAAACAAGGTTCAAAAAATTCAAAGTTTATCGCAAGTGAACCTTGAATTTTATTGGCATTTTTTTGTGAAGCCTCATAGTTAATGGCTCGTGCTGAGGTGTCTCTCAGATGGAGCAATACAGTTTCTTCCAACACTTAATGATGTAGTGTTTATGGGAAAAATGTGCATACAACTAATACATTCACCCCAGCTAAAGCCACTCACAGATATATACAATCTCAGAGAGCAGATGAACAATCAGTCTCGAGCACAGTCATGAGTTCTTGTTGCAACAAATCACAAATTTAGTTGTCCTTTATCTTAGCTTAGTTTATTAAAATATTTTTTGAAGACTTTTATTTTAGGTTTACTATTTTTGTAATATTAATAGGTTATGTAAACCCCTTTCATGCCTTTAGAAAGGGGTCTAGAATTTCGAGAAGAAGACTTTTGAACTTTCACTATTCTTTGATTCAAAGTTATCTAATTAAGAATTTGAGCCTCAAAGCTATACTTTTCATAAGAAGAGCGTTAACACATCGAGTATTATTATCTTTGGGATATCGTCATGTATTGTTGATTTATATAGTGAAACTATTATGCGTTATTTGCTTATATAAATGCTTTAAAAGCAATAAATCGTTATCACTGTTGATGTACATGACTAGATGATTTGTGATTAAGTCTGAGATAACAAGATGCTTTTATGTGATTGAGATTTAACTAGCTAAATTAATTAACTATTTAATTAATTTAGTTTATCATATATGCTTTTTAATCATTAAAGTATTGAATGATCTATATCATTATTTACTTTGTGAAATATTTCTTTGAATCACATGTGAAGATGTAATATCTTGGGAAATAAGTAGAATACGTTTATTCAGTAATTTTGCCATTAGCTATAAAACCACTTGATCATTTTTTCATTCTATTACTATATTAAATCTCCTTATAATGGGAAATCGGTCCCTTTATATCCAGTGATACCTGCCAATTTCAACTGAAATGGAGGTGCTTTAAGCTCCCGACCAGGTGGTGTTACCCGATGTTGAGGCAGTCAAGTTTCAGCATTGAACAGGACATTATAGAGTGTCCACCTCATAGGGAGGTAGAATTTTCTGGGTTAGTGCCAAGGGGATCTCCAGCATCAAAAGCACCTTACAAGATGATCACACCTGAGTTGGTTGATTTAAAGTTGTAGTTGAACGAAATGTTGGACAAGGGGTACATTAGGCCAAGTGTATCACCTTGGGGTGCACCGATATTGTTTGTAAAGAAGAAAGATGGTACTCTCCAATTAAGCATTGACTACATGTGGTTGAATAAAGTAACCATTAAGAACATGTATTCGTTGCTAATGATTGATTACTTGTTCGATCAGCTGAAATAAGCAGTAGTGTTCTCTAAGGTTGACTTGAGATCTCGATATCATCTGATATGCATCAAAGAGGATGACATTTACAAGACAACGTTTTGGACTAGGTATGGGCATTATGAGTTTGTTGTAGTTCCATTTTTCTTAACTAATGTTGCAGCTAAATTTATGTGTTTGATGAATAGTGTGTTGCAACCATATTTGGATAATTTCGTTATTGTGTTTATTGATGATATATTGCTATATTTTTAAAAATTAGGAAGAGCATGACAAAAATTTAGCAACAGTGTTGAGGTTGTTGAGAGAGCATCAATTGTATGTTAATCTCAATAAGCGTAGTTTCTTTTAGACTGAGGTACACTACTCGGGGCATGTTGTCGCCAAGCAGGGAAATGGAGTAGATCCAAAAACGATTTGAGCCATCATGGAGTGGGTAGCTCCTAATAATATGGATGAGGTGAGATCCTTCATGGGTTTGGCATTGGAGGTTCATCAGGAACTTCTCACAGATTTCTTATCCTATCACATCATTGTAGAGGAAAGGTGAGAAGATTGAATGGATAGAGGCGTGTGAGGCTAGTTTTGTGGAGCTCAAGCAGTTGTTGACACATGCACCACTGCTAAAGATTGCAGATCCAGACAAATAGCTTGTAGTATGCAAAGATGCTTGTAAGAGAGGACTTGGTGGAGTCCTTATGTAGGACATACACGTGGTATGCTATGAGTCACAGAAGTTGAATGAGCACGAGAAGAAATATCCCATGCATGATATTGAGTTGGTATTGATTATATATGCATTGAAGATGTGGGGACATTTTCTTCTGGGCATGAGGTTCACATTGATGAGTGATCACAGTGGCTTGCTATGTCTATTTGACCAACCAAATTTGAATGGTAGGCAGGCTCGGTGGTTGGCTACGATTAATGAGTTTGATTTTGAGATCAAGTATATCAAAGGTAAAGAGAACAGAGTGCCAGATGCTCTTAGCAAATAGATCCAGGTAAATCACTTAGCAGCCATGAGCTCCTATGGGATAGATCTACAGGGTAGGATCTTGTGGGCAGGTTAGCAGGATGTCAGATATATGGATATTATGCACATGTTACAGTAGAGTACTGGTATAGGTATAGCTATAGGTACAGGTAGTGGTATAGGTACACGTATAGGTATAGGTAGTGGTACAGGTGATGGTATAGGTATAGGTACATGTAGTGGTACAGGTGTAGGTGCATAAGATGTGGATTATTGCCTTACAACAAAAAGATTGGTTCAAAGATAGGATATATGTGCCAGATCGCAGTGAGCTCAAGAATATGAACTTGAGGGAGTTTCTTATGAAACCTTATTCAGGTCACCCATGTTATCAGAAGACACTGAAAACAATGAACATATTTTACTATTGTTCAAATTTGAAGAGGTATGTAGTACAGTTCATGGCTAGTTGTTTTTATTTTTAGCGTGTGAAGGAAGAACGTAATAATCTAGGTGGACTGCTACAGTCAATCACGATCCTAGAGTGGAAATGGGAAGTCATTTCCATGGACTTCATTATAGGTTTCCTGAAGATAGTGAGACAACATGATTCAATCATTGTTATTGTGGAGAGGTTAACGAAGGTGTGGTGAAGTAAAATTATAAGTGTGGACATGAACGAATAACCCTAGCCCGATAATGGGCCTAGCCACAATAGATACATTCTATGGAAGACTTCCTTAAGTTAGAATCAATCAACAGGGCCTACCTCTTGGTCCACTTATCCTTCTTGATGATGTCCTTGCTTGCTCGCTCCAACTTTCTCTTGCTTCCTTCTTCAAGCACCTGAAGCAAGTAAACAACAATAGAAAACAAACATGATAATAGACAAATTGCAACTCAACCTACTTAACAATTCAAGAAACATTAAGCCATGAATGTATAATATAACAAAACATGTAGGAAATCAATCACTAGTTGCATATATAAATATCAAAGAGACATTACAACCATTTGTGTGGATGTTGTAGTCCTCCTCTCACAAGACAAGGTTCCCACACACTTCTGCTAGCATTCCATGATAGCCTCCAGAAACAATAGTTTTAAGGCTCTTCCCTTTAGGCTTCACTCCAAACCAAATCACACTTCTCCCTCACACAATTAGATAGCTACAACTAGTAATAGCTTGATGTCTACTCCAAACAAAAATAACATAAGCACACCAATATCAACACTATCTTGTCCTTGGGTAAACAGGAGGTCAATATAGGAAAAATGGATGGGAGAAGGATCCTCCTCTCATGGGAAAAGGACTTATCCCTTGAGGTAGTTCCATCATTATAGGGGAAAAGAGCCCAAACTAACATCCTCGACCCTATTCGACCAAACCATTTACCAGACTTCCGTTACAAAGCTTCTAGAGTTGGAAGCTTCAGCTCCAAATTCAAAATACTTTCCAAAAGAAGACCAGCGTGATTGGAACACAACTCAGTCGCATCAGTCAGTGGGAGGGATAGTGCTAATCTTTGCACATCGGCATGGGGAAGACAAAGGTCATTAGTGCTAGTCTTGTAAACTAGGGAAAACAAAAGTTTTAGGGGAAATGGTGCAAAAGGGAATTGATCTTCTCATGAAGAGGGACGCAATGGGAGTTTCTTCATTAGGGAAAAGCATGAAGGGTCATTGTAGAGGTCCTCCAAGATCAAGGAATGGGGAGTATTGGGACAGTGACAAAATGTTGTGTAACAGAAGGTTGCACACTGCATTTTGCTGAAGTCTACATTTTCAACTAGGAATGTAGAACAGGTATTCATCCAACATGTGGTCATATTGGATGGTCTTCCAAAGAAGATAGCGTGTTAGACATGGATGTGAAGTTCACTTCCAAGTTTTGGAAGGAGTTATTTGCAGGTTTGGGCACAGAGTTGGCCTTAAGTATGGCTTATCATCCGCAGAAATATGGACAAACAGAGAGGGTCAACAAGATATTGGATGACATTTTGAGGATGTATGTGATGGATCAGTAGAAAAAGCTGGAAGAGTTCCTTCCATTGGTAGAGTTCGGATACAACAATGGGTATCAAGAAATTATGAGAATGGGTCCTTTTGAGGCATTATATGGATGAAGTTATAACACTCCCATCAGTTGGAATGATCTGGTTAAGAGGGTATTGATTGGACTAGACATGTTGGAAGACATGGAATAGGAAATGTTGGTTATAAAGAAAAATCTAAAGGCAACACACAACAGGCATAAAATCTATGCAGATCGAAATATGTTGTTCAAGGAGCTCCAAGTTGGGGAACATGTGTACTTGTGCATTAAAC
Source organism: Pinus tabuliformis (assembly GCA_031772625.1). Taxonomy (NCBI): domain Eukaryota; kingdom Viridiplantae; phylum Streptophyta; class Pinopsida; order Pinales; family Pinaceae; genus Pinus; species Pinus tabuliformis. The sequence goes on along the minus strand of CM062819.1, from coordinate 1,220,392,494 downwards.
TGAAGAAGAGATCCTTGTGGATTGGATCATGTGTGACGCTGACACAACAGTTTTGTGGCTCCTTCAATATCGTTGAGAGGATTGGGATAGTAGCCTATCGAGTTGCACTAACTCTGACAGTGAAAGTCCATGATGTTTTCCATGTGTCATTGCTTTAGAAGTATGTTAAAGATGTTGATGATGTGATTGACTGGTATGTATTGAAAGTGTAACCAGATGGAGAATTCCAGTTGGAGCCTCTATGTATATTTCAGAAAAAGGTGCTCATGGACTGAGATTGATCAATTGAGAAAGTGTGCAATGGAAGCACTTTGGGCCCGATGAAGCTACATGGGAGATGGTGGATCAGATGCATGGTATGAATCCTTCCTTGTTTGTTGGTTGAGGAAAAGCATTTTTGGCTTGGTATTTTGGTGTGGTTTATGGTATATGTTTCGATGATGATGGTTTCTGTACATATGTATACGGACGTAAATACCAACATGAGCTAGGTTATAAATCTTCAATAAGTGGTATAGGTGTCATATCATGATGATGTTATGTTGTTATGTTTCATGTTAGTTTTCTTCTTAGTAGGTTAATCGTTGTAAATAATGCATCGAGGTAAGTTATAAAGATCAATCGATAATATATTTTTCTTACAAAATTTTTGTGGTTATAAGCATTGTTGGAAACCAAGGATAGTGTTCCCCCAAAGGGAAAGGTTATGTAACAACATTGGTGAAAATTCGATGTAATAAAAGTAAATAAAGGAAAAATAATAAGAAATCTTCCTGGGACACTTATTCCAAGCTAAATGTTGGGAAAAATCTTAGTGATGGGGATCACTTGTGATTGTTTATGGCTAAGGAAATTGGAAAAGTCGATGGCTAAGGCTTTGGAAACGAAAATGGAATTTTTGGCACATTTATTTATGAAAATAATGGAAAATAGGAGAAAAGGGATCTGAAAGGTCACAGGTTTCATGTGAGGAGGAAAAATAAGGAAAATGATGGAAAATGATGAAAATAGAGGCCTCATTCATAACAAGGATCCTGAGGATCAGTTGGTAACCTTTTTTTAGTTCAGTTTTGGAGCTCTCTCATTATTCGCAATCTCTCTCGTACTCTTGGAGACTTAGATTTTTCTTCGAGCACTCTTCGTGGTTGTGTCATACTTCGAATCTTGGAGTAAGAAGACATGGGAAGAGCAGGAAAGTGCAAGAGGGCATCAGGACTAGTAGCTACATCATATTTTCTTGAAGGTATTGAGTTGGATGTATGATTTCTTCACTAGTTTGGGCATGCATAACATATGCATGTGGATTCTTGGTCATGATCTATCATTGTCATGGAGGATTGCTTAGATTAATAGTGGATTGCCTACCTTTGCCATTTCATGGATAGCCATGGTGATTGTGGGTTTACTTTCATTATTTGTTTTTGGTTGGTTCTCATGTTTCCTTAGCTTGGGTTGAGTTATTAGTTCATAGAATACCTAGTTGGAAAAATGCTATAGAAACTGTGTAACACCTTGGGTTGAGTTACTATGCTTCGAAGCCTTTGTTGGACATGAGCTCCGGAAGCACTTGGTGGGCTGAGTTACTAGTCTTGGAAACCTTGGTTGGAAAAATGCTCTAGAATTCTGGTGACAGTTGTGGGTTGAGTTACTACTTCTGGAAACTTTGGTTGGAACAAATTATTTGGAAGCCTTGGAAGACTTGGATGGACACCAATCTGATGATGGTTTAGTCATGTCTGACCGTGAGGTGGAATCACTATTTTATGGGTTGAGGTGGATGGCCTTTATAAGACCTAGATGAGTTTCGATTGATGTGTTGTATGATATCCCACATTCATGCTTAGAATATGGCATGGGTGCGAATAGTTGAAGAGAGATTTGGCTCAGCCATTCTATGGTCGGGTGGAATGTGTAAATCCCATCCTGAGTTTGGATTTTTCATGATTAATCAAAAGGTTATTTCTCCTTCTATTTATATGATAATTATTATGGATTATATGTGGTCTATATGGCTGTAATTTCATGAGTATTTATGTTGATATTATGCTAGTTATCTATGTGTTGTATGACAACAACCATGTATAGCTTTCATCATCTTTTTACGTGTAATTTAATGATTAATGTATCTATGACCTAACAGATGGAATGGAAGTTGATTTATTGAGGCATCAATGGTTCTTATCAATTCTCAGCTAGGTATGAGACCCCTAAGGTTAGAACTGTTATTTACACTTGTAGATTACATATACATGATATGTTTGATGAAATGCCAATCATGTCTAGTAGGGGTCAAGTCAACGCCTTAAACAAGTATTTTCTTTAGTACTGTCATTTCTATGTTTTTTTACTGTTTTGAAGGTATCATTAAATTATGGGTAGTGACATGGGCTCTGGGATTGAGAAATGGCTCAAATCGAGGGGTCACTAGCATAGCACGAACAAATTTAGTCTCAGGTCGCTAGCAAGTAATCATGAGAGAGAAAGTCTGGGTTTCTGCATGCTGTCATGCCTATAGCATGAGAGAGACTAAGGCCTAAATTGTATAATAGTTTAATGGGACCGAAGGGCAAGTTGTCTGAAGTGTTGGATTGGTTCTTAAGGATCCTCAGGCTTATGTTGAATGTCTTTATGGTGTGTTTCCATCGGTTCCACTTCATTAAAATGACTTAGGAGGTCGAATCATATCATAGTCGCCTCTCATCACCTGTTTACCCCCACTGACTCGCTGCTTGGGTAGATGTGGGAGGAGGGTATTACATTAATAAAAGTATTGAGGAATCCAATCATCTACAACAATCCAAGATCCAATGAGTACAAAAAAATTATAAATTTTCCTAATTTCTAACCTTGAATGAGGACTCCAATCCTCAACTACAAATCCAGGACCGAACCTAGTCTCTCACAAGCATCCAACCCCATATCTATTAGGATGTCAGGCAAGGCAGTAACTCTCCAATAGGCAGTAAAACTGATTCAATTGATTTCATTAGGTATGCTATTGTTATATACAAAAGGGTGTGACTGTTCATTTCATCTCCTGATGACTGTTCACATTCTTAATTTAACTATTTATATAAATTCACCCAATCGTGAGGATTAGGTGTCAACATCCACCCCTTAATCTGAAGGGATGTTGGTGAGTCCAAGCATCATTCTGAATCTTTCAAGTTTTTCTCTTCCAAGTGCTTTGGTGAAGATGTCTACAATTTGCTCATTTGTGGAACAATGATGGAGATGGATTGTTTTGGCCTCAACATGATGTCGGATCAGATGATATTTAGTATTGATGTGCTTTGCTCGATCATGGAACTTTGGGTTCTTGGCCAACTTTATTGTAGATGTGTTTTCAATCATAAGTGGAGTTGATTGTACTTGTTTTACCTGCAAATCTTCAATAATTTTCCTAATCCACACAATTTCTTTTGTTGCTTCAGCTGCTGCCATGTATTCTGCTTCTGTTGTGGACTCTGCTGGAACTGATTGTTTGCATGATCTCCAGGAGACAACTCCTGATCCAAGACTCATAGCATATCCTGAAGTAGATACCCCAGTTTCTTTGTCTCCGTCGAAGTCTGAATCAGAGTATCTGATCAAACTGAAGTCATGCACCTATGTGTACTTGATTCCAAAGTCTTGAGTTCCCTTCAAGTACTTTAGAACTCTTTTTGCAGCAGACCAATGTCCCTCACAAGGTTTTTGCATAAACCTGGAGAGGATTCCAACAACAAATGAAATGTCTGGTCTGGTAGTATTAAGGTAGTTGAGACTTCCTACAAGCTGTCTATACTTTGTTGCATCCTCAAATTCCTTTCCTTCAATAGATGTGAGCTTTAAGTTTTGCTCCATTGGAGTAGTAAGAGGATTGCACTCTGTCATTCCAAATTTGTTTAAAAAATCTCCAATGTATTTCTTTTGAGAAAGAAATATGGACTTTGGATGTTGGGTTACTTCAATGCCAAGATAGTAATGAACATAGCCCAAATCAGTCATTTCAAAACTTTTCCCCAATTCCTTCTTTATGGATGCAATGTAGCTTTCATTGTTCCCTGTCATTAAAAGATCATCTACATATACCACAATATATACAACTGTTTTGCCCGCTTTCTTGACAAATAAAGTTGCATCATCAAGATCAAACTGATTGAAGTTGAGTTTGGGAAGATGCTCAGTTAGTTTTTCATACCAGGCTCGCGGTGCTTGTTTGAGGCCATACAAGGACTTCACAAGTTTGCATACTTTATGTTCATGTCCTTTCATAGCAAATTCTTTAGGCTGGGACATAAAAACATTCTCTTTTAGATCTCAATTCAAGAAGGCAGTTTCTACATCCATTTAATGGACTTTCAAACCGTTATGAGCTGCTAGTGCAAAGAGTGTCTCGATGGTGGCCCATTTTTCTGTGAGGGAAAAAGTTTCCTCATAGTCGACCCCTTCCTTATGTGCAAAACCTTTTGCCACAATCCTATCTTTGTGCTTGTAAAGTGAGCCATCAGCTTTGTACTTGTTCTTGTAGATCCACTTGCAGCCAATTGGTTTGGTTCCAAATGGAGGATCAACCAGCTTCCAAGTGCCGTTCTTTATGAGGGCATCATATTCCTTTTGCATCGCTTCTTTCCATTCATTATGAGAAGCATCTTCTTTAAAGGAAGTTGTTTCAAAATCTGTAGACAAGTTCAATTCACAATCATAAGAAACATCCATATCAACAAGTGAATTAGAGTCATCTACATCACCTCCATTTTTTCCGGTTTGAATTTCTGGTTCCTGTTTTTCCAATTTCATCACGATGAACACTTTCAAGTGTCTTTGTCAACCACTTTGGGGGACCTTTCTGAGATGGTCCAGGCTGCTCTGTTGATTGAGTTGGGATTGAATCAAGATTGAGTCTCCCAATTCTATCAATTACATCACTTAAAGCATCATCCGTTGTTGGAGTTTCATTTGGGGGAGAGTGTTCTTCATAAGAAGATTCCACATGTTGATCTAGAATAGGAATCCCCCGTTCAATACGTGGAATCTGATTATCGAGTTCCTGAAATGATTTCGTTTTTGCGAATCTATCCAAGAGATCAAGTTTCCACTCAACAACATTGTCAGATTAGGATGATTCAAGAAAAATTACATCTCTAGATACAACAAACATTTTATTTACTTCACCATAGAGGCGCTATGCTTTGGAGGTGTTTGAATACCCCAGGAAGATACACTTACGACTTCTAGCACCAAGTTCATTTCTATGTACCTTTGGTATCAAAGCATAACAGGTGGAACCAAAGACCCTGAGATGTTTTACCAAAGGAACATGTCCATACCACAATTCAGAAGTAGTCTTGTTTCTTATAGCATTAGATGGACATCTATTCTTTATATATGCAACACATAGAACATCATCAGCCCAAAACATTATCTTTACATTTTTGAAGAAAAGCATGGATCGTACCATATTCAAGATTGTTCTATTCATTCTTCCAGCTACACCATTCTATTGGGGATTATAAGGCACAGTTGTTTGATGTTTGATCCCATTTTGGCGAGGTTAGTTTTCAAATTCATTTGATGTATATTCTTTTCCATTATCAATGTGAATAGACCCAATATGAGATTGTGCATCATTTTCAATCCATTTATGAAAATTCTTGAATGTTTGGAAAGCATCAGATTTTTTCTTCAATAAATAAACCCAACACATTCTGGTGTACTCATTAATAAACATCATGATATATTTATTTCCATTTGCAGAAGAAACAGGCATTGGACCACATAAATCTGAATGAATGAGTTCAAGTTTCCTATGTGCTCTTAAATGTGAATCATGAAAAGACTATTTGCTATGCTTTCCTAGAATGCAAGCATCACAATGCTTAAGTTTTCTAGGAATTGTAGGCAAACCAGCAACACCATTTTTCTTCAATAAGCGGAGACTGTCATATTCCAAATGTCTGAATCTAGCATGCCATAATAAACTTGATGGAAGTGTACCTTCTTCATGATGAGAATTGTATGAGAAATGTTGTGCATGAGCAGATGTTCCTTGCAGTTTGAGAAGCCTTTCTTCTTCTATTCCCCTCATGACAAGTGAGTGGTCAAATGCTTTTCTTACCTCAAGCTTGCCATCAAACATATGAATGGAGTGACCTTGCTGGCGGATGTGGACCAAGGACAACAAGTTTCTCTTGAGCTGTGGGAGATATAGAACATGATCCAGAAGAAAGTCTGGAAGACCAGGTAGTTTAAGCCTGATTGTGCCAAGCCCTGATGGCTTGATTTTTGATTGATCTGTAAAGTATATTGCTCCATCAACATTGTCAGTAAAATCTTCAAAAATATCTTTTCTATGAGTCATGTGACAGGTTGCTCCTGAATCAAGCAACCAATCATTTTTCCCAAAAGCAAGTGAAGCATCGAACAAATCTTCATTTACTCCAATGTTACATTGTGCCTCAACATAGTGAGCGGATTCAGGTGCTTTACCTTTGTCTGTATCATCAGTTTTACCTTTCTGCTGATTTCTTTTCTGCTCAATTTTGTCCCATGGTAGCTTGCATGTAGAGGCATCATGTGATCCATTTCTTTTGCAGTGAATGCAGTGCAGATCTGCCTTTTCTCCTTGAGAATGTCTGGCCCCCCTGCCTCTGAAATATCTTCCTCTTCCTCTTCGTCCACCTCTTCCTCTTGTAGAATCTTGAGCAGGATGATTTTCTTTATGAGCAAGGCACACAGTCTCTTCAGAAGACTCAGGGGTTGTCTTCTTTCCAAAAGCTTTCTCTCTTTCAGCAAACTTTTTCACAAGAGAGTCAAAGGTTATATCTTTGAGATTTCCATTTGCTTTTAAAGACTCAAGATAATTGGAGTAAGTAGGATAAAGTGCCTTGATAAAAGTAATAAGAGGGATATCTAGCTCAACCATAATGGATTTGATATCATGCATTATAGACTTTACTTCATATGCAAGAGCAAGAGGATCATTATTTTGCAGTTCAAGAGTGAAGAGTTTAATCATGAGTTGGACAACTTCAAGTGCAGAATGTGATTCATAGAGTTCTTTCAGCTTTTCTAGGGCTTCAAAGGCAGTTGAATATGACGAAATATGGTGACTCACCTCTTCATTTGCAGATGTTGTGATTAATGCATAAGCTTTTCTATTCTTTTTTTTCCCAAATTACGAGCTCTTTGTCTGAGGTAGGGTGTACTGGGTCATTGTCTCCTTCTCCGACACACATGCCTTTCCACAACTCATTCAAGATGAGGGTGTGTTTTATCATCCGGGACCATTTAGGATAGTTCTCCTTGCTAGTGAGAACTATTCCTACCATGGAGATGATTGAATGCATTCTGTAAAAAAATTACTTCTGTTGATAGAAAACAATATATATGTTATACCTTCCACTTCTCAACCATATAACATATCGCCATAAAAAACTTAATAAATTTCATGTCACGTTCACTTTTTTTTTTCAAAATAATATATTATCACTCCATAATATATTATTATTCTTACACATTAAATTCACCGCACCAATGTTTTCATGTAAAAAATATCGGACCAATCTAAACAGTGATTTAAAATTGCACTGGTATCAACACATGAAACAGCAACATTCGAACTTTTTTTTGAAACAACAGCATTCGAAATTATTCAAAAATGTATTTGAAACCATTTACCATGTCAGACCTCATTCGAACTTATTTAAAAAAACAGCAGCTTAAAAACGTATTTATTTGAAATATTCAAAGCTTATGTCAGCAGCATTCAACACTTTTATAACCAACGTTCAAAACTTATGAGATTTTCGCAACAGTAATTTAAAAAACGCGCTGGTAACTAAACAAAATCAGGCAGCATTCAAAATTTATTCTGCTGCGACCAGGGCACACACACCAGTTTGTTACCATTCCGCTGAGACCACTGATTTTGAATCTAGCACAACACGAATACACCTTTTAACACACCATTCACAGTCACTTCGGGCATGGGTACAATGTGTCGGCTCATCAAAGCTTCCGCTACCATTCGATATCATTACCATATGAAAATGTTCATACAATATGTAAGGCCGTAAGTCATCCCCCTCGGAATACACAGTCAATCCAACAGTGTCTAATCGGTGGAATATACAGTCAATCCAACACGATTTTCATTTCAATTTAGCGTATACAATAATGAAGTAAAATGCAATACAGTTAAACGCATCATCATAGAGGACAGAGGACAACGCACATACAATAATATAGTTAAATGCATACCAATTCACTGAAAAAAATGCAGAGTACAGAGGCGTCAGAACAATGCTCAGGTCAGAACGACAGAGAACAACACTCAGTGGACAGTGCTCAGACCAGTGTACAGCCCACAATAGTGAAAATGAAGGGAGTTACAACTTATTTTGAGAACTGGCTCTGATACCATGTCAGGCCAAGCAGTAACTCTCCAATAGGCAATAAAACTGATTCAATTGATTTCATTAGGTATGCTATTGTTATATACAAAAGGGTGTGACTGCTCAGTTCATCTCTTGATGACTGTTCACATTCCTAATTTAACTATTTACATAAATTCACCCAATCATGAGGATTAGGTGTCAACAAATCTTCTCAAGAAAATCTAGGCTCAAATATAGTCTATATGAGGACACCAATCCTCCTAGGCTATAGCCTTCATAAAATTCATCAAATACAACTCAATCATTTTTCAATATAGATCAATACTCTCATTCAAGGTGTCTCAAATATCTTGATAAGTTGCTAGCTACTCCAAAACCTCTTTATTGATTACACAGGGAATATTTCATGGCCATCTTTACATCTTGATCGAAATAATTTCCATCGTCTTCTTCTATAAAGCTTCCAAATTATTCTCCAAAGAAGGCTAGAAGGTATGCTCAAAAGTATTCGAGTATATTCAAAAAATATCTTCAAGGGACACTTCTAGTCTGCTTCATTATCTACTATTTGACTACTTCAATAAAGGGGTTTATGGTGCTTCTTCGAAAGTACTCCAAAATATATTTGAATATTCTTCAAGTCTTCTCTAGAAAAAAATTCAAAAAGGTGTTATACGATATTTTGTCAGACTCTCCATCTTGTGTCGTTAAGTGTCGAACTTTGTGTCTCTAATGCCAAAAATGTCACAAAATAATAAAATTTATTAGTGTATTCATCATAAAACATGTCTAGAAGCATCACTGAAGAAAATAATAAGACTTTCCTTGAAAGAATTCTGAGGAACTCGTTAAAAACCTTATTTTTCAAGCCCAACACATTTTGCATAACTAGTGACTTGTGTTGATCACTTGTTGCATCATACTCTCCTAACGTTGTGAGCACGACTTTTATCAAGAAAATTTGTGTTGCTCCTCTTCAGGATTTTTTTCCCAAAATGGAGGAGAAGCTTCTATTACTAGAATTCTCAAGAATGGCGAGATGGTTATAGGTGAATGAATATTGGAATGAGACCTCCCATTCCTAGTCATTAATCATACTTTCATGCATCTTACCCGTGAGATGTGGAACTTATCCCTCATTTCTTAGATATTGAACTCCCTTTCCTTCCATATAGATGAGATCCCTACTATCCACTAATGGTTGGCTTATGATTGGTTTCCTTCCTAGTGCTGAACTATGCCCAATTGTTACCCATTGTGTTAAGGAGAAAGGAGTGCTTGAAGGTTAAGGCTAGGACTTGGAAACTCACCTAAAGGAGGCTTCCAACATCAAGGATTAAGTGGTTGTAATTCTCCCTTTACCATCTATTAGTAATATGTTATGTGTTTTCTTTCCATAAATGTGTCAATTATTGCTCATTTAGTGTGATACTCCTTGATATATTACATGGTTTATATTGGAATGAATTTTTTTATGTATGTGTTTGTTGTCTGCCTATGATCTTCCTTGCAGTTATTCATCCATACCGTTGAATAGGAGATTGACCTTGGAAACGAAAGAATCAAGGAATACACCAACGAATGCTATCATCAAAGTGAGGTAGGTCATCTATCCTCCTTTTTGTTTTCTGGTATAAACTAGGAAAGTTTACATATATTTGTCTTCATTTTTTGCTAGATCATCCCATAGGACTAGAGGGATCATTTACCTCCGTAGAAAGGATTTCTTGCAAAATAAAATGGGGACTCTGCTAAGGAGTACATAACCCTTCAAGATTCCTTTTTCTTTGGTCCCTTTTGATAGGTTTTCCCAATCTCTTGGTGATCCATAACTTTGATTGATTGTGGACCCACATTTTGAGTTGTGTGTGGTTTAGAGTGTCAAATCTAGGTGTCTGTTCATCCTTTTTTGTTTTTTCCTAAGATTTTCTCGCCCAGGGAATTTTTTATACAAAAAAGAGTACTTATGGGACAGATTTTTCTACTTATAGTAGCACCGACGACCCTGTCAGGATGGATTTTGACCATTACAGTTGCATTGATCCAAAAAATGAGGTTTTTTAAGTGTTTTTGACAGAATGTTTGGAATATCTTGATCTCTAAAGTATTTCTCCTTCGATGGGCATATAATATTGACTTAATGTTGTTAGATGCTTTTTTGTTTTCAAAATTCCATCCCATTGTTTGAAGTAGTGAAAGTGAATTTTAGTTGAGTCTTTAGTTCTTTGTGTCAATTGAATTTACTATTTTTTTCTTGTATGTGTTGAAGGAATACTTATTTTCTATTGGTTAAATCATTATTAGTTCTTTTTAAAACCATAAAAGAAATGGAATTTTCATTTTCTTTTCTTTCATCTCAAAGTTTACCTTTCAAAGTTGCATTAGATTACATTTCATTTAAAAGTCATTTTTTGTATTATCATTGAGCATAGATTACATTGCTTAGTGTTGAAAGATAAAAATTACATTCTCATTCATTGAAAAAAAAAAGTGGAAAAAATCAAGTAGGTGCATTGTAGTGAGTTGAAATTCATTTTACTTTTGGTGGGTGCATTGGCATAGAAAAATTGAAAGATCTAGTTAGGAAGCTTTGTTTGTTGCATACTTGGTTGTTGTATCAATGTTTGAACTTCTTCCCTATGCTATATAGACTTCATTAAAATGGAAAAAGTATTTTTATCATACTAGTTTCATCATAGGTATGTTCAGGTGGCATCAATTTTTGACCTTTGAAACCGAAACATAATCCAAGATCAACTTTCAAATTTATCTCAATTAACCTAAGGAGAATTTAGAACATTAATGAAAACATTTAGAGGTCTAGGCTAGAGACATGTTCCGACATCGTTAAATGTAGGAGTTGTCGTTGTTTGTCAGCATTGCATTCCAGGGGTGAAATCACGTTCCACGTATGTAAGTGTATAGGATCTTTCTCCACATGCCTTTGGGTATATTGGATGGCACTCCACGCATGAAAATTATAAAGGAATGATGTCATTGAATGGTTACGTATTAGACAACACTACTACAGATTGCACTCCCACGTACCGTCGAGTATATTTTGGGAGTATCCTATATGTTTCTGTCCATCCATAAGTAATCGACTCTATCACCTTATATACCACGATACGTTGAGCACAACATTAGGGTAGATTGGTTTCCAACCGTTGAGTCCTTGGTTCACCAAGGTGTATATTGTAGTTCACGGTTGGTTGGTAAACCTTTATGCTTAGTTACCCGGTTATGATTTATCCTAGAATCTAGGTTTTGAGAGATACAGAAGGACTGTTTGCAGACGATGTAAGAGTGAAAGAGGTTCCCATCATTTTTGTCGAATAATAACATGGATCTTGGTGAGAAACCTCATATTTTAAGAGTTCTTACTTAAGTTGAAAAAATATAATTGTTAATAGCACATGTGAATCATATTTTCATGTGACACATGCTCGAGGTGGGAAATATAAGTATAACAGTCTTATAATTAGCTTTCCTCAAGAGATTTCTACACTTATACAAAGTCTTCCTCGACATATTGAAGATATTGACTTTATAATTATGAGGAGACATCTTTCTTAGTCTAAATATTATGAATATTATGGCAAAATATCTCAAGTGATGGCTTCATTTATTTTGAAAATCCAACATGAGAAATATTATCAAGATGTTGTAATTGTGTATGATTCAGTGAATGCTTTGCCCAAAAGATCAACAGATGTCTCCTCCAGGATTAAATTTGTTGATTTTGATGTTGAAGAATTTGAGATCAATGCAACTAATAATGACGGGTTTCCTATTGAGCGTTTTCCCTCTCATCCTTCTTCTTTTGTTTCTCACCTACAAAAGGAATGAAGAGAAGTGGAATAAATTAGAGAATTTCTTGATAATGTTGACTCTTGACATGATCAAGGCATGGATTAGCCCAATATTGGAACCTGTACTATGAATGAATATAATACATAGGGGTTATTAGATATGGAATTCCCAAGATTTTTCCCCATTTATGATGTTGATTGGTTACAACCATGTATTTGTAGTGTTTAACATCATGAGTATGCATTGCATCTTCCTAGTTACTTTGATCAGAGATTTGGAATACATCCTCGCTTTCGATAATAATTACCTATTGGACATTATAGTGTGGCATCAGACCAAAGAAACTTCTACAATTTTTGTAAAGAAACATTTACATGATAACTCGCGTACAACAATTGAAGAGTTATGTCACCAAATTTCTGATTTACCATAAAACAAGTTCGTTGAGAATCTTATATGGTTTGGTTCTTCCAGAGGTGCAAGGGCATACTAGACTAAGTGTCGGGTTTAATTTATTGGCATGATTACTTAGTTGGGATGTCCATCTTTATTGTTTACTTTGAGTTCAACTAACAAAAAGTGTCAAGAGTTGCATAACCTCATGCCCATACATTCACATTCTCATTCTTTAAATGAGAATCGTATGAAAATTAAGAATGTTATCTAGTACCCTCATATTGTTGCCAAGAGTAAGTTATCCAAAAATACTTTAAATTTAAAGTCTTCTTGTACATGTTTGTGTTGTTGAATTTATTTTCTATACTTTGTCAATTGTTTATTATGACTATATTTATATTGTTTATAGTGATTGTATCTTCATTTTCTTCATATATGAGTGGCAACATAGAGGTTCAGCACATATCCATGGTTTCCTATGGTTGCATGGCGCTGCTGACATGGAAAGACTTGATTGGTCAAATGTTTTTGATGTACAACTTGCAAAGAGATTATTTGACATGTAACTATATGGAATCCACATGACATACATTGTCGCAACATAATGGTTCGATGAAGTCTCAATGATGACCCTTTCCAATTGAATACTGATCAAAATTTCTCTTGCAATCCTCATAATGATTATGAATAAATGTTAAACTGTGTCCAAAGGCACACAAAGTGTAGTGTAGATTCTTGTTTGTGCAAGAAGGGCACTATTCTGACATGTTGGTACAATGCTCCATTGGATATTTGTGATGAATCAAGATTATTCATATATGATCAAGGAAGAAAAAACTAGGAGCCAATAGGAAATGATGATAGGCTCAATGTACATAACAGTGACCTTCTAACAATGTGGCGTGCAAATGTTGATTTCCAACTAGTGCTTTCTCTTTACGATGTCTTGAAATATATTGCTAAGTATGCATCAAAACCATAAAAAAGGTCTAAAATTTATCATCATATGTTAACTAGAATTTCAAATTCTATTAGCTCTGAGGATGATGCTTTATGTGCATACAAAAGGTTTCTCGTAGAAACGAAAGTTGACAGTAACAATGGAGCACAAGAAACATGCCATATGTTCCTTAAGCTACCTCTTGTTGTTTGCAGTCAGAAATTTGTTTCCTTAGATGTTGGAAGAAAGGTTTTCAAGAAAATCTCAAGGGATGGCTTTTAGTTTTCATCCGAGAGTACTTTTCTTCAACATCATCAAACGAGACATTTTTTCCTTATAGATCTATCTTTGATAGAAATAGCATGATCTTAGACATTGATAGCAAGCATAAATAAGATCGATGGAAGCCTACAAATGTTCATGCTATTGTTTGGGTTTGGCCATGGTTTTATTCAATTCCTGGTGAGGCTTCAGATGAATTAGAAACCTTTTGTTGGAAATAATTGCTCTTATACAAGCCATTTCATGGCATTCCTACAAAAATTGGCCTTTTAGCTAAAATTATTACTGAAAATTTGAGGAATTTCTAATATCGAGCATGACATGTTGATCGAAATCCATCAATTATCGATAATATTGAACAAGATGGTGATTTTTCTAACAAGGAAATTAATCTTGAAGATGATTTTCAAGAATGGAATATTTCTCTCACTTTGTTCCACCAAATGATGTGAATGTTTATGATCTTCACACCCTTGGTCGAAGGGACTTTGATATATCCTTTGATTGGGAAAGTACAACTATTTATGATGATGTTGTAGACGAAGCTATTACTATTACAATGAATGGAAAATTAAGGGGTGATAGTTTTTAGCTTTCAAATAGAACATTTTCATCTCGATATTCATTAAAAAAGAAAGAAAATGACTTTCTTTTGAAAAAAAATTATGCCTCTTTATTGAATATGAGATTTGTGAAGCTCTTCTTATGATTTTTCAAGGCACTTAAGGCACTGGGAAGTATTTCCTTATCAATTATAGTTTTGAAGCTCTTTGTAATTTGTCAAGTAATGGAAGAATCCCTTTGTTTCTTGATGCTCCAATAGGAATAACTTCTTTTCATATACATGCAAACACAATACACTCAACTCTAAAAATTCCAATTAAAGATATTAAACCACTATAAGGGCCGTCACTAGCGCTGTCCCAAGAAAAATGAGACATATTAGACATATATTGATTCATGAAATGGCTTTCTAGGATCAAGGTTGTTTATGTGAATAGATGCTCGATTATGAGAAGCAATGCGAGGTGTCAGATCCATTATCCTTGTGGGTGACCTTTGGCCATATTCCTCGTGTGAGAGATAAGCCTTCATATGTAGGTAATATAGCAGGTAAAGTCTTGTGGAACAAATTCAACATTGTTGTCACTCTTGACACAATATTTCGCCAACAAGGGAACAATGAGAAGAAACCTTGTTTTCATAGAGTCCTCAATAACATAAGAGGAAGTTGTTCTTGAAGATTGGGATTTTCTTATGTCATAGGCTGATATGAGGTTGCATCCTAGAGAAAAGGGATCTATTTAATTGAGTAGCTCACATGTTTCCAACAAATAATTTGGTCTCCTTCCATAACAGGCATATGTTAAATTCATTAAATTCTCCAATTACATGATGTATTGCTGAGCATTGAAGGCATTCATAAATCATTGGTGCTGATGATGATTAATTGGACTCGGAAGTTTTGTTGTTTTCTGTTAAAGAAATGAGACATATTAGATATATATGGATTGATGAAATGAGCTTTCTATGATCAAGGTTTCTTATACAAATAGATGCTCGATTACAAGAAGCATTTCTAGAGAAGAAGAATTGTCCTTTTAATGGGAGATCCATCATCCTTGTGGGTGACCTTGGCTAGCTTCCTCCTGTGAGAGATAAGCCTTCGTATCCAGGCAATATACCAGGTAAAGTCTTGTGGAACAAATTCAACATTGTTGTCAATCTTGACACAATATTTCACCAACAAGGGAATAATAAGAAACAATTTTGTTTTCGTAGAGTCCTCAATAACATAAGAAATGCAAAACCTCTTCTTGAAGATTGGGATTTTCTTATGTCATAGGCTGATATGAGGTTGCATCTTAGAGAAAAGGGATTTATGTAATTTAGCACTTCACATGTTTCCAACAAATAATTTGGTTTCCTTCCATAACAGGGATATGTGAAAATCATTAAATTCTCCAATTACACTATGTATTGTTGAGCATTCAAGGCATTCATAAATCATTGGTGATGATGATGATTAATTGGACTGTGAAGTTTTGTTGTGTCGCGATCAACGTGTTATGTTGACATATATTTGTGGGTTGAAGTTGGATTGGTGAGTGGTGCACTTGGTTATGTTAAGGATATATAAATCCAAACATTGTGCCTATCACACCAGTGATAAGAGGAAACCGAAAACAAATTCCTTTGAAGATGGGATGTTCTCTTACAATCCACAAGTCACAGAGATTGAATTTAGACAGGGAATCAGTTGATATCGAAAATAAAGAGGAGCAAGGCCTAACCTTCACAACCATATCAACAGTGAAATTAATAGATGGTTTACGTACTGCATTGCCTTTCTCTTTTCAACGTTATGCCAATATGAAAGATCTAAGTGCATATGTTACAATAAGGAAGAAAGAAGAGGAGTGATTGAAGTCCCTATCACTATGACATACAACTAATAACATTGTGACCTTTTTATAGAATGTTTTTTGAATTTATTTTATTGTCCTCTTGATTTAATTTTAATATAATAATCATTTTCATATATTTATGAGATTAATACATTCATCATATTAATATTAATATTTGAGAAAGTTGTTTACATCGTTTTTCATGTTGTTCAATTTACATTTTTTTTAAGTGGCTATTGTTCTTTTGTTTACAACAAACCATTCAAACATAAACAACCAGTTATATGAACCAATCGTTCAAAATAAATTTTATAAATGGTTCACATTGAAATTAATATGGTGGATTCATATTACATCATGAAATGCAAAATGGAGGTCTTGAATATTCGCCATCACTATGTCCAATATTAATTTTTTGAATATTGGCCATGGTTTTATTCTATTTCCATGGTCTTATCCATTGTATTGTGAAATAAGGTTTATATTTGTATACTTTTTTTATATCATTTGGTTAATGTAACATTAGATTATTTTGTATCGATCTAGTTGTTAAAATGTCATCAATACGAGGAGGCGGCGGTGCTGAGAGCTTTGAGACCTAGGATTTGGTGCTGCAACTTGCAGGTTCAACAACAGTTCTGGAGGCACATAGAGACAGATTAGTAGATTTACTTCACATAGGTCGAGGACTGACCCGACAAATGGTAAACGGGGGGTCCACTGGGACCCCATCCTTTAAGAAAGCAGTAATGTAGAAACAGAAAGCACAGGAAGGATTTAAAATCACTGGTTATGGAGAGCGTAAGGATAACAACGGAAGCAGTAGAGAAAGGACACAACAGCTACAGAAAGAGACGAGAAACAACCCAAAGATGACAGGTAAAGAAAACAATGGACATGAGAATAACGACAAAAGAATAGATGCAGGCCAAAGAGACACAGTACCAATAATAACCCAAACAGAAGGAGAAGAAGAACATGGAGCAGAGCAGCACCCTCAAGAGGAAGAGGAGAAAGAAAAGGCTTCAAACCTCAGCTCCAACAAGGCAACCCAAGGAGCATGCAAACCGAAAAAAAATGAAACCCTCAGAGTGGTCTTCTGAGATCCGGACATTCAAACTTATAGAGACCACATGATGGAACATGCAATAATATGCAAGTTCATGGGACTGTGGCCAACAGAACGAGCACTCTGCCAATGGATCAAGCAAAACTGAAAGCCAAAAGGTGATGTTAAACTACACCTTGGGGCAAAATGTTTCTTTAATGTTGTCTTTACGAACTTAGAGGACAAGGATAGAGTCTTCGATGGAGGACCTTACTTCTTTGCCTCAGCTGGACTCTACATGAGACCCTGGAAGGCCAACTTTGTGCCTGAAAAAGAGACATTCACACAGGTTCCTCTGTGGATCCGCCTATTCTCCCTTCCTATAGATTACTGGGGACTAGTGACGCTTAAGCAAATAGGAGACCATCTCGAAACCTTCATCAAAGCTTCAAAAGCAACGATACAACGAAGATACACTTCCTGCGCAAGAATTTGTGTGGAGATGGACGTCTGAGGAGCCCTGCATGAAGGCCTGTGGTTGGGATTCAGAGATGAGGATTACTATCAAGCCATCAATTAGGAACAAATCCCCTTCGGTTGCAGAAGGTGCCATGAGCACGGACACCTTGTCAGAGAATGCCCTTTAAAAAGAATAGGGGAAGAGCACAAACCAAAGCAAGAAGCAAAGAGTAAAGAGGCCTTCACAAAGCGAAAAACAAGACAAAGAGCTAACATGAAAAGAATATACAAAGAAGAGGCAGGCCCAGGCATCATCAACAACACCTTCAACATTCTAGAAACCGATACAGATTCAGAAGGTACAAAAGGGAAACAAAACTTATTGAAGAACCAAAAGACAAGCTAGAACACAAAACAAAGGACGGGGAGGAAAATATAATTAGAACAGAAGTCCAAATGCAAGAGTTCGAAGACGAACACGATGAAGACACTGATATGCTAACCAGTGATGGGGGTAGTGAGGAAATGGAGCTCAATGTAGTTCTAGAAAACGAAGGGGTGAACCTACCAGATATGGAAAAAAATTGGATAACTCAAGGCCTGGAAAATATTCTGGAAGAAGAAATAAGGAATATCAGTGATCTCTTCATCGCAAGACAAAAAGCGGAACTAGATAGGCAAAACAGGAGATTAGGAATTGCAAAAGGCACAGGTAATCAGTCAAAGAGTATCTCTCTTAACACAACAGGTCGGAAGCAAAGAAAAAGAAGAGGCAGAAGAACAAGTGGGGAGGTGCTGCATGACTTGGGGATTCTAATGATAAACTCAGGTAAAATGAAGGCTCTACATGCCTTCCCATCCTACCAATAAGTATCTACTTATAAATGAAAATCATTTCATGGAATGCAAGAGGGCTCAATAACCAAGCCAAACAAAGATTGCCCAAGAGAAAGTTCCAACAAGAAAAGCCAGATATTATGTTCATAAAGGAAACCAGATGTGCCATTAAGAAAATGGAGAACATCAGTAAAAGGCTAGGCAAACCTATAAAATATATAGACGTAGTCAGTCAAGGATGGGAAGGCGACATAACTACACTTTGGGACAGCAGAGTAATAGAAATCATCTCAATGGAAGCTACACGATCATTCATCCCCACAGAAGTTTAAATGACAGGTAACTATGAAACTTACCTATGCATAAATGTTTATGGACCACAAAGATTATAAGGCAAATTTTCTTTTCTTAATTCTCTCATGAATTTAAAGCTAAGATACCCAACCTCTAAGATCATCATGGGGGGGGGGACTTTAACATGATAAACTCTCCACTGGAGAAAAATGGAGGACTCACGCAGCTTAACAAAGATACAGAACTCTTTGTTGAATTCATAGAATCTGCCAAACTAGTAGACATCCTTCCCAAAAATGGTTCCTACACTTGTAACAACAAGAGAGGAGGAGACAAACGAATTGCCTCTCGTCTGGATAGATTTCTGATCTCGGAAAGTATCTTACTCGAAGGAATAACCGTGGACTCTGAGATTCTTCCTAGTGGACGATCAGGTCACTGGCCAATCGCTTTAGAAGCGGCCTTCCTAGGGACCCCTAGAAACAAGCCCTTCAGATTTGAAAAGTTCTAGTTAACTCACCCCGACTTTGCAAACTTGCTGAAGGAATGGTGGTGTGAACCATTGGATCTCAGAGGAACCAAAATGTTCAAGCTCCAAAGCAAACTAAAACACATCAAAAACAGAATTAAAGATTGGAATGCAGCCGAGTTTGGAAACATCTTCCAGGAAAAGAACATCATAGAAGGCAAGTTAAATCTAATTCATAAAGAATGGGCTTCAGGGAATTACAGTGAAGACTCAAGAGAATAGGAGAAGATATTGATGCAACAATGGCAACTCCGTTGCCAAAAAGAATGGACATTGTGGAAACAAAAATCAAGGATCCAATGGCTAAAGGAGGGAGAACAAAATACCAAGTTTTTTCATAGATCGACGCTGGACTACACGGGGGGAAAACAAAATTCTTAGGCTCAACAATGAAGCATGGGAAACTCTTCAAAATCACAAGGAAATATCAACCTTGCTCACTAGGCACTTCAAGCATATAGCTCAGGAAATGTAGGAAGAAAGATCAGAGGCCATAGAGGAACTAACCCAAGCTATACCCCACATCATAAATTCTGAGCAAAACTCTGCCCTGCTAAGAAAGGTTTCGATGGAGGAGGTGGAAGACGCTGTCAAGAGTATGCCAAATGATAAGGCACCAGGGCTTGATGGTTTTACAATAAACTTCTACAAATCATGCTGGCCAACTATTAAAACAAAGGTATGGGAAGTTTTCGAAGACTCCAGACGCTCCGGCTCCATTCTCAAATCCCTAAACTCCACTTTCCTTGCACTAATTCCTAAGGAAGAAGAAGCCAACTCCCCGGAAAAGTTTCGACCCATAGCTCTCTGCAATGTGATATATAAAATCATATCTAAAGTTATCGCCAACAGACTTAAGCCTATTCTTCCTGACTTAATCTCACAAGAGCAGTCAAGCTACGTGGAGGGCAGGCAAATCTTAGATAACATCCTTTTAGCTCAGGAGATGGTTCATACCCTGCAGACAAGGAAACTACCAGGAACGCTGATGCAGCTATATCTCTCCAAAGCCTTTGACAAAGTCAACTGGAATTTTCTAGAGGCCACTCTTAATTCTTTTGGCATTGACAAGCAATGGACCAAATGGATCTTTGCTCTAAGTAAGTCTACCAATTTTTCCATTCTGGTCAATGGCTCCCCCTCCTGAGGCATTAGGCAAGGAGACCCTCTCTCCCCTTTCCTTTTTGTGATCCTTATGGAAGGGCTCAGCAGGCTCATTCACAAAGCAAGAGAGGAAGGGAAAATAAAAGGCTTACACCCTTTCCCCTCCATACCTGCAACTACACACCAGCAGTTTGTACATGACACAGTGTTGCATGGCACTCCAACTGCGAAGGAGGCTAGGGCCTTCAAAAACATTCTAAACCTCTTTAGCAAAGCTTCAGGTATGGAGATTAATCATGCTAAATCTACTATCTTCTTCTTTAATACTCATCTTGCCATCCAGAACCATATATCTAGCATCCTTGGCTTTTGAAAAGGCACTCTACCATCTAAGTATTTGGGAGCTCCTCTCACAACTAATCCTTGGCAAAAAATTCACTAGGAAAAAATCTTAGTGAAAATGGAGAAAAAATGCAAGCATTGGACTCATAGGGTTCTTAATTTTGTTGGACGACTAGTCCTCACTAAAGCAATATTGTAGGCCATTCCGCAGTATATGCTATCCATCATGTCGGCTCCTAGCAGAATCCTTCAGAAAATTATAGCTATTCAAATATCTTTTCTGTGGAGTGGCAATGCTGAGAAAAAGAAATGGGCACTGGTGGCCTGGAACAAATTATGCACTTCGAAAGCAGCAGGTGGCTTAAATTTAATTGATCCCTACACCATCAATATGACATGCGGAGCCAAGTTGTGGTGGTGCTGGCTGAAGGAAACCAATCTACCCTGGGCCAGACACTGGAAGGATAAATACACTCCTAACTGCAATGAACAAGACTTGATAAGGATACAGGAAATGCCAGACGGTTCTCTAATATGGAATTTAGCTAGAAGAAACCGCAACTTAGTTCAGGACCATAGCTTCTGGGAGATCCACAATGGTGAAATGACCATCTTCTGGGAAGATGCTTGGCAGCAGCTCCCTAAGCTGGAAAAACCAAAGCTCGGAGATTTTAAAAGAGAATTCCAGAACAGGGGAAAATTCACCGTCCACCACTACTAGAATCCTAACAGCTGCGACCAGGAATGGAGAGAATGGACACTCCAGAGCACTAAAAACCCAATTTTAGGAAACAATAATACAAAGGAACTTCTAAACCACATAAACAATCGAAAAATTAGAAAGACCACAGAAGGCGACATTCTGAGATGGGGTATGAAAGGGAGTGGTCACTTCACTCTCAAAGAGGCCAGAGAACAACTAGAAAATTCGGCGCAGGTGGAGGTGATGCAATGGAGCAACAAGGTTTGGGATCCCATGTTTTGGCCTAAAATAAAAACCTTTCTCTGGCTGCTAATGAGGTGAAAACCTCTCACCTGGGAGAACCTGCGCAAAAAAGGTTTCGAGGGCCCTTCCATATGCCCTATGTGCAATCAAGCAGAAGAAACCATGAACCATCTATTCAACACCTGTGAATGGGCTGATCACCTTTGGCAAGGGATGGAAACTATACTACAACAAACAAATAGAGATAGGGAATCCATTCAAAATACCATTATGAATTGGCCAATCAAGTACTCTAACAACGTAAGAATCAACAACATATGGAAAGTCCTGCCCGGCTTCATAACTTGGACCATATGGAAAGAAAGAAATATAAGAATCTTTCAAAGTGAGCACAAAAATATAGAGCACTTGCAAAGTACCTTAACCGAAAACATTTGTCAATTAATCTTGGTAAAATGCAAAGCAGATCCTGACAACCAACCTTCGGCCGAGGACCAGAGAATTATGAACGCCTTCAACCTGCTTAACGAACAAAACCTGGGATCCACTGCGCAACAGCAAAACTTAAACACTGAGTCAAAGGGCTGGAAATGTCCACCAGAAGGGTTTCTAAAGCTAAATTTTGACGGTGCCTCGAGAGGCAATCTTGGCCCAGCAGGCATTGGAGGAATCATCGGAAATAATGAAGGAGAAATACTTCACATTTACAGTAAAGCTCTAGGGGAAGGTACCAATAATGAAATGGAATTTACAGCTATGGAAAAAGGGCTAATGATTCTCCGAATGAACCAAACAAGCAACACAGTGATTGAAGGAGATTCAGAGGTAGCCATAACTGTGGCCAGGAAAATCTATGGGGGAACGCCGGCCAGCAGAGTCACAAAACACTGGCGACTGTCCAAGGTCGCAGACAACATTTCCAAACTATTAAGAGAAATGAAAGGCCTCATCTTTCAGGTGGTAAGGCGAAATGCCAATTCAGTTGCTGACCACCTGGCAAATCATGGGATTGAACACCCCAACGCAATGTGGGACAGCTGTTGGCAGCATTTGGACAACCAGCAATAAAGGGGAAAATGTATCCAACTCTCACGGTTAGATATGGTGATGGCAGAGGAGTCTGACCGAACGGTCGAATAGCTCAGCGCCATAATTGCTTGGACAGGCTGACTAGACACGCTCCATTAATTTCCAGCAGGCCGCGAAGGACAAACAGGATGAGGGCAACTATGACAGAAGCAGGTGACAAAGATTTGTGCAGTTTCATGATCTGTGGTGATATGAGCCGCCGAAACATAATAAGAAAGAGGGACACTTGGCAAAACATGGAGCAAGCAGGGAGCGGTGACCGTAAAGGGATACAATTATTCCACAACCCAACCAAAATTCCATCACGCAGCAATTATGGTGATCTGACGTGCAAGTTGCACAAAGATAAGCGATCACACACTGGTAATGTCCCCGGAATTCGTTATTTAACCACTCTCAAATGCCAAACGAAAAACATTGTTTCAACGTGTAGCAAGACAGAACCTCCTCACTTTGTAAACAGTGCTCATGATAAAACTAGGCAAGTTAGAAATACCATGGTAGGGGAGGGCAGCCGCAACAAGTCTGCCAACAACGATCTGCAACAAGCAAGAGAGATGTATGAGAGGCAAACCTTGCAAAGGAACAAGCGCAAGATTATTGACTTAGAAGCCACTGTCCAGGACGAGGAAAGCAAGCTCTCTGACCAGCAAATCAGGAAAGAAGTTGATTGGCTCCAGGACCCTGGAACTCCTAGCACTCGAGCCACTCAATTCTTCAGAACTTAAGCCAAGAGCTGGCGCATGAAGACCCTTCTCGTGAAAGCAATGGATATCCAAGGTGAACACATAGAGCAGCTGCGAAAGCTTCAGCAGTTTGCAGAAACCATGTCGCGTGATCGCATGGCGGTGGTGGAGAGCAATGAATTCAAGTTAAGCATGATACACCAACAAATGGACACCATGGATAAAAAACTCACGGTCCTGATAAAGCTTCTACGAAAAACCATCGGGCAAGACAACAAGCCTTGCGACACGCAGAAGGGAGAACCGACTGGAGACCAGCAGGGAAATCCGCCCAAGCCAGGGCAGATCAACATGTCAAGATCTGCTCCAGTCATGGAGATGTTCAAGCGCATTTGACTTTGAAGTCTCTCAGACTCCTCGTCCCCAGCGGTCTTCTTTTGCCTCGTGGCTTGCCACCCCTGCTTTCCTCTTCTCAGCGGGTTAATATGTTCACTGTCCAGGTTTCCTCTGTTTATGTCTGTTGTCTGCTCTTGTTCTATGCCGCCCTGCATGGTGTGCTGGTTTTCAGTTTCCTGTTATGCTGTCTTTTCTAGTCTTCAGTCACTCTGTTCTCTTCTGGTCTCCTGTGGTAAGGCCTGCTGCTTAGCGGCCAGTAATATGCTAAAGCAGAAGTTTTGTACTATATTTTTATCTTGTTAATACCAAAGCTTACTTACAAAAAAAAATAATTAGATTATTTTGTAGCATGAGGTTTATAAGATTAATTTTTTTAACATAAATAAAAATGGGGTGTTATGGTTTATGTTTATATATTTATATATGTGTATGCTTATTTGTTTGTCCATGTGTGTATTAATTTTTATTTTGTTGTTTTGCATTTAAAATGCATATATGGACAATAATGATGCCATCTATTATGCCAAAACAATGCACAATATTGTTGTAGTGATAACTTTTCTTTCGTATCTTTGGAACAAGTTTGATAGAAAACATGGGTTTCATCCTGCTTTTATTGATGAGCATCTTTGTGTGCTAGATGAAATGAAAAAAAATGTAAAATAATTGTTACATGTGCACCAGAGGGAGTCTAGGAGAAGAACAAGAAGGAATTGGCTGGAAAGTCTTAAGTATCATGATCATTATCCTATTGATTTGAATTAGTGTTACTTTTGTCATCGCTCTGGTTGTTTTTGGAAGAGGCTATTCCATAGATGACTTTTGATGGATTGTTTCAAGTTCAATTTTGTAGTGGAATTATTTGATGTAAAGAAATATATATATATATGTGTGTGTGTGTGTTAATTTCAATGTTCTTTCTAGGTTGCAATGTTGGTGAAATTGATATTTTTTCTCATTGTTGTTGTTATGTAGAAACATGTATATCTATGGTCTTAAAATGTCCTATCATGTTGTTCTTCTTTAAATCTAATGTGTTCAATTTAGATGTGTTTTTTGCATTTATGTTCCATTTCTCCAATGGCAGTGTTACTATTTCATGTTTCTCTCTTGCATTTGTAAGCGTTTTGGTATTTTTTTGGGTCCCTTCGCTTTGTTCATGTCTCTCATAAACAAAAATATTATTAAGGTTTATAAAAGTATGGTTGGGCCTTCATATTCTTTTTGTTTATATCAATATTCTTTAGATTTATACTATTAATATATTCATCTATTGATATTAATGTATTTATGCTTTAAAATTTATTTATTGTTTATAATGTAGTGATATAGGTGTGTTGTTATTAATGTGTTGATTGTTTATCATGTTTTTGTGCTTTATAGTGTATTATTATTAATGTATTCATATTGATTTTTTGTATTGATCTCTTAATGGTTTACAACGTGGTTCTTATATTGATTGTGGTTTATGTTTATTATTATTGCTTTGTATTATAGCATTATTTACACTTATACTATTGATGCCATGGATTTAGAGCTTGGGGGGTTTAAAATATTTAATATGACACATATTCTCCCATTTTCAAACCAATCATCATGAGTCTTGTAAAACGTTGTGTTATAACGAAGATTGTCTTCAGATGAAAACCATAATCAACCATGGAGAATTATCGTCAACCATGTTCCAATGTCGCATTGTAAAAAATATTGTCTCAATATGAAGATCAACGATGGTTAAGCATGGTCATTTATTCTTAGTTTTCTATTTTTATGATTTATCTTCGGGTTTAAATAACTTGCTCTTATAATATTAATCCATTGGGGTTAAAGTATCAATCCTTTCCATTTTTAATATTGATCCCTTGCATGTTTTTATCCCTTAGGTTTATAATAGTTTTCTCTTGGATTTATAATATTAAAGGCTTCATTTTATTTGTTATTTTAGCTTATAATATTAATAATTCCTTTGGTTTATCATTTTGTCCCTTGGGTTTATTAATCCCTTGACTTTAAAATATTAATTACTAGGGTTTATTAATCGTTTAGGATTTTAATATTAGTTTCTTTGGTTTATTTATTCCTTGTGTTTATTGTTGCTTGGGTTTATTAATATTTTGTTTTTAAAATATTAATGCCATGAGTTTATAATATTAATAATGCATTGGGTTTATTCATCCCTTGTATTCATAATAATAATAATCCATTCAGTTTCTTAAACCCCAATATTAAGGGTTTAATCAGTTAGGTTTTCAATGTTTATCCCTTTAGTTGATTTATTCTTTCGGTTTATAATACTAACAATCTCTAAGGTTTATTGATCACCTACGTTTATAATATTAATAATCATGTGTGTTTATCAATCCTTTGTGTTTAGAATATTAATTCCTAGGATTTATTAATCTCTTGTGTTTGTAGAATTGATCACTTGTGCTTCTTTATCCCTTAGGTTTTCCATATTTATCCCTTGGGTTCACTAATTCCTTGGGTTTATAATGTTAAATGGTTGGGTTTATTAGTTCCTTGGGTTTATAATTTCAATAATCCCTTTGGTCTATTAATCCATTAAATATAATATATGAATTCTTAGGGTTTATTAATCTCTTCGGTTTTTATATTAGTTTGTTGGTTTTATTGATTCCTCAAGTTTATTAATCACTTGGATTTATTAATCCTTTGTGTTTATAATATATATATTTTTTGGGTTTACTATTTCCTTGGGGTTATAATATTAAATGCTTAGGTTTATTTATTCTTTAAGTTTATAATATTAATAATTCCTAGGGTTTATCATTTGATCCCTTAGGTTTATTAATCCCCAATATTAAGGGTTAAATAATAGTCCTAAGGTTTAATATTATTCCCTTAGCTTTACAATGTTTATCCCTTCAGTTTGTTAACCTGTTGGGTTTATAATATTAACAATCCCTAAGGTTTATTGATCCCTCGTGTTTATAATATTCATAGTAATGTGGGTTTATCAATCCTTTTGGTTTAAAATATTAATTCATAGGCTTCATTAATCCCTTTGGTTTTTAATATTGATCCCTTGCATTTTTTTATCCCTTGGGATTCTAATATTTTCCCCTTGGATTTATAATATTAAATGCTTCATTTTTTTTTGTTCTTCAAGTTTATAATTTTAATAATTCCTTTGGTTTATCATTTAATCCCTTGGGTTTATTAATCCCCTGAGCTTAAAATATTAATTGCTAAGGTTTATTAATCATTTGGATTTTTAATATTAGTTTGTTGGGTTTAATGATTCTTTGGGTATATTGATCCCTTGCATTTATTAATCATTTGTTTTTATAATACTAATGCCTTGGGTTTGTAATATTAATAATTCCTTGGGTATATTGGTCTCTTGTATTTATAATTTTAATAATCCCTTGGTTTTATAAAACCCAAATATTAAGGTTTAAATAATAGTCCAACTATTTATGATTATGTCAATATCATAGTAGATTAATCTAATATGGAAATCGACCATGGTCAACCATGTTTATTTTAGAGTTTATAATAAGCATGTTAGGGTTTATATGCGTTGGGTTTATAATTTTTATGCCTTAGGTTATTATTCCCTTGGGTTTATAATATCAATCCCTTGGGTTTATTGATCTAACGGTTCATATTCCTAGGGTTTAATAGTATTGAACAATGGTCAACAATAAACAACTAGGTTCAACAATGGTATAAAGTCGCATTGTGACAAGTATTGTCTCAATATGAAAATTAATCGTGCTCAACCATGTTTATTTTGGTATTTTTAATATTTATCTAAGGGTTTTTATACCTTGGGTTCAAAATATTAGTCCCTTGGGTTTAATATTATTCCCTTGGGTTTATAATACCTTGGGGTTTTAGTATTAATACCTTGGGTTTATTATTCCCTTAGGTTTATAATATCAATCATGGTCAACCATTTTCAATCATAGCCAACCATGGTCAATCATGGTTGAATGTCGCATTGTGACAATGATTGACTCACCATGAAAATAACCATCCTTATTTTAGTATTTGTAATATTTATATTAAGGTTTACCAATGTTGGGTTTATAATATTAGTCCCTTGGGTTTTACATTTTTCCCTTGGCTTCATAATATTAATCCTTTGGGTTTATTATTAACCTAGGTTTATAATATCAATCATGGTAAACCATGGTCAACCATAACCAACAATGGTCAACCCTGTTCAATCATGGGCAGATCTCACATTATGACAAAAAATGTCTCCATATAAAAAGCATGGACAATCATGGACAAACATGGTCAACCATGGTTGATGATGGTCAATCATGTTTGATAGAATCAAACATGTTCAACCATGCTCAATTGTGGTAAAAAATGTTTGAGCATCAAGTTATGACAAAAATTGGCTTGATATGAAAATCAACCATGATCAACCATGGTCCAACGTCGCATTGTGACCAAGATTGTCTCGATATGAAAATTAACCTTGGTCAACCATGGTCCAACATGACATTGTGATAAGGATTGTCTCGATATGAAAGTCAACCATGGTCAATCATGTTTATTTTAGTGTTTATAATATTTATCTTAGGGTTTATATATGTTGGGTTTATAATATTAGTCCCTTAGGTTTAATCTTATTCCCTTGGATTCATTATCCCTTGGGGTTTTAGTATTAATTCTTTGAGTTTATAATATCAATCCATTGGGATTATAATATTAATAATTGTAAACCATGGTCAATCATAACCAACCATGTTCAACCATGGTAAAATAAGGCTAGATATGGAAATAAAACATTTCATTTTGACAAAGATTGTCTTGATATGAAAATCAATCATTGTTAACCATTGTTAACCATGGTCCAATGATGCATTGTGACAAGCATTGTCTCTATATGGAAATCAACCATGGTCAACCATCAACCCATGTTTATTTGAGGGTTTATAATATTCATGTTATGGTTTATATACGTTTTGTTTATAACTTTTATCCCTTAGGTTAATTATTCCCTTGGGTTTGTAATATCAATCCCTTGCGTTTATTGAGTTAAGGGTTCATATTCCTATCGTTTAATATTATTCAACAATGATCAACCATAATCAACCATGGTCCAATGCCGAATTGTGGCATGAATTGTCTCAATATGAAAATCAATCATGCTCAACCATGTTTATTTTAGTAATTTTAATATTTATCTTAGGGTTTTTATACCTTGGGATTATAATATTAGTCCCTTGGGTTTAATATTATTCCCTTACGTTCATAATCCCTTTGGGTTTTAGTATTAATCCCTTCGACTTATTGTTCCTTTGGGTTTATAATATCAATCAATTGGGTTTATTATTCCCCGTTCAACCATGGTTTATTATAATGTCAACCATGGACAACATTGGTCCAACATGGAGTTATGATAAGGATTGTCTCAATATGGGACTCAATCATATTTATTTTAGTGTTTATAATATTTATCTTATGGTTTATATACATTGGGTTTATAATATTAGTCCCTTGGGTTTAATATTATTCCCTTGGGTTTATTGTTCATTTGGGTTTATAATATCAATCGCTTGGATTTATAATTCCGCGGCTAACCATGGTTTATTATGATGTCAACCATGGTCAACGATGCTCCAACATGGAATTCTGATAAGGATCGTCTCAATTTGAAAACCAACGATGGTCAATCATGTTTATTATAGTGCTTTTTATATTTATCTTAGGGATTATACACGTTGGGCTTATATTATTAGTCCCTTGGGTTTAATATTATTCCCTTGGGTTCAGAATCCCTTGGGGTTTTAGTATTAATCCATTGGGTTAATTATTCCCTTGAGTATATAATATCAATCCATTGGATTTATAATGCTAATCACTATTAACCATGACAAATACTAACCAAGCATTTTCAACCATAGTGAAAAAAGGTTGGATATGGAAATCAACCATGGTAAACCATGGTCTAACGTTGCATTCTGACAAAGACTGTCTCGATATGAAAATCAATCATGGTCAACCTTGGTTAACCATGATCCAACATTGCATTGTGACAAGGATTGTCTCTATATGAAAATCAACCGTGGTCAACTGATGACCGCCAGTATTGCAGCAAGGATGTTGCAACTCCTGGGCTACCAGCTCTACTTATCAACCCGAGGTTTTTACAAACTTGGAGGTGACAGTGCTATATGCACAATTAAAAGTGAAGGTCCTGCCTATTGTGACTCTTCATCCGGCGAGAGACCCTAGGGGTTCCAAGCCAAACTTCTATATAGTCAGAAGAAGGTTGATTCTTTGATGGAAGAAGAGCAAATTTATTCTAAGTGAGCTACTCTACTACAGTAATGAGGAAAGAAACATGTAATGCTAAATCACACCATATCCTAATTAACCATTTAAACATCTATGCTAGGCAAAATTGGTAAATCAACACTAACCTAATGCTGCTATCTAAGTTACACAAGTAAATAGAATCAAACCATACTAATGTGTGAGTAAGAAAAATAAACTAAATCTGTTTTCACTTTTTTGGTTTTCTTTGATAAAATCAAGCATACAATTTAATTGTTCATGTGGATGTGGCAGGTGGATGGAAGGTGGTTGAGGATGGCTAGAAGGTTTAGGGAGTGGTTGGATGGTGTGGAAGGGTCCTAGGAATATTTTATGACTTCCTATAGGTACCCCATCAATTTGGCCTCAAAAGAGACCATTTTAGGAAAACCTACAGGGTGTACTAGAAACCTACAGGATGATCTTGTAGGAATTATAGGAAACGTACATGATACAGCCGACAACTAATTGTGAGGTGTTGGAGGTATTGGGAATCTTGTAAAGGGTGTGTGATGAGTGGAATGGGGTGTTATAAGGTCGAGGAACACTCATGAGTCAATATCTAAGAGAAGAGATGGCTAGATTCACTCAATATATCTACGAGAATTTCAATAAAAAAAGGACAAAAAAAACTAGTGAGGGTGATGGTGGAACAAGAGATGGTTGAGGTGGATGAGGTGGAATATGGATGTTGGTGATGAAGTCTAGACCTCCCCCTAAAGTACATGTGTGTCTTCCAAGAACTATGCAACAAGATACATTCTCATAAACTAACAAAGCATGAATCAATTGCCCATATTATGCATGAACACAGTCTTGAAGGAAATGAGAACATGGGTGAGATATTATTCCAGAAAGGGAGTGATCAAAAAAGATGACAATGTAATGAACCAAGTACTGAATCAAGATAACAAACTCCAAAGCTCATGCAAGAAATAAAAGTCTGTGTTTTTGGGGTTGATGAAGGGTCTATTCCTCAAGTCATGGTCCTGGAGGGAGGAGGTCAGGCTGAGACACCTGTTGACAACCTTATGGTGATATTTTTCTCCTTTCTAACATGCTAATTGAAAGAAGGCACAAATGGAAGCAAACTAAAATACAACCAATCTACTCTACATTGTTGTAA
Source organism: Pinus tabuliformis (assembly GCA_031772625.1). Taxonomy (NCBI): domain Eukaryota; kingdom Viridiplantae; phylum Streptophyta; class Pinopsida; order Pinales; family Pinaceae; genus Pinus; species Pinus tabuliformis. The sequence continues at coordinate 1,220,361,118 of CM062819.1, read as the reverse complement.
TGGAAATTCAACTACTTAAGCAAATGAACAATTAGACCATGAATCTATGCTAGCATACATGTACAATAAAGAGGAGCCTTGGCTTCTAAGGTTGGGCCCTAGCCCAAGAGCTTTAGCCATATGAGTTAGCTCAGTGTTGCTTCAAAAGAAAACTCATTTGTATTATCAAAACCATGGATTACATCAAAAACTATCCCAAGTCTTGCAACTCAAAAGTAGAGTAGAATTTTACAATCAAAAATCCAAATCCTACTGAGGTCCTAGGCCTCTCTACTTATAAATCTAAATTCTCCAACGAATTCTTTAAAATTATGGAAGCTGGGCTCCCAACCTTCAAGATAAACTCGTGCTTTGTCTTTCACTTACTTGGTTGCCTTCTCATCCTCATGATTTGGTTGTTTCCACTCCAAGATGATAGAGGAATATTTGAATGGAGGGGTAGTAAATGAGGAGGATTTACCTCCTATAATTTCTCTCCCTTGTCCCATTTTAGTTTTGAACAAGGTCTTTGCGAAAATTCCTTGCTTCTATCCTTTAATCCTGCATTAAATTCACATTAGACCACAAATCAAAATATTCAACTCTAACTCATCTCATAAACAAAATATAATCAAAAGTATGCAATAAGTTGTGCGAATAGTTTGTTTGACTAGGTTAGGAGGTGAATTAAGTCCCATATAATTACCCAATGATGAGGCTCATCATCACCCCTCTATTGAAAGTGTTGCTCATCCTCTGAGAAACTTAGTGAATGTCCATGTCCTTCATGTCTTTGGTAGCCTCTTTGACATCCCATGCCTCTGCTATGGTCTCTTCTTCTTGTTCATAGAAGCCTTCTTTCTTTTCTACTTCTTACCACTCCCTGTTTTCTTCTTCTTCTTTTCTCCCTTCTAGAATCCCTAGGAGTAGTGGTGGACTGAGTTTTAGGCCTCTCCAATTGACCTTCAACCTTTGCATCGATTTCTTATACATAGGTGTCCCGTTGAGTGCCCTTCTCAACCTTGGAGGGGACTGATATTCCTTGATGTTCAAGCTGTGTAGCAGTGTGTTCCATCTCCTTAGGCAGACATGTATACTATCATCTCCATCAGTTTCTTCCTTAGTATCCTCCTTTGTTTTAGCATCATCCTCGTTCTCTTCTCCCTCTTCTTATTCTACTTCATCATGTTCCTCTGTATTAGTTTCTTCTTCATCCATCTCATCCCCATCTAGCTTTCTATCTTCTTCTTCTTCTTTTGCCTCTTCCTCACTGACAAGAGGACTAACATCATGGTGAGGGTTTTGATGTCATCCTCTGCTGTAAAGTCTTTGAAGACTGGCCATGTTATATGCATCCTGAGGTTTTGGAGGGCATCCTCAATGAGGATCCTCATCAACCCATGGTGAGCCAATTGTTGCGAATTACCTTCCTTTACTTTATTGTTCGAGTTTATGAGTGATTGCATCAAGAAATAGGGTATGATGAGTCTTTAGTGAACTGGTGTCTCTACCCCAAATCTTAATTATTCAAGGATCCTAAAGTGGTTTCCATAAACAACACTGTATCTACCCTCACATGAGATATATTTGATGATTTGGTAGCTTACCTCACTCCATGGGTATGGCACATTGTCCCTCCTTACTCCATTTTTATCCTCCGTGGGTTCTTCACCATCTAAAAAGAATTTTCTTTTTGCCACCTGACTATCTGCTTTGTCTTCTTTTCTCCATGGAATTCGTAGGGAAAGTGTTGTAACCCTACTGATGAGCGCTAGGGTGAGATCTATAGTGAGCCCCCTAACTATAACAGTGGCATGGATTTTGCTGTGTGGAGTGAGGGAGTGAGAAAACTCTTGAGCCACCTCATCATCATACCCTGTAAATTTTTCGAAAAACCCCATCCGGTTGTGTCTTCTAAATATTTCAAGTGCTTGGATTATTGTTGTATCCTCACATTGTTTATGGGTTCTATCCTATTAAACCCTCCTGTCATCTTGCTTGTGGGGCTTGAGGAGAAGATGAGAGGTTTGAAACAAAATGTTTAAATTCAGGAGGAAAAAAACATTTACTGTGTATGTAATTACCTCCTACAGTTACTAACTCCACTAGATTTTAGAGCATTTCTAGTTCATTTGCTTGTAAATGGGGATGGATTTTTAGATCCTACCTCCTTAGAATAGTGGCAATGGACAATTCCTGTGATATCCCCTTTTGAATTCTTCTCTGCCTATCCTATAGACTGCCTCTGTGTATCTTGTAGATTGTATCATGTAGACTATTCTTGTAGGAATTCCTGTGCATACTCCTGTAGAAATTCTGTCGTAGAACGATGGATCCTTACTTTAGTGGGTGGACACAGTTATGAGAGTGACTTGAGTGAGGGATTTTCAAGGAGTTGAAATGCATGAATGCATGCAAACTATGTTTTATTTCACTTTATAGTGTTTTGGGGTGATGTGGTTTACTGGCAGCAAAGTTACATTTCCATTTTTGGACTATTGGTCCCCTCTATCACCTCATCATTTCCTCTCCTCATAATCAACTCCCACCACGTAGATCTCTAGTTAACCACCTCTTGTCCTACACCTCCTCTGTCTCTGAGTTGACTGCAGCCATGTGTGAGTGGACACCTAATTTTCCATGTGATGACTAAAAGAAGGTGACCAATATAACTGGCCACCTTTTCACTTATAAACCAACTATCTCGTAACCATTACAACTTTTGATCAAATGATGCATATGAGTGAGTGAGCATGATACCTACCTATGATCTCGATGCCATGCTGCGATTGTCGAAGATAAGAGGTGCTCCATTGTTTATTTGTTGCATGGCCATTCTTGTTTCCCCTCTTGTTATCTGTTGATGGTTTCTTGGCTTTTGCAGGTGTATGTGACTGAAGATCTAATGTTGTTGTTGCTATGGAGCTCCTGGATAGGTTGCTACAAGATTTCGTATAAGATCTCCCGTAGCTGCTTCTCCCTTAGAATCTCTTAATCATGTTGTTGGTTGTGGCTGTAAGGATTGTTCAAAGAATGTAAAGAGGGAGTAGTAGTGTGTGTGGAACAAGGGACATTCAGGTAATGCTCTTACTCCTCTGTTTTTCCTTTTTTTTCTTGCTTTTTTCATAACTGGTAGAAACTGATCTCTTCTTGTTTTGGATGGTGATTGTAGGGATGATGATAATGGATGAGGTGAGGTGTTAGATCATGTCTATGATGAATTTTAGGGACCTACCAACCCTACCACTCACCCTCGGATTGCTTCCTGTAGGTTTTCCGAGCACTGTAATTCGTATAGGATCATCTTGTAGGTTTTCAGGGGATCTTGTAGGAATATAGGGGATCCTATAGAAAACAAAGTCTTCACCTAAATTGAAGCAATGGAGTGAAAAAATGATTGAAATGATGGAGGGACACATGGTAAGGAGTGGAGGAGATGGATAGGTGTGAGGCAGGGTTCCCTTTGGATCTTCTTTTCGCTCGTTAACTATCTTTCTCGTCCACCTGCAAATAACAATTACATATTTTTAACTCCCTTATTTTTTTTGAAAAACAACTAGGTTGCCTCAGAGAGGGTTTCACCCTAGATGTTTGCCCTAGCTGCCTCAAGGAATGTTCTCACCCATGGATCTTCTTATTCTTCTGTCTATTTCTTATCATCCTTGGGCCGCCTCACGAGATTTTCAACCCAAAGATGGGCCTAAAGCACCTCATGGAGGTTTTCACCAAAGTCCTTTTTTTTTTATTTTTTTCAATGACCTGATGATAGAAGAGCGAGAGCTTGCTCCACCATCATCACTGTTTTATTGATATTGTCAATGAACTCTTTCTTTGATAAAGGACTCTTGTACATTTTCAATCGGCATCCATTAACAAGCACTGGAATGGCTTCTTCATCTATAGTTCTAGTTTGCACCGAACCATTATCATGGAATCTCTCCACCAGATACGGTCTGAGCCATCTTTTCCTTAGCTTTCCCTTGAAGTCTTTATACCTAGAATCATATAACAATGCCCAATCACCCTCTTGAAATTGCTTCTCCTTAATATGGTTATCATGCCAGATCTTCCGCTGAAGTTGAACTATCTCTATATGTAGGAGGGCCTACATTCTAAATTCATCCAAGCTGTTGAATTAGGACAATATTTCCTTTTTTACATGACTGAGATCGAAATCTAGTTGGTCTGGCATCGTCAATGTTTTATATTCAAACTCAATGGATAGCAAAGCCTTTTTTTCATAGACCAGCTCATAAGGTGTAATTCCAGTGGTGGTCTTCCATGTTGTATTGTAGGCTCAGGCACCCTCAACTAGTCTCTCTGCCCAATCCTTTCTATTGTTGCTCACTACCCTGGTTAAGATGCTTTCTAGTGCCCTGTTGGTCACCACCACTTACCCATTAGCTTGTGGATCATAGGGAGTGGAGGTCCTATGCTTGATTTTGTGATGGCTGATCAGTTCTTCAATCATGTTGAGGGTAAACTAGTTGCCTTTGTCTATCGCTAGCTCTCTAGGGTACCCAAATTTGTAGAATATATTCTCCTTTAGGAACTTAGCCACCTTCTCTTCTGTTGCTTCCTTAATTGCCATATTTTCAGCCCACCTAGTCAAATAATCAGTGCACACAATAATGTGTTGCTTTTGCTTTGAAGGAGGGTTGATATTCCCATTGAAGTCCATGCCCCACTTGTCAAATGGCTCGAAAGTCACTTGAGGCTGTAGGGGCATTTCATTGCTTGGAGTAGGCTTTCCCATCCTTTGGCACCAATCACACTGACTAATGTACCTTTTCACATCCTGATAAAAAGTGGACCAATAATAGCCTACTTGTAACACTTTGAATGTTGTCCTCTTTGCTACAAAGTGACCTCCACAAGGCCCATCATGATAGGTCATAAGAATGTCAAAAACATCCTCTTCCTTTACACACGTTCTCAAGATTTGATCTGGGCCAAGTTTGAAAATATTACCCCCAATCTAGGTGAAGGGTGCATTTTTCCTGACTATCTTGCTCTTTTCTTTGGAAGGCAAGTTTTGTGGGAACTGCGTTGATACCAAATAGTTTGCTATATCAGCAAACCATGGAGAGAGAATTGAAATAGCAAATAAGTGCTCGTCTGGTAAATAGTCATCCACCATTCTTCTTCACCTGTAGGCAGATTCATCTTAGATAGAAAGTTTGCAATAACATTTCCCTTACCAGGCTTATCAACAATGGTTAGATCAAACTGCTGTAATAAGAGCAACCATCTTATAATTCTAGCATTCACATCTGGTTTTTTCATTAAATATTTTATTGCAGCATGGTCAGTATGCACAAATGTTTGATAGCCTGTAATGTAATGCCTAAATATATTAAATGAATGCACAACAACCAGGAGTTCCTTTTCGGTCAAAGTATAATTTAGCTCAGCCTTTGACAAGTTCTTACTAATAAAATAGATGGCATAGGGAAATTTCTCTCTACCTAACCTAAGATTGCTCCTATGGCTTTGTGTAAGGCATCAACATGAATATAAAATGCGAGGGCCCAGTTTGGGTCTCGAAGAATTGGTGTCATGGTCAACCTACCCTTTAAAATGTCTAAGGCCTCTTGATAAATTTTTGACCATATAAACTCAGAATATTTGGCCAACAACCTAAATAAAGGACAGAACAACTTGCTAAAGTCTTTTCTGAACCTTCAGTAGTATCTAGCTAACCCTAAGAAACTCCTGACATATCTCTACTTTTCCAGAGGTGGGACCCTTTTGATGATTGCTATTTTGTTCGGGTCCACCTGTAATCCTTACTGAGATATTGAATGAGCTAGCATGGTCCGTTCAGTCATTAATAATTCAAATTTTTCTGGACTGAGAGACAGGTTCATTTCAATGCATTTGTGAAATACTTTGCCTAGGTTAGTCAGGGCTTCTTGAAAATCATATCCATGAGGTGTAAAATCATCCATATAAATTCCCATCGCATCATGTACCAATTCGGCAGAAATACTCAAGTATGGCTCCGAAAATTGGCAAGAGCATTGCATAGACCAAAACGAATAACCCTATAGACAGAAGTACCCCAAGGATAGGTGAATGTGGTCTTATCCTGGTCTTCTGGGCAGATTTGGATTTGGTTGTACCCACTGAATCCATCCAGGAAAGAGAAAAACTTCTTCCCTGCCAGGCCATCCAACACTTGGTCAATGAAGAGTAGGGGAAAATGATCCTTCTTTGTGGCTTTGTTAAACTCCCTGTAATCGACACAAATCTTCCACTTACCATTTTTCTTGGGAACTAGCACTAAAGGAGAGACCCACTCACTGTTAGAGATAGGGTAAATGAATCCTGCATCTAGTATTTTTTGCAGTTCTTCTTTGACTATATCTTTAAGGGTTGGATTCATCCTCCTTTGTGGTTTCTGGACTGACTTGCAACCTTGTTTGATATATATGTGGTGAGTACACAATGCGCGGTGTACTCCCCTCATTTCCTTGTAACTCCAAGCGAAGGCTTCTAGGTTTTCTCTCAACATGTTGCCTTCTTTTCTTATTCGAGAGCAGAATGAGATGGATTAATTTTCAATGTTTTCTATGGGTTGAATTCTATGGCTTTGACATGGAGTGGGTTGGAATCAGGTAAGCATAAGTCAATTGGATGATTGTTCTGAGTTTCACTTATTTCTTCTTTTAATGGTAACGAACCAGGAGTTGGACTTTGGAGCAGGTGTTTAATTAAGTCATCCTCATCTTGTTGTCCTCCTCTTATGGTTTCTTCGAAAGCATAAAGTTGGGTGGAATAAACCTCATCTTCTTCCTCCTCCTCCAACCATGAAGGTAAATCATGCTATAGAGAAGGTTGAGTAGGAGGGTATAGGACTAACTATTTAGACATATGCCCATTCTTGATGGTCATATTCCCAGCTCTATAGCTAATGTAAGCATCGGTTGTGGCCAACCATGGCCTCCGAAGGATGAGAGGGTAGCCAGTAAGCTTAGCCTTAGGCCGGAGAACTAGAAAATATGCAGGGTATTCCCAGGAGTCAATGGAGACCATTACATCCTCGACAATTCATACAGGGGTGACTGTGGAATAGTCTCCGAGTTGCAGAACTGTTGTGGTCTTCCTCAATGACCCTTGGAGGTTGAGCTTGAGAATGGTGTCCTTGGTCGTCACATTAATGACAGCCCTAAGATCGATCAAAGTGTGTGCGATGATGGTTCCATTGATGTGCACATCTACTATAGGGCTTCCAGGGTCCAAATACCTCAGACATATTACCTGCCCCAGCATTAAGTTGGACAGCTTCCCAATGACATTAATGGTAGGGGCATCCCTTTTTCTTCTTCTTGGATGCTTGAAGCACTTCTCCTTAATCAACTTATTGTAAATGGGGACATCTTTTATTGCCTAGGGAAGGGGGATCTTTACACATAGATTTTTCAATTCTCACAGAAGTTCAATTTCTTCTAGGGTAGGCTGGAGTGGTTGGGCTAATCTCTTAGGAGAGGGTGGATTTACTTTAAAGTGGATTTCCTCTCTTTCTTCCTCAACCTCCCTATGTGGAGAGGGAGGTTGGTTATCCAGGAGAATTCTCCCAGATCTTAGGTTGATCTCCTAGATTTCTACAGCATAAGCTAAGTGTTATGTCTCTCCACTATATAATTGTTGAGCCTACCTATTGTTCAGGTTCGGATTTGGATGGGGAGCCATTTGGGGTTGCTTGCATGGATCAGAGTGTAGAATTTGTGGTTGGGTAGGTGGTGGAGGCAATAGAGCTGTAACATTTTTGTGTTGGGGCCTCCACGCCTGGATTGGTTGACTCCACTGAGGTTGTGGTGGAGCGTAAGGTTGAAATGATTGGTTGGCTAGCTGAGAATGATATTGAGATGCATAGGAGAAAGGAGAGGGTGTAGACTAGGAAGGATGATCAGGGGGTCCCTAAGAAGGTATAGTTGTGGTTTGGTTGGGGTTGTAATATGCATGGGATGACCCTTGCATACCCTGCTAGTATGGTCTATGCCAAGGAGGTCTCCTTTGGTTGATGTAGCAAAGCTACTCAGTGACCACTTTAGCTCTTTCATATACAACTTTGAGTCTGGGTAAAAAAGGAAATTTGTCTGTGGAGTGGTTTTCTTCATAGACCGAGCAAATTTCAATATCGTTCAATGGACATTAGTTCCTACGATGCCTCCTGGTGCACCTAGGATAAAATATGGCCAAGGATCTCTCTACTTCCTCTTGCTTCCTTTTGATGTTCATGGCATCCAATTGCAAGGCAAGGGTTTGCAGCATCTCACTTTTGAAATCTTCCAACATATTTCCAATTTCACCCTTGATGGATGAGTTGGAAGATGATGTACTAGCCATAGGTTGACTACTCCTACTCTTTTTCCTAGCTGCCTAGAATGGTTTCTAAAGATAGCCTTGATATCTTCATAGGGTAATTGGTAGATATCTCCTCCTGCTAACAAATGTAAGGTATCCAAAAGTTCTTCCCTTACTCCTCTGAGTAGGACCATATTTAGTGACTCGGGGTCAAGCTTTCACCTGGCCATTTTGTAACTAAGTTGGAATCTTTCTTCGTAGTCTTCTAAGGATTCATCCTGGCCCATGGTCATCCTGATAATTTCTTCTTTAGTATCCTTTGACCTACAGTAGTCCCAATATTTGTTGTTAAAATCCTGCTACATCTGAGCCCAAGTTGTGATGCTATCTCCAGGTAAATCAATGAACCAACACAATGCTCCATCCTTGAGGGTAGATGGAAACAATTTTAACTTTGTCTCATCATCTGTATAGTCATACGTTCGACATATAACAACAAACTCAAATAGGAAAGTGTCGAGGTCCTTTGTGGTCAGGCCATGGAAATGAGGTAGGGCAGAGGGGCTTATATTATTCATCTTAGTGTCCCCCTTGTTTTCCCTAATGGGGAAGGCAACCTCAACTCTCTCTCTATTCCCTCTGTCATTTCAGCTTTCAGCCATTAGTTCACTAGGAATGGGTTCCTCTTCTTCTTCTTCCCTTGTAGGTTCTTAAAATATGTCAGGGTGCTCACCTAAAGGTTCCTCTAGTTCACAGCCACCAAAGAAGAGAGAAGGTTGGCTGTTGGATGTAGTGAGGGTATTTGGCAAGAATTTTCCTAAATTGTCCCTATTCCTATGAGGCATGAAAGGAAATGTTTCTGGGTTGGCCTTTATAAGATTTTTTTAAGCTAGAAAGTACTTTGCAGAAATGAAATTTCTAATTGAATGAAAAGTACTGACAGAAAGAAAAGTTACTTGCTGAATTGAAATTCTTCTTGCAGAATGGAAAGCAAAGTAGATAATGACAACTGAAAGAAAGTAAGCTAGTAGATTACTTTTGGAGAAATAAACTAATGGAAGAAAATTGGAGACTAGAAATAGAATAAAACAAAGCAGTACTCACATTCTACTTAAACACCTCCCCGACAATGGCACCAAAAAGTGACGAGTGCTAGTATTGCAGCAAGGATGCTCCAACTCTAAGGCTACCAGCTTTACTTATCAACCCGAGGTTCGTACAAACTTGGAGGTGACAGTGCTATATGCACAAGTAAAAGTGAAGGTCCTTCTTGTTGTCACTGTTCATCCGGCAATAGACCCCAGGGGTTCCAAGATAGACTTTTATAGAGCAACAAGAAGCTTGATTCTTCGATGGAAGAAGAGAAAATTTATTCTAAGAGAGCTACTCTACTGCAGTAATGAGGAAAACAACATGTAATGCTAAATCACACCATATCCTAGTTAACCATTTAAACAACTATGCTAAGCATAATTACTAAATCAACACTAACCTAATGCTATTATCTAAGTTATAGAAGTAAAGAGCATCAAACCATACTAATGTGTGAGTCAATGTTTTGGTTTTCTTTGGTAAAATCAAGCATGCAATTTAATTGTTGTTGTGGATGTGACAGGTGGATGGAAGGTGATTGAGTATGGATATAAGTTTTAGGGAGTGGTTGGATGGTGTGGAATGGTCCTAGGAGGATTTTTGTGACTTCCTAGAGGTTTCCCATCAATTCAACCTCAAAACAGGCCATTTCAGGAAAACCTACAGGATGTACTAGAAACCTTCAGGATGATTGTAGGAATTAGAGGAAACCTATAGGATACAGCTGAGAGCTACTCAAGGATAATTTTAGGGGTGAATGTTCGCCCTTTGGCGAAATTAAGGGGTTTTAAATTTTTAATGGGAAAATATTTTGTATCATAGTACATTTTTACAAATCACCTCAAATAGCCCACCTTATTTTAAGGAAGAGGGTAAAAAAGGTAAATTTAGCCCTTGAAATTAGGACTTACAAACTTCCATTCGCCCATTTTCAAGAATATGTTTTATTTAAGTGAATCCATTCGCCCATTTTCAATAATAGGTTTTATTTAAGTGAATCCTATGGGCCAAATACCATATTTATAAAAGAGGTATGGTAAATTAATAAAAATATAAATAAATGAGAGGTATGGTAAATAAATAAAACATTTTTTATATTTACTCCATAAGTCACCTTATATACATGTAAGGGTGTAAACAAATAAAAATATAAGTAAAGTGGAGGTATGGTAAATAAATAAAAATATAAATAAACTGGACGTATCGTAAATAAATAAAACCTCTTTTCATATTTAGTCCATAACCCTCGTTCTATTTATGAAGGCTCAAGAAAGAGGTTTTATTTAAGTGAATCTTATTGGCCAAATACCATATTTGTAAAAGAGGTATGGTAAATTAATAAAAATATAAATAAACGAGAGGTATGGTAAACAAATAAAACATTTTTTTATATTTACTCCATAAGTCACCTTATATTTACGAACAACTCAAAAAATGGGTTATATTTAGGTGAAACCTATGGCCAAAATACTGTGGGACAAATACCATGGACTAGATTGTTATTAATACCATGCAAAAAACCATTATTAACCCTAATATTAGAATTAATAAAAATAAAATTGGCACATGGTATTGACCCATGCTATTCACCAAAATGGCACATGGTATTGACCCATGGTATTCACCTAGAATGTAGCCTAGTGAAATGGGGGAATTAAACTAGCATGTAGCCTATGCTAAGATTCAGATTTTACAAAGTTTTATTATTTAGTGAAAGACTCGCCAAGATCTTACAAGATTTTATAATTGAGTAAAATATTCGCCATGCCTGGTGAGAGATTCGCCAAAAAATTATATATACATATTATATTATTGATAAAATCGCCTTCCATTTTTCCTATATACCATGGAGATTCACCCATTTATTATATTTATAAATTTAGGGGGGGTTCTTAAAATTTTCCCTGGAGCTAATTGTGAGGTGTTGGAAGTGTTCGGAAGCTTGGGAAGGGTGTGTGATGATTGGGATAAGGTGTTAGAAGGTCCAGGAACACTCATGAGTCAATATCCAAGAGAAGGGATGGCTAGATTCATTCAATGTCTCTAGGGGAATTTGAATAAAAAAAGGACAAAAAAACTAGTCAGGGGATGGTGAAACAAGAGATGGTTGAGGTGGATGAGGTGGAAGATGGATGCTAGTTATGAAGTCTAGACCTCCCCTGAAGTACGTGCAATTCTTAAAACGTGTGTTTCTTCCAAGAACTATGCAACAAGATACATTCTTATAAACTAGAAAAGCATGAACCAATTGCCCATATTATGCATGAAGAAAGTGCTGAAGGAAATGAGAACATGAGTGAGATCTAATTGTAGAAAGAGAGTGATGAAAAAAAATTACAATGCAATGAACCAAGTACTAAATCAAGATAACAAACTCCAAAGCTCATGCAAGACTAGAAATCTATGTTTTTGGGGTTGCTAAAGGGTCTCTTCCTCAATTCATGGTCCCAGAGGGAGGAGGTGAGGCCGAGACACCTGCTCACAACCTTACGATGATATTTTATCCTTGCTAACCTAATAATTGAAAGAAGGCACAAATGGAAGCAAACTAAAATACAACCAATCTACTCTACACTATTGTAGTGGAAATGCAGCTACTTAAGAAAATGAACAATTAAACCATGTATCTGTGCTAGCATAGATGTACAATAAAGAGGAGCCTTGGCTATTAAGGTTGGGCCCTAACCCAAGAGCTTTAGCTCTCTGAGTTAGCTCAGTGCTGGCTCAAAACAAAACTCATTTTTATTATAAAAACCATGGATTACATAAAAAATTATCACAAGTCTTGCAGCTCAAAAATAGAGTAGAATTTTACAATAAAAAATCCAAATCCTACTGAGGTCCTAGGCCTCTCTACTTATACATATGAAGTCTCTAATCACATCCTTAAAATTAGGGAGGCTTGGCTCCCAAACTTTGAGATAAACTAGTGCTTTGTCTTTCACTTGCTCGGTTGCCTTCTAGTCCTCATGATTTGGCTATTTGCACTCCGAGATGATGTAGGAATATTTGAATGGATGGGTAGTAAATGAGGAGGATTTACCTCCTATAATTCCTCTCCCTTGTCCCATTCGAGTTTTGACCAAGGTCTTTGCCAAAATTCCATGCTTCTATCCTCTAATCATGCATTAAATGCACGTTAGACCACAAAGCAAAATATCCAAGTCTAACTCATCTCATAAACAAAATATAATCAAAAGTATGTAATAAGTTGTGAGAATAGTTGGTTTAACTAGGCTAGGAGGTTAATTAAGGCCGATATAATTATCCAACACTCGATTAGGCTCATCATCAACCATGTTTATTTTAGGCTTTATAATATTGATGTTGGGGTTTCTATATCTTGGGTTTATAATTGTTATCCCTTAGGTTTATTATACCATTGGTTTTTATACCTTGGGTTTATAGTATTAGTCCTTTGGGTTTAATATTATTGTCTTAGGTCCATAATCCCTTGGGGTTTTATTATTAATCCCTTAGGTTTATTGTTCCTTTGGGTTTATAAGGTCAATCGCTTGGGTTTATTTTTCCACAGTCAACCATGGTCAATCATGGTCTAACATGGAATTGTGATAAGGATTGTCTCAATATGAAAATAAACAATGGTAAATCATGTTTATTTTAGTTTTTATAATATTTATCTTTGGGTTTATATACATTGTGTTTATAATATTAGTCCCTTGGCTTTAATATCATTCCCTTGGTTTCATAATCCCTTGTGGTTTTAGTATTCATCTCTTGGGTTTATTATTCCTTAGGGTTTATAATATAAATCCATTGGATTTATAATATTAATCATTGTCAACCATGGTCAATCATAACCAACCATGTTGAACCATGGTCAAACAAGGCTGGATATGGAAATCAACCATGGTCTAACGTCGTGTTCTAACAAAGATTGTGTCGATATGAAAATCAATAATGGTCAACCTTGGTTAACCATTGTCCAATGTTGCATTGTGACAAGGATTGTCTCGATATGGAAATCAATCATGGTCAACCATGTTTATTTTAGGGTTTATATTCTTGATTTTGGGCTTTATATACCTTGGGTTTATCATTGTTATGACTTAGGTTTATTATTCCATTGGTTTTATAATATCAATCCCTTGGGTTTATTGAATTAAGGACTCATATTCCTAGGGTTTAATATTATTCAACAATGGTTAACCATAATCAACCATTGTCCAATGTTGCATTGTCAGAAGGTTCGTCTGAATATGAAAATCAACTATGCTCAACCATGTTTATTTTAGTATTTTGAATATTTATCTTAGTGCTTTTATACCTTGGGTTTGTAATATTAGTCCCTTGAGTTTAATATTATTCCCCTAGGCTCATAATCCCTTGGGGTTTTATTATTAATCCTTTGAGTTTATTATTCCTTTGGGTTTATAATATCAATCCCTCGGGTTTATTATTCCCCTAGGTTTACAATATCAGTCATGGTCAACCATTGTAAACGATTGTCAATCATGGGGTTTTAGTATTAATTCCGTGGGTTTATTTTTCGCTTGGGCTCATAATATCAATCCCTTGGGTTTATAATATCAATCATGGTCAACCATGGTGAACCATAACCAATCATGGTCAATCATAGTGGGATGTTGCATTGTGAGAAAAATTGTCTACATATAGAAATCATGGACAATCATCGTCAATCATGGTTAGCCATGGTTGATAATGGTCAGCCACGGTCAATCATGGTCAACCATTGCCAATATTTGGTTTTTAGTATTAATCCCAATGGTTTGTTATTCCTTTGGGTCAAACATGTTGAATCATAGTCAAGCATGGTCATCCATGCTCAAATGTTTCTTTTTGACAAAGATTGTCTCAATATGAAAATCATCCATGGCCAACCATGGTCCAATGTCACATTGTAACAAAGAATTAGTTATTATTGTTATTATTTAATTAATTAATATTCATATTCTTATTATTTAATAATATTTAATTAAAAAAAATATTATTATTGTTTAACAACAACTAACTACTACTACTACTACTATTATTACAACAATATTTTTTCTAAAAACAATATTTTTTTCTAATAAAATAAGTAATTATTTATTTTCATTTTATAAAAAATGAATAACAAATTAGTACTATTATTATTTCTATTTGTATAATATATTTATCAATGGTTTGTGTGAGAGATATAAATGAAGCCTTATGTGTATATCAACCACATTTACCAAAATAATTATTGTTATTAAGATTATTATTGTTAATTAATATTACTAATATTATTATCGCTTAATATTATTATTAAATATTTAAATTATATTAATAGTTGGTGTTTAAAAAAATACACATAATAATCATTAATTTGGTTGATATATGCCTATAGGCGTATATGAACCAAATCGGAAAATGTGGTTGTATATATGCTTCATATATGCATATCGGCATATATCAACCACATTGGTAAACGTGGCTATGCTAGTTAATCAACTTACTTGAAAAGACTAAAGTGTGTAACTATCTTTGAAATGAATCCATTCCTTTGATTTGTGACTACTATTAAAAATATTTTCGAATATTCCATGGAGGTTAAACCTCTACCATCCACATAATAATAATTCGTAATAGGGCTTTCAAAATTGTAATCCAAAATAAACACACCATTATCAATAATTATTATGTGTATGGTAGAGAATGTGGTCTCCACAAAATATTCTAGATTATTCTTAGTAGTAGTCACATATTAAAGGCAAGATTTATCTTAAAAGTAGTAGTTTTTTTCTACTCTCTTTAATCAATTGATTAATTCGAAAATAATGTCATATGAGCAAGGGCTATATGAGACAAGTTATGGTTTTGGGGCATGTGATATTTATAAGCCATGGTATTAGCTAATGGTATTGTAACAAAGCCTATTCATAGGTTAAGAATCTCCATGATAAAGTAGGCGTGAATCTCCATAATTAGGAACTTTGTTACACATTTTTTTAAGGTATGTATGTTCAAATCATATATTAATTAATTTTAGAATTCATAATTAAAATTAAAATTTAATTTAATTTATTTTAATGTTATTTTTAATCTTGACAATGCAAGATGTATCATGAAATAACTATTTGATATTATTATCATGGATTTATGTTTATAATGATTTACTAAACAATTAATTTATATGATTGCATGAGTCGATAAAGTAAAAAACAATTAGAAATAAAAAATTAATAAATAAAAAACAAAAAAAAAAATCACAATTAGAAATAAAAAATTAATAAATAAAAAACAAAAAAAAATTATAGAAATAAAACTTCTAATTAATAAACTAATAACGTAACGAAGAAACAAATTTCAAAATAATAATAATTCACTAATTAACTTTTTAATATTATACAAGCCCCAAGGGTTGGCTCATTTGGTGAGAATCAGTGCCTTGCCATCAGGAGGTCACTCGGTCAATTCACCCTGAAGCCCTTGGAGTTAGGCCGAGCTAGTGAGCTGCGGGGCTAGATTCCTTTTGGGGTTGATCAACCCAAATTTTCCCATAGACATAGTGCCACTCATTGACCAGAATGTCCGTGAATCACAAGGTTTACAACAAAAAAACAAAAACTTTTTAATATTATACCACTCAATTAATCAAAACACAAACTAATACAAAATCGAAAGCATATTGAAGGTGGAAATCACAACTCATATTGCCAATGAAACATCAAATTTGAAAACAATTTTCAAAATTATCTCGCGAAACTCTTAGCTAATTATATTTATAATTTTCATATATATGTAATTTATAAAGTTAAAAAAAAAAATACTTGAAATTTGTTATAAAAGAATTTCACCACTATTTACGTGAAGAGAGATTATAACAAATTAAATAAATAAATTATTTTCTTTTTAAGTTTGATTTATGGACGGATTTGTTTACTGATACCATAAATTGTTGAGATGATAGTTTTCTTGCTGGAATTTGTTAAAAAAAATATTTGGTAAAAGAAATTTTAAAAAATCAGAATGTTGAAGTGTTTTAATAGTTTTTCTTACGATGGAAATGGATTCAACACCATAAAAAGGCTTTGCAACTCAGATTTTGAAAAAAAATTGCAAAATTTTCCCCAAATTTTCCATTATTTTCCAAACTAAGTTTTAGATTTTTTAGATTACCCTCTTATTAACCACCATTTTATTTTCCCAAACAAACACATAAGACAATAGTTTAACCGAGTTTTTTTTAATGTGTAGTCAACTTAACCCATGATAATTAAAATCCTAAAATATAATGAATGGAGTCGTCTACGAAGGGGCGGAGGAATTGTCAAGATGGCCAAAAATGGTTAGAATCCAGGTAAAAAATATTCAAAAAATCTTGTAGATGCACTATTTGAATCATGTTTTTGATGGTGGAAATGAATTCATCACCATCAAAAACATCTAGAGCACCTAAAATTATGAAATTTGTTAAATTTTACTTGGATTTACAAAATCCATGCCAAATTTTTTTTAAATATAACCAAAATATCCATAATTTTCAAGACAAAAAAACATAATCATTAGGCTACCCCATAATGAATTACTATTATTTAATGACATTGAAAATATTGTCAATCAATGCCGGTCAATGTTAACAGTCATCATAGTTAACATGATGCATCATAGATCATATTTCATCTTTATTTCTTTTTCCTCAATCGCTAATAATCACATTATTATGTACATTTAAAAAAATTCAACTAAATTCAAACTATTTAATTAAAATCCACCAAATATTTATACTAATAATGTAAACAAAATAATAATAACACGAAATATAAGAAGCTAAATCTCGAAATTTAAATTAAATGCATGAACTTTTACAAGAATACATATCTACATCTACAATTAAAAATGGAGAGATTAAATTAACTTTTTCTTACCTATGTAACAAAGAGATTATATGAGCTTTTGTTTCTCTATCATAATTAGTGGTTTAGTGTAGTTTATATCTTACAAAAAAAAAATGTAAACTTAAAAGTGTACGTAGTTTTTTTTTTCGAAGTTAATTATTTCTTTTAATAATTCAAGAAATTTTGCATTTATTTAGACGTGAAATTATTTCTAGGCTTACAACAAGGAAACCTCAAAGATGAAAAATTTGTTGATTTTTTCCAAAGAAAAAAAAATTATAGATGAAAATAACACCCAAAAATTGAAAAGTATAACGAATTATGTTGCCTCATAGGAGGGCAAACTTACAATTAATTGACTCAAAATATAACCTATTTTATTGGACTACCAAATGGGAATAAGACCCATTAGTTGTAAAAATAAAAATAATATTCCTTCTATGGGGAAATTAAGCTTTAGGGTGGTGAGCATAAGGACATGGATTCTAAACTATTGAAGCATAAAATAATGATGGAAAATGCAAGCATTATGAAGACAAGGATTTATCCACATTAATAGGTTTATGTGATTCTTTACAGCATGATGGCATGAGAGATCCTAAAGGTGAGCGCTCTCTAAATGAGAAAAATGGCCTTCCACATCTAACAAAAGCTTCTCTAGCTCCATGAGCTTATGCAAAAGGTAATACTTTGCTTCCTATCTGTCAAGGATAAGCTTTCCTAGTAAAAGCTTAACATGCCAATAAAGATCAACGATATTGAGATAGTGGTTCTTCGTTCCCATAAAGCTTCTGGTGTCTAGAATCCATGTAGCTACACCATCCAAAATTCCAAATATAACATGTGATGCATTTCTTGCACACCTATGCTTCAAATTCATTTATTTTTTAACTGAAATTTAGGAGAATTATGGACCGGTTAATGAAAAGATGAATATTCAACTCAAAAACGAGGTCAAGAACCACTAAAGTTGATACAACCACCACTACCTTTACAACAATAGAAACACTCACATTATCTAGTCATTTTTACTAGGCGAAGGTGAAAACTAGTGGACTTTAGAACGCACACCACAGATGGATGTAGAGTGTAGAAACCAAAGAAGAAGGAGAAACTATCCCACATGGGAAGGTGCAAGATAGAATGGAATAGGGTGAGGCCCTTCTCATTAGAAAGAACCTACGAGGGAAAGAGAAATGCTAGAAAAGAGAGCAGAAATGAGAGAAACCCGGACGAAGAGATCCAATCGAAAATCATGGTGGCTAGAGGAAATAACCTACATGGTAGGTACCCACGTGAAATAGAAACCCAATGAACATATCATGAGAAGGTGATTGTATAGAATTCTCTAGAGACTCCAAAATGTGGGAGATAAATAGGGGATGTGGCACCAGGCTACAACATATCCCACACTTCATATATTATGTGCAAGTAGTGTGACCCCCATGAAGAAAGTAATATTTTGGGATGTGAGAATTGAAGAGTCCTCCTTCAAATGAGACACTAGGAGAGTCTCCCATAAATGCTTACATATAGAGTAGGGGTTATTTTAACTTTTGGTTTCTAATCTATCTGTTATTTTGTTTCCATGCCTATGGATGTGAGAAGAAATAACTATAGGCACCTAGTGGAGAAGGGAAGATATACATGAAAAGAAGTTCTGAAGCCTCGAACTATGGGAAATATGAAGTAATAGAAGAAATTTCAGCCTAAAAATGTACTTGAAAATTTCATGTAATTTCCATGTCATAATATGTAAACCAATCAAAATCCTTTAAATTTAAAAAGAGATACATGTGAATATTTTAGAGAGAAACGAAAAAACTAATTTTTTTAATTGTATTTTTGGTTTATCTCCTAATAGGTTTACTCAAATCTCAAGTGTAGGCACTCGTTGTATGCATAATTAAATTCCACATCCAACTTTTACCCACTGTGCATACTATTGAGAAGACCAACATTGATAAAAATTGAAGATACATTAAAAAAGTGTTTTGAACATGTTTTTTTAATGTATCTTTTACTTTTATCAATTTGGGTTTTCCTACAAGTATGTATAACAAGT
Organism: Pinus tabuliformis; assembly: GCA_031772625.1. Lineage (NCBI taxonomy): Eukaryota > Viridiplantae > Streptophyta > Pinopsida > Pinales > Pinaceae > Pinus > Pinus tabuliformis. The sequence continues at coordinate 1,220,341,828 of CM062819.1, read as the reverse complement.
TCTTCTTGGATGAAATTTAATTCCACATACAATGAGTGCACACACTTGAAATTTGAGTAAACATATAAAGATATAAGCCAAAAATACAATAAATATGTAGTTTCATTTCTTCCTTTTTAACTCGTATTTTGTTTTTCTAATTGTTATTTTATTATTTTTCCTTAGGATGCCACTTTTATGCGGAAATTTTATCTAATGGAATGAATATCCATTTAGTAGCCTTATAAACAAGGAAATAATGAGGCAATAGTCCTCTTCAATGCAAATTTTGGTGAAATTCCTCAAGAGTGCTTCCTTGAGCCCAAATTTAAGAGTAAATGGCTTACAAACATTATTTTTTTTGAAGCCCATGTAGCCTATATAAGGACATATGATAAGCTCATAACTAGCAATTGCACATAATCTCCTTGTTATTATTAACAATTATTAAGAATTATCTATACTTTGGAATAACCTATGACTTTTAATGTGACTTATAATGAAACCATACATCTGTGGCTATATGGTTTGGATAATTTTTTCCTAAGAAGACTTGGATGTTGTTAGGATTAGAGTTTTCCAGGATTATTAGCTACTTGTGACATGAGCAGGCACAATAGTGGATCACCCAAGTCACCACGAGTCTAATAAATCTTTACATTAAGTAATTTTAGCTATTTCTCATTGCAAAATATGTTGTATCAACGAGTCCTAAGGAACATCATGACAAAGTAATGGAATATACCCTAAAAATTGAATGGCCATAGGATTATATTTTAAAGGAAAAACTTATTATATTGAAATCAGAGACTATGACTGATGATATTGAGACAATTAAAATAGTTTTACCACTCAGATATCAGATATCATTGTTGTCTTTCAATAATGCATAAGAAATGCTTCACAAGATTCACATTAGAGGATTTGAAATTATATTCATAGAATTCTATGTGTATTAGGAAGTGACAATTTGCATAGCATGAAAGTAATTAATGTAAGAGTATTATCCCTGCCAAAGGCTGACGACCATCCATTTCTGCACTAGGCATTTGGATACAGACAAACATTTGGGATACTATTCATTTGGAAATTTTTTCATTCCCGTGGTGCACATTTGGTTGTGAAATGTCAATTCCAACTTTGAGAAGAATGGGAGACGAATGAGTAGACCACATTTTCCCTTCAAATATTTGCATGAATATAAAGTGACAACAAGTTATCTATAAAGATGTACGTTTAAATGTTGAATTGTTAGTAGATTGATTTACGTGAGAGACCTGGTTCATAAATCATTTGGAAAAGAGATAAATATAGAAATACATGCATAAGAGAAGTTGGCTTGAGGTGCAAGAGAAGAGAAGATAAGTAGTTGTAAAGGAGTAGAGACATAGTATAGAACAAACGAAAAGAGAAGGAACAATTTAGAATTAGAGACTCGGTAAGGCAAAAAAATAAAACTTTCATGTATTAGGAGTTTGGTGTCTCCTTTCATATAGTAGCGTAAAAAATAATAGGTTGGAGCCTATGAGAAGAGGGAGTGGGTTCCTGTCTTTATATCACAAAAAATGTGGTTTTCACCCTTTATGGGTTTCCACTTATATCTGGTGTCTACATCTATTACTTGTGTTTGTCTTTGAATTTGTGGTTAATTGTTGAATACCTACGTAACTCATCTAAATGTTAAAGAAAAGTTTAAAATGAAGTTAAGATAATTTGTAATTGTTCATTTTAAATACACAATTACTAACTCACCCCTCCTGTTAGTAATTTCTTAGTTTCCAACAATTGGTATTAGAGTGAGTTCCTTCTATAATAGCCTAATGGATAGAAGGAAGATCTAGTTCATAAGAATGGCTACTTAGGAAGGGTCTTCAACAAGTAATTATCCTTTTTATTGGTACTAACTATACCAATCGGAAAGTAAGAATGAGGACATATCTAATTTCTCTTGGAGTAGTCTGGGATGCAGTGGAGAATGGCTATGAAGAGCCACGTGTAATAGCTAACAAATATGACAAACTTAAATATTAATTCAATTCCAAAGCCATGAATGTGATCCTTAGTGGGATAATTGAGTCATAATTTGTAAATATAATGCATGGTAAGACTCCTAAATGTGGGAAAAAATAAAAATTATTCATGAAGGAGATGGTAAATTGAAATTGGCCAAATTACAAATTTACATACTATAGCTTGAGACCTTCAGAGTGAACGATGATGAAGACATAACTAAGACATATCTTCATGTTGATGAAATTTATAATGTCATGAAGGGTTTGGGTGAAAAAAATGAGGAGTGTACAATAGTCCAAAAAAGTGTTGAAATCACTCCCTTCCATGTTTAGTCCTAAAGTATCAGCTATTGACGAAATGTCTAACTTTGAAACACTAACAATGGATGAATTTCTTGGTTCCATAACAATATATGAAATGCAAATTACAAAAGGAAAGTATACGTCAAGATATGTAGCATCTAAAGCAAATAATAAATCAATAGAGGACCAAGAAGGCTTAAGTTTAGGCTTAGATGAAAAAGAAGTGAAATTTGTGAGAATACTGATGAGCCTCAGTATTACAATAAGAATGCTGCAACTCCCAAGGCTACAAACTTTAATTATCAACCTAGGGTTCATACAAACTTAAGAGGTATCGACACTATATGTGCGGCATAAAATGTGTCCTTCATTTCCTATCATGATGTAATGGAGTGCATGTAATGAAATCAAACCCTAACTAGTTGCAGAAATGAAAATGCTCGAAATGGAAACCTTAACCTATTGCAAGAAAAAAATACAAGGAAAACTATTCTAGCTACATAAAGTAAAGGTCATTAACTAAATATAAATCATTACATTTCAAATATTTTAGATCCATTGACAGATTTCATTGGATGTGGAAATCAAGAAAATCATTACTGTATTATCCAATTCATAAATGTGTCCATTAACCCAGTTCACTAAGATGTTTTGCATGGGTAAAAATGCAAGTCCTAAGTGGTGTTTATTCCTCCTCAACCATTTATTTAGAGCCTAGGGGTCAATATTCAACCCTAAGGGACACAAACCAACCTTTTTGAGAAAATTTGGGCAAGTATATACATGTTGGAAGAGTGCTACAAGAATCTGCTACAGGAAACAAGTTTGCTACATGAAGATATAATTCACTGAATGACCAAGAAAATCAAATCCAAATTTGATGGGAATTTTTTTTTATTGATTAAGATGTCTTAGGTCTCCATTACAAGTGGAATCGCTCAAAAATAACCCTATTAACACATGCTAAAAAATAGCAGAAAATTAATAGTCTAAAATCTAGAAATTCGAGAAGTAGTGAGCTAATTAATCTATGAAATGCGTAAACTAATCAAGTGCGAATGAAATGGGGTAGATTTTTTTATTATATGGAAATATTCTATGATCTAATGCAAGTGTAATAAACTTTATTGAAGCTCGTTAGCATGTTCTAAAAAATAGCATAAATTTACTACTATTTGCCACAAGGGACTTCCAAAAATTTAGATTTGGGAATAAGGAAACTATTCAAAGTAGCTCAATGATTAAAATGGCGTTACAAAGTTGTTAAAAGGATGAAATCATGCTTTTTATCCTTAAAAAAAACTTACTTCTACCATTTAACCCAATCCTACAAGAAGAGATCATCAATACTAAATGCAGAAATAGAAAACGAGAAGAACAAGAGATGCATGTGAATAAGAAGTGAAAGGAAGAAATGTAAATGATACAGAAGGGATCTGAAGCTCCTGAGATGGGCAAGCCCAAGGAAACTCAGATTTCTATGAAAGATGCCAATATTGAGAAATTGAAAACGGCACCGATCTTCATTATTTTCATCAATACAATTACATCCCTGCAAGAAATGAAAGTGGAGCTACAAAAATACGAGTTCTCTCCATAAGAAGAATAAGAAAAATAAACCCCTATAGGAACATTTGACTTGGTACTTATATAAAATGATTAGGAAGAATTCCCCATGAAAGGAGGAAGTTTTCCCCTCCAAAATCCCTAATATCATGGATTTGCTTCCCAACACTAGGAACCTACATTAAATGACAGGGAAAACATTCCTAGATTTTCTCAGTCATTGGAGCTCCATAATCTGTGCAATAATTTTAGAATATCTTTTTGATTTATTATCCAATATTGATCCTCATGTAGTAGGGATAAAGTCCCTAAATTATCTCTTCCTCCAAATGTCGATAATTTTCCTAATATTCTCGCAGTATTCTACAAAAATAAATAATATTAGGCACAAACATGCAATTATCCCTAAATCTTCTTAATAAATGTATTAAAGCTAAAAAACAATTATTATGTGTACAAGGAGAGGTTTAATATATCCTTCATGTGCCTAAGAACGGTTTGATGGGTCTTAATTTATGTTTAATTTGGAGGACCATCATACTCGCCTGTTCAAACTATTGCTCATCCTCTGAGCAACCTATTCATCTTGATCACCTTATTGTTCTTCATGAATTCTGACATGTTTCGTGCTTTGTTTTATAGTCTATTTGATGCTCTTTTTTCTTCTCTTCTTGCTACTACATTTTTCTATCTCAGTTTCCCAAGGAAACACTACTGTAGCTTGAGGCTGCTTCTTTCCCTTAGGTGGTCCTTCAACTCTAATGAGCTGCACACAACCTGAATCCTGTAGAAACTAAATTTTCCATGCCAAGTGGTGGTGGTTCCACCATTTATTTCTTTTTCTCTTTTCTTTTTTTTCTTTCTTCTATTTTTCATCTTTTCCATTATTTTTTCTCTTTTTTTTTCAACTTTTCTCAATCTTTTTATTGCATGCAAAATAAAATCAAAGTGCTTTGAGTCAACTGGGTTGGCCCTCACCTACCCCTTCACCCTCCTTGTCTTCCATCATGACTAAGTAGTTACATCTTACTTTCTCAAGTCTTTTTCACTTTTGTCTTGTCCTCTCCCCCATGTGTGGATGTCTTGGTGGAAAAGTGAAGTTAATTGTTGGATAAGGCTGAGGTTGCTCTGCTACTAATCTTGGCTATAAAAAACTTTTCCTTCATACACTTGCAATGTTTTTCAAGCTAAAATAAGTTCATAAGAAAGGTTTAATGGATTGCATACCTAAGCCTTACCCTTGAAGTGTTTTTTCAAGTGATATTGAGGTTGCTGATATGAATGTTGAAGTTTCCTTTGGTGGTCCTGAAGTTGATGCTAATGATCTTGAAGTTGCATGTGATACTCTTCTGGAGGTCCTATTACTGATAGCCTTGAATATGAAGGTCTCCTAGGATTTTTTCTTGTTGTCACTACCGCTTCACATCCTTGGCTAAAATTCTGCTACTCAGCTTCATAACATGATGATTTCAGAGGTGTTGACTTCCTTTCTTTATTGATGCATAGGTCTTCATAGCATGATTCTTTTTCTCACTGATGTAGCATTTTTGTGTGCAGGCCAATTTATGGTGTTCAATCTGTTGTTTTTGGAGTTCATGGATGCCAACCCACATTCTAAACCTTTGTCTTCCAGTTACTATGAGCAAGATGTCTTAGTCAAATCCGACCTTCTTGGAGTGCTGGGCTTAGACATGGGTGATGTTCACCTTCCCCACACTTTTCACACCTGTAACACACCCTTCCAACACTTCATGTCACCATTTGTTTCGTCCAAAACCCCTCAACCAACTTCCTGTAGCAGTTCAGGACATCCTGTAGCAATACAAAGAATCCTGTAGTAACATCGTGTAGCAAACCTGTATCATACGTGTTTTGCCATATCTCCCAAATTCTATACTAGATTGACCTGAAATTTTCTGAGCATGTTCCCATCATCTGTATGCACCTCCCCATAAAACAATCTTGGCCAATGGATGCACGAATATCGAGAAAAATTAAAAATGGTTGTAGGTGATGGGGGACTATTTCTCGAAACTTGTGCACTGGAAATTTATACAATTTCTTAGGCATGTTACCATCATCCATATGCATCTCCCCATGAAACATCTTGGCAAATGGATGCACGAATATGGAGAAAATTTAAGATTGGCTATAGGTGATGGAGGTCAATTTCTCGAAAAGTGTGCACCCAAATTTATTGAAATTTCTTGGGCATCTTACTATCATCCATATGCATCTCCCCCTAAAACATCTTGGAAAATGAATGAAATATTTTCAATATATGCCAAAAATAATTTTCTGCTCTGAGTATATTTACTTCCTGTAGCAAAACAGAGCCTTCCTGTAGAATTTTAGAAAATTAAGAAAAATGAGTGGTAAAATCTTGGGAAGGATGACTTGATGGTGGCAACATATGAGGGTTATGGATTGGCATGGCCTTTGTCCTTCATTAGCATCTGAGCAAAGGAGGAGAATGTCCAAGTTTGACTTCCTTTGACTAGGCTTTGGATCAACCTTTCTTTTGGTGGCTAACGTTTTTTTGTTGCTTGCAGAGCTCGGAGAGTGCATGCATCCATGAGAGAAATATATGTGGAGAATTTATTTTTATTCTTTTTTTCCTTTTCTTCTTTTAGGCCTACTAGCTACCTCAATGATGTTTTCAACTAGTAGGTCTTCCTAGGTACCTCAAAGTAGGTTTTCACCTAGGGCCTTTTCTTTTTCTCTTTTTTCCCAACCCATTGACCACCTCATGGAATTTTTCAATCAATGAGCCAACCTCAGGCACCTCAAGGGAGGTTTTCACCTTAGATTTTATTTTTTTCTCTTATTTTTCATTTTTTATTTTTTTTTCTATCCTACTCTACTTGAAAAAAATAATCTCTTTCAAGTATAAGAATAATTCCAATGGAGCAATGTGCACATCATGATGACAGATAAACTGATGTGTAGACTTGAAATATATGCTTTGACATGTACATGAATTTTAGAGAACAAATGCTTTGATTGAGATAATATCTGGAATTATTGAGGAAGAGTGTGTGGCTGCAAATTACTAATTTTATGGAACCATATCTCAATGTAGTTTGGATATCCCTGGTCCAATTGCTGATTTGGATAATCTTGGATGTCTTTTTCTTCCATGAAGTTCAGATTTGCTTCTTTTTGTTGATTATTCTATTGAACACATGGAGGATCTAATGGTAAACATGAGGGAACTTTCTCAATCTCTAATTTTGATGTCTGCTCTTTGTCAAGTGTAGCCCATGATTATTTGGTCTTCTCATTTGAATCTTGTTTTTCTAAATATTTGCCTTCAATGAAGTCAAGAGAATCTCTTTTGGACAATTCTCTTGTTGATCTAAGATGAATATGTTCGGAAACCAACTCACAAAAATATAGAAAAGATAGATCAACGCCTTAGAATTCAGCCTATTCGAGGGGGAAACCTCCTTTACATTACACAAATGAACAATTCTTGCATGATACAAATGACTAAACCTCCATTCTATATATAGGAGTATAAGGGGTCATAATATAATCAAGACAAAATAATAGTAATAACATAACGACACAATAATAACAATAGTTGGTTTCTATGGGGCACACTAATAACAATATGGGGACAATAGGGCACAATAATAACAACAAGGGATACAATGACAATAGTAATGGGGGAATCACTAGTATTATAGTGACCTAACATGCCCCTCTCCTTCCGAAAAGCAGTTTCCTCAATGCTTGAGTAGTTCTAGAAGCTTCTGTATAAAAATCTCATTCTCTCATGTGGAATCTTCAGCAGATAAGTTCTTCCACTTGATGAGATACTCCGAAAATGATCAATTTCATAGCTGTCGAGTTCTTGTTTCTGTGACTACTTCTGGTTTCAATATGGTTTTTCCTTCCTTGTCAAGTTCTGGAAATATTGTTTGAACTTGGAGCTTGTCACCTATAACCTTCTTTAAACATGAAACATTGAAAACTGGGTGCACTAGGGAAGTTGCAGGAAGCTCCAATTTTTATGCCATAGTACCAATCTTTTGCAACACCTTGTACGAACCATAATACTTTGGTGATAATTTATTATCCTTCTCATCTCTCTTGAGGGACATTTGTTTATATGGTTGTAGCCATAGGAATACCTAGTCACCTACATCAAAAATTCTTTCACTGCGATGTTGGTCTACTACTTGTTTCATTCTATTCTGTGCCAACATGAGGTTATCCTTTAAGAGTTGTAGAACTTGTTGTTGATGCTCTATGTGATGTTCCACTACTTGAACCTTAGAATTTTCTCTTAAATATGATCTGATGGATGGTGGATGATATCCATAAAGTGCCATAAATGGGTTCATTTTTTCTACAATATGGAAGGAAGTGTTATACCACCATTCAGCTAGAGGCAACCATTTGACCCATTGTGTCTATTTATCAGATACAAAGCAACAAATATATCCTTCCAAACATGTGTTGACTATCTCAGTTTGCCCATCAGATTGAGGATGATAAGATGAGCTATGAGCTAACTAAGTACTGAGACAAGAAAATAATTATGTCCAAAAATTTCCCGTAAAAATGGGATCTCTATCACTTACAATAATCTTTGGGTTTCCATGTATCTTTTAAATTGTTTCCAAAAATGAGAAACTGTACTAGCTTTAAATGGATGCAATAATGCACATAAGTCTGCATACTTTGTAAGTCTGTCAACTACCACCGTGATGACAGTCTTTCCTTTGGACTTGGGTAAACCTGTGATAAAATCCACTGAAACCTCCTCCCAACGTTGGCTTAGAATGGATAAAGGTTGTAATAGAGCCCGGGTCTTAATTGTTTCAACTTTATTTTGTTGGAAAACCAAACATTCCGCCAAAAACTTTTGAATATCCAACTTAAGGGCATCCCAAAAAATTCCTTCTTAACCCTGTGGTAAGTTTTTAAAAATCTCGAGTGCCCTCCTAAGGGAGAAGTGTGCAATTCCATAATAATATTTTGTTTGAGTTAGGAATTCTTAAATAGGTATAAGCGATCTTTGTACCATAATGAATCATTTCTCCAGCTAAATGTATCAAATGCACTAGGATCTTGTTGTAACTTTTGAATGAGTGCCCACACTTCTTCGTCATTTTTCCATTCATCCCTTGCTTTATTTATCCATTCTAGTGGGATAATAGAAATGGCGCACAACAATGCTTCCACATCCTCATCCTTTCTTGAGAGTGCATTTGCCACAATATTTTTCTTCCCTTTTTTGTATACAATTTCAAAGTCATAACCCAAAATCTTTGTGAGCCATTTTTTTTCTCTTCAGAGGATAATCTTTGTTGTAAAAATTATTTAAGACTATCATGGTCCGTTTTTACCTTGAAGTGTGTTCCCATTAGGTAGGGTCGCCATTTCTTAAGTACATGTAGTATTGCCAACATTTCCTTCTCATAAATAGCTTTGTGTAAATACTTTGCTTTGATTGGATGACTTTCAAAAGCAATGGGTCTTTCATCTTGCATTAAAATATCACCAATTCCATTTCCTGCAGCATCACATTCGATAATAAAGGTTTTTGTGAAGTCCGATGTAGCTAAGACTGGTTCTTGGTACATTGCCTCTTTAATATGTTCGAAGACCTTTGTTCCTTCTGGAGTCCATGAAAATGCATATTTCTTCAATAATGTTGTTAGAGGTACTGCTATACTCCCATAATTCTTAACAAGCTTGCGATAATAACCTATCAACCCAAAAAATCCTCGCAAATGCTTTATGGATGTGGATTTTCCATTCTTAATGGCTTTAATTTTGCTACGGTCTACCTTAACACCTTCATGAGATACAATATGACCCAGATATTCCACCTCTTGTACTCCAAAGAAACATTTGGAGCTTTTTGCATATAATTGTTTCTCCTCCAATAGTTTGAGCACCCTGTCAACATGTTCAACATGATCCTTCCAAGACTTGTTGTAGATTAGTATATCATCAAAAAATACTAACACAAATTTTCTGAGGAAGGGTTTGAAAATAGAATTCATCAAACCTTGAAATGTAGAAGGTGCACTGCTAAGGCCAAAAGGCATGACTAAAAATTCATAATGACCCTCATGAGATCTAAATGTTGTTTTCGGAATGTCTTCAGTCATCATTCTGATTTGATGATATCTTGAATGAAGATCGAATTTGGTGAAGTAAATTGATCCATGCAATTCATCCAATAATTCATAAATCACAGAAATAGAAAATTTATCTTTAATAGTGATCTTGTTGAGCTCCCTATAATCTGGAAACATGCACCATGATCCATCCTTCTTATGCACCAATAGTAATAGAGTAGAGAAAGAACTTTTACTAATTTGAATTATACCAGCCTCTAGCATTTCTACAACCATACGTTCAATTTCACTCTTTTGGGCATAGGGATATCTATACGGCATGATGTTTAGAGGAACAGTTCCTGGACTCAAATGAATAGCATGATCATGATCACGAATAGGTGGGAGGCCTTTGGGAGTCTCAAATACCTTGGAATGATTGTCCAAGACTTTTTTGAGATCTGGAGAAATAGATGATTTCAATGTGGGAACCTCTAGTGAACATAATTGTGCAATCACGACTCGTTGTTCCTTCTTTAGAAGCTTTCTCATACTGTTAAAGCTAATTATCTTTCCCAGTTTCCCTGCAATACCCCTCAATTCAACTTCCTTTCCTTCCACACAAAATTTCATGAAAAGTTCTTGAAAATTAAAAGCTATTGTACCCAAGGATTGTAGCCATTGGACTACTACTACAACATCAACACCACCCATTGGATGGAAAGAATTGGGCTATTCAATACATATTCTCCCATGGATAGCTTGATATTATGGCACTTTCCAAAGCAGTTCATGGTTCCTCCACATGCAACCATCACTTGAAACTTTGGTGCTGGATATAGGAAGCAATTCAATTCCTTGGCTACCTTACAATGAATAAAATTATGGGTACTTCCTGAATCAATCAACACTATTACCGTTTTCTCCTTGATATGTCCTTCTATCTTGACAGTTTAAGGAGTGGTAATTCCAGCCAATGCATTACAAGATATGGTCGGATTCATTTCATCTTTATATATGGTTTTTTCCTGGAGTATATCCTCTTCTTTTGACATTTCTTGTTCATTTTCTTCCTCCTCTTCACAATCTATGTATAATAGTTTCTTCTCAGCACACTTATGACCTTTAGTTTATTTGTTATCACAACTATAACAGATCCATTTTGCTCTTTTTTCTTCCAATTGTTTTGGTGTCACATGTACGTTGTGGAATGCTAGGGGCAACAACACTTCCATCTTTATAGTTGTGAGTGGTAGGCTTCCTGGTTGCCATAATTTTGCTTCCATTTTTCTTGCTAACATGAATGCCTTCTTGAATGAATTAGGTTCCCAAAGGTGAACCTCATGTTGGATATTATCGCTTAAAGTCCCCATGAACACATCGATCCTATGCTCCCCTGGAATATCTTTTACCCTTATGTTCAATTTTTGGAAGTCCTCAATGTGCTCCATCATTGAACCCTTTTGTTTGAGATTTATCAATTGGCTAAAAAAGGTCTTGATTTTTGTATCCTCATAATGTGCGATCATTTCTTCCATAAAAATTACCCAAGTGACAATTTGTTTATGAGAGAAAAGTCATCAATACCATACAAACTGATTTTGTTCCAAATATAAAGTTGCAATATGTACCTTTTGTGTGTTTTGCACATTATGGAGATTCAAAAATTGCTCCATCTATAGTATCCATGTTCCAGGATCCTTTCCATCAAACTTCCTCATATCAATTTTTGGAACATGGTGGGTCTTTAATCCAACATTAGATTTTATGAAATCATGATTAATATTTCTTTTGTTCTCATCATGAGTTTCCTTTACTACCCTTTCACCATTAGTAATCATTTCTTGTAGCAACTTATTCAAATTTGTCTTTAATTCTTCCATCTTAGCATCCATATCATTCATCTTAGCTTCCATGCCATCCATCTTAGCTTTAGTTACCTTTTGTGAGAGTGAAATTTGTTGTACTTGATCTTTAATTTTGATATATCATGTTTCATTTCTTCCTCTTCTTCATGAGTCATGCTAGAGCTTTCAGGTTTCTTACTAGGTGTTTCCATTTTATTTTTTTGGGGCATCAATTAATGCTAATAATTCTTCACTATTCCCTTTGAATTCTTTGAAACTATTTTTTCAAACCAATCTTATGCAAAATTTTAAAAAAACTACACACCATTTTTTCAATTTGTAAGAGCTCGATATTAAATATGTTTTATCTTTGTAATTGCAGATCTCGAATATCTAAAATTGTGTCCTCTAGTATGACTTTGTGTAATCTTTCTAATCTCGGAAGTCTAATCAAGTTTGGATTCTCCAAGGAATAGTTATGCCAAATCTCCCACGCTGATGTGATTATAGCCTAGTTCAGTAGAGAAAATGTGTGCGAAGTGCCACGTGTCACTGTTTCGACTTGAGTACCTGAAACTGACATACAGAAAACTATAGGTTGTCCTCTTTCTGAGACTTCTTACGAAAGTCGAATCTGATGCTCAGAACAAAAGTTATGACGATTTTCCCCAGGTCACCTGTTTGGAATGTAATTCGGGAGTCTGCAAAAACCTTACCTTCCTCAGATCATATCTCCAAAAATATAGCACGAATAGCTCTAAAATTTGTACCCAAAGTTCAACAAAACTTTGGCTCAAATGGGGGTTTTTTTTATCATATGAGATGTTGCAAAAAAAAAACTATAGCGAAAATTCCATGATGACCTGTTTGGAGCAGTGGAACCGTAGAATCCAAAGCTCTCATACCAAATGTTAGGAAACCAACTCACAAAAAGATAGAAAAGATAGATCAACGCCTTATAATTCATCCTCTTTGAGGGGGAAACCTCCTTTACATTACACAAACGAACAATTCTTGGATAATACAAATGACTAAACCTCCCTTCTATATATAAGATTCTAAGGGGTCATAATATAATCAAGATGACATAACAGTATTAACATAAGGTCACAATAATAACAATAGCGGGTTTCTATTGGGCACGCTAATGACAATATGGGGACAATAGGGGCACAATTATAACAATAAGGGATACAATGACAATAGTAATGGGGGAATGACTAGTATTATTTGGACCTAACAGAATACCATTGAGATCAAGAGGAGATGTTTGGAAGTGTTGTGACTCAACATTGTAAGTGGGGTGAGCTACTTCCTTATGTGGATTTGGAAATGGTGGTATAGGTAGTTGAGTGGGAATGGATCTTTGAGATGGCTGTGGTTGGGGTTGTGGTTTTGGTGGAGGTGAAAGGTAGGGAGAGAATGGATTTGGAAAATTAAGGGGTGATATTTTTTACCTTTCAGATAGAACATTTTCATCTCTATATTCATTAAAAAACAAAATGACTTTCTTTTGAAAAACAATTAAGCCACTTTGCTGAATATGAGATTTGTGAAGCTCTTCTTATGATTGTTCAAGGCACTGAAGGCACTGGGAAGTAATTCCTTATCCATTACAGTTTTGAAGCTCTTTGTAATTTGTCAAGTAATGGAAGAATCCATTTGTTTCTTGATGCCACTATAGAAATAACTTCTTTTCATATACATGCAAACACAATACACTCAGCTCTAAAAATTCCAATTAAAGATATTAAACCACTATAAGGGTAGTCACTAGCAGTGTCCCAAGAAAAATGAGACATATTAGACATATATTGATTCCTAAAATGAGCTTTCTAGTATCAAGGTTGTTTATGTGAATAGATGCTCAATTACGAGAAGAAATGCTAGAGAAAACGAATTGCCATTTTGGTGGCAGATCCATTATCCTTGTGGGTGACCTTGGCCATATTCCTCGTGTGAGCGATAAGCCTTCATATGTAGGTAATATAGCAAGTAAATTCATGTGGAACAAATTCAACATTTTTGTCACTCTTAACACAATATTTCGCCAACAAGGGAATAATGAGAAGCAACCTTATTTTCATAGAGTCCTTAATAACATAAGAAATGCAGAACTTGTTCTTGAAGATTGGGATTTTCTTATGTCATAGGCTGATATGAGGTTGCATCCTAGAGAAAAGGGATTTATTTAATTCAGTAGTTCACATGTTTCCAACAAATAATTTGGTCTTCTTCCATAACAAGCATATGTTAAATTCATTAAATTCTCCAATTACACGATGTATTGCTGAGCATTGAAGGCATTCATAAATCATTGGTGCTAATGATGATCAATTGGACTCGGAAATTTTGTTGTTTTTTGTTGAAGAAATGAGACATATTAGATATATATTGATTGATGAAATGAGCTTTCTATGATCAAGGTTGCTTATACAAATAGATGCTCGATTACAAGAATCATTTGCAGAGAAGAAGAATTTTCCTTTCAATGGGAGATCCATCATCCTTGTGGGTGACCTTGGCTATCTTGCTTCTGTGAGAGATAAGCCTTCGTATGTAGGAAATATACTAGGTAAAGTCTTATGGAACAAATTCAACATTGTTGTCAATCTTGACACAATATTTCACCAACAAGGGAATAATAAGAAACAATATTGTTTTCATACTATCCTCAAGAACATAAGAAATGCAGAACCCCTTCTTGAAGATTGGGATTTTCTTATATCATAGGCTGATATGAGGTTGCATCCTAGAGAAAAGGGATTTATGTAATTTAGAAGTTCACATATTTCCAACAAATAATTTGGTCTCCTTCCATAACAGGGATATGTTAAAATCATTAAATTCTCCAATTACACTATGTATTGTTGAGCATTCAAGGCATTCATAAATCATTGGTGATGATGATGATTAATTGGACTGTGAAGTTTTGTTGTATCGTGATCAACGTGTTATGTTGACATGTATTTGTGGGTGGAAGCTAGCTTGGTGAATGGTGCACTTGGTTATGTTAAGGATATATTAATCTAAACATTGTGCCTATCACACTAGTGATAAGAGGAAACCAGAAACAAATTCCTTTGAAGATGGGATGTTCTCTTACAATCCACAAGTCACGGAGATTGAATTTAGACCTGGAATCAGTGGATATCGGAAATAAAGAGCAGCAAGGCCTAACCTTCATAGCCATATCAAGAGTGATCTTAATAGATGGTTTACGTATTGCACTGCCTTTCCTTTTCAACGTTATGCCAATATGAAAGATCTAATTGCATATGTTACAATAAGGGAGAAAGAAGAGGAGTGATTGAAGTCCATATCGCTATGGCATACAACTAATAACATTGTGACCATTTTATAGAATGTTTTCTAAATTTCTTTTATTGTCCTCTTGATTTAATTTACATATAATAATCATTTTCATATATTTATGAGATTAATACATTCATCATATTAATATTAATGTTCGAGAAAGTTGTTTACATCATTTTCCATGTTGTTAAATTTACATTATTTTTAAGTGGCTATTGTACTTTTGTTTACAACAAACCATTCAAACATAAACATCCAGTTATATGAACCAATCATTCAAAATAGATTTTATAAATGGTTCACGTTGATATTAATATTGTGGATTCATATTACATCATGCAATGCAAAATGGAGGTCTTGAATATTGGCCATCACTGTGTCCAATATTCATTTTTTGAATATTGGCCATGGTTTTATTCTATTTACATTGTTTTATCCATTTTATTGCGAAATAAGGTTTATATTTTTATACTTTTTTTATATCATTTGGTTAATGTAACATTAGATTATTTTATAGCATGAGGTTTATAAGATTAATTTTTTAACATAAATAAAAATGGTGTGTTATGGTTTATGTATATATATCTATATGTGTACACTTATTTGTTTGTGCGTGTGTGTATTAATTTTTATTTTGTTGTTTTGTATTTCAAATGCATATATGGACAATAATGATGCCATCTATTATGCCAGAACAATGCACAATATTGTTGTAATGATAACTTTTCTTTCGTATCTTTGGAACAAGTTTGATAGAAAACATGGTTCCATCCTGCTTTTATTGATGAGCATCTTTGTGTGGTAGATAAAATGAAATCAAATGTAAAATAATTGTAACATGTGCACCAGAGGGAGTCTAGGAGGAGAACAAGAAGGAATTGGCTAGAAAGTGTTAAGTATCGTGATCATTATCCTGTTGATTTGAATTGGTGTTACTTTTGTCATCGCTCTGGTTGTTTTTGGAAGAGGCTATTCCATAGATGACTTTTGATGGACTGTTTCAAGTTCAATTTTGTAGTGGAATTATTTGATGTAAAGAATATATATATATAGGTTAATTTCAATGTTCTTTCTGGGTTGTAATGTTGGTGAAATTGATTTTTTTTTTCTCGTTGTTGTTGTTATGTCGAAACATGTATATCTATGGTCTTAAAATGTCCTATGATGTTGTTCTTATTTAAATCCAATGTGTGCAATTTAGATGTGTTTTTTGCATTTATGTTCCTTTTCTCCAGTGGTGGTGTTACTATTTCATGTTTTTCTCTTGCATTTGTAATCATTTTGGTCTTTTTTATGGGTCCCTTCGCTTTGCTCATGTCTTTCATAAATGAAAATATTATTGAGGTTTATAAAATTATGGTTGGGCCTTCATGTTCTTGTTGTTTATATCAATATTCTTGAGATTTATACTATTAATATATTCATGTATTGATATTAATGTATTTATGATTTAAAATTTATTTATTTTTTATAATCTAGTGATATAAATGTGTTATTATTAATGTGTTGATTGTTTATCATGTTTTAATTCTTTATAGTGTATTATTATTAATGTATTCATATTAATTTTTTGTATTGATGTCTTAATGGTTTACAATGTGGTTCTTATATTGATTGTGGTTTATGTTTATTATTATTGTTTTGTATTATAGCATTATTTACGTTTATACTATTGATGCCATGGATTTAGAGCTTGGGGGGTTTAAAATATTTAATATGACATATATTCTCTCATTTTCAAACCAATCATCACGAGTCTTGTCGAACGTTGTGTTATAACGAAGATTTTCTTTAGATGAAAACCATAATCAACCATGGAGAATCATGGTCAACCATGGTCCAACATCGCATTGTAAAAAATATTGTCTCAATATGAAGATCAACGATGGTTAAGCATGGTCATTTATTCTTATTTTTCTATTTATACTATTTATATTCGGGTTTAAATAACTTGCTCTTATAATATTATTCCATTAGGGTTAAAATATCAATCCCTTCCATTTTTAATATTGATCCCTTGCATTTTTTTATCCCTTAGGTTTATAATAGTTTTCTCTTGGGTTTATAATATTAAAGGCTTGGTTTTATGTGTTATTTTAGTTTATAATATTAATAATTCCTTTGGTTTACCATTTTATCCCTTGGGTTTATTAATCCCTTGACTTTAAAATATTAATTACTAGGGTTTATTAATCATTTAGGATTTTAATATTAGTTTCTTTGGTTTATTTATTCCTTGGGTTTATTGTTGCTTGGGTTTACTAATCATTTGTTTTTAAAATATTAGTGCCATGGGTTTATAATATTAATAATGCATTGGGTTTATTCATCCCTTGTATTTATAATAATAATAATCCATTCAGTTTATTAAACCCCAATATTAAGGGTTTAATCTGTTAGGTTATTAATATTTATCTGTTTAGTTGATTTATTCTTTGGGTTTATAATACTAACAATCACTAAGGTTAATTAATCACCTAGGTTTATAATATTAATAATCATGCGAGTTTATCAATCCTTTGTGTTTAGAATATTAATTCCTAGGATTTATTAATCTCTTGTGTTTGTAAAATTGATCACTTGTGCTTCTTTATCCCTTAGGTTTTCCATATTTATCCCTTAGGTTCACTAACTCCTTGGGTTTATAATATTAAACAGTTGGGTTTATTACTTCCTTGGGTTTATAATTTCAATAATCCCTTTGGTTTATTAATCCCTTAAATATAAAATATGAATTCTTAGGGTTTATTAATCTCTTCGGTTTTTATATTAGTTTGTTGGGTTTATTGATTCCTCAAGTTTATTAATCACTTGGATTTATTAATCCTTTGTGTTTATAATATTTTTTTTTTTTGGGGTTTACTATTTCCTTGGGGTTATAATATTAAATGGTTAGGTTTATTTGTTCTTTAAGTTTATAATATTAATAATTCCTAGGGTTTATCATTTAATCCCATAGGTTTATTAATCCCCAATATTAAGGGTTAAATAATAGTCGTAAGGTTTAATATTAATCCCTTAGGTTTACAATGTTTATCCCTTCAGTTTGTTAACCTATTGGGTTTATAATATTAACAATCCCTAGGGTTTATTGATCCCTCGTGATTATAATATTCATAGTAATGTGGATTTATCAATCCTTTTGGTTAAAAATATTAATTCCTAGGCATTATTAATCCCTTTGGATTTTAATATTGATCCCTTGGATTTTTTTATCCCTTGGGTTTATAATATTAAATGCTTCATTTTTTTTTGTTCTTCAAGTTTATAATTTTAATAATTCCTTTGGTTTATCATTTAATCCCTTGAGTTTATTAATCCCCTGAGCTTAAAATATTAATTCCTAAGGTTTATTAGTCATTTGGATTTTTAAATTTAGTTTGTTGGGTTTATTGATTCTTTGCGTATATTGATCCCTTGCATTTATTAATCATTTTTTTTTATAATACTAATACCTTGGGTTTGTAATATTAATAATTCCTTCGGTATATTGGTCTATTGTATTTATAATTTTAATAATCCCTTGGTTTTATAAAACCCCAATATTAAGTTTTAAATAATAGTCCAACTATTTATGATTATGTCAATATCATAGTAGATTAATCTAATATGGAAATCGACCATGGTCAACCATGTTTATTTTAGAGTTTATAATAAGCATGTTAGGGTTTATATGCGTTGGGTTTATAATTTTTATGCCTTAGGTTATTATTTCCTTGGGTTTATAATATCAATCCCTTGGGTTTATTGATCTAAGGGTTCATATTCCTAGGGTTTAAGAGTATTCAACAATGGTCAACAAGAAACAACCAGGTTCAACCATGGTATAAAGCCGCATTGTGACACAGATTGTCTCAATATGAAAAATAACCGTGCTCAACCATGTTTATTTTGGTATTTTTAATATTTATCTAAGGGTTTTTATACCTTGGGTTTATAATATTAGTCCCTTGGGTTCAATATTATGCCCTTGGGTTTATAATACCTTGGGGCTTTAGTACTAATCCTTTGGGGTTTTAGTATTAATCCCTTGGGGTTTTAGTATTAACCCCTTGGGTTTATTATTCCCTTACATTTATAATATCAATCATGGTCAACCATTTTCAATCATATCCATCCATGGTCAATCATGGTTGAATGTCGCATTGTGACAATGATTGTCTCACCATGAAAATAAACCATCCTTATTTTAGTATTTGTAATATTTATATTAAGGTTTACCAATGTTGGGTTTATAATATTAGTCCCTTGGGTTTTATATTATTCCCTTGGCTTCATAGTATTAATCCGTTAGGTTTATTATTAACCTAGGTTTATAATATCAATCATGGTAAACCATGGTCAACCATAACCAACAATGGTCAGCCATGTTCAATCATGGGCAGATCTCACATTATGACAAAAAATGTCTCCATATAAAAAGCATGGACAATCATGGAAAAACATGGTCAACCATGGTTGATGATGGTCAATCATGTTTGATAGAATAAAACATGTTCAACCATGCTCAATTGTGGAAAAAAATGTTTGAGCATCATGTTGTGAAAAAAATTGGCTTGATATGAAAATCAACCATGGTCCAACGTTGCATTGTGAACAAGATTGTTTTGATATGAAAATTAACCATGGTCAACCATGGTCCAACATGACATTGTGATAAAGATTGTCTTGATATGAAAGTTAACCATGGTCAATCATGTTTATTTTAGTGTTTATAATATTTATATTAGGGTTTATATATGTTGGGTTTATAATATTAGTACCTTAGCTTTAATCTTATTCCCTTGGATTCATAATCCCTTGGGGTTTTAGTATTAATTCTTTGAGTTTATAATATCAATCCATTGGGTTTATAATATTAGTAATTGTAAACCATGGTCAATCATAACCAACCATGTTCAAACATGGTAAAATAAGGATAGATATGGAAATCAAACATTTCATTTTGACAAAGATTGTCTCAATATGAAAATTAATCATTGTTAAC
Organism: Pinus tabuliformis; assembly: GCA_031772625.1. Taxonomy (NCBI): domain Eukaryota; kingdom Viridiplantae; phylum Streptophyta; class Pinopsida; order Pinales; family Pinaceae; genus Pinus; species Pinus tabuliformis. The sequence continues at coordinate 1,220,321,739 of CM062819.1, read as the reverse complement.
CATTGTTAACCTTGGTCCAATGATGCATTGTGACAAGCATTGTCTCTATATGGAAATCAACCATGGTCAACCATCAACCATGTTTATTTAGGGTTTATAACATTCATGTTATGGTTTATATACGTTCTGTTTATAATTTTTATCCCTTAGGTTAATTATTCCCTTGGGTTTGTAATATCCATCCCTTACGTTTCTTGATGTAAGGGTTCATATTCCTATCATTTAATATTATTCAAGAATGATCAACCATAATAAACCAAGTTCCAATGCCTCATTGTGGCATGAATTGTCTAAATATGAAAATCAATCGTGCTCAACCATGTTTATTTTAGTATTTTTAATATTTATCTTAGGGTTTTTATACCTTGGGTTTATAATTTTAGTCTGATGGGTTTATTATTATTCCCTTAGGTTCATAATCCCTTTGGGTTTTAGTATTAATCCCTTGGGATTATTGTTCCTTTGGGTTTATAACATCAATCACTTGGGTTTATTATCCCCCAATCAACCATGGTTTATTATAATGTCAACCATGGTCAACCATGGTCCAACATGGAATTGTGATAAGGATTGTCTCAATATGAAAATGATTCATGTTTATTTTAGTGTTTATAATATCTATCATGGTCAATCATGTTTATTTCAATGTTTATAATATTTATCTTAGGGTTTATATATGTTGGGTTTATAATATTAGTCCCTTAGGTTTAATCTTATCCCCTTGGGGTCATAATCCCTTGGGCTTTTAGTATTAATCCCTTGGGTTTATAATATCAATCCATTAGGTTTATAGTATCAATAATTGTCAACCATGGTCAATCATAACCAACCGTGTTCAACCATGGTCAAACAAGGCTAGATATGGAAATCAATCATTGCGTTCTGACAAAGATTGTCTTGATATGAAAATAAATCATTGTCAACCATGGTTAACCATGGTCTAATGTTGCATTGTCACAAGCATTGTTTCTATATGGAAATAAACCATGGTCCACCATGGTCAAGTATGTTTATTTTAGGATTTATAATATTCGTGTTAGGGTTTATATACATTGGGTTTATAGTTTTTTTCCCTTATATTTATTATTCCCTTGGGTTTATAATATCAATCCCTTGCGTTTATTGATGTAAGTTGGGTTCATATTCCTAGGGTTTAATATTATTCAACGATGGTCAACCATAATCAACCATGGTCCAATGTTGCATTGTGACATGGATTGTCTCAATATGAAAACCAATCGTGCTCAACCATGCTTATTTTAGTATTTTTAATATTTATCTTAGGGTTTTTATACCTTGGGATTATAATATTAGTCCCTTGGGTTTAATATTATTCCCTTACGTTCATAATCCCTTTGGGTTTTAGTATTAATCCCTTGGGCTTATTGTTCCTTTGGGTTTATAATATCAATCAATTAGGTTTATTATTCCCTGTTTTGCCATGGTTTATTATAGTTTCAACCATGGATTGTCTCAATATGAGAATCAATCATACTTATTTTAGTGTTTACAATATTTATCTTATGGTTTATATACATTGGGTTGATAATATTAGTCCCTTGGGTTTAATATTATTCCCTTGGGTTCAGAATCCCTTGGGGTTTTAGTATTAATCCCTTTGATTTATAATATCAATTCATTGGGTTTATAATACTAATCATTTTCAACCATGGTCAATCATAACCAACCATGTTCAACCATGGTCAACCATGGTTAACCATGGTCCAACATTGCATTCTCACAAGGATTATATCAATATGGAAATCAACCATGGTCATCCATGGTCAACCATGGTCAACCATGTGTATTTTAGGGTTTATAATATTGATGATAGGGCTTATATACCTTGAATTTATAATTGTTATCCCTTATGTTTATTATACCTTTGATTTTTATACCTGGGTTTATAATATTAGTCCCTTGGGTTTAATATTATTCCCTTAGGTTCATAATCCCTTCAGGTTTTATTATAAACCCCTTGGGTTTATTGTTCCTTTGGGTTTATAATATCAATTGCTTGGGTTTATTATTCCACGGTCAACCATGGTCAACCATGATCCAACATGGAATTCTGATAAGGTTCGTCTCAATATGAAAATAAATGATGGTCAATCATGTTTATTTTAGTGTTTATAATATTTATCTTAAGGTTTATACACGTTGAGTTTATAATATTAGTCCCTTGGATTTAATATTATTCCCTTGGGTTCAGAATCCCTTGGGGTTTTAGTATTAATCCCTTGGGTTTATAATGTCAATCCATTGGATTATAATATTAATCATTGTCAACCATGGTAAATACTAACCAAGCATGTTGAACCATGGTAAAAAAAGGTTGGATATGGAAATTAACCATGGTAAGCCATGGTCTAATGTTGCACTCTAAGAAAGATTGTCTCGAAATTAAAATCAATCATGGTCAACCTTGTTTAACCATGGTCCAACATTTCATTGTGACAAGGATTGTCTCTATATGGAAATCAACCATGGTCAACTGATGAGCGGCAGTATTGCAGCAAGGATGGTGCAACTCCTAGGCTACCAGCTTTACTTATCAACCAGAGGTTTTTACAAACTTGCAAGTGACAGTGCTATATGTAGAAGTAAAAGTGAAGGTCCTACCTATTGTGATTGTTCATCTGGTGAGAGATCCTAAGCGTTCCAAGCCAGACTTCTATATAGTTAGTAGAAGCTTGATTCTTTGATGGAAGAAGAGCAAATTTATTCTAAGATAGCTACTCTACTGCAGTAATGAGGAAAACAACATGTAATGCTATATCACACCATATCCTAATTAACCATTTAAACATATATGCTAAGCTCTCATTATTGCAGTAGAGTAGCGTCAAACCATACTAATGTGTGAGTAAGAAAACTAAACTAAATATGTTTTCACTATTTTGGTTTTCTTTGATAAAATCAAGCATGCAATTTAATTGTTCTTGTGGATGTGACAGGTGGATGGAAGGTGGTTAAGGATGGCTAGAATGTTTAGGGTGTGGTTGGATGGTGTGGAAGGGTCCTAGGAGGATTTTATGACTTCCTATAGGTACCCCATCAATTTGGCCTAAAAACAAACCATTTCAGGAAAACCTACAGGATGTACTAGAAACCTACAGGATGATCTTGTAGGAATTAGAGGAAACCTACAGGATACTGTTGAGAGCTAATTGTAAGATGTTGGAGGTGTTGGGAAGCTTGTAAAGGGTGTGTGATGAGTGGTATAGGGTGTTAGAAGGTCGAGGAACACTCATGAGTCAATATCGAAGAGAAGAGATGGCTATATTCACTCAATATATCTACGGGGATTTCAATAAAAAAAAAAGACAAAAAAATTAGTGACGGTGATGGTGGAAAAAAAGATGGTTGAGGTGGATGAGGTGGATGAGGTGGAATATGGATGTTGGTGATGAAGTCTAGACCTCCCCCTGAAGTACCTGCAATTCTTAAAACATCTGTGTCTTCCAAGAACTATGCAACAAGATACATTCTCCTAAACTAGAAAAGCATGAATCAATTGCCCATATTATGCATGAACAAAGTGTTGAAGGAAATGAGAACATGAGTGAGATATTATTCCAGAAAGAGAGTGATGAAAAAAGATGACAATGCAATGAACCAAGTACTGAATCAAGATAACAAACTCCAAAGCTCATGCAAGAACTAAAAGTCTGTGTTTTTGGGGTTGATGAAGGGTCTCTTCCTCAAGTCGTGGTCCCAGAGGGAGGAGGTCAAGCTGAGACACCTGCTGAAAAACTTACGGTGATCTTTTTCTCCTTTCTAACCTGCTAATTGAAAGCAGGCGTAAATGGAAGCAAACTAAAATACAACCAATCTACTCTACATTGATGTAATGGAAATGCATCTACTTAAGCAAATAAATAATTAGACCATGAATCTATGCTAGCATACATGTATAGTAAAGAGGAGCCTTGGCTTCTAAGGTTGGGCCCTAACACAAGTGCTTTAGCCCTAAGAGTTAGCTCAGTGTTGTTTCAAACGAAAACTCATTTTTATTATCAAAACCATGGATTAAATCAAAAACTTTCACAAGTCTTGCAGCTTGAAAATAGAGTAGAATTTTACAATCAAAAATCCAAATCCTACTGAGGTCCTAGGCCTCTCTACTTATAAATCTAAAGTCTCCAACAACTTCCTTAAAATTATAGAAGTTGGGCTCCCAAACATCAATATAAATTGGTGCTTTGTCTTTCACTTTCTCGACTACCTTCTAGTCCTCATGATTTGGTTGTTTCCACTTCGAGATGATGGAGGAATATTCAAATGGAGGGGTAGTAAATGAGGAGGATTTATCTCCTATAATTCCTCTCCCTTGTCCCACTCAAGTTTTGACCAAGGCCTTTGCCAAAACTCCTTGTTTCTATCCTTTAATCCTGCATTAAATTCATATTAGACCACAAATCAAAATATCCAACTCTAACTCATCTCATAAACAAAATATAATCAAAAGTATGCAATAAGTTGTGAGAATAGTTGGTTTGAATAGGTTAGTAGGTCAATTAAGTCCCATATAATTACCCAATGATGAGTCTCATCATCACCCCCCTACTGAAAGTGTTGCTCATCCTCTGAGCAACTTAGTGAATGTCCATGTCCTTCATGGCTCTGGTAGCCTCTCTGACATCCCATGCCTCTGTTTTGGTCTCTTCTTCTTGTTCATAGAAACCTTCTTTAATTTATACTTCTTCCCACTACCTCTTTTCCTCTTCTTCTTTTCTCCCTTCTAGAATCCCTAGGAGTAGTGGTGGACTGAGTTTTAGGCCTATCCAATTAACCTTCAACATTTGCATCGATTTCTTATACATAGGTGTCTTGTTGAGTTCCTCTCTAAACCTTTGAGGAGACTGATATTCCCTGATGTTCAAGCTATGTGGCAGTGTGTTCCATCTCCTTAGGCAGGCATGTATACTATCATCTCCATCAGTTTCTTCCTTAGTTTCCCCCATTCTTTTAGCATCATCCTCCTTCTCTTCTCCCTCTTCTTCTTCTGCTTCATCATGTTCTCTGTATTAGTTTCTTCTTCATCCATCTCATCCCCATATAGCTTTGTATCTTCTTCTTCTTTTTTTTCCTCCTCTTCATTAATGGAAGGACTAACATCATAGGTGAGGGTTTTGATGTCATCCTTTGCTGGAAAGTCTCTAAAGACTAACCATGTTATATAGATCCTGAGGTTTTGGAGGGCATCCTCATCAACCCATGGTGAGCCAATTTTTGGGAATTACCTTTAATTTGTTGTTGGAGTCTATGAGTGATTTCATCAAGAAATAGGGTATGATGAGTCTTTGGTGAACTGGTGTCTCTACCCCAAATTCTAATTATTCAAGGATCCTAAAGTGGTCCCCATAAACAACATTGTATCTACCCTCACATGAGATATATTTGATGAGTTGGTAGCCTACCTCACTCCATGGGTATGGCAGATTGTCCCTCCTTACTCCATTTTTATCCTCTGTGGGTTGTTCACCATCTCAAAAGAATTTCCTTTTTTCCACCTGAACCTCTACTTTGCCTTCTTTTCTCCATGGAATTCCTAGGGGAAGTGTTGTGACCCTACTGATGATCTCTAGGGTGAGATCTATAGTGAGCCCCCTAACTATAATAGTGGCATGGATTTTGCTATGTGGAGTGAGGGAATGAGAAAATTCTTGAGCCACCTCATCATCATACCCTATGAATTTTTCGAGAAACCCCATCCAGTTGTGTCTTCTAAAGATTTCAAGTGCTTGGGGGTGTTGTTGTATCCACACACTGTTTATGGGTTCTCTCATATTAAACCCTCCTATCATCTTTCTTGTGGTGCTTGAGGAGAAAATGAGAGGTTTGACACAAAATTTTTAAATTCAGGAGGAAAATAGTGTTTACTGTGTATGTAATTCACCTCCTACAGTTGCTAACTCCACTAGATTTTAGAGCATTTCTAGTTCATTTGCTTGTAAATGGGGATGGATTTTTAGATCCTACCTCCTTAGAATAGTGGCAGTGGACAATTCCCATGATATCCCCTCTTGAACTCTTCTCTACCTATCCTGTAGACTACTCTTATAGACTGTATCATGTAGACTGTTCCTGTAGGAATTCCTGTGCATGCTCCTGTAGAAATTCTCTTGCAGAACGGTGGATCCTTTCTTCTAGTGGGTGGACAGAGTTATGAGAGTGACTTGAGTGAGGGAGTTTCAAGGAGGTGGAATGCATGAATTCATGAAAATGATTTTTTATTTCCCTTTATAGTGTTTCGGGGTGATGTGGTGTGCTGGCAGCAAAGTTAGGGTTCCATTTTTGGATTGTTGGTCCCCACTACCACCTCATCATTTCTTCTCCTCGTAATCAACTCCCATCAAAGAGATATGTACTTAACCACCTCTTGTCCTACTCCTCCAATGTCTTTGAGTTGACTGTAGCCACATCTGAGAGGACACCCAGTTTTCCATGTGATGACTGAAGGAAGGTGGCCAATTTAACTGGCCACCTTTTCACTTATAAACCAACTATCTCGTAACCATTACAACTTTTGATCAAATGATGCATATGAGTGAGTGAGCGGAATACTTACCTGTGGTCTCGATGCCATGCTGCAGTTGTCTAAGATAAGAGGTGCTCCGTTGTTTATTTGTTGCATGGTCATTCTTGTTTCTCATCTTGCTGTCTACTGATGGTTTCTTGGCTTTTGCAGTTGTCTATGACTGTAGATCTAATGTTGTTGATGTTGTGCAGCTCCTAGATAGGCTGATAAAGGATTTCCTACAGGATGTCCCGTAGCTACTTCTCCCTTATAATTTCTTAATCATGTTGTTGGCTGGGGCTGTGAGGATGGTGCAATGAATGTAAAGAGGGAGTAGGAGTGTGTGTGGAGTAAGGGACATTCAGGTAATGCTCTTACTCTCCTTTGTTTTTCCCTTTTTTTTTCTTTTTTTCATAACTGGCAGAAACTTATCTCTTTTTTATTTGGATGGTGATTGCAGGGATGATGATAATGGATGAGGTGAGGTGTTAGATCATCTCTAGGATGAATTTTAGGGACCTACCAACCCTACCATTCACCCTCGGATTGCTTCCTATAGGTTTTCCGAGCCGTTGTAATTCCTATAGGATCATCCTGTAGCTTTTCAAGGGCTCCTATAGGAATACAAGGGATCCTGTAGAAAACACATTCTTCACCTAAATTGAAGCAATGGAGTGAAAAAACGATAAAATGATGGAGGGATGCATGGTAAGGAGTGGAGGAGATGGATAGGTGTGAGGCAGGGTCCCCTTTGGATCCTCTTTTTGCTCCTTAACTATCTCTCTCGTCCACCTCCAAATAACAATTACATATTTTTAACTCCTTTTTTTTTTTTTGAAAAACACCTAGGCTACCTCAGAGAGGTTTTCACCCTAGATGTTTGCCCTGGCCGCCTCAAGGAAGGTTTTCACCCAAGGATCTTCTTATTCTTCTGTCTATTTTTTCTCATCCTTGGGCCGCCCCACGAGATTTTCAACCCAAAGATGCAACTCAGGTGCCTCATTGAGGTTTTCACCAAAGTCCTTATTTATTTATTTTTTCAACAACTTGATGAGGGAGGAGCTAGAACTTGCTCCACCATCATCACTATTTTATTGATATTTTCAATGAACGCTTGCTTTGATAAAGGACTCTTGTACATTTTCAATCGGCGTCCATTAACAAGCAATTGAATAGCTTATTCATCTATAGTTCTAATTTGCACTGAACCATTATCATGGAATCTCTCCACCAGATACGGTCCGAGCCATCTTGTCCTTAGCTTGCCCTTGAAATCCTTATACCTAGAATCATATAACAATGCCCAATCGCCCTCTTGAAACTGCTTCTCCTTAATATGTTTATCATGCCAGATCTTCCTCTGAAATTGAACTATCTCTATATGTAGGAGGGCCTACATTCTAAATTCATCCAAGTTGTTTAATTAGAACAATATTTCTTTTTGTACATGACTGAGATCAAAATCTAGTTGGTCTAGCATCGTCAATGTGTTATATTCGAACTCAATGGACAGAAAAGCCTTTTTTTTCATATACCAGCTCATAGGGTGTAAATCCAATGGTGGTCTCAACTACTCTCTCTTCCCAATCCTTTCTGTTGTTGCTGATTACCTTGGTTAAGATGCTTTCTAGTGCCCTGTTGGTCACCTCCACTTACACATTATCTTGTGGATGATAGGGTGTGGAGGTCATATGCTTGATTTTGTGATGGATGAGCAGTTATTCAATCATGTTGGAGGTAAACTGGTTGCCTTGGTCTATCACTAGCTCTCTAGGGTACCCAAATTTGTAGAATACATTCTCCCTTAGGAACTCATCCACCTTCTCTTCTGTTACTACCTTAATTGCCATATATTCAGCCCACTTAGTCAAATAATCAATACACACAATAATGTATTGTTTTTTCTTTGAAGGAGGGTTGATAGGTCCACTAAAGTCCATGCCCCACTTTTCAAATGGCAAGAAAGTCACTTGAGGTTGTAGGGGAATTTCATCTCTTGGAGTAGGCTTTCCCATCCTCTGGCAGCGATCACACTGACTAATGTACTTTTTCACATCTTGATGAAGAGTGGGTTGATAATGGCCTACTTGTAACACTTTGAATGTTGTCCTCTTTGGCGCAAAGTGACCTCCACAAGGCCCATCATGATAGGTCATAAGGATGTCAAAAACTTCCTCTTCCTTTACACACCTTCTTAGGATTTGATCTGGGCCAAGTTTGAAAACACTACCCCCAATCCATGTGAAGGGCGCGCTTTTCCTAACTATCTTGCTCTTTTCTTTACAAGGCAAGTTTGGTGGGAACTGTGTTGATACCAAATAGTTTTCTATATCAGCAAACCATGGAGAGACAATTGAAATAGCAAATAAGTGCTCGTCTAGTAACTGGTGATCCACCATTCCTTCCTCACCTGCAGCCAGATTCATCCTTGATACAAAGTCTGCAACAACATTTCCCTTACCAGGCTTATCAAAAATGGTTAGATCAAACTGTTCTAATAAAAGCAACCATCCTATAATTCTAGCATTCACATCTGGTTTTTTCATTAAATATTTTATTGCAGCATGGTCAGTATGCACAAATTTTTGATAGCCTATAATGTAATGCCTAAATATTTTTGATGAATGCACAACAGCGAGGAGTTCCTTTTTGGTCATAGTATAATTTATCTCAGCCTTTGACAAGTTCTTACTGATAAAATAGATGCCATAGGGAAATTTCTCCTCTACCTGACCTAAGGTTGCTCCTATGGCTTTGTGTGAGGCATCAACATGAATATGAAAGAGGAGGGCCTAGTTTGGGCCTCAGAGAATTGGTGTCATGGTTAACTTACCCTTTAAAATTTCTAAGGCCTCTTGACAGCTTTTTGACCATATGAACTCAGAATATTTGGCCAACAACCCATTTAAAGGAGAGGCCAACTTGCTGAAGTCTTTTGTGAACCTTCAGTAGTATCCAACTAACCCTAAGAAACTCCTGACATCTCTCTATTTCTATGGAGGTGGGACCATTTGGATGATTTCTATTTTGTTCAGGTCCACCTATAGTCCTTGCTAAGATATTGAATGACCTAGCATGGTTCCTTTAGTCCTTAAGAATTCACATTTTTCCAAACTGAGAGACAGGTTCATTTCAATGCATTTGTGGAATACTTTACCTAGGTTAGTTAGGGCTTCTTGAAAATCATAGCCATGAGGTGTAAAATCATCGATATAAATTTCCACCACATCATGTACAAATTCGGTGAAAATACTCAAGTCTAGTCTCCGGAAAGTGGCAAGAGCATTGCATAGACCAAAAGGAAGGACCCTATAGGCAGAAGTACCCCAAGAATAGGTGAATGTGGTCTTATCCTGGTCTTTTGGGCAGATTTTGATTTGGTTGTACCCACTGAATCCATCTGGGAAGGAAAAAAACTTCTTCCCCGCCAGGCCATTCACCACTTGGTCAATGAAGGGTAGGGGAAAATGATCCTTCTTTGTGGCTTTGTTCAACTCCCTGTAATCGACAAAAATTTTGCACTTACCATTATTCTTGGGAACTATCACTAAAGGAGAGACCCACTCACTGTCGGAGATAGGGTAAATGAATCATGCATCTAGCATTTTTTGCAATTCTTCTTTGACTATATTTTTAAGAGTTGGATTCATCCTCCTTTGTGGTTTCTAGACTGGCTTGCAACACTCTTTGATGTATATGTGGTGAGTACACACTGAGGGGTGTACTCCCATTATTTCCTTGTAACTCCAAGCAAAGGCTTCTAGGTTTTCTCCCAACATGTTACATAGCTTTTCCTCTTCGAGAGAAAAAAGAGACGGATTAATTTTCAAGTTTTTCTCTGGGTCAAATTATATGCCTTTGACATGGATTGCATTGGAATTGGCTAAGCATAAGTCAATTGGATGATTGTTCTGAGTTTCACTTACTTCTTCTTCTAATGGTAATGAACCAGGAGTTGGATTTTGGAGGAGGCGTTTAATTAAATCATCCTCATCTTGTTGTCCTCGTCCTATGGTTTCTTCCAAAGCATAAAGTTGGGTGAAATAAACCTCATTCTTCGTCCTCCTCCAACAATGAAGGTAAATCATGCTCTCGAGAACATTGAGCAGGAGGGTATAGGACTAACTGTTTAGACATATTCTCATTCTTGATGGTCATATTCCTAGCTCTACAGCTAATGTATGCATCAGCTGTGGCCAACCATGCCCTCCCAAGGATGAGAGGGTAGCCAGTATGCTTAGCCTTAGGCTGGAGAACTAGAAAATCTGAAGGGTATTCCCAGGAGTCAATGGAGACCATTACATCCTCCACAATTCCCTCAAGGGTGATTGTGGAAGGGTTTGCGAGTTGCATAACTATTGTGGTCTTCCTCAATGACCCTTGGAGGTTTAGCTTCAGCATGGTGTCCTTGGCCATCACATTAATTACAGCCCTAAGACCGATCAAAGTGTGTGCGATGATGGTTCCATTGATGTGCACATCTACTACACGGCTTCCAGTGTCCAAATACCTCAGACATATTACCTACCCCAGCATTAAGTTGGACAACTTCCTAATGACATTAATTGTAGGGGCATCCCTTTTTCTTCTTCTTGGATGCTTGAAGCACTTCTCCTTAATCAACTTATTGTAAATGGGGACATCTTTTATTGCCTGGAGAAGGGGGATCTTTACACATAGATTTTTCAATTCTCCAAGAAGTTCAATTTCTTCTAGGGTAGGCTAGAGTGGTTGGGCTAATCTCATAGGAGAGGGTGGATTTACTTTAAGGATGATTTCCTCTCTTTCTTCCTCAACCTCCCTATGTGGAGAGGGAGGTTGGTTATCCGGGAGAATTCTCCCAGATCTTAGGTTGATCTCCTGGATTTCTATAGCATAAGCTAGGTATGATGTCTCTACACTATATACTTGTTGAGCCTGCCTATTGTTCAGGTTCGGATTTGGATGGGCAGGCATTTGGGGTTGCTTGGTTGGATCAGAGTGTAGAAGTTTTGGTTGGGTAGGTGGTGGAGGCAATAGAACTGTAGCATTTTTGTATTGGGGCCTCCACCCCTGGAGTAGTTGACTCCACTGAGGTTGTGGTGGAGTGTAAGGTTGAAATGACTGGCTAGCTAGCTGAGAATGATACTGAGATGCATAGGACAAAGGATGGGGTGTAGACCAGGAAGGATGAGTAGGGGGTCCCCAAGAAGGTATAGTTGTGGTTTGGTTGGGGTTGTAATATACATGGGATGACCCTTTCATACCCTACTAGTATGGTCTAGACCCAAGAGGTCTCCTTTGGTTGATGTAGCAAAGCTGCTCAGTGACCCCTTCATCTCCTTGATATACAACTTTGAGTCCGGGTAAAGAAGGGCATTTGTCTGTGGAGTGGTTTTCTTCACAAACTTAGCAAATTTCAATATAGTTCAATGAAAATTTTTTCCTAGGATGCCTCCTAGTGCACCTAGGACAAAATATGGCCAAGGCTCTCTCTGCTTCCTCTTGCTTCCTTTTCATGTTCATGATATCCAATTGCAAGGCAACGGTTTGCAGCATCTCACTTTTGAAATCTTCCAACATATTTCTAATTTCACCCTTGATGGATGTTGGAAGATGATGTACTGGCCATAGGTTGACTACTCCTACCCTTTTTCCTAGCTGCCCTAGAATGGTTTCTAAAGACATCCTTGATATCCTCATAGGGTAATTAGTAGATATCTCCTCTTACTAACAAATGTAAGGTATCTAGAAGATCTTCCCTTACTCCTCCGAGCAGGATCATATTTAGTGACTCGGGGTCAAGTGTACACCTGGCCCTTTTGTAACCGAGTTGGAATCATTCTTTGTAATCTTCTAAGGATTCATCTTGGCCCATGGTCATCCTGAAAATTTCTTCTTTAATATCCTTTGGCCTACAATAGTCCCAATATTTGTTGTTAAAATCTTGCTGCATCTGAGCCCAAGTTGTGATGTTATCTCCAAGTAAACCAATGAACCAGCACAATGCTGCATCCTTGAGGGTAGATGGAAATTAACTTTTTCTCATCATCTGTATAGCCATAGGTTCGGCATATAACAACAAACTCAAATAGGAAAGTGTCGGGGTCCTCCTTGGTCAGCCCATGGAAATGAGGTAGTGTAGAGGGGCTTATATTCTTCATCTTAGTGTCCCCGTTATTTTCCCTGACGGGGAAGGCACCCTCAGCTCTCTCTCTATTCCCTCTGTCATTTCAGTTTTAAGCCATTGGTTCACTATGAATGGGTTCTTCTTCCTCTTCTTCCCTTGTAGGTTCTTCAAATATGTCAGGTTGCTCACCTAAAGGTTCCTCCAGTTCACAGCCACCAAAGAAGAGAGAAGGTTGGTTGTTGGCTGTAGTAGGGGTATTTGGAAATAATTTCCCTAAATTGTCCCTATTCCTATGAGGCATGAAAGGAAATTGTTTTGGGTTGGCTTTTAGAAGATTTTTTTAAACTGGAATGTACTTTGCAGAATTGAATTTCTGATTGAATGAAAACTACTGACAGAAAGAAAAGTTACTTGCTGAATTGACATTCTACTTGCAGAATGGAAAGCAAAGCAGATAATGACAACTGAAAGAAAGGAAGCTACTAGATTACTTTTGGAGAAATAAACTAATGGCAGAAAATTGGAAACTAGAAATAGAAGAAAATAAAGCGGTAATAACATTATACTTAAACACCTCCCCGACAACGACACCAAAAAGTGATGAGCACCAGTATTACAGTAAGGATGCTCCAACTCTAGGGCTACCAGCTTTACTTATCAACCCGGGCTTCGTACAAACTTGGAGGTGACAGTGCTATATGCACAAGTAAAGGTGAAGGTCCTGCCTGTTATCACTATTTATTCGACGATAGACCCCAGGGGTTCTAAGCCAGACTTCTATAGAGTGACAAGAAGCTTGATTCTTCGATGTAAGAAGAGAAAATTTATTCTAAGAGAGCTACTCTATTGTAGTAATGAGGAAAACAACATGTAATGCTAAATCACACCATATCCTAGTTAACCATTTAAACAACTATGCTAAGCATAATTGCTAAATCGACACTAACCTAATGTTGTTATCTAAGCTACAAAAGTAAAGAGCATCAAACCATATTAATGTGTGAGTCACTTTTTTGGTTTTCTTTGGTAAAATCAATCATGCAATTTAATTGTTCTTGTGGATGTGATAGGTGGATGGAAGGTGGTTGAGGATGGATAGAAGTTTTAGGGAGTGGTTGGATGGTGTGTAAGGGTCCGAGGAGGATTTTTGTGACTTCCTAGAGGTTTCCCATCAATTCGGCCTCAAAACAGGCCATTTCAAGGAAACCTACAGGATGTACTAGAAACCTTCAGGATGATCTTGTAGGAATTATAGGAAACCTACAGGATACATCTGAGATATAATTGTGAGGTTTTGGAGGTGTTAGGCAGCTTGGAAAGGGTTTGTGATGAGTGGGATAGGGTGTTAGAAGGTATAGGACACTCATGAGTCAATATGCAAGAGAAGGGATGGCTAGATTCACTCAATGTGTCTAGGGGAATTTCAATAAAAAAAGGACAAAAAAACTAGTCAGGGGGATGGTGGAATAAGAGATGGTTGAGGAGGAAGATGGATGCTACTGATGAAGTCTAGAACTCCCCCTGAAGTACCTGCAATGCTTGAAACGTGTGTGTCTTCCAAGAACTATGCAACAAGATACATTCTCATAAACTAGAAAATCATGAATCAATTGCGCATATTATGCATGAAGAAAGTGTTGAAGGAAATGAGAACATGAGTGAGATATAATTGCAGAAAGAGAGTGATGAAAAAAATGAAAATGCAATGAACCAAGTACTGAATCAAGATAACAAACTCCAAAGCTCATGCAAGAAGTATAAATCTATGTTTTGGGGGTTTCTAAAGGGTCTCTTCCTCAAGTCATGGTCCCAGAGGGAGGATGTGAGGCAGAGACACTTGCTGACAACATTATGGTGATATATTTATCCTTGCTAACCCGATAATTGAAAGAAGGCACAAATGGAAGAAAACTAAAATACAACCAATCTACTCTACGATGTTGTAAGGGAAATGCAACTACTTAAGAAAATGAACAATTAAACCATGAATCTATGCTAGCATACATGTACAATAAAGGGGAGCCTTGGCTGTTAGGGTTGGACCCTAACCCAAGAGCTTCAGCTCTCTGAGTTAGCTCAGTGCTGGATCAAAACAAAACTAATTTTTATTATAAAAACCATGAATTACGTCAAAGAATATCACAAGTCTTACAGCTCGAAAATAGAGTAGAGTTTTACAATCAAAAATCCGAATCCTACTGAGGTCCTAGGCCTCTCTACTTATACATCTGAAGTATCCAATGACTTCCTTAAAACTAAGGAGGCTCGACTCCCAAACTTTGAGATAAACGGGTGCTTTGTCTTTCACTTGCTCGGTTGCCTTCTAGTTCTCATGATTTGGCTATTTGCACTGCGAGATAATGGAGGAATATTTGAATGGATGGGTAGTAAATGAGGAGGATATACCTACTATAATTCCTCTCCCTTGTCCCGTTCGAGTTTTGACCAAGGTCTTTGCCAAAATTCCTTGCTTCTATCCTTTAATCATGCATTAAATGCACATTAGACCACAAAGAAAAATATCCAAGTCTAACTTATCTCATAAACAAAATATAATTAAAAGTATGCAATAAGTTGTGAGAATAGTTGGTTTGACTAGGCTAGGAGGTGAATTAAGGCCGATATAATTACCCAATGATTAGGCTCATCATCAACCATGTTTATTTTAGGGTTTATAATATTGATGTTAGGGTTTCTATATCTTGGGTTTATAATTGTTATCCCTTAGGTTTATTATACCATTGGTTTTTATACCTTGGGTTTATAATATTAGTCCTTTGGGTTTAATATTATTGTCTTAGGTCCATAATCCCTTGGGGTTTTATTATTAATCCCTTCGGTTTATTATTCCTTTTGGTTTATAAGATCAATCACTTGGGTTTATTATTCCATGGTCAACCATGGTTTATTATGACGTCAACCATGGTCAATCACGATCTAACATGGAATTTTGATAAGGATTGTCTCAATATGAAAATCTACAATGGTAAATCGTGTTTATTTTAGTTTTTAAAATATTTATCTTTGGGTTTATATACATTGTGTTTATAATATTAGTCCCTTGGCTTTAATATCGTTCCCTTGGTTTCATAATCCCCTGGGGTTTTAGTATCCATCCCTTGGGTTTATTATTCCTTAGGCTCTATAATATAAATCCATTGGATTTATAATATTAATCATTGTCAACCATTGTCAATCATAACCAGCGATGTTGAACCATGGTCAAACAAGGCTGGATATCGAAATCAACCATGGTCTAACGTCGTGTCCTAACAAAGATTGTGTCGATATGAAAATTAATAATGGTCAACCTCGGTTAACCATTGTCCAATGTTGCATTATGACAAGGATTGTCTCGATATGGAAATCAACCATGGTCAACCATGTTTATTTTAGGGTTTATATTCTTGATGTTGAGCTTTATATACCTTGGGTTTATCATTTTTATGACTTAGGTTTATTATTCCATTGGGTTTATAATATCAATCCCTTGGGTTTATTGAATTAAGGGCTCATATTCCTAGGGTTTAATATTATTCAACAATGGTTAACCATAATCAACCATGTTCAACCATGGTCCAATGTCGCATTGTCACAAGGATTGTCTCGATATGAAAATCAACTATGCTCAACCATGTTTATTTTAGTATTTTGAATATTTATCTTAGGGTTTTTATACCTTGGGTTTGTAATATTAGTCCCTTGAGTTTAATATTATTCCCTTGGGCTCATAATCCCTTAGGGTTTTATTAATAATCCTTTGTGTTTTTTATTCCTTTGGGTTTATAATTTCAATCCCTTGGGTTTATTATTCCCCTAGGTTTACAATATCAATCATGGTCAACCATTGTCAACGATTGTCAATTGTGGGGTTGTAGTATTAATCCCTTGGGTTTATTTTTTGATTGGGTTCATAATATCAATCCCTTGGGTTTATAATATCAATCATGGTCAACCATGGTGAACCATAACCAATCATGGTCAATCATGGTGGGATGTCGCATTGTGACAAAAATTGTCTACATATAAAAATCATGGACAATCATCGTCAACCATGGTTAGCCATGGTTGATAATGGTCAACCATGGTCAGTCATGGTCAACCATTGCCAATATTTGGTTTTTAGTATTAATCCCAATGGTTTGTTATTCCTTTGGGTCAAACATGTTGAATCATAGTCAACCATGATCAACCATGCTCAAATGTTTATTTGTGACAAAGATTGTTTGAATATGAAAATCGACCATGGCCAACCATGGTCAACCATGGTCCAACATCACATTGTAACAAAGAATTAGTTATTATTATTATTATTATTATTATTATTTAATTAATTAATATTCATATTATTATTATTTAATAATATTTAATTTAAAAAATATTATTATTGTTTAACAATAACTAACTACTACTATTATTATTATTATTATTATAACATATAAAATAAAATAAAATAAAACTATTTATATCTTTTCTAAAAACAATATTTGTTTTTAATAAAATAAGTAATTATTTATTTACATTTTATAAAAAATGAATAATAAATTAGTACTATTATTATTGTTATTTGAATAATATATTTATCAATGGTTTGTGTGAGAGATATAAATGAAGCCTTATGTGTATATCAACCACATTTACTAAAATAATTATTGTTATTAAGATTATTATTGTTAATTAATATTACTAATATTATTATCGCTTAATATTATTATTAAATATTTAAATTATATTAAATAATTTAAAATTAAATAATATTAAATAAATTATTATAGAGTAACTTAATATTATTTTAATATATGATATAATATTAATATAATAATCATAAATATATAAGAATATGGTTGTTATTATTTAGATAGTTATTAATAATCATAAATAGTTGGTGTTTAAAAAAATACACATAATAATCATTAATGTGGTTGATATATGCCTATAGGCATATATCAACCAAATCGGAAAATGTGGTTGTATATATGCTTCATATATTCTTATCGGCATATATCAACCACATTGGTAAATGTGGTTGTGCTAGTTAATCAACTTACTTGAAAAGACTAAGGTGTGTAACTATCTTCGAAATGAATCCGTTCCTTTGATTTGTGACTACTATTAAAAATATTTTAGAATATTCCATGGAGGTTAAACCTCTACCATCCAACTAATAATAATTCGTAATAGGGCTTTCAAAATTGTAATCCAAAATAAACACACCGTTATCAATAATTATTATGTGTATGGTAGAGAATGTGGTCTCCACAAAATATTCTAGATTATTCTTAGGAGTAGTCACAAATCAAAGGCAAGATTTATCTTGAAAGTAGTACTTTTTTCTACTCTCTTTAATCAATTGATTAATTCAAAAAAAATCTCATATGAACAAGGTCTATATGAAACAAGTTATGGTTTTGGGGCATGTCATATTTATAAGCAATGGTATTAGCTAATGGTATTGTAAAAAAACCTATTCATAAGTTAAGAATCTCCATGATAAAGTAGGCATGAATCTCCATAATTAGGAACTTTGTTACACATTTTTTTTAAGGTATGTATGTTCAAATCATATATTAATTAATTTGATAATTCGTAATTTAAATTAAAATTTAATTTAATTAATTTTATGGTTATTTTTTATCTTGACAATGCGAGATGTGTCATGAAATAACTATTTGATATTATTATCATAGATTTATGTTTATAATGATTTACTAAACAATTAATTTATATGATTGCGCGAGTTAATAAAGTGAGAAAAACAATTAGAAACAAAAAATTAATAAATAAATATATAAAAAACAAAAACATTATAGAAATAAAACTTCTAATTAATAAACTAATAACGTAACAAATAAACAAATTTTAAAATAATAATAATTCACTAATTAACTTTTTAATATTATACAAGCCCCAAGGGTTAGTTCATTTGGTCAAAATCAGTGGAGGTCACATGGTCAATTCACCGTGAAGCCCTTGGGGTTAGGCCTAGCTAGTGAGACGTAGGGCTAGATTACCTTCGGGTCGATCAACCGAAATTTTTCATTAAACGTAGCGCCACCCGTTGACGAGAGTGTCCATGAACCATAGCCTTTAAAACAAAAAAACACAAGAAAAGCAAAAACTTTTAATATTATACCACTTGATTAATCAAAACCCAAACTAATACAAAATCAAAAGTATATTGAAAGTGGAAATCACAACTCGTATTGCCAATGAAATATCAAATTTGAAAACAATTTTCAAAAATTATCTCACGATACTCTTAGCTAATTATATTTATAATTTTCATATATATGTAATTGATAAAGTTAAAAAAAAATACTTGAAATTTGTTATAAAAGAATTTCACCACTATTTACGTGCAAGGACATTACAACAAATTAAATAAATACATTTTTTTTTCTAAGTTTGATTTATTGACGGATTTGTTTACTGATATTATAAATTGTTTAGATGATAGTTTTTTGCTGGAATTTGTTAAAAAAAATATTTGGTAAAAGGAATTTCAAAATATTAGAATTTTGAAGTGTTTTAATAGTTTTTCTTAAAATGGAAATGGATTCAACACCATAAAAAAGCTTTTGGGTACCCAAAATCTTGAAATTTGACAATTGCAACTCAAATTTTGAAAAAAAATTGCAAAATTTTATTATAATTTCCCCAAAATTTCCATTATATTCCAAACTAATTTTTAGATTTTTAGATTACCCTCTTATTAAACACCTTTTTATATTCCCAAATAAACACATAAGATAATAGTTTAACCGATTTTTTTTTTAATGTGTAGTCAACTTAACCCACGGTAATTAAAATCCTAAAATATAATGAATGGAGTTGTCTACGGAGGTGGAGGAATTGTCAGGATGGCCAAAAGGGTCGGAATCCTGGTAAAAAATATTCAAAAAATCTTGTAGATGCATTATTTGAATCATGTTTTTGTAGAAATGAATTCATCACCATCAAAAACATCTAGGACAACTAAAATTATGAAGTTTGATAGATTTTACTTGGATTTACAAAAATCCATGCCAAAATATTTTCAAAAAATAACGAGAATATCATAATTTCCAAAACAAGAAAACATAATCATTAGACTACAACATAATGAATTACTATTATTTAATGAAATTGAAAATATGGTCCATCAATGTTGGTCAATGTTAACATTCATCATAGTTAACATGATGCATCATACATCATATTTCTTCTTTATTTCTTTTTCCTCCATGGCTAGTAATCACATTATTATGTACATTTAAAAAATTCAACTAAATTCAAAATCCACCAAATACTTATACTAATAATATAAACAAAATAATAATAACACGAAATATAAGAAGCAAAATCTCCACATTTAAATTAAATGCATGAACTTTTACAAGAAACATATCTACATCTAGAATGAAAAATGGAGAGATTAAATTAACTTTTTCTTACCTATGTAACAAAGAGATTATATGAGCTTTTGTTTCTCTATCATAATCAGTGCTTTATAGTGTAGTTTATATCTTATAAAAAAACTGTAAAATTAAAATTTACTCAGTTTTTTTTTTCCAAGTTAATTATTTCTTTCAATAATTCAAGAAATTTTGCATTTATTTAAAGTTGAAAATTATTTCTGGTCTTCCAACAAAGGAATGTCAAAGATGAAAAATTTGTTGTTTTTTCCAAAAAAAAAAAAAAAATATAGATGAAAACAACACCCAAAAATTGAAAAGTCTAACGAATTATGTTGCCTCATAGGATGGAAAACTAACAATTAATTGACTCAAAATATAACCTATTTTATTGGACTACCAAATGGGAATAAGACCCATTAGTGCTAAAAATAAAAATAATATTCCTTCTAGGGGAAATTAAGATTTAGGGTGGTGAGCATAAGGACATGGATTCTAAACCATTGAAGCATAAAATAATGATGGAAAATGCAAGCATTATGAAGACAAGGATTTATCCACATTAATAGGTTTATGTGATTCTTTATAGCATGATGAGGTCAGAGATCCTAAAGGTGAGCCCTCTCTAAATGAGAAAAATGGCCTTCCACATCCAACAAAAGCTTCTCTAGCTCCTTGAGCTTATGCAAAAGGTAATACTTTGCTTCCTATCTGTCAAGGAGAACCTTTCCCAGTAAAAGCTTAACATGCCAATAAAGATAAACCATATTGAGATAGTGGTTCTTCTTTCCCCTAATGTTTCTAGTGTCTAGAATCCATGTAGCTACACCATCCAAAACTCCAAATATAACATGTTATGCATTTCTTGGCACACCTATGCTTCAAATTCATTTATTTTTTAACTGAAATTTAGGAGAATTATGGACCGGTTAATGAAACATGAATATTGAACTCAAAAACGAGGTCAAGAACCACTAAAGTTGCTACAACCACCACTCCCTTTACAACAATAGACACACTCACATTATGTAGTCATTTTTACCAGGCGGAGGTGAAAACTAGTGGACTTTAGAATGCACACCACAGATGGATGTAGAGTGTAGAAAGCAAAGAAGAAGGAGAAACTATCCCACATGGGAAGGTCTAAGATAGAATGGAATATGGTGAGGCCCTTCTCGTTAGAAAGAACGTATGAGGGAAAGAGAAATTCTAGAAAAGAGAGTAGAAATGAGAGAAGCCCAGACGAAGAGATCCAATCAAAAATCATGGTGGCTAGAGGAAATAACCTACATGGTAGGTACCCAAGTGAAATAGAAACCCAATGAACATATCATGAGAAGGTGATTTGTATAGAATTCTCTAGAGACTCTAAAATGTGGGAGATAAATAGGGGAGGTGGCACCAGGCTACAACATATCCCACACTTCATATATTATGTGCAAGTAGCATCACCCTCATCAAAAAAGTAATATTTTGGGATGTGAGAATTGAATAGTCCTCCTTCAAATGAGACACTAGGAGAGTCTCCCATAAATGCTTACATATAGAGTAGGGGTTATTTTAACTTTCGGTTTCTAATCTATCTGTTATTTTGTTTCCATGGCTATGGATGTGAGAAGAAATAACTATAGGCACCTAGTGGAGAAGGGAAGCTATAAATGAAAAGAAGTTCTAAAGCCTCGAACTGTAGGGAATATGAAGCAGTAGAAGGTATTTCAGCCTAAAAATGTACATGAAAATTTCATGTAATTTCCATTTCATAATATGTAAACTAATAAAAATCCTTTAAATTTAAAAAGAGATACATGTGAATATTTTAGGGAGAAATGAAAAAAACTACTTTTTTTAATTGTATTTTTGGTTTATCTCCTAATAGGTTTACCCAAATTTCAAGTGTAGGCACTCGTTGTATGTTTAATTAAATTCCACATCCAACTTTTACCCACTATGCATAATTTTCAGAAGACCGACATTGATAAAAATTGAAGATACATTAAAAAGGTGTTTTGAACATGTTTTTTTAATGTATCTTTAACTTTTATCAATTTGGGTCTTCTTAGAAGTAGGTATAACATGTGCTTGTTGGATGAAATTTAATTCCACATACAATGATTTC
Source organism: Pinus tabuliformis (assembly GCA_031772625.1). NCBI lineage: Eukaryota > Viridiplantae > Streptophyta > Pinopsida > Pinales > Pinaceae > Pinus > Pinus tabuliformis. Next base: position 1,220,299,597 of record CM062819.1, on the reverse strand, counting down.
ACACACTTGAAATTTGAGTAAACGTATAAAGATATAAGCCAAAAATACAATAAAATTGTAGTTTCCTTTCTTCCTTTTTAACTCGTATTTTGTTGTTTTAATTGTCATTTTATTATTTTTCTTTAGGATACCACTTTTAGGTGGAAATTTCCTCTAATGGAATGAATATCCATTTAGTAGCCTTATAAACAAGGAAATAAAGAGGCCAGAGTCCTCTTCAATGCAAAGTTTGGTGAAATTCCTCAAGATTGCTTGCTTGAGCCCAAATTTAAGAGTAAATGGCTTACAAACATTATTTTTGTTCAAGCCCATGTAGCCTATATAAGCACATATGATAAGCTCATAACTAGAAATTGCACATAATCTCTTTGTTATTATTAACAATTATTAAGAATTATGTATACTTTGGAATAACCTATGACCTTTAGTGTGACTTATAATGAAACCATACATGTGTGGCCATATGCTTTTGATAATTTTTCCATAAGAAGACTTGGGTGTTGTTAGGATTAGATTTTTCCAGGATTATTAGTTACTTGTGACATGAGTAGGTATAATAGTGGATGAACCAAGTCACCACGAGTCTAATAAATATTTACATTAAGTACTTTTAGCTACTTCTCATTGCAAAATATGCTGTATCAATGAGTCCTAAGGAACATGATGACAAAGTAATGGAAGATACCCTAAAAATTGAATGGCCACAGGATTATATTTTAAAGGAAAAGCTTATTATATTGAGATCAGAGACTATGACTGATGATATTGAGACAATTAAAATAGTTTTACCGCTCAAATATCAAATATCATCGTTGTATTTCAATAATGCATAAGAAATGCTTCACAAGATTCACATTAGAGGATTTGAAATTATATTCATAGAATTCTATGTGTATTAGGAAGTGACAATTTGCATACATGAAACTAATTAATGTAAAAGTATTATCCCTGCCAAAGGCTAACGACCATTCATTTCTGCACTAGGCATTTGGATACAGACAAACATTTGGGATACTATTCATTTGGAAGTCTTTTCATTCCTATGGTGCACATTTGGTTATGGAATGTCAATTCCAACGTTGAGAAGAATGGGAGACGATTGAGTAGACCACATTTTCACTTCAAATATTTGCTTGAATATAAACTGACAACAAGCTATCTATAAAGATGTATGTTTAAGATGTCGAATTGTTATTAGATTGATTTACGTGAGAGACCTGGTTCATAAATCATTTGGAAAATAGATAAATGTAGAAATACATGCATAAGAGAAGTTGGCTTGAGGTACAAGAGAAGAGAATATAAGTAGTTGTAAAGGAGTAGAGACATAGTATAGAACAAAGGAAAAGAGAAGGAGAAATTTAGAATTAGAGAGTCGGTAAGGCAACAAAATAAAACTTTCATGTATTAGGAGTTTGGTGTCTCCTTTCAGATAGTAGCGTAAAAAATAATAGGTTGGAGCCTATGAGAAGAGGGAATGGGTGTTCCTAGAAAGTTATATCTTTTAGAAGAAAAGTAAGGTTGAAGCCTACTATAGGTAGAAGCCTACAAAAATTGATGTAAATGAGGGAGTAGGTTCCTGTCTTTATATCACAAAAAAATTTGGTTTTATCCCTTTATGGGTTTCCACTTATATCTGGTGTCTACATATATTACTTGTGTTTGTTGTTGAATTTGTGGTTAATTGTTGAACACCTACTTAACTCCTCTAATTGTTAAAGAAAAGTTTAAAATGAAGTAAAGATCATTTGAAATTGGTCATTTAAAATACAGAATTACTAACTCACCCCTCCTCTTAGTAATTTCTTAGTTTCCAACAATTGGTATTAGAGTGAGTTCCTTCTGTAATAGCCTAATGGATAGAAGGAAGATCTAGTTCATAATAATGGCTGCTTAGGAAGGGTCTTCAACAAATAAATATCCTTTGTTAATGGTATTAACTATACCAATCAGAAATTAAGAATGATTACATATCTAATTTCTCTTGGAGTAGATGTCTGGGATGCAGTCGAGAATGGCTATGAAGAGCCATGTGTAATAGCTAACAACTATGAAAAACTTAAATTTTCATTCAATTCCAAAGCCATGAATGTGATCCTTAGCGGGATAGTTGAGTCATAATTTGTAAATATAATGCATTGTAATACTCCTAAATAAATGTGCGAAAAAATAAAAATCATTCATGAAGGAGTTGGTAAAGTGAAATTAGCCAAATTACAAATTTACATACTGCTGCTTGAGACCCTCAGAATGAATGATGATAAAGACATAACTAAGACATTTCTTCATGTTGATAAAATTTCTAATGTCATGAAGGGTTTGGGTGAAAAAAATAAGGAGTGTACAATAGTCCAAAAAAGTGTTGAAATCACTCCCTTCCATGTTTAGTCCTAAAGTATCAGCTATTGACGAAATGTCTAACTTTGAAGCACTAACAATGGATGAATTTCTTGGTTCCATAACAATATATGAAATGATAATTACAAAAGGAAAGTATACATCAGGATATGTAGCATCTAAAGAAAGTAATAAATCAAAAGAGGACCAAGAAGGCTTACGTTTATGCTTAGATGAAGAAGAAGTGAAATTTGTGAGAATACTAATGAGCCTCAGTATTGCAATAAGAATGTTGCAACTCCCAAGGCTACAAACTTTAATTATCAACCTAGGGTTCATATAGACTTAAGAGGTATCGACACTATATGTGCGGTATAAAATGTATCCTTCATTTCCTATCATGATGTAATGGAGTGCATATAATGAAATCAAACCCTAACTAGTTGTAGAAATGGAAATGCTCGAAATGGAAACCTTAACATATTGCAAGAAAAAAACACAAGGAAAACTATTCTAACTACAAAAATTAAAGGTCATTAACTAAATATAAATCATTACATTTCAAATATTTTATATCCATTTATGGATTTCATTGGATGTGGCAATCAAGAAAATCATTATTGTATTATCCAATTCATAAATGTGTCCATTAACCCAGTTCACTAAGATGTTTTGCATGGGTAAAAATACAAGTCCTAAGTGGTGTTTATTCCTCCTCAACCATTTATTTAGAGCCTAGGGGTCAATATTCAACCCTAAGGGACACAAACCAACCTTTTTGAGAAAATCTGGGCAAGTATGTACATGTTGGAAGAGTGCTACAAGAATCTGCTACAGGAAACAAGTTTGCTACATGAAGATATAATTCACCGAATGACCAAGAAATCAAATCCAAATTTGATGGGAATTTTTTATTTGTTTATTAATATGTCTTAGGTATCCATTACAAGTGGAATCACTCAAAAATACCCCTATTAACACATGCTAAAAAATAGCAGAAAATTAATAGTCTAAAATCTAGAAATTCGAGAAGTAGTGAGCTAATTAATCTATCAAATGCGTAAACTAATCAAGTGCGAATGAAATGGGGTAAGTTTTATTATTATATGGAAATTTTATATGATCTAATGCAAGTGAAATAAACTCTATTAAATCTCGTTAGCATGTTCTAAAAAATAGCATAAATTTACTACTATTTGACACAAGGGACTTCCAAAAATTTAGATTTGGGAATAAGGAAACTAATCAAAGTAGCTAAATGATTACTATCACCTTAAAAAGTTGTGAAAAGGATGAAATCATGCTTTTTATCCTTAAAAAAAACTTACTTCAACCATTTAACCCAATCCTAGAACAAGAAATCATCAATACTAAATGCAGAAATAGAAAATGACAAGAACAAGAGATGCATGTGAATAAGAAGTGAAAGGAAGAAATGTAAATGATACAGGAGGGCTGTAAGGCTCCTGGGATGGCCAAGACCAAGGAAACTCAGATTCCTATGAAAGATACCAATATTGATAAGTTGAAAATGGCACTGATCTTCATTATTTTCATCAATACAATTACATCATTGCAAGAAGTGAAAGTGGAGCTACAAAAATACAAGTTCTCTCCATAAGAAGACTAAGAAAAATCAACCCCTATAGTAACATTTGACTTGGTACTTATATAAAATGATTAGGAAGCATTCGCCATGAAAGGAGGAATTTTTCCCCTCCAAAATGACTAATATAGTGGATTTTCTTCCCAACACTAGGAACCTACATTAAATGATAGCGAAAACATTCCTAGATTTTCTCAATCATTGGAGCTCCATAATCTGTGCAATAATTTTAGAATATCTTGTTGATTTATTATCAAATATTGATTCTCATGTAGTAGGGATAAAGTCCCTAAATTATCTCTTCCTCCAAATTTCCATAATTTTCCCAATATTCTTGTAGTATTCTACAAAAATAAATAATATTAGGCACAAACATGCAATCATCCTTAAACCTTCATAATAAACATATTCAAGCTAAAAAAAAATATTATGTGTACAAGGAGAGGTTTAATATATCCTTCATGTGCCTAAGAAAGGTTTGATGGGCCTTAATTTATGTTTAATTTGGAGGCCCATCATACCCGCTTGCTGAAACTATTGCTCATCCTTTGAGCAACCTATTCATCTTGATCACCTTATTGTTCTTCATGAATGCTGACATGTTTCATGCTTTGTTTTATAGTCTATTTGATGCTCTTTTTGCTTCTCTTCTTGCTACTGCATTTTTCTATCTCAGTTTCCCAAGGAAACCCTACTGTAGGTTGAGGCTGCTTCTTTCCCTTAGGTGGTCCTTCAACTGTAATGAGCTACACACAACCTGAATCCTGTAGAAACTAAATTTTCCATGCCAAGTCATGGTGGTTCCACCATTTTTTTCTTTTTTTTTTTCTTTTTTTTTTCTTTCTTCTATTTTTCATCTTTTCCATTATTTTTTCTCTTTTTTTTCAACTTTTCTCAATCTTTTTATTTCATGCAAAATAAACTCAAAGTGCTTTGAGTCAACTGGGCTAGCCCTCACCTACCACTTCACACTCCTTGTCTTCCATCATGACTAAATAGTTACATCCTACTTTCTAAGTCTTTCTCACTTTTGTCTTGCCCTCTCCCCCATGTGCGGATGTCTTGGTGGAAATGTGAAGTTAATTGTTGGAGAAGGCTGAGGTTGCTTTGCTACTAAACTTGGCTGTAAAAATCTTTTCCTTCATACACTTGCAATGTTTTTCAAGCTAAAATAAGTTCGTAAGAAAGGTTTAATGGACTGCACACCTAAGCCTTACCCTTGAAGTGTTTTTCAAGTGATATTGAGGTTGCTGATATGAATGTTGAAGTTTCCTTTGGTGGTCCTGAAGTTGATGCTAATGATCTTGAAGTTGCACGCGATACTCTTCAGGAGGTCCTATTACTGATAGCCTTGAATATGGAGGTCTCCTAGGATTTTTTCTTCTTGTTGCTACTACCTCACATCCTTGGCTAAAATTCTGCTACTCAACTTCATAACATAATGATTTCAAAGGTGTTGACTTCCGTTCTTTATTGATGCATAGGTCTTCATAGCATGATTCCTTTTCTCACTGATGTAATATTTTTGTGTGCAAGCCAATTTATGGTGTTCAATCTATTGTTTTTGGATTTCATGGATGCCATCCCACATTATAAACCTTTGTCTTCCAGTTACCGTGAGAAAGTTGTCTTAGTCAAATCCGACCATCTTAGAGTGCTAGGCTTGCACATGGGTGATGTTCACCTTCCCCACACTTTTCACACCTGTCACACACCCGTCCAACAATTCATGTCACCATTCGTTTCCTCCAAAACCCCTCAGCCAACTTCCTATAATAGTTCAGGACATCCTGTAGCAGTACAAAGAATCTTGTAGTAACATCGTGTGGAAAACCTGTATCATACGTGTTTTGACCATATCTCCCAAATTCTATAATGGATTGACCTGAAATTTTTTGAGCATGTTTCCATCATCCTTATGCACCTCCCCATAAAACAATCTTGGCTAATGGATGCACGAATATTGAGAAAAATTAAAAATGGTTGTAGGTGATGGGGGACTATTTCTCGAAACTTGTGCACTGGAATTTACTGAAATTTCTTAGGCATGTTACCATCATCCATATGCATCTCCCCATGAAACATCTTGGAAAATGGATGCACAAATATCGAGAACATTTAAAAATGGCTATAGGTGATGGAGGTCAATTTATCAAAAAGTGTTCACCCAAATTTATTGAAATTTCTTAGGCATCTTACTATCATCCATATGTGTCTCCCCCTGAAACATCTTGGAAAATGAATGAAATATTTTCAATATATGCCAAAAATAATTTTCTGCTTTGAGTATTTTTACTTCCTGTAGCAAAATAGAGCCTTCCTGTTGAATTTTAGGAAACTAAGAAAAATGAGTGGTAAAATCTTGGGAATGATGAGTGGATGGTGGAAATAGATGAGGGTTATGGATTGGCATGGCCTTGGTCCTTCAATAGCATCTGAGTAAAGGAGGAGAATGTCCACGTTTGACTTTCGTTGACTAGGCTTTTGATCAACCTTTCTTTTGGTGGCTAGTGTGTTTTCGTTGCTTGAAGAGCTTGGAGAGTGCATGCATCCATGAGAGAAAAATACATGGAGAATTTATTTTTATTCTTTTTTCCTTTTTTCTTTTAGGCCTACTAGCAGCCTCAATGATGTTTTCAACTAGTATGTCTTCCTAGGCACCTCAAAGGAGGCTTTCACCTAGGGCCTTTTCTTTTTCTCCATTTTCTCTTTTTTCCCAACCCATTGACCACATCATGGATGTTTTCAATCAACGAGCCAACCTCAGGCGCCTCAAGGGAGGTTTTCACCTTAAATTTATTTTTTTTCTCGTATTTTTCATTTTTTATTTTTTCCTATCCTACTCTACTTGAAAAAAACAATCTCTTTCAAGTATAAGAATAATTCCAATCGAGCAATGTGCACATCATGATGACAGATACACTGATGTGTAGACTTGAAATATATGCTTTGACATGTACATGAATTTTAGAGAACAAATGCTTTGATTGAGATAATATCTGGCATTATTGAAGAAGAATGTGTGGCTACAAATTACTAATTTTATGGAACCATATTTCAATCTAGTTTGGATATCCCTGGTCCACTCGCTAATTTTGATAATCTTGGATGTCTTTTTCTTCCATGAAGTTCATATTTGCTTCTTTTTTTTTATATTGTGTTGAACACATGGAGGATCTAATGGTAAACATGAGGGAACTTTCTCAATCTCTAATTTTGATGTCTGCTCTTCATCAAGTGTAGCCCATGATTCTTTGGTATTCTCATTTGAATCTTCTTTTTCTAAATATTCGCCTTCAATGACATCAAGAGAATATCTTTCTGACAATTCTCTTGATGATCTATGATGAATATGTCAGGAAACTAGCTCACAAAAATATAGAAAAGATAGATCAACGCCTTAGAATTCATCCTATTCGAGAGGGAAACCTCGTTTACATTATACAAATGAACAATTCTTGGATGATACAAATGACTAAACCTCCCTTCTATATATAGGAGTGTAAGGGGTCATAATATAATCAAGCGAAAATAACAGTAATAACATAACGACACAATAATAACAATAATGAGTTTCTATGGGGCACACTAATAACAATATGGGGACAATAGGGCACTATAATAACAATAAGGAATACAATGACAATAGTAATGGGGGAATCACTAGTATTATAGTGACCTAACATGCCCCTCTCCTTCCAAAAATCATTTTCCTCAACGCTTGAGTAGTTCTGGAAGCTTCTATATAAAATTCTCATCCTCCCACGTGGAATCTTCAGCGAATAAGTTCTTCCACTTGATGAGATACTCTGAAATTGATCGGTTTCGTAGCTGTCAAGTTCTTGTTTCTATGACTGCTTCCGGTTTCAATATGGTTTTTCCTTCCTTTTCAAGTTCTAGCAATATAATTTGAACTCAGAGCTTGTCACCTATAACCTTATTTAAACATGAAACATCGAAAACTGGGTGCACTCAGGAAGCTGCAGGAACCTCCAATTTGTATGCCATAGTACCAATATTTTGCAACACCTTGTACGGACCATAATACTTTGGTGATAATTTATTATCCTTCTTAGCGTTCTTGAGGGACATTTGCTTATATGGCTATAGCCATAGGAATACCTAGTCACCTACATCAAAACTTCTTTCGTCGTGATGTTGGTCTGCTTGTTGTTTCATTCTATTCTGTGCCAACGTAAGGTTATCCTTTAAGAGTTGTAGAACTTGTTGTTGATGCTTGATGTGATGTTCCACTACTTGAACCTTAGAATTTTATCTTAAATATGATGTGATGGATGGTGGATGATATCCATAAAGTGCCATAAATGGGGTCATTTTTGTAGAAATTTTGAATAATATGGCACTTATTCACAGATATTCTCTTGATTATACACTATTGCATAATGCATGCATAATACATAACCTCCTCTACATTGATCATCAATTTTGCGGAATTAAAAACAATGAAACATCAATCACATGCGCACATTAACACAGTATGTAACCCGGGTAAAGCATATAGCTAAAAACCCCACACTATCTATATATTATAATGATAGAGAACATGTAACAATACATAGTACAATACTCCTCTCAAGTACTCAGTACTATCTCCACCTGTTACACACAAACTAGCTTCGATCTGAATCAAGTCACAGGCTCGAATCTCCTCTCCTATCTGTCTGCCTCTACTGTGCAATCCAAAGTGAGAATGATTACTTTCCAAGCTCGTTTTTCATGGTACTGCACAATCCTCATTGGTAACCTCCATCAATGCATGTGAAAATCTCATGCACAACTATAGTCATAGCTGATAGCAGTCTCAACCTCTAACACCTATCTCCAATGAACTGTCCATGCACTGAGTTAACTGATCTATTCTTTAGTTTCTTTATGAGTTAATAATTAGTGAATTAATTAAAAATTAATTCACATCACTCATCACTAGTGTATTTGTTGTTAAACTAAATACAACTAGTTCAACCAAGTCAAACTGAAGACAACTCCATCAACTCCTCAATCAACTCCACCAAACTCAACCACTTGAGTTCTAACTGAAGTCCATCATGTAATAGCTCAACTGACGCATAAGAAAAGTGTATTTCCTTCTGATAGTTGCATGTTCCACATCCGTAGCTCGAACTGAAGTGCTCCAAGAGGATAAGATAATGTTTATAGTCCAAATATTACTATGAGCTAATAATATTCAACTGTTCTACTTTTATACTGGCAGTCTAAAAATAGACTCCATCCATATGTCTAAAAATACAATTCCATCTATTTTTACCAACATGACCAATCATCCACAAATAGCATCCTGCAACTCATAGACCATGATCCATATGTCTAAAAATAGACTTTGCGCCAAAAATAGCCTGGGGGCCCACTTAGTGAAGACGACTCCTTTCCACTAAGCTCCATCATATTGTTGCATTCTCAACACTCCATCTCAACAAGATATGGATTATCTGCAACCCCTATCCTGCCTCGATGGTATTCAAATTTTCTCTTGGTGAGCACCTTCGTCAAGATATCAGCGTCCTGATCCTCCGTTGGAATGTATGAAAGTAACATGATTTTCTGCTGCACACAATCTATGATATGATGGAACCTGATGTCAATGTGCTTAGATCTATCATGAAATACTAGATTAGCTGAGATTTTAATGCAACTATGGTTATCACAATAAATCACAGTAGGCTACAAGTATCAACAGAACAACCCGACCAGGATCTTCCTCCTCCATATAGCCTCGCATGCAGCCAAACTTGTTGCCATATACTCAGCCTCTGCTGAACTGAGTGCCACGGATCTCTGCTTCCTGCTCTACCAAGAAACTGTTGTCGACCCGATACTAAAAACTCCTCCAGATGTGCTCTTTCTGTCCATTGGGCTTCCTGCCCAATCTGCATCCGTGAAGCCACATAGCTTCACCTCATCCTCTTGCCTGTACCACAATCCATATCCCGATGTGCCTCTGAGATAATGCAATACATGCTTGTCTACCTTCCAGAAGAGCTTGGTTGGCTTAACCATAGCTCATGAAATCTAGTTAACAACATAGCATATATCAGGTCATGTATTGATTAGATACATAAGCGACCCCACCAACTGTCGATAAACAGTGGCATCCACTACCTCAGCTGAAGTAGCATCCTCCTTCCTCCAACCACCAGGAAGAGGAGTATCAATAGGCTTGCAACCATGCATGTTGAACTTCTCCAGTATCTCCCGAGCATACTTACCTTGTGAAACAAATAGTCCATCACTGAGCTGCCAAATTTCCAATCCCATGAAATAATGAAGGAGGCCCAAGTCCTTCATCTCAAACTCCTTTAGAAGATCATCCTTGCATGAAAGTATCAACAGATCATCACTTGTCAGAATCAAATCATCTACATAAAGTACAATGATAAGCAACTTACCCTCCACCACAATCTGGTATAGGTTAGGATCCGCCTCACTCTTGGAAAATCCAAGTCCGATGAAATAATTGTCTATTTGTGTGTACCAAGCACGTGGTGCTTGTTTCAACCCATATAGTGCTCTCTTGAGCCTGCACACATGCGACTCGCTGTTGAAGATCTCAAAACCTTCGGGCTGCTCTATGTACACCTCCTCCTCAATGACTTCGTTGAGGAACGCAGTCTTCACATCCATCTGATGAATGTGCCAACCCATTTGCACTGAGAGAGCAAGAATTGTTTGTATGGAAGAATACCTTGCGACAGGTGCAAAGGTCTCCTCATAATCGATCCCCTCTATCTGTGAAAATCCCCGGGCAACAAATGTTGCCCTGTACTTCTTCACACTCTCATCAGCTGCCTGCTTCACTTTGTAGATCCATCTCGAACCCACCACTGATTTCTCTTTCGGTCTTGGAACAATCTCCCATGCACTATTTCTAACAATCGAATCATACTCTTCCACCATGGCATCTACCCATGAGGGGTCCTCCACAACTTCCTCAAAAGAGGATGGCTCAGTCACAACACATTTGCTCACAAGATCCATGTATCCAGTGTACCAATCAGGTGATTGTCTCTATCTACATTGAGTTGTAGGTGGTCCTACAACCTTCTCTGCATCTTGAGCTAATTGCTCAGCTTCTGTAATGCACTTTCGCCCTCTAATGGTTGGCGTTGCATGAGTGGTATCTTCTACTCCATGAACTTCGTCCTGTGGCTGATCCATGTCCTGAAGCTCATCCTTAGGAACTAATAGTTCCTTATCTGCATGCAAGTGTGGCTCCCTCTCAAGCGAACACTTCATGGCTCCTCCTGAAATTTTATATCCTGTCGCACAACAGTCTTGTGACTGTCTGGAAAATACACACGATAATTATGGGGTGTATCAGTGTACCCCACAAATATCCCAACCTCTGCGGTCGGCTCCAGATTCTTCCTGGCATCCTTCATCACATGCATGTAAACATTAGAACCAAAAATCCTCAAATGAGAAATATCAGGCCTCTTACCAGAATAAGCCTCCTCGGGTGTACTCATGCCAAGTATCCTGTGAGGACAATGGTTCTGCACATATACTGCAGTATTGCATGCTTCCACCCGCAAGTGAATAGGTAGGCCCTGATCATGCAACATCGCTCGTGCAGCACCCACGATCGTTCTGCTCTTCCGCTCAACAATCTTGTTCTGTTGTGGGTTATGGGGAGTTATGAGCTCTCTTCGAATCCCTTCTATGCTACAGAAGTCCTTGAACTCACCAGAGATGAATTCACCACCGTTGTCGCTCCTAAGAGCCTTCACCTTCTTCCCTGACTCCTTCTTGACCAGTGCTTTGAACTCACAGAACTTTGAGTATGTCTCGCTCTTCTTCTACATGAAGAAGATCCAGCACTTTCAAGAGAAATCATCAACAAAAATCACATAGTACCTTTGCTTTGCTGTCGAAGCTACTGAGAAAGGTCCACACACGTCTATGTGAACTCTCTCAAGGATCATCGTGGCATGACTATCCTTCTCATGAAAGGTGGCTTTCACAAATTTTCCCAAAGTACACCCCTTGCACTGATCTAACTATGCAAGAGTGCCTTTAAGAATCCTAGTAGTAATCTGGTGCAATATCTTCAAGGATCCATGGTGAAGGTGGCCCAATCTCCTGTGCCACATCTCACCATCATCTCGACTCACCAATCCTTCTGCCTTGCATGCCATTGATGCGCAGCCATCTACATGCAACTGATAAAGGTTCTTGACTCGAACCCCTATCTTCTAAGTTTCTCCAGTTGTCTTACTACGCAGGAAAGCCTTTCCCTCGATGAAAACAACATCATATCCCTTGTCTTCTAACATCGCCACAGAGATAAGATTCTTCTTCAATCCTGGAACATGCATCACTTCCTTGAATACAAAGGGTTTACCAAACTCCCTCTCAAAGGAAATGGTACTGATACTAGTCACACTGTATCTACCATCATCGCCCATCTCGATGTGCACTCCAAGATCTTTCTCCTCCAGATCAAAAAAAAAATCTCGATCTCATGTCATGTGAAAAGATGCACCACTCTCCAAGAACCATACTGATCCAATCACACTTGATACCAAGCATGTGATCAACGAAAAATCAAGCTCAAACTGCGAGGCTAAGGCCTCTCCTGCTGCAGATCCAGCAGCTTGCTTATTATTCTTCTTCTGCGGACAATTTGTGGCATAATGTTTGTGCTGGTGATAGTGAAAGCACTTCACCTTGGACATGTCTTGCTTCTTGCCTTTCACACTAGAATGAGAAGCTTTCTTGTTCTTCCCCTTCTTTTCTTTGGTAGCCAAAGCACAATTTTCTTCATCATGAGCCTTTGATGAAGATCCTTCCCTCGTATTCTGCCTGATCTTCTCCTGCACAAGATCTGACCAAAGTCTCTCCCATCCTGGCAATTTCTCTCGACAATTGACAGATTCTTGATAGGAATGCCAACCCTTCGGAAGACCAAGGAGAGCCAAGCTCACCAAGTCCTCATCATCGATAGTCACCCCCACACTTCCCAGCTCATCCCTGCACTGAGTGAACTTTGTGAGATACTTCGGCATATTGTCTCCTTTCTCACACTTAATGTTTCTGAGTTTATCCTTGAGTGCCAACTTCCTCTAGTAATTCTTGCTTTGGAATAGATCTGTCAACACTTTCCACATCAAGTATGGAGAAGCCTTTCCATGCAGGCTGGACACAATGTGATCCTTCACGCCCTCCAACATAATACTTTGACACTTTGTTGTCTTCTTTTGCCAAGCCTCAACTTGAGCAGTATCAGTAGGCTTTGGGACCTCAACCTCTATGAACTCCTTCATCCCATTGTCCTCTAAAACAGCCTCCATCCTGTCTTTCCATGCAATATAGTTCAAGCTACCCTCAAGAGCATACTCCAATCGCAATACGTTGAAAGACATTTCAACTTTGACACCAGGAAAACACTGCTGCAAATTCGAATTCCACCAGTTCAAAACTCAACCGCTTCTGATCTAAAAGTCATGAGAACAAAGTATTTCTCATACAGAGATTGACTGTATGGGCTTTTACCAGATATCTCACCTTCCAAAGGAAGGATGAATCCAGAGGCTACCTAGCCCGATTACAGACTCTGCCTAAAGAAATAAAATGTAATCACTTTCTGAATAATAGATATGATGATCAACTCTGCTTTGATACCATGTAGAAATTTTGAATAATATGACACGTATTCACAAAGATTATCCTGACTATACAATATTGTGGAATTCATGCATAACACATAACCTCCTCTATGTTGATCATCAATTTTTCGGAATTAAAAATAATGAAACATCAATCGCCTGCGCACATTAACACAGTATGTAACTCGGGGAAAGCATACAGCTAAAAACCCCACACTATCTCTATATTATAATGATAGATAACATGTAACAATACATAGTACAATACTCCTCTCAAGTACTCAGTACTATCTCCACCTGTTACACACAAACTAGCTTTGATTTGAATCAAGTCATAGGTTCAAATCTCCTCTGTTGTCTGCTTGCCTCTACTGCGCAATCCAAAGTGAGAATGATTACTTTCCAAGCTCGTTTTCCATGGCTTGTACCGTGCAATCCTCATTGGCAATCTCCATCAATACATGTGCAAATCTCATGCACAACTATAGTCACAACTGATAGCAGTCACAACTCCACTGAACTATCCATGCACTGAGTTAACTGATGTATTCTTTAGTTTCTTTATGAGTTAATAATTAGTGAATTAATTAATAATTAATTCACATCACTCATCACTAGTGTATTTTTAGTTAAACTAAATACAGCTAGTTCAACCAAGTCAAACTGAACGCAACTCCATCAACTCCTCAATCAACTCCACCAAATTCAACCACTTGAGTTCTAATTGAAGTCTATCATGCAATAGCTCAACTAACCCATAAGAAAAGCATATTTCCTTCTGACAGCTGCATGTGCCACATCTGTAGCTCGAACTGAAGTGCTCGAAGAGGATAATATAATGTTTATAGTCCAAATATTATTATGAGCTAATAATATTCGACTCTTCTATTTTTAGACTAGTAGTCTAAAAATAGACTCCGCCCATATGTCTAAAAATAGAAGTCCATCTATTTTTACCAACATGACCAATCATCCACAAATAGCATCTTGCAACTTGTAGACCATGATCCATATGTCTAAAAATAGACATAGTCTAAAAATAGACTTTGCGCCAAATATAGCATGCGGGCCCACTTAGTGAAGGCGACTTCTTTCCACAAAGCTCCATCATCTTGTTGCATTCTCAAAAACTTTTGCTACAGTATGGAAGGAAGTGTTATACCACCATTCAGCCAGAGGCAACCATTTGACCCACTGTGTCTATTTTTTAGATACAAAGCAACGAAGATATCCTTCCAAACATTTGTTTACTATCTCAGTTTGCCCATCAGATTGAGGATGATACGATGAGCTATGAGCTAACTGAGTACTAAGACAAGAAAATAATTATGTCCAAAAATTTCCAGTAAAAATGGGACCTTTGTCACTTATAGTAATCTTTGGGTTTCCATGTAGCTTTTGAATTGTTTCCATAAGTGCAGTAGAAACTGTACTAGCTTTAAATGGATGCAATAATGCACAAAAGTGTGCATACATTGTAAGTCTATCAACTACCACCATGATGGCAGTATTTCCTTCGAACTTTGGTAAACCCGTGATAAAATCCATTGAAACATCCCCCCAACATTGGCTTAGAATGGATAAAGGTTGTAATAGACCTCGGGTCTTAATTGTTTCAACTTTATTTTGTTGGAAAACCAAACATTCCGCCACAAACTTTTGAATATCCGACTTAAGGCCATCCCAAAAAATTCCTTCTTAACCCTATGGTAAGTTTTTAAAAATCCCTAGAGCCCTCCTAAGGGAGAAGTGTGCAATTCCATAAGAATCTTTTGTTTGTGTTGGGAATTCTTACATAGGTGTAAGTGATCTTTACACCATAACGAATCATTTTTCCAGCTAAATGTAGCAAATGTACTGGGATCTTGTTGTAACTTTTGAATGAGTACCCACACTTCTTCGTCATTCTTCCATTCATCCCCTGCTTTATTTATCCAATCTAGTTGGATAATAGAAATGGCGCACAACAATGCTTCCACATCCTCATCCTTTCTTGAGAGTGCATCTGCCACAACATTTTTCTTCCCTTTTTTGTAAATGATTTCAAAGTCATAACCCAACATCTTTGTGACCCATTTTTGTTTCTCTTCAGAGGATAATCCTTGTTCTAAAAATTATTTAAGACTATCATGATCCGTTTTTACCTTGAAGTGTGTTTCCATTAGGTAGGGTCGCCATTTCTTAAGTGTGTGTAGTATTGCCAACATTTCCTTCTCATAAATATCTTTGTGTAAATACTTTGCTTTTATTGGATGACTTTCGATAGCAATGGGTCTTTCATCTTGCATTAAAATATCACCAATTCCATTTCCTGAAGCATCACATTCCACAATAAAGGTTTTTGTGAAGTCCGACATAGCTAAGACCGGTGCTTGGTACATGGCCTCTTTAATATGTTCGAAGGCCTTTGTTTCTTTTGGAGTCCATGAAAATGCATATTTCTTCAATAATTTTGTTAGAGGTGCTACTATCCTCCCATAATTCTTAACAAACTTGTGATAATACCCTGTCAACTAGAGAAATCCTCGCACATGCTTTATGGATGTGGGGATTTTCTATTCTTAATGGCTTTAATTTTGCTAGGGTCTACCTTAACACCTTCATGAGATACAATATGACCCAGATATTCCACCTCTTCTACTCCAAAGAAACATTTGGAGCTTTTTTCATATAATTGTTTCTCCTCCAATAGTTTGAGCACCCTATCAACATGTTCAACATGATCCTTCCAAGACTTGTTGTAGATTAGTAGATCATCAAAAAATACTAACACAAATTTTCTGAGGAAGGGTTTAAAAATGGAATTCATCAAACCTTGAAATGTAAAAGGTGCATTGGTAAGGCCAAAAGGCATGACCAAAAATTCATAATGACCCTCATGAGTTGTAAATGTTGTTTCTGGAATGTCTTCAATCTTCATTGTGATTTGATGATATCTTGAATGAAGATCAAACTTGGTGAAGTAAATTGATCCATGCAATTCATCCAATAATTCATCAATGACAGAAATGGCAAATTTATCTTTAATAGTGATCTTGTTGAGCTCCCTATAATCCGAAAACATGCGCCATGATCCATCCTTCGTGTGCACCAATACTACTGGAGTAGAGAAAGAACTTTGACTAGGTTGAATTATACCAACCTCTAGCATTTCTGCAACCATACGTTCAATTTCACTCTTTTGGGAATAGGGATATCTGTATGGCTTGATGTTTGGAGGAACACTTCCTGGACTCAAATGAATATCATGATCAAGACCATAAATAGGTGGGAGGCCTTTGGGAGTCTCAAATACCTTGGAATGATTGTCCAAGACTTTTTTGAGATCTGGAGAAATATATGATTTCAATGTGGGAACCTCTAGCGAACATAATTGTGCAATCACGCCTCGTTGTTCCTTCTTTAGAAGCTTTCTCATATTGTTAAAGCTAATTATCTTTCCGAGTTTCCCTGCAATACCCCTTAATTCAACTTCCTTTCCTTCCACAAAAAATTTCATGAAAGGTTATTAAAAACTAAAAGCTATTGTACCCAAGGATTGTAGCTGTTGGACTCCTAGTACAACATCAACACCACCCATTGGATGGAAAGAATTGGGCTATTCAATACATATTCTCCCATGGATATCTTGATATTATGGCACTTTCCAGAGCAATTCATGGTTCCTCCACTTGCAACCATCACTTGACACTCTGGTGCTAGATATAGGAAGCAATTCAATTCCTTAGCTATCTTACAATGAATAAAATTATGGGTACTTCCTGAATCAATCAACACTATTACTATTTTCTTCTTGATATGTCCTTCTATCTTGTCAGTTTGAGGAGTCATAATTCCAGCCAATGCATTACAAGATATGGTCGGATTCATTTCATCTTTATCTATGGTTTTTTCCTGGAGTATATCCTCTTCTTTTGACATTTCTTGTTCCTTTTCTTCCTCCTCTTCACAATCTATGTAGAATAATTTCTTCTCAGCAAACTTATGACCTTTAGTTTATTTTCTATCACAACTGTAACAAATCCCTTTTGCTCTTTTTTCTTCCAATTGTTTTGGTGTCAACATGTAGGTTGTGGAAGGCTAGGGGCAACAACACTCCATCTTTATAGTTGTGTGTGGTAGGCTTCCTGGTTGCCATAATTTTTCTTTCCATTTTTCTTGCTAACATGAATGCCTTCTCGAATGAATTAGGTTCCCAAAGATGAACCTCATGTTGGATATTATCGCTTAAGGTCCCTATGAACACATCAATCATATGCTCCCCTGGAATATGTTTTACCCTTATGTTCAATTTTTGGAAGTCCTCAATGTGCTCCATCATTGAACCCTTTTGTTTGAGATTTATAAATTCGCTAAAAAAGGCGTTGAATTTTGTATCCTCATAATGTGCTATCATTTCTTTCGTAAAAATTGCCCAAGTGACAATTTGTTTACGAGAGCAAAGCCATCAATACCATACATACCGATTTCGTTCCAAATATAAAGTTGCAATATGTACCTTTTGTGTGTTTTGCGCATTATGGAGATCGAAGAATTGCTCCATCTATAGTATCCATGTTCCTGGATCCTTGCCATCAAACTTCCCCATATTGATTTTTGGAACATGGTGGGTCTTTAATCCAACATTAGAGTCTACGAAATCATGATCAATATTTCTTTTGTTCTCATCATGAGTTTCCTTTACTACCCTTTCACCATTAGTAACCATTTCTTGTAGCAACTTATTCAAATTTATCTTCAATTCTTCCATCTTAGCATCCATGCCATTCATCTTAGATTCCATGCCATCCATCTTAGCTCTAGTTACCTTTTGTGAGAGTGAACTTTTTTGTGCTTGGTCTTGTAATTTTGATATATCATGTTGCATTTCTTCCTCTTCTTCATGAGTCATGCTAGAGCTTTCAGGTTTCTTACTAGGTGTTTCCATTTTCTTTTTTTGTGGCATCAATTAATGCTAATAATTCTTCACTATTCCTTTTGAATTTTTTCAAACTAATTTTTCAAACCAATCTTATGCAAAATTTAAAAAAAACTACACACCTTTTTTTCACTTTGTAAGAGATTGATATTGAATCTGTTTTATCTTTGTAATTGCAGATATTGAATACCCGAAATTGCGTCCTGCAGTATCACTTTGAGTCGTCTTTCTAATCCCGCAAGTCTGATCAAGATTGAATTCTCCAAGGAATAGTTGTGCCAAATCTCCCACGCTGACATGATTATAGCCTATTTCAGTAGAGCGAATGTGTATGAAGTTACACGTGTCACTATTTCGACTTGAGTACCTGAAACTGACATACATAAAACTACAGTCTGTCCACTTTCTAAAACTTCTTCCGAAAGTCCAATTTGATTTTGAAAACAAAAGTTATGATGATTTTCCCTAGGTCACCTGTTTTGAATGTAATTCAAGAGTCTGCAAAAATCCTACCTTCCTCAAATCACATCTCCAAAAATATAGCGCGAAAAGCTCTCAAATTCGTACCCAAAGTTCAACACAATTTTGGCTCAAATGGGGTTTTTTATCGTCTGAGACATTGAAAAAAAAAATATAACGAAAATACCACGATGACCTATTTGGAGCAGCAAAACACTAGAATCCAAAGCTCTCATACCAAATGTTAGGAAACCAACTCATAAAAATATAGAAAAGATAGATCAACACTTTAGAATTCAGCCTCTTCGAGGGGGAAACCTCCTTTACATTACACAAATGAACAATTCTTGGATAATGCAAATGACAAAACCTCCCTTCTATATATAGGATTCTAAGGGGTCATAATATAATCAAGCTGACATAATAGTGTTAACATAGGTCACACTAATAACACTAACGGGTTTCTATTAGGCACACTAATGACAATATGGGGAAAATAGGGGCACAATTATAACAATAAAGGATACAATGACAATAGTAATGGGGGAATGACTATTATTATAGTGACCTAACAGAATACCATTGAGATCAAGAGGAGATGTTTGGAAGTGTTGTGACTCAACATTGTAACTAGGGTGAGCTACTTCCTTATGTGGGTTTCGAAATGGTGGTACAGGTAGTTGAGTGGGAATGGATCTTTGAGATCGATGTGGCTGGGGTTTTGGTTTTGGTGGAGCTGAAAGGTAGGGATAGAATGGTTTTGGCTATGGACTATACTAAGGAAAATATTCAGGATATTGTGGATGAATCCCATAAGTTCCTTTCCATCCTTGTTGCCAATATTGGTTTTGGGGTTCAGAAGGCCAAGCTTGTCAACGAAAGGGTGTGTTCCAATTACTTTGATATGGATGTGCATAAGATTGAAATTGTGAAGTAGGCTTTTGCATCATATCAGGTTGAATAGGCTACCATGGTCCTCTTCAAGCTACATAACATAACAGCATTGGCAATTGACTTGCTCCATTTCCCTCTTGGTAATCTTCATTCAACCTTGGTAATGAGGGGCAATATTTAACATCATGTGATTCTACATGGACAACACAAAAATAATCATCTTCTTCTTGCTCATTTTGTATTCTTAACATTTCTACTTGTTCACTTAGATTTCGAACTATTTCTGTTTTAAAGTTATCAACAAAATTTCAAAGTTTAGCTCGACTTACCAATCTTGATGCTGATTGACCTACTATTGCCCTTCCTCTTGATATATGTTTAAATGTTTCAAAAATTCCTTTAAATGATAAATGGTATACATCACCTCTACTCATGAGATCAAGGAGATCAATAAATTCATCCCTAATTGTTCTAAGAGGGTTTTTAGTGTGTCAGATGATAAATGATGTAGATTTTCCCCCTTAAAATTATACATGAACCTCTCTATTAGATCCTCAAGGTTCTCATATTGATGAGCCTCATCATTGGGTAATTATATGGGCCTTAATTCACCTCCTACCTTAGTCAAACCAACTATTCTCACAACTTATTGCATACTTTTGATTATATTTTGTTTATGAGATGAGTTAGAGTTGAATATTTTGCTTTGTGGTCTAATGTGCATTTAATGCAGGATTAAAGGATAAAAGCAAGGAATTTTGGCAAATACCTTGGTCAAAACTAGAATGGGAAAAGGAAGAGGAATTATGGGAGGCAAATACTCCTGATTTACTACCCCCCCATTTGAATATTCATCCCTGAGTTCAGAGTGCAAACAACCAAATCATGAGGACTAGAAGGCAACCGAGCAAGTGAAAGTCAAAGCACCAGTTTATCTCGAGTTTGGGAGTTGAGCCTCCCTAGTTTTAGGGAATTCACTGGAGACTTCCTATATATAAGTAGAGAGGCCTAGGACCTCAGCAGGATTGAGATTTTTCATGGTAAAAATCTAGTCTATTTTCAAATTGCAAGACTTGTGATAGTGTTTGATGTAATCCATGGTTTTGATAATAAGAATGAGTTTTGGTTTTAGCTAGCACTGAGTTAACTGAGAGGGTTGAAGCTCTTGGGCTAGGGCCCAACCCTCGCAGCCAAGGCTCCTATTTATTGTACATGTATGCTAGCACAAATTCATGGTTTAATTATTCATTTGCTTAAGTAGCTGCATTTCCATTACAATAGTGGAGAGTAGATTGGTTGTGTTTTAGTTTGCTTCCATTTGTGCCTTCTATCAGTTAGCAGGTTAGAAAGGGGAAAAATATCACCATAAGGTTGTGAGTAAGTGGCTCGGCCTCACCTCCTCCCTCTAGGACCATGACTTGAGGAAGATATCCTTCAACAACCCCAAAAACACAAATTTCTAGTTCTTGCATGAGCAATGGAATTTGTTGTCTTGATCTAGTACTTGGTTCATTTCATTGTCATATTTTTCCATCACTTTTTGTGTACAATAAGATCTCACTCATATTCTCATTTCCTTCAACACTTTCTTCATGCATAATATGGGCAACTGATTCATGCTTTTCTAGTTTATGAGAATGTATCTTGTTGCATAGTTCTTGGAAGACAAACACGTTTTAAGCATTGCAGGTACTTCAGGAGGAGGTCTAGACTTCATCACCAGCATCGATTCTTCACCTCATCCACCTCAGCCATCTCTTGGTCCACCCTCACCCTCACTAGTTTTCTTATCCTTTTTCATTGAAATTCCCCTAGACACATTGAAATGCTTAAGCGGAAGCTATTAAATCACGTCTTAATCAGATTATACCCGTGGATTTCCTTACTGTCTGATCCACGAAAAACCTGACCAATCGCCATCAATCGTGTGTCGCATAACTGACGTATTAATTTCAATGCTTGACTTTAGGTGATCCAAATCTCCACCATTGATCTGCCTTGCTTGATCCAATGGAGATCACGTCACCCGCTCGCCAACTAGCTTGGCCAATCTCCACCGTTGATCAATCCTGCATGATCCAATGGCTATCACACAAGCTCATGTGAATTCTTGCACGAACGATATCCAAGCAAGAGTGCACGAGAAAAGTGGCTTTCTCATGCTATGTGTCACCCACTTAGGCTAATTGCATGAAATTTAGGAATACCGCTTACAGTTCTTAGGGTGTGCGAGATACTGCTTACCACCTACGGAGAACACTCCATCATTTTACACGTTTTCCACCCTTCTGTCGACACGTGACTTGATGTGATCCATCCATCTATTAACTTAATCTCCTATGATAATATCTCCACCACTCATCTTCCATTAATCATGTTCGTTGATCTGACTGATCCAACGGTTCCTATGCATTGTTGCTTCATTACCCCTTCCTTTCATTGGTTTCAATCTTCGATTGCTCTTCCACTTGACTCCTTCCTGAACTTTGTTTTGTGTATTATTTAAATGTTGCCACTCCTGACCTTTGATTTGGTTATTCAATGAGACTCCAACATTGTCTCATCATCGCAATACTCCTCTGAGCATTGTCCTCTCTCTTGGATTCTTTTTGAATTCCATGCACACTTATGTTATGCAGAATTACTCTAGTCCACACACAGTTCATAATTCAATTACTCAATACACGCCACACAAACTCAGAAATTTCATTTCTATATTAATAAGTAAATATTTACACAATGAGTTCGTTCTCGGCCTAATCTTCTATATCAGTGGCCTTTCTTTTCACAAAAGGCCTCCTAGGACCCTTCCACACCATCCAAACACTCCATAGACCTTCTAGCCATCCTCAACAACCTTCCATCCACCTGTCACATCCACAAGAACAATTAAATTACATGCTTGATTTTACCAAAAAAACCAAAAAAGTGAAAATAGATTTAGTTTAGTTTCCTTGCTTACACATTAGTATGGTTTGATGCTCTTTACTTCTGTAACTTAGATGGCATCATTAGGTTAGTGTTGGTTTAACAATTCTACTTAGAATAGGTATTTAAATGGTTAATTAGGATATGGTGTGATTTAGCATTACATGTTCTTTTCTTCATTACTGCAGTAGAGTAGCTCTCTTAGAATAGATTTTCTCTTCTTCCATCAAAGAATCAAGCTTCTTCTGACTCTATAGAAGCCTGTCTTGGAACCCTTGGGGTCTCTCACTAGATGAACAGTGACAATAGGCAGGATCTTCAGTTTTACTTATGCATATAGCATTGCCACCTACAATTTTGTATGAACCTCGGGTTGATAAGTTAAGCTGGTAGCCCAAGAGTTCCAACATCCTTGCTGCAATACGGGTGCTCATCATTTTTTGGCGTCGTTGCTAGGGAGGTGTCTGAGTAGAATGTGATTACTGCTTTCTTTTCTTCTATTTATAGTATTCAATTTTCTAACATTAGTTTATTTCTGCAAAAGTAATCTAGTAGCTTCCTTTCTTTCAGTTGTCATTAGTTGATTTCCTTTCCATTCTGCAAGTATAATTTTAATTCAGCAAGTAAATTTTCTTTCTGTCAGTAGTTTTCATTCAATCAACAATTTCATTTATGCAAAGTACTTTCTAGCAAGAAAATATTACAAAAAATGACCCAAAAACATTTCCTTTCATGCCTCGTAAGAATATGGACAATTTAGGGAAATTCTTGCCAAATACCCCCACTACATCCAACAGCCAACCTTCTCTCTTCTTCGGTGGATGTGAACTAGAGGAACCTTTAGGTGAGAAACCTGACATATTTGAAGAACCTACAAGGGAAGAAGAAGAAGAAGAACCCATTCCTACTCAACCAATGGCTGAAAACTCAACTGGCAGAGGGAATAGAGAGAGAGACTTGAGGGTGCCTTCCGCATCAGGGAGACCAATGGGGACACTGAGATGAAGAATATAAACCCCTCTTCCCTACCTCACTTCCATGGCCTAACCACAGAGGACCCCGACACTTTCCTATTTATGTTTTTCATTGTATACTGAACCTATGACTATACATATGATGAGAAAAGTTAAAACTATTTCCATCTACCCTCAAGGATGCAGCATTATGTTGGTTCATGCGTTTACCTAGAGATAGCATCACAAGTTGGGCTCTGATGTAATAGGATTTTAACAATAAATATTGGGACTACTGTATGTCAAAGGATACAAAAGAAGAGATTTTCAGGATTACCATGGGCCAGGATGAATCCTTAGAAGACTAAGAAGAAAGATTCCATCTCAATTACAAAAGGGCCAGGTGCACACTCAACCCCGAGTCACTAAAGATGGTCCTCCTCAGAGGAGTAAGGGAAGATCTTATAGATAACTTACATGTTAGCAGGAGGAGATATCTACCAATTACTCTATGAGGATATCAAGATTGTCTTTAGAAACCATTCTAGGGCAGTCAAGAAAAAGGGTAGGAGTAGTCAACCTATGGCTAGTACATCATCTTCCAACTCATCCCTCAAGGATGAAATTGGAAATATGTTGGAAGATTTCAAAAGTGAGATGCTACAAACCCTTGCCTTGCAATTGGATGCAATGAACATCAAAAGGAAGCAAGAAGAAGCATTGAGAGCCTTGGCCATCTTTTGTCGTAGATGCACCAATAGGCATACTATGAATGAATTTCCATTGAACTGCATTGAGGTTTTCTCGGTTTGTGAAGAAAACCACTCCATAGACAAGTGCCCTTCCTTACCTAGACTCAAAGTTGTATATCAAGGAGCTGAAGGGGTCACCGAGAAGCTTTGCTACATCAACCAAGGGAGACCTCCTAGGCCTATACCATACTAGCACGGTATGCAATGGTCATCCCATGCATATTACAACCCCAACCAAACCACAACTATACCTTCTTGGGGACCCCCCTCTCATCCTTCCTGGTCTACACCCACTCCTTGGTCCTATGCATCTCAGTATCATTCTTAGCTAGCTAGCCAGTCATTTCAACCTTACGTTCCGCCACAACCTCAGTGGAATACCCCACTCCAGGGGTGGAGGCCCCAATATATCAATGCTCCAACTCTATTGCCTCCACCACATACCTAACCTCAACTGCTACACTCTGCTCCACCCAATCGACCCTAGATGCCTTCCCAGCCAAATCCAAACCCAAAAAATAGGCAAGCTTAACAAGTATACAATGGAGAGACATCATACCCAACTTATGTTGTAGAAATCTAGGAGATCAACCTAATATCTCGAAGAATTCTCCCGGATAACCAACCTCCCTCTCCACATAGGGTGGTTCGGGAAGAAAGAGAGGAAAGAAACCTTAGAGTAAATCCACCCTTTCCTGATAGATTAGCCCAACCACTCCAGCCTACCCTAAAAGAAAATGAACTTATGGGAGAATTGAAAAATCTATGTCTAAAGATCCCCCTTCTCCCGGAAATAAAAGATGTTCCCATTTACAATACATTGATTAAGGAGAAATGCTTCAAGCATCCAGGAAGAAGAAAAATGGATGCCCCTACCATTAATGTCCTTGGGTAGCTATCCAACTTAATGCTGGGGCAGGTAATATGTCTGAAATATTTGGACCCTCGAAGCCCTATAGTAGATGTGCACATCAATGGCACCATCATCCCGCACACTCTGATCGATATTGGGGCTCCCATTAATGTGATGACCAAGGACACTATGCTCAAGCTCAACCTCCAAGGGTCATTGAGGAAGACCACAACAGTTTTGAAACTTGCGTATTGTTCCACAGTCACCCCTGAGGTAATTGTGGAGGATGTGATGGTCTCCATTGACTCCTGGGAGTACCCTGCAAATTTTCTAGTTCTCCAGCCTAAGGCTAAGCTTACTAGTTACCCTCTCATCCTTGGGAGGCCATGGTTGGCCACAACCGATGCTTACATTAGCTACAGAGCTGGGAATATGACCATCAAGAATGGGCATATGTCCAAACAATTAGTCCTATACCCTCATGCTAAACCTTCTCTAGAGCATGATTTACCTTTATGGTTGGAGGAGGACGAAGAAGATGAGGTTCATTCTGCCCAACGTTATGCTTTGGAAGCAACCATAGGAGGAGGACAGCAAGATGAGCATAACTTCATGGAACAACTACTCGAAAGTCCAACTCCTAGTTCATTACCATTAGAAGAAGAAGGGAAACACAGAAAAATCATCCAATTGACTTATGCTTGGCCAATTCCAACCCATGCGATGTCAAAACCATAGAATTCAACCGAGATAAAACTTTGAAAATTAATCCATCTCTTTCTGCTCTTGAAGAGGAAAAGCTATGCAACATGTTGAGAGAAAACCTAGAAGCCTTCGCTTGGAGTTACAAGGAAATGAAGGGAGTACACCCCTCAATGTGTACTCACCACATATACATCAAGGAAGGTTGCAAGTTGGTCTGACAATGACAAAGGAGGATGAATCCAACTCTTAAAGATATAGTCAAAGAAGAACTGCAAAAATTGCTAGATGGGGGATTCATTTACCCTATCTCCGACAGTGAGTGGGTCTCTCCTTTAGTGTTAGCTCCCAAGAAAAATGGTAAGTGGAGAATTTGTGTCAATTAAAGGGAGTTGAACAAAGGCACAAAGAAGGATCATTTTCCCCTACCCTTCATTGACCAAGTGCTGGGTGGCCTGGCAGGGAATAAGGTTTTTTCTTTCCTAGATGGTTTCAGTAGGTACAACCAAATCCAAATCTTCCTAGAAGACTAGGATAAGACCACTTTCACCTATCCTTGGGGTAATTTTGCGTAAAGGGTCATTCCTTTTGGCCTATGTAATGCTCCTACCACTTTCCAGAGAGCAGTCTTGAGTATTTTTGCTGAATTAGTACATGATGCAGTGGAAATTTATATGAATGATTTTAAACCTTATGGTTGTGATCTTCAAGAAGCCCTGACTAACCTAGGAAAAGCATTGCACAAATGCATTGAAATGAACTTGTCTCTCAGTCTAGAAAAATGTGAATTCTTAATGACTGAAGGGACCGTGATAGGTCATTCAATATCTCAGCAAGGACTGCAGGTGGACCTGAACAAAATAGCAATCATCCAAAGGGTCCCACCTCTGCAAAAGAAGAGGGATGTTAGGAGTTTCTTGGGGTTAGCTGGATACTACCGAAGGTTCATAAAGGACTTCAACAAGTTGGCCTCTCCTTTATTTGGGTTGTTGGCTAAAGATTCTAAGTTTATATGTTCCAAAAGATGTCAAGATGCCCTAGACATTTTAAAGGGTGAGTTAACCACTGCACCAATTCTTCGAGGCCCAAACTGGGCCCTCCCTTTTCATATTCATGCTAATGCCTCACACAAAGCCATAGGAGCAGCCTTAGGTTAGGTAGAAGAGAAATTGCCCTATGCCCTCTATTTTATGAGTAAGAACATGTCAAAGGCGAAGCTAAATTATACTATGACCGAAAAGGAACTCCTGGCTATTGTGCAGTCATTAAACAACTTTAGGAATTACATTATAGGCTACCAAACATTTGTGTATACTGACCATGCTGCAATCAAATATTTAATGAACAAACCAAATGTGAATGCTAGAATTATAAGATGGTTGCTTTTATTACAGTAGTTTGATCTAACTATTGTTGATAAGCCTGGTAAGGAAAATGTTGTTGCAGAATTTCTATCTAGGATGAATTTTCCTGCAGGTGATGAAGGAATGGTGGATGACCAATTACTAGACAAGCATTTGTTTGATATTCAGTTCTATCCCCATGGTTTGCTGATATAGAAAACTATTTGGTATCAACACAGTTCCCACCAAAGTTTCCCTCCAAAGAAAAGAGCAAGATAGTCAGGAAAAATGCCCCCTTCACCTGGATTGGGGGCAATCTTTTCAAACTTGGCCTAGATCAAATCTTGAGAAGGTGTATAAGGGAAGAGGAAGTTTTTCACATCCTTTTGACCTGTCATGATGGGCCTTGTGGAGGTCACTTTGCAGCAAAGAGGACATCATTCAAAGTGTTACAAGCGGGCTATTATTGGCCCACTCTTCATCAGGATGTGAAAAAGTACATTAGTCAGTGTGATCAGTGCCAGAGGATGGGAAAGCCTACTCCAAGAGATGAAATGCCCCTACAACCTCAAGTGACTTTTGAGCCATTTGAAAAGTGAGGCGTGGACTTCATTGGGCGTATCAACCCTCCTTCAAAGAAAAAATAGTACATTATTGTGTGCACTAATTATCTGACTAAGTGGGCTGAAACCAAGCTGATTAAGGCGACAACAGAAGAGAAGGCGGTTGAGTTCCTAAGGGAGAATGTATTCTACAAATTTGGGTACCCTAGAGAGCTAGTCATAGACCAAGGTAGCCAGTTTACCCCCAACATGATTGAAGAACTACTCAGCCATCAAAAAATCAAGCATAGGACCTCCACTCCTTATCATCCACAAGATAATGGGCAAGTGTAGGTGACCAACAAGGAACTAGAGAGCATCTTAACCAAGGTAGTTAGCAGAAACAGGAAGGATTGGGCAAAGAGACTAGTTGAGGACACTTCAAGGGAAAGTTAAGGAAGATGGCTCGGACCTTGTGTGGTGGAAAGATGCCATGATAATGCTTCAATGCAAATTAGAACTATAGACGAAGAAGCCATTCCGTTGCTTGTTAATGGACACCGATTGAAAATGTACAAGAGGCCTTTATCCAAACAATATTTCATTGACAATATCAATAAGACAATGATGAGGGTGGAGAAAGTTCCAGCTCCTACCTCATTAGGTCACTGAAAAGGAGAAAAAAGAATAAGGATTCATGTGAAAACCTCCATGAGGCACCTGAGTCCCATCTTTGGGTTAAAAACCTCGTGAGGTGGCCCAATGATGAAAAAAATGGAAAAAAAAATAATAAGAAGATCCATGTGTGAAAACCTTCCTTGAGGTGCCCAGGGCAAAAATCCAAGGTGAAAACCTCTTTGATGCAGCCTAGGTGTTTTTTAAAAAAGAAAAAGAAAAAAAAAGGAGAAAAAAAATTAATTATTATTTGCAGGTGGGCGAGAAAGACAATCAAGGAGCAAAGAAAAGATCCAAAGGGAATCCTGCCTCGCATATATTCATCTCCTCCACTCCTTACCATGCATCCCTCCAACAATTCCATTGTTTTTTTCATTTCATTGCTTCAATTTATGTGAAGACTGTGTTTTCTACAAGATCCCCTGAAAACCTATAGGATGATCCTGAAGGAATTACAATGGCTCGGAAAACCTAGAGGAAGCAATTCGAGGGTGAATGGTAAGTTGGTTAGGTCCCCAAAATTCATTCTAGACATGATCTAACCCTTCACCTTGTTCATTACCATTATCCTTGCACTCACCTTTCAAAACAAAAATAGATGCGTTTCTGCCAGTTATGCGAAAAAAAAAGGAAAATAGAGGAGAGTAAGAGAATTACCTAAATGTCCCTTGCTCGACACACACTACTACTCTCTCGGTCCATTCATTGTAGCATCCTCACAACCCCAACCAACAACATGATTAAGAAATTATAAGGGAGAAGCAGCTACAGGACATCCTGTAGGAAATCCTGTAGCACCTTGTCCCACAGAATATCAATCATCAGCTACAGGTCTTCATTAGGATGATCCAGGAGCTCCACAGCAATAACAACATTAGGTTAGTGTTGATTTAGCAATTCTTCTTAGCATAGCTGTCCAAATGGTTAATTAGAATATGGTTTGATTTAGCATTACATGTTGTTTTCTTCATTACTGCAATAGAGTAGCTCTCTTAGAATATATTTTCTCTTCTTCCATCAAAGAATCATGTTTCTTCTGACTCTATATAATTCTGGCTTGGAACCCCTGGGGTCTCTCGCCAGATGAACAGTGACAATAGGCAGGACCTTCACTTTTACTTGTGCATATAGCAATGCCACCTCCAAGTTTGTACAAACCCTAGGTTGATAAGTAAAGTTGGTAGCCCGGGAGTTGCAACATCCTTACTGCAATACCGATGCTCATCACATATTGTTTTTGATTCATTCTCAATATTTCTTTTTGAACATCATGATTTTTATATTTTTCTAGAAATATTTTTTGCATATCATTCCATGATTTTATTGAATTAGTCCCTAAAATCACGAACCATTTAAGAGCTCTATCGTTTAATTTTGCTACAAACAATCTCAATTTTTGAGTGTTTAACAAGTAACCATAAGACCTACAAACAATTTGAAATTCAAAGAGAAAGGTTTCCAGATCCTATGACCTTAGACCTTGAAAGTTTGGAAGAAAAGATGGAGGGATTTTCTTCATTTGCACACTAACATCAGTATCTTGAATGGGAAATCGAAGAGGATCTTCTTCATTCTCATCATCTCCATCCATCTCTTCTACATTCTTTGTCACCTCTTCTTATTCTACCTGCAAAAATGAATGGTGATGTGGCTCTTACTGCACCACATGATCAAAGGGGTGGTTAGTGTTGGAGAACTTTTTTTTGAATAAGAATGCTAATGAAATGGAATTTTTTGTTCTTGAAATGAAAGGTTCCTAATGAAATTTTTCTATTTTTGTAGAAAGTGAAAATAAATGAATTAGCTAGGGAAGAAAACAATGCATACTTTGACACCTCACCCGCAACGATGCCAAAAGTGATGAGCCTAGTATTGCAACAAGAATGCTGAAACTCCCAAGGCTACCAACTTTAATTATTAACCCTAGTTTCGTACAAAATTAAGAGATATTGAAACTATATGTGCAACATACAATGTCTCCTTCCTTTGCTGTCATGATGTAATGGAGTGCAAGTAATGAAATGAAATTTTAACTAGTTGCAGAAATGGAAATGCTCAAAATGGAAACCTTAACGTATTGCAAAAGAAAAAATACAATGAAAAACTATTCTAGTTGCATAAAGTAAATATCAATCATTACATTTGAAAGAGTTCATTGTATGTGGAAATCAAGAAAATCATTATTGTATTATCCAATTCAAAAATTTGTCGATTAACCCAATTTGATGAGATATTTTTCATGGTTAAAAATGCAAGTTCTAAGTGGTGTTTAATCCTCGGCAATGATTTATTTAGAGCCTAGGGGTGATGATTCGAATGTAATGAACAAAATAAAACCTTTCTGAGCAAATCCCGGAAAGTATATACATGCTGGAAGAGTACTACAGGAATCTGCTATAGGAAAGAGGTCTGCTACATGAAGATATAATTCACTAAATGGCCAAGAAAATCAAATCCAAACGGGATGGGAAATTTTTTTATATTGATGAGGTTGTCTTAGGTCTCCATTCCAAGTGGAATCACTCAAAAATACCCCTTTTAACACATCCTAAAAATACTAGAAAATTACTACTCTAAAATCTAGAGATTCAAGAATTAGTGAGCTAGTTAATATATGAAACACGAAGGAAATGGGGTATATTTTGTTATTATATGTAATGTTTCTATAATATAATGCTAGTGGAATCAACTTAATTTAAGCTAGTTATCATGTTCTAAAAAATAACAGAAATTTCCTACTGTTTTACACAAGGGACTTCCAAAAACTTAGATTTGGGAATAAACAAAACTAATCCAGGTAGCTCAATTATTACTATGACCTTCCAAATATATTCAAAGGATTAAATCATGCTTTTGATCCTGAAAAATAACGTACTTCAACCACTTAACCCAATCTTACAACAAAAAATCATCAATACTAAATGTAGAAATATAAAAACACAAGAACAGGAGATGCCCGTGAATAAGAAGTGAAGGGAAGAAACGTAAATGATACAAAAGGGTGCTAAGGCTCATGGGATAGCAAATACCAAGGAAAAATAGATTCCTATGAAGGAGAACAATATTTAGAAGTTGAACATGGCACCAATCTTCATTATTTCTATCAATACAACTACATCCCTGCAAGAAATGAAAGCGGAGCTGCAAAAATACGAGTTCTCTCCATAAGAAGACTAATAAAAATAAATCCTTAGAGGAAAATTCGACTTGGTACTTATAAAAATGATTAGGAATCATTCCCGATGAAAGGAGGAAGTTTTCCCCTCCAAAATACCTAAAATAGTGGATCTGGTTCCCAACACTAGAAATTTGCAGTAAATGATAGGGAACACATTCTTAGATTTTCTCAATCATTAGAGCTCCATAATTTTTGCAATAGTTTCAGAATATCTTGTTGATTTATTATCTAATATTGATACTCTTGTACTAGGGAGAAAGTCCCTAAATTATCTCCCCCTCCAAATCTTCATAATCTGCCCAATATTCTCACAATATTCTACAAAAAAATATTAGGCACAAATATGCAATTATCCATAAGCCTTCCTAATGAACATGTTAAAGCTAAAAAAAATTATTAAGTGTAGAAGCATAGGTTTACTATAGCCTTCATCTGCCTAAGAATGGTTATATTAGCCTTAATTTATTTCTAATTTGGAGGCCCATCAAATATAGAAGAAAGGTACTAGTATAAAGGAAAAATTACTTTTAAGTGATTTAATTATGGAAGAGTGGGGAAGTATGCCTCAAGATTTCCATTTAAAAAGGAAGATAATAACTCCAAAAGTAAAGAAAAGAAAAAATATAATAGAGTGAATAATGAGAAAAATATTTAAAAAGAAAAAAATTTATATACAAGAAGATAGTAGTTCTTCTGATGACACAAATGAATCTTCTAATGAAGAGGGAATTAGTGAAATTATTCTTATCGCCCTATAGTATCAATTTAAAAAAATTAATGACTATGATTTACGTGAGGAAGAAAAGGATGAAATTGACCTTCAAGGAAAGCTATTTTTTTCTCTAAAAGAAATTGGGAGGCTCAAACAAAAGAAGAGAAAATGAAAGTAAATTTTGAGAAAATATGTTAAATAAAAGCCTTTGTCCTAAGGGTTTCTCCACTTAAAAGGTGAATTATAAGAGTCCAAAAATGTGGGAGACATCCTATAACAATAGTTAAAAGAGAAAGAAAAATAATGTGAAAATTCAGAATAAGAAGTAGTTTCTATATGAGAGAAACTAGAGAAACCACATATTCAATTAAATATGAACCTTAAACACATTAAGGCATCTGAAAATTTGAATAAGACATTGAATTCTGAGATATTTCCTCTTATGAAATCTAGTTTAGGTTATGAACGAGAAACCAATAAGCAGAACTCACAGGATAAGAATACCATCAACTTCATCAATGCTAACTTAGGAAATAATGACAACAATCAATTGCTAAAGAATAAGGATATCAACAACACACCTTAGTAACAACAAGGTAATAATTCATCTCAAAAATGGAAAAGGAACAATCCCACTTAGTAGCAACAAAACATTAATCCAACATAGCAACAACAAAGGACTAATCCTACTCAACGAAAATATACATGAAGATTTGAAAAGCAAGGACTAATAAACTAGATACCTTATTTCTTCAAAAGGAAGATTATCAGGTGCTAAGGAGACCATATTAACAAGTGCCATATTTCCCTAGTATAAAATTTCTTGTATGGATATTTCTATTTGTGCAAAAAAAATTGGCCACAAGTTTCTGAATTACAAAGCATATATCGAAAGTAATGAAATAAAAAATGAAAAGGGAAATGAGATCAACAATAAAATTTTAAATGCAAGAACAATAATACGCGGGAACAACAATCCTTTTCCCCTCATTTTGATGTTGATGAACGCTTCTATTGCCACAAATTTGGACATAAATATTATGAATTTCAACTCAGAAGCTTCCTAACACAATCTCAAAGTAATCATAGGAAAAAGGAACCCTTTTGTGGAAAAATAAAAAGGAAGAGATGAAAAGCAGCAAATGTGGCCTTATTCTTTATGCTCAAAATGAGAACAGTCAGTAGTATGTATACAGTGATAGCTCTAGGAATATGGCCAGAGATAAGTGTAATTTTCATCTCTATATGAAATTAAATATGGAAATTCAACCTTTGACAATGATAAAGAATAAAAAACAATAGGAAAATTACAGTAATCTTGAAAAATGGTAGAAACAAGGCATAGGATGTGTTTCTAGTGGATGGACTAAAAGATTACTTGTTGAGTGTGATCCAAATGTGAAACATAGGATATGATGTCACCTTTAGGGCTCAATATTGTGAAATAAATTCAACAACAATAAGAAATATATAATGTACATGTTCTAAAGGAAGACAGTGAAGAATTCCATTTAAGAAAACAAGATGAGTGTTGGTTGTGGCATAGAGGACTAGGGCATATAAAGTTTGACCATATCATCAGACTCAACAAAAAGGGAGCTGCAAGTGATCTGCTAAGATAACGAAGCCAAAAAAATTCTATATGTAAGTCATGTCAAATGGGGAAACAATCTCGTGTTCTTTTCAACACTAAGTATCATTTATAAACCATTAAGCCATTTCAGCTAGTACACATGGACCTGTGTGGACCTTCTAGAGAAGAAGCACCTAGAGGTGAGTATTATTTTATTCTATTAATTGATGATTTTTCTAGACTAACATGGTTGGATTTCCTAAGAGATAAATTAGAGGCATTTGAGAAATTCAAGGTCTTCAAAGAGTTGGTAGAATACCAAACATGCTAGAAGATAAAGTGCATACATTTAGGCATAGGAGGAGAGTTTACATCAGATGAGTTTGAATATTTCTCTGATGAACATGGAACAAAGAGAGAACGTAAAATTTTGGATACACCATAGGAGAATGGAGTTGCTGAGAGGTAAAACAGATCAGTACAACAAAATGTTAGAGTTATGATATAGGAAATAACATACCACATACATATTGGGAAAACGTTATTCACACAACAGTCCACATACTAAGAAAAACACATCTTAGGACTAACAATGATGAGACACCCTATAAGTTATGTCATGGAAAACTAGCATGAATCAAACACGTTAAAGTGCTCGACAGTAAATGTTATATCAAAAACAATGATGAGAAAATTGGGAATGTTTGATGCTAGGATAGACGAAGGAATTTTATTAGGATATTGAACTGAAAGAAAAGGGTATAGGTGCCACAACAAAATACTACATAGGATATTTGGTTGTATAAATATGAAATTCCATGGGGAACTATCTCTAAAAAGTAAGCAGATGAGATTTATTAATCACTTTGGTCAAATAATTAGTGAAGAAAAGGAAGAACATATTGAAGCTGTTGAGGAAGTAGAGATCCATTCGAAATCGCCTTCGAGGTATGCAAAAAAGAACCATCCTGAAAATAAAATAATTGGTAACAATAATGTAGGGTTCCAAACAAGAAGAAAACTTGTTGACACATCACATCAAGCTTATATTTCCATGGTGTCCATGATAAAACCCAAGAACATTTCTAAAGAAAGAAAAGCTGAAGATTGGATAGATGCCATGAATAAGGAACTAGAGTAGATAGAAAGGAATGAAACTTGGGAGATCACATAAAGACTACGGGACAAAAACATCATAAGCACAAAGTGGGTCTTCAAAAACAAGTTGAACGAACAAGGGTATATTATCAGAAACAACCCAACTTTGGTATGTGAGGGCTATGCATTGGTAGAAGGATTAGATTTTGAAGAAACATTTTCTCTAGTGGAAAGGTTAGAAGTAATTAGATTTTTTTTCTTTCCTGTCACAAAGAGTTCAAAGTATATCAAATGGATGTGAAGTTTATCATTCTCAATGGAAAGCTTGAAGAAGAAGTATATATAGAATAATCTTAGGAATTCCAAGTATAAGATAATATTAATGATTATTGCTTATTAAAGAAGGCACTCTATGGACTCAAACAAGTATGACAAGCAAAGTATTATCTTTTGGACAAATATGTTCAAAAATAAGGATTTTAGAGAGGTATAACTAACAACATATTGTACATAACATATGATGATAAAGAAATTTTGATTGCATTTTTATATATGTATGACATAATATTTAAAAACATTTAAAACACCATAATCTAATGGTTTCCAAATAAATGAAGACAGAGTTTGGAATTTTAACGATTGGAGAACTTTAACTCTTCCTTGGGATTCAAATCATACAAATATGGAAGCTATGTTCATCTCACAAGTGAAATACATAAGGAGAATGTTGAAAAAGTTCAGAATTGAGGATTGTATCCTTGTCACGACTCCCATGGTTGTTGGATGCAAGCTAAGAAAGGATGATGAATCACTAAAGGTTAATAATTTTTTTATAGATATATGATTGGTAGCCTATTATATGTAATAGTTTCAATACCAAACATAATGCTAATAGTTGGGTTAGTAGAAATATATCAATCAACTCCAAAGTTAAGTCGTCTCTTGGCAATAAAAAGAATTTCAAATATTTAAAAATAACAATGGATTATGGAATGTAGTATCTAAAAGGAAAAGACTTCTTACTAAAAGCTTATATAGATGCATATTGGGAAATCTTCATAGATGATAGAAAAAGAACAAGTGATGGTTCATTTTTGTTAGGGGAATCATTGGTTTCTTTGTTGAGAAAGCATCAAACCTCACTAATATTATATATTGCCGAAATTGAATACATTGCAGGAATAGCATGTTGCAAACAATTACATTGGATGAAAAATTTGTTCAACGTGAAGGTAACATATAATGAACCAATCTATATTAAATGTGATAATACAAGTGCAATATTCATAGCAAAGAATCCAATCCTTCACTCTAAAATTAAACATATTCCCATCAAGTATCATTTCCTTAGAGAGTAGGTTGCTGAGTAGATAGAAAAGTTGGAGTATATATCAACTAAAGAACAAATAGTTGATATATTCACCAAGATTTTTGATAGGGATCCCTTTGAATATCTAAGGCAAAATTTTAGAATAGTATCTTCTCCTTCCTCTCATAATTTAACTTCAAAGAGGAGCATATAAGGAGTGTTTAATAATTGAAAAAGAGAACAATAATCTCAGGGGGGGGGGGCTTCTAAATTGATAGGAACAACAATAGTCATTTCTATATTTTTACTTAGAAACATAATATTAATAGCAACAAAGATACACACACACACACACACATGAAAAGTGCATTCAGTCAAAATGGGAAGATGAAAAAGGAGAGAAGAGAAAAACATCCCTCAATAAAATCTTAGAGCTTCATAAGAAAAATTCATAAGTTTTCTTGATGTTACATCAACGGGTCTAGCAAAGGAACATGGTAGGTAGAGGATTGAAAAGCTCCAAGTATTGAATGGTCATAGATTGGACCAACATAAATCATAGAATAAAAAATATAACCTTATCTCCTATTATGAAGAACAAAAAGGGAAGGTAGTTATTAGCTACAAGAAGAAAAAAAGAGAAGAAATATCATATCATATATATATATATATATATATACAATGCTAACATATGTATCAAATAAAGGATCTTGTATAAAAGATGGTCTAAAAAAATAATAAAATCACAATAAAAATAGTACACATAATCATAGGGGGAGAAAATGAAAAAGGAAGGCATAGATGAATGAGAAAAGGAAAATATACTGATACATTGAGAAAATAGGATAAAATACTAAACTTAGGGGAATCGAACATGAA
Organism: Pinus tabuliformis; assembly: GCA_031772625.1. Lineage (NCBI taxonomy): Eukaryota > Viridiplantae > Streptophyta > Pinopsida > Pinales > Pinaceae > Pinus > Pinus tabuliformis. The sequence goes on along the minus strand of CM062819.1, from coordinate 1,220,262,242 downwards.
AGAGAGACATTACATTGAGACACTGAGAATTTCAAATATTTGCAAACAAGACGAGCATGTGGAAAGAGTTATAGTTACTATAGTATGCAGTGACAATATTACTTACTCTGGAAAAGGCAACATTACTGGCATCGCTGCTTTGGTCGTGGCATCATAAGTAACAATTACTTGTCTAAAGATGCTAGATAAAGTGTAAGTAATAGTTTTAATGATACCTGTTAAGAGTGAGATGTCTTACATAGATGTATATGAAAACATGTGTGGAACATTACAAATCAGAGTAATCTTGAGCACAAGAATCCCAAGAAGAGGTAAACCAATTTGGAACATCACAAATCCGAAGACCTTAGATATCTATTACATAGTTTGAATACTTTATTCCAAAATTGGTGCAATACATAACCAAAATTGTTATGTTACATAACTTCATACTATAGAACTGAAGCCTAAACTTATGCTCTGTTCCTAATTGAAGGTAGTATGCCTGAATGGAATGTTAGCCATATACACATAGAAGGGAAGACATCACAAACTTAGTGGAAATACAATGAAAAGATAGAGTAGTTTGAAACTAACCCATTACCATTGATGTTAAAGGGGGGTGTAATAAATAAACAATGCAAATGGTGCATCTGTTTAGGAGAATCAATGAGATTGTTTAGTGTCCTCATCAATGTTATAGTGAGAGACTATTGGCGATTTTGTTATTAATGTCAAAGGAGTCTTGATTATGATCCCTTGGACATATAAGTACACATGAATATAGTCCAAGCATCCATGGACTCCCTACGTCTGCCATTGGCTGTGTGTTGAAGGAGTTAAGGGTAATAAAGTTATTCAAAATGAGACCTTCGAAAATGAGAATTACACATGGACTGAGGCATTTTTCATTGTATTCATGAGGGGTACGTAATTAATTCAAGAAACACTAGAGTGTACGAAACAAAATATACTTCGTATGTTACAAAAAGGTATTGGAATTGATAAAATCCTTTGATATGACCAATATCAGTCAGATACTTGATGAAGAAAAACAGTTCTTGAGGATGCAAAAGAAGAATATCTCTATTACCTACATTTGTCTGAATCGAGTTCTAGCTATGGTTTTGCTTATAGTTGTGAGTATATTTCTTCATCTAATCAACATGGTTGTCACTCCTCTTTTGGAGGCTAGCAACCTACCTACCCAACAAAGTGGAAGTCCATGTCCAAATTTTTTGAGTTATTATTTTTTTAAATTCTCTATTGCAACTTTCACATTATACCAGTCAATTTTATGACTCCCCTTGTTATACACATATTTGGGCACTGAAACCCCAATCACATATGTTGATAAAACAAGGGCTCTCACACCCTAAAAGGTCCTGGTCAATTGATTAGATCAATTCCCAGAAGTTCGACCTGAAAAGCCACTTAGAACTGGCCAAAACTAGACCATACTAACTGCTCCTTGGTCAAGGTTAGATGCATCTCACCTACTACACACAACAGGTGTGATGCATACTGAAAAGGCCTTCTGTAGGGTGTGATGAGTGAGAGTAGCCAAATGGTAGAGACAGTTTACTAAGTGGAAACCCATAGAATCTTCTAGAAAATTCTCATATGACACTTGCCTCTCTGAATTTGCCCAGAGATGAGTAAGAGATCATGAAATATCCAAGTGGAACTAAGAACTATCAGTGAAATGACACTAATAAAAAACCTAGAAGATGACTCACCCCTATGCAAATATCTATATATGGATCCCTCATCTAAGAGATCTAGAGGCTAGAATTTTGTAATTTGTAAGGAAGTGCTGTTGGTTTCTCTTTGAGACATTACATTGTTGGGTGATCTTGCTTTTCATGAGGTGAAGAGGGCCTTCATGACGGGAGGATGATGTTGGATTAGACAGCTGGGTTGTAATCCTCTCTTCTACTTCTACTATCAATAAAGTTATTTGAGTTTTCCTCCATATACTTGTGTATTTGTGAATCTTGTATTTGTGGATGCAATTGTATGGTTAATGTACTTCTAATTCTACATTGTTTATGGTATTATAGATCTCTATGCTTTGATGGTGTTTTTTTGCTTTTCCTCTATAGGTGTTCTTTAAAGTGGGACAAGTGAGAAAGGAGTGGCGAAATCTATCAAAAGAGAGAGGAAACAAGCAAGGAGCCAAGTGAAATATTAAGGTTGGTGCTCTCTTCTTCTCTCTTATCTATCATACATAAAGGAAAACTCAAGTTACTTTAAATTGTTGGTTTCTAAGATAGCTACCCATCTTAGTGGGACTAGCAGATCAAATAGACACTAGTTTTCCTGAAAACAAAATGGCGACTCCGTTGGGGCCAATTTCTTATGCCCCATGGTGGCTAGCGATTCCTCATAAACTTCCCTCATATATTCCTAAATTCAATGCAAATCCCGGTGAAGATCCATCAAATCACGTAATTACCTTTTATTTGTGGTGTTCATCCAACACCCTCAATGATGATTCGATTAGGCTTCGCCTTTTTTAGTGAACATTAACTGGTCTGGCAGCGAAATGGTACATTGAATTGCCTAGACTTTCATTTGATAAGTTCAGCACCCTTGCCACTACATTTTTAACCCACATTCAGTTACCCATAAGGTACGAAACAAGAATGGAGCTCCTTACTAATTTTAAACAGACAACAACCACTCACATATCTGATTATATTCGTGAGAGGCGACGTCATCGTTGAATGGTAAAGACATGTGTTCTTGATCAGCTTTTAGCTTAGTGGTTTATTAAGTGGTTATTACCTTCTATTACAGAAGATGTGGCCAAGGGAGGAGTTGTCACTGAAGAGCAAGTTATTGCTCGTGCGCAATATCTAGACTTGATCTCCACTCAATCTGGCACGCTCTATGACAAAATTCTTGATGCTCCTAGACTAGAATTTTCCATTCCTCCCCCTCCTAAATCAAATAGGGACACTCATGCTGACGATGGCATGATTGGCACCTCAAGTACACAAACCGAGCAATGCAAACTGAGTAAGGTCAATGTAGTTTCTAGTAAAAAAGAAAATGAAAAACTTCTTGCCTCAGAGGTTAATGTCATGTCATCCGACAAAGGGAAAGAACTAAAGAAACCACGGGGCAAGAAGAAAGGGAAAAATGGAAAGAAGAAACAGGAAGATTCGACTCCTAAGAAACCTTCTGGAAACCCTACTGGGCGAAAGAAACCTAATTAGCCATGTTTCATATGTGATGAGGACCATTATACAAGTGATTTTCCACATCAAGCTGAGGTCACAAAGTTTTTAAAGACTTCAAGTACCTCGGCAGCATTGACTAATCCATTTCCAAACCCGGAAACCAATCTGGTTGCTATCAATCATGCTTCCCCATCCAATGTTCTTGTGTTTTCCATTTCAAAACAACAAAATGATGCTTTGATATCGACAAGGAATAAAGGTTATGGGAATCCACAGATGTCAAACAACAAGGCTACAGATCAACCTAGTAGTTTGACAACAACTTCATCAGAAGTTGTGCCACCCATCATTCCTGAACTAACAATAAAGCTGCCAAAGGGGGTAGTACATAAATTGACATTTAATCCTCGTGCTCAAGTAGTACAAAATTATAATATAGTAGAGGATTTGGCTCAATCACCATCCACTATGTCGACACTTGAAGTACTGGAAAATTTCCCCTCCCAAAAGCAAGCTTTATTATCAGCAATAGGTGGGATTGACCCAGCAGATTCCAATCTTGTGGCCTTTAACCACAAAGGATATGAACCTCAGTTACTGGCCCAACTCACTTTCCTTATACAGGTAAAAGCCCTCAACAAAACTGTTCATCGGACAATCATTGATGAGGGGGCATCTACCTGTATTATGTCAATGAATTGCTGGAAAACTTTAGGCTCGCCACCCTTTTCATGATCATCAACGACATTAAAATCATTTGATGGAAGAACATACACATCGTATGGGATATTAAGTAACTTGCAGGTTGAACTAGGAGGCAAGACTGTAGAAATTGAAGTCGAGGTAATTGATCGAAACCTTGACTACAATATTTTACTAGGAAGGCCCTGGATTTATGGTATGGCTGCTTTTGTGTCAACATATTTTAGAAAGATTACATTTCCCTTCCAAGGTGGAATTACAATTGTTGACCAACTAACCTTTTTCCCCAACAGTTCACAAGCTACTGGAAGCATTCCATTGATCCATGGAAGTTCTTAATCGCTTCTAAATGTCGGAGTAGGTCTCTAAAAGACCCTTTCTTAATGGGTACTTTTTCCCTCCCGCCTCCAAGTAATCTGGCAGAAGTGGCCACAGTGGAAACGTGTCATATGATATCTTCTACATCATCAAATATTAAGAAGAACTCTAACCATTTTGATATTATGGGTCACCGAGGACGATTCTTATCTTTTGTCGACCTCATTACAAAATGAAACAAGGGTTATGAGGATAGTTCTTTTACTGTGTCGACCTCATTAAAAAATGAAACAACTCCATTTCCAAATCGAGTCTTTGATTAAGATCTCGTGAAATCCATGTCAAGTCTTTCAAAGATCTCGAAGGTAAACCTTCATTCCAACCACCACGTTGAATGCAATGAAGCTTGGGGAGCATGCACCTCGATTTGCATCATTATGCTGGGGGCATGCGAACTTATAACAAGCATAGTTTTTCGTTTTAAGCTTGTGTAAACATGAAACCGAAGATGAGCAATGTTTCTGCAAGGTTCAAGCTCGTTAAAAAATAAACCCTCCAATGAGAATATGTTCCCCCGGAGTTGAAGCTCATTAAAAAATGAACCCACCTTCAGTAAATAACCTTTGTGATTGCCATTCTATCGAGCCTTTGAACCTTGGTTGTTTTCTTTCCATCACCTCCATTTGTTTGGCCGATCATACGCTTCCACTTGATTGTTTACCATTTTGAGGAATAGTTGCGATGAGTGGTCCTGTTAGCCAACCTCTTCACACCGACATGTTTTGATAAGTTCGAAGATTACCTGAAAATAGTTCCAAGATTACCCAGAACCTGTTTGCTACCCTAAACGGCACTCGTTCCTAAACAGACGAGACTACTTTAAACTCTTTTTGGACTCGCTAAATATGAAAAGATTGTAGAGCAATTGGCCTCTCCACCTCGTCAAAGTGATTGGAAATTCCATCCCTCTTGTATTTTAATCTTTTTGGACCTGAGGGATCATCCCACAAAAAGATCGAGTGCTTGTCTTTTTCGGCTCGCTAAAGTGATCGGAAAAGTCATCCATTTTGTATTATTTTAATCTTTTTCAAACTCAAGGGATTATGATATGAAAGATAACTACTGGAGTTTCCTTTCCATTCCTTTTCAAACTCTCTAAACATGAAGGATCGAGTTCTCTTTTTCCTTCAACTCATTAAAACAATAGCGACAAACTTGTCCATTCGGACAAGAGCGAGTTTCTTTGTCACTAGGCTCGCTAAAACATAGCGACGGGTTTGCCCAAAGGGAAAATTATAGAACAAACATTTGTTATCCTCCTCAATCTTGACAAAAATAAAGAGGTACTGGTCAACAATGACTGGGGAAAAAGGGAAGAAAACTTGAAGAACTTCATTGGTAGCAGGTCACTCTTGAACATCACACTTTTACTCCATCACCATGACTGAGTCAGGTTGGATTCTTCTGCTTAGCGGTCACATCACCATTGGTCCTCCATACCATACATTTTTGGGTTTAACGCTACCAATCCATTTCAGTGTCACCAATATGTTCAAGAGAAGTCATTAAGAGAATTCACCAACCCAGCTAATGCATCATCCACTGTAATACCTTCACTCTCCATTTTTCATGACTGCCATTCCTGAACCTTGTATCATCAGATCGTTTTCACATCCACAAAATCATTTGCTTCATTTCGTGTTGTAGATGTGGGATTCGTTAAGGCCCTCTTATGATAGGTCACTCCTTATCAACATCAACTCATTATCTAAGAAGTTGACTTAGAAACAACCCTTTCAGTAATTTGAAGCTTGCATGCCTCAATGGCAAGTTTCTCACTTCCGGCGAAAGGTTTACATCAATGGCCTTCGACCGAAATATTTTGTGTGGTGTTCAACATCGACTCATATATTCACAGCACGTGAATTGTACTATAGTACCTTTTGTGCTCTACAACAACCCCCCATTTCATACCATTTTTTTTTATTCACAAAACTATAATATGAAATGCGTCCCTTTCTATTTTTAATTGGTATCAACTTTGTATCATTCAAAAAGATCCGAAAACAAAATGAAAACATTACAGAAAACCTTTTTGACAAACCAATAATATAAATGATTAATCTTTGCGATAAAGCAATCGGAAGATCGCATATCGCAATGACAAAGGAGGCATAACTTAAAGGCCCATTTGGTTTTCTCCGACGCGATAACATGCAATAGGCTATCGAATGTCGGAAATCATAAGTTCCCATAACTAAAGTGCCTTTTACTCCGATGTGATGCGATAAAGTCCCGTTCACCCCGATGCGATGCGATATCGCTATCAGCGATCGGGGAAATACCATGCATGCTTTTTAAAGTACCCCAGTCAATATTCCCGATGTGATGCAATATTGCTATCAGCGATCGGGAATTCCAAAAGGTGTCAATATAAAGATTTAAGTTTTCCCCGATGCCTGATTGCGATAAAGCCAAAAGCGCAAACTTCCAAAAACTGTTAAAGCAGGGATATTACGATTAATTCGTATTAAAGGCCTTATCTTTCAAACAGTGATCCACCTACGCTCAACCACCAAAACATCCAAGGCACGCTTAAACAAATAATTCGATGGATAAGCGATATGATGGCCATTTAAAGGATTGGAAGGTTTTAACGGCCATTTAATGAAATAGTAAATTTAAAAAATCTTCTCATAGATTGTATCCGTAGCCATTTTAAGTTAATCCTTCATCGTGCATTGATCAATATATCTCACTCGTATTTGGTTTTCGCTACCAATTCTCTGTGTTACGCTTATTTTCACTACTATGCAGAATTCTTCCGAAGTAATAGATTCAAGCAGAATGGGGAAGAAGTCTAAGAAAACCACAATCGCTTCCGCTGCACCAGCCACAGGACAAGTCGTCGCTGATCCAGCAACTAAAAAGAAAGGATTGATATCTGATACTACATGTTCAGGACTCGGCAAGACCACTTGGCAAAGTACCTATAATTTGATCGAGGCCAAAGAACTAAAGGTGACGGCAGTACAAGCTACAACGGGTTCCAATCGAAAATCTGATGGTACTTTAAAAGACTTGGCCAACTCTTTCCTTCATCGGATAGTGGCTCGAGAACAAATTCTCCCATATACGGATGTAGTAAGGTTGGCAATTGAGGAAATCCCAATCACTGACAGAACCTTCTGCACCAGAGATGGGAGAATTTTCGGTTCATTCAAGGCTAATGATTTGAGGCAAATCTATCATTTGCCTGAGCCAGAGAAGAAGTACAACAAGGCATTTCTGGAGAAATTCTGAAGTGAGAACGAAACTGAATCCGAAACCATTCTGGATTGGAGGCAAAATCCTGCGAAACACAAGCATGAAACTTCTGGTAAGTACTATGTTGATTCTCTATGTTCTCTGTATTGTTATGCTGGGATAATGATGTGTAGATTATGGGGGTTGCACGATTCCGCTAATTTCACTATAGAAATGGTTCCCTTGATGGAAGTGGCGTGTAACAGTGAAATAATGGATTGGGCACTTATATTGTCAGATAAGCTAGCGACAGCAGTTCTTAATTTTAGAACTAAAACTTCCATCTCCGAAAGGCTTATTCCCCCATTCTACTACAGTGCTTATATACTAGATACCCTGTGTTTTAATTCTGAGTTTCCTGTACTCGACTGGAGGTGGACTGCACAAGACCCCATGCCTATTCACATTTACCATCAGAAATTGTGGAAGACTTCCTATAAGCACCATTTATACCAAGTCTGCAATGGCTTCACGTTACCCATTCATTACTCTATTTTTAATAAACCTGCTCCCAAAATTTCTTACCAAGCAGGGATTGATTTGACATCAATAGGAAGATGGTTCGGAGAGGAGAAATTTACTTATATAAGAATTTTCAGCAGCCAAGCTGAACCTCATGTCCTTCCTTTGTACATACCTGATAAACTGTTGGCAAGAGAGATAGCCTATCGGATTATTACCGAAGGAGTTACACAAACATTGAAGAAAAATAAGAAGCAGGTCTGGCCCTCTTTTCCTCTAAGATGTGGTGTCTACACTTTGTATGATTCCAAACATGCAGAAAAAGAAGCTACAATGATGAAGTCATTAACTCTAGCGACTCTCCCTAACAGGCGATTTGATCCCAACAAAGTCGCCTATAATGCACTTGAACAGGCCAAATTGACAAAGTTTGATCATGTAGAAGATAAGTTTGATGACCTGTTCTCCTCAGCTGAATCAATGTATCAAGTTAGATCGCTGGCCATAATGGAATACAAAGATGAAGGGTTAGTTGAATTCAACAGACTTAGAGAACAGAGGTTGCAAACTCTACCTCTAGATCTATTAGCGACAACCCCAACAACAGGATCAAGCAAGTCTGAACAATGACATACTAAGGAACCTCCGGTTACAACTAAAGAACAGGAGAAAGTGCAAGAGGAAACCCAGACTAAAGAGCAGGAACATAGCAACATGGAGGTAAATGTAGATACTCAAATTGATCCCAAATTGCTCCAGGAATGGCAGCAATTTGATTCAATTATCAGTAGTCTTGAATGCTCAAAGGACACCGAAACTTCAAAAGTGGCAGATACATAGGAGACCACTTCAAAATAGGTTCCAAGTGGAACCAGCAGCCTACCCAGTTCGAAGGAAGTAGAAATAATCCCAAGCGATCCCTCCGATCAAATTATTTTGCAGATAAAAGAAATTCCTCCCTTGGATGTCTTCTATAGCCCAAGACACAAAGTTGTGGTAAAACGACAGAGGAAGAGGAGAAGGACTGATCAACCTTCCCTATTCCTAGAACAAACTGTCACGGGCAATGTGGTTTGGAAGGAGGAATTTGACCCCTCCGATGACCTAACAAAACTATCACAATATGCTGGAGCCTATTCGGCAGCAACAATAGATAAGGCATCAGAGGTGAGTCTTTTATTAAAAACAAAAGACCAGGAGATCTTTTTATTGCAAGCACAACTAACAGAAGCACAACAGAAGGCAGAGCAGGCAGAATGGCAATTGTTGACACAACAACAAATAAATAATCAATTAACTCAACAATTGCAGGAAGAGAAACAAAGAATTGATCACAGCGCAGTCCAGAAGCAGAAAGAGTTGTCTGAGGCATTGGCACAACTGAGAATAGCAAATGAACAAATGCTGAAATTAAAAGATGAGCAGATTGCTCAACTATCAGCCCAGCTAGAGAAGACAAAGAATCTTCCACAGATAGCCGAATTCAAATCAGAAGCATTACAGATAAATAAGGCATTAATAACACAGATCAAGCTTTTATGCCAACAAATCGCCCAGGCGGAACCATTATGCGATTTAACGACATCAATAAGTAAACAATCAGAAAAAGCTAGAACAGACTTGGATCAAGCTGATGAAACATTAACTGAGTTTCTTGAGTGGCAAGATACCGATCAGGGACAGGCGAAAAATTTACCAAGGATTTTAGAATCATATAAATAAATATTATTTATAGAATGGCAGTCCTAGTTAATGAAAGCAGAGAGGGAAATTTCAAGATGCAAATCAACCACAAGTAATTTGGTTGAATTGGTTAATAATACTCTTTACTTGTCTAACATGATTTCCCAATGCACTCCAGGTAAATTGACAGTGACAAAAACATTGGAGCAGTCATGTTATCCAGATCTAGAGAAAAATGGGAGATTAATCGCTGAAATTAAAAGTTTAACATGGGATGCCTATTGGTTCTTCTTGGTAAAACCGCACAGACAAAGAGCCGCCCTCAAATGCCTTACAGATGCAATCGGGTATATTATCCCTGATATTCAGGATGCCACCTATGCCGCCCAGCTCAACTCCCGCCTCAATAGACCGCCCGAAGTGGAGCCAATGCTTTCGATAAGTAAGATCAGGTTTAAAGGCAAACAACCTACATCATGATTCATGCCGCCGACTGCCAGATTGTTGAGAAGGAGATATTCAAGATTGTTCAATACCAATTAAGTAGGATTTCAGTTTCATAGATAGTTAATTTAATTCAGTATTTATAGACCCTTTCACTGTTTCGGAAAGGGTTGTAAAGTTTTGTACTTGACTTAAAGCCTGAAGTTGCACTACTGTACTTCAAGCATATTCTTTTATAAAACTGGACCAATTATTCTAATTTTGGCAAGGAAGCTTTTATGAAAATGTGCACTACTATCTTTGTTTGAAAGTATTTCTGCGTTGGAATAAGAATCTCAAATAGCGATTGATATTGGAAGTGACTAGCAGCTCATATGGTACTATTATCTATGTCTGAATTCATTCCTTTTATATGAATTGTCGTTTGATCGCCTTTGCTATTATCGAATATATGTATGTATTTTAATAGCATTTCTTTATTTCCTCCACTATTGGATGTTTATGGTAATGCTTTTCTTTTGATCATATATGTATTGATGATATAAATGATAAGTGTAGCAATATTGCGTTAATCACTTTGTTTAACTATTTAAGCAAAGTAATCCTTGAATGAATAAATGTCCATGTTTATTAGATGGAGTCATCTATATGCCTGTCAATAAACATAGATCATCAAGCGCTATACTTCAAAGTACAATAGTTCCCAGGATTAGTAGTAGTTCTTTTATTTTGCTGATAGATTAAGTTATTCGCCTATCATTAGATTAGACAATCAATCATTCATCCATCTCGTTTATTCATTACTGGGAAACTGGTCCCATTGTCCCCAGTCGGAGCCACCATTCCAAATGGAAAAGGAGCTGTATTAAGGTCCGGACCGGGTGGTTATCCCCCAATGTTGATACAACGATTTTTGGGGCATCAACATTGTCGCTAGGCTCGTTAAAACATAGCGACGGGTTTGCCCGAAGGGAAAATTATAGAACAAGCATTTGTTATCCTCCTCAAGATTGACAAAAATAAAGAGGTACTGGTCAACAATGACTGGGGAAAAAGGGAAGAAAACTTGAAGAACTTCATTGGTAGCAGGTCACTCTTGAACATCACACTTTCACTCCATCACCATGATTGAGTCAGGTTGGGTTATTCTGCTCACCGGTCACATCACCATTGGTCCTCCATACCATACATTTTTGGGTTTAACGCTACCAATCCATTTCAGTGTCACCGATATGTTCAAGAGAAGTCATTAAGAGAATTCACCAACCCAGCTAATGCATCATCCACTGTAATACCTTCACTTTCCATTTTTCATGACTGCCATTCCTGAACCTTGTATCATTAGATTGTTTTCACTTCCACAAAATCATTTGCTTCGTCTCGTGTTGTAGATGTGGGATTCGTTAAGGCCCTCTTATGACGGGTCACTCCTTGTCAACATCAACTCATTATCTAAGAAGTTGACTTAGAAACAACCCTTTCAGTAATTTGAAGCTTGCATGCCTCAATGGAAAGTTTCTCACTTCCGGCGAGAGGTTTACATCAATGGCCTTCGACCGAAAGATTTTGTGTGGTGTTCAAAATCGACTCATATATTCACAGCACGTGAATTGTACTATAGTACCTTGAGGGTCATTATCAATAACGGTGATTCCTCTCGTGCCTGTTAATAGCTTACATCACTCGCTGGTAATCAAGTGATGTCTTTCCATGTTCGACTTCAGAACATCTTTTCACATGGACCGACTTGTACATCAAGAAAAGATTGAATGAGTTTGAAGACGTCGGATCTAGTTTCATCCATCCGGGCTATGATATATTCAGGAAAATAAAGACATTAAATGTACACCATAGCTACACAGATGATCATCCAAGCTAAGGGATGATGGCTCTACAAGAATTACCAGTCTGCAGCAGCAGACAATTGTTTGTCCTATGTACATGAAAATGAATTTATAAAGCTGAGCATGGGAATGCCCACATTAGCTAGATCATGAAAATAATATGAAGATAATGTATTGTATTGTATCTTATTATGGGTCACCTTCCAGTTTGAAAAACCTCAGATCCTAATGATAAAGCATTTCACCCGACATCAGAAGATTTACAACCTCATGCTTTAGGGGGCAGCTGTTATGAACATATTTGGGCACTGCAACCCCAATCACATATGTCAATAAACCAAGGGCTCTCAAACCCCTAAAAGTGTTGTTTCACACCCTGAAGGATCATGGTCAACCGATTACATCATTTCCCAGAAGTTCCAACTGAAAAAACCACTCAGAACTGGCAAAAATTGGACCATACTAACTGCTCCTTCGCCAAGGTGTGATGCATCTCACCTGCTACACACAAGAGGTGTGATGTATACTGAAAAGGCCTTCTATAGGGTGCGATGAGTGAGAGTATACAAATGGCAGAGACAGTTTGCTAAGTGGAAACCCAGAGAATCTTCTAGAAACTTCTCATATGACACTTACCTCTTTGAATTCGCCTAGAGATGAGTAAGAGATAATGAAATCTCCAAGTGGAACCAAGAACTATCAGTGAAATGACACTAATCAAAAACCTAGAAGCCGACTCACCCCTATGCAAATATCTATATATGGATCCCTCATCTGAGAGATCTAGAGGTTCGAATTTGTAATTTGTAAGGAAGTGTTGTTGGTTTCTCTTTGAGACATTGCATTGTTGGGTGATCTTGCTTTTCATGAGGTGAAGAGGGCTTTCATGCTGGGAGGATGACGCTGGATCAAACAACTGGGTTGTAATCCTCTCTTCTACTTCTACAATCAATAAAGTTATTTGAGTTTTCCTCCATATACTTGTGTATTTGTGAATCTTGTATTTATGGATGCAATTGTATGGTTAATGTACTTTTGATTTTGCATTATTTATGGTATTATAGATCTCTATGCTTTGATGGTGTTTTGTTGCTTTTCCTCTATAGGTGTTCTTTAAAGTAGGACAAGTGAGAAAGGAGTGGCGAACTCTATCAAAGGAGAGAGGAAAAAAGCAAGGAGCCAAGCAAAATATTAAGGTTTGTGCTCATTTCTTCTCTCTTATCTATCATACATAAAGGAAAAGAAAATTTAGTTTGAATTGTTTGTTTCTAAGATATCTACCTGTCTTAGTGGGACTAGCAGATCAAATAGACACTAGTTTACTTGGAAACACCCCTTTAGAGATATTTTGAGAGGATAAATTTCCCAAAGGGTGAAGGTGGAAATGCAAAATTTCATTGTACACCTTATCAATATAATTGGAAATGAACTTATACAAGGGTTAAAGCCCATTTTATGCACATTCCTAGCAAGGGTGTTGAACCTTGTAAAGGGACAACAAATAAATTGGCAAAAGCATTGAGAGAGGACGAAAGGATTGATGTTATATCCCTTTATAGGATTCGTCCATGTAATACTAGAATTTTATGCTTAGTTGGCTCCAATCCATCCATTTTTTTTGGTTTAGAGAAGGATAAATTGGAAAATTATACACAAGAAAAGGAGAACCATATGTAATAAGAAGTACATGACCTGGGAGAATTATATGAAGAAAAAATATTAGGAGAAGAGAAAAATTCTGACTCATTTGTAAAAAGTGGGAGTTAAGTAAAGCCATCAACAACAATTATATAAATATTGTTAAAGTTATTCTAATGCAAGGTGTGGATGCCAATTATTGTCTCAAGCAAATAAAAATTTTTAATCACACATAAATAAAAGCTACAATGATTCCCTTATTCATTGATTTTGTTGGACTTGAGGTATAATATCTTAAAATTAAGACAATACCAATAATCAAAGCAAAAATATAATGAGGCTTCCAAGGATGGAAACATGAAAATATTGGAACAATTTTCACAGGGGCATCTTTCACTTTTTTGGATAGTCTATCAAATTTTAATCACTGGAAATTGCTCATAATGACCTTGTCATTAATAAGAATTCCGAAAACTTGTTGAATAACATATAGCCTTCAGTGTGACTTACAATGAAGTCACACCTCTGTGAACACAAAGGTTTGACAATTCATTCATAAGAAGACTTGGGTGCAGCTAAACTTGGATTTTGTCTTGGATTCTTAACTAGATGTGCAACTAGTAGGCACAATAGTGGATAATCCAGGTCACCATAGGCCCAAAAAATATTTACATTAAGTAATCTAAGCTCCTCCGCCTTAGAAAACATGTCATTTCAATGATTCATAAGGGACAACATGGCAAAGTAATGGAAGATCCTCTGAAAATTGAATGACCAAAAGATTATATTTTGAAGGAAAAAAATTTCATATTAAAAGCGTAGGATATGAATGACATTTTTCTAGAATATGAAATTCTTCTTTAAGCCATCTAATAAACCATGATAATTATGAAGAAAAAAACATATAAAAAAACAATGAACAAATAAAACACAGTCACTACCTTAGCTCAAACCTCATGTAAAACTATTATTAAATCAAACCATTAGCTAAATGGTTATATGGTAAACTTATTACTTATATTATTATCAATCAACTATCTAATCTAAAACAAATCTACTCACTACTAATCTTCTGAAAGCTAATTTTGAGCATCGACCACCCTAATAATTTGCCTCCCTAATTTTGCATAGAGAACACAAAATCTGTTGACTATTTTGTCAGCGATTACAAAACAAGATTAAGCAGTATCCCAAACACTCTCCTTTAATTCTTAATGAGGGTTTACTACCTTATCTTGTAGTGCCAAAAACTGAGCTTTTGCAACTCCTTTGGTGAAGATATCTAATAGTTGATCCTGAGTATTTATGCACTTCAATTCAATATCCTTCGTTTGCACCAAATCCTGAATGAAGTGATATTTCATGTCAAAATGATTTGTCCTTCTGTGATGAAATAAATTCTTTGCTAGCTTGATGGCACTTACATTATCACAATAAATGACTGTAGGTGGGGTTTTATTTTCTCCAATTTCTTCCAATTTCTTTTTTATCCAAAGACCTTGTGTACCTGCGGAGTTAACTGCAACATACTTTGATTCTGTGGATGAGAGGGAAACAATTCTTTGTTTTTTTTGAGCTCCAACTAATTAAACCATAACCAAAAGAGAAACAATTTCGAGATGTGGACTTATGGTCATCAATACTTCCTCCCCAATCTGAATCACTAAATCCAACAATATTGAACTTTTCAAAAGAGTAGTAATGAATACCAAAATTTAGAGTGCCTTTCACATACCTGAAAATCCTCTCGGTTTCCTTCATATGTATTTCAGATGGATTTTTCATATACCTTGAAACATGTGAAACTGAGTATGTAATATCAGGTCTTGTGTGCGTTAGAAATATAAAGCTCCCACAATACTTCTATAAGTTGTCTCATAAACTAAATCAGCACCATCATCTCAACATAACAAAATTCCATGAGAACTTGGAATAAGGGATGGATTCCAATCAAGCATATCAAATTTATTTAGCATATCATGTGCATACTTTGTATGACAAATGAAAATCTCATCCTTACTTTGATAAACCTCCATTCCTAGAAAATATATTGTGAGGCCTAGATCTTTCATTTCAAATTCATTCATCATAACAACTTTGTAGTTATCGTTCATCTTAGAACTACTACCCATATATAATAGATCATCAACATACAAACTTGTGATTAGAATATCAATGCCTTCTTGTTTGTAGTAAAGGGTATGATCACTCTTACGTCTCTAGAAGCCATTCTCCTGAAAGTATCCATCAATCCTAGCATACCACACTCTTGGTGCTTGATTGATACCATACCAAGCCCTATTCAACTTGTAGAAATTATTTTGTTTTCCTTCCACTTCAAAAGCTTGTGGCTGCTCCACATATACTTCCCCTTCTAAATACCCATTCAAGAAGGCAGTTTTCACATCCACATGATGTATACTACACTTTTTCTTAGTTGCTAACAAAATAAACATTCTAATTGTCTCCTGACTTGCTAATGGCGCAATTGTCTCTTGGTAATCAATTCCATACTTTTGTGTGAATCCTTTAGCAACTAATTTTTCCTTGTGTCTTTCAACACTCCCATCACTATAAAATTTAGTCTTGTAGACCCTTTTGGTGCCAATATTTTTCTTTTCATGTAGAATCTCTGTCAACTCCCAAGTGTCATTCATGTGAATGTAATCCATCTCTTCTTGCATGGTTTTCACCCAAACCTCATTAGTACATGGATCTTCAAAACATGATGGTTCAAAATCATCCTTTGCTAATAAAGAAAAATTGACTCTCTCACCTATTGGGTTTTCTTCATGTTCTTCATTTGCACTCCTCTAATATATATCACTCATTCTTGTTACCTTTCTTGTAGAACTTGGACAAGAAGCTTGACTTGAACTTGATACTAAAGAAATTGATGAAGGGCTCCTTGGTTGAGTTAACCCACTAGTTATAGAAACATTAGTTGGTTGCTCATAATAAATATCAACAATTATATCATCATTCAAAATAAATTTTGTCTTCTCAACATGGGCTTTTTGATGACCATAAACCCCCCCTTCATAAGAAGTTACATCTCTTGAGACAGTAAGCTTGTTAGCGAGAGGATTATATAATCTAAAAGCCTTTCTTGTCTCACTATACCCAATAAAAATACATAACTCACTCTTTGCATCTAACTTTTTCTATTCTAATCAAGTACACGCACATAAGCCAAACAACCAAGAAATTTGAAATGATTAACATTAGGCCTTTCTCCATACCAAGCTTCATAAGAAGTCAAATTTTTGAGTCCAATAGTGGGGCTATGGTTGAGGATGTACACTATTGTAGCAACTGAATCTCCCTAATAAGAATTGCTCAATCCCTTAGTTTGTAACATGCACCTTTCCATTTAAACCATAGTATGATTCTTCCTTTCAGTTGTGCCATTCTATTGGGGTATGTATGTAGTAGTATGCCACCTCCTGATTCCATTCATATCACAATAACTCTAGAAAGATTTTGAGAAGAATTATCCTCCATGGTCAGTCTGCAAACATTTGATCTTGCACCCTTTCTCGTTTTCCACTAGGGCTTCACTTTTGGCCTTCAAAAAATATACCCAATAATTTCATGAGTAATCATAAATAAAAGTGATGAAATGTGATGACTTACCCAAACTCTTAGTCTGAATAGGACCACATATGTATGAATGAAAAAGATCAAGTGGGCGATGAGCCCTCCATGCACTGCCCTTTGGAAACATTTCCCTTGCATGCTTTCCTTTTGTTGGACACCTAATCCTCTATGGGTTGGTGTAGAATGTGAACAGCCATGAGAGTCCAAGAGACCTTGGGATGTGTAACCTAACGGTCACACAAATGTACTATAAATGTATATCATTATCAAATAATAGATGTACTCTCCTGCTTATCTTTAATATTCTGTTTCCGCCATGTGTGTGTTTAACATGGTATCAGACCTACCATTAGGCCTGGGCATTTTCAGAGATTTTCAGTGCTGCATTCTGGTTCTTTCCAGAATTGGTCTGCCATTTCCCTATTTATAGAAATATACTAATGTTGCTATGCTGCACCTGGGCACTCTAGCAGACCATTTCATTTTGTGAATGTATATGCACTTAATCTCTTTATGTTATGTGCAC
This sequence comes from Pinus tabuliformis, assembly GCA_031772625.1. NCBI lineage: Eukaryota > Viridiplantae > Streptophyta > Pinopsida > Pinales > Pinaceae > Pinus > Pinus tabuliformis. The sequence goes on along the minus strand of CM062819.1, from coordinate 1,220,244,552 downwards.
TAGTTCATATGTTGAATGTATATGCATTGTATTCATGTTTGTATTCAAGGTTGTTTCTCTGTTTATTGGTTGCTCATGCCCTGTTAGAATTTGTCTATTCTAAGCCCTGTCAAAATTCTGCTATTGAGTGTTGGTTGAATGTATCTTTGGCATGCATTGGTTAAGGAATACAAAACGTCTGCTCATTAATTTTTCGTAACTCCAGTCAATTCTGGTAGTGTGGAATCTAAAGGTTCCTTTTCATCAATTCCTTTAGCAATATCTCCATGATCAAAGGGTCGATCTTCATGAATGTTATACTATGAGCAACGAATCGAGGTTCAAATAATAGAACGTTGCTTCGAAGCGCCGAGATTATCCAAAGGCTTCTAAAGACATCCAAAGGCTCACTCGATGTTCAAAGATATATCTTATAAGAGATTTATGCATTTTCTCTAGGTTTTCGGGGATCTGAAAGTCTTGAATACTTGTCTGGTTCATTGTTCTATTCTATTTTAATTCGTTGCAATTCCAATTCCAATGGCGCCCACTGTGGGGATCGCTAGCACCTTAACTTCCTCTGATTTCATATTATTCCGCTGAACAGGCAGAGTATTATGTGACTCAATGTGCGTTGAAATCCATGCTCATGGGTTGTATTTAAAAGAGATTTTGTTTATTCTTGTTATACAATGGTGATCCAAATATATCTGCTACGATAATAAAACTACATTGTTGCTTTCTATACAAACTGCATTGACACCACTCTTCTTTGGCTCTGGGAGAGGCTGTTGAATATTATTAATATTATAAATTCCGATCTCCTGCATGCTTATTCCAACATGGTGGAGATGTGGTTGCAAATGAAGGAATTTAGGAAGGTGGTAAAAGAGTCTTGATGGTCATCTCAATATGTGTTGGCATCAAGCCTGTGTGCAGGTTCGAGGTGTTGGCTATTGGAGGTGAATTAAACTCTGGTGTTGTTGTTGAACACCAATGCATAAATGAGTAGTTACTCATCAGGTACAAATCATGCTATGAGGTAGCCCAAACCAAATTCCTTAACTGAAAATGCAAAAATGTTGGCTTCACAGATCTAGTGTTGTAGTGGAAATCATAAGATTTTCCATCATTCCTGAATTCTTGGCATTCCTTATCCAACTCATCAAGAGGCCTATTTAGATTTTCATAATTCTAATACTGCTGTAATCTGGTTTCTTGGTAGCTCTCCCTCGTGAAATGCAATCTTTCAAGTTCCTCTCCTTATCAGTCGAGCAACTAAAGTTCCTCTCCTCTCCTCTCCTTATCAGTCGAGCCCCATTGCCGGTCATTGTCACACGGGATATGTCAGTAACCTAGCACGACAAAGCACTCTCTGAGGGCATATGATGTATAATTCCTTGGAAAAGATTTTGGCAGTAATGTCTCTCTACAATTCTCCGGTCAAGATACGGAAAAACTCCATTCAATTCCCGATGGAGACAGAGTTTTGCGAATTCTTCCCGAAACTAGAAGATCATTTCGATATTTCCGAGCATATCCAAGGTTTCAATGTGACTATTGTAACTTCGGCAAACATGCAAGATGAGACTCTACCATCGTGGAGCGGCTCATGGGATGTCGCGAATTTCCTTTCCATGCCGAGCTTGTAAAGCTGTAGTATCTGAGTACTTCCTCAACACATCAACATCCTCATCTGAGTCTGTCTCAACAGGATCTCCCCTACCATGGCCATAAAAAAAATCTTCAACGTCATCATCAAAATCACCCATATCATCGTCATCTCCCATGTCCTCATACTCTTCTTGATACTATTCCATTCAAACTCTGCCCAATTGAACTCTTCAGTAGCAAAGAAGAATCGTTTTGCCAGTGTACATAATAGTTGGAGGTTATCCACAAAGATCGATTCCACAAAAAGTGATAACAACATTTCAACCAACACGAAGACCTCTGTTGACAAATAAAAAGACCTAGTTGACGTTCGTCTGTTCAAATCCCCATCAATCTCCAAACCGTCCAACCTTTGTCCACTGACACTATGAAGATGGAATGAATGGTTAAAGCGTCTTTCAGGGAGGAGGAAATCACTTAGAATGGTGATCGTTGGTTTGGCCCAAATGCAATAGTGCATTCTTGTTGTTGTCCATCAAATCCGACTACAAATTAGAGCATAGGAACTCGAAACAGATTTTCAGGGGTTGTGCTCATCTTTGACTCAGGCAAACTACCTTTATTTTCCTCCACTTATAGTTGCATAAGTTTTTATTGCCTACATATTGTGAAAACACATGTGGTTCTCTTGCTTTAAGATTGCATTCTCACTAGTTGCTTTGCTTCTTCTGAGACCAAAACCTGTGAAGCTAGGGCTAGAGAGATAGCCTCATCACTACAGATTTTGATGGTATAAAGGCCTTTATCCAAGACAATATTATTAATTTCTCTCCAGCTTATGAAAAGAAAAGTTGCTTGAATACCTTTGTTGTAGTTGAATCTTGATTTGTTTGAAAAATGGCTAAAATTGATGATGTATTAGAATTATTGAATAATCTAATACATTCCACTGAACATGACACAGTAAACATCAACAAGAACATTCTCTGTGATATTAAAACATGTTTGCACTATACACAGGAGAAGGTAGACTTTTTGCAGCTTGAATCTCAGCTACAACAAACAGAATTACAACAATGGTGTCATCATTCTGAACCTGTTTCTCTTCAGAACAATGAAACAGACTCCCATAAACAACAAGTCAATAATGTTACAAATTTAGATCTAGTGCCCAATGAAGCAGCAAAGTCACGTATAGATGCAGAAGTTCAGTCTGTACTTCCCAAGCCCATCATTAGACCTTGGGAAGAGCTTGTCCACAACAAGCACAAAACATGTCTTGGATATGATAAGGAGGTTTCCTTTCATATTTTAGATTACTCAAAGCCCATCCAGTTTCAGACTGTTGGCTTCCTTCATGACAATTCACCTTCAATTTTTCTAGACTCTGCCCCTCTTCCACAACAACAAATTGCGAAATGCCAATACTATGATGGAGTTGGCCATATGAAAGATCACTATTTTGATCTTCATCCATGTAAGCATTGTCATAAAACCACCCATTCTTCAAATAGATGCTTCAGAAACAAACTTCCTGCAAGAACAAAGATTCATCTTGGATGGATCGCTTCTTGGAAATGGGCATGAACAACCAAGAAGATATTTTAGTCATATGTCAGAACTTGTTCTAAAGTATTGAACAATCTTGCAGTTGAGATTTCTTCGTCTTCTCACATTGTATCTGACACGGGGGGAAATGATGGTCATCTACAAGCTTCAAAGCCACATCAAGCGAGCCTGAGCCATAACCTGCTACAACAGATTCAGAGTTGTAGCCAGAGACAAATATGCCTCTGACCATGCCTTCAGTCAGTGATACCTCTTCAAAGAATTTGGGGCACTTCCTCTAGCAGAAGACTTCATCTTCATGCCAGTTTTGGAAGAGTTCCAGGAATTGCATTAAGCATTCCATAGTTGGTGGTAATCCTTAAACCATCACAGGTTGAGACCTCCCTTTTCAGGTTGAGGTTCTCCCTTTTATGCAGGGTGAGACCTTCCTTTCATGGTTGAAGGTTTCCCTCTTCAAAACATCAGGAGCACTTCCTCTAGTAGAAGACTTGAGTTTCATTCCAGACTTGGAAGAGTTCCGAGAACTTCACTAAGCGTTCCAGTGTTGGTGGTCATCTTTAAACCACCGTCCTTTATACCAACATTTCAGAGAGCACATTCAGCCTAGTGCTGCCATGAATTTTTGCACATTTTGTATTACAACTATCTTCTTGGACTCATACATACCCCTTCAGATTAAGGGGGGAATGTTGGACACCTAATCCTCTATGGGTTGGTGTAGAATGTGAACGACCATGAGAGTCCAAGAGACCTTGGGATGTGGAACCCAACGGTCACACAAATGTACTATAAATGTATATCATTGTCAAATAATAGGTCTACTCTCCTGCTTATCTCTAATATTATGTTGCTTCCATGTGTGTGTTTAACACCTTTAGCACATGCTTCACAAACCTCCTTATGCTCCTGTACCTTGCAAAAACCAGAAAGTCATGCATGCGAGGTTAGAAACTTCAAATTGTGAAAATTTAAATGCCCATACTTGAGATGCCATAACCAACTTGAATCATCATAATCCATATTTGCAATTTTGTTTTTATGTTCATTAAACATCAAGGGAAACATCCTATTTCTTGGATAGGCATAACAGTGATCACCCTATTTCCCTTATTCTTATAATAGATAGTACATGTCTTATTTCCAAAGACCACTTTATAATTTTTCTCATATAGCTGCCCAAGGCTCAACAAATTATGCTTAAATTGTGGAGTATAATAAATTTCATAAATACATTTTATACTTTCTTTTGTTTGGACCTCCATAGCTCCTTTAGAAGCAACCTCCAATGGTTTATCATCACCAAGCTGGATCTTAGATTTGAAACTTCCATCCTTTGCTGAAAACAACTTCTCATTCCCTGTCATATGGTTAGAGCATCCAGAATCTAGGTACCAAACATCTTTACTAGTATTTTCACCTTTGGCATAAGATAAAAATAAGTGATCTCAAGGATACTCACTACTTTCTTGAGCATAGTTAGCATTTTTACCTTCTTTAAATCTGAATTCTCTTTCAAAGTGGTCATGCGTGCTACAATAGTAACATTGAACATTTTTCTTATCAAATCTACATCTACCTCTTCCTTTTGAGCCATCTCTTCCTCTACCTCTTGAAGAATTTTGGCTTTCTAGAATATGAAATGAATTCTTTAAGCGAGTTTACAAACCAAGCTAATTATGAAGAAAAAAACATATAAAAAAACAATGAGAAAATAAAACACACTCACTGCCTTAGCTCAAACCTCATGTAAATCTCATATTAAATAAAACCATGAAGTAAATTGTTGTATAGTAAACTTATTACTAATATGATTATCAATCAATTGTCTAATATGAAACAAATCTACTCACACTAACAATCTTGTGAAAGCTAATTTTGAGCACTGAACACTGTAATAATTTTCCACCCTAATTTTGTATAGAGAACACAAAAATTGTTGACTAATTTGTGAGCAATTACATAACAAGGTTAAGCATTATCCCCAACATGTTTCAAATAGTTTCACCAATGGGGTATTTGATATCTTTGTTTTATTTGAATAAGGCATAAGAAATAATTAATGAAATTTACATTAGAGGAGTTTCGAAATTACATTGACATAATTTTGTGTGTATTAGGAGGTGATAATTTGCATAACATGAAAATCATTATTATAAAAGTTTTCGCCCTAACTCCAAAGGTTGAAGACTATTCAGTTATGTGCTAGGAATTTGGAATACAAGCAAACACTTAGAATATTATTCATTTGGAAGCCTTTTCATTAGCTTGCTAGGCATTTGGTTATGCAAATGTCGATTCCAACTTTGAGAAGAATGTGCAATAAATGAGAAAATCACCTTTTCACTTCAAATCCATTCATTGGAATACAAATAGACAAAAAGTTATCTATAAAGATATGTGCTTAGAATGCAAAACTACTAGTTGATTGATTTCTGTAAGAGACCAAGTTTGTGAATTGTTTGGCAAAAAGAGAAATACTGAAATTGTTAAGGAAGAGAAGTAGAAGATCTAAGCTCACTTGAGATAGAGGAGCACATAAGCGGTTGTAAAGGAGGAGAGATAGACTATAAAACAAAGACAAAGAGAAGAAAGAATTCAAAATTAGTGACCAAGTAAACTAGCAAAATAAAGATTTCATGTATGAGGAAATCAATGTCTCCTTTTAGATAGTAGCATGAAAAAGAATAGGTTGGAGCCTCTAAGAGGAAGAAGTGGGTGCTCCTGATAAGTTGTAGCTTGTAGAAGGAAAGCGAGGTTGAATCTTCTTGTAGGTATAAGCCTAGAAAAATTTATGTAAAAGAGGGATTGGGTGTTTGCTTTTACATCCCAACAAAGATTCATGGTTCTCCCCCTTTATGGGTTTCCACTTATATCTAGTGTCTACATTTGTTGTTTGTGTATTTTCCTTTGAATTGGTGGTTAATTGTTGAACACTTACTTGACTATGCTAATTTTTAAAGAAAATATTAAAATGTTATTAAAATAATTTGAAATTGGTCATTTAAAAGATACAATTACGGATTCACGACTCCCCCCCTCTTAGTAATTTCCTAGTTTCCAACATTAAAGAAGGATACACCAAAGGTCAAGGAGTTGTGGAAGATGCATAGGTTATGCTCTTTCCAAATGATCAACAATAAGAAACCTAAAAGAAAGATCCAATCCATATTGAGAATGGGCTTGGAAAAGGCACATGATCTCCAAAAAGATAAAGTATTGGTGATGTTGTATGGGTCTCTTTATTTACCTAAAGAGTATTGTTGACCAATGCCACAAGAAGTTTAAATATGTGTTAGCTTGTTTCTTACTGTTTGACATAGAAACCATACTCATGCCCCCTCAAGGCCTTTAGAAAATAGTCTATCCCAAGTTAGAAAATAAATTACTTTTGATCATAATTTATGCCCCAAAATCTATGCCCAAATAGAAAAATGTATATAAATTTAATTAAACTTACTTTTTTCATAAATAGAAAATACTTGCATGTAATAATAATAACATAGACACTAGCTCAATGATACTGAGATTTTATTTTATGAAATTGATAACATTCTTCATTTTATGAAATTGATAACATTCTTTCTTATAACTAATGAAAGAACGACCAAATTTCTGAAAAAAACACTTCTTCTTTTATTAAAAATTCAAAAATAATTTTATGCCTTTCTATAACCGAGATAAATAAAGACCGGTGGATGTCTTCATTTTAATTTTTTATCTCACATGGCAATCATCGATAGAAATGAAGAGTTTGTGGAATATGGCCTTTTGTTATTCCCTACGAATTGGGAATACAAGCTACTATCACAGGATTGACACTTAGGTTGACCTTGCCTGTGTGTTTTTACAGGGCATGTCATTTACAATAAAAGCTGCAATTCGATTGACACTTAGGTTGACCCTTGCCTGTGTGTTTTCACAGGGTATGTCATTCACAATAAAAGCTGCAATTCGATTCTTCTATCCGATGACTTTTTCAAGAAGGATGAAAGGACCACTGCAGCCCATGTTTCCTCCGTTAAACCCGTCTCGAACGGTAGCAGCTTGAGGACCTTTTATTCTGCTCGGTTTCTAGATCATTGTCTCTTTCTCGCCCTGGAATCGTGTCCCACCTCTATCAATGACTCCCGTTCCCCTGTTTCAATCAACAACGTAACCTTTGTTTCTTCAACATTTGCGCTTTGTTCGCCACTGATTTTCTTGATAAGCCTACCGTGTCTTTCAATTATACAAAATCCACACCGAGAAACCTAATGCCATTCAAAGGCACCATACTTGACGTTGCAGTTGGTATTTCCAAGACACAAGAACGCTTACAGTGGAAAATCATCATGTCCCCCTTTATGGTTTCAATATCAATACGGTCATGTTTATGAGGTTACACATAGCAACAAGTGGATTTTAAATGGTTTTTGCCCTTTTCAGTATTTATAGTATTGATTTCAGGAAATATAATATATTATAACAAGTATAAACTTTTGATTTATATTTCTTTTTAATTTGAAAAATACTTATCTGAATTTTTTTTAATGATGAGTGGAAAAGATTTACATTGTTTATATATGTCAACTTCATATGGATAAAATACTTGTTTTGCCTTTCAAATCTTAACTTCACATTATTCAAATGTTTTTGATAATAATATGTTTTTTTTCTCAATCTGTCTACTTCTATTATTGATACAAAAATATTACAGCAACGCCATGGCCTTGAAAGTTCTGCCCTCAAATTGGCATGTTACAAAAAGATCATGATTTCAGTATAGTGTGAACCTTCAGCACTATTTTGACTACACCTTCGACACGACACAGTGCTGAACAAAAACTAAGACGACACATTGACAGACATGACACAGTGCTGAACATAAACGACACATTGACAGACAGAGACCTGAAACAAGCGATAACTGCGAGAATCAAAACAGAGACGAGCGCCTACTTCAGAAATTGCAAGGGCGAAAACTCGGGCTAGATCAGTCATCCTCAGAGGTGTAAGGCTCCTCGACGACCCTGCACCCGAATTGAAGAGAGTCCTCCGAGTTAGAATGAGGAACTGTCGAGCCTGTAGGTCCACCACGTGCTGGCGCACTTGGACCGGCAGGGACAGACAGATTCATCAGCGAAGCACCTCCCATGACCCGGCGCTGATTGTCCACCGGATTCGCCATCCTCTGTTCTGTGACTGCTTCAGGATGGGCTGCTCCCGAGCCCCTATTATCTTCACATTTTTCTATGGTGACAGAGACTATGAAAGTGGAGTTGGAAAGAGAACACGGGATGCGATAACGCACAGTGGTATGAGCAGCATGCTCACGGTCAACCCTCCCAATTCTCCCACGACCCCTGCCTCTTCCACTTCTGGTGGCGGGGGGACTGCTCCGCCCAGGTTCCAACGTGTTCGAGGATCATTGAGAGGCCGCGCGGCCACGAGAGCCAGCACGTCTGCTCCCCATCCTGGGTCGTTCGCGCGGCATTGCAATGTTCAGAGAATTGTCGAGAGAGTGAATGCGCGGAGAAGAGTACCCTGAGCGAGGCGACAACAAAACATCAATTGAACCAGAAGAACCCAGAACCAGAGAGGGACTGACGGGCCTAAGCTCGCTTGCAAAGAGGCTCAGAGAGACACACAACGCTGCAATCCATGAAGCTGCAGAGGAATGCAACAAAGCCGCGGGAGCAATTCGCTTATGGAACGCCATAGCACAGTTAACTAGGCAATGGTTGGAAGAAGTAAATGACTCCATTAATAGGCTTGTGCGAGACGAGCTCACCTGACTTGCCTCATAACTCGTGGTGTGTTGGGGCTGACACCTGCGCACGTGAAACGCCATCCGCATACCCTCCGAGTTGTCAAGCACCCGCATCCACGAGTTTTGATAATAATATGTTATATTTATACAAAACATTTTTATTTTTTATTATTAATGTATTTTTAAATGCTATATATGAATATAACTACAAAAAAAATTTATAAAAAAAAATTGTACTAAGATTTAAACTAATAAAATTAAATGGCTACTAAATGTGAACAAGTATTATTTCACATTACTAAAATTAAAAAAAAAACAAAACAAAGCAATTAAGTTAAATTATTATTATTATTAATTATAAAAAAATTAATATACTATTAAAACATATATGCCTTTCATCCAAATTTTATTATGGCAAATTAAATAGACTTTATGTCAATATTATGGATCAATATGATCTATTACTAAAGTTAAATGTCCAAAAAATCATAAATCATGATGATGCCGATGATAATGATTAACTTCCACTAAGACCAATGGAGTCTATACCACCTTAAGAAGAAGAATCTAATTGTAATTCTTTAGAATCTCATCATGATAGTTGGACTGACATATATAAGTCAAGAAGATTGGAAGTGTGACACACATGTTAGAGAAATGAGCGAGGGTGTGAGTAAGGATTGGACAATCTAAGACAATCTAAAAATAAATGCTTTTCATCCTCCACCCTCTTAGTATGGGAAATGGGAGTGGATGTGAGTAAAGGTTGGACAATCTAAAAAGAAATGATTTTCATCCTCCACCCTTTTAGTATGGGGAATGAGAGCCAATGCGAGTAAGGGTTGGACAACCTCAAAAGAAGTGTTCTTCATCCTCCACCCTCTTAGCATCCCAAAGCTTACAAATTCTATGATGAGTAGATCACCACGGGTTTTACTTTGAAGCTCATAAAAATTAGTTGTAATCTTAACAATTCTCATCTTTTTCTTTTAACTCGTCAAAACAGAAAAATAATTCTCGTTCTAAAAAATGAGAATTGATAACCCCATATTTATATAACATTTTTAATTAACTAAATTATTTATTTATTTGAAATAACATAAAACATAACTCTATTTAAAATTAATTTTAATTTCAATTTATAATTATTATTTAAAATTTTCTAAAATATTCTATAACCTATCATTCACATACTAATTACCTATAATAAATAAATAAAAAATAAAAACCTTCTCCAAAATAAAGATATACATATTTATATATAAATTATATAAAACACCTTCCAATAAAAATATCCTTAATTTGCACTTATCATTACACACAAACTTATGACCTAACCTTTTCAAGACGAAAATGGACTTCCACAATTTCTATCCCTTACAATCTCCCCATGTGAAAAAGATCCCAACGTGCCCGCTGAACCAGATTTAACTATTCTGTTATATACCGACTCAAACTTTTGATGATTATAATGCCAAAAATGAAAATGTTCTCGACTTTTTCACCAAATGTTTTTCTACCGTCCATGAGACAAAGAAATCAAATTGTCTTTCATTATTGGTGTCAAACTCAAAATTATGTATATATTATCCATCATAATTATTAATTAACTAATCAAATTTATTATAGTTAATTCATTTAAATATTTTCTCCATATTAGGCTTTTCATTATTTTTATGCAAAGATTGTTGTTTTAAATTGCGGAGGACGTTAGGAATAACAGCGGTTTGACATCGGAAGAGTGGCTCTCATCTCTCCGACGCGTTTATCATGTCTTAACCCCAAAATATGTATTTAAAATACTCTCCACAACGAGGACGTAATCATGTTCGCACATGAAGTGTGAAATAGCTTTCATGTATTTTAAAATGCAATACAATATAAATATATATAACATACTTAATTAATTAATAAATATAATTGGAGTTGTCTATAACGCGACTTTTTGAAAGCTTTTCCGGCGGATTTTTCCGGTCGAAATCCCGCAGGAATTATTGGAATCGCAAGTTTGATAGCTAGTTTCTGCACAATGAAAGCATCCCAGGGGTTTTTCAGGGTGCTGAATCCAAATATGCAGTTAAAAAACCATTGTAACTGCAAGAAATCAAGATTTGACCTCAATTTCTTCGCCGGATTCCGTCACCGGAATCTTCAAAAAGTCGCATTATAGACAACTCATATAGATAAATATATAGCAACCGCATTAATTAATTAATAATTATTAAGTATATAATAAAAAATTAATTTTAATATAAATAATAATATTAATTAATTTATAATTATAACAATAAGTTTTTATTATTATATGGTAATTATAATATTTTAATTAATTGATATTATAATATTAATGTTAATTAATATATAATTATAATATAGTATAGTCTTACCTATAGATGAAATCGTTTTTAAGAGCACTTTTTCTTATTGATTTTATTGAAAAGACTAACCATTTTCTTTAAATCTTGAGTTTAAGTTGTTTAATCTGTAGAATTTGAGTATCGTGGGGATTTCTTAGGGTTCTAAATCTATTTATGAATTAAAAATGTATTTTAAACAACAACATCTCACAATCTTGCTTAAATTGTATTGTCGGATTTTAGTGAAAAATGTTGTTTTATCTATAAGTTAAACTATCCCTTATAATATTAGTATTAGGTTTTAGCATTGAGTTTTAATATTAGAGGTTTAATAAAAATAAGGATAATTTATGTATTCAACTACTTGATTTTCAATTAATATTGAAATCCTATATTAAACCCTAATATTAAACCCATTATTATAAACCCTAGTATTAAACCTTAATTTTTTAACGTTGCAATGCAACATTGAATAAGTTGCAATATAATGTAGCATTGCAACAGTGATTGCCACATTGATTGCCACATTGTGACAATGCTTGTCACAATGTGATGTTGGATAGATTTCTATATCATTACAACATCACATTATTAAACCAAATATTATAGACCCTAACATTATAAACCCTATTATGAAACCCAACATTATATTCCCAACATCAAACCCAATATTAAACTCAATATTAAACCCTAATATTAAACATAATATTATAGACCCTATTAAAGGTCTAATAGATGTTCTTCCTAAGAGAGATTCCTCTCCCTCTCCTCTCCCTTTTGGTCGAGCACCTAAAGGTCCTCTCCTTAACAGTCGAGACTGCTTACGCATCCTTAACATTAAACCATACTTTTGTTATATTTCAATGCGATGTTGAATAAATTAAAATATAATGTAATATTGTAACAATCACTATCACCTAGATTGTCAGATTGCTACAATGTTTGCCACAACTCAATGTTCGATAAACTTATGTACCATTCCAATGTCATAATATAAAACCCTAATATTAAACCAAATATTATAAGCCTTAATTTTAAACTGTGATTCTGAAATGATGCAATGCAATGTTGAATAAATTGCAATGTAATGTAACCTTGCGACAATGATTATCGCATTAATTGTCACATTACAATAATGTTTTCCACAATGCAATGTTGAATAGATTTTTGTACCATTCCAATGTTACAATATTAAATGCTAATATTAAACTAACTACTATAAACTCTAAATTTAATAGAATATGAAAAATCTGCGATTCATGTTTCATAATAGATACACCTTTTCGAGTTTATTATAAACCCTAATATTATAAATCATATTATGAACCTTAATATTAAATCCTATATTATAAACCCCAATATTAAACATAATAGGACAAACCACAATATAAAATCCTATAATGTAAACTGAATATTATAAACCCGAGTTAGAAACCTAATGTTATAAACCCTATATATTAAAACTTATATTATAAACTCTTTATATGAAACACTAATATAAACCTTAATATTAAAATTTATATTATAAACCACATTACTAAGGTTAACTAATTTTATAATGTTACAATGCGATGTCGAATACATTACAATGTAATGTAATATTGTGACAAAATTTGATCATGGTCAAGAATTTAAACAATTTCTATAAAGGTTAACTTTATTGACTAATCTGATTGACTATGTTTCAATATTCATAATAATCAATAATAATAATAATAGGAAAATATGTTTGACTAATGTTGAAGAGAGTTCATGACTGTCAAAGATAATCGAACATAGTCAACCACACGAGTAAAAGTGGCTGATTGATTTTGTAATGTCGCAATGCGACATTGGATAAATTGCAATGTAATGTAAGAGTGCGACAATGTTTATCATGATGTGACGTTGGATAATTTTTTGTATCATTTCAACATCATGACATGTTTGATTATGAATAGAAACAAATAATATTGATAGGAAATTATGCTTAATCAATATTGAAAATTATGGTGAACTTTTTAAACATTGATTATAAATGTTGACCTTCTTTGACTACGTTTGACTATTAATATTCATCAATAATAATAATAGGCAAATACGATTGGCCGAAGTTAAAGAGTGTTGATTATCAAACATAGTTAACTATAATCAACCACATTAGTAAATGTAGTTACCTAATTCTGTAATGTCGCAATGTGGCATTGGATAAATTGAAATGTAATGTGATATTGTGACAATAATTATCATATTGTTAGAATGTTTGATCAAGGCCAACAATATAGACAATGACTATAAAGGTTGACGTTGTTTGACTTTGTTGAGTAGTGTAGTTGACTATGTTTCACTATTAATACTAATCAATAATAATAATAGAAAATTATGTTTACCAAAATCAAGGAGTGTTGACTGCCAAACATACTTAACAAATATGTTTAACCACATTAGTAAATGTGGTTGACTAGTTTTGTAATGTCGCAATGCAATGTTGGATAAATTGCAAAGTAATGTAAGATTGCAACAATGATTGTCACATTACAACAATGTTTATCACAATAGAACACTGGATAGATTTATGTACCATCCGAATGTCACAAAATGTTTGATAATGAATGTTGATCAATAATATTAATAGGAGATTATCTTGGATATGGTTGACTATGGTTGACTATCATTGAATATGGTATGATTATGATTGACCATAATTTGACCATGGTCTTGCTATATTCAACCATAGTTGAATATGATTGACTATATCTAACCATGGTTTAAATACAATTTGACTACGGTTGGACATAGTTTAACTATGGTTTGTCTATGGTTAACAATGGTTTGATTATGGTTTCTCTATAGTTGACCATGATTTGACTATAGTTATCATTACAATGGTGGTTGTTGATGTTTAACCATGGTTTCACCATAGTTTACCTTGACCACACATTCTATGCCTTCATGGTCAACCATGGCCATCAACTATAGTTCCTTGTGGTTCATCATAGGCTACTTATAGATAGACCATGATTCTTGTGGTGAGTATAGTTCACCATGGTAGTCATGTTAACTATTGTTGACTATAATCTCCATGTTGACTATAGTTGACCATGTCAACACTAGCCAACCATTGTTAATATATGTGAAAATATAAATGAACTTATAGTTAAGACGCTATAAATGTGTAAATTAATATATTATTAATGTGTCATTAATATTATATTAAACTCTTATTAATATGAATCTATGATTTAAATTTTATATTCATCTTATTAGTCTTATATTAATATCTTAATACTGTGTTATATATGTTTGAAAATAATATTAATGTTATAACTCAATATTAATAATATATTAAATATTTGATATTTAAAAATATTAAATATATTAAATATATTTTTCCAAGCTTTAATATTATAATTTTACATATTAAAGTCTAATATTATAAACTCTACTCTAAAAACCTTATATATTAAATTTTATATATTAAAATCACAATATTATAAACTCAATATTAAATTCTTAATGGAAAAGAATATCATAAATCTTGATATTTTGTAAAAAAATTAATTATATTATAAATATGTATATGGTTGTAGGATAAAAATATATCATTATACACAAAATACTTTAATAATATAAAATTTAAACTAATAATACTTTATTATTGTGTAAATTAAAATAATAATCATTATACACATAATACTTAATTTGTGATTCATACATTTTATGGAGTAAAATAAAAGTAATCATCATATTTGGTTGATCTATTTTATCAAAAATACATATACATAAATTTAACTTCAATGTATGTGTAATTGTTCTATAATATATATATGTAATTGTTATATAATATATATGAAACACAAAAGAGTAGAGCTTTGGAGTTATTCATTGATGCATAATGTCCAAGTTGGAGGGTGTTGGCACCGTTTTACCATAATTATCTTTAGTTAGAAGGTAGTGCCTACCTACTTAGTGGATTTTATGCTTTTTTACATTAGATATATAAAGCTCAGATATTGTTAAAATATTCATTATGTAGTCGTAAGTATAGCTCCGTATTAAATACCATCTCTAAAGTTGAGGAATGACTAACAAAAATATGTTATAAATTTACGTGACTGATATGCTTTTGAGAAGTCAACTTTGTACATAGTCACATCTGTTTGCCTAAGTTGTCCACAACAAAACCATAAATACGTTGTTTGTCAAAAGGTTCCTTCAGAAAATGATTCTTTGTTGTATTAATTTTCTTTACGAAGGAAAACTCAATCCTTCAGTCATATAGATAGATAAATGATTTTGTCGAAAAATAAATACAAAGTAAAACGTGACACTCGAGACAATAAAGAATATTTGAAGTTTGAAACAATGTAATGTATTTGATTCATTTTATCATAACAATCACATTAAAATATCCTACACATGATTTGGAGTGCTGCTTAGCTTTTTCTGGCCATGTAACTGGACGAAATGAGATGATCGGATTGCATGCTCTCTCAAACCCCCTTATTTTCATAATTGTAGCAAGGCTCTTTTTTTTTCCAATGTCTAGAATAGACTATTGTTGTATTCAAATTTCGAGCTGTATAATTCCATGTCAGGGAGTTTCTCCTTTCAACAAATAGATTCAAGGATTATCACATCCTGCATTAGTTTTGTTAAACTGGACAGGAACCTTTACCGGAAGGCCTGTTGTTTCAAATATGGAGAACGCTTATCCTTCACATGAAGCTTGGTTCCAACATGACAGTAACCCTGTATCATGTTGTCCAGAATGTTTATGATCTATGACACCATGGCATTTTTTTTAGCATTGTTGTTGTAGCATGCAACGCTCACTGAGCACCAGACCTAGAACCTTAGTGATCACGTCGTCGGTATTCGTTATTCTCAGGACTTTGCATCCCATTTCCTCCATTTTTTCCAGCTAGGCATGGTTACCCACTTGTGACTTGCCCAATTTCTTCTTCTTTTTTTCCAGCTAGGCATGGTTACCTACTTGTGGCCTGCCGAAAAAAAAAAACACAATCAATGGAATTTTAGCATTACCTGCAACATTGTCGTTCAAATTGATCTCTTATCCAATCTGGTAAGTCATTAGAAAAGCCAAGGAAACACCCAAGATATGGCCAGTGATTATAATACTAGTTTGTTTGCCCTCGTATAAGTTTACCAATATTTTGAGCTTGTTCACAACGTGATCCGAGGCGCTATGGCCTTTGGGGGTTCTTGGTAGTGAATTGAAATGCACAGGTACAAGTTGAGTGTTGACTCCTCTCACCCACGTAGAGAAACCGCCTGTGCTTCCACTGTCTCCCTCCACGACTATCCATTGCCATCATCCCTATGGTTGATCACAGTGTTTCAGTTTGATTATCCATCGATCGCCACTTTTCGCACGTGACACCAAATGGATAAAAAAAACAACATTAATTAAATGAAAATTACTTAAATATGGTAACGAAACAACATTAATTAAATGAAAATCATTTAAATATGGTAGCGTGCCTGATGTCGCACAAGATGAAATCACATCCCTTCGTTTCGATATTACACAAAGAATTTTTGCCCGTTGTGAAATTTTAACCTTTCATTCAACAAACAAAAGAGAAGTCTACAGTCCCACTTCTAGTATTTGAAATAGATACCTCTATTCGTGTAATTAGTCATCTTTATTGTATGGATATAATATTTTGTTAATGTTTTGCTTTATATAAATTGAATTGGAATATGGTGAGGTATGTTATTATTATTAGTATTGATTTACTTTAGATAGATATATTACTTTATTGATGTTTTGTTTTGCTTTATACATTAGATATTTTGTTTTAAGATGTAAATTTTTAGTTGGTTTATATTATGGTATGTAATGTGATTTTGTGTGATTGGTTACATAATGGTTTAGATTGGGAATTTAATGTGAAATGCGTTACCATATATTTTTCAAAAAGTATAATATTAATGATCACATTGTCGTTAGTGAAATATATATTTTTTTATGAATTTTAAAAGAGTTAGTTAAACAAATTATTGTTAATGTTGTTTAATATTTAATTAGCTATTAGTTTATATATATTTTATTCAAATGTTTTAATTAAAAACAATTAATTTATATTTACATATTTATCAAAAAAATATTTATAAATTCTTTAATGGGGCGATCACAATGTACAAGAAGGGACTTTAGGATCGAGCCATCCACCCTACATTGTCTTGTTCATTTATGAGCAGGTGGTGCAACTTGCCCCAACATAGATGGCCATTTATGGCTATTCAACCATGTAGCTTGTCATGCCTTGGGTGTTTTGGGTTGAGATCTGCAGCAAAGGCAAGGTCGAGGATCCAAATTCCCTTGTTGATGGTGGAAGCCTGAAATTCTTTTGTTGGAAAAGGGTCGCCAAAATGGGGGAATGGTTCTTTTGCGGCAAGGTTTATGTATTTCTTGGTCATGGTAAAGAAAATGTGGGAGGGATTTTCTCATTAACATGTGGAATTCCTATAATGGCTTCTATTGTTTGATAGCACTACTCAGCAAATGACAATAACTAGCAACTTCGGTGAGTTGACTTAGGTTGTTTCCTTCTTGCTCTTGATTTGTACATTGTTTTATTTTCTTGGTCATTCAAATTATTTCTTTGGTAATTTTTCATGGTTTAGTGTTGTGCTTAGGTTGAGAGAGACTCTAGTTATCATCAGTGATGGGTCTAGTCTTTTGTCACCTGAATGAAGAGTAGTGAATCTTGGAATGTGTGTCTAGTTTCATGTCTGGTAGATGGTTTCTCAAGACATTTCTGTACAACTGGGTTAATGTTCTATCACTCTCCTAGTATTATTCAAAACTGCATATATATTGTTGGACTAGTTTTCTTGGTGGTCTTTGGCTTTGTCTTTGGCTAAATTTCTTGGTATCTATGGACTCTATAATGAGTGGGACTAGCTTGGTGGGGGCTGAGTCTGCGGTTCTTTTGAATAGTGTGGTCTGATTTATGAGACTCCATGATGACTCTAACTTATGTGGTATGGTGATGCAAGAGAATTTTAGCTTCCAAGCCAACACAATTTTGGAAAGAAAAGTTCCAAAGAAGCAAGTCTTGACATTTGAGAAGAAATAACATTCTTCTATGCAAATATTTATTTCCTTAGAGGTATTAATCATTCTTCTAGAGATAAAGAGTCATAAATCTAGAAGAATGAATGGAAAAAATTAGTTGAGTGAGAATATGTCCTTTTAGGCATGACAGATTGTAGGGATAGATCTTAGTAATATCTTAGGATCAAATTGGCATGATTATAGGATCCAAAACCAATTTTTTATTATTTCATCAATGGGTATTCCTCTGTGAAGATTCATTGGAGAATGAAGGAATACTTGAGATAAAAAGGTGAGACCGATATGTTAATTAACGAAAAATTAAATGACATTACTCACAATTCTAGTGAAGTCAAAATCTTCATCTAGGGTTAAAGGAAGGGTAAGATCATTATCTAATGGAGGCCAAGACATAATTTTATCTAGCAATCCCTACGAATTGATATCTTTGTCTCTAGATCTCAATCTCGAGAGTTTGTCCAAATTGTGAAATGGATGGTTTAAGAAACGAGAGACCAAGACTTGAGAGAATGGTCCCATCCTTTGCTTATGTTTTGTTAAACCAGATTATAAGTTGAAATTAGTATTGAGGAAAATTCGCTAAGAGAAGGAATAGAGAAAGGGGGTTTCAACTTAGTCAATGCCGAGATTGTCGGGCTATTATAGCTGATGTTAACTGAGGATATATACGTCTGCACCAATTGTGGTATAAGAGAAGGCTTATCTTACGTGGATAAAAAAAATATTTTTGAGACAAGATCAAAGAAGACACCAACAAATATTATAGTTGAGTGAAGAAGTTCTAAATAAATATAAGATTTGCAAATACTCCTAACTGAGTTTCTAGTCTAGAGAAGCATATTTTTATAAGCTTGTCTTCATAATTGGCAGAGGTATTATTTTTTTATTTCATTTGACATGAATAGTATTTGAAACAAGAAATTATATCAAAATCGAAGCAGAGGTCCTCTTACAGTATTATAATTGTTACTCTTCATACATAGAATATCTTAAATCTGTTAGGAAAAATACTAAGAGGGGGGAGGGGGGAAGGGGGTGAATCAATATTTTAATTCACTTCAAACTTTAAATTTTTTATTCAGAATTTTGTACGCTATTGTTCTTCAGGAAACCAGTGTATGTACATGAATTTAGTGAATGTAAACATAATATATCTAGTTTACTTAATTTATCATGACATTCATCAGTAAGTTAACATAACCATTGTATTATTAATTCATTAACCATCCAATATGTAGTAAAGAAGAGGTACGTCATAGTACATGAGAAACATACATAGAACATCAACATTTAGTATTGGTGTAGCCTCTTACTAGTATGCAAGAACCCACATGCAGGATGCTACAACCTCCACTTGTTGTCCAGTTCCCACTGGAAGTGAGGTACAACCCCCTGATCTCATTTACCGGCTCCTACCCCCACCTTGGAGGCTGCAACCCTCACCACCTTGTGGATCTTCTTTCAGAATGTTTCATACTAGATCCACCTATCAAAAAATCATCAAACAACCTGTAGGCCACCTTTCACCATATTTCCAAATTGAACCCATATTAGCAATATTCCCAAACCAAATATGTCAAACTGAAATATTGATTCATAAACACTAAACCACTGAATCACTATAAACCAACTAAATCTCTAAGAATCCAAAAGCCAATCAAAATAAATGAACTTTAGAATAAATCACAGAATTATTTAATTGAATCATTGTAACACTGAACCACTCACTGAATCAAATATTGAACCATTCACAAATAATTGAATCATTCCCATTCATACTTTTACAACATTATAACTGATCAACATTTTGATCCACGACTAAATTAACCCAAACACCACTATTAGATACAGATCAAGACATCATTGACAGAAAACGAAAAATAGAATAGACATCATCAACTGTAAGAAACACTTCGAAACCTTGACCAAATCTAATTCAAAGTATATATGAAGTATTTGTTAAGCAGAACAACATATATAAATTCTTAAGATGTGCAACACCCATGTTAAAATCTCAACATACTAAACAACATATCTCAAAATATGTACATGGCTCAACATAAACATATCCTCGTATGTACGTGACTATTCATAAGAAAACCAACATACAAATTTTAAATCAATGATATATACCTTCCATATAACCATAACTTACATGCCACAACCTTCACTATCACATATTCATATCATAGTGTTATTAGAACCACATATCTATCATTGTTATCTACAAGCATAAATAGATCAAGCAAGTGTATTCACTAGTCTTTACTACACTTTTAGCTCTGTCATATTTGAACCACCTTACTTCCTGGTGCACACCTATTTCATATCAAATAACATATGAATAATTCATTTTCTTACACCCATAGCACCTTCAATACCATCTCCTTATATAGTTTTTTCCTTAGCCAATACATTAGGTAAATCCTTTGGTAATGTCATTAGTATTTGTTGACAGGATCAAATGAACATTGTCACCCGAATTACTATGGGCTAATACCATGGTATTGACCCCTGCTATCGACATTTCCATAGTTTGAATTATATACGTGACTTTTTCTCACATGACCTACATATGTATGTGACCCTTCTTCACATGAACCATGTATACTTTCTCAACCTTCAATTTTATCATCCATATGTCACTAATCTGTCATTTCTTTCTTCATAGCATCTGTACCAATCTACATGAGCTTCACAATCATCATATTATCATGATTCTGACATAAAGAACATTTTTGTCAAGTAGTTTACCATCAACGAAAACAAAGTATACATCATGCCACATTACCCCCCTTTGGACATGATGGCAACCATTCTCATTTTTGGACACCACATGCAAACACTTTCACACACCAAGTATTCTCTCCAAAGAAACAGTAAGCTTCTCTTCCCTTTTGACATCAAGGGAAAAGGGTTGAACTAGGTTGAATGAAGTACTTCCCTTATAGGTTTGATTATTGTAGGTCTGAATACTGATATGAACCATGAAATTTGCATATATACCATGCTCCACTTGAGCATATGCTGAACTTTTTCAAAGTACAATGCTTTATGACTCAACAAAATATAACCTTTCCTATCACCAATGACTCATGATTACCTCAGATACCCAACAGATTGGGTTTACATATTGGACTTAAAATTTTACGTCAGTGTCCCAGATAATAAGATTACATACATAGCATGACTTAATCCCAATAATTCATATATGACAAAATTTTACAATGATTGACAACATGGATATTTTTATGAGATTTACATCAGGAGACATATATGACATATATAACTAAAGACAAGAACCTCAAAAATGAGGTAGCAAGACCATGATAGTCATCAACAACCATCATTTACAATATAGGAGTTTGCAACACAGACATTTGATAGTAGCAATGTAGATAACAACATGATCATCCTCAACATGTAAGGCAAGACAATATATGCATTAATTTCTCCTCATGAAGTGCATTAAGTAGGATCATCAATCGCAAGGAACACAAACAGTATAACATAATCACATAGAATTATATATATATATATATATATATATATATATATATATATATATATATATATATATATATATATATATATCTTCTCATGAGAATAATGAGAAAATCATGAACTCATAATAAACCTCATCATGCAACAAGAAGAGGTTAAGAAATAATAATGCCAACAATATGGACCATTAGAAGCTTAGAAGATGCTCCCTCAAAACTTGTGCTAACTTTTTAGCATAAAATATAATCATATCCATCTCATCAATCAGTAAATGAACCAAAGAACCATTCAATCAACAGTAGTAGAATATTTGCAACAACTCATGGAACAACATCATTCTAAGAAACATGTGAGCATCATCAAGAAACTGTAACAAATCAATGCTCAAACCAAAATGCCAATAATGAATTGATGGAAGAATATGACTAGCTCCCCCTGAATTTGTGGCGCTTCCTTTTTATTACTGAAATGCATACATGGTTGTATAGATCAAAACCCATGTCTACACATGATTTTCTTTCATGAGATCCATGTACAAAAAGTAAATTACAGATGTTTACAACCCCATCTCCCCCCTAAAGAAGATATACCTATTAGAACAATTAGTAGAGTGAAGATGCAGGAACCATTCCTAATTTCTATCTGAGATATTTAAAGGAATCACATGGAAGAGGTTTGATAAATATATTTTCAACTTGTTCCTTTTAGGGTACATATTTGAAATTTACTTTTTGGTCAAGAACATGCTCTCTAAGACAATGGAATTTGATTGGAATGTGGTTATTTTTTTAATGCATTATAGGATTTTTAGATATATTCATGGCACTAGTGTTGTCACTGAGAATATGTGCAAGTTGAGGATAAGCTATGTGAATGTCTTGCAATGTTTGGACCATCCATAGAATTTGAGTACAATAAGAGGTAGTAGCGAAATATTCTACTTCAACAGTCGATAAACCAATAGAACTTTGTTTCTTACTGAACCAAGAAACTAATTGAGGTCCCAAATAGAATGCTCCTCCACTAGTATTTTTGTGGTCATCAGCATTACCTTGCAATTCTACATCTATGTAAGGATGAAGTGAAAAATATATGCTTTTGGAGTAGCATAGACCAAAATCTTGAGTTCCTTGTAGATATTTGAATATCCTCTCGACTCATTTGCAATGAGTTTCCTTGGGATTTGCTTGGAATCATCTGACTATGCCAACAACATCGATAATCTCTATCCTTGTACTGGTAAGGTAAAGCAAGATGTCAATCAATGATCTGTATTCATGTTGATTAACTATAGGAGAGTCATCATTTTGACTAATATTACATCATGTTGTCATTGGTGTGAACACGGGTTTACAAGCTTCCATTCCATACTTCTTCATAATCTACTTGAGATACTTTGTTTGATATAGGAAGATACCATCTTTAGTTTGATGAACTTGGAGACCAAGAAAGTATGTTAGTTCACCAAGTAAATCCATTTCAAATTGCTGCTGCATAGCTGAAGGAAATCCTTGACACATAGATTCAATATTGCCTCCAAATATGATATCATCAACATACACCACTAATCAAGATGATAATATCATGCACTAGGAGCATGTTTAACCCATATAATTCCTTCTTAAGTTAGAAACCGTATTTTTATCATTGGCAAGTATGAATACTTCATGTTTTTCCATATAAGCTTCTTCTTCTAGGTGTCCATTTAAATTTGCAGATTTAACATCCAATTGATACACCTTAAAGTTGAAAAAGTTGTAAAATGCAAGTAAAATTATTATAGCTTAAAGTTTAGCTACAAGCGAAAATATCTCTTCAACATCTATCCCTTCCTATTGAGCATATCCTTTGCATACAAGTATTTCTTTGTTTCAAATTGGTTTTCCATTTTCATTCAGTTTGTTCTTAAGCACCCACTTTTCCCCAATTAGATTTTTAGTATGAGACCTTGGTACAAGTTCCCATGTATAGTTCTTTTCTATTTGATCAAGTTCTTCATGCATTGCCTTAACCCAACATTCATATTTTCTTTCTTGATTCACATTTTTAGGTTCAATTGTGGATAGTAAGGCTAAGTGTGTAGATGATCCAACAACAGTTTTTCTACGTTTTAATCCTACTTCTTTATCACCTACAATTTGAGATTTGGGATGGTATTTCTGAACATACCTTGAATGGGTCTTTTCTTCCATACCTATAATTTCATTTCCTTCTTATGATGCTTTTCTTTTCTGTTCTCCTACAACTTCATGGATTTTAGTAGGGAGTGGTTCGTCATCTTTTTGTGCTTCCTTTTTGGTACATGCGGATGTTTCATCAATCAGAACATCTATACTTTCAACAATATTTTGGAGCCTTTTATACAGTAACATTTATATCCTTTGCTTCAGGAATAGTATCCAACAAGGATTTCGTTATCATCTCTAGATTCAAATTTTCCAAGCTAATCATCATTATTCTTTATGAAACATTTTCTTCCAAAGATTCTAAAGTTTCTGATAGTTGCAGGTTTACCATACCAGAGTTCATATGGAGTTTTATCATTGTTTACTCGAATATGGACTTTGTTAAGTATGTCTGTGACTGTATGTATTGCTTCTCACCAGATGGTGTGAGGTGTTCCTGACTCATCAAGCATGTCACTTTCCATTTGTTGAACTGTTATGTTCATTCTTTATTCCACTCCATTTTGTTGAGGAGCTTTTGCTATGGAAAGTTTTCTTTTGATGCTATGTTGTTCACAAAAATTGAAGAATTCATCTGATATAAACTCTCCTCCTATATCATATCTAAGACATTTTATTTTTAGATCCAATTCATTTTCTACAAAATCCTTGAATATTTTAAAATTTTTAAATGCCTTATCTTTATACTTTTGTAAACCAACCCAACACATTCTTGTAATGTCATCAATCAATAACATGAAGTATTGTTCACCACGAGGATACTTCTTTCTCATATGTCCACATAAGTCAGTGAGAACAAGTTTAAGGGATTTACTTGAAGTACCTCTTTAGGTTTAAAATGAATACTAGATTGCTTATCAAATTGACATGATTTTAAAATGTTATTTTTAGGTGTAGAAATGTTGGGTAAGTCACGAATTGCTCCCATCCCACTTGATTGTTATAATGGAGAAAATTTGAGGTGCCCTAATATTTTGTGCCAAAGCTATCTTTCTTCAGATTTTCTCAAAAAAAATCTCTTTATTTCCTTCTAGGATATAAATATTTCCTAGCGTTTTGGTTCCTCTGGCTATGGTCTTACCTACATCCAAATTTCTTACTACACAATTATTTGATCTAAAAATAACTTCATTCCCTTGATCACATATTTGACTAACACTTAACAAGTTATGTCTTAGCCCATAAACAAATAATACATTATCAACCTTGACCTTTTGTTTTAAAACATAGAACCTTTTCCTTTAAAAGTAGCAGCTGAGTTATAACTGAAAGTCACAATCTTTTCTTTCTTAATCTCATTAAAAGAAACAAACTTATCTCTACCACCTGTCAAATGCATTGAATAATTTCTCCCAATGTACCATAGATTATCTTCATATTGTGCATACAATGCTAGACCACAATTTTCAGAGGAGGTAATTTCTTTTTGCATGCCTACAAAGGTTCTATCTTTTGCTCATGTTGATAAGATGAATTCATTCTACTTTTGCATTCATTTTCTTCATGACCAAAGTTATTGCAAATAGAACATTAAACTTCATTCTAAAGAGGGGAGAAGATATTATAAGAAGACTTCTTTGTCCTATTTTCATTATTTTTTTTCTTGCTTCTCTAGTCATAATCGTTTTATAAGCAACACAATGAACTTGTTTGTGACCAAAGTTGTGAAAATTGAAGCATTGACCATTGAATTAAGAGTACCTGGAAGCATAACACCTTTTTGATTAGCTTTCCCTTTGTTCATGGAAAGGTTGTTTTACATGAGAATAGTTTGACCTTTCATTCTTTTGTTGAGTCTTGTAATTTTTATGATTGCATCCTTTTACCGTAGTAACGTAGCTTTTTGTACTTGTTTCAAAAGATTTCATAGGTTCTGATGTTTCACCATCTTGATTTGGATTATATCCAAGACCTTGATTAGTGGAGAATGATGAACTTTAATGATTGATTCTAAAGTTTCAGATCCTTTAGAAAATCTATTATTTAGAGATTTTTTTTCTCAAGTTCCTTTCTTAGACACAATTTCAAGATCTAAGGTTTCATAGTGCTTCAACTTAGTTATTTTTCAACAAGGCTATTTTATTTATACACACTAACTTCTAGAGAATCAATAAATTCATCTCATTAGATTTATCTAAACATTTTTAATCAAATGCCATAAGTAATTGAAAATGTTGATTTGATTCATCATCTTCGTTACTGGAAGAATTTTCAATATATTCATGAGAATAAAAAAAATTCTTACTAGTGGAACCTATTTCAACATTCTTCTTTGAAACATTATTTTCATGATTTTTTTTATATGGACACTTATGGCATAGTGAACTACCCTTCCAAATGAAAAACATTTAAATGGAATATTCCATTTGAACCAACCAGATCCTACTTAGAGCTTCTTCACAAAATTTTCTTCTTCTTCATTTGAAATGTAACCTATTTCCTTATGCTCTTCCTTTTATTTCTCTTTTTTGTGGCTTTCAATGTTGCTTCTCTAATACCTAATGTACTCCCTTTTCTCATCTCAAAAGCTGTCAAGATACCATTGAGCTATTCAATAGTGAAATTCTTCAAATTTTACATTTCTTCAGTGGTAGAGACTTTGGAGTCAAACTTTGGGATTAGTGATCTCAAAATATTTTCAAAAACAATGGTATCCTTTATTTCATCACCAAAAATTTTCATTGAGTTAACAATCTCATCTACTGTAAGGAAAACATTTCTGATTTTTTCATCTTCATGCATTCTAAGAGTCTCGTACTAAATTCTATATGTTTGAAGTTTAACACTTTTTACCTTAGTTTCACCTTAATAAATTTTGAAAATCTTATCACATATTGCCTTTGTCGTGTTCATCTACATGACTTTCACAAAATTAAATTCTACCATACTACTCAAGGTAGCATTTACAACCTTTGCATTGATCTCATACTATTTCTTCACTACATCATCTGTGGGAATGGAGGCAGGGTATTGATATCCACCTTCAATAATTTCCCATATATCAAATCCTATAGCTTGAAAATATGCTCTCATTCTAATTTTCCAAAATACAAATTTAGTTCCATTAAAGAAAGGTGGTCTAATAGAACATACTCCCTCTTGGCTGCTCATATTGATAGATCTCCATTTAAGCGATCAAGATTCTTCTTAGTGACTTGCTCTGATTCCAATTGTTAGGAAAATTAATTGGGGGGGGGGGAGAGGTTCAATTAATATTTTAATTCACTTCAAAATTTAAATTTCTTATTCGGAATTTTGTATGCTATTTTTCTTCATGAAACTAGAATATGTACGCAACTTGAGTGAATGTAAACAACATATATCTAGTTTACTTAATTTATCATAACATTCATAAGTAATTTAACTTAACCATTGCATTATTAGTTAAATAACCATCTAGTATATAATAAAGAATAGATAAGTCACAACACATGAGAAACACACATAAAACACAAGGATTTTAAGGTGGAAACCCAATGTGGGGGAAAACCACCACTGTCATTATCTTTTTCTTCTTTCTTATTTTCTTAATCAGTATTCAATACTTTCTCAACCTTTAATTTTGTCATCCATCTATCACTTATCTTTGATTTATTTATTAATAGCATCTGTACCAATCTACATGAGTTCCACAATCATCGTATTATCACAATTTTGACATCAAGAACATCTTTGTCAAGTAGGTTTCCATTAAGGACAACACATTAGCCATAATTCCAATAAAATCATGTTCTCACTGTAGTACCTAGAAGTGGGATTGATGCCAGTTATGTTCTACCTGTAGCATTCAAGAAGAATTAATTGAAGTAAGGCTTGATCTACCTATAGTATATGATGAAGGAGGGTCATGGACTTGTAGGTTCTTTTCTTGATTAAAATTAGAAGAAAATCTTATGAGTTTCTAATTGAAATCATTATTTTTTGGTTTTTTCCATGTATTTGGGTGAATTCCATTGTGAGCCTCAGGTATCAATAAAACCATCACAAAAATGTAAATTTTATTTATTGAACAACTCCAAATTATGGGCCAGTAGTGCCCAAATAGAAGATTTGATAATAAAATAATTGGATCGAGATAAGAGAAAATTGATCAATGTTTGATCTATACAGGAATTATGTGTGAATAATAGAATAATATCCTCTAGTAGTGAAGTAGCTTAGTGGGAAGATATAAATTGAAATAGAGAATATATGCTCTCTAAAAGGAAAAACCGAAGCACATGGTTACACACTTTGGAATTAGCTATGCTTCTTTTCAAATTAATGCCTAGAGATGAATGTTATTTGGAATTTAAAATACATACATGTTCTTTGGAGGTATAGAGTATGCGTATTCTCTTGACATTGGAATTCAGAAGAATGATTACTTTGTGAAAGAGTTTAATTAGAGAAGTAAATAGGGAAATTTTTAGCGGCGAAATTTCACCACTTGACTATCTTTTTTACAATTTATAAAAAAAAAAAACATTCAGCCATTTCGTTAACAATTCGCCTAGTTTTTACATATATATGATTAAATAGATAATATTTGCCAAAAATTTACTAATTTTAATAGTAAAATACAATTTTTCTTAACTATTTTCCTACATTATATATGTATGATTTTTAAAACTTGAATAGTCACCTATAATACTCTAAATAGGAATAATATTTGAATCCTTAAAAAATACATTGGCAGTAAAAATATAGAGCTTGCAAAATTTGTGTGAGTTCAAGTTTAGTAGAATCTAATACATGAAATGTGTTTTAATAATTTTATTTAAACAAGGAATTGATATATTCAGGTTAAACTCCTAGAGGAATAACAATCATGTTCTTCAAATATATAGAATTTATTTATTTATTTTTACTTTGGGAGTAAAAACATGTCCTTTGGCAGCTAAAGGACAGTGAATTATGCAAAATCAAATTTCCAACAGAGAATAGTTCCAACACAAGAGGGTGGGTATAAATGTATTGAATTAAAGCAATGAAGATTATATGCATCTAGATAATGAATATCTTTGTGTTTAATTAACGTTGGTGGTGGTGTATATCCTAATGGTTAATACATTGTTTGTTCCTCGAGCAAGGTTCCTAAGCTCCGTAATGATGTAATGAACGAGAATAACTACCTATGTTCATTGCATGCCCTAAGGTGCTTTAGGTTAATCCATTTATGTGATCTGGGATTATTCACTACCCTTATGACTTTGGGATCAATATATCAAGGCTTTATTTTCCTTATTTTAATTGAAGGTAGCAACAATTGATATGAGATTTGTGGTAGAATAACCTTATAGTAGAGAGTTGTTATAATTCCATATGAGGTTTCAAAAGAAGGAGAACAAGGGGAGTTCTCAGGATAAGTGAGAAAGCATAGAGAGTAGAGAATCATTAGTGTGAAAATTCAAGAGAAAAAACCATAAATCTACCAAAAGTCCATGTATAGAAAAAGGAAACTTCATGATGCACTTATGGCATGGAAAAACAAACTTGTTATTGCAAAGGCTCGTTGGGAAAGAGGAAGCTCACAAATGGAAAAGGAAAATGACTAATGATATTCATAATGAAGGTTCATGGGTAAGCCACTAAGGATCAATGATCAGGAATTTGATAGAGAACTCCCTAAGGTGAGAGTACACTTGAGTGTACTAATGGGGTCACTACAGGAAAGTGAGAAAGACTAGAGATATGGATGGATATTGAGGAAGAGAAGGATTTAATGACATGTTTTCAAAGTAAAGTTCAAGCACTAGTTGAGTGTTCAATAAAGGAATGAAGAACTCATGGAAGCAAAGATGAAAGTCCACTATTATGAACTTGAACAAGGACCAATCCTTGGAGATGATGAGGAGGGAGCTACTAATTAGAACAAATATTCTCATTTTTTTGAAACTAACGAGATTTTCATGAATGCAAGTTTATCAAATGATGCCACAAAGAAGAAGCATAATGAGATGATATTGTTCCATAAAGGCAAAGATAAGACCCATAATAGTTCAGTAATGTAGTTACTGGAAGATAATTGCAAGAACCTTTTACTGCAAAAGGCATAATAAAGTTGGCTTATGGAGATAGCCAAAGGAATGACATAGATAAGTCATTCATATATAATGCTTATGAAATGTGATGGAAACCTGAGGTTGTTGGAATAACTGATAAGAGAGCCAGAGGAAAAACAAGAAATTAGAACCAAAGAGGATAAATATTTGCAACTGCTTAGTAATGAAAATATGCTTGCAACATCTAAATAACTTGAGTTTAATTTTTATTTTAAAAGTGATTATAAGGTTACTGGAAGTGAACATGAAAT
The DNA here is from genome assembly GCA_031772625.1 of Pinus tabuliformis. Taxonomy (NCBI): domain Eukaryota; kingdom Viridiplantae; phylum Streptophyta; class Pinopsida; order Pinales; family Pinaceae; genus Pinus; species Pinus tabuliformis. The sequence goes on along the minus strand of CM062819.1, from coordinate 1,220,214,212 downwards.
TGTAAATAAAGAAATATAATCTAATCAATTTCTTGAAGATGAATTTCAGCCTCAAATACAACATTTGAAGTTAATGTCTATAATACCGCTCTATTTTTGTACATAATTATGAGTTACTATTTTTAAGACATGGAATAATTTTAGATTTGATGGCTAGGAAGACATGTTAGAATTGGAATTGATCTGAAGAATAAAATTATTGTGATGTAATTAATATATTTTCATTAATAAATAAAATGTTGGAAATTACTTGGGAAACGAACACTAGAGTTACAAGATTCTTGCCAGACTTGGAAACCATTATTGGTGGGTGAAATTAAGATAAATTTTCCCTTAAATATCTCCTAAAAATCCCAAGGAGGAAATAGATAGGATTTAATATGATGGGATAAAAATATCTATTGAATCACTTATTTGGAGAAAGACCCTAAGCATGGGTGGAATAAATAACTATGACAGAGAAAGGCATGATTTAAAGAAAAAGGAAAAGGACCTATAAAAAGAAAAAGAAAAAAATCCTAGGCAAGTGGGTTGGCAGACCTAAAAAGTGGGACATTGCTAAAATATTCTAGGGAAGGAAACTTATAAATACATTACTTATGAATCAACAGGGTTGTTGATTCCATTGAAAAGAATATCTTAGCACGGGGGTAACTGGTGGATTTAGTTCATGGTTGTGAGAAAAATGTGTTTCCCAAGTGTATTTCTAGTAGTGAACACGGTTACAAAATTTGTTTACATTTAAATTATGGATCACTAGTTGATTATTTGCAAACATAAGGAATTGAAATAAATACATGTCTATGTACATATATCATTAGAATAAATGCATGCATTCGGCATATGAGTATGTCATGGTTGTTATCTGGTTGATGTTCTCTTTACGTTTCCATTCTACGCTTTAGTTTTTTATCTAATCTAGGTTTTATTTATTTATTTTGGTATTTATGAGCTATGTTTGTGCATACCTAGCAGGAAAGACACTTAGAGGCTATATTTTTGGTTGCAAGGAAAAATAAAAAATATATATATATTTTCTGCTCTCTGAAAGGCTCAAATGTTGAAAGAAGATCGAGAGTACGAGAATTAGGTACCATAGTGGAAGATAGTGTAGAAGAGCCTAGCTCTAGTCCGTACTTCTTATGTTTACATAGAATACCTTAGAGAAATATCACATGAATTTTATGACATGAATCATAGAGGAAGGGTGGATTTAATAACCATTAGGTTTGTACAAGGGTTTAAGGGAATGCAATCGAGTAAAACTTAGCTAAGAGTGACCTAAAGGACGAGGGTCTTAAAATAGCTTTTGGAAACAAAAGTTCGTGTCATGGAAAATTTACAAATAAATTAAACAGACTTATATTATAAAAATCCCCATTAAATTAGTAGCCAATATATATATATATCTTATGTAAGCTTTGTAGTACCTTTCTATTCCATTTTAAAAAACATCAACATGTAAGTTTTACATCCAAATCCATCAGGACTAGATGGCCTCAACCTACCCATTTGGAAACCAGGTCTATTGGCCATATGAATGCATTATAGGCTGACAAAAAATTAGAAGGTCTGAGACTATCTATCATCGCTATATATGTTTGATTATATTTGATTTTGCTATCAACTATATACCTATATATCAAAAACCTTAGGGTTATCATATTGACATCTCAAAATTTTAAAAATAAACATGCAGAATATCAAATTACTCATTGCAAGAGTCTATATGCATCAAATCTTTTGCACTTGAGCCAGTAATTTCAATTTGTGGAAGGCACAAGATGTGTTCATATATGCAATTGAGGCGAGCATTTTGAAGCTAAATCTAATGTTGGATGAATTGTAATTCCCTCTGAATTTCTTGCAATTAAGGAATCTCCTTGGATGGACGAACAGAGAAGGTCGAAATTTCTTTTTCCACAATATTTTTCATTATCTAGTATAAGTACATTTTGTGTTGAAACTGCGAATATCATCATCATTAGTGACTAGGGTCTGCGATTAGAGATTGTCATTTCACCATGTCTAGATAAAAAAAAAATTGCTTGTTGTTTTAAAATTGTCTCCCATCCAGAGACCTGCTCCCGAACTTGTGGAGGAGTATTGGCCTGAAAAGTCAGAACAACCTCTTAGGTCAAGCTTAAAATACCATGATGCCCACAATCGTTGGTCTAGCCTAGTTGGGGTTTCCTGCCCTCTTATCTAGTGACCTCATTGAAAGAGGAACAAACTCTGATATTAAAATGTAGACCACATAGGTTCCCTTGAATATGAAAACTAAGAAACCACCACACTTCTTCTCAGGAGTCCATCTAAGATTGAGACTAGTTCATAGAGAGGTGGCGTGGTGTGGTAGATGTATGAAGCTAGGAATAGAGCGACACTTGTTGGGTGTCGAGCCTCATTATCTTCTTTATTAAGAGGTATCACCACATTGGACGCCAGTTTGAAATGGGGCAGAAACATTTCCCATTTGTTCACCGACAGGGGGATGCCAACGATTTTTATGAGCCTCACCCCCCCGCGCCCCCCTCCGGTGGGGGTTCAGGGGTAGTGCCCCGAAGCTAAAAATAGATATAAAATTAGCTTGTAAAATATTGTAATTTTGTAGTAAATCTAGTCCATTCATTAGGAAAATAATCTTATGATAGAAATTATGTTTAATTTATGGTTTTTTTCTCTAGAAGGAAACCCCTCACTATATATGAGAGAATTATATTACGACTAAAGATACATGTATTCTGAGCAAGAAAGAGAGAGGATATTGTGTGAGAGCGAAGAGGAAATTACATCAGATCAATTGTCGGTTGTATCTATTTATTTTTCTAGATAATATAAAAGGAAGGACTGGCTGTTTCTCCGTGGACATATCCCAAATTGGGTGAACCACATATATTTGTGTCTCTCTCTTGTTATATGCATTTTCTGTGTTTATGTTTCTAGAATATTTTATGTGTTCCATTGCTCTGTAATATATAATATTCTAACAACTGGTATCAGAGCCGAAGGTCTATTTGGCTAATAAACTCGTAGGTGAGAAGGGTTCATGGTTCGAGTGGGAGAAATGGAGGAAGGTGGTAGGTTTAGGGTCCAAGAGTATAATGGAAAAAAGTACGAGTTCTGGAAGATCCAGATGGAAGATTATATGTATCATAAAGATCTGTACCTACCATTGAGTAGAAAGACAAAGAAGCCAATGACTATGACAGACACAAAATGGAAAATTCTCGACATAAAGGCACATGGAACAATATGGTTGTGCCTAGCAGCATTGGTAGCCTTTAATACTCCAAAGGAAATGAAAAAAGAGGGTTTAATGTTAGAATTGGCCAAATTGTATGAAAAAACATCGGCCTCAAATAAGGTATTTATTATGAAGAATTCATTTAATATGAATATGTCAGAAGGTGGATTTGTTGCTGATCATTTAAATGAATTTAATACAGTTACCAATCAGTTAAGTTTTGTAGGGGGGACTTTTGATGATGAAGTTAGGGCTCTGTTGTTTCTGTGATCATTTCCAAAAAGTTGGAATGGTTTATTTATGGCCATTAGTAACTATGTCTCTCGATCTAGTACTTTAAAGTTTGATGATGTTGTTGGTGCAATCCTTAGCGAGGAAATGTGACAGAGAAGCTCTGGTGAGACATCAAGTAATGCCTTGACTACAGAGACTAGTGGAAGAAAAATGGAAAGAGGAAAGAGCCCAATATATCACAGTGAGTCAAGCAAAGGTAGATCCAAGCCCAGATTAGGGATAGTGTGCTAGAAATGCAGGAAGAAAGGACACTTGAAGAAAGACTACAAGCCTCGGAAGGGAAAAGGAGATGCGCAACAAGAAAACAATCATGAAGTGAATGTGACAAGTGATGCGTTGCAAGATGCTTTGATTCTTTCTTTAGAAAATATTATTGATGCCTGGGTAATAGATTAAGGGGCTTCAATCCATGCCACGCCTGATAGGAAACATTTTCATTATTATGTTCGAGGATATTTTGGATAGGTTTGTTTGGGGAATGATAAACCCTATAAAATCATTCAAATGGTTAAAGTTTCCAAAAAATAGCAGAATGGAAACCAATCGATATTGAAGTAGGTAAGGCATATTCCATATTGAAGAAAAATATAATTTCAAAAGGGCAGTTTTTTGGTGAAGGTTGTATAATTACTTTTACAAATAAAAATTGGAAGGTCACTAAAGGAGCCCTGGTAGTAGAAAAAGGCGAAAAGGTTGGTACATTTTATTTATGCAATGGTATTTCTAATTCTTTTAATGCTTTAACTTGTATAGGAGTAGATACAACATTGTGGCATCATAGGCTCGTGCACATGAGTGAGAAGGGAATGAGAACTCTTCACTCAAGAAATTTGTTGCCAGGTTTGAAGCATGTTGATTTGGAAATCTGTGAGAATTCTATTTATGGAAAATAGAAGAGAGACAGATTGTGCATACAGATGTATGGGGAACTGCTCAGGTATCATCTCTCAGTGGCTCTCACTATTATGTTACTTTTATTGATGATGCAACCAAAAAAACCTGGATTTATTGTATTCGAAATAAATATGACGTAATTGATACTTTTGCGAAATGGAAAGCTTTGGTTGAAAATGAGACAGGAAAAAGGTTGAAGTGTCTCAAATCAAACAATGGAGGTGAATATTCCAACAAAGAGTTTGATAAGTAATGTTCAGAGCATGGAATTCACAGAGAGGAGACAGTTCCATGAACATCATAAGAAAATGGTGTGTCATAAAGGATTAACGCGACAATCATGGAGCGTGTAGGGTGCATGATATTGCATGTAGGATTTCCTTTACAATTTCAAGTAGATGTTGTAGATACCATTGTTTATCTAAAATAGAGGGCCTTCAAGTTCCTTGAATGGAGGTATTCCAAAGGAGGCATGTACAAGTAAAAAGGTAAACTAATCATTTTTAAATACTTTTGGTTGTGAAGCCTTTGTCCACATTAATAAAGAAAATAAAACAAAGCTTGAGGAAAAATAAAAGAAATGTACCTTTATTGGATATGGTGTTAATGATTTTTGTTATCAATTATATGATTATGAAACTCACAAAATAATTAGGAGAAGAGATGTCATATTCAATGAAAAGGTTTTGTATAAGGATTAGATGCAGGAAAAGAAATAGGAAAAAGAAAACAGAGAATACACAGTGCTTGATGAGATGACAGAAAAAGTAAAGGTTCCTAATAATAATAATGATCAACATCCAGAACAACAACAACAACCACAACATCAACCATAATAGTAACAAGCACCTCAAACACCTGAAAGTGGTGTTAGAAGATCTACCATGATAAGTAGACCCCTTGAACGATGCTCTCCTTCATTATATTATGTGTTGTTGATTGAATATGGTGAACCAGAATGTTATGAAGAAGCAGTGTTGGTAGAAACCAAGAAGAAGTGGGAGCTAGCCATGAAAGAAGAGATGGACTCCTTGGTACATAACTAGACTTGCGACTTAGTCAGGTTTCCTGTCGGTAAAAAAACATTTCAGAATAAATGGGTTTACAGGTTCCAGGAAGAAGATGGAGGTAGAAAAGGGTATAAATCTATACTTGTGGTGAAGGGGAAGAAAGGTATAGACTTTGATGAAATATTTTCTCTTGTTGTTAAAATGATTTCAATCAGAACTATTTTAAGTCCAATAGTAGTAGAAGATTTTCATCTTGAGAAGTTAGATGTAAAGATGACTTTTCTCCATGGGGATTTGGAGGAAGATATCTATATGCATCGACCACAAGGATATGAGGTAAAAGGGAAGGACAAACTAGTGTGGAGGTTTAAGAAGAGCTTTTATGGATTAAAACAAGCTCCAAGGTAGTGGTATCTAAAATTTGATAGGTTTATGTCTGAACAAGGTTATACTAGATGTCACTCTGATCACTTTGTTTATCTCAAAAGGAAAAATGATGGCAGCTATATTATATTATTATTGTATGTAGATGACATGCTTGTTACAAGGTCTAACATGTAGGAAATAAATATGCTCAAAAGAAAATTGGCAAATTCATTTGCAATGAAGGATTTGGGTGGTGCAAAACAAATCCTTGTATGAGAATAACTAGATACATGAAAAATCATAAATTAACATTGTCTCAGAGAGAGTACGTACAAAAGGCATTGGAAAGATTTAATATGCAAAACGCAAAACCAGTTACTACACCTTTGGCTAGCCATTTCTAACTATGTAAGGAGATGGATTATATGTCTAAATTTCCATATGCATCAGTAGTTGGAAACTTAATGTATGCAATGGTATGCACAAAGCCTGATATTGCATATGTAGTAGGAGTTTTAAGCAAGTACATGAACAATCTAGGAAAATAACATTGGATGCAAGTGAAGTGGATTCTCAAGTATTTGAGAGGTACCACACATCAAGGATTATGCTTTTATGGTTTAGACATTTCTCTATAGGGATATGTTGATGTAGATATGGAGGGTGATAAAGATAACAGGAGGAGAACCATAGGGTATGTGTTTACTATAGGTGGAACAACTATTAGTTGGGTTTCAAAATTATAGAGTGTTGTTGCACTCTCAATGAGAGAAGTAGAGTATGTTTTTGCTACAGAGGCTAGTAAAGAAATGATTTGGTTACGAATGTTTTTGGATGAATTGGGTAAGAAGCTAGAGTTGGAAAGGTTATACAATGACATCCAGAGTTCCATTCATCTTGCAAAAAACTCAGCATTTCATTCCAATACTAAACATATACAACTCAAGTACGACTTCATACAGTCAATGTTGGAAGATGAATAGTTGAAGTTGTAAAAGATACACACTAACCAGAATCCTGTAGATATGTTAACAAAAGTTGTAACTAGGGATCGAAACTGAGAATCTTCTTGGTTTCAATTAGTCTTCAAGTATGATGATGAATATCAGAAACAGTTAGGTCCAAAGTGAAGTCATTTTCCAACAAATGAAGTAGCGGTGGAGTTGTTATAATCAGTATCCAAGTGGGAGATTGTTCGGTGTGCAAGTTGATTATTTTCTTTAGTTAGAAGTATCGTTGCATTGGACACTAGCTTCTAATGGGGCAGCAATGCCGCTCATTTTTTCGTCACCAAGGGGGGTGCCCCCGAAGCTAAAAATATGTGTAAAATTTCCTTGTAAAATATTGTAATTTTTTATTCAATCTAGGTCGTTCATTAAGCAGATGATCTGATGGTAGAAGTTATGTCTAATTTAGGGTTTTCTTCCCTAGAAGGAAACCCCTCACTTTATATGAGGGAATTTTATTGTAGATAAAGATACGTGTATTCTGAGTGAGAAGGAGAGAGGAGACTATGTGAGAGTGAAGATGAAATTATAGCGGATCGGCTATAGGTTGTATCTCTTCATTTTGTTGGATAATATAAAAGGAAGGATTGGTTGTTTATCCATGGATGTAGCCCAAATTTGGTGAACCAAGTATATCTGTGTCTCTCTCTTGTTTTATGCATTTTTTGTGTTTTTGTTTCTACAATATCTACATGTTCCATTGCTCTGTAATATATAATTTTCCAACAACACTATATCAGTAATATAACATAATGTGAAAGGAAGACAAGCAAAAGTCTCATGCACCAAATTTTTTCTCTCTAACATGACCTATATATGAGGTATCATGCCACCCACATTCACTCTTTCTTCACATACTCTCCTTGAGACAGGGGTTATGGCCATGCCATGGGAATTTCTCTTTGAATTACCCCATGACGGTCCAGAGATATAATTTAAAATAGATAAAAACCCTGGATAAAAAACCCCTACATGAAAAACACTAATCAAAGCCCCAAGAATAATTTGGGTATGAACAAACATTAAAGATATCATGATGCCATAAGAGACAAAAATATTATAGAGGTAGACCATCCACTTGCCAGAATAGTGCATACTTTCCCTCCAAATTACCAGGCCTTTTCCATAACTAACTCATAGTGCCATCTTAGAGACAATCCTCTGATGAATTAAGAGGATATAGATGAATATAGTGAGAAAGGAGAGGTTGGGGCAAGTGAAAAGAACATACTCGCAGCCAACGCTTGCAGCCTAAGGACCGAACCCAAACTGGAACAAATCTTTTTCAATAACCCTTGAAGCTTTAGAGAGGCAGTAGATATCTAGACCATACTTGATTGGGTTTTCTATACAATACCATGGATGAGTCACATCTAGAAGGACCTCACACCATCTCTCCCCTCCATTTCTATTATTTTCCACCTTGCTCATATAATAAATTGAATGAGGGTCACGATTCGGCCACCCTCTTTTATGAAACATAATGTCTCTTATCATGGCACATTTTCCATCACTGTCATTTCGCTATCACTCACCCCGATCACGGCTAGTAGCTAGAATATTTAAATTATATGTCCAAGAAGAACAAAAAAAGTAATAAAACATAAAATAGAAACATATATCTATGAATAAGTAGTATATTTAATTGAGGAGATAAAAAATTAAATATGAGGAGTATAGAGTCACATGGATGCCTTTATCTAGTAAGTCATGAAGTACCCAAAGTTCTTGGCTTGTTCATAAATAACGAGATGGAAAAATAAACAATTACATGTTCAGAGATACAGATTTCATGACAATGATTTTTTGTTTAATAATATTATAGTTATGAAGTATCATTAGGAATTAAAATTTGAACTAGCCCAGTTTCCATTAAGAAGGAAAATATAAAGCATAGTAAAGGGTAGTCTTTATAAGGAAAAGTTCAATAGGAATGCGCACAATTACATGAACACCTATGAATATCATTTATTCATTGAATAGAAAAATAGAGTATACCAAATAGGTTATCTTGGAAAATTTATTACATAGAGGAGTACTCTTGTCATATGACAGGAGTTCGCATATAAGATCATATATGTTCTAATAACTATGTAATGTAAAAGTGTAACAACTAGAAAACCCTAATAAGTCTTACAACCTGAGAATTGATTGAAATGACATCAAATTCTCTTTGCTTATACATAAAAAATTAGATGCATGAGTATCATCATTGTATTTGGAGTATCCAAGTCACATAGAACACATAAAGGTAACTTAAGCCACAAGCAAGTCTTTTAATAGGAGTTCCCACGACTACTAGGAAACTAGAGTCAAAATATGTTTGCAGACACCATAAAAAAGGCTGAAAGTCCATAATATGACTTTATGATTTGAAAAATTCATATAAAGGAATCAAATTACTCCACTATGAAGGGGAAGGATAACCATTTAGTGCATGAAACCATGAAACGAAGCAGGCTCCTACACATACCTAGAAGAAGAGATAAGATAAAACAAGGGTTAGAAAAACCATCGTAGATAAATTCATTTTAAAGAAATGGGTGAAATTATGTCAATTAACATGAAGATACAATATCATAAATGTCTCGACCATGATCACTCCACAGGGGCTACGAAACAAAACCAACAAGAGTCAACATCCAATTTCTCAATTCAAAAGTCACATAATTGTGTCTGCTAAAAAGGGAAAATGTTATTATAAAGATTGATTTTACAAACCCTAACTATAAACATGAATAATTTAAATAAAGGTGTACAACATCACTCAAAACCAATCAAACAAGAAACTGTTGTGCAACTTCACAAATCCCATATTAGGATTTCCCATGATAGGAATAATAACACAAATAAACTGAACCAACATGAAAGTGGTGAGTATTTGGATAAAAGGGGTTTACCTGATGAGAATGGTGGAATATGCGTAGTCTTTTGAAAAGTCCCACAAAGAAACAAATCTACACGCCCAACCTAAAGAATGGGTGGAAAACAAATAAGGGAGTAACCAACAATGAGTACCTGCATGAGTTGAGTTTCCAAAATTCAAAGAAACAAATCATTAAATAGTCATAAGGTGTATAATCTAGAATGATATATTCAGGATTACAACCACCATGGAATACCTATTATTTTATGGAACCAAAATGAGAACATGTCTCCAATGAAACCAGAAATGAGTACCTGGGTGTAGTTAAATCCTACAAAAATGAAAAAAAAGGGTCGTAAAATTAAACTTGGTAACACAAGAAGAAAACCCTTATAAGTATCGATTATGAGCACAAAAGTTTCCAGAGAGGATTTGAACATAAAAAATCTATGATATTTAACTGAGAGTAATGGAAAAAAAAAACTTAAACAACGACCAAACAAACCTAGGTGAGAGGTGAAGAGTAATCTACGAGTACAAGTGTTGTAGATGCATCTTTTTTCCAAGAGAAAGAAGGTGGGTTTCTTTAGACAACCCCTACAGTGCTAAGAAACCCTCACTCAAAACAACGGTGATTTTCAAAATTCCGAGGGTCAAATAGAGTAGAACATGCCATGAAACGAATGTCAGGGTTAGGGGAAATTCCCTAGAAGGTTATGATTCGTTGGATGGAGAACCTCTATATTCCACCATTGTATGGAAAAAAATGTGGTTAGGTCTGTGATGGGCTCGTGAAGGTTACTGAATTCAATTATGGGAGATTTCCAAGTCTTAGCTTGGTTCAAGAAAGGTATTGTGATACATATGAGCCTTGAAAATACCAAATTTACCTTTAGTACTATATGTGGAGAAAGTGTGCAATGACATGATAAATTTCAACCCAACGTAAAGTATATTAGAGCTTAACATAATATAATGTTAATAATTCCTCATAAAAGTAAGAGTAGGTAGAAATAAAAGCATCATGACATGTGTGTGTTGTAGGTAATGGGATACATTACCAATATGTTTAATGCAAAATGAAAGCTTAAATGAGATATACATTGGAAAGGCTTAGTAACAATTGTTGTACTAGAAATAAATAAAAAAAGAAACCATGTAAACCATAATTTTCACACCATGGGAAACTATTCTATGAGGTAAGAGTACATATATGTATATAGTTAGAAAAACGAGTAACATGGTATTTATAGATTTAATAGAAAACTCATTAATTGTATCCAAGGTTCAAGAAATGGTATGCGAGATTGTTAAGCACTTAAAATAAGAAAATAATGTTAATTGAACAAAGAATATGTGAAGTGACGAATTAAAATAGTGTATAGTATTAAAAAAAAAACTGTAGTATTAGGGAGATGTGGCATATGGTATCAGAGCACTAGTTTCAAAATTGGGCTTAGGGGAACCACCACATTGGAAAGTAGTTAATTATAGAATTATGAATCAGGCTGAATATGGGTATAATAATGTTTGGTTGCATTGATTATAAGGTACATAAGTGAAGAAAGGTTAATACATGAGATGGCAGATGATACCAACCCATGCGTGATAGAGGGGGAAGGAATATATATGGAGATAGGAGGAGGAACTTCTCCACTAACAAATCAACTAATGGAGATTGTGAGAAATTTGTCACTGTAATTGGTTTATCTAAGAAATAGTAATGAGTGGTTACTAAAGACAACTGGAGAACAAGAAAGGATGATCACAGATTTAACTGAAAACTTTAGTCGTCGAATAATAGAAACAAAAGCACTGAAAAGTAGAAAAATTGAGACTGATTTGGAAATGTCGAAAATTGGAGATGATTGAGATATAACTTACCTAAAGATACATAAAAGGAAGAAGAAAGTGCAGCTACAAGGGGAGTTCAAGAAAATAAAACCCCCTACCTTTGATGGGGAAAAGGAGGAGGATGAAAAAGTGTGGCTTCTAAATATGAAAAAGTATTTCCAAGTTTATGAGTATGAGAGTAATTTGAAGGTGAGATTGGAAATTTATTAGTTATAAGGGATTCAGGTTTCTCTCTGGTGGGAGGAGGCAAAAGTTGTGCATATATTAGAGGAAAGGACAGTTTCCTAGGAGCATTTCTAGAAACAATTTAAGTCTAGATATATGAATGAGTGCTATTATAATGATCAAGAAAAGGAGTTACATGAGTTATGACTGGGACATTTAACTATGGGCGAGTTTGTGTTTAAATTAGCTAGCTTGTTTCAGCATGTCCCCTAGATTAGGGAAGAAAAAGCAAAAATGAAGAGATTTTTAAATTTCCTATCAGTCCCTTATAAAGAAAGGATTGTGTTCGATAATCCTAAAAAAATTGATGAAGCAATAAGAAAAGCAAGATTGTGGTATCAAGAGTTTAAAACAAAGGAGAAGGTTTAAAACTTTGGAAAGTAGGGATAGAAACAAATATACAATGGGGACAAAAAGAAAAAACTTCATCATACATTGAAATTTTGGAAAGGATCACTAGTGGAAGAAATTTAGCAAAGGGAATTCAACTCAACCCATAGAATCTCAAATTGGGTCAAAGCCCATGGATTTGAACAATAAAAATATGCATGGGGTCAAAGAGAGAGAGAATTAGTGAAGTGTTGGGGGTGTGGGGAACCTCATTTGTTCAGGAATTTCCCACATAACCCTAGGTATATTCAATACATATAGGCTATCCATGATCCAACAACAATGAATCATAATCCCATAAACCTCCCGAAGATAAGTGTAGTGTTGGAGGATAGGTAAGCAGAGCACCAATCCACTATGATCGAGATTGAAGGTACCATTTTAAACCATTATGTTTTTTTCTTAATTTATCGAGGGGCTAGCTTAAGTTCTATTAGTCTTCAGACTATCGAAAAATGTAAATTGAAAATTGAAACATTTAAGACTGCATGGTTGGTATAGCTAGAAACTGACACAAAGATTAAGGTAACTAGACAAGTGAAACAGTGTCCCATCTATTTAAATGGTTATTCCACAGAACCAAACTTAAATATACTTCCATTAGGGTCATATGATGTGTTAATAGGCATGGACTGGTTGGAAAAAAATAGATCTAGCATAAATTGTTTAGAGAAAGCAGTTATTTGTGTAAGTTGGGAGGAACAAACCCAATTAGTAAAAGGTATACTGAAACTAATAACAGTCAGAGAGATCTTAGCTTTACAACTGAAAAATACTGTCATGAAAGGGTGTGAGTTATTTTTGGTGCATGTTGAAGCAAATGAGAAACAAATAGAAAAACAAAAATTGGACGGCCTATCAATCATTAAGGAAATCCAAGGTTTTTTTATAGAGGAGATTCTAGGTTTACCTCCTTGTAGAGACATCAATTTCTCCATTCATTTAGTACAAGGAACAACCACAGTGTCTAGAGCACCTTATAGAATGAGTATTCATGAATTACTATAATTGAAGATGGATTTATAATAACTACTCAATAAAGGCTATATTAGACCCAGTGTCTCAACATGGGAAACTCCTATGTTATTTGTGAATAAGAAGGATGGCATGTTCAGAATGTGCATATACTATAAAAAATTAAATAAACTGACCATTAAAAACAAGCACTCGTTGCCCCGTATTGATGATTTGTTTGGCTAGGTAACAGGGGAAACCATATTCTCAAAAATTGATATGAGAACTGGATATCATCAATTAAGAATCAAGGATGAATACATCCACAAAACACGTTTTCGAACTACACATTGTCACTAAAAATTTATCGTGTTACCATTCAATCTTACGAATGCACCAACAAACTTTACGTGTTTAATGAATAACATTCTTAGTAAATATCTTGAAAAAATTACGTTGGTATTTATAGATGAAATTTTGGTGTATTCTAAGAGTCAGGAGAAGCATAAATAAGACCTAAAACTAGTGCCACAAACTTTAAGGGAACATCAACTGTATGCTATGATTAGAAAATGTGAGTTTTACAAGGACATAATACAATATTTGGGCCATGTCTTCTCAAAGGAGGGAATGTTTGTTGATCTTGAAAAGGTCTTGTAGCATCTGCAACACCCTCCAAAATTTTGGCTTGCATCTAAATTCAGAGCCTACCTTGGATTTCTATTTGATGTTTGCGAGAACTCAGGATGACCCCGTGGGCTGGTGTGAGTCTTTGCACCCTCCTTGCTTGACCATTCAACATAAAAAAAAATCCATGTTGGTCTCAATGCTACGCTTGCAGCCATGTTCTGGTCATTCACAAGGTCCTCACTTTGTGTGTACATGTTGTATTCGCTATGTGAACATTTTTCGCACTTACACACGAAGTTGTATCTAGTATCGCACAAGCACCATCGCGATCATTCAATGATCTATCACAGGCATTGCACTTGTCACTCACACCATCAGCCGGTCATGTCAAGCATATGTTGTCTTGATGGTTTTAGGCATCTTGTCATCAAGTCATGTTGAGTGTGTGTTTGCAAAGGTCGCGTATGCACAAATTCACTCGCTCACACACTTAGTGATGAGCCTCATCATTGGGTAACTATATGGACCTTAATCCACCTCCTATCTTAGTCAAATCAACTCTTCTCACAATTTACTACATATTTTGATTACATTTCGTTTAAATGAGATGAGTCAAAGTGAGATATTATGCCTACTGGGCTAATGTGCGTTGATTACAGGTCTCTGAGAGAAAATCAAGGAATTTTGGCTAATGAAGGGCTGAAACTTGAACGAGACAAGGACGAGAGATTGTAGGAGGTAGATCTTCCTCAGTTACTGCTCCCTCATTCGAATATTCCTCCATAAATCACACTAGCTTGGAGTACAAACAACCAAGTCATGGAGATCGAAACGGAGCCGAGCAAGTCACAATTAAAGAGATAGTTTATCTCAAGTTTGGAAGCCAAGCCTCCCTAGATTTAAGGAATTCATTGGGGACTTCAATTGTAGAAAATAAAGAGGCCTAGAGAATCATTAGGATTCAATTTTTTGCTGTAAAAACACTAGTCAATTTCGAGTTCAAGACTTGTGAAAGACATTGTTATTTAATTTTCTGTTTTGATAATGAGAATGAGCAATTCCCTAATCCAACACTGAGTTAACTCAAAGGGATGAAGATCTTAGGTTAGGTCCCAACCTTAGCAGCAAAGGCTCCTCTTTCTTTATTTGTATTCTTAGATTGAATTCATAGATTAATGGTTGAATTGTCTTTAGAATTATTTCACTGCAAGTAGTGTAGATTTGATTAGTTTGCTTCCATTTCTACTTTACTTCAACACTATTTTAGAAGAGATAAAGGAGCATCAAAAAGTTTTCAATAGGTGGTTTTTGCCTCACACCTTCCTTCAGGGATCATGGTTTGAGGAAAGAACTCCTATGTAGCCCCAAAAAGATAGAATTCTAGTTTCTCATGGAATTTAGGGTTTTATGTAGTTAGGCCAGCATTTGATCAGTTTGCAAGAGTACGATTTAGTTATAATTTCTTCTACCTTCAGTCTTACATTAGATATCATCAATGTTCCATCTTATTCTGCAATTTCTCCTCGTGCGTAAAGTAGGCAGCTAGCTCATGAAGTTCTGTTTTTCTTAGATAATTGAAATTCTTCTTGTTTACATGATTTTTGGGTAAATAAAAATGTTTGATGCCGTGCAGGTGTTTCAAAAGTACAAAGATATTTCATAGTCAGAAACCTCCTTCCAATTTCATCCATTCATGACCATTCTTTTCTTTGACTAAAATCCTCACCAATTTCATCATTTCACAAGCAAACTTCTCCAAGCTTGCTGAGCAAATCCAACCATCTCCCAACCTTGGTTTTGAGTTCTGAAGTGGTCCTATGCACTCCCTTGCCTCATTTCATCCACCAACCAGCTTCCCTAAGACTTCCATAACCATTAACACCCATCATTTTTATCTCAGCTATATCCTGTAGAAATACAGGGGATCCTGTAGGTTTTCAAGACATCTCTAGAACTCATTAGGACATTTTGTAGGTTTACTTGTAGTGGCCCGTTTTGAGGCCGAATTGAGGAAAAGGCCTCTAGGAAGCTAGAAATGTCCCCTACTGGTCTCCCCAACCTTCTAGCCATTCACCATCATCCCTAAGCCACCTTCCACTTCACCAAAAGAGATTGACATTCACACTTTCACATAAAAAGGACAAAAAGAAAAACAGAATTATTTTATTCATTAACATGCACAACAGTAGAATCTTTGATGCTTTGAATTTGCACGCTTAGGATAGTAGAATTTCATACATGTAAACTTCTCATTCTTTTGAAGCATAGCCTCTTAGCAGTTAGTTAGAAAATGGTGTGTTTTAGCATTTGATTTCAGTCTTTTTCCTTACTGCATTAGACAAGCTTTCTCTTAGAGTAGATTTCTCTTTCCCTCATTTGTAATCAAGCTTATTTTGAATCCATAGAAGTTTTGTTTGAAAAACCTTAGTTTTCTATCGCTAGCTCAGTGACAACAAGCAGACCCATCACATTTACTATGTATACAATACCGTCACCTCCATGTTTGTACGAACTCTGGGCTGATAAAGTAAAATTGGTAACCTCAGGAGTTGCCACATTGCTGCAATACTGGTGCTCATCACTTTTTGGCATCGTTGCAAGGGAATTCTCTGAGTAATATGCGATTACCGCTTTCTTTCTTCCATTTTTTGTCTCTGATATTCTGCTATTAGTTTCATTTTTGAAAAAAGTAATTTAGTTTTCTTTCGTTTCCATTTTGCATTCTTTGCTTTCCTTTCAATTCTACAAGTAAGATTTCATTCAAGCAGTTAGTTTTCATTGAGTTAGTTAGTTGTCATTCAATCTGCAATTTCAATTCTGCAATTATTTTTGAATCTTGAAAAACAGACACAAAACAAAACAAAAACACTTCTTTCATGCCTCGTAGGAATAAGGATAACTTAGGGAATTTTTTGCCAAATACCCACACTACTTCAAACATCCAACATTCCCTCTTCTTAGGTAGATGTGAATTGGAGGAACCCTTAGGTGAACAACAAGAGATATTTGAAGAGCCTACATGGGGAGAATAAGAATAAGAACCCATTCCAACTGACCCAATGGCTGAAAATAGAAATGATAGAGGAAATAGATAAAGAGTTGAGGGTGCCTTCCCCATCAGGGAAATCAATGGGGGTACCAAGATGAAGAATATAAGCCCCTCTAACCTTCCTCATTTCCATGGCTTGACCTCAAAAGATATAGACACTTTCTTGTTTGAGTTTTCTTCATATGCAGAACCTATGATTACACCAATGATGAGAAGAAGTTGAAATTATTCCCATCCACTCTCAAGGATGCAACTTTGCATTCGTTCATGGGTTTACCTAGGGATAGCATCAAAACTTGGGCTCAGATGCAGCAAGCCTTGAACAACAAGTATAGAGACTACTGCAGGTCTAAAGACACTAGAGAGGAAATTTTTAGGATGACCTTAGGGCATGATGAATCCCTAGAGTATTATGAAGAAAGATTCCTGCTTAGCTACAAAAGGGCCAAGTGCACACTTGACCCTGACTAAAGCTAGTCCTTCTTAGAGGGGTAAGGGAATATTTGTTGGATACCCTAAACCTGTTAGCAGGAGGGTACATCTACTAGCTACCCTATGAAGATATCAAGACTATATTTAGAAACCATTCTAAGGCAGCTAGGAAAACGGGTAGGGGTAGTCCACCTATGGTCAGCACATCCTCTTCCAATACATCCATCAAGGGTGAAATTGGAAACATGCTGGAATATTTCAAGAGTGAGATGCTACAAACCCTTGCCCTACAGATGGACACCATGCACATTAAGAAGAAACAAGAGGAGCAGAGAGAGCCTTAGCCATTTTCTACCCTAGATGGACAAGGAGGCACCCTAGGAATGAATGTACATTAAACCTGATTGAAGCTTTCTTAGTCTATGAATCAAACCACTCCACAGACAAGTTCCCTTCGCTACTTGGACTAAAAGTTGTATATCAAGGAGCTGAAGGGTTGACTGAACATCTCTGCTACATAACTCAAAGGAGACCTCATGGGCCTCGGCCATACTACCAAGGCATGCAAGGGTCATCCCATGCATATTACAACCCTAAATAGACCACATCCATTACCTCTTGGGGGCCCCCTTCTCATCCTTCATGGTCTACACCTCCTCCTTGGTCCTTTGGACCTCAGTATCAGTCCCAACCAACCAGCCAGTCATTTCAACCATATCCTGCACCACCCCAGATGCCTACCCAGCCAAATCTGAACCTGAACAACAGACAGGCACAACAAGTATACAGTGGAGAGACATCTTATCCTGCTTATGCTGTGGAGATTTAGGAAATCAACTTGAGATCTGGGAGAGTACTCCCGGACAACAAACCTCTACCTCCACCTAGGGAGAGTGAGGAAGAAAGAGAGGAAATCATGCCTAAAGTAAATCCACCACCTCTTTCTTAGAGATTAACTCAACCAATCCAACCTACCCTGGAAGAGGCTGAACTTCTGATAGAATTGAAAAATCCATGTGTCAAAATTCCACTTCTCCAAGCTAGAAAAGATGTACCTATTTACACCAAGTTGATTAAGGAGAAGTGCTTCAAACATCTAGGGAGGTGAAAAAGAGATGCCCCTACCATTAATGTCATTGGATAGCTATCTCAATTAATGTTGGGGTAGGTAAGTTGTCCAAAGTATTTGGACCTTGGAAGCCCTGTAGTATATGTGCAGATCAATGGCACGATTGTCCCACAAACTTTGATTGATCTTGGGGCTGCCATTAATGTGATGACCAAGGACACCATGCTCAAGCTCAACCTTCAGGGTTCATTGAGAAAGACCACAACATTCCTACAACTTGTAGACTGTTCCACGGTGACTGCTGAGGGGATTGTTGAGGATGTTATGGTCTCCATTGACTCTTGTGAGTACCCTGTAGATTTCCTAGTTCTCCAGCCTAAGGCGAAGCTTACTAGTTACCCTCTCATCCTTGGGAGGCCCTGGTTAGCCACTATCAATGCCTACATTAGTTGTAGGGCTAGAAATATGACTATCAAAAATGGGCATAAGTCCAAGCAGTTGGTCCTGTACCATCCTACCGAGCCATCTCTAGAACATGACTTACCTTTATGGCTAGAGGAGGAGGAAGAAGATGAAGTTTATTCAACCCAACTCTATACCTTAGAAACAGCCATGGGAGGAGGACAACCGGATGAAGATGATTTGATTGAACACATACTCCAAATTCCAACTCCCAACACATTGTCCTTAGAGGAATTAGTAAAGGAAACATAGAAAAACCATTACATTGATCTATGGTTAGATGATTCAAAACCTACCCATGTAAAAACCATAGAATTCGGCCCTACGAGAACTTTGAAAATCAACCCATCTCTTTATGTACACCAAGAAGAAAAGTTGTGCAACATGCTAAAGGAACGTCTGAATGTGTTTTCCTGAGTTACAATGAAATGGAGGAAGTGCACCCCTTGGTTTGTACTCACCAAATTTATATCAAAGAAGGTTGCAAACCAGTCTGACAACCCCAAAGGAGAATTAGTCCAGCTCTCAAGGATATACTTAAAGAAGAACTACAAAAGCTACTAGATGTAGGATTCATTTACCCTATCTCAAAGAGTGAGTGGGTCTCTCCTTTGGTTCTGGTTCCAAAGAAAAATGGGAAGTGAAGGATTTGTGTCGATTACAGAGAGTTAAGCAAAGCCACAAAGAAGGACCATTTCCCTCTACCTTTCATTGACCAAGTGATAGATGGCCTGGAAGGGAATTTTTTTTTTCTCTTTCCTAGATGGGTTCAATGGGTACAATCAAATCTAGATCAGCCTGGAAGACCAGGATAAAACCACCTTCACTTGTCCTTGGGGTACTTTTGCCTATAGGGTCCTTTCTTTTGGCCTATGCAATGCCCCTGCAAATTTCCATAGAATAGTCCTGAGTATCTTTGCCGAGCTAGTCCATGATGTAGTAGAGATTTATATGGATGATTTTACACTCTATGGGTATGATTTACAAGAGGCTCCGTCTAACTTAGGTAAGGTGCTGAACAAATGCATTGAAATAAACCTATCCCTTAGTCCTGAAAAATGTGAGTTCTTGATAATTGAAGGGATTGTGCTAGGTCATTCAATATCCCAGCAAGGATTGCAGGTGGACCCAAACAAAATAGCCATCATCTAAAGGGTCCCACCTTCGCAAAAGCAGAGAGATGTCAGAAGTTTTCTAGGTTTAGTTGGATACTATCATAGGTTTATAAAAGACTTCAACAAGTTAGCTTCTCCTTTATTTGGATTGTTGGCCAAAGACTCTGAGTTTGTATGGTCAAAAAGTTGTCAAGGGGCCCTGGACACCCTGAAGGACAAGATGACCACTGCACCTACTCTCTGAGGCCCAAATTGGTCCCTTCCTTTTGATATACATGTTGATGCCTCACACAAAGCCACAGGAGTAGCTGTAAGCTAAATAGATGAAAAATTTCCTTATACCATTTACTTTATCACTAAGAACCTGTTAAAGGCCAAACTAAACTACATAGTGACCGGAAAGGAGCTCCTAGTTGTTGTGCATTCATTTAACAAATTTAGGCATTACATTACAGGTTATCAAACATTTGTACATACTAACCATGATGGAATTAAATATTTAATGAATAAACCTGATGTGAATGCCCAGATTATTAGATGGTTACTTTTATTACAACATTTTGATCTAACTATTGTTGATAATCCTAGTAAGGAAAATGTTGTTGCAAATTTTTTTTCCAGATTAATTTTTCCTACAGGGGAGGAAGGAATGGTTGCTGACAAGTTACCAGATGAACACTTATTCACCATTCAGTTCTCTCTCCATGGTTTTTTGACATAGTAAACTATTTGGTGTTTGTACAATTCCCACAGAGTTTTTCCTCCAAAGAGAAAAGAAAGATTATGAGGAAGAGATCCCCATTCGCTTGGATTGGGGACAACCTCTTCAAACTAGGCTCAGATCAAATTCTGAGGAGATGTGTCAGGGAGGAGGAAGTATTTGACATCCTTCTGACCTGTTAGGATGGGCCTTGTGGGGGTCACTTTGCAGCCAAAAGGACAACATTCAAGGTGTTACAAGCTGGTTATTATTGGCCCACTCTTCGTCAGGATTTGAGAAGATATACTAGTCAGTGTGATTAGTGCCAAAGGATGGGAAAACCTACTCCAAGGGATGAAATTTCTCTGCAACCTAGAGTGACTTTCAAGCCATTTGACAAGTGGGGCATGGATCTCAGTAGACCTATTGACCCTCCTTCTAAGCAAAAGCAGTACATCATTGTGTGCACTAACTATTTGACCAAGTGAGATGAAACCAAGGCAATCAAGCTAGCAACAGAGGAGAAGGTGGTTGAGCTCTTCAAGGAAAATGTATTTTACAAGTTTGGGTACCCTACAGAACTAGTCACTGATCAAGGCAACCATTTTACATCCAACGTGATTGAAGACTTGTTAAGACAGCACAAGATCAAGCATAGAACCTCCACTCCCTATAACCCACAAGCTAATGGGCAAGTGGAGGTGACCAATAGAACACTGGAGGGCATTCTGACCAAAGTGATTAGCAACAGCAGAAAATATTGGGCAGATAGATTAGTTGAGGCCACTTGGGCCTACAATAGCACCTGGAAGACAACCACTGGATTCACACCCTATGAGTTGTTCTATGGGAAGAAGGCCCTACTATCCATTGAATTTGAGTACAATACATTGACGATGGCAGCTGAACTAGATCTAGATCTCAACAGTGCATAAAAAGAGAGATTGCTCCAGCTAAATGGGCTAGATGAGTTCAGAATGAGACCCCTCCTACACACAAAGGTGACTCAAATTCAGAGGAAGATTTGGCATGATAAGAACATCAAGGACACAAAATTTCAAGAAGGTGATTGGGATTTATTATATAATTCCAGATTTAAAGACTTTATGGGTAAGTTAAGGACTAGATGGTTAGGGCCTTATGTCATAGAGAAATGTCATGATAATGGTTCGGTTCAGATTAGAACCATAGGTGAAGAGGCCATTCCTTTACTTGTTAATGGGCATAGATTGAAGGTTTACAAGAGGGAATTGTCAAAGCAAGAGATCATTTATGGTATTATCAAAACAGTGATGGTGGTGGAGGAAGTCTTAGCTCCTACCTCATCAAGTCACTCAGAAAAAAAAAATGAAAAAAAGGGAAAAAAAAAGAAAAGGAGGAAAAAAGAGAAAAAGAAGAAGAGAAAAATAAGGAGACTCCAGTGAAAATGTCCATGAGGCACCTGAGTCCCATTGTTGGGTTGAAAACCTCTTGAGGCGGCCCAATGGTGTCAAAACAAAAACAAAAAATAGAAATAAAAAGATCTCTAGGAGAAAACCTCTCTTGAGGCACCCAGGGCAAGCAGCTAGGATGAAAAACTCATGGAGGCTGACTAATTGCTTTCAATAAAAAAATAAATAAATAAATAAAAAGAGAAAAGGAAAACTATGAAAATATTGTTTGCAGGCCAGCAGGAGGACGATCAGAGCAACAAAAGAGAATCAAAAGGGACCTATTCAGCTCATGTTTTTATTTCTCCATTCATTATCCTTAATCATTCCATCATTCCCTCCTTTTTTCCACTCATTTAACTTATTTTACATGGGTTCTATGTTTTCTACAGGATTCCCTGTAAACCTACAAGATTCCCTGAAAACCTACAGGATGATCCTGTAGGAATTACAATGGTTTGGGAATCCTAAAGGAAGTAACCCTAGAGCAAGGGAATGACATGCCCATGTCAAAAAGATAAATTCCTACTTCACCATCTCATCACCATACCTCTCTCCACCATGATCACCCTTGCATTCATCAAAAATGTCATTTTCAAAAGAACAAAATCAGTTTTCAAAGAAGAAAACACAGAGAAAAGAGGATGAAGACAGAGAAAAAGGGGGCAGCACCTAAAGCATATTTTCCTCATTCAAAAATCCCTAGACCTCTTCTCTGCCCATGCCAACCATCCTCAGGCTCCAGCAGTAGAAAATGATTAAGAATTTTGAGGGAGAAGTAGCTATAGGACATCCTGTAGGAAATCCTGTAGCAGCCTATCCCACAAAACAAAAATCACAAGTTGCAGTCATCTTTAAGCATGGAATATCTAGAGGTAGAAGAAGCTCCTCCAGAGCCTAGTAGCAGCATCAGGATCATCATCATCAACACCAAGTACCTACACATCAAAGAAGATCATCAAAGGACAATAAAATATAGGAGAAAAGCACATGCAGCCAACACACAGCAAAGACTTCATTCTTCAACAAACAACATCAAGGCATCATTACCATAGGTAAGTATTTTGCTTCCACTCTCTTGTTATCATAATGTGATCAAAAGATGTAAAATTTGTGAAAGAGTTGGTTTATAAGTGAAAGGTGGCCAGTTAACTTGTCCAATTTCGTTCAGTCAACGAGGAGAAAGCAATTAGTCCTTACCCACGTGGCCACAATCAAGTCAAGGAAAAGAAGGATGAGGTCAAAATTAGTTAAGCTACAGATGCTTGAAGTGGGAGTTCATTATGAGGTGAGGAGAATGATGATGTGGTAGTGCGACCAATGGTCCAAAAATAGATATTTGTATCTCAGCTTCCAACACACCACCTCACTCAAATCACCCATATGAGGAAATAAACGTTGATACCCATGCATAGAAGCATTCACATTCTCGAGGCTCCACACTAGCAAAGTCACTCTCATCCATCAAGTATACTACAGGAAAGACAAATTTCATTTTTCCTACGTAGGACCACCTATAGGATCCTATAGGAAATCCTACAGGATCCTGCAGGAGATCCTACAGGATACAATCCAACACCTATAGGATTGGCAATTAGGAGTTTCAGAGGGATAAAAACATGGGTTAGCTTCATCAAGCAGTGATAAGGAGGTAGGCTCTACATTTCCCCACATTTTTCCAAATGAAAGGAACATAAAAAATATTCTAGTTTGTTTAAAGTAATTGCAACATAAGGGAATTGCATACACATAATTTTTTTTTAAATTTCCTCATTCATTAAATTTGATGGTAGGCTTATACAACCCTCCATCCATCAGAGAAAATGACAAGGGGATTTAATAAAATGGAGCCCGTCAACATAGTGATGATTCATCAGCACCCTCCTATGCTAGAGATATTCACAAGGCACAATTGGATGGGTTTCTTTGAGAGATTGAGGGGGCATGATGATGAAGTAGCTAGAGATTTTTCTCTCTCCCTCATTCCACTGACTAGGAACCATACCATTATTTTGGTGAGAGGCCTCTCCATAGAGCTCACCCCTAAAATCATAGGAAAAATTACCACACTTCCCTTAGGAGTGCCTTGTTGAAAGGCGGATAAGTGAAATAGCGAAACTGCAAAGAGGAAATTCCTTTTAGAAGGAGAGGAGGCCATGGAAGGCAAAAATGGAGTGAGAAGAGCAAGCCTACCATATCCCTGGAATGAAATAAGCTACCACCTTATAAAAAATAAATCATGTGAAGGTAGGTACAGTGTGGTATATGGATACCACTTTAGGCTTCTTCAATAATTGAGGTTTGGAGTAGAGACACCTCAAAATAGACTCAGCATCCCCTACTTCCTTCTTCAATCAATGATAGTTATGAGCACGAAGGTGCAGGAAGGAAACCATCAACGTCTAGCCCATCATGGGTTAATTGGAATTATCATAAAATATTCCCTCCAAACCCTCAGAATCCCTATCACATGGGAAACTTTCATAGACATGCAGACTGAGGGAGATATAAAGGCCCTTGAATATGACAAGAGCCCCACTGCCAGTGAGATGAAGAAGAAACAGAGGAGGAAGAGGAAGAAACTGAAAAAGAGTAAGAATAAACAAAGAGGGATAAAGAGGAAATAGATGAGGAAGAGGAGGAAGAAAAAGATAAGGAAAGTCGTGAAGACATAGAAGAAGGTGCAAAGGAGAGAACTAATTAACGGAGTGAGGAACTGGAGGGAGAATAAGAGGAGAAAGAAAAATATGAGAGGGGGAATGGAAAATAGGAGGTAGAAGGCAAGGAGGAATCACCAAGGGTATCTCCAGAACCCACTGAGAAAGAGGCAGTAGCTGCCCTCACTGCCCTTAGTATCCCTAGGAAAGAAAAAGGGAAAAGATAGAGACAAACTCCATTATACTTTAGAACAAGAATAAGGCAAGGAAAACCTCAAACTCCCACCAAGGTTCCTATTGTTATTGAAGACTCACCCAAACAGTAGGAGAAGATGGCTCCTCTTATGAAAACTCAAGGAGAAGGATCATCAGGACAAGCCTCCCCCAAGTCTCCTATCACTTATGTTAGAAGGCCTGTCACTAGATCTGCCTCATCCAAAGGAAAAGGCATCCTACAGGATACATAGAAGGACCTACAGGAAGTAGAGGAAATCCTACAAGAAACTCTGCTAAACCTACAGGAAACTCAAAAATTGGATAAAGAAGGGAGTATGCAGCAAGAAACAAAGAAGGAGGATCCAGAGCTAAGGGAACCTAGTCCTCAACCTAACCTTGACTCCTACTACAAGTTTATTAAAGGGGGTAGGGTCATTCCACAAAAATTTTCCATCCCATTATTCTTTGAGCTTGAGAAAGAAAGGGAAAGAACACATAGATGGATGCAAATTGCCAAATCCAAAGGGGTGGAGGACATAGGTCACATGGAGGAAAAAGTTAAAGAGATGGGCAGAGAACTGAGCAGCCTGAGGGATAGAGAAGCAATAATGAAAGCTTAGTTGGAGGTAGAAAATGCATGGTTAAAAGGACAGCTACAAGAAAGAGAGAATCAATTGGCATCCATGGCCAGTCTATCCTTAGAGGCAATCCAGTGCAAGATGCTAGGTAAGTCCTATGCATTATACCTTAAGGAATAGTGGTTGCAGTTCCAAATCAAGAATCTAGTAGAGTAAGGCGCTATGCCATTCCAAGATTATAGATAGTTCATTGATCATTTTATCAAAGTACATTGGAGGATAGGGATAAGATGTCTGATTTCTCCCTACATAACTTATCCTTGACAAATCTGAATGTGTGGGACCCTAATTCAAAACTAGGGGACTTATAGTTGATGGATTTGGCATCATGGATGAACCATTAGGAAGAAAGGGATGCCAAAATGAAGAAAATAATGCGAAGCGAAGAAACAAAGCCTCTCATGATAAGATCTAAGTAGTCTAATCCTATGGTTGTCATCAACACACATAACTTGATTGCAAATGACCCTCAACTTGCACCCAGATACCTTGCTGCCCAAGAGCAAGCAATTACACACTTTGAAGATATGTTCAGGCTGTTAGGGGATGACAACATGCAAGCTTACCAAAAGAGATGGAATACTTTTCCCTACATCTTGAAAATAATAGAGTACCATTCTCCTCAAATAATGAGAGAAGAACTGAATAGGACACCCATGTACAAGCAATCTCTCCAAAGAATCAAATTCAATTGGATTGGCTTGAGACTCAGTCCACCACTGCTCTTAGGGATGTTATAAGGAAGGAAGGAAGAGGAAGAAAGAAAGAAGTGGGAGGAAATAGAAAGGAAGGCAGGATTCTATGCACATGAAGAGGATACTAGAGTAGAAGCATGTGATGTCTGGGAGGCCACTAGACCAATGAAAGACATGGATATTGATTGAGTTGTGAAGAGGATGAGCAACACTTTTAGTATGGGGGTGATGATGAGCCTCATCATTAGGTAACTATGTGGACATTAATCCACCTTCTAGCTTAGTTAAATCAACTCTTATCACAATTTATTACATATTTTGATTATATTTCATTTAATGAGATGAGTCAAAGTGAGATATTATGCCTGGTGGAGTAATGCACTTTGATTATAGGTTTGTGAGAGAAAATCATGCAATTTTGGGTAATTAAGGGCTGAAACTCGAATGAGACAAGGAGGAGAGATTGTAGGAGGTAGATGCTCCTCATTTATGCCTCCCTCATTCGAATATTCCTCCATCAATCACACTAGGTCAGAGTACAAGCAGCCAAGTCATGGATATCAAAAGGCAGCCGAGCACGTGATAGTTAAAGAGCTAGTTTATCTCGAGTTTGGGAGCCAAGCCTCCCTAGATTTAAGGAAGTCGTTGGGGACTTTAGTTGTATAAATAAAGAGGCCTAGAGCCTCATTAGGATTTGAATTTTAACTCAGAGGGTTGAAGCTCTTCGGTTATGGCCCAACCCTAGCATCAAAGGCTCCTCTTCTTGTATGTGTATGCTTAGATTGAATTCATAGACTAATGGTTGAATTGTCTTTAGAATTATTTCACTGCAAGTAGCATAGATTTGATTAGTTTGCTTATTATTTTGCTTCCATTTGTGCTTTACTTCAATAGTAGTTTAGAAGAGATAAAGGAATATCAAAAATTTGTCAATAGGTGGTTTTGGCCTCAATCCTTCCTTCATGGATCATGGTTTGAGGAAAGATCTCCTATGAAGCCCCAAAAAGACAAAATTCTAGTTTCTCATGGAATTTAGGGTTTTCTGTACTTAGGCCAGTATTTTATCAGTCTGCAAGAGTAGGATTTAGTTATCATTTCTTCTACATTTAGTATTAAATTAGATCTCATCAATGTTCCATCTTATTCTGCAAGTTCTCCTCATGCATAAAGTAGGCAACTATCTCATGAAGTTCTGTTTTCCTTAGATTATTGAAATTTCTTGTTTACATGATTTTTGGGTAAATATCAATGTCTGATGTAGTGCAGGTGTTTCAAAAGTATAGAGAGATTTCATACTCAGCAACCTCATTCCAACTTCATCCATCCATGATCACTCTTTTCTTTCACTAACGCCCTCACCAATTTCATCATTTCACAAGGAAATTTCTCCAAGCTTGTTGAGAAAATCCAACCATCTCCCAACCTTGGTTTTAAGTTCTAGAGTGGTCCTAGGCAATCCCTTGCCTCATTCCATCCACCAACCACCTTCCCTAAGCCTTCCATCACCTTCAAAACCCATCCTTTTCGTCTCAGCTATATTTTGTAGAAATACAGAGGATCCTGTAGGTTTTTAGGACATCTTGTAGAACGCATTAGGACATCCTGTAGGTTTACCTGTAGTGGCCTATTTTGAGGCCAAATTGAGGAAAAAGAATCTATGAAGATAGAACAAGTCCCCTACTGGTCTCCCAAACCCTCTAGCCATTCAGCATCATCCTTAAGCCACCTTCCACATCACCGAAAGAGATTAGCTTTCACACTTTCACATAAAAAAGACAAAAATAAAAATGAAATTATTTTATTCCTTTACATGCATAGCAATAGAATGTTTGATGCTTTGAATTTGCATTCTTAGGATAGTAGAATTGCATACATGTTAAACTAGCATTCTTTGGAATCATCGCCTCTTAGTAGATAGTTAGAAAATGGAGTGTTTTAGCATTTGTTTTCAGTCTTTTTCCTTACTCTAGTAGACAAGATTTCTCTTAGAGTAGATTTCTCTTTCCCTCATTGGTAATCAAGCTTCTTCTGAATCCATATAAGTCTATTTTGAAAAAACTTAGTGGTTGATTGCCAACTTATAAGTGACAACGAGCAGACCCATCACATTTACTTGTGTATACAACACTATCACCTCCAAGTTTGTATGAACCCCGAGTTGATAAAGTAAAGTTGGTAGCCCCAGGAGTTACAGCGTTCTTGCTGTAACACTAGTGCTCATCACTTAGTCATTTTGTTGAAGTTCTGATGAACGGATCACCGTCTAATAGTTGGACCTCCACCATGCAATTGACTCAACTGACTGTCACCCAAAACAATGCAGAAGTTTTCAACAAGCCCTTTCAATCTGTACTGCCCACAAGCTGATCAACCAACCTTCATGCTAGTCAACCGGAGAGTTTTACTGGGCAGTGACCCCACAAGTCACTCCCCTACAAAATTATGCTAAAGATACAGACCTTTCCCGCTCTGCTAACCTAGAAAATTGCACAGACAGGCTAGATAAACACCAAGTGACCATCGCTATCTCCCTCAAAAAATTGCGTAGTTTTTCCAGCCAACCACATAGTCAGCCAACTAGCTACTCACCCAAAAAACTGTGTAGATTTCATGAGCAAGCCCCTTAGCTGCCCAGCATCCCGATCAGCTCGGAAACTGCGTAGAGGTGTTCAACAGGTCAACCTCCCAGCAATTGCATAATTTCTGTCTCCGACAATCCCCCAGCCCACAACCAGGTCCCTTCAGGAATTGCACTATTTTTGCTACCAAGACTCCTGCAGCGTGTTGCCAGCTCCATCCAGGAATTGAAAATTTTTGGTTACCAATCCTCATGCAGCCTGCAACCATATCCCTCCAAGAATTGTGCAATTTTTGTTGTTAAGCCCCTCAGCTGCTCGCATTGCTTCCCCTTAGAAATTCCACAGATCTGCCCTCAAGCCGAACCAGATCCCATGGACAGTCACTTCTAATCTCGATTCTCCATCTTAGTCTTCGAGTGACCTCTACGCAATTTTCACCAGAAGTGCCTGGAGCCTGCATCCTAGCTTGAAAATTTCCTTGCATAGTTTCATAGCCTTGTCCTCTCTCCTGGTCACCTGCATTTGAAAGCAAATGACCATGCATCATGGTAGACTAGGAGGTTTATGGATTTGATGTCGTCTTGTCATGAGTGACTATAGATATAGGTACATGAATAAAACATGACGTGATTACAGATGGGATGAACAAGGAGAGTACATCCAAGGATATGTGTTCGCGAATGAACAAATGAATGATGCATGCGAGGAGACGTTCTCGTGAACGAACGAATGAACGATGCATGTAAGGAGATGTTCTCGCAAACGAGTGATGCATGTGAGGAGAATAATTCACGAATGAACGAACATGTTAAGCATGCCAAAGTACAAGCAAAGGAGAAACGTGTGCATGCAACATCAAGCGAACACCAAAGACCATCGGAGACCCAGCACACCTTGCCATGCAAAGGTGAAGTTGTGATACACCAAGAGCACACCCATCACTCAGCAGCACTACAGCTTGACATGCACACCAACAGCAACATGAACATACCATCACTTTCATTTCGAGTTGTGTCATGAGTCATGTCAGTCGCATCACTACTGTGGGTCATACTATGCAAATCAATGTAATGTAACGGGGAAGTATAAGAGACGCACATGTCATACGAAGAGTCATGTAAAGATGAAAAGTCAAATAAGTCAAACAATCATGAGGGAAGTCAAGCAGTCACAAGGGCCAGTTTACCCTTGGTTATAAATACCCCCATTTGTACATGCAAAGGGATTTTCACCTTGGCTCCTCTCACATAGCCTTGAGAGTCTGTAATATTTTCTTTAAGGAGCAAGCAGTGGCTCCAACGCCTCACCTATGAGGTTATTGATCTATGGTGGATCAATGTAACTTGGAACTTTCACTTAATTAAGAAGCCTGATAATAAGCCAACACATTTTCACACGTGTTGTAACTAATTGTAAGATTAATCTTGAACACTTGTAATACATTTTTCTTTAACCTATCTTAAAAAATAGAACTTATTCAGTTGTTCTAATACATATATTTATGAAAATGTGTTGTATTGTTGTTAACATGTCTTGGCCATGTTAGTTAGCTCCCTAGACATCAAACATAACCTTTCATGAAAACTTGTTATAACGACCATCGCACTCGCACGGATTGTCCAACTGGGTGTTGTACATGCTATCTTCCCTTGTGTGTTGTGACTAAGGCATCCATGTGGACTTCTCCTCCGGAAGATGTGCATGTCCTCTTATGTTGTGTGTCTCTGATAGAGTTGGGACTTCCTCCCTTTCGACTGGATACTCACTCCCACCCTCTCACTCTGCGGTGAAATAACCTTGACACAATTAACACTAGCACTCACCAGGCATGCGAACTTCACTGTTCTTACACAAAGAATGCCACTCTCTCATGCTGACAAGTAAGAGCTAAGGCAAAAATTTAAGATAATGGATACAGGGCCATCATATCGGATGGGACAACTATACCAAACTGTGTGAGGTTTAGTTGGGACTTCATACCGGGGAGATCCCTTGAATGTTGGTAGGTGCAACACTGTCAACATTTCTGACGCTAGAAGGAGGGCCGCTAGTTGTTTATGGTTGAATGTCCTCTCACCCCCACTTATCAATCATCTGGTCAAGATTGTAACTCGCACTCCCTCTCACCTATGCACGACTTTGAAGTTGGTTACTACTCACCTCCTATGACTGAATAAGAAATTTTATATCATCACCGTCACTGCGTCCGTCCCATCACCTACTAGTTTGTAAAAGCAGTCGAATTGATCCCAGGAATACAACACCTTCCATAGGCATCAAGAAAGCCAAAAACCACTCCCACAGGGGTTGTTGTAGCATCAGTT
This sequence comes from Pinus tabuliformis, assembly GCA_031772625.1. Classification (NCBI taxonomy): domain Eukaryota; kingdom Viridiplantae; phylum Streptophyta; class Pinopsida; order Pinales; family Pinaceae; genus Pinus; species Pinus tabuliformis. Next base: position 1,220,183,109 of record CM062819.1, on the reverse strand, counting down.
GAAGAAGAAATTTTTGCCACACTTGAAGGTCTGGCAGAAGTTACTGAGAACGGAGAGGAACCTATAGTCTTCCAACAGGGAGAACGAGACACCCTCATGATCTTAGGCTCAAACTCTGGTGGAGGAGGCGGAGGCTGAGACGAACCAACAGAATCAGAGCTAAAACCATCAGATTCTAAAGAAGAGGAGGAGGACGAAGAGCAGGAATACATGGCTGACCAATATTCGGAATGGTCGACTCAGGGACCATTGGCCCTCTCGGGGGCTTTGCACAATATTTCGAAACAGTCAGAGATAATGATCACAAATTTCAACCGTGACAGTACAGTGAAGGAAGACAATGACTTGGAAAACTTCTACCTACAGCTGCAGACTCTTGAGGTATGGTACGATGATGTTTCATGTATATTGTTCCCATGTACCTTGGATGGTCATGCAGTAGCATGGTATCAAAGCCTTCCTGGCAACTCCATGCATAACTGGGGTGCATTCAAACGTATGTTTTTGGAAAAGTTTGCTGATGAAAAAACCCCAACCATGTTACTCAAAGAATTGGGAAGCCTGAAGATGGAGGGGAAAGAAAAGGTAAAAGATTTCAATCAGAGGTTTCTATGCATTTTGAACAAGTTTGCAATGGACACGAAGCCTCATGACTCCATCGCTATCGATTACTACATGTCCACACTGCTGACCAACATTGTGCAGTTCATCAAACGAGATGCGAAACCAACCCTATTAGAAAACTGTGAAGATGCAATCATTGTTGAAAAGGACCTGTGCGCAATTGGAGTCATCAAGGATGATGAACCAACAAAGGACTCCAGAGATGTGAGTAGGAAGCCACAGGCTGCAGAGAACAAAGGTAAGGATAGGGAAACAAGTGATATTGAAACCCTTACTCCTCTTATGAAAAACTTGACAACCTAAGTGTCTGAGTTCAAACAATGAACAGTTGACACGTCTGCGAGCATCCGACCGCCCAAATAAAGACAAGGAAGCATGTCATGAGTCAGCAATCGCTTCCCAAACAAAATTACGCAGAGCTTAGTGTTCCAACTCTAGCAATGCACGAACAATGAATTATCTTCAATTCATGAAGATGATCACTTAGAAGGGTCTTGTTCGAACCTGAAGCAAGTTGTATGCTCACTATGCAATTGCATACTTTAAGTAGCGATCAGCACATAGGGACAGCTAGGAGATATAGACAATGACGAAGATGTTAAGACTCATGAGGCATCAAGCTCTGGGCATGTGGTAAACATATATCAGTGATGGCAAGTAGCACTGAAGATAAACACCAAGAAACCGTCCCAAAAGAAAAATGACCCTTACAATCTTAGAAGGAAGGGGGCTCCCCCTACAGTTGGGGAAGTGAAACAAAAGCTTGAACTGCTGAGGAAGGTTGATCCACCAGCCGTCCAAAAGAAGAAAACAAAAAGAAAGCACAGGAAGACAGTGACAGATAAGAGTATGTCCATGAGCAGCAAACTGCAGAACACTCCACTAGACAACATGAACGCGACTCTTTCCCCAAACATATCGGTATGTCTAACCCCTCTAGATTACAACATTCTAGAAGACATGAAGAAAACTCACGGAAACTAAGATCCAGAGTCGGCGAGACATCCTGTTGCACGCACTGGGGCAAACATCAACAGACAGTGCAACCTCTACCAGCAAGGGAGAAAGTACACTTCCTAGATCACTTTCAACTGTGCTAAACACACTCCGGATGGAAGAAGAAAACTTTGTTTTCCCTCCATTCCTGCTTTCATTAACAATCTTGAACTGTAATATTCACAACTATTTTGTTGATTTTGGTGCGGCAGCCAATTTCATGCCATTCTCCATTGCTAAAAGGATCAATGTGCAGTAGAGCAAGATATCTGTGTAGATCATTCAACTTGATCGAACATCCGTACCAACATTGGTGAACTTCTAGATGTGATCATTCAACTATCTCTTGACGATCAAGTTCACCAATGCGTAAACATTGTTGTTATGGACATACCAGAAGCAGATGGCTTATTTCTCAGCAGAGACTCGTCCAACAAGCTGAATGGATACTTTGTTACAGACTGGTCGCACATGTGGCTTTCATACAAGGGAAAAAATGATCAAATCCAGGTGTTATCTAAGAGATATGAGAAGCACAATGTCACTCCCATCAATGCCGAAAATGAACCTTTGGCCTTCGTAGAACTCATGTTCAGCAACTACCTGTTGGAAATAATGCTGGGGTGTTATCCCGTACGGCCAACTCCAACCCCACTAGACACGCAATTAGGTCTCATTCCTTGCCCAAGTGATGGAACTGAAACATGTACAGAACATTGTAACAATAGTAGTAGTAGCGATAGTGATAGCAGTAGCAGTATTGCAAGTGCATTTAACGGTCCGTGTACAAACAAGTTGTGGACCATGTACTTCAACAGATCAAAGACACAACATGACTCCAGAGCCAGGTGTGTGTTGATCAACCCAAACAACAGGAAATATTTGATTTCAAGCTGCTTGGAGTTCGAGTGCACAAACAACATTGTTGAATACAAAGCACTAATGTTGGGCTTGCAAAAATCCATTAGCCTCAACGTGGTCGCGCTCAAAGTGGTAGGTGATTCAGAAATTGTGGTATGGTAGGTATGTAACACCATCAATGTTTATCACCTCATTTGAAAAGTTACCAGCAATAGGTATGGTGACTGATCTTTAACTTCCAAGTATTTAATATCACTTATGTACCAAGAATGCATCATACAGTTCTCAATGCCTTGGCCAATGTAGCTTCTAGAATGTCACCACTTAGGGATATATTTACCATTGAAATTTTATATAGACCATCTATCCCAGATAACATAACTAATTTACATGTGTTTGATGATGGTAAAAAAATACTACATTTCATGGCCATCGTTGATACCTTCAAAGATGCAGTGATAGATGAAGATGATCATGAGCGATCTTTCCAAGCTGGGGAAGATATCAAGAATGGACACCTCATCCCCAAAGACACGGTATCGTTGGAAAAAATATATGATTTGCATGAACGTGTTGAGGGGCCGAGGAACAATAAAACCCACAACCCTACCATGATGCACGAAATGATTAACATGGGAATAGAACAAGATCTGGAGTTTGTCAATCTCGGTACATGTTGCACACAGCAAGAGCGGCAAGCCTTTGTCCACTTGCTGAAACAGTACCAGGATGTGTTCACGTGGACATATGATGATCCAAAAAATTACGACACGCAAATAATCCAACACATCATTCTGATCAAAGAAGGGGTCAATCCATATCAGCAGAAGTTGAGGAAAGTGCATGTGTCACTTGAACCCCTCATACACAAAGAACTCACCAAGATGTTGGATGCACGAATCATATACAGAGTTCGCCACTCTACCTTAGTTTCAAACCTTGTTCCAGTATGAAATAAGTCTGGAGAAATCCACTTGTGTGTTTATTTCTCGAACTTGAACCACGCCTCAGACAAAGACAACTACCATGTGCCATCTATGGAGCACATTTTTCAAACAATATCTAGCTCACAGATGTTTTCTTTACTTGATTGGCTTTTAGGATATAATCAAGTTCTGGTAGCTAAACCTCATAGACTCAAAACTACGTTTTATACCAAGTGGGGTACATTGCGTATAGATGAATGTCATTCAGGCTCGTGAATGCGGGCATAACATTTCAGTATGCCACAGACATATCCTTCCGCAGACTCATCAAATAGAGTGTAGTGGTGTACCTTGATGATGTGACTATTTTTTCAAGTAAATGGGAAGACCACATATGCCATCTGAAGAAAATTTTTGAGTTATGCTAGAAATACGAGATTTCCTTGAATCCCAAAAAGAGAATATTTGTAGTGTCTAAGGGGAATCTCCTTGGGCGCATCGTTGCCAAAAGTAGGATCAAGGTTGATCTGGACCGGGTCTAAAATATCACACAGATCCCTCAGCCAGCTAACAAGAAAGAGATGCAGTCCTTATTGGGAAAGATAAACTTCCTCCGGATGTTAATCTCAGATTATGCACAAATAGTCAAATCAATGCAAGAAATTATTAAGAAGGATGCAGTCTACAGTTGGGATAAGAGGGAAACATATGAATTCACCCGTATCAAGAAAGCTATTGCAGAAGCACCTGCACTCTATAGCTATGATTTCGACAAATACTTCCTTCTATACACCTTCCCCTCCGACAACTCGCTTGTTGCAGTACTCACTCAAAAGGATGAGATGAATGACGAACGTCCCATATCCTTCATGAGTGCAAACATGCAGGGACCTGAACTCAACTATCCCACCATTGACAAACAAGCATATGTAGTATATAATGTGATGAAACACTTTAGACCCTACTTTCTAAAAAACCATTCCATAGTCTATGTTCCTCACCCAGCAGTATGCTCACTTCTCGTACAACAAGAGCTGGGCGAACGATGTGTGAACTGGATGACAGGCTTGCAAAAGTATGATCTTGACATCAAGCTAGTTAACACTGTCAAGGGTCATGGTCTCTGTAGACTTGTAGTTGAGGTCGTACACACATAAGAGGAAGAAGAAGAGCTCCTCAATTGGGAGTAGGAAATTGAAATGTATGATGTAGTGTGAGCACCACCCAATGTAAACAGAAACTCTGGGTATGTAGATGTACACCAATACCTTCAGTAGGGCACCATACCCTCTCACTTTTCCATCAAACAGAAGAGGGAATTGCATCTCAAAGCTTTATCTTATCAGTTGGTGCATAAAGTGCTTTACAGAAAGCACAACAATGGAATCTTACTCAGGTGCCTGGAGGCACATGAATCAGAAAAGGTTTTGTAAGATCTACATGATGGACTAGCCAAGGGTCACTTCACAGGAAATACAACCGTGCACAAAGTTATGCGAGTCAGTTTCTACTGACCCACATTATTCAAGGATGCACAAGCTTATACCCACAAGTTCCCGGTCTGTCAATGATGTGCCAATAGAAAACGAAGGAAAACAGCCCCACTACATCCTGTTGTAGTGAATGAATCGTTCCATCAATGGGGCCTAGGCATCATAGGGGAAATTTTCCCACATTCGTCAAAACAACACTACTACATTCTGAAAGCAACTGATTACTTCACATGGAGGATAGAAGAAGTTCCACTCAAGTAAGTGAATGACCAGGAGGTCATCAACTTCCTCCAATAGAACATCATCTCACATTTTGGCATTCTGGTGTCACTTGTGTTTGACAATGCAATGTAATTTTCATATTTAAATCTTTATGATTTTGCATTACAAAATGGTATTGTGCTGAGACACTCATCTAACTACTACCCGCAGGGAAACAACCTCATAGAATCCTTGAACAAAAACCTTATCTGTATAATAAAAAAGAGTGTTTACTTTGAGCAGCATAATGTGCACTCTGCCTTGAAGAATTATTTATGGGTTGATCGTGTAACACCAAAACCCTCTCTAAATACCTCACCATACTTCCTGGTCTATGGTAAAGAAGCCATCCTACCACCCAACATTTAATTTCCTGCACTTCAGTTGTCTCAATAATCCCAAGGCAAGCCTTGCATGCTAGTTCAGCGTAAGATGGTTACGGTTCACAAAATACAAGAAGAAAGGATGAAATAAAAAGAAAAATTTACACTCCACGAGAACCATATGAAGAGATGCTTCGATAAGAAATCTACAAGGAAATCTAACTTCGATGTTGGTGACTTAGTCTTGAAATGGGATAAACCCCATGAAGACAAAGGAAAGCATACAAAGTTCTAGTCCTTATGGATTGGTCTGTACACAGTACATGAGAAGCTTGGCCCACACACACACCATCTCCAATCACTTGATGGGAGGATTGACAACCTTCCTATCAACGAACAAGATTTGAAGCACTATTTTCAGTAGGTCGGGCCATGCCCCGCACCATGCACATAGTCTACTTACTACTTGTTGTTTTTGCTTTGTCTTCTTTGCTTGTTATTTTTGTTTCATTTGTTTGGATTTCTTAGTATCCTGCTATCATTTTTAAGTGTTTCCCTCTACTGAGTTATGACTTTTGAATGAGTATGTGGTTGAGATTTGAAGAGACTTGTGACACTGCAACACTTGGGTAGTCTTGTGTCCATCTTCTCGGTGCCTGGTTATAACCTTCATCCAATGAAGTCTTGATGGAAAATACAAGACGTCTGCAAGGGAAACTTGGGTCCAACCATGAACCTGTGTCCACACTAGGAAACCCCATGCCTCTACTCAGTCGTCTGCTCTGTGTGATCAAGCCCATCTAACTAGTAGAAACGGAGAAGGGGAAAATATAAACAACAAAACCTATGTTAGAGGTATTACATGCTTCTCTGATGGAACAAACTCTTCTTCTCTCAATAATTCGGGATCCCTCTTCCGCCCAAAAATAAATAAGTTCCTATGCATAGTCCTCTTTAAAAAAAATACAAAGGAAAAATAAGAGAAAGGCTTCCTACACATAGAGGTGATGCATGCAAATCCATCGTTGTACTGACCAGGCTCATTGGTAGTGGAGAAATGTGTGTTTTCTTGCATGACTCCATCAGGGTACTGTCCAAGCCTACTTACAATAGAGCAACACTAGAGATGAAACGTATCCTTTGAAAAAATTTTAATCGCGAGACAAACTACCCTCCCTGATTTTGACACACTGTGATCAAGCTAAAACTTTCCTTGTGTTTGACTCAGTTGCGAAAAGGTGAACCATGTCTATCCATGGAGTAATTGGAAAAGCCGAATTAACCCACATAATGATTCAATACTTTCTGAAGGACCAAGGCCCTCTATTGTCAATGAACCAAAAATGAAAAGTTGGAATTCTACCAGTTTGCCACTAAGTGTTGTAGTGGCTGCAACACACTCCAAAATTTTGGCCTGCATCCAATTTCGGAGCCTCCATTGGATTTTTACTTGATGTTTGCAAGCACTCAAGCTCACCCCGTGGGCTCGTGTGATTCCTTGCACCCTCCTTCCTTGATCATTCCATGTACAGATTTTTGCATGTTGGTCTCAATCTTACGCTTGCAGCCATGTTCTGGTCATGCACAAGGTCCTCACTTCGTCTGTACATGGTGTATTTGCTATGTGAACATCCTTCGCACTCATACACGAAGTTGTATGCACTATCACTCAAGCATTGTCATGGTCATTCAACGATGTATCACAAGCGTCGCACTTGTCACTTGCACCATCCGTCGGTCATGTCAAGCATATGTTGTCTTGATGGTTTGAGGCATCTTGTCATCAAGTCATGTTGAGTGTGTGTTTACAAGGTCATGAATGCATAAATTCATCGCTCACACACTTAGTCATTTTGCTAAAGTTATGTCAATCGGATCGCCCTTTAATAGCGGGACCTCCATCCTACAATTGAATCAATTGACTATCACCCAGAATGGCATAGGAGTGTCCAACAAGCTATTCCAATCTGTGTTGCCTCCAAGCTGATCAGCCAACCCTCCTTCTAGTCAATCAGAGAGTTTGACTAGGCAGTCACCTCGGGACTCACTTCCCTAAAATATTTCACAGAAGATGAAGAATTTACCCACTCTGTTGACTGATAAAACTGTGAAGATAGGCTGGACAGACACCAAGTTCCCATCCCTATCTCCCTCAAAAAATTGGTCAAATTTTCCAGCCATCCACCCAGTTAGCCGATCAACTTCTCACCCAAAAAATTGCACAGATTTCATGAGCAAGCCCCTCAGTTGCCCAACATCCCACTCAACTCAAAAACTATGTAGAGGTGATCAATATGTAGCCTAGTAGCAATTACACAATTTTTATCTCCAGTAACCTCGCAGCCCACTGCCAACTCCCTCTAGGAATTGTGCAGTTTTTACTGCCATGCCTCCCACAACCCACTGCCAGCTCCCTCCAGGAATTGTGTAGTTTTCTCTGCCAAGCCTCCTGCAACCCATAGCCATCTCCCTCTAGGAATTGGGTATTTTTTACTATCAAGCCCCTCAATTATCCGCACTACATTCATCCATAAATTATGTAGATCTGCCCTCCAGTCAAAACAGATGCTGCGGACAGTCACTGCTGATCTGAATTTTTCATCTCAATCTCCTAGCGAGCTCCACACAATTTTCACCAGGAGTTCCTGGAGCCCACATCCCAGCTTCAAACTTTCCTTGTGTAGTTTCATAGCCTTATCCTCTCTCCCAGTCACCTGCATCCGAAAGAGAACGACCATGCATCATGGTAGACTAGGAGGTTTATGGATTTTATGTCATCCTGTAATGAGTGACTGCAGATACAGGTACATGAATAAGACATGACACATCAACATACGGGATGAACAAGGAGAGTACATGCAAGGAGATGTGTTCACGAATAGATGAATGAAGGATGCATGTAAGGAGATGTTCTCGCAGACGAACGATGCATGCGAGGAGAATACTTCACAAACGGATGAACATGTCAAGTATGCCAAAGTACAAGCAAACGAGCAACGTGTGCATGCAACATCAAGTGAACTCCAATGACCATCGAAGACCTCGCACACCTTGCCATACAGAGGTGAAGTTGTGATACACGAAGAGCACACCCATCACTCAGCAACACTATAGCTCGAGATGGACACTGATAGCAGCATGAACATACTAGCACTATCATGTCAAGTTGTGTCATGAGTCATGTCAGTCACATCATTATTATCGGCCATACTATGTAAATCACTGTAATGTAATGTGGAAGTCCAAGAGATCCACATCTCATACGAAGAGTCATGTAATGATGAAGAGTCGAATTAGTCAAACAGTGATGAGGGAAATCGAACAGTCACAAGGGCCAGTTTTACCCTTGTCTATAAATACCCCTAATTTTTACATGCAAAGGGATTTTCACCTTGGATCCTCCCACATAGCCTTGAGAGTCTGTAGTCTTTTCTTTAAGGAGAGAGCAGTGGCTCGAATTCCCCGCCTACGGGGTTAGTGACGTATGGTGCATCGATGTGTCTTGGAACTTTCACTTAATTCAGAAGCCTGATAACAAGCCAACACATTTTCCAACATGTGCTGTAACTGTTTGTAATATTAATCTTGAACGCTTGTAATACATGTAGATTTAACATTTGTAAAACAATTGAACTCAATCAGTTGTTCTAATACATATATTTATGAAAATGTGTTGTATAAGTTGTTAATGATGTCTTTCCTATGTTGCTTACCTCCCTAGACATCATATAGAACCTTTCATGAAAACTTGTTATAACAATCGTCACACTCGCTCGGATTGTCCCACTGGGTGTTGTACGTGCTATCTTCCCTTGTGTGTTGTGACTGCCACATCCATGTAGACTACTCCTCTTAAAGTTGTGCATGTACTCTTGCGTTGTGTGTCTCTGACAGAATTGAGACTTCCTCCCTTTAGAGTGGAGACTCACTCCCACCCTCTCTCTCTATGGTGAAAGAACCTTGACACAAGTAACACTAGTACTCACTATGCACACGAACTTCATTGTTCTTAGACAAATCAGACCACTCTCTTGTGCTGATAAGCAAGAGATAAGGCGAACATTTAAGATAACGGAAACGAAGCCATCATACCAGATGAGACTCCTATGTCAAATGGTGTGAGGTCTAGGTGGGACTTCATACCGAGGAGATCCCCTAAATGTTGGTGGGTCGAGCACCATCAACAAAAGGTTAGGGGAATTTTAAACTGGCCCATTCCTTAGGATGTGTCAACTATCCAATTGTTCATGGGAATTATAGGATATTACATAATATTTATTGAGGTTTTCTCAAAACTTCCCTACCCTATCACTTCCTTACAAAAAAAATGAACAAAGTTTGAGTGCATAGCCATGTGTGAGGATATTTTTGACAAACAAAAAGATTTATTAATAGTATTGGCCCCTATTTTGAATAGTTCATATCTAGAAAAAGAATTTCTTTTATGTACAGATGTTTTCTTAGAATATTTAGGAGTTTTGATGTAAGAAAGTTATGATGTGGATTAGGAATCTAGGATATTAAAACCAAACGAAAAAAACTATGTAGTGTATGATTTAGAGTTGGATGTTGCAATCCACACTCTCAAGATGTGGAGACACTACCTATTTGGAAATAAATCACTTTGATAACATATCACATTAGTTTAAAATTGTTTTTCATCCAACCAGATCTTAATGCTAAACAAGCTAGGTGGATGCCTTTCCTTAGTGAATTTGAATTTGATATAAAACACATTAAGGGTAAAGAAAATAAACTATCAGATCCCTTAAGTAGACATGCAAATGTTATTATGGAAATTTTTTTTAGTAGTGGCACTACAGATTTCATGGAGAAGATCAGAAATTCAATACAGAAAAATCCAATTTATCAAGAAATTCAACAGAAATGGAAACATGTAGAAATTCTAGGTTATACTGAAAATTTAGAAATGTTTTAATCTACATAAGTAGATTGTTTGTTCCAAATGCAAATGATTTAAAACATATGATATTAGAATATGATCATAAGAAAATGTATGTTGGATACCTCGGATATCAAAATATGATAACAACTCTAAGGAAGGAGTTTTATTGGCCTGGCATGAAAAAAGAAGAATATTTGCCCAAATGCTTAGAATGTCAATGGGTAAATATGGATCACCAACACTGAGATGTATTTTTGCGCCCACTACCGATTCCCAAATGGAAATCGGAAGTGATTTCATTAGATTTTATAACAGGACTACCAAAAAAAAAGTGGGAACATGGTTCCATTATGGTGTTCGTAGACACCTTAAGTAAGGAAGAACATTTTATACTATATAGTTGACCTATAGAAAAACTCAATTTGCAAACATTTTTATGAAGGAGATATTTAGGTCGCATGGAATACCAAGAATGATAGTATCAAATAGGAATAATAAGTTCACCTCCAAATTTTCGAAGGCTTCGTTTGAAGCGATGGGGACCCAACTAAATTTTATTACTATTTATCACCCCCAAAAATGATGGATAGACAAAGAGGACAAATCATAATCTGGAGGACATGCTAAGAATGTATGTCATGGACAAACCTGCAAAATGGGAATATTTCCTACATTTCGCAAAATCTACCTACAATAAAAATGAGTCCCTTTGAAGCCTTATATGAGATAAAATGCCACACACCTCTCAACTAGAGCTAGCTAGAAGATAGACTAATCTTGGGACCCGATGAATTACAAGAAATGGAACAAGTGGTCTGAAAAATTAAATAGAACATAAAAACTTGACAGGATAAACAAAAAATTTATTCCAATAAAAAGAGAACTCATAAGCAGTTTAAGGTTGGATATCATGTATACATAAGATTTAAACCTAGAAAAAGTACCTTGAGGATAGGAACCTGTGCCAAATTAGCACCACGATTTTGTGGACCTTTTGAGATTCTAGTCAGCGTGGGACCAATAGCATATCAATTGACATTTCCCAACCATATAAAAGTACACAATTTTTTTCATGTATTTACTAAAAATTATGTCCATGATAATTCTCATATAATTGATTGGAACTTGATATAGGTGGAACTAGAAGGAGACTTCCTTGCAGAAGCACTTCGCATACTAGATCGGAGAGAGATACTGGTCCATAATCAACTCATCGCTCAATTTAAAGTGCAATAGAATCACTTTGCACATAAGGAGGCCACTTGGGAGATGGAGAGAAAAATGCGAGAGGCCTTTCCAACACAATTCTAGAAGGAAATTAATTAGACATTGAAACTGAGGACAATGATGAAAAAAAAGGGGGGAAAGATTTAATACTCTTGTGCTTTTGTTCATAATTATGAGTTATTATTTTTAAGATATGGACTAATTTTATATTTGATGGCTAGGAAGACATGTTAGAACTGGACCTTATGCGAACAATAAAATTATTTTGATGTAATTAACAGATTTTCATTAATAAATAAAATGTTGGAAATTACTTGGGAAGGAAACACTAGAGTTGGAAGCTTCTTGCTAGTATTAGAAAATAGTATTGGTGGATAAAATTAAGATAAATATTCCCTTAAATATATCCTAAAAATTACTAGGAGGAAATCGACAGGGTTTAATATGATGGGAGAAAATGATCTATTAAATGACTTTGTTGGAGAAAGACACTAAGTATGAGTGGAATAAATCACCGCGACAGAGAAAGGAAGGCTTTAAGGAAAAAAGGAAAAGCACCTCTTTTGAAAAAGAAAAAGGAAAGAAAACGCTAGGCAAGTGGGTGAGTAGACCCAAAAAGTGGGACACTGCTAAAATTTTTTAGGGAAGGAAACTTATAAAATACATTACTTAGGAATAAACATGGTTATTGATTTGATTGGAAAGAATATCTTAGCTTGAGGGGAACTTGAGGATTCCATTCCTGGTCAAGGGGAAAGTGTGTTTCCCAGGTGTATTTCCAGTAGTGGATACAGTTAGAAAATTTGTTTACATTTAACTTCTAGATTACTAGTCGATTATTTGTCAACATAAAGAATTGAAATAAATGCATGGTCGTGTACATATAGTATTAGAGTAAATGCATTCATTTGACATATGATTAGACTCTAGTTTTTATATGGTTGATGTTCTATTTACATGGCCATTATACACTTCACTTGTTTATCTAATTTAGTTTTTATATGTGTATTTTGGTATTTATGAACTATGTTTGTGCATACCTAGAAGGAAAGACACTTAAAGGCTATATTTTTAGTTGCATGAAAAAATAAATATATATGTTGTTCTTTTTTAAAGGTTCAAATGTTGAAAGCAGATCGGGAGCACCCGAATTAGGTGCCATAGTGGGTGATAGTGTAGAACATCCTTGCTCCAGTCCACCCTTTTTATACTTACATAGAATACCTTAGAGAAATACCACACAAATATTATGACATGAATAAGAAAGGAAATACTAAGTTGAGAACCATTAGGTTTGTATAAAGCATTTAAGGGAACATGATCCAGGAAAATTCAACTAAGCATGGCCTAAGGGTCTTAAAACAATTTTTGGAAACAAAAGTTCATACTATAGTAAATTTTAAAATAGATCAAACAAACTTATATTAAAAACTCCACATTAAATGTTCAACTAGAATATATAAATTGTATGTCCAAGTAGAAAAAATAAACAATAAAATATAAACACATATCTATGAATGAGTAGTATATTTAATGGAGGAGATACACAATTAAATACAAGGAGTATAAAGTTACATGTCCGCCTTTAGCCCGTAAGTCGTGAAGTTCCCAAATTTCTTGGGTTGTTCACAAATAAGGAGATGGAAAAAGAAACAAGTACATGTTTGGTGAAATATATATTTCAAGACAATGATTTTCCATTTAATGATATTATAGCTACGAAGTATCCTGAGGATTTAAAATTTGAACCAACCCAATTTCCATTAACAAGTCAAATCTAGAGTACAGTAGAGGCTAGTCTTTATAAGGAAAAGTTCTAGAGAAATGCAAACAATTACATGAGCACATATGAATATCATTTATTCATCAAACAAAAAAAAGTATACGAACTAGGTTACTGTTGTGAATTCATTACGGAGGAGAGTACTCTTGTCATATCACAGCAGTTCACATATAAAATAATATATGTTCTAAAAACTATGTAATGTAAAAGTGTAACAACCAAAACAAAACTAATAAGTCTTGTAGAGAATTGATTGACAAGACATCAAATGGACACTATTTATACGTCAAAAATTAGACACCAGAGTATCATCATTGGGTTTAGAGTATCCAAGTCAAATAAAACGTAGAAAGGTAACTTAAGCCACAACCAAATCTCTTAATACGAGTTCCCGTGACTATTAGAAAACTAGAGTGGAAGTACTTTTGCAAACACCATTAAAAGGGACAAAAATCCATAATATGACTTTGCCGACCTGAAAAATGCATACAAAGGAAGATAATTATTCCACTTTGAACGGGAAGGATAACCATTTAATGTACAAAACGATGAATGGAAGCAGGCTCCCGTGCATAAACAGAAAAAAAGATGAGATACAACAAAGGTTAGAATAACCACCATAGATAAACTCATTTCGAAGAAATGAGTGCAATTGTAACAATTAACATGAAGATACAATACCTGAAAGGTCACCGCCATGATCACTCCACAGGGGATGCGAAACAAAACCAACAAGAGTCAGCATCTAATTTCTCAATTCAAAAGTCACATATCTATGGCTGCTGAAGAGGGAAAATGTTATTATCAATATTGATTATCTAAACCCTAACCATAAACCTGAATCATTGAAATAAAGGTGTATAACATCACTATAATATCACTTGAAACCAATCTAACAAGGACGAGGCATGCAACTTCACAAATCCCATACTAGGATTTTCCCATGATACGAACAGTAACAGAAATAAACCGAACTAGCATGCAGGCGGTAAGTAATTGGATAAAAGTGTTTTATCTCATGGGAATGGTGGAATATGCATAGCCTTTGGAAAATTCCCATAGATAACCTGAACCTCTAGGCCCAACCTATAGAACGGGTGCAAAAAACAGAAAACAAGGGAGAAACCAACAATGCGTACTTGTATGAGTTGGGTTTCCAAAATTCAAAGAAATAAATAAATAAATAGTCATACGGTGTATACTAAGGGTAGATAGAGTCACAATTACAGCCACCATGGAATACCTATTATGTTTAGGTGAGAAAAATAAGAATATGCCTCCACGAAAACTAGAAATGAGTATTCGAGCGATGTTAAATCGTACAAAAATGATAATAAAAGAGGTATGTGACATTAAAATTGGTAACACAAGAAGGAAATCCTTATAAGTCTAGATTTTGAGTGAAGAAGGTATCATAGAGAATTGGGACGTCAAAAACCTACCACAGAAGGTATCATAGAGAATTGGGACATCAAAAACCTACCACATTTATACTGAGAGGATTGGAAAAAAAAAATTAAACAAAGATCAAACAAACCTCGGTGAGAGGCGAAGAGTAACCTATGAGTATAAGTGTTGGAGCAACATATTTTCCCCACTCAAAAGAAGGCAAGTGTCTTTAGACAACCTGACAACCTCTACAGAGGTAAGAAATCCTCACTCATAGCAACAGCACTTTGCAAAATGACAAGTGTGAAATAGAGTAGAACCTGCCATGAAACAAGTGTTCGGGTTACATGAAAATCCCTAGAAGGTTTCGGTTCCACCATTGCATGGAAAGAAGTGTGGTTAGGTGCGTCATGAGAACATGAAGGTTAGTGAAATCACCTATGCGCGTCATGGGAACATGAAGGTCAGTGAAATCACCTATGCGCGTCATGGGAACATGAGGGTCAGTGAAATCACCTATGGGAGATCGGCAAGTATTACCTTTGTTCAAGAAAGGTACAGTGATACATACAAGCCTTGGATAGAAAAAATTTACCTTGATTACTGTATGTGCAAAAAAATGTGTAATAACATGATAAATTTAAACCAAACGTAAAGTATATTACAGTTCAACATAATATTATTTTACTAATCTCTCATAAAATTAAGAGTATGTAGAAATAAAATTGTCATCACATGTGTGCATTGTATGTAATGGGATACATTACCAATATGTTTGATACAAAATGAAAGGTTAAATGAGATATACAGTGGAAAGGCTTAGTAAAAATTATTGTACTAGCAATAAAAAGAAAAAATACAACTAGGTAAACCATCATTTTCACACCATGGGAAACAATATTTTATGAGATAAGAATCTATATATGTCTATAGTTAGAAAAATGAGTAACATGGCATTTAGAGACCTAATATAAAACTCATTATTTGTATCCAAGGTTCAAGCTATGGTATGCCAGATTGTTAAGCACTTCAAACAAGAAAAATTTCTTAGTTGAACAAAGATTAATTGAAGTGAGCAATTAGAATACTGGATAGTATAAAAATAATAATAATAATAATAATAATAAAAAATTGTAGTATTAGGGAGATGTGACAATGTCTAGACATTTTAAGGAAGAAATGAGATTTTTGGAGTGGTTGAAAAAGGATAAAAGTCATGAATACTACAGAGAGTTTCCAAATTTATTTTAAATTAATTAGGAAACATAGATTGGGGTGCCTTATAATGGTTGCAAAGAGAAAGAAGAACTGCAATAGCAAATGAATAGTAACAACAACACATTTCAGTCAAGGAATTGTAGCATGTCTCAGGAAGGAGATAAATTGAACATGGAGATTGATGGGATGAAAAGGATGATGATGAAAATTCCTTAGAAAAGGAATAATAATGTGAGAAGGAAATCAACAATTGGAGGAAAATCAATAAAAAAGAAAGCATCAATACGTTAAGTGGTGAATTACAGCATAAGGCTTGGAAACCTGGAAAGTTAATTGGAGAAGAAATAGAAACAATTGAGCAACAACATGATTAAATGGGTGATCAACTATGGTACAAAGTTTTGGATCTAAGAAAATTGTGGCATCAATGGCTTATGACTAGGAGTTGACACATTTTTTTACCTTGGGAGTCTGACGCAAGAGCATTTCTACTTTCAAACCAACAAGATTTTGAAAAGAAAATTTCCAATGAAGGGAGTCTTAGATTTTGAGAAGAATTAATATTCTTATATATAAATATTTATTTCCTTTGATGTATTAATTGTTCTTATTGAGAGAATGAGTCATAAATCTAGAAAATTGAATGGACCAAATTAGTTGAGTGAGTATATCCCTTTATAGATATGAGAAGTTGCAGGGACATATCTTAATAATATCTTAAGATCATATTAGCATGACTATAGGATATAAAACCATTTTTTTATTCTTTCTAAATTTTAAGTACTCATTGTAATCCTACTGAAAATTAAAGAGGGAGAGAGATAAAGTGAATATGAGGGAAGAGGTAAAAAGACCAGGGTTGTATATGCACATATTGTACATCACGACGATGTAACGTATTTTTCAAATTGACTAATGGACAACATATATTATGTAATTGGTTTGAATTGTCTGTATCCATGTATTAATGAATGCTTCTACACAATTCTATGATATAATATAGAAATTACACATGATTCCTATGACAGAATTCTCAATGCAGGGGTTTGGTAAAGGAATAGGAAATAGCGAAAAGAATATGCAATTATGAGGAAGAGGATTTGAATCACTTGAGAAAATCGAACTCAAGATTTTGTTGTCAATGGTTGAGTTGATGGTATGGGTGTTAAATCAATTCCTGGTGTTGTCAAGACACATTGAAGTAAGGGAAACAAGTTCCTCATATGGTGGTTAAATTACTTTGTGATTAAATATAGAACTGAATTTTATTGAGTGTTTTGAGAAATGGTCATTGATGATGGTAAAAAATTCTAGCACAAAGTTGTGAAATGCATGTAATGAAACCCAAAATGTAAAGCACATTGTGAATATGGAAATTCGGCCCAACATTGTAGTGGTTAACCTCATTGTTTCAACTCCAAAAGTGAAGGCTTCACTAATTACGCAAAAAAATGTGTTTTCAAGTGGTTTCAAGCTCTTCGAAAATTGATGACTATTTCAAATAACTTTGAAGTGGGACAATTGCATTTGAAAGAAATAAATTGCCTCTGAAATAGAGATTTGATCCTTAGAATTAGATCTACTGGTAATCTGTGTGAGAAATCAATGACCGAGCATGAACTTGGTGTGGCATTCAAACTATAATGTGATGGACACCAACACGAGGTGTTCTCTACTTTATTTCCTTGGTGTAATGAGCTTGTGGGAATTTTAAGTCGCTAAAGGAACCTCTATTGGAAATCAATATTATTCATTAATCTAAGGATTGATGAAGGTTATACTAAACCACGAAGAAATATCCACATCCCTATTTCTATATGTTTCTCATCCTTCAGGTTGTGGAAGTGTTAAATTTGTACGAAGAAAAAACCTTTGCAAACCAATCCAGAACTATCCGAGTGAGATTTTTAATTGACATGGGGGTGGATTCCCGTTCATTTCAAAATTAGAATCTCATAGGAGATTCATCAATGGGTATTCCTCGGTGAATATTCATTGGAGCACGAAGGAAGACCCAAGATAAAAGGGTGAGATCGGTATGTCAATTAACGGTGAATTAAATGACATTGCCAACAATTGTAGTAAATTTGAAATCTTTGTCTCAGGTAAGAGAAAGGACCAAATCATTTATTTAATGGATGCTGAGACATATGCTTATCTAGTAATAACTACAAATTAAGATCTCCATCTCAGGATCTCATTCTCGGGAGTTTGTAAAAATTGTGAAGTGGTCGATTTAAGAAAAGAGAGAGCCTCAGACTTGAGGCCATGGTCCTAGCCTTTGGTTATATTCTTTTAAACTAGAGTATAATCTATGTTTGGTATTGGGGAAAAGTCACTAATACAAGGAATAGAGAAAGGGGGTTTGAGCTTACCTAATCCATGGATCATCGGGCTATTAGATTCCAGGCTAAGTGAGATGATATATCCTGCACCATCTACTCCCTAGTAGTGTCTCATCTATGTTATTTTATTGTTAAATTCGAAGCCACAATCACTTTAGCAATTTTTATACGTGTGAACCCCTCCTAGAAGCCATGCCTCCCAGGAAATACATGTGTTGAAAGGGGGGGTTCAGGAAGTATCAAAAAAGTTCAGCGTAGGGCTATGATATTTAGTCAAGACTCTATAACAACCTATTTTAATGCAACTCCATCAAAGATGTGGAGACAAATTAGAAAGTTGGAAACTCGAGGGGGGAGTGGATAGCTAGTCCCACTGGGACTTTGAGATTCTAGACGAAATTTCTTGTTGGGTTTCGGACAATGGTCACATTAGGGGATGGAAAAATAAGAATCTAAACTCAATTACTTTACACTGGCATATGAAGACTCTGGTTGGCATGGTCTTGAAGGATAAATAGGTAGAAAGATGTAATAGGTTTTCTTCTTTGGAGTACATTAAGAGGATGTTGAGGAAAAAGTGCTTGACCTTGGAGAGGATAGACACGAGACTAGCCCATGTAGAAGGTCTTGTTGACTATGATTCAAACACTATTACACCTTCTAGATTGAGTGCCAAGGACCTACTCCCATTTCTTCCTCGAAATCTGAATGATTTTTATGCTCTTTTCAATTTATTTAGAATTTTTTCTATGTTTTGTGATGACTTCCCAACATGAAGGGACTTTTTGTAATCTGGGGCTAGTTGTATGGATTGGTTTTGTACTCTAGGATAGATAGAAAATTTTTGAACTATGGGTACTCTTATATCCCTAGCAGAGAACAAAAGATCCCTTAGTTGGCTAGATGTATCAATTGTGTATTTATGAGTTAATTTAATAATATAAAATGTGCTATATGTGTGTGAGTGTGTGTGTCTATATATATATACACATAGACACACACACACACACACACAAATATATGTATATGTTGATGATGATGATTAATTTCCACTAAGACCAATGCGATCTATCGAGCCTTAAGAAAGTTAGGGATTAATTGTGACTCTTTAATATTGTATTTCTATGATCAAAGAAGAAGGGAAGGAAGCACTACTAGATCACTATAATTTTTCTAACTTAACATGTTAGGAGGGTTGGTAATGTGGAAAATGTTTAGGAAATGAGAACCAATGTGACTAAGATCGAAGCAATCCAAGCGAAAAAAAATTTCATCTTCAACCATCTTACTATTGCAAAGCTGACATATTCTTTTGTCCCAAGATGTTTGGGGAATACACCAAAGCCCGGTTTCACTTTGAAGCTCATGAGAATTTGTTATTCTCTTTGTAATGTTCATTCTCTTCTTAGCACTGGTTAACACAGAAAGATAATTCTAGTTAGAAAGAGTGGAGTTGATCACATCCTTATAATACCTTGGCTTCATTTTTCCCTCTAACTCCTTATCATCCCACAACTTATCCTTAAATTTGAAGGTAATTGTATTTTTAATAATATCCTTACTCTCCAAGATTGTAACATACCTCAATTCCATACTCAAAAAAAAAATCTTAATGCTATAATTATCGAAAAAAGTAACAACTTTTTATTTTCTTCAAATATTTTATTAATGTGTCCCTTTTCTCTTCACGGAGAGTTTAGTTTTTTCTTCCTTTTTCTAACTAAGAACTTGTGGCAAAGATAATAATTTATTGTACAACTTGGCTCCTGTCAATTAAATATTTTCATATTCTCAAAAAGATGTGTAAACTTCTTTGAATGTAGTGCTTATATCAATGGGTCTTCCACTTTAGGATTTGGACACATTACAATGTGGTCTCTTATTTTGATAATGTACACTTATTTGACCACTCCTCGCATTACTCGTTCTAAGTTAGTTAGTAGTCATTGTAAGTTAGTTAATGCTCATATTTGACCCATTTCTATTTTGATAATGTACACTTATTTGGCCAGTCCTCATAGTACTCATTCTAAGTTAGTTAATGTTCATATTTGACCCATTTGTATTTTCTTTTCGGCCTAAGACTTAGCATATAATAATAATTTGTGTGGAACTAAATTTCTGTGCAATCAATACTATTCCTTTTATTTATAATGTTTACACCTCATAATAATATCATGTGTTGAAGGGACTAAGATTTTCCTATGATTCGATGGTTTTGTCATATGATTACTCATGAACTCAATAACAAGTCATATTTTCTGTATTCAAGCTTATGTGATCCATAATGAATTAAGCAAAGTCTTTCAGTAGAAATCACATAAGAGAAAATTTTGGCTGACACGTTTCGAACCACACATGTTGGCTCGAAACATGTCGGCCAAAAATTTAGCTTATTTGATTTCTACCCAAAAACTTTGCTTAACAAGTCATATTCTTAATCCATACGCTTTGTATGTATATATCTTTAAACATCCCAACTATTAATCCTTTTTAAACCTATGATGTTGGTTCTTTTCTTACCCATATGGGATATATGATGTGAACTCACTTGACTCCTTTAGCTAGCACATATTCAACAGTGTAGATTTGGGATTTTAGATCTAAGGTTAGAGAATGAGTAGGGTTAAACAAAACTATTTACCCTACCATTCACAACCCTATTGTTCCTCATTTTCTCTATCTTGCACAACCAAAGTGCCACTCTACTATCTCCTAAGATATCATGGTTTTGGTATTATTCTTGGCCATATGGCCTCAACTACACCTATGATGCTTCAAATGGGATTCTTGTAACAGCTAGGGACTCCTTTGGATGTTTTTAAATCAGACAGGAATACTTATAATCTTGTATAAATTCCTCGAATAATTATATTTAGTTTGCCGCCTCCAATATACTACATACTAACATTTATAATTTATAGGTTCCCCATGGGAATAAATGGCTTAGATTAAATGATGAAAACTTAATAGTTTCGGGATGAACCATTTGGGGTTTCTCATTTTCTTTCTGAGGTAACATCCAAATTTATTCTTCTCTACATTTTTTAGTTAAAATTCTTTGCCATTGATCGAGGGTTAACTAATGAATCCCTTACCTTATTTATAAGTTGTTAATGGAGTGTTGCGAGGTTGTTCTGCATATAGTTTTTCTAACCCTTTAGTGAGATTCATCTTGTCCCTTATCCATTTAGCATTCTAAATCTGATCTAAGTTGAGCTTTGGAAACTTTGGTAATGGATTAGGATTTTATCCTACCTCCAAATTTCATGTAAGCTTCTGTGATTTATCATTAATTACGAGGAGGGAAAATTTTCTTTGGGTATTCCCCTTTGGAACTACTAGGCTTTCCCTTCCTTCTGTACCTCATTAGTCACTAGTGAGTGTACCAGTTCCTAATTAGGCCGTGACAACCATTGGCTATGGCCTAGTGATATCTCTAGCATGCTTTTTCTTTTGATTTATTCCACCCTTAAGCTTTTTATCAAAAACCTTGAAGTTGCTAAGAATAATCGAATGTTTTCATCACAGAGTTAGTATATGATTTATTTCCTTTTTTCTAAAGATTTAGTTTTTTTTGGCAATACAACACTAATGTTTAGTTTTCCTTTCATTGTATAGTGTTGCCACTTCCATTCTTAGGTATATTTCCACTTCATTTATTTTATGTTTGTCCAACATTTCTCAACCTTTTCATTCTGTATAATAAAGATTTGAAAGTTGTAACCCTCATCTATATGATTGTGACGATAAGTATGCCATTCAAGAAAAAAGGTGCTTTGGTTAGTTTGCACTCAAGGCGTTTTATTTTTTTTCAATAGTTTAACTTTGAACTCACTATTCTTACAAGTCATCATCCTTCAATTACTCAAATATTCCGGAAGTCTCATGGCACAAAGTTGGGAATTGAATTCGTTAGTCATAACACAAATAATGGTTTTCTCTTTTGCTCCATTCTAACCCTACGAGGTTACATTTGTATATTTCGGCCTTGGGCCTTAACAAATTATATACTTGGGTTATTTATCTCGCTATTACTCCGTATATAATTTATTTTTTTTATGTTCCCTTCATGATGTCTTTTCCTTATGACTATGACATGTATATGTAAAATAGACCTGAACTTCATATGTAGAATTTTAATAAAATGAATTCTTTCTCTTCTCCCTTTTGTTACATATCTATTTTAGTTCTTTGTTACATTTTTTTATGACTGTCGGTAGTATTAAAATAAGACTTGAGTTGTAACTCATTATCTATATATATATATAGATTGGTTTTATGGTGACTTGTGTCATTGCCAACATCCATAATACTAAATCGAAAATTATTTATTATTTCTTATCTTCTTATATCATTCTCTTTCAAGACTCTGAACCATTTGTATAATTGTCTTTCTATGGTTGAGCTTATTAACTCTGGTATAACATAGTAAATTAAGGATTTCCATAAGACCTAGTCCTAAATACTTCCATGATTTTATTATTTTCTATATTTATAATACTGGATGACATTCAACAAGGAATACTTATATTCCTAGGCATAAATAAACTACTATGGTCATACTATTTATTAAGTTGTTTTTACATATTTCCTAGAATTTTTATTTAAATTCTAATTACACGTCATTGTACCATCTCTTTCTTAGTCTATGTATATTTATAGAGTCTTTTATAGGAATTTTGTTTTTACTAGACTCACAAACAAAATAATGAGTAATTTATTTAATTCGCTAGAATATCATAGGTATTCCATGTTTCCTTACCTAAAGGTTTATTGGCTTAGTAAAGAATATTGAAGATATTTACCATAATCGTTCTTAGATAAATCTCTACCAACACAATATTTTTCTCATAATATAATTTAAGGAGTTATTGTAGCAACCAATTTAGAATAAGACTCTATCAATCAAAGGTTAACTCTTTCATGTGACTCTACTAAATGCTATTAGTTTTCCTTTCATTGTATAGTGTCTACAACCAATGTACTATAACCAATAGTTTTCATTTCTTGATAGATAGTATTATAGTGTATTACCCTTATATGTCTCAGTACAATAGAGAGAGTGTACACAAAAAATTACATAATTAATTTCTCTCTCTCTCTCTACACACACATTGAGCTTATTAATTATTTAATAGAATTACAAGCATAACTTTATCTATTATATAACTTCATTCTTTTATATTTAATATATATCATAACCATAATGAAATAAAAATTCTTCTAAGATAGATCATATAATAAATGGAATAACTAAGTGTCTACCAGAATTATTTCCTTTGGAAATGTTAGATCCATGCATGCAAACTTGTCTCACATCTAACTATTACTTTAATTCAAAATTCAATTTAACATTCCCACTAAATAACATTAATCTATAATATAGCCCCAAGAGTTAGCTCAATCGGTCAAGTCGGGGCCTCGCCAATGGGAGGTCACAGGGTCGAAACCCGAAAGCTCTTGGGGTTAGGTCTGTGGTAACCGAGGGGTGGACCCCCTTCAGGTGGGGTCCACCCAGATTTCTCGAACCTGGAGTAGCGGATCAACTGACCAGTGTCCGTGAACCAGCTGGAAAAAAAAAAAAAACATTAATCTATAATGTGATCGACATATAAAGAAAAAATAGTCATACGACTAACCTTAATTAGCTGTCTGTGGAATACTAGGAACAGAGCATGTTCCACCCAACCTTGAAATTTCTCCATTAGTTTCCCCCAAGCTCAGACATTCTTGCCTCCAGGAATCAACAACTTTATTTTGTTCCTGAGTGGTTTTGTTTTAGGTTCTTCCCAAAAAAAAAATCCTTGCCAGTGTTCTTCTTTAAGGGTCTCCATCCCTTAGTTAGCTGGTTTGTTTTTTCAATTTGAGAAAAGATATTTTCCTTTTCTTTAAAGCATGTCTTTCTCTCCCATTGTAGTTACTCGTATTTTCACCCAACTTAGCATTTCTCTCTAGCTAATTCCTTAGAACAATCTTACTCTCCCATTATGTTAATTTATTTATCAACTTTCTCCTTGGGATTTTTAGGATACTTTTTGGGAAGGTCCATAATGCATACTTAACCACTAGCAAAGTTTTATAAATTGGCAAGAAGTATATAATACTAAAGTTCTCTTTCCTAAATATTTCCAAAAAACTCAATTATTTATTTAATAAAATAAAAATTAATTACATCATCAAATAATTTCAATCTTTTATTTTATAGCCTTTAATTCCAACAATAATTTAAAAGTCTAAAAATAGCCATGTCTAAAAAATGAAACATAGGGGTGTCACAAAAATCATATCCTCTATCTTCCAAAGGTTGACTCGATACTAGGCATCCTTATGCCATCCTCATTTGAGTCGGTGGTGGGGATTTTGGCTAGAGTTAGAAGCAATTTTGGGGAACCCCTTAGATTCCATGTTGTAAAGATTCTTCTTATGCATCAAATACCTAAACATAGCCATGATCTCAATGGGGGAAGGGCTAGCTTCAATCGAGAATATATGATAAGGAGTACTTCCTTTAATCTTGAGGTTGTAGGTTATAAATTTCTTTTGGATCAACTCGATATTCCTCCATTATTCTCTAGATATATTGCAACCCCAAACCTCACAACCATATAAAACTACAAGGGTGAGGAGAGTCTCAAAGAGGAACCTTGTTTTACTCCTAATCCAAAGATAAACTGACTTAAAATTATTTTCATTCTCATAATAAGCTTTCCAGTCTCCAATAATTGTTTTCTCAATGATATAATTCTAGTTGAACAATTGATGGATGTCAATACCTAAATATTTGTGTGAAGAAACCTGCTCCAACTAATTGTCATCATAGATGAAATTATCACGGTTAATATTTTTGGATTTCATTATCATGACTTTATTCTTGTTGGTATTAACAAACATGCCCACCTTGCAGCAGTAATCATGGAGGATCTTAAGATTCTTATCGAGATCATCATGGCTTATGGCTAGAAGAATGATATCATCATCATAAAGGAGAAGAGTAATGACCATGCCAACGAGATTGGGGCCATCACATCCCATAGCTTCCAAACTTTGTTCTATCTTATCAATGTAAATGCCAAAAAGGGTAGTGAATAGGGGGAACCCTTCCTTAACTTCAATATTCCATTTAATTATTTAGAACAACCATTGGTGGTATTAAGATTGGAAACAACATTCTTGTAGAGATGAATCACAACAACCCTCAACTCGAGAGGAACCATTATATATTCAAGTATTTTCCACAGTTTATCCCAAGGAACTGTG
This sequence comes from Pinus tabuliformis, assembly GCA_031772625.1. Classification (NCBI taxonomy): domain Eukaryota; kingdom Viridiplantae; phylum Streptophyta; class Pinopsida; order Pinales; family Pinaceae; genus Pinus; species Pinus tabuliformis. The sequence goes on along the minus strand of CM062819.1, from coordinate 1,220,157,497 downwards.
TCGGAATCTTTTCTAAAGTCAACAAAAGAACAAGAGATCAATTTTACTATTGCAATACTACTCGACAATGATCTTAAGAGTGACAATATGGTTAATAGTTGATTGATGTCTCCTAAAACCAACTTTCCCTTTAGCTCTTTTACCATGTCTTTCAAGCCAAAGAATAATATTCTTTTCCAAAATGAGCCCATGCACTTCGGATAAAATGTGGCTAATCATAATGGTCTTATAGTTAGAGTGAACATTTTTATCCCCACTTTCAAACATAGGAAAAATAAGGCTTTGGATCCAAGTCTTAGGGAAGTCATGCTTTACTGCCCAATTGAGAAGTTTGTGAATATGAGGGATGAGGATAAACCTTCACATTTTGAAAATTTCAGCTTCGTAGCCATCAATATTCCTATCTTTCCCATTAGCAAATTTTTTAATCTCGAAGTCAATGTCTTCCAAAGAAAAGATATCCTCCTTTATAGGAATGTTTAAGATGTTACCCATGGTGTCCAAGAAGTCATAAAGATTCCTAAGATAGACATCCCCATTCATCAAGGGGTTCAAATGATTTTCTTTAGTTTCATGGAAAATAATATTCCTCCAAAACTTTCTAGGCTTGACTTTAGAAAGGTGAAGAAGACACTCTTGTCTCTTTTTAATATAGGAGTTTTTCTTCCTTTTGATAAGAGATTTGTAAACACTTATATTTTTAAGCTCTGTAGTTTCATTAGGAGCATCGCTAATTGCTTTCCTGGAAATTTTACAATCATTATCATAACAAGGGTTGGATGTTATATTATTATTTTGTACAACACCTTGGTAGACAATTTGTTAGTTTGTAAATTAACTTGAAGCGACAGTTGAAAGAAAGAAACTAAATTGGAAATAATAAATTAATATATAGAGAAAAAAGATAAAAGGAAAAAATTCTCCTCAAAAATAAAACTTCCAATTAACCAATCAATCACATAACAAATAAATAAATTTCAAAATTAAGAAAAAAATATATATATTAATAGATTCATGAATAGAGGTTGTCATAATATTAATAATAATATTTATAATATTAATATCACTGCATTTAATAATAATAATAATAATTTTTTGAATGATAAGATTAATGGGTTAATAATGATAGTAGGGTTATTAATAACTATAATAGAAATAAGATGTATAATAAATATAATAAAAACATTAAAAATAATGATTCTCTCTTTAATGTTAATAATAGTAATAATATTAGCAATAGTAATAATAACTTAGTCAATGGTAGGACATTATGTTCATATAATATTATTTGTTCTAATTCTCCTTTCGCCTCTAGTAATTTAAGGTTGTCAATCTCTTTGGCTTTTCTTTTGACCTTTCGGTTTTTCATTTATTGGAGAAAGGTTTAAATTTTTCCCTCGCTCCTAGAAAGATCTCAGTCAATGATATCATTTGTGACATTGAATATGGTATTAGATACTTACCAGACGTCACTAAAGATATCATCAGACAAGACTGTGTTGTTTTCCTTAGAAAGGCTAAGCCCCCCAAGAACAACATCAACAAACTTGAGTTTGACGCTCTCAAGTCATTAAATAGTAACAAGGATGTTGTTGTTCTCAAAGCCTACAAGGGTGGTGTTGTGGTTATTCTTGATAAAGAGGATTACCGAAGGAAGACATTGGATCACCTTTGTAATAGTGGGAGCTACAAGAAACTTAATAAGGATCCTTTAAAGAAGATTTTCAAAAGTGTGGCTCTTGCTATTAAATCCAATAGCCCCATCAGCTCATTCAGTCATAAGCTTATCAGAAGTAACCCTCTTACCCCTAGAATCTATAGCCTTCCAAAGGTTCATAAGGAAGGGGCTCATCTAAGACCGATTGTCAATACGATAGGAGGTTCGACCTATCATCTTGCTAAATATTTAGCAAAGAAGCTTAAGCACCTTGTTGGCCATACAAAATCCTTTGTCAAGGACTCTACATCATTTTTCAATGAGTTAAAGGGTATCACTCTTGATACCGATGACAAGCTTGTGAGTTTCGATGTGGTCTCCCTATATGCTAACATCCCTATCAATGAGGCCATTGAAGTCATTAAACATATTACGAATCTTCATACGGAAAATTAGTTCATATCTATCTCACCTCTACTTTTTTCTCTTTTAATGGGTAATTCTATCAAAAAACTTGTGGTGTCACCATGGGTTCCTTCCTCTCCCCTATGGTAGCTAATCTATTCATGAAGGATTTTGAATCAAAGGCCTTAGCCTCTTCTCATCTTCTTGCTAAGATGTGGAAGAGGTTTGTGGATGACACTTGTGCCATCTGGTCCCATGTTAAGGAAGAATTGGATCTTTTTTTCCTTCATATTAATAATTAGTCTAGTTCCATAATCACCATAGAATATGAAAGCAATGGTATTCTGCCCTTCCTTGATGTCCTCCTTTCTAGGAATGATGATGACTCTTTTTTTCATCAAGTATTTAGGAAGAAGACTCACACGGAGCAATATATTCATGCTAATTATCATAATTACCCAACTCAAAATCTTGGTGTTCTCAACACTTTAGTGACTATAACTTTAAGAGTTTCTGATAACAACCATCCTAATGATGAGAAAGTGCACCTCGTGAGTGTTTTATTGAATAATGGGTACAATAGACACCAGTGTACTAAGGCTTTTATTAAATCTCAAAAAGTTCCAAAGGCTAATATAGAGCCCAAGGATCAATTTAAGGTGTTCATCTCCCTTTTATTGAAGGGACCACTCACAAGATTAAAAGGATCCTAACAACCCATAATCTTTTTCTTACAGATATATTAAAGAATTACATGAACTAATTGCAGCTAAATCATAGAAACTTCAAGTACACATGAAAGAAGATAAGAAACACATAAAGGCATGAAGATGACAAAGAGATTTGATAATGGATTTCGTCCAATTTGGAGTACGTCTTCGGGCCTTGCTCACCAATGGGGAGTCCTTCATTCATTAAGTGGCAAAAGAAGAGGAAGTACAAGTACAAATGCATGAACACTCTTATACCTACAATCTAGAAAATATCCATAAAATGGAGAGCTCTGTTGTAGAAACTAATAGCACCATTGAGTTTCTTTCACCGAGAGTTTCAGAATTGATAAAAAAATTGCCCAATTCTGACACTAGACCAAAAATGACCCTCTGGAAATGTGTTCAGGCAAGGTTTTACCCCCTGATACATGCCACTCAAGCTTTCGCTTTGCAATTGACTATCTCAATCCATGTGCTTAGGATCCACCCTCCACCTGCATGTGAAACTTTGGTTTATAAGTATGTTGGTTGGTGGAGTTTACCGCATGAGATAGTTGGCACAATGGAAAAGTCGGCAAATGGTTGGAGGAAGGTCGGGGGATCAAATCCGGACCTTCTCAAAATAGGTGCATGTTATTTTATTACAATGTTCGGTTGGCACCGGTTGGCACACGGTTTCACTTAACGGTTTGGTTCTTACTTCAAGGTCACCTGCTTGGGGACCAACCACGTGGGCCAAGCAGGTTCGACCCCCTCCGGTCCGATATCTTTACACAGCTCTAGTGGTTATGGGGATGGGGTTCTCAATTAGCCGAATCCCACCCAAATGCATTTAATCACAATGGTTTCAGCGGTGGCAAGGTCATGGCCGCCGACCCCTCCTTTATATATGTTTAACTGGTTTGTTCGTTGAGTTAGGTAGCGAGATTGGTCGACCCTCCACCTTTTTTTATATATTTTCTTTTTTTAATGTAACCACTTAGGAATTTTTTTAATCTATAGGGGTTATAGGAAAAATTAATTGTCCTACAAATTTTCTCTTAAAAATGGTCGGATTTCGGTGCCAGAGTTTTCCATTTTGCTTCCTTCTTAAGCCTTCCACATGTGCTAGTCAACCCCTGAACTTTGAATGCCTCTATCTCCCTCATACGAGCTCGGTTTCGAGTGTCATTCACGTCGTTAGAATCAAGGTGAAGAGCACTTCAATCTGATGATGATTTTATCGATTTTATTCCACTTTGAATTTTGTACCTTTTACCATGCCACTAGTATCTGGAGATCCACCTGGATCAATCCTCCCCACTGAGAGATTTTGGACCACCAAAAGCCTTAACACCATTCAACATACAACCTATTTCCTTGTCAAACCATACTTTCAATCATCTACACCCAAAACTAATACATATTCTATAGCCATATACAACCCCTCACTTGCCAAGAGTTTATAGCACACACTCTTTGGTCAATGATTACATAGTAACAACCAATACCTCAACTACTCATAAGAAGGCCCAAAAAAAACATCTTTGCATTTTGAAGTGATGGCAACACACCATCACTTTTACATTTACTTGCAACGCATTATTTACAAACCAAGTCCATGCAAACTACTATTAAAAAAAAAGTCCTTTCCTTAATAAATCCGACCACCATCAATGTGTTTGAGCATTGTCACCAGCTAGCTTCTCTATTGCTACTTTCTCGCTGTGGAGCATATGGCATGTGATTTGCTCATGTCCCTCCTCTTTATAGTGACTACAATGATTTTTCTTTCTCCAAACCTTCCGGGTTTTCTTGAAGAACTTCCCCTTGGTGTTCCTCTGATAAGGGTTCATGGAGCCCTTACTATCGTCGGAATAGGAGGAAGAAGTCTCGTCATCCATCATTGACTGGTCACTAGATGCTTTGGAGCTTTCCCCAATGTCCTTCCTAACATAATGGAGTCCTTCATGGTGAGGCATTTCCTCTACTTTGATGGGGTTCATGATGCCCTAACCATTAATGCCAAGGCCCTTGCCCTGATATCCCATCTTCGTCAACAGCTTGGACCCGATACCTATAGTATACTTTTTAAAAGTAATGAAATCATCATCAGCAAAAGTACATGGAATCAAAGAACTATTTTTTACCTCAAGGGGGTTAGGCAGCACCCTTCCCAAGGCCTCGTTTTAGATTGCGACTAGTGTAGAAATATCTGTTTCTCCTCCTTTGCTTTCTATAGGAGCCTCCTTAGCTTAGCATTTTCTACTTGAAGGTTTTGGTTGGTCTCCTCAAGTTCCTGGAGCCATACCACATTGGGTGTCCTTTCCATCTTTGGTACAATATCTATTTAAATTTTTGCTTCATAACCTGAATCAGAACCCAAATCGATGGGGCCCCCTACTGATATTCCAAGAGCTATAATCCTCCTTTCGTCACCAGAATCTGATCCCAAATCAATTGGTCTACCTTATGCAAACCCCAAAGACATGACCTTGTCATCTTCTTCTTACTCAAATGCTTGATCTTGATGCATGGTGGCAGTTTTCTTTTGTTTCTCCTTTCTGTCATCCCTACTGGGTCTCAACTTGGGGTACAGTTTCCAACAATTCTCTTCGTCGTGTCCCTCTTTCTCACAATGTGGGCAAGAGAGCTTTGCCCCTCTTCTCTTGGTTGTTGCAACTCCTTTTTGGTGGTCATTTTGCACGTGCATCCCACTTCTTTCAAGATGCATGGCTTTCAAAATGGTCTCATCGACAGTGGCAGACTCAAACAATAATAATGAATGCCTTATGTAGCTATGTAAAGAACCGATATACTTAGTTGCAATCTCTAGTGAATCTAAAGAAATGCTAAAATTTAATGCTTGTCTTCTAAATTCTTCAGTAAAGTTTTGAAAATTTTTATCTTTTCTTTGCCTTAGGTGTTGCCATTCCATTAATTCCTTCAGCCTATAGCCTAAAAAAAATTTTCAATGCAGACACAAAATTTGACCATGAGGAGAGAAGGTTACCTAGATTCTTCATGCCCTGCAATTTTCTCTCCCACCAAACGAGATCAATGCCACTCAGTCGAAGGAATGCCAACTGGATCTTTGCCTCATCCTCTTCAATCTGTTGAATTTTGCAGTAGACTTCAATCTACCTAATCCAATTGTTATGCTTTTCTGCATGACTTTCACCGTTATACATGGGAAGATCAAATTTGACATCTAATTTAAAGAAAAGTTTCCTAGATGCATTTCTTGACTTCCTATGATGATGGTGAGAAGAAGAAGAGGAACTTTCACTCGTGGAAGGAGGAGGGGATTCCTCTCCACCATTTCCATGTGTTGAACCTTGTTCTTCTGGCCCATTCTCCTCTGCTTTTATTGTCTTCTCAAGCCTTGAGAACAACTTGTGGACCTTTTCTGCCATTGTATAGAAGGTTTTGCAGTAATTGGGCTCCTCCTCGTAGTGAGCATCGTCATCGTCCATGTTCCTTCTTTGATTTGCACACCCGGCTTCGGGATCAAAAGACTTTAGTTTCCCTTCGCCTCTTCGGAGCCTGTTTCTTGTTAGCATACAAACATGCAATTCACATCTACAAAGACCTGCTCTGATACCACTTGATCTAGGATATTTTTCTTACATATGTATTAAAGAATTACATGAACTAATTGCAACTTAACCATAGAAACTTAAAGTGCACATGAAAGAAGAGAAGAAACACATAAAGGCATGAAAATATGACAAAGAGACTTGATAACAGAGTTCGTCCAATTTGGACTACGTCTTTGGGCCCTGCTCAACAATGGGGAGGCCTTCATTCATTAATGGGAAAAAGAAGAAGAAGTACAAGTACAAATGCATGAACACCCTTATACCTCCAATCTGGAAAATGGCCGAAAATGGAGAGCTCTATTGTAGAAACTGATAGCATCATTGAGTTCCTATCACTGAGAGGTACAAAATTGATATAAAATTTATCCATTTCTGACACTAGACCAAAAATGACCCTATGGAAATGTGCTCACGCAAGGTTCTGCCCCCTTTTATAGGCCTCTCAAGGTTCCACTCTACAAATGACTATCTCGATCCATGTGCCTGGGGTCTACCCTCTACCTGCATGCAAAACTGTGGTTTATAAGTATGCTAGCTGATAGAGTTTACCACGTGAGATAGTTGGCACAATGGCAAAGTCGACAAATGGTCAGAGGAAGGTTAGGGGATCAATTCATGACCTTCTCAAAATAGGCCCAATGTTCTTTTATTACACGGTTCGGTTGGCACCAGTTGGCATGCAGTTTCACTTAACAGTTTGGTTCTTATTTCAGGGCCAACCATTTGGGCGTCAGCCACATGGGCTGAGCAGGTTTGACCCCCACCAGTCCCATATCCTTACATAGCTTTGATGGTTATGGGGAAGGGGTTCCCGTTTAGCTGGACCCCACCCAAATGCATGTCATCACAGTGGTTCCGGGAGTGGCGGGGTTATGGTCACCGAAGACTCCCTTATATATGATTAATTGGTTTGTGTGTTGAGTTAGGTGGTGGGAATGGTGGCCCAACCACCTTTTTCTTATATATTTTGTTTTCTAATGTAACCACTTAGGACTTCTTTTTATCTAGGGGTTATAAGACAAATTAATCGTCCTACGATTTTTCCTAGAAAGATGGCAAGATTTTGGTGTCGGAGTTTGCCATTTTGTTGCCTTCTTAAGCCTGCCACATGTACCAGTCAATCCCTGAACTTTGATTGCCTCTATCTTCCTCATACAAGATCGGTTTTGAGTGTATTTCACGTTCTTCGAATGAGGGTGATGAACACTTCAATCTGATGTTGAGTTTATCGATTTCCTGCCACTTTGAATTTTGAACCTTTTACCATGCCACTGGTATCTAGAGATCCACCTCGATCACCTAAGGAAGCATAAGGACCCTTCAACCTTTAGGCCTTTGAATACCATGCGACGCTCCCTAAGGTCTGTAAAAGACCCAGTGGACCCTAAAAATAGGAAAGGTGTTTATGTTATCCCTTGCTCCTGTGGTACTCCCTACATAGGTGAGACTCGTCGCTCAATCAATCAAAGGATTTGTGAGCACGCCACTGACATCAAGCATGGCAGGACCCCCTCCTCTTCTTGGAAGAACATGTAGAAAAAACGAAGCATCACATCTGCAATGAGCATGCCCAAGTCATTGCTAGGATTAGTCATTTCTATCATCGCAAACTCAAAGAGGCCTTAGAGATCGAAAAAAGGCCCACTAATTTGAGTAGAGATGATGGTTGGAATATTAATAGAAGTTGGGTCCCTATCCTGTCCTCCTAATAATTTTTAATTTTCCTTTTTACTTATGTAGGTATATGTATCTTCTTGTTTTTCAATTGTTACAGTTAATAGTTGGTTTTTCATCAAGTTTTATCATTTGGATCATTCCTAGCTCTTTTAATTATTTATATCATCTTGGTCATTCTTAGATCCTTTAAGTATTTATTTTATGCTAGACATTGTTTATTTTCTTCCTTTTTCTTGGCTTCGTCATTTATTTGTAGGGCCTTAGTCCCTCATTTTATGGTTTACCTTGATTCTATGTTACCAAAAACAACAAATAGGAAACGAAACCAGAAATTGCAATGGGATGAGAAACAATGTTTGGAGGTTTCGCATTCAAGAAACGAGAGAGAAAAAATAAGGCAAATATAGGAAACATAAACAACACATTCATTTACATAGCTAAAATTGTAATAATCATATTTATGATTTGACCATAATGGATTAGGTAACATGTCTTATTAGTTATCATCTTAAAATCTTAACCAAATTCTAAGAGTATTATGTATATGATTAGCTAAAAAGATATTTCATTCATTCTTGGAAACCTATGTATATATGTGCAGAGGAGTCTCTTCCAATTAAAACATGTGTTACTGTTCATTTGAAAAAACTTATTTTGGTAAATTATGTAGAGACATGTTACCCATTTGCAGTTGACAATTTGCAAAGAAACATGCACCATACTTATTATTCACTGTACTGACTTTACGTTTGTGCTAAACTAGCTATTTTCTTTATATTTTCATGATTAGCATGAAAAAAAGACCAGCCACACATTCCGTGGTCAAGGAAAGACTCGCTTCGTCATTCCCGCTATAAGTCTTCCTTTATCTGGGATCTAATAACAAATTACAGGAATGTCGATTGGAAGCCCTTCAATGACACACCCCATGTAGATGAATTTTACAAAAAAGGGCTCCAGGGAGTTAACTATCTTCCACTAGTGTGCTTAAGCCCAAGCCACCTCCCAAAAAGGAAATGAAAGATAAATTTATGAGTCGAGAACGAACATAGAAATCGCACCTACAAAAAAGGAAATGAAAGATAAATTTATGTGCGGAGAACGGACATAGAAAGCGACATTTTTGTCTCGTTCCGCTTCTAACGCGTTTTTTTCCAGAGACGGTAGCCATCATCCCGTTTCTGGTAATAGAGCCCTGATTCATTTGTTTTTCTCACTTTGATTATTTTAGATTGAATTTTATTTATTAATTTTCTGGTTTCTTCAATAGTTTATTTTTATTATTAATCGGGTCTTGACTCCATTTTTACTAATAGGATCTTCACACTTTTTGTTTTATTTTTTTTATTATGCTTTTTGGTTGAGGTTTGACTTTGATTGTTTGATTTTTTTTATTCTATATATTTTTTGAAACTTTATCTATTTTTTGATTTTTTTTAATATAATTGGATCTTAGAGATCTGTGGCATGAATCTTTTAAATAATTGACCGGAGAATCCACAGTTTTATCATTTTTGGATTGACGTTTCGAATCCCAAGTGGGATCCATCTTCAGGATGAGAGCTGCTCTTCTATCATCATCATTCTCTCATCCTGAAGATGGATCCCACTTGGGATTCGAAACGTCGATCCAAAAATGATAAAACTGTGGATTCTCCGGTCAATTATTTAAAATAATTGGATCTTAACAATTAATGTTATTAATTAAATAATATTATTCATAAACTAGTTGTTTATTATGGTTGTTATTTTTTGACTTCGCCCTTTGTTTGAGGTTTGACTTTGAATATTTGATTCATTTTATTTTATAAATATTTCGAAACTTAACCTATTTCTTGATTTTATTTAGTATAATTGGTTCCTATTAATCAAGGTTATAAATTAAATAATATTATTCATAGATAGTTATATGAACAAGGGTCTCTACATTGATTTCTATTTACGCTGGTGCCATGCTATGTGTCTTCATCTTGTCCTAATGATGAACCACATTGGACAGTTCGAAAGGCATGGCAAAAATTCTCCTATATAATTTCTACCAATTGTTTGTTTTTTTGGTTAATTTAATATGTATCGAAAAACCTAAATTCATAAATTTCAAAATAATAATAAAAAACAAAATTTACAAATTAACCTTATAGAAATAATTAATCAAAATACAGACTAATACAAAATAAAAAAACTATTGAATGTTGAAACATAAAATCAAAATTTGAAGAGAATATCTACATTTCAATTTGAAAGGTTTAAACGCTTCTCCATTGAAGAGTTAAAAATAAATATTTTTTAGATGAATGAAAATAACTGACTAATTATAATTCTGATATCAAAAATAAAAAATTAAATATCTGAAATTTGAAAAACAAATTATCTTCCGAAAATAAAACCTATTTATTAATGGTTACAAAAGCCTTTCACCCCTATTTGCATGCAGGGACATTACAGCAAATCAAATAAATTGATCATTTTCTTTTGATGTTTGGTTTATTGACGACCGTTTTATATTCCCAAACAAACAGATGAGAAAATAGTTTGGTTGAGTTCATTGTGTAATCAACTTAACTCATTATAATCATAATCCTAAAATACAATGAATTATTATTATTTAATGGCATAGAAAATTTGTATCGATCAATGTGACCATATTTCTATGTTATTGGTTTTTTCCTAATGGGTGATAATCATTCAAAAAAAATTAATTACATTCAAATTATCCAATTAAAATCTACCAAATAATAAATAATAATACTAAGGGTATAACTAAAATAAGAATAATAGAAAATATAAGAAGCAAAAGCTAAAGAGTTAATATTAGATAATACTAATGTATTTAAGTATTGAGGGTTTTTTTGCGGTGCATTATATTAGATATCATTTTTTGGGATTTAATTGCGTCAAGAAAGTCATTCATCTATGACTATTTCCATGAGAGGTAGTGTAACTAACTAATTTCTCATGATTTTTGAATAGTCCACTTACTACTCATTGCATCGGGTGATGCTCATGGAGGTGAAGAATTGGGATTGAAACTAGTGAAATGAATCACATAGCATCAACCATCACTTTTGGGGCTTGCACCCAGTAACCAAGACTTCCCAAGAGGTCACCCATCCCAAATCGCCTCTAGATCAAGGGCGCTTAATTGTGGAGTTTTCCACACAATCAAGCCCATTTAGCTTGCTACCCCATTTGCTTGATTATGGGGAAAGCTCCACAATTAAGCGCACTTGAACCAGAGCCGATCTCGGATGGGTGACCTCTCAAGAATTCCTGGTTACTGGGTGCAAACCCTGGAAGTGATGATTGACGCTATGTGATTCATTTCACTAGTTTCAATCCCACTTCTTCACCCCTGTGAGCATCCCCTCATTCAATGAGTGCTAAGTGAACTATTCCAAAATCATGAGAAGTTAGTCAGTTACGACTACCTCTCATGGAAATGGTCATAGATGAATAACTTTCGTAACGCAATTGAATCCCAAAAAATGATATCTAATATTAATGTAGTTGATATAGTGCATTTGTATCTACCATTAATAAATATATAATAATAAAAATAATATTAAAAAAACTATTACAATAAAAATATTATTATTATTATTATTAAAATTAAGAATAATTATTAATTTATATTACTAATTATTTAAAAACATTAAATAATTTATAATTTCATAATATTAAATTAATGATAATTAAATATTGAGTATTGGATTCTGTGACAGATGGGTGAAATGGGTCTTAAGCATGATCTCTACCCCGAATTTCTCTATCTTGTTAAATGGGGCTCCAACAACTACGTTCAATGCTACAAGAGGCCTTAGACAAGGGGACCCCCTATCCCCCTTCCTCTTCATAATAGCAGCAGAAGGATTAGGTAGATACTTCAAGAAAGAATTAAGAGAAAGGAAAATACAGGGCCTGAGATTATGGGGAAATCAAACTACAGTCACCCACCAACAGTTCGTGGACGACATAATGATATACTGCAAAGCATCCATGAAAGAGGTGAGAAGGATAAAGAGAATTTTAGAGATATTTATGGAAGGCTCAGGCATGGAGGTTAATAATGAGAAATCCAAAACTTTTTTCTTTAATACAGTGGAACCTATTAAAAACCATTTAACCAGGATCTTGGGCTACAGGAAAGGGGATCTCCCAACCAAATACTTAGGAACTATGCTAGACTCCTCTTCCCTCAAAATAGGAAATTGGAAGAACATCCTAGAGAAGATCATGAAAAGACTGGAAAATTGGACTTTCCGTTCTCTGAACCTGGCAGCAAGGGTTGTTCTGCTTAAATCCACCATTCAGGCGATTCCGATATACCCCTTATCAGTGATGGCAGCACCAAAAGGAATATGCAATAAGCTTGTAGAGATTTACAGAAAATTTCTTTGGGGAGGACCTAAGCAACAAAAGAAGTGGGCCCTCTGTTCATGGGACAACCTAACCAAACCAAAAGAAAAAGGAGGTCTAGGCCTTAGAGACCCATGGACTTTAAATCAAGTGCTAGCAGCCAAGTTAAGATGGAGATGGATGCAAGGGGGGCCGGACCTATGGAAAGAAATCTGGACAACAAAATACAATATGCCATCCACCCCGGAAGAAATTCTAAGGGAACAAGAAATGCCTCGAGGATCAGACATATGGAACCTAACCATTCAAAGCAGGGAATTAATTGACAGGCATATTTTCTGGGAAATCAGAGGAGGCCAGATCGCGAGATTTTGGGATGAAGCTTGGCAACAAAGGGACAAAATGCTGAACCTACAAGGAATGCAAGAAATCTACAGAACAGGTATGGACAGAGATCTCATTAAGGTCAAAGATTATTGGACGGAAGAAAGAGGAAATGATGAATGGAGAGAATGGAAACCTCTGGAGGAATGGAAAAGGAATGCAACAGAAGATCAAAAAACTATATTTGGCAAGGAATTAGACTCCAGGAAGATAAAAAAGAGAGGAGGCAGGGATATCCTACGATGGGGCAAAGAAACGAAAGGAGCATTCACCATAAAGGAAGCTTATAAAGTAAAGATACAGCAAGAGCAGGGGGAGGAAGAGCAAAAGTGGAGAAGGATATGGAGAAATAAATGGTGGCCGAAGATCAAAATGTTCGCATGGCTGGTAGGAAGAAAACGTATTTTAACTTGGGATCGAATTCAAAAAAGAGGCTTCTCAGGCCCTTCAAGATGCTGTCTCTGTTATTCAGACGAAGAAGACCAGGAACACCTTCTTAATGGATGCAGTGCGGCCCAATTCCAATGGGAAAAGACTAGAAATTTATTCTCGGCCACGGAAAGAAACCCGCATGATATAATCCAAACCCTATGCGAATGGGGAGAAGGAAAGTTTAAAAGCAAGATAGTAAGAAGAGCCTGGAGCATTACAACAGGCTTCAATGTATGGAATCTTTGGAAAGAGAGAAATGGTCGAATCTTTAAAGGGAAATCTTCAGATCCGGAAGAAGTTTGGAAAAGAACACTAAGACAAATTAGAGAATCAATACTAGCGGAAAACTGGGCAGAGGAAGATTGGAAAACCTCTGAAGCAGAAACAGAGATCCTAAACAAACTGAACTTGGAACAGGGGATGATCTACCAGCAAAAAACAAAGCAGCACCAACCTATAGCAAACCAAAGTCACGCAGTTTATCGGAAGCCACCGGAAGGGTTCATTAAACTCAATTTCGACGGGGCAGCGAAGGGGAATCCAGGACCAGCTGGTTTTGGAGGAATCTTCAGAAACAGACAAGGAGAGACAGAATGGATCTATGCAGAACACGGAGGAACAATGACTAATAACGAAGCGGAATTTATGGCTGTGTATCAGGGTCTCAAAATTGCCAGAAGAAACGGATATAGGAAGATAGAAATTGAAGGAGATTCTGCCCTGGTCGTGGGTACGATAAGGAAATTAATCCAAGGGAAACAATGGGAGAAGGTAGTTAAAAGTTGGAGAAATGCGAGTATAGTCCGAGATATCGAGGAAACGTTGAAAGGGATCGATTACAAGATCACTTCGCATGTAAGAAGAGAGGGCAATAAACCCGCGGACTGCTTAGCGAATTGGGGAAGTAAAGAATCATTGGAGAAAGTCGATGACAGCTGGACCAATCAGGCATCGATGGCAAAATGGGACGGATTAAAACAGCTCATCGACAATGATAACCATGACACAGCACAAGGGTAATCAAAATTCCGCGTGGAGCGGGAGAAGGAGAATAAGGCAAGATCAGGCGGCAATGAGGACAGGACAGAAGGACGGCGCCCTTAACTCCCTGACATCAGCAATTAATGATCATTCAGATCAGCAGGGACGCGGCCCAAAACGAAAACCGGTTATCATCACCGAAACCATCATTCAAAGCGTAAGGGAGATACGAAGTGGGGAGCAATCCCATCATAAGCGAAAAGGTGGCGAGAATTCTATAAGAAGGAACAGGGGAAGAATGACAGGCAACAGAAATTCGAAGAAGGTGGCGAGAGAAGGGGCGACTTGGCAGAGAAACCATAACCAGCGCCTCAAACGCACAAAAATGGGAGAGCGAAGAGATAAGACAGTCCAGACTGAGAGGGAGGCTGCTGAGGGTAGGCACTTTGAACGGGGCCAAGTTAAAATAGAAATAGAAAGTTCAGACGAAATGGAGTACAGTCAGGGGGAAGGGCTCAGAAGCAAGAATTTCGAAACTGGGCAAAGCAGTAAAGGAACGAAGCGAGGCAGAAAGGGTGGAAGACGGAAGACGCAAGAGAAGAAAGGAAGAGGACGCCCCCGTCAATCAACCAGCAATGTGGAGGGTAACCAGACGCAGAGAAGACGGAAAAGGGGGAATAAGTCGATCAGCATGGCGGTGCATGAAGCCGAACAGGCTTACAATTTGGAAACAAATGTAGACATAAGGAAAATCATTGATGCCATGGAGGACAGGGTGTTAGAGGAACCCTCTGACCCGAAGATGGAGGAGTGGACCTCGCAGCTGCCGGACCCAGGCAACACGCGAGGTAGACTTACCCTTTACCGCCGCGCTCTCCATACCTACTGGGTGCTGAAGCACCTCTTGGCAAAGGCCTTGGAGCAAGTCGCGACCGAGATGCTGGAGATGGCGCAGGAAACAGCGGCAGCAAAAAAGGAGGTAGCTAACGTGGAAGAGCTGGTGAGGCAACAGAACGAGCACCTCAAGGAAATTCAAGCGATGTTGAAGGAGCTGGGGAAGGCCAACGACAACAACAAAGAAGGAAGAGGAAATGCGGTGAACCAAGAGGCCTGTTAACTGTTTCTCTTTGCAATTTAGAATGCCAATGCTCTGGTTTTTGAATATTATTTTGTATGCCATAGCAGTAGTAGTAAAACTGGGTCTGTCAAGTAGGACTGGGAAAGAATAGTTTTTTGGTAAAACATGGTGAAAGAGGGCTTAATGTCCTGCTATGCTTTTGACATTGTCCAGCATGAAAACTTTATTGAATGCCTGATGTATAGGAGCCAACAGATCTGGTTTCCCTACGGGGCAGATTGAGGCTCCTAAGTTTTGTACTTTTATAATTGTTGTAGATAATAGAAATACCGCAGTTCACAAAAAAAAAGATAATTAAATATTGAGTATTGTTGTAAATTAAAAAATATCGTTAATTAAAAATTATTATAATTATTTTAAAATAATTATTGTTCTTACTAAATAAGTATTATTATTAAGATTAATATTATTAATTAATATTACACTATTATCAATTAATAATATTATTAAATAATATTAATTCATTTAATATTCAATAAAACAAAAAAATTAAATATTAAATAATAATAATATAAAAACAATATTGTTATTAAATAAAAAAAATATAAAAACAACACTGACCTTCTTAGCCTTTTACAATGTCAAAACTATAGTGAGCTCGTAAGGCTTCTCTCCAAGCTTTTTGAGCATAGGAATAAAATCTTAAATCAAAATAAATAATTTGTTTCTTTAGGTCCGATAGACCAATGTTTGGTCTTAGTGGACGTTAACCACCATCATCATCATCATCAATATTTAATTATTTAATAATAAAAAATAATAATATTTAATAATAAATAGTTAACAAAAAATATTTATTTAAATAATTTAATATTCAATAATATTAAAGAAAATTAAATAAATAAATAAAATATTAAAGAATTATTAAATATTTAAATAATATTCTGTAATTAAATAATAATCAATAATTAAATGAATTAATTAACTGTTAATTATTAATTAATTAATCAAAGACTTATTTAAATTAAATTAGTAATTGTTACTAATAATATTAATTAATTCCCCGGATGCGGGTGATGGCACGTCACACAGGGACGAGCCACATGCCCAGCATGTGCCGCCCCGTGCTAACAATGCCGCGTAATGGTTCTACGCCGCCAAGGTATATGGTTTAGCTGCCCGAGCTCTTGGCATTCAATGCCGAGCAGGGTGAAGCGATGGGAAGGCAGATTGCAGTTAATGCATGCTTTGTTCGAGGGAATGATGCGAGTCTTCAAGGGGAAGGCGGAGCACTACAAGTTTATTGTTATGGTGAGGCAGGGGTGGTGCAGACTCAGAAGGACTCTGGACGGGTGGGCGCTCCACCACCTCACAACGCAGTCACAGTATACCGTCGCTGCAACTCAAGCGAATGCCTCAAGTGGGAGTGGCACGCTAAGGGCAATTGGGGTAAATTGGAGGCAAGGAGTGAAGATATCCACTCGGGCAAAGTCTGCTCTGAGGCTGTTAGTCCTGTGCGTGGTCTGTGGCAAATTCCGCTCTGTGTTTGTTCTTACCACTCATTTCAGATACTGCAATCCTGTAGCAGTCTCCACGGGGACCTCAAAACCACGAGAACAGTCCTGGAACAAGAGGAAGGCGACGGGGAGTCTATGGCAAAATTGCGAGAAAGGCAACCGAGCAGAAGGGGACCTGGGCGAGGTGCATCCTCACGCCCCCCTGCAGCAGATGAGCACCATCACTGCTGCTGCTGCTACTGCCACAGGAGAGCGAGAGCTACACCAATTCAGGCTGGGCAGTTCGTGGAGGTTGGCAGCTCAAGTGAAGGAGAGCCACAGCTTCCAGCATTCGGCTCAGTCGTCTTCACCTTGGGCAGCTCGAAGGATAATGCAGCTATCAGTGCTCATATCTCAGTTCTCTTTACTAAGGCACCTGAAGGAAATGAAGGTGGAAAGCAACCAGTTTCGGCTGAGCCACTCCCAGAAGGCATTGGGGAGGAAAGTCCAGTGCTGCAGCCACCAATCGAAGCTGGCACCTCTGGGAAAAAGATCCAGCAAGCCCCTTCCCATCCTCTGGAGCTGGAACCTCAGAACATTGCAAAGGATCCTATGGACATGGGGCCAGGGGACCCTGCAAGCCAAGGTTGGAGCTGCTTCATTGAGGAAGAGCCCGAAGACTGATCCCCAGAAGCACACTCCGGCATACTCCTTTCTCTGTCGGCTCCGGTCTATGTCAAAGGTCTCAGCGGGTATTTGGGTTCTCCTCGTTACTGTGTTTGTTAATCTTCAGTTCTTAATTTTGTCATACTTATGTCAGTCACACGTCTGGACAAGGTTCACTGTAAGTTTTTTGATGGAAGCCCCTGCGTGGGCCGTCTCGTTACTGTTTAGCTCAATGTTGTTCCATGTTCTGGTTTAGTCATGTCATTTTGGTCTTTTGCTTTAGTATGCTCTGGAGGAGTTTTGGAAGTCCTGTAGGTGCTGCCCCTGCGAGGGAGCATTTTGTGTCATGCTAAGTTTTCCAAGGCGCCATAGCTGGCCCTGGATGGCCTGTTTCTCTGCTTGTAAAGATTACCTGTAAATATTATATAATAGAATAGATAGTTTTTACCGAGAAAAAAAAAATTAATATTAATTAATTAATAATTAATCTTGTGAATAATATTATAAATCTTATGGATAATATTATACCCTAGGAATATGAACTTTAGATTAATAAACCAAACAGATTCATATCATAAACCCAAGGGATTATAAATCCAATAGAATAATATTAAAACAAAGGAATTTATATTATAAACCCAAGGTATATAAATCATAAGAAAAATATTATAAAACCTTAAATAATGATGGTTGAGCATGGTTTATCATAGTTCATTTTCATATTGAGATAATATTTTTCACAATGCAACATTGGACCTTGGTTGACCATTGTTGATTTTCATATTGAGACAATATTTGTCATAATCCGATGTTGGACCATAGTTGACAATGGTTGACCAAAGTTGATTTTTGTATTGAGACAATGTTTTTCACAATGTTACATTGGGTCAGACCATGGTTGACCGTCATCATCAACCCAAAGGATTTATATAAAAGCCTAGGATTAATATTATAAACATATGAATATTATTATACCCTAGGAAATGAACTCTTAAATTAATAAATGCAAGGAAATAGTAAACCCAAGGGATTAATAATAAAACCCTAGGGATTATAAACTCAAGGGATTAATATTAAACACAAGATATTAATATTACAAACTCAAGGTATAAAAACCCTAAAATAACCATTGTTGACCATGGTTGATTATCATATTGAGACAATCTTTATCACAATGTGACGTTCGACCATAGTTGACAATGGCTGACCATGGTTGATTTTCAAATTAAGACAATCTTTGTCATAATGTGATGTTGAACCATGGTTGACCATAATTATAACCCAAGGGATTAATACTAAAAACCAAAGAGATTATAAATCGAGCATAATAATATCAAAACCAATGAACTAATATTATAAACCCAAGGTATATTAACCTCAAGATAAATATTATGAACCCTAAAATAAGCATGGTTGAGCATGGCTTACCATGGTTCATTTTCATGTTGAGATAACCTTTGTCACAATGTGATGTTGCATCTTTGTTGACCATTGTTGATTTTCATATTGAGACAATATTTGTCACAATGTGACATTGGACCATGGTTTACAATAGTTGATTATTGTATTGAGAAAATTTTTGTCACAATGTGACATCAGGTTGGACCATGGTTGACCATGACTATAAACCCAAGGGGTTTATATAAAAACATATGATTCAAATTAAAAACCCTATGAATAATATTATACCATAGAAATACGAACCCTTAGATTAATAACCCCAAGGGATTAATACTAAAACCCCAAGGGATTATAAACCCAAGGGAATAATATTAAACACAAGAGATTAATATTATAAACCCAAGGTATATAAACACTAAGATAAATATTAAAAACCCCAAAATAACCATGGTTTATTTTCATATTAAGACAATGTTTGTAACAATGTGACCTTTAACCATGATTGACCATGGTTAACCATCGCTACTTTTCATATTGAGACAATATTTGTCACAACGTGATGTTGAACCATGGTTAACCATGGTTGATCGTATTATAAACTCAAGGGATTTATATTAAACCCAAGGAATAATACTATAAACCATATGAGTAATATTATACCCTAGGAATATGAACCTTAGATTAATATACCTAAAGGATTGATATTATAAACCCAAAGGATTATGTTATATACCTAGGGTGGATAATATGGGGTACCATGGGAGGTACCCAAGGTAATAATGTAATAATGGGATGGGCCATAGTAATAAATAAGGTGGTTAACCCATATCATGTAAGGGACCACAAGTAGTTAGTAATAAGGTAATGGACCCATGGTATTAGTTTGATGGTATGAGGGAAGCATGGTAATGACCCATGGTATTGTATGTAAGAGGCCTATATAGAGGCTAGAGACTCCACATGGAGAGTGTCAAGGATTATTGTATGAACAAGCATATGGTTTGTGGAGTGTTCTCCTTCCTTAAGGAGTGAATATATGGTGTTGCCCTACCTTAAGGGTTTGATCAATAAAGAATCGTTTCATATTATTTTTGGGTTTATTTCTAGTGTCCTATATTTTCACATCAGATTTATAAAAAGTGGTATCAGAGCTATATTTTCATATCAGATCTATAATATTTCCGGGTTAGATCTATAACAATTGGTATCATAGCACTTTCTTGGGAAAAAGTGGAGAATTTTTTATTTATTTATTTTTGCAGGATTTCGGGGGCGACGAGTTTGCAGATCTGATATATACGTTTTGGTGCAAGATATGCTAAATCTAATTGCAGATCTGGATTATTTTTGAAAAATTAGCCGATTTCAAAAAAAAAATTGGTTGAATCGGAGTCCGGATGAAGGAGATATCGCTGATCTAAAAATCAGTGGGGTTGCAGACAAATTTTTGGGGCAGCGAATTTGCAGCATAGATCTGGATGTTCTGGTGCAATACCTATAAAATCTAATTACAGATCTAGATTCTTTGTGAAAAAATACCCAATTTCAAAAAAAAAATCAGTCGAATTGGAGTCCGGATGAGGGAGATATCGCTGATTTAAAATCAGCTCTTTTTTGCAGAAATTGTGGTGACGGCGGGAGAGTAGCAGTGCAGATCTGAAATTCCAGTGTCTAGATCAGGATTTCTATCACATGGGCAGATGCAGAATGGTTGTTCCATTTCTAAAAACAGGTCATAATACGAATTCTGAGCAATATTGACGGAATTGTGACCATTTGAAATTTTCGCCAATTTTTTTTGTGATGGCGGCCCTAGGTTAGAGTTTTAGGGACTTGTATAAATTTGATGGCTCTCATCTAGCCAAATGGCTAGCACAAGTAGAGAAATATTTTAGATTGAATTACATCATGGATGATGAGACTCAGTTGAGTGTGGGAAAAATGTACTTGGACAATGAAAGACGGCAATGGTGGCAATGGTGGCAATGGCATCAACGTTGCTATTGAAGGCCCTTGACTTGGGACACATTCACAAAAGATCTTATGGACCACTTTGACCGTAAAGCTAATCTTGTGGATAAGCTCACACAGACAGACACACAATCTAGCAAAGATTTTATTTTAAAGAAGGAAACCAATGAACCTAAAGGGTTATTTTCTACTGGTATATCCTTATTGTAGGTTCATGGATTGATTCAGAAAGAAAAGATCATTGTTTCTATAAATTCTAGTTGCAAGCATAATTTCATCAATGTTAATTTGGAAAAAAAATTACAAATTCTAGCAAAACACATCGAAAATACACAAATGGATAATGAGGATGTTCTAGTGTATAAGGATTTGAATATTTCTATGGATAAGTATGTGTTGCATGGTGATTTTTATACTTCAAAGATGGATAATATGGATGTTGTTTCGCGATATCCTTGGATGGAATCTGCGGGTACTATCAATATTAATGTGCAGAAGAAATTCTTGAAGCTCTGGTATAAAAAGAAGAAAATCACATTACAGGATATTTCCATCAATAAACAGGTAGAGTACATGGAGGCTGAAGCAGAAGATGTTCCAGGGACTAACATATCAGATGATGAGCCTTTGATGATCGACAATCAAACACAAACATAGGCTGAAGCAGAAAAGGTTACAGGTACATCAGATCAGGGCTCAGTGGTTGAAGTCATATTGGAAAAGAAGACACCATAACAGGCACCACAGCAGGGTGAATTAAAGAAAAAGACACCATGGGATAAAACTTCAACATATCATCACCCACATCACCCCACAAGAAAACAACCAACAATATGGCAACCAATTAGCCACAAGGACAACAACCCCCATATGACGGATAGCGAGGAGCGAAGATCCACCTATTACACATCAACATAGAAGAGCTGCCATGGTCAACGTCCATCTCAAGCGAGTGATGCACCAGTGAGATCGAGGGTTCACCTTTCTATTGGATGGCTAGATGCACATGCATGGTACCAGTGCACTACTCTTTTGAGTAGATCTTATTATTTGTGTTCTTCCCATGTTTCAGGGACGAAACATGCTAAGGGGGGTGGAATGTTATATACCTGGGGGGGATAATATGGGGTACCAAGGGAGGTACCCAAGGTAATAATGTAATAATGGGATGGGCCATAGTAATAAATAAGGTGGTTAACCCATATCATGTAAGGGACCACAAGTAGTTAGTAATAAGGTAATGGGCCCATGGTATTAGGTTGATGGTATGAGGGAACCATGGTAATGACCCATGGTATTGTATGTATGAGGCCTATATAGAGGCTAGAGACTCCACATGGAGAGTGTCAAGGAATATTGTCAAGGATTATTGTATGAACATGCATATGGCTTGTGGAGTGTTCTCCTTCCTTAAGGAGTGAATGTATGGTGTTGCCCTACCTTAAGGGTTTGATCAATAAGGAATCATTTCATATTATTTTTGGGTTTATTTGCATTGTCTTATATCTTTATATCAGATCTATAATATTTCTGGGTTAGATTTATAACAAGTGGTATAAGAGCTATAACAAATTAATAGTAAAAAACTAAGGGATTATAAACCCAACAGAATAACATTAAAAGCAAGGAATGAATACTATAAACCCAAGCTATATAAACCGTAAGATAAATATTACAAACCCTAAAAATAAACATGTTTGAATATGGTCTACCATGGTTCATTTTCATATTGAGATAGTCTTTGTCACAATGTGACGATGGTTAACAATGGTTGAAAGTGGTTGATTTTCATATTTAGACAATCTTCGTCATAATGTGGCATTGGACCATGGTTGACCATGATTGACGATGCTTAACAATGGTTGACCATGGTTGATTTTCATATTGAGACAATCTCTATCACATTGTGATGTTGGACCTTGGTTGACCATAGTTGATGATGATTATAAACCCAAAGGATTTATAAAAAAACCTAGGATTAATATTATAAACCTGATGAATAATATTATATCCTAGGAATATGAACCCTTAGATTAATAAATGCAAGGGAATAATAAACACAAGGGATTAATACTAAAACCCCTAGGGATTATAAACCCAAGAGAATAATATTAAACCCAAGGGATTAATATTATAAGCCCAATGTATATAAACCTTAAGATAAATATTATAAACCCTAAAACAACCATGGATGACCATGGTTGATTTTCATATTGAGACAATCTTTGTCGCAATGTGATGTTGAAGCATGGTTGACCACGGTTGACCATAATTATAAACCGAAGGGATTAATACTAAAAATGCAAGGGATTATAACCCCAAAAGAATAATATTAAAAACAAGGAATCAATATTTTAAACACAAGGTATATAAAACCTAAGATAAATATTATAAACCCTAAAATCAAGAAAGGTTGAGCATGGTTTACCATGGTTCATTCTCATATTGAGACAATCTTTGTCATATGTAGGATTGGACCATAGTTGATTTTCGTATTGAGACAATCCTTATCACAATCTAACATTGGACCATGGTTAACCATGATTGACCATGGTTGATGATGATTGACAATGGTTGATTTTTATATTGAGACAATCTTTGTCACGTTGTGACGTTAGACCATGGATGACCATGATTATAAACCCAAGATATTTATACTAAACCCTACGATTAATATCATAAACCCTTTGAACAATATTATGACCTAGGAATATGAACCCTTAGATATGGTTCATTTTTATATAATATGGTTCATTTTCATATTGAGACAAGTTTTGTCACTATTCGACGTTCAAGCATTATTGACCATGCTTGACCATGATTTATTTTCATATTCACACAATCTTTGTCACCATGTGACGTTGGACCATGGTTGATTTTCATATTTAGAAAATCCTTGTCACAATGTGATGTTGGACCATGGTTGACCATGGTTGACCATGATTATAAACACATGGGATTTATATTAAACACAAGGATATAGATTTTTGTACCATTTCAATATCATAATACTAAACCCTAACAAAAAAATCTTAACATTATAAAACCCAATATAATAAACCCTTAGATAATTATTATAAATCTTAAGATTATAAACCGTAAGTTTAATATGTTTAACACTAGGATTACAAACCTTAGGAGTAATATTATAAACCCTAAGAATAATATATTAAATCCTAAATTGAATATATTAAGCTATAGGATTAGAAACCCTAATTATATTATATATAAGGGCTTATAATATTAATATTATTATTATTTTTAATAAATTATTATATTGGGAGTTATAGAATTATTAATAACTTATCCACTCTATTAATGTAACATCATCAATGTTGTTAATTTTATAATAACTTTTATTAACTTTAATAATTGATGATGATGATGATGATGATGGTTAACATCCACTGAGACCAAACATTGGTCTATCGGACCTAAAGAAACAAATTATTTATTTTGATTTAAGATTTTATTCCTATGCTCAAAAAGCTTGGAGAGAAGCCTCCCAAGCTCACTATAATTTTGACATTGTAAAAGGACTAATACTACTAATAATAAAATTATTATTATTATATTATATTAATTTCATATTACTATATAATATGTCAAAATTCATTAAATTATATTTATAATGGTTATATGAATATTATATTAATATATTTATGGTAATATATTAAATGTTAAATATTATTTATGTTTTAAATAACTACATTATTGATATATTAATTATTAATCAATTAATGTTTCATTTAAAATAAATATTAGAAATCTTAATATTAATATTATAAATTAAGATTAACACTAACTAAGATTATTAATATTATTAACTAAGATTAATATTATATACCCTTGGATTATAAACTCTAAGATGAATATTATAAACTCTAAGATCAATATTACAAACCCTAAGATTAACATTCTAAACCCTAGGATTAATATTAAACCCTTATTAATGTTGATCATGGGTTACCAAAACTTTTAAGAATTGATTATGATGACTATCATTGTCAAAATATAACCATGCTTGACCTATGATTCTTGTGTTTGAACATGATTGTCCATGGTTGACGAAGGACGGCGATGATAAGTGGTCATGTATAGTTCACAGTGTTTGACCATAGTTTGACTATTGTTAACCCTAGCCATCCATTATAAGCTCCTTAGTCAACAATGGCCATAATTATCATTAATATAGTTCACTACGGTTGACTAGATGTCGCATATTGATAGAACATGATTCCCAAGGCATGGTTCATTGTGGTAGTCATGTTGACTATGATTCCCATGTTGACCATATTTAACCATGTTAACAATAGTCAACGATAGTTAACATGTTTTAATGTATAGATTAATTTATAGTTAAAACTTTATAAATGTGTAGAATAATATATCATTAATGTGTCTTTAATGTTATATTAAACTATTATTAATGTTATTAAATGTTTTATTAATTTTATCAATATTATATTAATGTGTTAATAATTTTAATAATATCAAAATTATAAGTAAATAATTAAAACTATTAATAATGTCTCCATTTTATTAATGTAATATCATCAATATTATTATTATTATTATCATTACTATTATTATTATTATTATTATTATTTAAATAACTAATTAAATAATTAATCTATTATTAATATTTGAATTGATTAAATTATATTAAATTGTTATATTTATAATTTTATTAGTGTTATTAATATAAATAATAACATTAAAAGTATTAATAGTTTATTAAAAGCATTAATAATGTATCCACTTTGTTTTTTTTTATAACAAAGTCGTTACTAGATTTCTATTCCAAAAAAAAGAAAAAAGGAGCCAAGGTCCCATTATATCAATGCAAAATGGAGAGAGGCATCCTGGAAGAAAAACAGAGGGAAAACATTCCCTATCTTCCATGCCCTTCCCTTTTTGATTCTGAAAATACCAATTGCACTATCCTTATAAATACATACGAACTGTTTCAACAGTAATTTGCATTTACATAACATAATAAACTACTAGAGGAAGAACTTTGCAGAGAGGAGAAGAGAAGAAATGTAGTATCTATTTTTTGTTGACTAAAGGTTCATGATGAGACGGAGGCTGGTTCTTGCTACTTTGATAGTTAGAGTTCTCTCCCATTTGATTGATTAGTAAACTCTTCAAATAGTTTATCGTTTCATCCATGTGCTTACATTTGTGCTTTAGAGCTGCAATTTCCTTCCTCTGCTCTTCTAGTTGTCTCTTAAGGAAGGAGTTCTCATACTTTGCTTCAAATTTATAGTCCTTGACCATTTCTCTAATCTGATCGATCATGTATTTGTTGGCTCTACACACAACACAACTCTTGCACTTCGAGACATTTTCCAGAGGATTCCATTCCATTTTTCCTGAGGGATGTAGGCAAACTTTCCAACAGGGAGAAGAATAGGCGATAAGAAGTCAAGAGTAGATACCAATTTTTACACAATACAAGCCAAAAGTGACCAACAAATGCCATTGAGAGGAGAAAAAAGAATCACAAGCTAATGGGACTCTCTTTGGAAATAATGGAATAAGCCAAGAGACGAAGCTGGAGAAAATCCACTAGAGATGCGCGAAGTGGAGAAGCAAGGAACACTAGAGCTACACGAAGGGGAGAGGCACAAACCATCAGAGCTACACGACAGGGTGAATCAAATACCACCAGAGCTATGCGAAGGGGAGAAACAAATTCCACCAGAGCTGCACGAAGGGGAGGGGCCAGACTAAAGTAGAGTGGATTAGCTCAGTCACCAAAGGAGTGTAGTGACAACTACAAGAAGATTAAGAGATGCTTCTGTGACAAGACGGGAAATAAAGGAGGGCGTAGGAAACTAAGAGTGGGGATAGGAAAAAACTAGAGAGAATGAGCAGAGAAGAGTTGAGAACAATCACGGGGAGAGGAAGGTTATATAGCTGCGTTGAGGGCCACTTCAGGATAGATAACTTGATCATTTCATGGGGAGCTTGGGTAGCTATTATTCACTTGATAGACAAAGTCTGACAATGCTGTTTGTACATTGTGATTTTCCTAATTTTCTTGAGCTTCTGATTTCTAGATTTTCATGCTGAAGTGACTGTTTCCCACCTTGATGTCCTTGGCTTGAGTGTGATTCTCTGCAATTGAAGGCTTGAGGTCCTATGGGATTGATTTTTTAGCAATCTCATTGTCAATTCTGGATTCTCCCATAGGACGATTGACAGCCAAATTGGCCTGCATATCAACAGTACAATTATTTTCTCTTAGGATATGATTGAAGGTGACTTCTCCAAGATACTGAAGATTTTTTCCACCCTTTTTTTTATTTGACTCAGCGTCTAGTTCTTGAGGCTTCTTCTTTCCACCATCGATTGAAAAATTATTGCAGAGTCCCCCAATATGACTGCATTCTTCATACCTCGTTGCCTTAATATTTATGCTCCCAAGAGGAGGTCATATGCTTATGCCCTTTTGTTGGACAGTTCTCTTAATCCCCATTCATAAGTGATGAGATTGATTCCTCCTGGATCAAAAATGAGATCTCAAGCTCTAGACTTGCTTGGATTAGACTTAGGAGCTCCATCAAACAATAAACAGGGCATATTTAAATTTTCTAACCATGTTTTTAAATCCTCCTTTTTAATTCTGATTTTCCAGTTCTGAGTGTTTATATCAGATCTACTGATAGTTGATTTGCTAATGTTTGTTTTTTTCTACTTGCTCATCACAAATTCTAACCAGGTTCTTTCCTCATGCTACATATATTTGACCTCTATTGCTTTGGCTCCTTCGGAGTTCATGAATTCGGATGTCATGATCCATGTTTTAGTGACTACTGTTCTATTGCTTGGAGTGCAGTCTTTGAAGATCCTTTGGTTTATTTATTTTTTAAAGTTTATAGATACCTTTTTTTCCAATTTGCTAGAAGAATTTGTGGAGGTAGCAGATGGAGTATACTTACCCCCATTGGCCTTATGAAATCTTTCCAATAGGCATGAGCAAAAGGAAATCCCATGAAGAGATGCTGGATGTTTTCTTCACTCTTCTGACACATTGCACAACGTGAAGGGCCTTCATAACCTTTCTTTTTAATATTATCAGTGGTAAGAATCTTGCCTTTGAGGAGTGTCCACATGAACACTTTGATTTTTGGCAGGGATTCTATTTTCCATGCCTCCCTCCAGTGTTCCCAATCAATTTTTCCTTGCTGATGTAAGGTGGTATATCTAGATTTGAAAGAAAAAAATCCCCTCCATCAGGGTCCCAATGGAGATTATCCTTTGTGTCCATACTCAATGGTGTAGCCCCTTAAATATGAGAGATTAGTCTCTTCCACTGAGGGACAAGGCCATGGGGAAGATTGAGGATCCTCCATTCCTCCCAATCTCCATCTCTCCAAAGAGAGATGTCTTCCAGAGTACTGATTCCTTTTGTTTTCATCCACCTTCTCAGATCTTGAAGATTTTCTTGAAAAGATTTACGTTGATTTCCCATTATTCTTTCCTTCCAGATTTTGATGAGTTTACCATTCCGAGGGATCATAGAGGAGTTTTCTTTGATTAGAGAAAGGGTATTTTTAATCAGACTCCATGCCTGGGTGCATGGCCTTATTGGGGAACCTTTGTCTAATAATTTTTTTTATTATGGTTCATATATTTTGCTTCCAGTATTTTCTTCCACCAGCTACTCTCTCCAATTATAAATCTCCATGTTATTTTTACCCCCAGTGCCAAATTCATTATCCCCAGAAGTCTTATAGTCAGGCCACCTTTCTCATAAGGCTGTGTTACTCCATCCCATTTCACCAAGCTAAGCTTGATTCTACTTTACCTCCTTTCCATAGGAACCCCCTGATTACTAGCTCGATTTTTTTTTGTATTCTTTTCAGAGCTAGAATTGTTGCATACTGATAAATTGGGAGTGTTGTGAGTAATGCCTTGATTAATACCACCCTTCCTGCCATGTTTAAATAGTTCATTCCCCGGTTTTGCATTTTTTTTTCATTTTTGTAATGTACTTATTCAATATCTCAATCTTCAGATTTTCTTTGGAGATAGGGAGGCCAAGATAACGAAAATGGCTCCATTTTTCTTTCCAAAATTTCTGAGATTTTTGGAGCGAACAGGAGTGTTCCATTTGAAAATTCTACATTTTTTATTATTTAAAAGTCCTTCAGAGACAAGAGGCACCTCTCATGACCAAGGTGTCATCTACAAATAGAGAGTGGTTTATGCCTTCTACTTTCGGAGAGATTGAGAGACCTATGATAGACCAATCTTGTCTGCATTTCTTGAGATTTGGGCTTAGAGAGTCAGCCATTATAATATATAGGAAGGGAGATAGGGGGAATCCCTATCGGATCCTTCTTGAACTTTCGAAAAAATCACTTGTTCTTCCATTGAGCAATGGTGCAATCCAAGGACCCACTATACAAGCCTTAATTATGTTTATTTCCTTTTTGAAGAAACCAACTCTCTAAAGGACAACCACAAGGAAGCCTACATTGACCTTGTCAAAAGAATTTTCCATATCAAGCTTGATAATCATTCATTTTTCCTTTTTCAGAAGGCTAGAGTGTAGTGCTTCTTTAATTATTAGAATATTTTCAAGGATTTGTCTTTTTGGAACAAATCCTCCTTGGTTTTGTGAGATAATTTCTGGGAGCACTGCTTTTATTCTATTTGCCACAATCTTTGTAATAATTTTGTGGGAGGAGTTATACAGTGAGATCAGCCTGAACTTGCTAAAAGTATTTGCATTCGACTCTTTTGGAACTAGTGTGAGGAAGGAGGAATTTGTGAATCCTCCTATCTTGTATTTCCCAAAAACATTTCTGATCATTCTTAGCAAATATTTTGTGATGATACTCCAGTTATTTTTATAGAAGGAGATAGGGAACCCATCTAGGCCTGAGGATTTATACAGATGTAAAAACTAAATAACAGCAACCACTTCCTTTGCTTCAACTTCTTTTGTAAATTCATTGTTTTCCTCCATCGCTACTTTTTTTTGGGGTATGCCATAGAAAATCTTCATACTCATTATTTGGTGTTGAGGATGATAATAATATTTTGTAATATATAAAAGCCTCTTTCTTTATTTCCTCTTGTCCTCTCACTTATTTGCCTTCATTATCCTTAATACTGTCTATTTTATTTTGTATTCTCATTATCCTAGCAGTATTATGGAAGAAAGTTGTATTATTGTCTCCGGCTTTAACCCATAGGCTTCGAGACTTTAGTCTCCACTCTTCTTCTTCTATTTTTTTTGCCTATACAATTCCCAATACGCTTGTTTTTCATGCCATAGACTCTCCTGCATTTCCTCTTGCTAATCTTTTTCCACTTGAATTCTCTCTATTTTTTCTGTTATTTCTAGCTTTCTTTTTTGTGTTTCTAATTGTTTTCTCCTTGCGCAATGTTTCATCTCTTTCCTCAATGCTTTAAATTTATATTCCCATACATAACTAGGGGAGCCGATAATTTTATTTTCCCATACTTCTGCAATAATTTTTTTACTTCTTCACTGGCGTTCTAGATGGAACTGAATCTGAAAGGAACAGGGCCAAAGCTCTCTAATGACCCAAGTGAAAGAGCCACAGGTTTGTGATCTGATGCTATGAATGATTTTGGATTTTATTTCACTGAAGGAGGTGGCTATTTTGTCTTGGATTGGAAATTTTTCCAACCGTTCCTTTATATTATTTTTATCAATTATTTTGTTGCTCCAAGTATACTTCCCATTGCTAGGAGGCATGTCCATTAATTTGCAGGTTTCGATAATAGGTTCTACCATTTCCCTTGACAGATCAACATTATATTTGCCACCAAACTTCTCCTTTACATTCAGTACCAAGTTGAGATCCGCTCCTATTATTATGCCTCTATTTTGTACCTGCAATAGATAATTTTTTAAGGTGGTCCAACAGACTTCCTTATCCCTGTAGTGATTTGGGGCATACATATTAACAATGCAATACTTGACTTTTTGTTTTTCATATCTATTTTTATCCAATGCAACTCTTTTTTTGCTGAATCAACTCCCAATTCTCTGTTTTCCATAATGTACAAATACCTCATGAAGCTCTAATTGCTATAATTGATGTTCCTTGGTAGTTTTTTATTTTTTGGGTCATTGTTTCCATTTCCTTTTCATTTATCTTTGTCTCCTGAACCATAAAAATATCAAGATTCTTTGATGCTATTAATTCTTTCATCGCCTTGATTTTTGGCATACTTCCCATTCCTCTGCAGTTCGAGGAGACTATATTCATTATCACTTGGAATTGTGGGTAGAGGGACCTTTCGCTCTGATGGGATGA
Source organism: Pinus tabuliformis (assembly GCA_031772625.1). Lineage (NCBI taxonomy): Eukaryota > Viridiplantae > Streptophyta > Pinopsida > Pinales > Pinaceae > Pinus > Pinus tabuliformis. The sequence goes on along the minus strand of CM062819.1, from coordinate 1,220,126,389 downwards.
GTGTTTTTCTCCTTCATTTTTTATAGAAACTTGTGGAGAGGTTGTTGGGTTCCCAGAGCAATTTCCTTTGCTGCAGTTTCATATCTGATTTCTTGGTTGGACCTTCTACCTTCCCGTTTAGGGTGGTCGACGAAGGAGAGGAGATCTTTTGGAGAGGGTTCGGGTGATTATTCTGTCGAAAGTGGAGTGAGGAGGGATATGGGAGAGTATGGGAGAGGTAGGGGAGGAATTAGAGGGGAGGAAGGAAGATCAGGGTCCCCAAGAGAGACAAACGTGTTAGAAGCCAAAAGATCTGAAACGGATTAGGGGGGGTAGAAGAAGGGGGTAAAGGTGAGAAGGCAGAGGGGGGATCTTTAGAAGGAATAGGAAAAGGAGCTGAGGAGGAAGGGGAGAGGTGAGGAGGGGTCAAAGAAGGGAAAATGGAGATAGAAGAAGGATGGGAAGAGGATTTGGATGAAGAATATTTCTTCTTGGCTTGCTCCCATTTTGGTTCCTGGTTTTCTATTTCTTTTGATTCCTATGTTTTAGCACATATATTAACAAAATGACCATATTCATGGCATACCTTGCATTTCAACGGAATTTGTTCATAATATAGTTGTTGAATGTGAACCCATCTATCAACTTTGGTTGTGACTGTGTCTGGTAGTACTTTTCCCAGATCTACTTCGACACATATTCTCACGCATGCATGCATGTTTTCCATTGGATCACTTATGTCGATATATTTCCCCACTGTGTTTCCTATTGCTTTAACAAATTCATATCCCCAGTAGTGCAGAGGAAGATGGAAAAGCCTCACCCACACTGGCACTGCATTTGGCACATCTAGCTCTAGATCAAAGTCTGTAGTCCATCTATTGAGATAAAGCCCTATTGAATCCATGAAATATGGTTTTCTTCTAAATATTAAGTCTCTTTCTTTTGTTTCGAAGTGGAAGGTGCGATAACCTCTTCCACAAAACCTAATGGAGATTTTCCCCATGATAGAGGAGGCTTAGTTTCTTTCCACCCATTTGAGAACTGACCAGGGAGAGGGCTAAAGTCCAGTAAACTGTCTAACCAATCCTCATTCAGAGAGATACAAAGATGAAAGATGATGAAGGGAGGGAGGTAGGATTATTTTAGGTATTTCATCGATCTTCCTAACAAACTTGGATATTGATGGCCTAAGTCATGACGGTCCAAGGGAGGAGATCAGAGAGGAAAAAGCTTTCGCATTTTCTCCCAGATGAGTTGTAGTTTTAGGAGTTAAGGCAGGAATCAATGCACCCATAGGAGGAGGTTTCATATCGGCCATCACAGTCTAGTCGAAGTTAGCAAGCCCCAAGAGAAGGAGATCCCAGGAGTTGAGGGAAGAAGGTGCGCTTAGAGTTTGAAATCACCAAGGCGGGAACAGTGCAGCACTTAAACTCATGATTCCTCCTTTTTCATCACTATAATGTATCCACTTTGTTAATGCCACATAGTCAATGTCATATTATTAATGTGATATTAATATTTAAATTTTTATTGTTATGAAAATATATGTCCCATTTCATTTATTAATCTTTTAATTTATGTAATTCTCAGAATTTATGAAATTAAAAAATGGATTAGTCTAAATTATAAACGAAATGGCCTTTTCATGACCATTTTTGTCATTAATTTTAATCAAAATCGGATAAATATTTTTAAAAGCTTGAGTTTAAATTGCTTAATCTGCATAATTCGAGTGTTCCAATGGTTTTCAAGGGTTATGAAACCATTTATGCATTCAAAAATTTATTTTAAACAACGAAAAATTTTGAAATTGTATTTTCGGATTTTGGTGAATTCGAGTGAAAAAGACTATTTTGTCTATAAGTTGGACCACGCCTTAAAAAATTATATATGTGTGTGTTATTTTTATATTAATATATTAATATTAATATATTGATATTAATATAATTGATATATTAAATGTTAAACATTAACTATGTATTAAATAAATATTATATTTTGTTGAATTCGGGCTTATGTGATACATAACGAATTAGGAAAAGTCTTTCGGTAGAAATCACATAAGAGAAATTTTTGGCCAAACAAGTGTGGTTCATCATGTGGTTCTCATGACGAACCACACTTGTTGGTTTGAAACACGTATGCCAAAAATTTATCTTATGTGATTTCTATCGAAATACTTTTCTTAAAAATTATATTAATAGTCTAATTGTTAATAAATTAATGTATTAACTGTTTAATTATTTAATATTTTAGTGTATCAATTAATATTTCAATTTACTGAATAATTATTAAATTAAATTTTAAAAACAAGGCTACAGTATATTCACAAGAAAAAGATAATGAATAAACTCTCAAATAAATAAATCCTTTCAAAACTTAAGTTTGTGTTGTATCTTGTACAAGCTTGACAATACTATGAAAAAATTGGATATTTGTCACCACTCTGATACAACCAACATAACAATGGATGAAAAGAAAGTTGAGGTGAGAGGATTATGGGTTCACATAATAAGAGAAGTGTTACTTGAAGGAAGTTCTCTCCTTTCTCATCATGGTTGCAGAGCTAGCATAGTCATTATTATACCTGTCGTGGGCAATATATATTGTATTCAGTTTCTAGTTTGACTTGCTATTAGTTTGTTTTGACTAAAAAATTTGCAATATTCTCAAAAGTTTAACATTAGAAATTGAATTTTGTTATTTTTTAAAAAATATTTCATTTATTTATTTTAAATTTCATTGGTTTATTGACTCACCCTCTTATTGTGCAATAATTTTACTTCACTATCTATTTGTACAATTCAATCTTTGATTGTTTACCATCAAATCTGATTGTCATTAAATTTAACTAATTTAAAATATCATACTCCAAAAAAACATAAAACAACTATCCCATCATAATAAAAATATCTCTTAAAAACATTAAAGATAAATAAAAATTCAACAACCTCATTAAAAATAAAAATCTTAATCCAAAATTTAATTAGCATAAAATCATAACATAACATACAATTTTAGATACAATATCTAAAATTTATAAACATAATAATTAATTTTAACTAATTTTTAATGTCATACTATATCAATGCACACAATAGTTGTCCCATCATAATCCAAATTCCATGTACTCAATGGCTTCCTTTTATACGTCTATTTTATAGGTCAAATCACGGGAACAACCGTCCTCATCACAACCAAAATACTTCCTTGTCCACGGAGCCTCTTTGTACGCTTATTATTTTTATGTCCACGATCTCATTTACAATTGTCTTGATTACAATCAACAATGTTTTCTAATTTCAACCCGAGCCTAGAATTTTAACTTTAGTTTGCCTATTAGTTTGGAGGTAACACTTTTATGTCCACAATCTCATTTACAATTGTCTTCATTACAATCAACCATGTTTTCTAATTTCAACCCCAACTTGGAATTTTAACTTTAGTTCGCTTATTAGTTTGGAGGTAATGCAATTAACTCGAACAAAATGTAATGTAAATTAAAAATAAAAATAAAAATGCAGATTGAAATTCAATTAGAATTAAATAATAAATTATAAATATCAATAATTTTTTTTGAAAATGGTTATAAGTTTAAAAATAATTATTATTTTGAATGATTGATAATGACTATTATTCATTTACTTTGTTTTATATTTATAGTTTTACAACCTATTAAAAATATGATAGCTAAATTGCTTTCATAGTTTATTTTGGTGATTAAATATGAAATTTTTTCTTATTGACTATGATTTATGAAGTGTATTTTTTAAAGTTATAAAATAATATTTTAAATATTTATTTTAATTGTTAAAAATTATAAAACATTAGTGTAGATTTTGACTCTTTATAATTAATTATAGTCTTTTTTTTCTAATTTGATGTTTTCATTTTACCAAATCTTTATAGTTTTTACTTTAATTTAATTATATTTAAACCAAGTGGCACGTACTCACTACTATGTAGCCCTTCTTTCTAGTTTATTTTACTAAATGAAACTATGTTCAAATAATGCAGTAATAATTCCTTTTTATTTTGACATTTCACATTCCTTCGTCCTTTAAGAAAATGGACAACATTTTTCTTCCTTCATCATGTGGCCCCTCACTCTTTAGTTTGTGATTAATACTCAAAACATTGCTGTAAAACTGAAACTAACTGCAGTACTTCAAGAAAAGCAATTACAAGAATTAGCAATCTGCAACAGCAACCATAAAATAATAATTGACACACAACAGGAAATACGCAGCACCTGATCAGAAGAGCGGGCCCAGCTCTCTGATCAGGGCTGCGTTAATCATAGTGAGGAATGGAGCAGCAAAACAAGGTGATATATTATTAATCTGGAAAGAGTTATTACAATATTGATGGGGAGTCCCCCTTTTATAGGAATAACCTGTCTTTTATACACAGCGAAGGAGAACAACATCTTTCCCCAAAACCTAGTAACCATATACCCAGAAATATACATTAGTTCAGAACGGCACTGACACCAGATGAACAAGATCAGTGAATGGTCCAAGAATGGTTCAGGGATCTGCGACTCCAGCTACACATCATCCTTATGGTTGGTCGTTGTTGTGAGTGCAGATCTATTGCGGGGCGCTGAAAGATCAGTACCTGTTCTCCAGAAGTTGCGGTCAAACATGCGTTTTAGTGTTGTGAATAGGCAAAACCCCACGACTTTACTTCATTAATAAAATATTCCAATAGATAGGAAAGGGGTAATTACCTTGCGGATTTAGCATAGTAAACACAGGTGAATAAGTGCAAAAAAGGACAAAAAGGGAGATGGAAATGCAACATAAAGATAGCCCAATTTTGTGCCCAACATCTTGCCCCAATTAGCCTTCTACATGTCCTCATGCAATTCGCCACCTTCGTAGGTCTGGGTTGTGGAGACTGTTGGCTTCCTGGAGCTAAGCGAGATCATACTCTTCGGCTATCTCTGTCCCTAGAACTTTAAAACCTTCTGAGAGGAGGATTTCCTTCCACCAATCACCTGAAACATTATATGTTGGGGTGTAATTTTCCACTGGCAACCAGATGGTGGGGAATTGGAACTAGATCCCCATCCACTGGACCCTGCATGTTTGGATGCACGCGACATACCTGGGCACTTTGGTGAGTGCTTGTGCAAAATTCAGTGCTCTAAATGGTTCCCTGTTCTAGACAGCTGTAGGTGACATCATCCACCTTTTCTAACAGCAATCAAGGGCCTCATCTTGAAATGTGACTAATTGTTTGACACAAAGATCAAGGCAATGTTTTTGTGTCCTTAGCATTCTCTCCTTGTTTCCCTCAATTCCCAAATAGGTGTTGTTTTTAGTGAACATGGTTATTGACATTTCATGTTCTCCTCTTACTATAAATGGCTTTGTAACCTGATTGGACTCAAATGTACTAAAAGCCTTCTGCCAACTGATCTGATTAAAAGTGTAAGAGGTGAGATCCCTTAAATGAATGTCTCCAACATATGGGACTGGGTTGAATTCTCTATCTAGGCACAGTAGATACCCATGCATGTAAAACTCACACATCAAATGTTGATTTGGCACGTCACGGCTCCTCAATATGCGAAGGAATTGGACACCATCCTCTATTTCATAACTGATCTCGTTCTTGATGCTCTCCATGTAGAATAAAAGAAAATAGCAGTGGAATGACATGCCATCACCTCTTGTGCTAAGTTAAACATCTACTCCTTATCAGCTTTCAACTCTACCACTTGCCTTTCCAGCTGCTCCATCATGAGCTGCTGCTTCACATGCCTCAATCTCATGACATCTATACACTCCACATATTCAAAAATTGTTGTGGAGGCTCGTTCCTGAGTTCTTTTGACCTCGCTTTGATATCGAGCTATAGTGGATTTCCAAATCTGCACTTCAACTATTAGGGCATATTCACGGTCCTCAAACAGTCGCTCGACTGGGTCTGTTTGAGTGGCAGCAAAAGTTGTGGTTATCTGGTCCACCTGAGTCCCTCCTTCCACTACTGTGGCTGGGGACTTTTTGGCCTACCGCTTGTATTTGTTCACCCGCTTCTGCAATTTGTGTACCTGCTTCCTCAACTTCCTAACCTCCACCTTAAGCCACATTGTTTCTTTAAATTGCAGCTGGTATTTTTGTTTGACCGGTAGTCTTTGTTGTTCACACAACTCCACCCATTCTTGCTTAACCAAAAATTCCCTAGTTTCGGCCACTGGTTCAGCCTGAGGTAAATCCCTCAGGACAACTTCTTCTATGCCAACTATCAGGTTTCCTTCCACTGCTCGTTCTTCCTCAATTATTTCTTGTTTTATGGCCTTCTCGCCCAGCCTTACCACTAGCTCATTCGTCGGGACCGCTTCGCTTGGTCCCTCCTCTTCACCAATAGTTGCTTCCTTTTGTTGTGTGATCACCATGACTGGTGGTGCCCTTGTGAGATGATCACCTATTAATGTGTCTGTTGGAACCCCTCCCGGTTCCCCTGCCTCAAGGATATCTACATCTTCTTCCCTTTCAGGCTCTGAATTGCTTGTCCCCTAAGCAACATCTATCCCACCCGGTTGTGGTCTTCATGATGAATTCAAAGCAGGAGGAACATCGATATCTTCTTTTGTGCGCCGAGGGGAATGAGATACCCTTGATCCTCTTGGGATAGAAGAGAAAAAGGAAAACTGGTAGGGATATTCAGTGTTTGGTCCTGAGGTTGACACTTGTTCTAGTGGAGCAGCGCCAGCCTCATGCCCTAGTTCTCCCAGAGCTTCCTCCATAGGTTCCACGGTGGCAAGAGGTCCTTGTGGGATACATAACGAATTAGGAAAAGTCTTTCGGTAGAAATCACATAAGAGAAATTTTTGGCCAAACAAGCGTGGTTCATCATGTGGTTCTCATGACAAACCACACTTGTTGGTTTGAAACACGTATGCCAAAAATTTATCTTATGTGATTTCTATCGAAATACTTTTCTTAAAAATTATATTAATAGCCTAATTGTTAATAAATTAATGTATTAACTGTTTAATTATTTAATATTTTAGTGTATCAATTAATATTTCAATTTACTGAATAATTATTAAATTAAATTTTAAAAACAGGGCTAGAGTATATTCACAAGAAAAAGATAATGAATAAACTCTCAAATAAATAAATCCTTTCAAAACTTAAGTTTGTGTTGTATCTTGTACAAGCTTGACAATACTATGAAAAAATTGGATATTTGTCACCACTCTGATACAACCAACATAACAATGGATGAAAAGAAAGTTGAGGTGAGAGGATTATGGGTTCACATAATAAGAGAAGTGTTACTTGAAGGAAGTTCTCTCCTTTCTCATCATGGTTGCAGAGCTAGCATAGTCATTATTATACCTGTCGTGGGCAGTATATATTGTATTCAGTTTTTAGTTTGACTTGCTATTAGTTTGTTTTGACTAAAAAATTTGCAATATTCTCAAAAGTTTAACATTAGAAATTGAATTTTGTTATTTTTTAAAAAATATTTCATTTATTTATTTTAAATTTCATTGGTTTATTGGTTCACCCTCTTATTGTGTAATGATTGTACTTCACTATCTATTTGTACAATTCAATCTTTGATTGTGTACCATCAAATCTAATTATAATTAAATTTAATTAATTTAAAATATCATATTACAAAAAAACATAGAACAACTGTCCCATCATAATAAAAATATCTCTTAAAAACATTAAAGATAAATAAAAATTCAACAACCTCATTAAAAATAAAAATCTTAATCCAAAATTTAATTAGCATAAAATCATAACATAACATACAATTTTAGATACAATATCTAAAATTTATAAACATAATAATTAATTTTAACTAATTTTTAATGTCATACTATATCAATGCACCCAATAGTTGTCCCATCATAATCCAAATTCCATGTACTCAATGGCTTCCTTTTATACGTCTATTTTATAGGTCAAATCACGGGAACAACCGTCCTCATCACAACCAAAATACTTCCTTGTCCACGGAGCCTCTTTGTACGCTTATTATTTTTATGTCCACGATCTCATTTACAATTGTCTTGATTACAATCAACAATGTTTTCTAATTTCAACCCGAGCCTAGAATTTTAACTTTAGTTTGCCTATTAGTTTGGAGGTAACACTTTTATGTCCACAATCTCGTTTACAATTGTCTTCATTACAATCAACCATGTTTTCTAATTTCAACCACAATATCGACCAATTCTCCCATCCTTTCTTGTTGCGGTGCCTCCCTTGTCGTTTTCATGCTATCGATTTGCTCTGCTAGCTCCACAGTTGAGGTTGGTTCCTATGAAACAGCCTTGGCCATGGTACTAGTAGGCCTTTCTATGTCGACTCCTGTGTCTTCCATCAGTTCTGCAGTTGCAGCTTTCTCTTGAGGAGTAGCCTCTTCTTCAAGATCTTCGACTTCCATCTCCATCTCCTTCGGCTCCTCTTGGTTAACATAGTCATCTCCTTCTACATATTCTTCCTCCATTACTTCTGGTTCATCTTCCTTGGCAGCCATAATGGCTACTATCTCTTCCTCCGTGGAATCCCGAAATAGCTCCCACAAAATCAGAATCCGTCTAATTGCATTCATCACTAGTAGCTGGACCAGCCCGTGGTGTGTAATGACCACCATCACCTGTCACAACCATTGAGTAGAATGTGCCATCAGCTGAAGACTCCTTAGTAAGAAATAAGGCACATTTAATGAAAAGGCCTCTGCTTGGGGGAATCGGAGGTGAGCTAATATCTGGAGATGGTATTTAAACACAGTGGAGTATCTCACTTCACAAGTTATATATTTTATGAAAAACTCTGCTACCTCTCCCGATGGATGCGGTAATGAGTTTCGGTCATATCCTCAACCCTTCTAAGCAATGCTTTCTCTTGCCTACAAAAAGGCTTCGGGAAACTCTGGGAGGGAAGTCCTTCTTGAAAACCATCTCTGTCCATTTTGAGGGAACTCGCTAACTTCTACAATGGCTTCCTCCATAACAGGGACTTCTATCCCGCGGACCCGAGAACTTTCTTCTCCCAGATTGAGTGCGAATTCTGCCGCAATTGCCTCGTTGGACCCCCTCAACCTGTCAAAGTAGACATCCCAACCTGCGTTTTCAAAGACCTGCCATACTTCCTGAAAGTTTCAAACTCTTGTTGTATCTTCTGGCTAATGCCGCACAGACCGTCCACCCATCGCTCTAGAGGCGGGATCAGCACAACAAATATATTTAGCTGGTAGGGGAAAATGACAGGGACGCAAACCATTGGCAATAGTAATAACGTCTTGGTCGCCTCGAGAAAAATGATGGTACAATATTGGTACATCTGAAGAAATCTCAGAGAACGATGGTGAGTTATGGCAGTACGGTTGGATTCTTCAATGGTTTAATGCGACGTGTTGCAGAGGTGACCAGTTATGACCTTTTCGTGTACAAATACGCATTCCAATGTGTTGATGCCGTGATTACAAAATCATTGTAATCATTAGATTTATTTTGGTGTGAATCGTGTGATATGAATGTACTTTCATTGGTACATCATCGTTTATTATGATGGGACCCCTCCCCCAAATTAATTACGGCCGTCCGTGGCATGTATTGGTGTCTTTTTGGAATATTTTAATTAAATATGTAAAAGTCAGCGGAGACATACCTGGCGACCTACTGTGTGGTGGAGTAATAGCACACAGAGTAACAGCAGTGATGGAGTAAAAGCAGCGACGGAGTAATAGCAACAACGGAGTAACAGGATCGGCGGAGTAATAACAACGATGGAGTAAAAGCAATGGCAGAGTAACAGCAATGGCGGAGTAATAGTGCCAGCAGAGTAACAACACCGGTGGAGTAACAGCAACAGCGGAGTAACAACACCAGCGAAGTAACAGCACCAGCGGAGTAATAGCACCAGTGGAGTAATAGCACTAGCGGTGTAACAACACCAGTGTAGTAACAACACTAGCGGAGTAACAGCAACAGCTGAGTAGCAACACTGGTGGAGTAATAGTAGTAGCAGTGTAACAACACCAGTGTAGTAACAGCACCAGTGGAGTAATAGAAACAGCTGATTAGTAGCACTGGTGAAGTAGCAATGCCGAGTGTTACATTTCTCCTGGCGATATTCCTTTGTTATTCCTACAAAATACAATCAAGTAAGTAATAAAAGTCCTTTTTTTTTCTTTAGAGCAGAGTGAGAGTGTCCTTTATACCAACAACCATTAAACTAGATGAATCAGAAAGGTGTTTGACAAAGGCATCTCTAGAGGTTGGATGGTGGTATAGCTTTAGACAATGTCCATTTACTAAGAACAAAGTATGATTCCCATCTATTGTAAGTAGTCTAACTGTTCCATTGTCGAATACTACATCCACTTCATACGGTCCCATCCAACAAGTGTGAAGCTTGCCTTTGAAATCTTTAAATAGGGAGTCATAAAGTAATGCCTAATCCCCTTCATGAAATACCTTGCTCTTGATAAATTTATCATGCCATTTCATTCTCTGCTGTTGAACAGCAATAGTTTTCTGGACAACTACTAATCGAATCTCGTCCAACTCATTCAGCTATTCTAGTCAGTGTTTCTATGCTTCTGATAGGTCTAGGCCTACTTCTAAATCTATTCTGAGTGTGCTAATAACAAGGGGGATTTCCCATAGACTACTCAAATGGAGAAAACCCGGTTTTGTTCCGCCATGTTGTTCTATACACACATAAAGCTTCTGGAAGTTTCTGTGCCTAGTCCCGATGATGACTTGCTACTGTTTTTGTCAAGATATTTTCCAATATCTTGCTTTTGCTTTCTACCTGTCCATTCACTTGGGGATGATAAGGGGTTGTCACTTTGTGTTTAACCCCGTATTTCTGTATCAGCTTACCTATCATGTGAGATTTGAACTGTGCCCCTACATTTGACAAAATTTCCCTTGGAGTACCATATTGAACAAGGATTTCTTCAAAAAGAAAGTCTACCACTATTTGCTCTATTGCTCTTGCGGTCGCTCTAGCTTACACCCATTTAGTCACATAATCGGTGCAGACCAAGATGTGAGCTTTCTAATGAGAAGGTGGATTGAAGGGTCCAACGAAATTGATGGCCCATTTCTCGAAGGGTTCGAGGACTATCGGTGGCTCTAGAGGCATTTCATCTACTTTCCCAAGTTGTCCCATCTGTTGGAAACTATCACATCTATGGACATAATCTCGAGCATCATGAAAGATGGAAGGCCAGTAGTATCCCATCTATAGCTCTTTGTGGCATGTTCTCTTGTCTGCAAAATTTCCTCCAAAAGGGGCATCATGGGCGGCCTATAATATCTCATAGATGTCATCCTATGCCACACAACGCCGAATCTGTTGGTCAACCCCTGTATGAAAGAGATACCCTGCCACCCATGAATATCGGGTACTATGATGAATAATCTTTCTCTGATCCTTATATGACAAATGACGAGGCACCTTCCTTGTAGCAAGATAGTTAGCAATATCTGCATACCACGAAGTGTTAGCAGAAACTATAAAAGGTTGTTCATCTTTAAAATTATCTTCAATTGGTGTATTCTTACCATCATTTTCTATCCTAAATGGGAAATCTGCAACCACATTGTCCTTCCCTGGTTTATCTACTATAGTAATGTCAAATTCTTGTAGTATAAAAAGCCATCTTGTAATGCGACGAGGGGTACCAAGTTTATTCATTAAATACTTGATAACTGCATGATCAGTATGTAAAAAGGTAGGATACCTGGTGATGTAATGTCGGAATTTGTTGATGGAGTAGATGACATCAAGGAACTCTTTTTCAGTCACTGTGTAATTTAATTCAGCAGGGGCTAAATTCTTACTAACATAGTAAACTGCATATGGTACCTTGTCCTCTTGCTATCCTAATACTGCACCAACCGCTGTCCGTGAAGCATCCGTGTGAATGTGGAAAGGTAATGCCTAGTATGGCCCTCTAAGGATCAGAGCACTATAGACCAGTTCCTTAATTTTTGTGAAGGCTACATCACAGTCATCTGTCCACACAAAATCTGCATCTTTTGTCAACAATTCAAAAAGTGGATTTGCTACTTTAGCAAAATTTTCTATAAAACGCCTGTAATAACCAGCACAACCAATAAATCTACGTACTTGCATGGGTTTTTTGGGTATCGGAAACTACAGAATTACCTATATTTTAGCTGGGTCCATCTGGATTCCTTCAGCCAAGAGCAAATGTCCCAAAGCAATTCCTTCCTCCATCATCATGTAGCATTTTACTGTACTTAAGGAGACATGCGCCTGTATGCATCTTTCAAGAACCTTTTCTAAATTTCTCAACCCTTCTACAAATGAATCCCCGTATGGAGTAAAGTCATCCATCTAAATTTCAACACTATCAGAGAAGATCCCGAAAATTGCCCTCTGGAACGTTGTAGGTTCATTACATGGGCCAAAAGGAAGGACCCGTTATGTGAATGTTCCCTAGGGGCATGTGAAAGTAGTTTTGTCCTGATCTTCAGGAGCTATCTGGATCTGGTTATACCCACTAAATATGTCTAGGAAGGAGAAGAACTTTTTGCCAACCACTGTGTCCAAAACTTGGTCAATAAATGGTAAAGGAAAATTATCTTTCTACGTTGCCTTATTTAATTCTCTATAATCCACACATATCCGCCATTTACCATTTTTCTTAGGGACCATTACTAATGGATAAACCCATTGGCTATCTTAAATGGGGTAAATAAAACACACGTCCAGTAATTTATGAAGTTCTTCTTTCACAACATTTTTCAATGCAGGGTTCATCCTTCTCTGAGGTTGTCTCATAGGACAGCAATCTTCCTTAATATATATATCTATATATATATATATATATATATATATATATATATGGTGGGTACATATATTAGTAGGAACCCCCTTCATGCCTGAGTAATCCCAGGCAAAGGCTTTTTTATGCCTCTGTAGGACATCTACAAGTTGCTTCTTCTGGGATTCTGAGAGGTCAGGGTTAATTTTCAGGGTCTTTCCTGGTTCTAATTCCACTGGGATACTTCCATGGGGTGCAACTACGAGTAGCTCCTTAGATCCATCTATTGTTTCAATAGTTTCCTGAGTTTCATAGCTTAGGATGGATTCTAGGATTTGTTGATTTGGTTCTATAACATAGCAAGGATCATCCATAAAGGAGGTGATTACATCATCTTCTGATTCCATTTTTAACTGGAGGGCCTGTCCAACAGTAAGGACTGGTCTTAATTCCTCATTTTCCATTTTAGGCTCTTTCCTGGATAAGATTTTCTTACGACCTACTGGTTTTTTGGATGGGTTTGGTTCTGCAGGTGGGTATAACACTAAATTCTTAGTTTTGTGCCCATTTGAAATGACCATGTGCCCTGAACGACACCCAATGTAAGCATCCGCAGTAGCCAGCCATGGCCTACCTAAAATTAGGGGCTGGCCACCAACTGAGGATTGTGTATGTAAGACAAGGGAATCTATGGGATAGTGCCATGAATCCATGAAATTGTTACATCTTCTAACTTCCCTACTAGTTTGACTGTAGATCGATCTGCCAGTTCTAACATTGTAGGTGTATGTTTCAAGTTACTATGACCTAATGTATGCATAGTTTCAATGGTGATAACGTTGATGGCAACACCCAGATCTACTAGCACATTGAGAATTTCTACCCTATTAATTTACACTGTCAGAATTGGGTTCCCTGGATCTCCATACTTTACAGGCATTAACTTTCCCATCATAAAATCTGATAATTTTCCCATGACGTGAATAGTAAGGGGGTCTTTGGATTTCTTTGTAGGCTTCTTTGAACAATATTCCCTAAGAGTCTTTGCATATATCGGTACATCCTTCATAGTCTGTAACAGGGTAATTTTGACAAATAAGTTCTATAATTCACCTAATAAGTCGAATTCAGCCTAAGGATTTGATTTACTCAAAGTTAGTCTCTCTGGATAGGGTGGTTCAAATTGATATTGTTTTGCAGGAAGCGCCTGGTTTCTACCAATTTGTTTTGGTTCCTTATTAATTAATTCTGATTCTTTACCTTCACTATCAAGTTGTTCAATGATGACTGGTGGAGGTTGAGCGTTGACTGTCTGTCCTAATCGCAAATTCATTTCATACAACTCTGCGGTGGAAATGTTATACGAAGGTAGGTTAAGAGTGTTGATTTGATGAACTCCCTTATTATTAGGATTCGGGTTAGGTTGGATGGGAAGCTGAGGAGGGACAGGTTGACTACTAGGGGGCACATTAGAGGGTAGTTGGAGTTGCTGTTGTGGCATTGTTTGAGGAAACTGCCCAGGAGAAGATCCTCGCCAAGTTGGAGTCCATGGGGAGCTCGAACCGGCTTGAGGGCTCCACTGCTACCAAGGTGGAAACTGGTATTGTGGCCACATGGGTGGATAGGGCATGGATTGAGGATTCATATTGAAATTACTAAAATATTGAGATGGGTCTGAGTACATACCTTGATTTCCCATTGGTGGTCGAGGTTGCAATGGCTTTTTAGACCCCATGAGGTACAACTACTCTGTGTCTTCTCTTGTCCCTTGAAACACTGCTTTCAGGCCTGGCAAGGAGGGGCATGAGCTTGTTGCATGATTTAATTCACAGATTGCACATTCCTCTATGGAGTTCAATGGACATTCCCTCTCTGGATGCTTCTTTCTACACTTTGGGCAGAATATAGCCATGGTCCTGTCTAATTCCAGCTGCTTCTATTTCACTTGTAGTGTATCCATCTCTGCCAATAGAGTACTCAGGATATCTATTCTCAAGTTGTCCAGCGGGTTTCAGATTTATGCCTTCGTAACACCCCCACCAGATACCCTTGCTGAGTGAATCCCTTGTTTATTCCTCGCGAGCCCTCTCGAGCACTGAATGCATAGTTCACGGATAACCTCGAAGGTTTCCTTCGATATATTTCCCTTTCCTATGACGTTCAACAATTCCAAAGAGTCCTCATGAAAAGCCCGGAGGAGGATAATTTTTAAAATATCCTTATGTAGGTCGGAGTGACTTGACCTCTGTAATGTGTACTTAAACCATTCCACACAGTCTTCCAAGCTCTCGTCTTCTTTTTGTGTGAACTTAAAAAGTTCCTCTTTGATGTTCTGGGATTTGCAGTAATCCTGGTATTTTTCCAGAAAAGCTATTCACATCTCATCCCATGTGGAAATAGAACTTCCTCCAAGGCCCATAAACCATCGCAGAGATGTCCCTTTTAGCATAGCAGTGAAATTTTTTAACTTATGGGTTTCTGTCATGTAGTCATATCCCCGGCACACTATGTCAAATTCAAATAAAAATGTGTTAGGGTCTTCTGAAATAAGCCCACGAAAGCTTGGTAAGGCTGCTAATGGAATAAGCTTTGTGGGCGCACCAACTCCTAGATCCCGGATCGGGAAATCGATAGTGGAGGTTGTAGGAGCCATAAATATCCTCTAATAACTGTTGGGTATTTCAATAGGCTCTGTGGAAGATGGTCGAAGGTTCCTTACCACTCGGGTTCGAGTTGCTTTAACGACACTTCCCTAGTCCCTTGGTGATGCGAGTGCCCCTATGTTTCCTTCTCTTGCATCCTAATGACTTGATCCCTCAGCTACAACCTCCTTTCCTTTGCTGGAGTGGCCTGACCCTATTGATGTTCTGCTTGCAACATCTTCCCCTTCTATTAGCAGCATAGGGTTCCCCTAGTCAGGTATACCGCTGGATGTCTCCTCGACTATTGGAGGGACCTGTTGTGTCGAATCGCCAAAGAATGTTGTAGCCAGTACTGGTTAATCTAACAATTGGCCCTCAGATTTTACTCTCCCTGCACCTGGTCCCATGACTATGTTGATCCCCAAACTTGCACCTTACCTATACACCTTTCTAACCCTTTTTTCCATTTACTTGGACCTCCTAAGCTATCAAATCATTGCATATTAGTATAAAAAGAGCATATAAAGTGGTTTGCTAACTATGTCTTGTGTCTGCTATTTGATTTATATTTCTCTCATTCAGCTGCGGAATCTTGTCACTTTCCGCAGCCAGTTCAACTTTCTGCAGCCTTTTTGTTGAAGTCTATGTTACAGGTGTCTTCAGGCGAATCCGGCCACATGGGCAAGTTGCAAATGACATGGACATGGACCGTGTCCTATTGGCTCAGTCAAATCCATCAAAGAAGGTTGTGGTCAAAGATAGTCAAGCGGTGGTCAACCTAAGTGTCCTACGGTGACAGAACTCTGTTTCTCACCACGTGAAGACTTGCGTGGCCATTTCTAAATATCAGGAGACATGTT
The DNA here is from genome assembly GCA_031772625.1 of Pinus tabuliformis. Lineage (NCBI taxonomy): Eukaryota > Viridiplantae > Streptophyta > Pinopsida > Pinales > Pinaceae > Pinus > Pinus tabuliformis. The sequence continues at coordinate 1,220,110,125 of CM062819.1, read as the reverse complement.
AATGCCTGTGGACCGCTCCGTGAACTGAATCCAACAACCACCCTCCTTAGATTTAATCTTCACGGCTACCATAATGCTAGATTCCTGGACGTGGTTGCTTCAAGTGTCTTTTATCAGCGCAGATTTTAGGAAAGTAGTTATGTCATCCTCTGTTATAAATAAAGCGTTCTCATATGCATAGTAACTAGCTCTTGTAATGTAATTTCGACTGTTAACGAGCCCACTGTGCCGTGACTTTATCTCTATGTTATGACTGCATTTTAATACATGAGAAGACTCTGCTTATAAGCTCAATTCGTGGTTGATTGCTGACTGCCCGAGGTTGTGCAGAGAGCCCCTGTACACACCAAGGTTTTGTTAATTTTTGTATAGTTTCATGCTTTATTTCTTTATGTTCCTTATGCCATAATCATTTATTTGTATATATTGCACTGCTTATGGTATTCACGTTGATTGTTTTCCATAGTTTGTAATCTTTCTAATGCTGTTAACTGATGAGTGTCTTTGTTTCAAATTACAATAGGCAGCCTGGGCATTTGCACATAGCTTTATAATGACTAATGACATGGAATTATTCTTGTCTTTCTACTGATTTATTTTCTTAGTTCTAATTCCAGCACTGTTTTATTTCTTTCAGTTTTGTTCATTTACTTTTCTGCAAGATAGATAGTAGATTACTGATGTCATTTTCAGTTACCTCCAAAAGCCAGAGTGAGTCAAATGGTGAGGGATTGAAGTATGAATGCGTAGTTTGATATTAGTTTATTTTTCTGCAAGTTAGTTATTGAATTGCTCATGTCATTTTCAGTTACCTCCGAAAGCCAGAGCAAGACGAATGGTGAGGGATTGATGAGTGTGTATTTTAACAATAGTTTTATTTTCTACAAATTAGATATCAGATTGCTCAGGTTGTTTATGATTACCTCCGAAAGCCAGAGCGAGTCGAATGGTGAGGGGTCAGAATATGAATTGATGTAATGTGATTTTAGATTACTTTGCTTGCAGTTTTTGAATTTCTTTGAGTTCAGTCTCTTTTTTATCTATATAGCAGCAAGGATACTGGGTTTCATGGTCACTAGCTCACTGTTTGTTTAATTAGAATAGTGGTACATTTTCATTCTCTTTTAGGAATTGATTTCATCATTGCAAGTTTTAAAACCTTTTTGAAAATTTTAAAGTTTGGAAATAATTTTAAAGGACACCATTGCCTTGAACACTTATATCCATACTTGACTTTTAGAATTGCCATCTCACATCAGGGAATCAATGAAGATAAACCCAAAAACAAACTAAAAATAAAAAACAACAAAAAGAAAGAAATCGGTTATCTTGCATATATAGTGTACCTCACTTCAGCAGTTTACGACTCCTGGATTGATAATTAATATAGCAATTTAGGACAATCTAAATTGACCAAACATTTTGGCGTTGTTGCCGGGGAAGTGAAACTAGGTAGGCAATTTCTTAAAAAAGAAAAAACAAGAAAATTTCAAGGAATGTAAAAATTGATAACTTCTCAAAGTATGCTCTTCTCTTGCACCTAGTGTGATCTGGAGGATCAGAAAAGAGGGTTATTGGTTCAATAATTTCTTGAGTATGCTCTCTTCTTGCACCTAGAGTGATCTGGAAGATCAGAAAGAGAATTATTAGCCCGACTTGAAGAAAAATAAAAATGACATGCATAGAGCAAGAGATTCTAGGGGAAGGTTTATAGCTAGGGCCAAGAGTTCGATTTTTACAACTCCATCTACTTCAAGTCATAGATAAGATACACCTACATCATCTCCAACTCACACTCCTAGCCTTAGGATTCCTGGAATTCAAGGGGTAGCAGCTGAATTAGGAGACTCTTCCACACTATCCACCGAATCTGAATTAGGAAAAGACCCTTTCTTTACTTCTACAGGAGAACAAATTGTAATCAAGGAAGTAGAATCACCTGAAGAGGAAGAGGGAGAAATTACTCCTCGTTCGCCATTAGTAGAGGAACCATAGTACTCTGAAATCTATGAGGAAACTATCATGACAGAGGAAGTGGTAAACAGATTTGGAGGAGGAGGTAGAGGTAACAATGGGGGAAATAGGGATGGAGATAACTCATTTGGATTTCCTATAGTTGATGGGGAATCTTGTACAACAATAAAAAACATCTCACCATCTGTCCTCCCAAACTTTTATGGGTTGCGAAGTGAGGATCCTGAAACAATTCTATTTGAGTTTGAAGTTGTGTGCCGAACTTATGATTATATGGAAGACTCTCAAAAACTCAAATTGTTTCCTTCAACATTGAAGGGAGATGCTCTAAAATGGTTCATGGGATTAGTCACTCAATCTATTAGAACTTGGAATGATATGAAACAAACATTTTTGGATAGATACCTAGACTATTGTATGCCCACCAATCATAAGGATGGGGTATTCAAAATGGTGCAAAAAGAAGATGAAAACTTGGAGGATTTACTTGAAAGATTTCAATACAACCTGAAAAGAGAAAAAAAGAATAACTTAGATGAGGATACCTTGAAAGCCCTTCTATTAAAAGCCATTAGAGATGAATGGATAGATATTTTAAACATGATGGGAAAAGGAGATATTTCTCAACTTCCACTTCATGATATAGCAGAGCTATGTGTCCGTCTCTCAAGGGGAAATCTAAAACTGGAAAAGGGCCTAGAGATCCTTCTCTCATTAGAGCAAACAAATCTGCAACTGGATCAGTAAGTAGGGCTGAGATCGGCAACATGCTTGATGAGTTAAAAAACTGATATTTTAGGGAGCCTTAGTGAGCAACTAGACACCCTTAAAATACAAAACAAGCAGAAAGCAGAAGCTAAAGCTTTGGCCATCTTTGGTCCAAAATGTAGGAAGAAACATGCTCTAAGGGAATGCCCCTTGGATGCAAAAGTTGTAGAAACATGTATGATTTGCTCAGAAAGCCATGAGACCAAGGATTGTCCTTCAATTCCTGGGCTCAAAGCTATCTTTTGAAAAGATCCAAATTCAATTGAGTCTCTCTGCTTTGTTTCAAGGAAACCTTAGCAGGGGCAACAAAATCAAGGGTTTAACAACCCCATGAACTTTCAACCCCCACCAAATTGGAATCCTTGGCAACAACCTTGGTCCCAGCCTCAAAATCCATTTCAATCATGGGTACAAGGCATGCAAAATCCTTATGGGAGATTTGCTCAATTTTATCAATATCCTCCATCTTTTCAAAATCGACAAGCTCCACAACTTCCAAATCAAAATCCACAACTTTCATTGCCATTTGCACAACAACAACAACCTTCTCAACAAAATCCAAATTCCCAACTCTTGCTTCCATTCCAACAAAAGACAAATCAACTACCTTCCCAGCCATTGCCAAATCCCAATAATAAAAATCCTCAAAATGCTTACATGGTAGAAGGACAACAATTTCCTACCTATATGATTGTTCCTCTCAATGATGTACAACTCAAATCTGGTAGAGTTTTAGAAAAGCCTTCTATAGATGCTCAAAAGCAAAGTATTTCTGAGGAAGATTCTCTTGAAGCCAATAAAGGTTCTGAAGCATCTCTTCAAAACTCAAGCAATCCAAAAGAAAAAGAAAAAGAGTCAACCCCCATAACTCCTATAGTTGAGCAACCTGCATCTTCATCCACACCTCCATTTCCTGAAAGATTACAAATTGACAAAGGAGTGGAAAAACAAATCTTGTTGCTTGACTATGATTTTCTAGTTGAATTAAAGAATGTATGTATCAAGATTCCCTTGCTACAAGCCATTAGAGAGATTCCTATTTAGAAAAAAACAATAAAGGAGTTGAGTCTCAAAAGACCAGGAAGGAAACCAAGAGATACAAGAAGAATCCACCTGGTAGGAAAAATTGCAGATATCATGATGGGAAAAATTACCATGTAGAAGTATGTAGATCCCGGTAGTCCAATTGTCAAAACACATATCAATGGGGTAGAAATTCCAAATACTTTGATTGATTTAGGGGATGCTATCAACATTATGAGTAGACAGACTATGGAACAGCTAAAACTTCCAAATCTTCTTTTTACACCTACTCTACTGCAACTTGCATATCGATCAATTATCAAACCAAATGGTGTATTAGAAGACATTTTGGTCTCCTTAGATTCTTGGGAATATCCAGTAGATTTCATGATTTTAACTCCCAAGAGTAATCTAGGAGGGCACCCACTCATCTTAGGAAGACCTTGGCTAGCCACAACTGATGCTTTCTTCAGTTGTAGATCTGGGGATATGTACATTTCTGATGGTAATTCGACAAAGAAATTCAATTTGTATCCTCCAGCAAAAGAAATTACAGAAGTAGGAGATAATGAATGGGTTGATGATGAGGACACTATACAACCTGTCTTTACCATTTCTGAAATCAGTGAAGATAGTCAAATTCTGAACACATTAGAAAATTTTGAAACATCTTTGGAATATGACCACACACAATTTCAGTTAGATTCTGACATTGAGTATCTATCATCTAGACAAATGTCTCTTTACTCTATGGAAGAGTTTGGAAGTTCTGCCATTGAGATTTTTCCGGGTAAAACATTGAATATCAACAAAAACTTGGAAAAATCACAACAGGGAGAGCTAACCAAAATCTTGCAAAAACATTCTACTGCATTTTCATGGGAGTATACTGATATGAAAGGTATTGACCCTAAGACTTGCATTCATCACATCTACATCGAGGAAAACAGTAGACCAATCAGACAACCTCAGAGAAGGATGAATCCAAACCTTAGGGAGATAGTGAAAGAGGAGCTCCAAAAACTACTCAATGTAAACTTCATTTATCCAATTTCAGATAGTCGATGGGTTTCTCCTTTGGTTACAGTACCTAAAAAGAATGGTAAATGGAGAGTATGCATTGATTATAGGGAATTGAATAAAGCAACTTTGAAGGATCACTTTCCTTTGCCCTTTATCGATCAGGTATTAGATACTCTCGCAGGTAAAAAGTACTTTTAATTTTTGGATGGTTTTAGTGGCTATAATCAAATTCAGGTAGCACCTGAAGATCAAGATAAGACCACATTTACCTGTCCATGGGGAAATTTTTCTTACCGAGTGCTTCCTTTTGGATTATATAATGCACCCACAACATTTCAAAGAGCAGTACTAGAATCTTTTCTGTTCTAATCCATGATTGTATAGAGGTTTATATGGATGATTTTACAGTTTATGGTAATTCATTTGAAGAGGCATTAGAGAATTTGGAAAAAGTCCTTATAAGATGTAAAGAAACAAACATTTCATTGAGTCATGAAAAATGCTTTATGATGTTTACTGAAGGTATTGTTTTGGGACATCACATTTCAGGGGATGGGATTAAAGTTGATAGATCAAAAGTTGAAGTCATCTCCAAGTTGCCTATTCCAAATTGTCAAAAAGATGTTAGAAGTTTTCTGGGATTTACTGGGTACTATAGAAGATTTATAGAAAACTTCACCAAAATAGCATCTCCACTCTTCAAATTGCTTACAAAAGACTATGAATTCAAATGGGATCTTGATTGTCAATCAGCATTTGAAACTTTGAAAACAAGAATATCTGAAGCACCCATCTTGAGAGGGCCAAATTGGAAACTTCCTTTCCATATTTCTACAGATACTTCAGATATAGCTCTAGGAGCTGTGTTGGGTTAAAAGGATTTAGTTCCTTATGCCATTTAATATACCAATAAAATTTTGACTCCCACTAAGTTGAACTATACTGTGACTGAAAAAGAGTTCTTAGCTTTTGTTCATGCAATCAATAAGTTTAGACATTATATAATAGGCTATGAAACGTTTGTCCATACTGATCATTCTACGATTAGATATCTAATGAAATAACCTATTACTAATGGCAGAGTTACAAGATGACTCTTACTTTTACAGGAATTCAATATTACTGTGTTGGATAGACTAGGGAAACAAAATATAGTAGTTGATTTCTTGTTGAGGATCCAAAATACTAAAGAAGATTCTCCGGTAGAGGATAAGTTTCCAGATGAATATTTATTTGCAGTAACTACTAAGACTCCTTGGTATGGAGATATTGCTAACTATTTGGTTATAGGGAAACTACCTCCACATCTATTTCCCAGTGAAAGAAGAAAGATTATTCAGGAGAGTTCAAAATATTCATGGATTTCTAACGAATTGTTTAAAACAGAGCTAGATTTTGTGTTCAGAAGATGTTTTAGGGAAGATGAAATGCCTGACATCCTCAAGGCATGTCATCATGAACCATGCGGTGGACACTTTGCTGAAAAAAGGATGGCCTATAAAATCCTTTCTTTAGGATATCATTGGCCTTCCCTCTTCAAATATACAAAAGAATATGTCAAAAGGTGTGACAGCTGCCAAAGAGTAGGGAAACCAACTCTTTCAAATGAAATTCCATTACAACCAAAGGTACTCATCGAACCCTTTGAAAAATGGGCTTTATATTTCATTGGACCTATTAATCCACCATCTAAACAAAAGAAGTATATATTGGTATGTACTGATTATGTCACTAAATGGGTAGAAGCCAAAGCATTACTTTCTGCAACTGAAAATTCAGTTGTTAGTTTTCTTTATGAGGATATTTTTACTCGCTTTGGTGTCCCAAGAGAAATTGTGACAGATCAGGGAAGTCAATTTACATTCAACATGATGGAGAAGCTGATGGAAGAATACAAAATCAAGCACAAAAAATCTAGACTCCTTACCATCTGCAAGCAAATGGCCAAGTGGAGTCTACAAACAAAGTTATTGAAAGCATCATCACCAAAACTGTTCATCTACACATAAGAGATTGGGTAGAAAGGCTTCCTAAAGCCTTATGGGCCTACAGAACTACATGGAGGAATACAACAGGACATTCTCCCTATGAACTTGTTTATGGGAAAGAAGTCCTGCTCCCCATTAAGTTTCAAGTCAAGACTTTCAAGATGGCAGTTCAGTTTGGGATTGATCTATCAGAAACCCAAAAGCACAGAACGGAGCAGTTGAATGAGCTGGATGAGATCAGACAAGAAGCAATCCTAAGAACTGATCTAGTTCAACATCAAAGAGCTAAGTGGCATGACAAATACATCAAAGAGAAAAAGTTTCAAGAGGGAGATTGGGCATTACTATTTGATTCCAAGTTTAAAGACTTCAAAGGTAAATTTCAGACTCACTGGCTTGGGCCATATGAGATTGACAAAGTCTTTAGCAATGGAGCAGTAAGAATCAAGACCATTGATGAATTTCAAACTCCTCTTATTGTGAATGGCCACAGATTAAATATTTATCATAAGCCATTCTCAAAAGAGGAATTTTTCTAAATGTTTCAAGAGAATTCTGCAATAAGGCTGGTGAAGAAGAATCCTTCTTCTCCACCAGCCTAGCCTTTATTCCTTTCTGTTAAAAAAAAAATTTGTTTAAGCCTGAAAACCAATCACTGATTGGCAGTCTTATACAGAAAATATAGAGTGAAAATCAGGAACACCTGACACCCTATATTTTCCAAAAAAAAATTCTCTCTTTCTTTCCCATTTTCAATTCCACTACACTCCATTTCATCCATTTCATCAATAAAAGTCTCTTTTATGACCAATTTCATTCAGTTAGTTATTATATAACTATCTTTATTCAGCCAAGTGGTTGCTGTGTCAGTTTCCGCAGCGGGAATCAATTTCCACAGCTAGAAGTAGTTTCCGCAACCACCACTCTGTTTTTCAAATTGACAGTCAAGATGTTAGTTCAATAATCATGAAAATGCAGGTATGACTGAGGACATATTATGAAGACATGGAGCATCTAAAGGCATCAATAAGGAGCAGTTGATTAAGGGCTAATGGACAACAAATGGAAAAGATTCCAAGGTATGAGTAAAAATTTCTTTCAAATAGCAATCAAAAGTACAATTTTGCATAGTTATTAAACCATAAGCTCCACTATATGCAATGATTGCCATGATAGCTCCATAACCATTCCACGACATTCCTCCACGAACCATGTATTTATTCTCTAAACGGTCTCATGATTAATTCTCGGGTTTAACTCGTAGTTGATTGCACTTTCACACTCCACTTGTAATCATGAGATGTGACCGATTTAATTACAGCTCCTCTCCACCGCATAATTTACGCGGCCATTTCATAAACGTGTTAACATTTCCTCCGCAGTTGTTTAGTTTAAAAATTCTGCCAGGTTCACTTCACTCGCCTGCCATTTTATTGAAGCCACAGCTAAATTACCACCTCATTCACATATGTCTCCACTCCAGTTCGTGAACTCACCTCGACTGCCTGTCCTCTGTTTTCCGCTTACAGTCCCTGAACACTCCCATTACCTTTTCTACAATTTCCATTTTCAGCCACTATTTTCTTCTCCATAAACCCCGTAACCTAGCCGTCTTACCTCTGCTAAACCCCTCACACACAGTCAAATTTCAAACAGAAGAAAGGATGGGTCGGTTATTAAGGGAAAAACCGGAAGGGCCCAAGTCCTTAGAAGGATACCCTCAAGTGAAAGACTTACTGAAGAAGGCAAAATGGCTACGTTTCATTCAAAAATTTAAGGGCCACAATAAGGAGATAACAAAAGCTTTTGCAAGGTCTTTTAACAACCAGGTGGTGGAAATTGGAGACCTTAAGTTCACAGTCACCGAAGCATCCATAGCAGCTACTACAGACCTGCCCCATGAAGGTGAACGCTGGTTCAAGAACAAGAGTTTGGATGAGCAGGCTTGGAAAGTCATATTACGCAACCTAGGTATGGACGTAACTGTATTCACAAGAGGAATTCATGTTCATGCATTAAAAGAAGAGTGGGCCAGCTTACTGTTAATCATTCAAAAGTTCATTACTTCTGAAGGCCATTTTGGAGCAATGTGCATGTATCATACTCGGTTATTGATGAACTTTTTAGAGAACCAAACCCTCAATTTGTGCCACATTTTATTGTTGAGCTTGAAAAAGATGTGCACAACAGTCCAAAAGAACATAGAAGACATAAAACCTCATTTATATCATAATGGGCTTGTGAGAATTCTAATTGAAGACCAATTGAAGAAAAATAGGGATACCTGGGAACGGTTTTTGGTGAGAAACTACTTCCAAGAGCCATCCGAGGCACCTAAAAGCAGTACACCAAAAACACCAAGAAGGAGTAGGAGAAAGGAGAAAAGGGCAATAATTCAAGACTCTCCTATTAGAAAAACTAAAGAAGTTGATCAAAAAGAGAGGGAGGAAAGAACCGAGGATAGAAAACAGAGAAAATTGAAAGGGAAAATAAGCATAGAGGATGTCTACCAATCACTAGAACCATCTTTAGAAGAAGACTGTCAAGTGTTGTCTGAAAGACTAGTGCATCTTCAAAAACAAGCGGCTACAGCCAAGAAGAAAGAAAAAGGAAAACAGAGTATGGAAGAAGAGAGTACTAGCCCACAACATTTAATAAGAAGCAACAAGCTTAGAGGAAAGTGGAGGAAAACACAAATAAAAGGACCCCACATTATTGACTTGGGTGGGGAAACACCCGAGAAACCTCCAGCTGGCCATAGCCCACCTCATCTTCAACCAAGTATTGAAACCAGTCCTCCAGATGTTGATATAAGTCCTTCTCGGCCAGAGTTAGAAATCAGTCCTCCTCAAAAAGACTTTGGGGTCAGCCCAATGAAAACACTTGAAATAGATCCAAATCAGCAAGAGGTGTATGATTATCTAGAATCCTTAGAGAAGACAACTGCAGGCCCAAGCACGTCATCCACTCTACCTCACATAGCACAAGAAGCACAAGTCCAATCATTGAAACAAGAAGTGTTTGAATTGGAGGTCTTAGACAGGCACATTAAACAAGAAAATGAAGCATTAAAGGAGAAAAGAAAACTGGACAAGATCATTCATGACAACACTATGTTACATCTGGAACTATGGCAGAAAAAGAATAGGAAATTAAAGAAAAAGTGCAGGAAGTTGAGTAGGGAATTAATCAGTCTCAAATTCAGATGTTTGATGAGGAAGCCCAGGATGGTAGTAGCACCAAGGAAGAGGAGAAGAGGACTGGATGTACTGGCAGAAGCTTCAGAACACATGGACTAAAGGGGGGATGATCAAAATTTTGGTTGCATGAGGACATGCAACACCTTCACAGTGGGGGTATGTTGAGCCCCAAACTTGCACCTTCCCTATACACCTTTCTAACCTTTTTTTCCATTTACTTGGACCTCCTAAGCTGCCAAATCATTGCATATTAGTTTAAAAAGAGCATATAAAGTGGTTTCCTAACTATGTCTTGTGTCTGCTGTTTGATTTAGATTTTTGCTCATTCAGCTGCGGAATCTTGTCACTTTCCGCAGCCTTTTTGTTGAAGTCTATGTTAGAGGTTTCTTCAGGTGAATCTCGCCACATGGGTAAGTTGCAAATGACGTGGACATGGACCGTGTCCTATTGGATCAATCAAATCCATCAAAGAAGGTCGTGGTCAAAGATAGTCAAGTGGTGGTCAACCTAAGTGTCCTACGGTGATAGAACTATGTTTTTCACCACGTGAAGACTTGCGTGGCCATTTCTAAATCTCAGGAGACGTGTTAACACCTGTGGACTGCTCCGTGAACCGAATCCAACAGCCACCCTCCTTAGATTTAATCTTCATGGCTACCATAATGCTAGATTTCTGGACGTGGTTGCTTCACGTGTCTTTTATCAGTGCAGATTTTAGGAAAGTAGTTATGTCATCCTCTGTTATAAATAAAGCGTTCTCATACGCATAGTAGCTAGTTCTTGTAATGTAACTTTGACTATTAACAAGCCCACTATGCCGTGACATTATCTCTATGTTATGACTGCATTTTAATACATGAGAAGACTCTGTTTATAAGCTCAATTCGTGCTTGATTGTTGACTGCTCGAGGTTGTGCAGAGGGTCCCTGTACACACCAAGGTTTTGTTAATTGTTGTATAGTTTCATGCTTTATTTCTTTATGTTCCTTATGCCATAATCATTTATTTGTATATATGGCATTGCTTATGGTATTCATGTTGATTGCTGTCCATATTTTGTATGCTTTCTAATGCTGTTAACTGATCAGTGTCTTTGTTTCAGATTACAATAGGTAGCCTGGGTATTTTCACATAGCTTTATAATGATTAATGACATGGAATTATTCTTGTCCTTCTGCTGATTTATTTTCTTAGTTCTAATTCCAGCACTGTTTTATTTCTTTCAGTTTTGTTCATTTACTTTTCTGCAAGATATATATTAGATTACTCATGTCATTTTCAGTTACCTCCGAAAGCTAGATCAAGTCAAATGGTGAGGGATTGAAGTATGAATGAGTAGTTTGATATTAGTTTATTTTTCTGCAAGTTAGTTATTGAATTTCTCATGTCATTTTCAGTTACCTCCGAAAGCCAGAGCAAGACAAATGGTGAGGGATTGAAGTATGAGTGTGTAGTTTAACAATAGTTTTATTTTCTGCAAATTAGATATCAGATTACTCAAGTTGTTTATGATTACTTCCGAAAGTCAGAGCGATTCGAATGGTGAGGGGTCAGAATATGAGTTGATGTAATGTGATTTTAGTTTACTTTGCTTGCAGTTTTTGAATTTCTTTGAGTTCAGTTTCTTTTATATTTATATAGTAGCAAGGATACTGGGTTTCATGGTCACTAGCTCACTAATTGTTTAATTAGAATAGTGGTACATTTTCATTCTCTTTTAGGAATTGATTTCATCATTGCAAGTTTTAAAACCATTTTGAAAATTTTGAAGTTTGGAAATAGTTTTAAAGGACACCATTGCCTTGAACACTTATATCCATACTTGACTTTTAGAATTGCCATCTCACGTTAGGGAATCAACAAAGATAAACCCAAAAACAAACTAAAAATAAAAAACAACAAAAAGAAAGAAATCGATTATCTTGCATATATAGTGCACCTCACTTCAACAGTTTACGACTCCCAGATTGACAATTAATATAGCAATTTAGGACACTCTAAATTGACCAAACAGGGTACGCGAGAGGATGCTTATGATTCAACTTTTTCTATAATTTGTTGGATGTAAGTCTTTCTTCCCAAGTCTGGTCCTACCCTCTTTGGGGCTCTTCCTCTGCCCCTCTTATTTGGTTCTGTGTTCATACAAATCTCGATATGACAGAAGGTCTTGGTGTCAACCTACAATGCTCTAGTCTTGAAGTAATGTTTCAGAAGACAATTCCTTCCCCAAGACGAAAGAGCTTACAAAAAGAGAGATAGCTAACAAAAAAAATAGGAATCTAGGGTTCAGGGCCGAGAGAAGGGCGTCAAAAGACTCCTCCCTCGCCAGGACAAGAAACAGAAACAAAATCACACCTTGGAGAAGACCTAATACGTCTAGATCTGAAGTAGGGTGTCAAAAAAATCTTCCCTCCCAGGGTAAAAGCTAGGGTTTCCTGAAATTAAAACACAAAAAGGGTTTGAAAATAAATCTAACTTAGGGCCTATAGCAGGGTGTCAAAAGACTCCTCCCTCCCCAGGACAAGAGGTCGGCCCTATAAAAAAGTAAAAGAAAATAAAAACAAGTAGAAAGAAACACCTACGCTCGGGACCTGAAGTAGAGTGAGAAAACTCGTTCTCTCCTCGGGATGAGAGATTGACCCTTTGGTTGGTCCGAATCATGTCTTGCACCTTGTTAGCCTCCCCGGAAACAGCACCAAAATGTTGGGTCCAAGTATGAACAATCTATTCACCCTTTTTCCTACATTAGTTTACCAATCCGAGTGTGTATCCTTTTCTAGGCAACACGAAAAGTATATGCAGGGGCAAGGTTACCATCCGTTTTAGACCAAGGATTCATGATTAATACTCAAAACATTGTTGTAAAGCTAAAACTAACTAAAGTACTTCAAGAAAAGAAATTACCAGAATTAGCAATCTACATCAGCAACCATAAAATAATAAATGACACACAATAGGAAATACCCATCACCTGATCAAAAGAGCGCACCCAACTCTTTGATCAGGGCTGCGTTAATCACAACAAAGAGTGGGGCAACAAAATGAGGTGATATATTATTAATATGGAAAGAGCTATTACAATATTGATGGGGAGTCCCCCTTTTACAGGAATAACTTTACTTTTATACATAGCGAAGGAGAACAACATGTTTCCCCAAAACCTGGTAACCGTATACCCAGAAATATACATTAGTTCAGAATGGCACTGACACCGAATGAAAAAGATCACTGAATCGTCCAAAAATGGTTCACGGATCTGCGACTCCAGCTACATAGTTTTCTTATGGCTGGTCGTTGTTGTGAATTGCAGATCTGCTGTAGGGTGTTGAAAGATCAGTACCTGTTCTCCAAAAGCTGCATTCAAACATGTGTTTTAGTGCTGTGAATAGGCAAAACCCTGTGACTTTACTTCATTAGTAAAATATTCCAATAGATATGAAAGAGGTAATTACCTTGCGGATTTAGCATAGTAAACATAGGTGAATAAGTGCAAAAAGGGCAAAAAGAGAGATGGAAATGCAACAGAAAGATAGCCCGATTTGATGCCCAACAGGACCTATGGCATGTTGTATTTAAATGAGAATGATAATAGGTTTAACAAACATAAACTCCACATTTCATAAGGATTATAAAACAATTTCATATTATTGTCTGATATGGATAAATTCTGAGAACAATTAATGGAAAAGGACTCTCGGTAGAATTTGTTCTAAGAAAGAATTTGGCGAAGGTCGATACATGTTAGGAGCGGTCTCATCAGCTTTGTAATTACACCCATAAGAACCTGCCATACATCATCAATACAATGTTATGGGAACCAATTTATTGATATTTGCATACTAAGAAATAATTAAACTAGAAAGACTTCTATAAATTTGTCCATATGTTGCATTTTAATACTCATGTTAATCATTTGATATTGAAAACTATCTACACAGACAGCCTAATAAATCCCAAGTTGCAGCCTTTTTTAGTACATTCTAAAAAATCATTTCAATGCTTGTGTCATGAAATCTATACTAAAATTTATCTATTGAATGTAAATTATTTTTCGGCATCGACACCCGCAAACCTCAGGATAGTATTACATACTGGTATGGAATTTTGTATTAATGGGAACAATTACACTTACACATGAATACGTGTATTGCAGAGGTCAATAAATGTAGGATGGATGACCAACAACATCTTGGCATTCATAGAAACCTATGCTTTGGTGTCATTTCTCTCTCCATCTTAGACGCAACTGTAATGAGCTCTTTGTACCTACTATCATGGTCACTTGTGACACCCTCCTCCCACACTTACCAAATCCTACCAGTCCACCAGAGTACATATGTGTTGAAGAAATACTATGATATGATCCAACTCCTCATGTACAGTTAAGGAAGTGAAATAAACAAAAACAATACCTAACTGACCTTCCTCACGAGCTACAAGACCCTTAAGGCTAACCAATAATTCCATGTTCCCAACCCCTGAATTAACTGTCTATTTAACTAAACTAGACTCCAATCACTCCCATTACAAGCCCTCCAAGTAATTGTAACCCTCCATTCACTCCCACCACAAGGCCTTCATGCGCTTGCAATCTTTTCTAGGCAATTCTGTGCTAGGGACCTTGAAATTTGAGGCACATTGTTAGGTCTAGACTCTAGATCATTGCCCAAAACTTAATGAAACTTCCCAAACCAATAAATGACATAAATATAAATCCTTTAACACAAAACTTGATTAAGGACTTGACCTAATTAATCCTAACCATGACATTCATTTCATCAAACGCATGGTGAACATGTAATCTACAGGTCATGAATGTGTATCTGATCATAGGAGTCTAAAAATTATCTAAGAATCATCAAGAAGGTCTAATGCCCCCTCATAATAGCTGCAATAGAATTTGTTAGTCCATCCATTCATCAACCCTTCATATATTCATCAAACATGTCAAGATTCATAGACATTCTACATCATATAAACATCATATAACCAACATACAAACTAGAAAATAACCAACATAAAAACCATGGAAACATAGCCATAATATCACCATCATAATCAATACATGTGATCATAAATAACAATAGAAAATACCTCTTATTAAAATATAAAAATTTTAACCAAGTCAGGGACTTCAATGTACCACCTACCATAGATTAGGTTGAACCAAATATTTCTTTCAGCCAATCACCCCCATGCCATATTCCAAGCATGAATGTGGGATCTCATGGAATAAACCAAGAAAACAAAACAAGAGCTTCCATGGGCAGAACCGCCTCAACCCTCAACCATTGCTTCCAACTCATGAGTATACATTACTAACCATCACCAAATCAGTCTCTATCCAAGTTTTTGAAGATAGGCGAAACCACCGCAAACCTAAACCAGTGCTTCCAACTCACGGTCGGACATCACTAACTATCACTAGATGAGTCTCTATCTAAGTTGTGTACTGCTCGAGAGAATTTGTTCCAACCTGGATTCCAGGACTAGTAACTCAACCCACAACTACTATCGGGCTCTAGATCCTTTTTCCAACCAAGGCTTCCATGACTACTAACTCAACCCACCAAGTGCTCCAAAGAATTTCCCCAACCAAGGCTTCTAGGACTAGTAACTCAACCAAGTTGTTGCAGGGCTCTAGAGAGCTTGTCGAGCCATGTCTCCAAGAAATAAAAACCCAACCCACATCCATAAGGAACATGAGCACCAACAAGAAACAAAAGGTAAAACACACAACACCATGGCTATTCAGGAAATGGAAAGGCTAGGAAAAAGCATTGTCAATCTAGGAAATCCTCCATGCCAGCTACAAATCATAACCAAAACACACTGGCATGTACCATACATCCCTAAACTAGCAAGGAAACCATATATGGAACTCGATACTTGCAAAGAAATCGAGTTGTAGTTGTTGATCCCACTATCCCCTTATGCTTTTTTTCTTTACCTTTGCTTCTTTATCCAAATCCAATGAATTCTGAAGTGCTCCATGTTGAAGAAAGTGTAACTAGGTTTGGTCTTCATAATGACATGTAATTATGACTCATATAAATGATGTAATAAAGAGAACAAAATTATTATTGTAAAATTGCTTCATGGGTTTATTGAGAAAGTGATTTTTGAATAATATAATTTGTCATTTAGAGTCTAGAAATAATTTCATGTATGAAGATCTCTTCTATAGCCCATGTTTAATATATACAAGTATATAGAAATTTCTAGAAACCCTCCAAATACAAGCACAATCCCTCGTGAAGAATTCGGCCTAGAAGATGAATTAAATAGATGATGTCACCTTGCTTCAATAGATAGATCTCTTGACACTGTCATGTCAACTTAATATGTGGGTCGAACTACTATAAATACCGAGCTAGGGTCTTCGTAAAAGTGCAGAGAAGAACTCAGATCCTTCTGAAATTTCGGATGGCAATGACCAAGAGGATTTCAGAGGTCACATTGAAGAAGTTACAGAGGTCTAGAATTCTAATCTCTATGTTTTAAGATGGGTGCCCAATAGATGATTCCTCAACCTCCTCACTGTCTTGGTGACCACAGTCTCGGCCTATAGAAGCATCCTCATATACCACAGAAAAGGGCTCATACCTGTCTCCTTGCAGTCTTGGCATATCTGTGATGAAGAGGATCTTGGTGATACCACATTGAGGCTTGGACATGTATCCTTACATTCTTGGCATACTTATGATGATAAGGATCTCAACGTCCCACAGTGACATAGTCTATCTCAACATACATTGTAGACGCAGTCATGATCTCGGCATAGTTATAATCATGGTCTTGATCATGATCATGATGAAAACATAGTTACAAGATCATGATCTTGATGAAGATCTCGGTGCAACTCTCATATCTCAGTGTAGAGATCTCATTATGATGAAGATCTCGGTGGTGTCACAATGATGCAACAATGATCTTGGTGGAGCAAGGTGCAACAATGATGCAACAGTAATGATCTTGGTGGTATAGTAGTGAAGCCCTGGTTGTTTCAACAATGATGACTTTAGTAGTAGTGATGGTTATCTTAGTAATGACAAAGAAGAGGATTGGTTTCTTGATCTTGGATTGGCTAAATATGTTAAGGGTCATGGTATTGGTATTCGTTAATTGAAATCTCTATAAGAAGAATTTGTGTGGGTTTTCCTCGCAAAGAGTGAGAGGTTTTGGCCATGGCAAAAAGCCAACATCCTCTGTTCTTATCTCTCTTTTTTTGGTAACTATTTGATGAACTAAGAAGACACACTCTAATAATAACAAGGGAAGATTGTGCTAATAAGAAAAAGTTAAAAATACCTCACAAATAGTCATCATGGCAAGAAGAATCTTATTAACTTAATTTGCCCTAGATTCTTCAACATGGTATCATAGCTAAGGTGTTGAAAGGAAGGGCCACAAAGAGACATTCAAGGATCAAGTTTCAAGTTTCAAGAAGGGTCTCAAAGCAAGTTTAAGGTTATCAAACAAAAGGATCAATATCTACCTTAAAGATTGAAGATTGAAACCCTGATTTTGATCAAACCTTAGATCAAACCCTAGACTGAAGAATCAGTCTACAATAGTGAGAGATCTTGTTTCCAAAGTCATCATCAAAAGGCCTCCAAGACCCTCATCAATTTTTCTAGAAAGCAAGGTAGTTCGAAGGACCTTAAAAGCGAAGATCACATCATCTTGGAGAAAGTAAAAACCCTAGAAGTAGTTCTAATCTACACTACAAAAGAAACTGGAGCATATTGAAGGAAAGAAGGCATTATCATCATCTTCAAGGTTATAAAACAAACAAGGAGCATCTTATTGCCCTAGAAGAATATGTTCCAAGGAAGCATCAAATCATCCTCATCAAAAGGAGTAATCTTTACCATTGGTGAAAGGATTTTTCATTTTAGAGAAGATCATCCAAAATGAAGCTCTAATACATCTTCTTCAACTTGTGATCACGTAGAAGAGTTCATTGTCACTTGTCAAGTAATTATATTTCATATATTAATTTATTTGGTAAAATTACTTCATGGTTGCAAGGAGATCTATATGTTGGATAGTTCATGAAAAAAATTTGCATAAGAAAGGAGGATAGATATATTATCCGAAAGAGAATTCATTGATATCTATGAAGGTCAAGCATTGTTTGAATGCATGGAAAAGGATCAAGGGACTCATATGATTCTTATGAAATCAGTCAAAGGTCCTCTCATCCCTATGTAGCGGAGGAAACATCAAAGAGAGATATGAAATTCTAGAAGATATACTCTTTGAAAATGCAGTAAAGAAGGACATATCACTTAGACAAGATCTAGACAAAATTGATTGTATCAGAGGATGAAGAGATGTCTTTATAAGATCTCAATTGGGATATCTAGGAGAGATGATAAGAAGATAATCATCATTATTCTAAAATGCACTAAATTTACCTCATTTGAGAATTTTTGGTCTCTATTCTAGGTAGAAAAATACAAGCTGAGGGAAAAAGTGTTAAAGGTTCAAAGACTCAAACATTTTCATAAAGGAAAGGGAATCTTGGAAAGAAAGCTCATATCCCTGGAAAGATGGAGGAATCTGAAGAAAAAGGGCCAAGGAAAGAGGGAGTAATAAATCTTTACTATGAATGAGATGGTATCCCTCACAAAAAGGTCTTATCATAAGCTCCTAAATCTTTTTTTATAGACATGACCATGATAAATAATAAGATTCATCGTGCCATCATGGAAGCATTAAAAGTAATATCTCATGAAATCACCATGGGAATCATGAAGGAAAAAATCCATGGAATTCAAACATGAAGGATATAGCTCTTGGGAACCTCATTGGACATTCTAGAAGTCATCCGAGACAAGGCTCATCATAAATCAAGTCAAAAAAGGAAACATATGCCAGATGGGGATATACAAGATCCTCAATATTCTCCGATGGAATCCTCATCAAAGGGTTCTCTGATATAGAAAGAAAGAAAGTGTTTCATTAGAAACTCTGACTTGTGGGATTCATGGATGATGTTATGGTGACATAAGAGAAAAATCAAATCAAGGGGTTGAAGACACTTCAATCAAGGAAGTTGTTGGAAGAAGCCTAGATGACCTAAAGGTAAAATGAGATATGTATGCTCGTATTTAATATTATAAAGTCATGTCGTATGGTTGCAGGAAACATGGATCACTTGTTAGGCCCCTATACTACTAGTGTAACCCCTTATTGTTATTAGTACAACCCCCTTATTATATTGTTGTACCCATGTAGTCCCCATATTGTTATTATTGTGCCCCATAGAAGCCCACTATTGTTATTATTGTTATGTCGGCTCTGATTATATTATGACCCCTTAGACTCCTATATATAGAAAGGAGGTCTTGTCATTTGTGTAATGTAAAGGAGGTTTCCCCCTCGAAGAGGCTGAATTCTAAGGCATTCAACTATCTTTTCTATATTTTTGTGAGATAGTTTCATAACATCACAACTTATATCTTGAGAAGCATGATCAAGAGAGAAAGTATCTCCTCCTTTGAAAGGATGTTGGAAGGCATAAGTCACACTAGATGAAATCAACATAATGTGTCCTCATATGAAGTATGAGGTGGTTGACTACAATCAAGAAACTCTGATTGAAAGCTCCTGGGAATGGAATGAGTGAGGAAGGAAGGGATCATGAGATATGAAACCCTCAGGAAGGATATCAACATCCAAAAGACCAAGAATATTTGACTAAGAAATCTCTCAGAAAGATATGAAGACTCTGATGAAAGTCTGGAAAAGATGGAGATGCTTGACAATGTATATCTTTGGGAGATGTGTCAACATGTATGCATGATGTTGATACCTACAAGAATATGTCATGATGAAGAGCCATCTCATAAGGTACTATTTGATTTAATGTTATGTTTTGATTTCTTGAATAATGTCTGGATGAGTTCATGCAGGGCTACTGGAACAAGAGTTGTAAGTACAAGTATAACTATCATTCATGTGGTGGACAGAAATTCTTAAAGGAAACATGATGAGGAAGAATTAGCGATATGATGAAGTTTCTAGATATGTATCAAGAAGGCCGATTTCCATGAAGAAAGGAATGACATGACGAACCAAGAAGGAAATTGATCGATGGCTAATGTCCTACAAGGAAGAAGCTCGACTAAATTTCATGACATCAAGGAATGGAT
Organism: Pinus tabuliformis; assembly: GCA_031772625.1. Lineage (NCBI taxonomy): Eukaryota > Viridiplantae > Streptophyta > Pinopsida > Pinales > Pinaceae > Pinus > Pinus tabuliformis. The sequence continues at coordinate 1,220,089,986 of CM062819.1, read as the reverse complement.
TTGATCAGGAAGTTGAAGGACCCATGAAGAAGAAGATGTTGATGAAAAGGAGAGTCCCTAGTTAAGAGGGAGCTTTGGCAAGTCCCTAATTGAGAGGGATATTGGGTATGTTCCTTTACAGGAATGGGCATATCTTCCCTAGTTTTGAGGGAGAGATATACAAAACATTCTTTTATTCACTTGGGAAGAAACAATGGAGGATTGGGTAATCATCTAGAATCTTATGCTCTTTGAGGATGTCTAGGGCATCGAAGATAAGAGTAGGCAACAGGAATGATATTCTTTGAGGGTTGGGAACCCTAGATAAGAATAGTCTTAGAAGATCATAATCAGTGAACACCCGAGTGGGTATGAACCTTGAGAGACAATGATGAAGGTGTCTATAGTGATTGGTCTTGCCAAAATTATGCTCTGATCTAATGAGAGATAGAGTTTTCAGTTAATGGCTTGTTGTGGAAAAAATGTTGGTTACTATGATGTTATACAGATGGATTACCAATTTGATTCTTCTTATGAGAAATTATTCAGATTCAAAATGACCAAGTACCATTATCAATACCTCCCTAGTTAAGAGGGAGTGTTGAATAAAATACAACTAGTTTCGGTCTTCATAACGACATGTAATTATGACTCATATAAATGATGTAATAAAGAGAAGAAAATTATTATTGTAAAATTGCTTCATGGGTTTCATGAGCAAGTGATTTTACAATAATAGGATTTGTCATTTAGAGTCTAGAGTTAATGTCATGTATGAAGAGCTCTTCTTGAGCCTATGTTTAATATATACAAGTCTATAGAAATGTCTAGAAGCCCTCCGAAGACAAGAAAAATCCCTCTTGAAGAAGTCGACCTGCAATATGAATTAAATAGACGATGTCATCTTGCATCAATAGGCACATCTCTTGACACTGTCATGTTAGCTTAATATCTGGGTCGAACCACTATAAATACCCAGCTAGGGTCTTCACAAAAGTGGAGAGAAGAACTTAGATCCTTCTAAAATTTCAGAGGGCAATCATAGAGAGGATTTGAGAGGTCACAGTGAAGAGTTTTTGGATGTCTAGAATTCATATCTCTTTGTTTTAAGATGGGTGCCACAAATATGATGTCTCAGCATCCTCATAGTCTTGGTGATCATGGCCTCAGATGCCACAAAAAAGGTTTCAGACCTGTCTCCTTGCAATCTCGGCATATATGTGATGAAGAGGATCTTGATGATCTCACAGTGAAGCTCAGACTTATCTCCTTACAGTCTCTACACACTCATGATGAGAAGGATCTCGATGATCTCACAGGGACATAATCTATCTCATCATACATTCTAGATGTAGTCATGATCTCGACATGGTTATAATCATGGTCTGAGTCACGATCTTGACAAAAACATAGTTACAAGATCATGATCTTGATGAAGATCTCAGTGCATCTCTCATATCTCAGTGTAGATATCTCATTATGATGAAGATCTCAGTGGTGCAACAAAGATGCAACAATGATCTCAGTGCAGCAAGGTGCAACAGTGATACAACAGTAATGATCTCGGTGGTACAACAGTGTAGGCTTGGGTGTTGTAGCAGTGATGACTTTAGTAGCAGTGATGGTTATCTCAACAATGATGAAGAAGAGGATTGGTGTCTTAGTCTTGGAGTGGCTAAATAGTTCAAAGATCATGGTCTTGGTATTCGTCAACTGGAATCTTTATATAAAGAATTTGTGCGGGTTTTCATGTCAAAGAGTGAGAGGTTTTGGCCCTAGCAGAAAGCCAACATCATGTGTTCTTATCTCTTTTTCTTTGGTAAATATTTGATGAACTAAGAAGACACACTCTAATAATAACAAGCAAAGATTTTGCTAGTAAGAAAAATTTAAAAGTACCTCACAAATAGTTATCATGGCGAGAAGAATTTTATTACCTTAATTTTCCCTAGATTGTTCAACACTCTAAGAATACTCTAAGTGTGCAAGAGTATAATAGAGAGAGAGAATAGAAAAGAGACCCATAAGTGAACTAACAAAAGCCAAGAATTCAACCTCATAAGCCCTTTTATCATTGAGGCCTCTAATTTATTCATTTTCCTTGAATTTCCTTCTCATGCAAATTTGTGACCTTTCACCTTCCTTTTCCCCTATTTTTCATTATTTTCATAAATAAAATTTCAATTAATGCCTCTCGTACTTTTCCAGTGCCTTTTCCAATTTCCGTAGCCATAATAAACCAAATGACCACCGACTATGATATTTTTCCCACCATTCATCTTCGAATATGTGTCCCATGACCTTGATATTATATTTTTTACATGAGTCTTCAACCAGGGGTTGTTACAGGCCCCTTCTCCTTAGGAGAAAACCGTCCTACGTGTTTTATGACACCTATGATAAAAAAACTACTGAAAATAAACATACTTCCCATGGAGTTTTATAGCACAACTCATTGCAGTATTTATGATGACCACTGCTGAAACATGACAAACATACCATTTACTAGAGATTTATAACAAACGTCATTACGATATTTACAATAACAACCACATATGCACTCATACACATTTGCTTCAACCATAAAATAATCATATTGTCTACGGAGCTTCATAAACCTAGCTCGATGCAGTATCTACAATAATATGCATATATACACATACACACATTTTCTTAACCAACAAATAAAAGGATAAGATGCCAGTATCAACAACAATGGAATCTAGAGGTTGACACCTCCACCCTCAAAAGTAGTACTAGGATTCACCTCCTTTCCAGGAAGTTGAGAATCCACCGCCAAACTCAAAGTTCGCATCCATTTTCTAGCACTATAATCCTTGTGCTACTTGTCCTCTCACTGAACAATTATCCACTGATTGTTCTAGGATGCACCCCCAATGTCCTTTTGATTCTATACTAGACATTCCCTTGGGAAATCGAGTCACCCCTTTCCATGCAGTCACACACCTTCCAAGTTTTGTGGGTGTCCCCTTCTCTACTACATAGTCCCTCAAGAAACCCCTCCCTTGGGAAGGTTTCCTCGAATCGAAAGGTCCAAAAACCAAGAAATATTCCTACCTCAAAACCATCACAACAGTCATCAAATGCTCATGGAAATCAATGGAAACTATTGGGTGCTAGTGTCCCACAATGGCCCTACTCCTTAAGTTCTTTACCAACATACTGCTTCTTGTTCCAATTCTTTTTGTTGTTGTTGCTAATGCTTGCAATTAGTTTCAACCACCCAGCCAGGAATTTTCATGCTTTCCTATACCAAGAACATAATTATCATTATATTAAAAATGAATTGAAATAAGTTCACATCATACCTCATTGGAGGCTCCTCAATAAGATACACCTACAATTTTGTTTACTTCCTATCACAACAAGTTAAACTAGTTGTTTAATCAAATCATCATGAATAAACATATCACATCCGGTTAGCTCAAAACAAAACCATCATAAATCATAATCATAAATCACATGTAACCATTATAAAGAAAAATCATAGATCACATGCATAATAAAAAATGAAATAAAAAATTGTTACTTATCCTTCAATTTGTTCTTTACTTCTACCTTTGTCCTTTGTCCTTTTCATAGATACACTAGATCGGTTTCCACACCTGAAAACCACCTAGTAACCTTCTCTCCCCTTCAGTCATGAACCCATGCACATAGTGTACATAACAACACATATACACAAACACAACGTACAACACCACACAATGCATGCACCTACACCCGACATACAACACATATACCTAGAATCAGTGTACAACATAACACGCACACCTACACCTTGTGTATGAAAAAAAAACATGCACCTACACCTAGTGTACAACACAACACAATACATATACCTACACCTAGTGTACAACTCAATACATATATGTACACATTGTACAACACAGTGAATACACATGTTACGATATAATGACTACATAATACACATAACATAGTACCACATGTATACAACACAACATGTACGACATGCACACAATACCACCTGCACAATAGTACCGCAGTACCTCGTATACCCAGTACCACTTGCACAACATGTACACAACACCACTTGCAAAACATGTACACAACACCACCTGCACCACGTGTGCACAACACCACATGCATGACGTGTACACAACGCCACATGTAGACAACACCACATGCATGACATGTGCGTAGCACCACCTGCACACAACACCCGATGTACAACATGTACACGTCACCACATGTATAATCATGCATACAACACCACATGTACATAACACCACATGTACGACATGCAAATAGCACCATATGTACAAAGCACTGCATATACAACATGCGCATAGCACCATATGTACACAACACCACATATGAAACATTTACATAGAAACATATGTACACATGACCACATATAAAACATGTGCATGACACCATATGTACACATCACTACATATCCAACATGCCCATGACACTAGATGTACACAAAACTGCATATACAACATGCCCATGACACCATATGTACATAACACCACATATCCAACATGCACACATCACCATATGTACATAGCATTGCATATACAACACATACACAACATCATATGTACATAGCACTGCTAGACAACATCACATATACAACATGTACCACATGTACAACATATGAATAATAGTAGTACTGCACATCCAGAGACCACACACTGATTCTACCAAGCAACCTTGCTTATAGTGTCTTCCTATTTTGCATGCTTATACTATCATGTCGCAGGCCTCATTGCTTTCATTTTGATGATGTATCATTTAGCATTACCTATCCATAACATAAACATAATACAAGTATATAATATCAATTCATATCCACATGATATTTACCGCATAGATCTGTGAGGGCTACTCTTCCCACTTGATTCCTCATAAGACTAGGAATCTCTTCATGTCATTCACCTATATAGGCAATCATTCCTCCATAAGAATTATTCCTAATGCCCTTGTAAAAAAAAAACATACATAAATACACACACACACACACACATATATATATATATATAAACATTAGCATAAACAATGATCGTCCCTGATGACCTTATTGGACAACGACATACATATAGTTATACATATATAGACATCAACATAATCATGATCACAACATAATTACTATGTATCATGAGGTATAGGTTAAGAGAACTCCCTTTATGCATGCGCACCATGCACAACATTGAGATAAATAGTTCCCAACATAGCCAAGGAATTTGATGCCTCAAATCCATTTACATTACCTTTCTTGTTACCTTTATCATGACTATGGTGGCATCATCCGTTTACCCCAATGAACCTAACCAATCCATCTCATTGTCATACTCTTGGCTTCAACTGCCCTTTCCTCATGCATCGGGGTTCATATAAGTCTTTCATTACCTGTTGGTTTTCATTCATCTCTCCCCGAGCTCCATTGACTTTCCTCCTCCCAACCAATTCCCAAGACTCTCAAGAGATTAAAGATAAGAACACAAATCAAAAAAGATAAAAAACAATCAAAATCAATAACAACACGACACCACAAACAAAGTGGCATGGTCATGCAACAGACATAAACAAAAATGTAAATGAAGGGTAAAAAAATCATAAAGCACTGAAAGCACAAAATTGAGCAACAAATACCATGAATGAACCCTATCATTCCTTATGCTTCCAAGAGAAAGCTCAACCTAAGCCTCCTTCAAGATTTCATTGTAGTCTCTTTTGTCATGCAATCCCCTACATCATACTTCCATAAACACATAACTGTTAGTGCATAAATAAACATAACAATATACCGGTTACATTACCTTGTTTTGTCAAGCATGTAAACCTTACAACTGAACACGTATGCATATCATCTCTCAAGGAAATCCAATTCTCTTGGTGAATCTAGCTATAACTAGAAACATTTTTTTATACCCATACAATACATGCTCAGGAATGTAACACATATACACATAATGTCAGACAAAAGAAAAGGTCAAGAAGACTTCCTATATTCATGCAAAGCACTCATCCACTTGGAATTGTGGTTTCCAAACATACCCAAAGAAATTTTCACCCAATTCCTTTCTTTTAACTTGTTTCCTTGTTGTAATTGAGTCTTATTATATGTTATGACATCACCGAGTTGTTAATTATATAAACAAACCAAATGTTACCTTGTCATGCTAATACCAAGCATGTTTCCCTACAATTGTTCACACATATCAGTCACATGTTTGAAAGATCAAGACATCATGCCAATTAATTGAAATCAACCTTTACCAAGACTAATATTCATATCATAATAAAATCACAATCATTAATCTAATACTTCAACTAACAGCCACTTGTGCTCAAGTGCGCATCAGTTATTCTCAACACATATTGTGTTAGTACAATCATCTTAAAAAAAGATCATTACTTCATGCAATATTATAGAAACATACTCATATCATGCAATTAATCAAACATTTAGATAACTTGTAAACATACCACGTTAAATAAATCAAATAGACAACATAATCAAGCTCATACCTCAATTTATCTCAGGGTAGGCTATCACATCTGCACAATTTAGTCTAGATTATCATGACACAATATCACAAATATATCAACTCATACATGAATATCATAATCATAACCATCTACATAGGTTAATCCATATTAGCATGATATAGATAATATCAAGATTTTTAGCTTCAATGACCATAACCATCAAGCATATGATCGCAATGCATATAACAATGAGTTATCTACCTGTTGAAGCCCCGAAAATCGAGTCGACAACAAGGGGGATACCCACCCGGTCCAGACCTTGGTTGGCAGCTCCTTATCCGTTTGGTATAGCGGGTCCGACTGGGGATAATGGGACCAGTTTCCCAATCTAAGGGTGTATGTGTGTGTGCAGAGTTGGATGTTGCTGATCTAAGAATACTTAAAGCTAATTTAATTCAAACTTTTAAACTAACTCTATGCTATTGTAATCTAATGAGAAACAACACATCTAAGCTATGCTAACCCAGGGTGTATTTCTTCTATTATGCGATCTAAAGAGATTTCAAACAATAACTGATAATAAAGATCATTCAGCTATCATAAGAATAGAAATCAATTGGGATAAACCACTTTGCATCAAAAGTTAGGCAAAACAGTTGTGAACAGCATATCGCATAATAAGTTATTCATATATCAGACATAAACAAATGGCTCCACCATAGAGAAGTGCCAAATGGTAACTCATACATTCATGCAGTAACATATAAACAACTGAAAACTGTATATCACTTTAAGAATATAAGCAGAAATGGCCAAGAGATAAAAGTACCATTTATGACTAATCCTACTCATAAGCTTCAAGCAAAAACGATTTATCTCTACATGTTCTAACATCTACTAAGAGTACAGAAGTGCATGTTCCGAGGACAAGTTTTTGACAAATTTCTGGACCCTTCTCCAAATGCAATGAGAAGGGTTAAAATACTACTTCCTAATTCTAATAATAGTGTATTTACAAAATTTAGGATGTGGTTTTCAAATGACCGTCCTTTTTCTAATCTGATTTTAAAGAAAAAACAACATTCTAAAATAAGGCTACTTCTGAATTTAGTCTTTAAAGCTGCAAGTGTTCATCATGGGCTTGAGGAGAGTTGGCTGGCTGACTTCTGCACTGAGCTCGGCTGCGAAAATAGAATCTATGAAAGTTGGCACTACTTTTTCGGCCGCGTTTATGATGGATTTCACAGTCATCTATTGACTATCCGGCTTGACCAAGTATGCCGAGTAACACTCCCAATTTAACCTGTTTAATGCTTGGATCGCTTTTCCCTTTTCCTGCGCCTTCTACTTCCCTTCTTCTTCCAGTCGTAGTTTATTTGGTAGGTACCCCGGGGTGGTCTCTTCGATCAAATTGGCCCTGTGTAAATTCTCATTTACACAGTCGATAAGAATGCTTGCTTGCGTGGCCGCTGTCTCCGCTGCTTGTTCCGCCTGCCTGATTTGATCGTCCCATTTATTGAAGAGCAATTCTTTATGATTCTCATTTATTCTGGGTGCACTTGCTCTTTTCCCTTCATCTTCATCTTGCCAAGCTAAGTATTCCGTCACTCGTCTGTCACTCTGATCATAGTCACTGCGCAAGTCTACCACTTGATTGGTGATTTTATCCCTCAACTCGCAATAGTGACTCCACTGTGATATCTTACGTCCCAACTCTTCCTGTTGCTGCAGTAGTTGCTCATTTAAGCCAATAGATTCTGAAATAAATTCCACAAGCTTAGGCTCATCTTTATGCATTTCTTCTAAAATTTGCAATTGTTTTCCTTTCTCGTCTAGACTTCTTTGATAGCCTATCTGCATCTGCTGAAAGTCTTCCTGCAACTTCTCGAGCTGTTTGGAAGCTTCAATATTAGCATTGGCTTGTTGCAATTGTCATTGTAGTAGCTGTATTTGATCTTCTTGTTCTTTCAATAGTTGCTGAACTTCTGATGCCTTGTCAATAGTTGCAGAAGCATATGCTCCCGCGATCTGAGACAACTTAGTGAGATTTTCAGTTGGGTTATTGTTGTGGTCTTTCCATAAGACATCCAAATGTTCAGCACCTTGTGACAGTGTATTTTCTAGTTTTCTTTCCTTCCTCTGTCTCCTTACAACTGCTTTATGTTGGGGACTATAGAATACGTCCAATGGGGGAATTTCTTCTACATTAAGTAGAAGCTCAGTAGGTGGAGCGATAGGAATGTGCTCCGTTACTGTGACATTGCTGATTATGGTCGAAACCACTTCTTGCGCTACCTGTGTATTGTTCACAGGTGTTCTTATGGCTTGCCATTCAAGATTGATCAACTCATTGAAGGTTTCCCATTCTTTGTCCAATTCTGTTGTGACGGGTGGCGCTTCAATGACAAGAGGGGGGACATCTCTTGGCGGGGAGGCGAAAACCTATTGTTGCGACATTGCACTTGACTGAGCCGTATCCTTAGCTGTTTCTTCGTTCTTTCCTTAGCCGATTCCAGACCCTTTAGAATGTTAACGCACTCCTTGCGCAGTGTTAGATTTAGATCTGGAAGTGCTAGAGTTTCCACTGAGGCTAACGCTTGGAGTTGGTTCTCTGGCAGGCAGTCGCAGCTTCTCTAGAGGAACACTGGCCAGCCTTCTTTCCCTGTATAACATGAATCTTTGGAGGTCATCTAGAGACAACTTTGACTGAGCTTCCCGCAAAATTTCCTGGAGTGAGCTTTTACTCTGAAATAAATCATCAAACAAATCTTTCTTTCCAACGAATACTTTTATTTTGACGTTCGTTGTGAAATCTTGGGCAACTTCATTTGGGTCAAATGGCCTTGCTGGGAATTTAAATAATTGTAGACACGTCACATTCTCCACTTCGGTGAAAGTGTGACCTACATCGAACAATGAAAAGGCCCGACAAGCTACAGGAAACTGAGGCCATATGGCCTTTTTTTGTCTTTTAGGTCTTTGGTCAGGATGCCTTCTGAACAGGTTTGATATGCAATTTCCCGAGCCAAACGTTTATCGGGGATATACAGAGGCAAGACATGAGGAGGTACAGTGCTTCCAAACACTCTAATATAGGTGAACCATTCTTCCCCGAACCATCTTGCGATGGGGATGATATCTATCTGTGCCTCGGGTGAGCACCTCGGGGGGTCTTCATCATACATCATTCTATACAAGGGTAAGATAAGCCCGTGACAAATCTGGTAGAAGTGTGGGACGAACTGAGAATCCCATAACATCTTATGATAAACATGGATAGGTAATGGGTCCTGGGTAGTCCATTTCCAACCCATAGTGGGAAATTTAGGCACATAACAAATAGAATCCATAACATATGCGGACAGATAAAAAGGAGGATAGATCCTTTGAGACAAGGATCTTTTAGATCGATAATTGATAATAGCCGTGTATAGATTATCAAAAAAGATCTTGGCATAATCCATAATATCGACATTTGTGGCAACATCTATTAATGGTAGCCATTCAGACGAAAACTTATTGATATCTGGCATCCCAAATAATCTACAAAGCATGGCCGCAGCAAAACAATACGGAGAGGTGAGGGAACCAGTGCTGTACATATTGTTTTTGTCTTTTTTGATCGGCTCCTCTTTTTTGGACCAATCTTTGGTGGTCTCTGCTAGGTTTGGGTTCTCTGCCACAAATTTCTTAACGAATTGTGCATTGTAAGTCGCCTGTGGTTCAGGAAGATGATACATAAGATTTAAATCTTGTGCAGCGAATGATTCGATGAGCCCATGTCCTTGAATCTTCAATTGTCTGTTGTTCATCTCTGCATTGTCAAGTATCCACTTGATCATATCCGTATATGGTAGAATTTTGGGCCTTGCTGCTATCCGGTGAAGAAATGAACATGCTAGCTCCTCTAAGGACGCCTCGGAAGAGCGTTGTGAGCCCGCGACAGCAGCAACCTTCATTATTCTGGGATTCTCTTCTTCAGGCAGTCTGTACATGCTTTCCCATGTCGATATCCCTACGTCTTTGTTACAGGTTGTGTTTGTATACAAAGGCGCCATCTCCTTCGTCTTTTCCTTCGCCTCAGAGCCTTGAGCTTTATTTTTCTTTCCCATTTCTTCCTGCGTTTGGCTTTGAATCGTCTTTAGTTCTTCGTTCCTGCAGATTACGAGTGAAATGGAAATGACTGATCAAGGAAGGTGATGGGAGAGTTTTAAATGCAACAGATATATCAAATATTCCACCTTACGTGAAGTAATTCTTTACAAAAGCACGCGTCTTCATTTCATTTAATAGCTGACAACTAATTCCTTTACTATCATTAAAAGCACATGATCTTGAGTCAGATTACGGTAAGTGGATTTTCTTTGAATAGCGTGCCCAAAGGATTCGTGATGAAGTGATTTATGATTTGCTTACGTAACATCGCAGATCGCACCATCGTAAATCGCACCATCGCAGATCGTGCAAACATACGAATATAATATCGCAGCGATCGCAACATCGCAGATCGCAGAAGTTTAATGTTTGCCGAATCTTGTCAGCTCATTTCTGCGATATGCGATCTTGCGATCGGTGTTATCGCAGATCGATAAATCTTGAAGTTTTTTCCTTATGAGTATTACTTTATTGCGATGCGATATTATGCTTAACACGAGAGTCTTGCGCATACCGATATTATAGATAAATGGAGGCATTTCCTATCTCTTTTGCAACGCGGCTTTAAAGATATTTCCCTTATCATAGAATTAGGTTAAAAAATATTCAAAAGACCTTCCTAAGCTTACGATGGTAACCTTATTTTGAAGAAAGGAAACTCTTGCTTCTTCTTTTTTTTTTAATTTAACTAAGGGTCCCCATTCATTTAGTATTTTGGACAACACTTAAATGAACAAGGGGGGGTGTTGTTGGCCACAACAATTGGCGATTCACTTGGGAGAACCAGTTATCTCTGATCTTCTATTGATGTTTTCAAACTTCCGAAACAAAAAATTTTCTCAGAGAACTTAAACTTTATTATAAAAAGATAAAGCATATTATACTTCAAACTGTCAATGATATTTTGTTTCAACCTCTTTCTATTTTAATTACTTGTATCCTCAGCTTGTCCTTGCATTTACATCAACCATTACTTGGTCTTGTAAAAAAATAAAATAAAGTCTTCCTTGTGTAGCAGCCTTTTAAATATGCTCTTTTGTCGCAGGTAGAGCCTCTGCTGCCAGCAGGCGTCCATAGCCTCGACAGGGTTACCTATTACCCAGTAATGATCCTTTATCCTGCTTAAGGTGATCTACAACTCTTAAAGAAAAAACCCAGATTGATACTTTTTCCCTTTTTTTTATTCTTAAAGAACAATGTCTTGGTTTGGTAGCCAAATTATGACACAATCATTCACTTGATTTACACTTTTGCTGAACAAGCTGGCTCGCGATGAGACCCCTTGTCTTGTGATTTCAATAATCTTAAGTCGTTGCCCTGTTTTGGTGGACAGTAATGAAAAAGTCAGCAAGTTATAATATATGTGATCATGATAAACCGGCTCGTGATGAGACCTCTTATTCTTCAAGATATAGTGTATCCTTGGGTCTTTTTCTAAATGCTGCGATTTTCTTTAGCAGGGAGGAAGTCAATTTTTTCCTTAAGAAAGTTCTGGACGACAATAATAGAGCTTTTTGGAAATGGCTGTTTCTACAGGGAATCCTTATTTTGTTATTGATGCCTTTCATTGTACTGACATAAAACAATTTCTTCACTAAGATTGCTTTCTTCAAATTTCTTGGAGTTGAAACTAGTATCATATCTGGGTTAAATTTCTATTGATAATAAAGATCAATTTTCCAAAAGATTTGCTATTTATAGAAGCAAAAGTTCAAAATCTTGATAGAAAAAAGCTGTCTTTAGTAAATGTCAAATGTTGTTAACCATAGCAAATTTTATTATGGAGAAAAATATTTAACGAAAAGAGAGGTAGACATTCCCTAGGATTATGTACAGAATAGGGATAATCTCTTCTCTTATTTTGCCTACCAACTATTAAAAGTAAACCTAATAACCTAGCTAAATTACTCCTACTCCTATTCTAACTATATACAGAAAATTAACTAGGTGAAATGATATTTCCAGTGGAACCATCTTTTCATTTTTATTCCTACACGTATTTAACTTTCAAACATCAGTGTTAAGAACAAAACTTTTCTTGGACTATTAATGTTGGATGTGGAATAAGAATGTGTAACTTCAGTTGGAATTTTGTCTGAAATTTCTTTCTCGTGAAAACTTCTTTCCAACTGGATACCTATTGGATCCTAAAAATCAGGATGAATTTCTGTTATGGATTGATGATCTCGTAATAGGAAAGATGAAAAGCCAAGTTGCGAATATGATTTTTCAGTTTTAATGGCCTGTAACCTACTGTGCGTTAAAGTCAAGCTTTTAGCAATTTCTTGTAAAAGGAAAGTTTCCATATATAAATCACTAAATAAATCAATGAAGAATAGATGGAAATTTATGGAAAGAGATTTATCAATTGGCGCGAATTTCCGACAAGTTTCGAAAGGTACTTTCCTTCGTTGATGGTGTTTTGGATGCCAAAGAAGTTTTTTAAGGAAGTCTGATATTGATTGAACTTGGAATTGAAAAAATTCTATACTTCCTTGACACAGTTTAGTTTTCCAAAATGGTAGCACATCTTTCGAATGTTCTTTGATAAGGTGCTCAACATACCATAGTAATCTATCAAAAGTCTGAAAATTTCAAACACAATCTGATTTTGTACAAAATGAGTGCAAGTGAGAAAGAAAGAAATGATTATTTGTACAAATAATGTTACAGCACAACTGGGATTGACTTGGAATATCTTGTTTTTCACAAGAACTGGCCAGAATTATGGGATCCGAGCAATTTCGAATTCCATCTTGTGAATCAGAAGACAAGTTATGATTGTCAACAGGCATGGGGGTTTCCTCATGATATGAATCATAGATCGGGGTATTGTCTTGGATAGTAAAATCATGCAAATGATCTTTTAGTTTGAAATGAGGATTGACTGATATGATTCCTGAATTAGAATATCTCTCATTATCTGAGCTTTGTTGAGTTACCTGGGATAAATCAACAACATCATCGTTGTCAAAGTAGCTATCATAAATGATTTTACAGGTTTCCCTAGATTTCTCTTTTTCGTCATATATTTTTAGAGAAGGAAGGTCAAGTGGTTCTTGTTTGAAAATGATCAAAGGATGTTCTATAGTTGTCTTTTTATCTTGAAAACCTAATGATGACTCATTTGAATAATCCTCTGTACTTTTTGAGATATCTTTAATATTGAGAGGGGAAAAATTATCATCACTAAAAACATCAGGATAAAGAGAAAAATGCGATTCTGGAACAATGCATTTGAAAATATCATCATGGAAAAATCTTTGTTCATCAGATTCATCATAGACATCGGGCTTTATATCATACCTTTGTGTACTGATACTTTTTGAAAGAGAAATAGTTTGATGTTCTAACCTTGGCATCTTCATTTGTTGATTTGCAACGATATTATCTGACCTTGTATCAAAGTCATCTCCTGGTTCCAAGGCAGACTTTCCTCCAGCATTCTCGCTTTTGTCTTCTTGCATTAGAGCATGCATGTCTCCTAGGCTTTGGGAACTTTCTTCATCATGGCTGATTTGTATATTCAAATTGGAATTCTCATTCAGATTAGAAGAAAATGAGACAAAGATTGGACTAATTTCTGCTTGATCAGACATAGGAGGCAGGGAATGCTCAGCATAATCTGAAGATTCTTCATCCATGAGTTCACTTTCAAGATCATACTTTAGACAATTAAGGTGAAATCGCATATTAAAATCCCTAACAGATTCATCTTGTTTCCGTAGATAATCAATTTCATCATATGTCTGGTCATAGTCATAACAATCAAATTCACAAATGAAAGTCTTGACGAATTGGTCCCAACTGTGAATTGAGGCAACTGGAAGGGTTCTACGCCATTTTCTAGCTTCCGCCGTGAATGTAAGAGTAAAAATTCTGCATAAAACGCCTTCATCAATTCTTTGAACATCCGAACTTGAAACTCTTTGAATAAATTGAAGAGCATGATTAAAAGCAGAAGAATTATTCTTACCATTGAATTTTACCTGAGACAGGAGTCTTACCACTTCAGGTGGAGTGTTGGAAGAGGTAGGAACATAGATGCAACTCCAAATGGGAAGTTTGTGAGAAGCCATCCTGATTCAAATGTTATAATTGAAAATCATTCCAACAGGCACTATGTTTAGGCCCTCCTTCTAGCGGCAAATATGTTGAAGCCCCGAAAATCGGGTCGACAACAAGGGGGATACCCACCCGGTTCGGACCTTGGTTGGTAGCTCCTTATCCGTTTGGTATAGCGGGTCCGACTGGGGATAATGGGACCAGTTTCCCAATCTAAGGGTGTATGTGTGTGTGTGCAGAGTTGGATGTTGCTGATCTAAGAATACTTAAAGCTAATTTAATTCAAACTTTTAAACTAACTCTATGCTATTGTAATCTAATGTGAAACAACACATCTAAGCTATGCTAACCCAGGGTGTATTTCTTCTATTATGCGATCTAAAGAGATTTCAAACAATAACTAATAATAAAGATCATTCAGCTATCATAAGAATAGAAATCAATTAAGATAAACCACTTTGCATAAAAAGTTAGGCAAAACAGTTGTGAACAGCATATCGCATAATAAGTTATTCATATATCAGACATAAATAAATGGCTCCACTGTACAGAAGTGCCAAATGGTAACTCATACATTCATGCATTAACATATAAACAACTGAAAACTGTATATCACTTTAAGAATATAAGCAGAAATGGCCAAGAGATAAAAGTACCATTTATGACTAATCCTACTCATAAGCTTCAAGCAAAAACGATTTATCTATACTTGTTCTAACATCTACTAAAAGTACAGAAGTGCAACATCAGTAGCAGACATCAAATGCAAACATTAATAAATCTCGATCCATCCATTCATCAAAACCTCCTTTGAGGGTGCAGAAGTGCATGTTCGGAGGACAAGTTTTTGACAAATTTCTGGACCCTTCTCCAAATGCAATGAGAAGGGTTAAAATACTACTTCCTAATTCTAATAATAGTGTATTTACAAAATTTAGGATGCGGTTTTCAAATGACCGTCCTTTTTCTAATCTAATTTTAAAGAAAAAACAACATTCTAAAATAAGGCTACTTCTGAATTTGGTCTTTAAAGCTGCAAGTGTTCATCATGGGCTTGAGGAGAGTCGGCTGGCTGACTTCTGCGCTGAGCTAGGCTGTGAAAACAGAATCTATGAGAGCTGGCACTACTTTTTCGGCCACGTTTATGATGCATTTCACAGTCATCCATTGACTATGCGGCTTGACCAAGTATGCCCGGTAACACTCCCAATTTAACCTGTTTAATGCTTGGATCGCTTTTCCCTTTTCCTGCGCCTTCTGCTTCCATTCTGCTTCCAGTCGCAGTTTATTTGGTAGGTACCCCGAGGTGGTCTCTTCGATTAAATTGGCCCTGTGTAAATTCTCATTTACACAGTCGATAAGAATGCTTGCTTGCGTGGCCACTGTCTACGCTGCTTGTTTCTCCTGCCTGATTTGATCGTCCCATTTATTAAAGAGCAATTCTTTATGATTCTCGTTTATTCTGGGTGCACTTGCTCTTTTCCCTTCATCTTCATCCTGCCAAGCTAAGTATTCCGTCACTCGTCTGTCACTATGATCATAGTCACTGCGCAAGTCTACCACTTGATTGGTGATTTTATCGCTCACCTCGCAATAGTGACTCCAGTGTGATATCTTACATCCCAACTCTTCCTGTTGCTGCAGTAGTTGCTCATTTAAGCCAATAGATTCTGAAATAAATTTTGCAAGATTAGGCTCATCTTTATGCATTTCTTGTAAAATTTGCAATTGTTTTCCTTTCTCGTCTAGACTTCTTTGATAGCCTATCTGCATCTGCTGAAAGTCTTCCTGCAACTTCTCAAGCTGTTTGGAAGCTTCAATATTAGCATTGGCTTGTTGCAATTGTCGTTGTAGTAGCTGTATTTGATCTTCTTGTTCTTTCAACAGTTGCTGAGCTTCTGATGCCTTGTCAATAGTTGCAGAAGCATATGCTCCCGCGATCTGAGACAACTTAGTGAGATTTTCAGTTGGGTTATTGTTGGGGTCTGTCCATAAGACGTCCAAATGTTCAGCATCTTGTGACAGTGTATTTTCTAGTTTTCTTTTCTTCCTCTATCTCCTTACAACTGCTTTATGTTGGGGACTATAGAATACGTCCAGTGGGGGAATTTCTTCTACATTAAGTAGAAGCTCAGAAGGTGGAGCGATAGGAATGTGCTCCGTTTCTGTGACACTGCTGATTATGGTCGAAACCACTTCTTGCGCTACCTGTGTATTGTTCACAGGTGTTCTTGGGGCTTGCCCTTCAAGATTGATCAGCTCATTGAAGGTTTCCCATTCTTTGTCCAGTTCTGTTGTGACGATTGGCGCTTCAATGACAAGAGGGGGGACATCTCTTGGCGGGGAGGCAGTAACCTGCTGTTGCGACATTGCACTTGACTGAGCCGTATCCTTAGCTGTTTCTTCATTCTTTCCTTGGTTTCTTCCAGACCCTTTAGAATGTTTAGGCACTCCTTGCGCAGTGTTAGATTTATATCTGGAAGTGCTAGAGTTTCCACTGAGGCTAATGCTTCGGTTCTCTGACAGGCAGTCGCAGCTTCTCTAGAGGAACACTGGCCAGCCTTCCTTCCCTGTATAACATGAATCTTTGGAGGTCATCTGGAGACAACTTCGACTGAGCTTCCCGCAAAATTTCCTGGAGTGAGCTTTTACTCTGAAATAAATCATCAAACATATCTTTCTTTCCAACGAATACTTTTATTTTGACGTTCGTTGTGAAATCTTGGGCAACTTCATTTGGGTCAAATGGCCTTGCTGGGAATTTAAATAATTGTAGACACGTCACATTCTCCACTTCGTTGAAAGTGTGACATACATCGAACAATGAAAAGGCCCCACAAGCTACAGGAAATTGAGGCCATATGGCCTTCTTTTTGTCTTTTAGGTCTTTGGTCAGGACACCTTCTGAACAGGTTTGATATGCAATTTCCCGAGCCAAAAGTTTATCGGGGATATACAGAGGCAGGACATGAGGAGGTACAGTGCTTCCAAACACTCTAATATAGGTGAACCATTCTTCCCCGAACCATCTTGCGATGGGGATGATATATATCTGTGCCTCGGGTGAGCAGCTCGGGGGGTCTTCATCATACATCATTCTATACAAGGGTAAGATAAGCCCGTGACAAATCTGGTAGAAGTGTGGGACGAACTGAGAATCCCATAACATCTTATGATAAAAATGGATAGGTAATGGGTCCTGGGTAGTCCATTTCCAACCCATAGTGGGAAATTTAGACACATAACAAATAGAATCCATAACATATGTGGACAGATAAAAAGGAGGATAGATCCTTTAAGACAAGGATCTTTTAGACCGGTAATTGATAATAGCCGTGTATAGATTATCAGAAAAGATCTTGGCCCAATCCATAAAATCGGCATTTGTGGTAGCATCTATTAATGGTAGCCATTCAGACGAAAACTTATTGATATCCGGCATCCCAAATAATCTACAAAGCATGGCCGCAGCAAAACAATACGGAGAGGTGAGGGAACCAGTGTTGTACATACCGTTTTTGTCTTTTTTGAGCGGCTCCTCTTTTATGGACCAATCTTTGGTGGTCTCTGCTAGGTTTGGGTTCTCTGCCACAAATTTCTTAACGAATTGTGCATTGTAAGTTGCCCACGGTTCAGGAAGATGATACATAAGCTTTAAATCTTGTGCAGCGAATGATCCGATGAGCCCATGTCCTTGAATCTTGAATTGTCTGTTGTTCATCTCTGCATTGTCAAGTATCCCCTTGATCATATCCACATATGGTAGAATTTTTGGCCTTGCTGCTATCCGGTGAAGAAATGAACATGCTAGCTCCTCTAAGGACGCCTCGGAAGAGCGTTGTGAGCCCGCGAAAGCAGCAACCTTCATTATTCTGGGATTCTCTTCTTCAAGCAGTCTGTACATTCTTTCCCATGTCGATATCCCTGCGTCTCTGTTACAGGCTGTGTCTGTATACAATGGCGCCATCTCCTTCGTCTTTTCCTTCGCCTCAGAGCCTTGAGCTTTATTTTTCTTTCCCATTTCTTCCTGCGTTTGGCTTTGAATCATCTTTAGTTCTTCGTTCCTACAGCTTACGAGTGAAATGGAAATGACTGATCAAGAAAGGTGATGGGAGAGTTTTAAATGCAACAGATATATCAAATATGCCACCTTACGTGAAGTAATTCTTTACAAAAGCATGCGCCTTCATTTCATTTAATAGCTGACAACTAATTCCTTTACTATCATTAAAAGCGTATGATCTTGAGTCAGATTATAGCAAGTGGCTTTTCTTTGAATAGCGTGCCCGAAGGATTCGTGATGAAGTGATTTATGATTTGTTTACATAACATCGCAGATCGCGCCATTGCAAATCGCACCATCGCAGATCGCGCAAACATACAAATATAATATCGCAGCGATCGCAACATCGCAGATCGCAGAAATTTAATGTTTGCCAAATCTTGTCAGCTCATTTATGCGATATGCGATCTTGCGGTCGGTGTTATCGCAGATCAGTAAATCTTGAAGTTTTTTCCTTATGAGTATTACTTAATTGCGATGCGATATTATGCTTAACACGAGAGTCTTTCGCATACCGATATTATAGAGAAATGGAGGCATTTCCTATCTCTTTTGCAATGCAGCTTTAAAGATATTTCCCTTATCATAGACTTAGGTTAAAAAATATTCAAAAGACCTTCCTAAGCTTACAATGGTAACCTTATTTTGAAGAAAGGAAACTCTTGCTTTTTTTTTTTAAATTTAACTAAGGGTCCCCATTCATTTAGTATTTTGGACAACACTTAAATGAACAAGGGGGGGGTGTTGCTGCCCACAACACTACCATGCATGACTATCCAACGAACATGCATATGAACACATTGATTCACTAGCATCTCTCATGCATGTAACCATAACAACAATAGAATGAAAAAACATTTATATAAACCTTACTCATATAACAATCATTAACCAACATACCTACATGCCCAAGATACAAATAGTATGATGATCTTCTCTTACCCTAAGGTTCAGGGTTGCCACCTCACGTTGATGATCTACATTTCCTACTCCATATTAACCAACATATCAACATCATGATGGCATAAGGTGCAACAATGACTCTCAAAATGCATCTCTAACCTACTATGCATGCATGACCATAACCATGACAATGCATTCATAATAACATATATACACTAACATACATAATAAATGCATATACAACCGACATTCATTCATGAAAAACACATCCCCGCAACAACATCATCAACTTCTACATGACAACACAACTGGAAAAATGACCATCACCATGCATACATAACAAGAACATATACAACCTACATGTATGCATGACAAACACATTCCACCCGTCCAGTCCAAGTATTGAACCATGCTTTGATACCACCCTGTGGTTTTAGTTATCACCCAAAGAGAACATAACCCACTCTGATACCACCCTATGGTATCAGATGTTACCCAAAGAGAGTGCAACCACTCTAATACCACCTTGTAATGCCATCATCCCACACATACCCAAGCTTATTGGTACACTAGAGTAAATATGTGATGAAGAGTTACTATGATATGATTCAACTCCCTAGGTACAATTAAGGAAGTGGAATCTCCAAAAATAGTACCAAACTGACCTTACTTAGGAGATACAAGACACAAGGCTAACCAACCATTCCAGGTGCCCAACTCCTAAGTTAACAGCCTTTTTAACTGAACTAATCTCCAATCATTCCCATGATAATCCCTCCAAATGACTGTGATCCTCTAGTCACTCCCTCAACAAGGTCTACATGCGACTGTATTCTTTTTCAGGCAGTTATGTGGGAGTGACCCTGAAATATGAGGCACTTTTTAAGCGCTAGACTCCAGATCACTGCCCAAAAATTGATGAAATTTTCCAAACCAATAAATGACACAAAGATAAATCCTTTAACACAAAACATGATCAAGGAATTGACCTAACCAATCCAAACCATGACATTCATTTCATCAAACACATGGCGGACATGTAATCTACAGGCCATAAATGCATATTTGATCATAGGAGTCTTAAACTTATCTAAGAATCATCAAGAAGGTATAATACCCTCTCATAATAGTTGCAATAAAATTGGTTAGTCCATGCATTCATCAACCCTTAATATATTCATCAAGAATGTCAATAGTCATATACAATCTACATCATATAAATATCATATAACTAGCATATAAAAAAGGAAATAAAAAAAATATAAAGCAAGGAAACTCATCCATAATATCACCATTATAATAAATACATATGCTCATAAATCGCCAAAGAAAATACCTCTTATTAAATATGAAAATGCCATCCAAGCCAGGGATTTCCACATACCACCCGACCATAGATTTGGTTAAACCAAATATTTCTTTTAGCCAATCACCCTTGTGCCATATTCCAAGCATGAATGTCCAACCTCATGGAATAAACAAATAAAACCAAAGCAGAGCCTCAAAAGGCCAAACCACCTCAACCCTCAACTAGTGATTCCACCTCACGATCGGACATCACTAACCATCACCAGATTGGTCTCTATCCAAGTTATTAGGGGATCCACATCATTTGTTCCAACCTAGCTTCCAGGACTAGTAACTCAACCCACAGTTGTCATCAGGTTCTATATCATTTGTCCAACCAAGCCTTCCAATATTAGTAACTGAATCCACCAAGGGCTTCAAACTTCTTTTCTAGCCAAGGCTTCCAGGACTAGTAACTCAACCAAAGATTTTATATGGTTTCCAGAGTGTTTGTTCAACCAAGGCTCTAGGAACTTATAACTCAACCCATAGCCATAAGGAACATGAGCACCAACCAGAAACAAAAGGTAAAACTCACAAAACCATGGCTATCTAGGAAATGGAAAGGCTAGGAAAAACCATTGACAATCAAGGAAATCCTCCATGCCAATGGTAAATCATAATAAAAAACCACAAGAATGTTCCATGCATGTGAAAAATAGCAAGGAAACCATACATGTAACTCGATACCTACAAAAAAATATAGTTGTAGCTGCTTATCCCAATATCCCCTTGCGCTTTTTTTCTTTCCCTTGAACTCTTTATACAAATCCAATGTATGCCAAAGTGCTCCAAGAATACTCTAATTTTCCAAGAGTATGAGAGAGAGAATAGAAGAGAGACCCATAAGTGAGCTAGAAAGGGCCATGAACTGATACTCATAATCCTTTTTATCATTGAGGCCTCTAATTTCTTAATTTTCCTTAATTTTCCCTTCAATTTCCATCTCATGCAAATATGTGACCTTTCACCTTCCTTTTCTCCTATTTCCCATTATTTTCATAAATAAAATGCCAATTAATGCCTCTTTTCCTTTTTCAATGCCTTTGCCCATTCCCCTAGCCATAATAAACCAAATGAACACCCACTAGGATGTTTTCCCCACCATTCAGCTTGGAATACGTGTCCCATGACCTAAGTCTTATATTTTTCTACATAAATTTTCAACCAGGGGTTTTGACATTACTGAAAGAAGAAGAATGGCCATGCTCTACACTGTAAAGAATCCATCATACTTAGGAAACACCACGCATCTAAAATATTCTTGGATTTTTTCATGATTTTAAAGAGATTTGACTACACGTCTAGCACTGAGGGTTCTTTGGTATTGAAAAATTGTTTGACAAATAGTGATGCCTCTAACTTTGTCCAATACATGTGCGATGAGCTGAGATAAAGTGGATTTCTATAAGTGGCTTCCCTAGGGCGAGGAGGAAGCGGTGAATCACACTACATGGAAAATTCTTCGAATACAATATGTTGGAAGGTGTATAACTGAATCAAAGCATTTTGTTATGAAACACACAAGCAAAAAAGGTGCTCATATCACCTATTCGTGTCTGAGCTACTCGACAATGGAAACTGCAGTCGGATTACATGTGTTTCGGATTACATGCCCATCGTCAACCAGGCACATTTATGTCCTTTTGATTTTCTCTATTGCCACGTTACCAATAGAAATGTGGAACGGTCCCAATGGAAATTCAATTAAAAAATAAGATGTAATATTTTCTGCGATCGCTTCATTCTCCCTCACAACAAAGGTGTAGATATGCTTCTCAAATGAAGCATATTCGAGGAATATGCATCAGAGATTTAATCTCATCTATTTTTTTATAGAAAAGTCAACAACCCTCCTTCGACCTTGAGGTTGAATTTAGGAAACCTTCAGGTAATAAACAAAAGAAGAATAATAGAGAATATAAGAATCAAAAGTTGAAGGGTTAAATCAGATGCAGGAACTTTTACAAGAATGAATATGTGCATCTGCAATTAAAAATGAAGAAATTAAATGAACATTTTCATACATATGTAACAAAGAGATTGGATGAAATTTTTCTTCTCTATCATAATAGGTGGGTTAGTGTAGTTTATAGCTTATAAAAAAATAATGTAGACTTAAAAATGTATGTATATTTTTTTTCAAGCTAAATATTTCCTTTGATAATTCAAGAAATATTACAGTTTTCTATAGTTGATAGCTATCTCTACTCTAACACAAGGGAAATGAAACCATAGATAAAAAAATTGTTGTTTTGTAATCCAAAAAACTATAGATGAAAGCCACACCCAAAAATTCAAAAGTATAGAAACTTGTGTTGCCCCATAGGAGGGGAAACCAACAATTAAGGGACTCAAAATATAACCAATTTTGCTTGACTACC
Source organism: Pinus tabuliformis (assembly GCA_031772625.1). NCBI lineage: Eukaryota > Viridiplantae > Streptophyta > Pinopsida > Pinales > Pinaceae > Pinus > Pinus tabuliformis. The sequence goes on along the minus strand of CM062819.1, from coordinate 1,220,066,610 downwards.
CAATGACGATAGACCCAGTAGAGCTAAAAATAAGAATACCATTTCCTCTAGGGGAGAGGTGAAGCCTTAAAGTGGTTATCATGGGGAAATGGATTCTAAACCATTGAAGAAGAAAATAGTACTAAAAAATTCAAGCATCATGAAGACAAGGATATATCCAAACTAATACGTTCATATAATTATTTGCAACATGGAGGCATCAAATATCATCAAGGTGAATCCCTCTCCAAATGAGCTAAACAACCCTCCACATCCAATAGAAGCTTCTTTAGATCACCAAGTTTATGCAAAAGGTGATCATGTGCTTCATTCCTGCTAAGGAGAACCTTTCCTAGTAAAATCATAACATGCCAATAAATGTTAAACATGTGGAGAGAGTGGTTCTTTCAGCCCCTAATGTTTCTGGCATCTGAAATCCATGCAACCACACCACCCAAAATTTTAAAAGATATCATGGTTTGCCTTTCTTAATGCACCTCTACTTCAACTTCATTTATTTCTAACTAAATTACACGTGATGTATGTACCTGGTAATGCACAACTAAAGATTCAACTCAAAAATTAGCTTCAGTACCACTAAAATTACCACAATCACTAGTCCCTTTGCAACAACAAGCATGTTCACATTGTCTATTCATCATTACCAAGAGGAGGATACAACTAGTGGAGTTGATATGGCACAACACAGAGGGACATAGAGTGAAATATTCAAATAAGGAAGAGAAAATATCCCACAAAGCAAGGTCTGAGAGAGAATGAAACAAGGTGAGGACCTCCCCATTAGAAAGAACCTGTGAAGGAAAGAGAAATGCTAGTGGAGGGAGTAAAAACAACAACAACCAAGATAGAGAGCTTAAGTTGAATGTCATGGTGACTAGATGAAATAGCCTACATGGGAGGAACCCATGTAAAATAGAAACCCAAGGAATTCATCAGGAGAAGGTGACAACATAGAATTATGTAGAGAGACCAACATGTAGGAGATAAATGCTACCCATAGTACATTGTCATTCGCACTTCAAACAAGATTCATGATAAATAAAATGTAGCAGTAATGGTTGATATGAAGGGGTGGTCACACAAGGTTGCAAGTTATCCCATACTTCAACTATTATGTGCAGGAAATTTCACCCCCATCAATGAATTAAGATTTTGGATTCAAACATCGAATAATTCTCTTTTATATGAGACACTAAGAGAGTCTCCTATAAATGATTACATATAGAGATGGGGTTATTATAACTTTTGTTTTCGAGTTTATTTGTTATGTTGTAACCCTGTCTATGGATGTGAGAAGAAAGAGCTACCTACAACTAGTGGATAAGGGAAATTATACATGACAAAAAATTATGAGTCCTCCAATTCTGCTAAATATGAAGGGGTGAAGCACCATTTGATAAACTTCTAACCAAGGAAATAACAAGGAGAGGCTCCCCTTCAATGCACAATATGGTGAAATTCCTCGAGAGTTCTTGCTTGAGCCCCAAAGTCAAAGCGAAATAATCCCCAAATCTAGATAATCTAAAATTATCATTGAAGTTAAGTTTTATAAATCCAACTAGTGAGCATGACCAATAATGTGGAGAGGATGGCAAGGATCATATGAACTGTGTGGGAGGATCAGCCTCGACTATGGGATAGTTGTGAATCCTTCACGATCTAAGCATAGACACCACTAGACTTGTGAATTAGAGGGTAACCAATTACAAATGAGGATAAACTATTTGATGTTTTAAGAAGGATTGACCAAAGATCAAGAGCTATGGAAGATCCAAAAATTACGCTTTTTCTAAATGATCCATGATAAGAAACCTAGAAGAAGGATCCAATCCATATTGAGAATGGGGTTGGAAAAGGGAGAGGATCTCCAAGAAGATAAAGTATTGGTGATGTTGTATGGGTCTCTCTTTGTTTGTTCAAAAGAGTGTGATTGAGAAATGAAATAGCTAGGTTGAATAGGTTCTCACTTATTTCCTAATTGTTTATGGCATAGAAATCATAGTGATGGCCCTTCAAATATTTTAGAAAGTATCATATCGCAAGTTAGAAAATAATCTACTTTTGGCCATAATTTATGCCTTGAAATCTTTGTCAAATATAAAAATGCATGCAAGTTGAATTAAAGTCATTTTTTTAATAAATGGAAGATACATACATGCAATAATAATGACATAAACATGAATTTAATGATATTTAGATTTTATCATATTAAAATGATAATATTCCTTCTTCTGAATAATGAAAAAATGATAAATTTTATTCTTTAGTATATAAAATGTATAAACATAATGATTAATAAAATATGCTATGATTTTTTTCTCTTACCTTTTATGAAGATTTTATTATTATTACAAATTTAGTCAAAAAATATGTTTATTCGCTTCTATAACCTAGGTAAAGAACTATTTTTTATCTCAAATTTCAACCATTGATAGAGTATGAAGTTTGTGAAATATGGGTTTTTTTTATTCCCTACGAATTGGAAATATAAGTAAATATTAGAGGATTGATACTTAGCTTGATCCTTACCTATGTGTTCTACTAAGTATGTCATTCACAATAAAACCTACAATTCAAATGTACTATCTGGTGTCTTTCTCAGGTAGGTTGGTGTAACATCCCTCTGTAAACCTTGTTTAAAACACATGGAGTTATAAAAATTTTAGAGAATTTATCGACGTGTAACTTTATGAATTGCTAGCCCATATTCCTTCATTAACCATTAGATAAAATATTCATCAATACGTAGAGTAACTTAGTAAAGGAATAGTATGTTACATAACCATTAACAACCACTGTTGTAGCATGTTAACCTAAACTTCTTGATGTAACCTTGCATCATTTCCATGATTATTTTAACTAGGTTAGTTAATCACATACTTGATAATGTAAATGTCACGTCATGCAAGGAATCAACATCATTATAATAGAATAATAAGAAAACACATCATTGAACACTGATATACCCTAGCAACCCTATAGGGAAAAAACAACAGACATTTAATTTTATTAAACGCTTCATGAGGGTGTTCATCCCTCACTCAATGGTTGTAATGGAGTTCATCCCTTGACCATTTTCATAAAATATTACAAAGAAATATAATTTTAAATATAACATAACTATCTAGAAGCTATTACATTAATCATGATATCATTTACCCACAAATCCTTGAACATTATGTCTTTGTGGCTTGGTTGTTCCCATTAGTGGATTATCCTGCAACTCACATTCCTCAATATGCATGGACAATTAGTTATGTTCCTACCGTAATGTTAAACATAATTTATCCTTTGCATAAGTCACCATCCTTCCCTACCATTACTACCATTAACAAACTTTGATATCATGATTAAATAAAATATTTATAAAATAAATAATAAATCTTTATTAATAATTCTTCAACATCTATTCATGTGCATACATAAAATGTAAAAAAATATTGTGACATGCCTCCTTTAACAATATTGCACATACAATAATTTAAAAGCGCATAACTATCAAAGCATGTGTATAGATAAATACCACATTAACTCTTATTCCCCTGCATAAGCACACATTATTTTCCAAGAATCACTAACACAATAGCTAATCCTTTTTATGTATATAAACACATATTTTCTTCAAGAAAACTAACATCATGGAAAAAAAAATTGTGCACTGTTACGGGAATAATACACCCCAGGGTATGGGTTGAGAACCCCAACAGAGCGAAGGTCATACACCAACAAGAAGCAAGTGAACAAGGAGTCATAATGCTTAAACTACTAAAGTAGGAAGAAGAGATAGTACCTGAAGGTCCTACGTTTGAGGTCATTCTTGTAGGGTCCAAACCCTCTGCTTCCTCCAATGCTTCAAAACTTACAACTCATTCAAGAAAAGCATATATAATAGCAGTAGTTCAAATCATGTTCATGACATAGATGTTAGATCATATAACCATATAAGTATAAAACATGAAATCGTACATCATTATATTATAACATGAATTAAAGCATCAAGATCATAACATTAGGAACATGATAGAGCTTCTTTATTGATGACTGTAAAAGAATGTGGAATATTACAACCTAATTCATCCACGACTCCAAGTGAAACCTTCCTCCGGATCCATCTAGCGCAAGCCTCAACAATCCTCTTTCAAATTCATACACATGAATTCCATATAAAGGAGATGGACATCTTAATGAGGAAACAAGGGTTTCCTATAGCTGGGAATCCAGGAGGCACAAGGATAAATCAGACTTGATCAGGGAATAATTGGATATAATGTCAATATCCTATCTTTCTCTCCTCCTCAGGCCTTCCCCATGATGTGTATTTATATCACCTCAAAACAGTTTTTTCAGTTGGGATACAGTTAGGCCACGGGCTCCTGTAGGTAAGCTTCTAGTGTAACCCATAAACCCCACCTAAAAAATAGGGATTTTATAATTTTATATTTTCAATCATATGCGCAAGTTTGGTATAGTTGGACCCGCGTGTGCATGCTTTCTTGGAAGGGAAGAATCGCGTATGTAATTTAAAATAATGTTTTTTAATAATTGGACCAAGTATGAAGGGAAAGGGATGCCCAAGGCCATGACTTAGAGCATCAAGTATATAAAGGTGATAAATAATGCTATAAAATATGCCCCCTAATATATGAGGTCATAAGGGGTACATGATGGTAAAAATGTATTAAGTGTATAGAACGAATCATGCGAGGACTTAGGAGGAGATGAAAAGATTCCAGCCTACCAAACCAATGGAAGAGATGAAAAAGAAATCTCATGTCTCAGGCGGGCATACCCATGCTCAGAGATAGTAAAGCATGTTTGCATGACAAGTGTAGAGCGGATCCAAAATGTATACAAGTATAAATAAAACTGAGAAATACATAGTGGATCATCTAATCATAGTTGCAAAAGTACATATCAAGGCCATGTCACAATGTCACATATAGAATAATTGATCAAGATACTGAAGCACATTTCCGGTGTACACAAGATGTGGCTAGTTTATGACAAAAACCCTCTGAACCAAACAATAATGAAAGCTGACATAGAGGCAAGGAATCCACCAATAGGGTCAAATGGAAACCAAAGTACTAAAAGAATCCCAATGTGTAATAATGTAAGCTGACGTCGAACACAAGGGAAACCACTCAGTCAAATACCCATGATACTAATCAATGTTGAGCATAAGGTCACCTATCAATGATGGAAATAGAGCGAGGGTATGGCTCTAAGCCTACTCTCAGAGCAATTTTTCGATGTCGATAGGAGCAGACCCACCAGTAAGAAGTCAGTGGAGACCTTCTTAACTAGCACGAGCAAAGGACCAAATAGCTTATGTGATACTAAACATGACTCTGACAGACCGGGTATGGCCAACTGAAAATGAGTCAAGAGACACTGTAGAAAGGCTAACTCAGGTTTACTTCCCTTTAACAAAACCATGACTCAAATATCACTGTATGGCAACATATGATAACTTTGTATAATTTTGTCATGTAGGAGGCATAAAGAAACTCTCCATATGATTAGAAGAGATAACCAACCAGAGGAGCACTGACTCAATGACAAGGTTATGGCTCTCCTAAGTCAAACTAAAGCCCATCCCAATGGAGGAAAGACTTGCTTTGAGTGCTTTGTTCAAGGGTGACACAACTGACTCTTGCTGCCATCAAGTATGGAACTAAAGTCTCGTTCCCGCTCTTTTTGGAATATATAATTTTTTGTCTTTTTCATATTTGGAAAGCCTAAAAAAGAATAAAACCATGCCCATGGTACAACGAAAAGAATGAGTGTCCCGATAAAGATGTGCTAGTTCCTGGGAGGGGAACATTCCCATGCTAAATCTAAGGTGACAAAACTGGTCAAATGACACTCAAAGGAATGTTCTTTCCACGGGAAAAAGGTGTCAAGTTGCAGAGGCTAAGTGATTGCGAGGTTGATTTTGTAGAAAGACATGGTCAAAAAGTGGCTTGTACATGAGTCCAAGTGAAATTAGCTTAAGGCCAAAAGGTACAAATAGTCAACATGTAATGCAGCAGTACAACTCAACATGAGGGAGCCTCTATGTTATAAAGCTAGAAAGATAGTGAAGAAGAAGGAGAATGAATCTTTGTCGCAAAGTTCATGACAAGACTAAAGAGGATTCTTGAGCCTACTCAATCTTGGTAGCATGGGAAACATATGTTAGCAAGGATCTAACTAGTAAGCCCGTGTAAAGGAAGGCTTTACCATCATGTCATGATTTTATAAGTTGGCGAGTGAAAATGGTTTAAGAATCATAACACAATGGGGTTAACCCTTTGGCAACATATCACAGTATGGAGGCTAGAATGCATAATGCAACAGAACAAGTGATCTTTCCTAACCTATATGCCAATGACGAAAATGATACTTGCCATGATAGGTCAATGGTCATGGAATCAAAGTGGTAGAAAAAATCTCAAAGTCTTCAATTTAACTTGAAAGACAACCTATCCCAACACTCAAAGCCAAAAGGTCACAAAGTTTATAAAATTTTAAAAATAAAACATAAACTTTGTAAAAGTGGGTTTTTAAAAGTTTTTGAAATTACAAGTTATAAATAGACCTTTTGACTCAACAAACCTCATTTGTGTTTTGAACAATTGAGAGAAAGAGCTCTGGAGCAAAAACCAGCAACCACAATCCACCCTATTTCTCAGCCTAAACAACTACCAAACTTCCAGGTATCCTCAAATTCGATCTTTCAATGCATTTTTATGTATTTCAAGTATTGTTTCAATAATTTTACTGTAGGAACTTTATTTTTAGATTTTTACTATGCGCGTACGTGGGTTGAGCATATCAAAGTCATGTACCAGTAATCCCTAGATGCAACTGTGTATGAAATGAATCGGCGTGTGCGCAGTGAAAATTTTTAAATTATGAATTTTAATGGATAAAAATTCTTGAATTGTAGGGTGGCCCATTAGCACTGGATTCATTGAGAGGATGTGGATTACTGAAAATTTTCAAGATGCCAAATATCAAAACCAACACAAGGTTTTTGGAGTCACTTGTCAATTACTGGGATCTAGAAGAAGATGCTTTTATGATTGATCAAATGCCCTTGTGAATTGAAGTAGAAGATATCTACTTCATCACTAGACTTTCCCAGAGAGGAGAACTAATTAACCTACAAGGGAAGGCACGAGGAATCCTCAGCATGGATGATTACATTCGCATATATTGCTCCAAGAACAATGAGAAGGTAGGGACATAGATCCGAATCAAGAATGCGGGGGGTTTGACCCTCAAAATTCTCCTTTTTATCATTGTGAGGGTAGTAGGTTCAGCTTCATTGCACCAATCATCACGTGTTACAATGAGCCTAGCAATCAATTACCTCACCACAGTCTTTGGTTGGTGTACAACCCTCCTAATCAATCTCAAAAAATAACTCACTTTTATAAAACAATAGTAATACCAAACATTTTGGGTATGGTAAAATCCTTTGCACTTTATTCTTTGAGAGGCTACCAATACTTTGACCTAAAGTTCTCTCTACCATCAACAACCCAAGAGATCCACAGATAGTTAGATGGGCTGACTTGATGAAGAGACTAGGGGGTGGAGAGGTCCCTAGAAAAGCATTTGATGACGATTTTTTCCTTTGGTGGGAACAAAAACTCATTTCCATCGAGGACTACCCCTATGCAGGCATGGACTTTAGAGCAGATCCAATTCTAGTGCTTCCACCCGATGCTGCATGGGGTGCCATTGGTAAAATTATTTTTAAGTTTTTAATGTTATTTGTTTTTTTTTTTTTCAAAATTATGAACTTAAATTCTTTTTGATGAGACCCAAATTCTTACAAAATTGTTTGATGATGATACAAATGTGGGACTGATAAGAACTGAGGGTCTACCTAGGCATAAGCATCGTATAAGAGATGTGGAGAGTGTCGTAGCTGAGGCTGAGAGACTCCTCCATACCGTACAAAGGAACTTGGAGAGATTGACTCACCAGGTACCTATGTCAGAGATAGAGGATCTACAGAAGGCTATGTAGAGATGTGTGGTACGACTACCATGAGATTTTGTGTGGCTCTTCCGATGGTGGCTACTACCATCCTATTATTCCAAGATGAACATCCAAGACTGGACGCATAGATATAGATTAGAAATGTCCAAATTTTTGATAGACATGATTGGGCTTAAGTCCTAATTTTTTAGGAAATTTTGTTCAGATTTTTTATAATATTTTGAACATAAAGCTTCTATCTATATACAGACGATTTCATGATGTGATGACCATATATACAGATTATTTTTTATTATTTTTATCTTTTATTGTGATGAATGATTAATATGCCAGTCTAATTCTTGATTAACTATTGAATCATCAAATGAGTTTTCTGATCATGGAATATGAATAAATGTGATAACATTAAATGATGTTTGTAATAAATGCACTCTTAGAAATTGGCGATATAAATAAGGATCTATCACATCATAGATGTTTTTTAATTGAGGAACCACCAGTTGGTAACCCAAGTATATTACCAATGAATCAATACCAAAAGATATTTCTTCATATAGTAATTTAACAACAACAGTATATTCGACAACATTGTTTGAAGCAGGTCTGATACATATGCCTATTGAAACCAACAACTAACCACATGGATAGTAAATCACCCAAGTCGTAGAAGCCAAATTACGAGTATGTTGGCTAGCACAATCGACGAACCCTAGATATACCAAATCATCCATCTATACCTCCCAAAGAAGATAAAAAATATCGATATGACTATGAAACGTATAGACAGATATGCACAAATACATACAATATCTACAACCAAGCAAATGCTAGGCAGAAGCCTAGGCATAATACTTTTTAAGATAGAGCCCATTTCTGGGATTTGACAGCTTGTTTCCATGAAAATCAACCAATTTGTAAGCTCCCTTTTTTAAGACCTTTTTAACGATAAAAGGATCGTACCACATCGATTTGAACTTGCCTACCCCCAAGGCGTCTTTTCCTTGGTCATATACTAGGACAAGGTCACCTTCAAAGAAAACCGTAGGATGTACATCCATATCATATTGGACCTTCACTCTCTTTTTATGAGCTTTGTTAATTTTGGCAGCATCTCGATGTTTCTCATCAAGAATTTCCAAATAAATGAGGTGTTCTTCATGACTGGAAGTGTCTGGAAGAAGTTCTACAGATAATTTAAGAGAAGGAATTTCACATTCCATATGGAAGATCGATTCCAAACCATAAACTAGTTGAAAAGGAGTGAAACCCATAGTGGTCTTAACCGATATCTGGTATGCCCAAATTGCAGGATATAACATGATATGCCAATTGGATCGAGTGTTATTAATTGTGTTTTGCAGGGTAACTTTTAGGGATTTATTCACGGCTTCCACCTTAGCATTGGCCTGAGGATAGTGACGATATGAATGCTCCTGCCGGAAACCCAACTTGGGAGCCAATTCATCCATCATCTTGTTCTGAAAATGATTTCCATGGTCAATAACAACCTCCTTTGGAATACCAAAGCGACAAATGACTTGGGTGAATAAAAACAGGGTTGTTGTTTCACCATCATTCACAAAAATGGGCATAGTAAAGTAGTCCACTGCTACAATAATATAATTATGACCCTTTGTTGAAGGCAGGATACATGTTTTAAAATCAATGCCCCACTCTTTGAATGGACCGATGGTGATAACAGGAAAGAGAGGAGTTGGATGAGTGCACATTTTCTAATGATAAACCTGAAAATGATGGCATTTTTTTACTACTTCAACACAATCTTTGAAAATCAAAGGCAAAAAATACCATGCACGCAAGATTTTTTGGGTTGTAGAAAGCCCAGATAAATGACCACCACGGGATCCACTATGGAAATCATTTGGCATTGACTCAACTTCTTCTAAGTTTAAGCAACATTTAAGGATTGAATTGACCCCGCGACGATATAAAGTGTCACCGATAATAACATAACGTTTCGCTAAGTGACGCAATTTTCTTTGCTCATCCTTTGAAAAATTGAGGGGAAAATTCGAAGTCTTAAGTTATATTATAATATCTCCATACCAAGGATCCTGTGAAGAAATAACGAAAAGATGTTCATCAGGGAATTATTCCTCATAAACCATTTCTTCTTCACATGGCAACTCTGATATTAGTTTCACAAATACTAACAATTTCTTAGATTTGGCCGACAAGAACACGAGATCGAATTATTATAAAATAAAAATCCATATCTTATATTTTCCCCCAATCACTCACCTACTAAGAAAAAACTGAAATGGGTTGACAACCGCTAAGACAAAAGTTTTTCTAAGAAGAATATAGTGTCGAAGTCATTGGACAACATGAACAGCTGCCAAAGCTAATTTCTCTATGGGAGAGTATCGTAATTCAGGACCTACCAAGTCTCGGCTCAGATAATAAATCACGTGCTCACAGAGAGCATCGTCTTCCTGAGCCGGAACCATACTAATGGTTCATTCTGCCATAGCAAGATATAAGAAGAAATCCTTGCTATAATCGAGTAGACTCAGTAAAGGAGTAGAGGTAAATGCTTGTTTCAAAGGATCGAATGAGCGTTGAGAGAAATCTTGCCATAGAAATGTGTTGTAGCGGCTACAACCACCCTCCAAAATTTTTCCTTAGCTTCATTTTGGAGCCTCCCTAGCAACCTTTCATAGGACCTTGTCTTGCTTAATCAAGTACACAAGTTTCAATGTTTTTCTTGCACAAAGGTAGCTTGTCAATCAAAGCTTGATGCATTCCTCTCATAGGTTGTTCATTTGGACTTGGTCCAGCTGTAGGTTGAGTAGTGCCCCCAAGAAATTGTGCAATTCTAGAGGGAAACCAACCTTCCCTCCATAAATTGTGCAATTTTTTCTGGCAACCTACTGGGCTCCAGAATTGCACAATCCTGCCAGTTAGGCCTCACCCATAAAACTATGCAATCCTTCCCAGCAGGGCTGCTCAACCCAGGAATTATGCAATCTTGGGTAGAAGTTAGCTGCTCTACCCAGAAATTGCACAAATATCCTCGACAGCTAGCCCACCTCCCATCCAAAAATGCGCATTTTCTCCCAGCAGTTGAGCAGCCTCATGCACGAGCAGTTGGGTTGACCAGTTCCACCCAAGACCAAAGAAACTTCACTTGCATGCGTGGCTTGATTTTTCCCAGAATAGAAAAATGAAACATGAAAAAAGCATCCCTTGATTCAGAGAGATAGTTTTAGTAGCTGGAGGTTACATGCAAAGTTCGTTTGAGAAACTTTCCTCCAAGTGTCACTTTTTCCTAGATTTGTGGCATACGCCTCATGAGCTAAAACTTATTTATTCTATGCATCAGAGCTCATTCTTTCACATTGATATTAAAGCTCTGACATCCCACAACACATCTAGGACTCTTTGACACATCTGACTTAGCTATTCACAGGTAAGTGGTCTCAACTTGTCTTTTTCAACATTTCTGTCGCTTTTTTCATTTTCACTTGTGTGAGTTTTTTTTGCTTGATTTCTTTGAATTCTTGATGTCGTTTACATGCATACTAGCTTGTAATAGCATCATTTCAGTTTTCATTTTCTATCTCACTGTTGTCACATGCATGAAACAGTTTTTCAAGAAGGATCGTCGATTCGGTGACTTGCTTCAGCCACATGCATGTTGATCTATTTTCTGAATCTTTCATTCATGTTTGCATGCACGATCAATCACTTCTGCTTTCACTCAGCATCACCATGCATTCACTTTCATATTTTCTTTCAGTTGCCCGTTGGCGAGTCTGGCTAGCCTTGGCTCGGACTTTGCCTTACCGAGACAGCGTTGTGTGATGCAAGGAAGGCTCTGTCTTCCTCTCCAGAGATGCGCATTTATACCTAGGCACTTTCCTCTGGGACTTCTTTGCCCATTTCTGAGGGACAATGACTGCTGGCCCAGAAAATTATGCAATGCAGTCCCTGAGCCTGCAATCATTTCCAGTTGGAATTGCGCATTGGTCAATCCCAGCAGTCAGCAGTCACCATGGATTGCACATTGCGTAAATTGAGTAACGAGTCAGCCTCCATAGACTACCTAGACTGTCATTTGTGCAATTTTGGAAGCCAGTCACCTAGCCTCCCAAAAGAAATTGTGCAATCTTTTCCTATCAATCCCCACATATGTGTTATGTCATTCCCTGAATTTTCTTTGGTTTTCACTCATGGGTTTCTTGCCATGCATGTTTCTTTGTCTCAAAATATTTCAGGTGTTCATCTTCCTCTTAGGAGTACAAGATCAATGGCCTCCAAGAGAGCAGGATCAAAGGACACCAACGAAAGTGCAACTGGAGCAACAATTGAACAAGTGTCTTCATGTCTACTGATCTATGAAGATACCAAGTTATTTCTAGAGAAGGAAATCAAGAGGAAATGGCAAGAGGTTAATGAACCATTTGGAGGCACTTTTAGGGAAGACATCGAAGACCACCAGGTGTATGTGAACATTCACAAGTCCAGCTTGTATCGTATTGCATGCAAATACCCTGCGTTTCCCATGTGTGGACATGATACACTCGATCGTCTCGCAAATTGATACCAAGACGTTGACTTTGAACAGTGTCAGCGAGACGAAGATTGCAGCCTTTTGGGCACAAGATTATGATGAGATGTATCAGATGTTAGTGCCCATGACTGTCATGGAGATTCCTTTCATCTTTCCCAGCATCAGTGCCAACTCTAGAGACATTCTTAAGAACTCGGTAAATAAGCTAGCTAGATTCAGGATGAGATCCAACCATATCTACAAAGATGAAGATACTGTGGAAGGCGTATCAATACTTGGTCATATTTTCATGTCGAATATATGACCAAGAAAGCATGGAAAACTTCCCACAGAGTTGGGTGATCGTGTTGGACCAACTGGCCAAAGAGGGAAAACCATGTAACTAGTATAACATGTTGGCTCATCGACTAAAGGAATAGGTAACTGAGTTAGTCACTCAAAGGCATGCAAGCAGAGATCTACATGTCCGGCTACATATTAGATGCAATTTGTGCCCGACAAGAGTTCCCGGGCTTGGGGTGGGCATGGTCACCGGTGGAGACTACTGTGAATACATATTGTAAGTTGTTTTCTGAATTCAGGTTCAAAGGAGTTATGACATGGTTGCCCGATCCTTTTGTCACCCTAGTTTACAAGATGATCTTCGAACAGGATCCACCCTGCATGTCCAGGGCAGAAATGGAGGCACTGATAGACATTGGTGATTGGTATGCCTTAGTGTTCGACACCTTCATATGAATGTTCAGCATGGAGAAGCCTTTGCATGTTCTACCGAAGTTAGCCTTGGACATACTCGTCATGCAGGAAGTAGCATATCACACCTCGGTAGGATTGATAGCTAGACTACACCAGAAGAAGAAGGCATTTTGGCTCACTCTTCCGTTGCGGATTGGGTTATATGGGACCTGGAGTTACAATCTGTATGACCCACATTGTATTGTGAAAGATCACTACACGAGAGTACAGTTCAACTAGATCCATGGGGAATTTCAATGGGCTGAGGACAACCCATGGAGATTGTTGGGTGTGGTCTTTTACCTATGTAACAACCTCGAAATAAAAACATGTAATTAATGAGATTAATCATGCGATTTGTAATCAACACGCAATTTATCAACTAATTAACATTAAATTTCAAAAAAATATGAGTAGAGACAAATTACCTGTGGTGATGATGTTTCTCACTTATGATTTTAGGGTTGAACACTATTTGAATTCTGCTAACTACAACAAAGTCTTGGGGACGACTCTCCACCCAACCGTAGGCTCAATTGCACAAAATCTTGCTACAACTAGCCACCCCCGAGCCCTCAATCAATGTACTACTGCCAGGGAATCCTTTGTCTCACAACACTATTCTCCCAAGAGAATGGATGATGGAATCATGGAATGATGGAATGCCTCTCATCTTCCTCACCATCTATTAAATAGAGCAAACATTGGAAGGGGAACCGCATGCACACACTCCATGTGTCAACATGCAACTTTACTATTTTCTTGTTTTATTCTTTCGTTTTTACTTTTTGATAGCTTCACTGATTTTTACTGCTTTCTTGTTTTATTTCTTTTGCTTTTTACTTTTTGATAGCTTTACTGATTTTTACTATTTTTCTGTTTATTTTTATTTATATTTATTTAGAGCTTTAGTATTGTTATTTATTATTTTATTATTATTATTTATTATTTATTTACTATTACTATTTTTTTATTTATTTTCTTGTATTTTAATATTATATTATTTTTTATTTTTTATTTTTATTATTATTATTATTTATTATTTATTATTAAGGGACATTACATACTCCCCCACTTTAAGGAACTTCGTCCCGAAGTTAAGTTGAATTATTTAAAATTTTATTTTGTTGTTTATTACTTCATGTTCGCCGACACCCTCTGTTGAACTAGTATAACCAGCAGGCATCGAAAGTTTCACAACACCTAGGAAATCCCAAGGAATCTCTGTCCTTTTTCCCACTTTTGGAACTAGGCATAAGCCTCCCCGGTCTCTATCCTAGTCCAAGGTTGGCCCTAAGGCTCATGCCTGACTCAGATCTCATCTACCCCAAGGTAGGCATCCGGTATGGTACTCAATGACTCCGGGCATCTCGCAAGGTTGGCCCACTCCCTCCACAACTACGAAGGCGCACAACCCCAGGCATCGAAGTCCTTACACCCCCACGAGACTTCAGCATCCCAATACAATACTAGGCACCTAGCCTCCAATATCAGGCACTTGGCCTCCTCAAGATGGTCCCATAGCCCTCAAAAGCTATCCATCAAGAGCTATACAAGACAAAGGAACCACTGGCATATGTAGTGTTGATTGAGTTTGTCCCCATCCCATATGGTGTTACTTATTCTCCTTCGTGCGTATGGGCTCACACGAGATCATCAAATAAACCGGACCTCTCGGCCCATTTGTGGAGTCCTGTCAATCATCACACCTCAATATGTAACCAATTCATTAGCTATACCATCATAGTATCATAGAAAATAATCCACATGCCAAGTCATGCATGTCATCATGAGAACATTCATCACTGTTAATTGCAACATTATGAATAATAATGAACTGCATGCTCATGCATGTCATAAATTTGTATGCAACTATCACATGCTTCACCTCATGAAATACCATCATAAGTTATAACATCAACATATTTGCATCAAAGACATATCATGACTTCACATAATAAATGAACCACATGTCAATAAACTTCATATTATAGCATCATAATTCCTATGCCATGTTATGCATATCATATCCATCATGAGTATTCAACATTAAATATGTATCATCACGTAGTAAATGAATATGTCAATATACCTCGACATAACATCATAATGCCTATGCATATCATCATCATCATAAGGATACATCATCACTATAAGAACCACATGTGCATCATTATCCTCCTACCATTATATCACGAAACCTCATGTAACATTATACTCAACATCATAACAGTTAATTAAACTAAACTGAAATCATAGTGTACGATTTAGATCTATCATAAAGTTTAAACAATAAAACATGATTTAGATGCTCCATGAAATACAAAGAAATATTTGGGGGTTTTCTGGTGAGGCTTTTCTTGGAAAATAAAACCAAGTGAAAATAAAACAATTACAACAGATCCTATGTGCATTACAGTAGTTCACCACTGATCACTCTTCACACAGTTACAGAGAGCCGCCAAAAATACAAAGACATGAGAAACCCATTTCACCTTTGGAAAGTCGAAAAATACAAACATACGGGATAGAGGGATATTGCTACAACAAATTGATAGAACATGATGTGTAAAAGTTTAAAGAAAACAAAAGTAGGAAAAGATATATGGAGAGACTGTGCTGTGTGAAAGGAACATTGAATCCAGTGGAAAAATTTAAAAGCCGGGTTTGCAATCATACCCTATAGAAATTGTAGCTTCCCAACAATTTTATACATTTTCCAAACATTTACATTTGTGGCAAAACATAAGATTGAAAATAATGATTAAAAATCTCTAAAAACGGCATCTCTGGTGAGGAAAAGTACAGTTATAAAGTGGACTACTGAGTCATTGAAGCTCATTGCAAAAGATTAATAAGCCGTACTAAGTCAAATTAAAGTTTGAAATAAGAGGACTTATTTATTAGCTGACTACTATTGGAGGGTTAAATAGTCACAGAAAAATTATTATTGGAGGAAGTGGAATCAGGATATTCGATAACGAATTTGAGGAAATCAGAACAACTCAATTGCCATATTTAAAAACATCTCTCCCAAACTAAAAATATTTATCATCTACTTATTAGCAACAAATCCAAGTTGAAAAGTACGGGGAGCCTTAACAGAGTGATTGAAGGAAATATAGAAATGGATTCTAATCATATAAAAGGATGGTTTCTTTCAAATGTTTTACAAAGTTTTCTTCTGCAACGTTAAAATATAAGGAACCCTTTAAGGGAAAGATCTAATTGTTGTTATTTTTTTGGAAAGATAAAAAATTACATTGACATTCAATTGGAAAACCAATTACAAATTCTAGTCTCAACCATCACCAAAGACTTACATTGTATGATATTAGTAATTTCTAATTGGTAGTTGATTTCAAGTCCTTTCATTGGTTTGCCTGACCGACTATATTACCTCAAGTGCACACCAGTGCTATGGGTGCCTCGGTGAATGCTTCATTGATAGTATTTACTATAGTTTTGATGTCTTCCCTTGAAAAGCTTTGACTCGCCATCTGCTTGTGTTGATGATGAATGAACTCTTTGATTACCTTGATTTGCAGGGATAGTTCAATGTGGTTGTTGGTTGCCCTGTGTCTTTTCTTCATAATATCATTCTTATATATATAGATATATATATATATATATATATATATATATATATATAGTGTCTTTTCTTCATAATATCATTCTTATATATATATATATATATATATATATATATATATATATATATATATATATATATATATATATATATATATATAGATATATATTTACATCAGCTAAAAATAGAAAAATTAAAAGAGTTTTTCGAAAATGTGTTATCTTATTTGATCAGATCGTGGGCACTTGGGGACATTCTTGTTTGAATCAACCAACTACTCAGGACATAAGAACTAAGAACCCATAGTGGGATTTCTCAAAGACTTATCATTCGGAACTTTGAGGAGGTTTTCTTGCCATTTGCTCCAGAAAATCTATTTATCTTCAAATTTTTCTTATTCTAAAGTGCTTTACTGAATAGATCTGCTCATATAGAGCTATCATTTACTAATTGAGGAAGGGAGTTGTACTCATGTTCCTTCAATTTAGTTCTTGTAAATGGATTATGTGTATAGATCTAACCCTTATAATATAATTTTGTTTATCTTATATTTTATTGGAATTTTCTTTTTGTTCATTTTGTATTTTATTAGAATTTTATTTTCTTTTCTTTTGCAGATCTAAAGCGCTAAGGCAAGGGTTTAGATTGGGATTTCTTGAGAATATTTGTTTGCAGGTGGAGGATTTGAATTTCAAGAGAAAATCAAAATTTCTTTGAGGCCAAATCCTCTCATCTGGCTAGATAGCTGGGCTTTCTGGCTGGTTTCTAGCTAGCTCCAAATTTTTTGTAGTCTGTCTACTACTTTGAGCCTCTTTAGTAGGCCGCAAGCATGATTAAGGCTTCAAATTCGAATTTTCCATGAGGGTTTTCTTTTTACAAAGTTTGCAAAAAAAATTTAACCATTTCTTCAAAAAATTCTTAACAGATCTAATTTGGTGTTTCACATTGTCCATATCTAAGATATTTCCTTGTTGAAACAGTAGCCATTTTAGCGAAATGACTACTAAAATTAAAAAAAAAAATAGCTGTATAGAATTTAATTGGAGAAATTTTTGTGGCAGACCACAAAGATATTGCGCATAGTTTCTCTGAGCCGCAAGCTTTTGGAAGCTTGATCTCTTCTTCTTGTTAAAAAAAATTTAACCCTTGGATATTTTGCAGAGAATACCGATTTTTTTTTAAAGGGTTTTCATCAAAATTTTGACAAGAATTCATTAGGATGTGACGGTAATTAATTTTATTTTTTTTTAATCATTTAGATCGAATTTGTCTACATTAAAATGTCTATAGTCCCTAAGAGTTGAACCTAGGCTCTAATACCATATGTAACAGCCCCGAAATAAAAACATGTAATTAATTAGATTAATCATGCGATTTATAATCAACACGCAATTTATCAACTAATTAACATTAAATTTCAAAAAAATATGAGTAGAGACAACTTACCTATGGCGATGATGTTTCTCACTTATGATTTCAGGGTTGAATGCTAGTTGAATTCTGCTAACTGCAACAAAGTCTCGGGGACGAATCTCTACCCAACTGTAGCCTCAATTGCACAAAATCTTGCTACAACTGGCCACCCCAGAGCCCTCAATCAACGTACTATTGCCAGGGAATCCTTTGTCTCACAACACTATTCTCCCAAGAGAATTGATGATAGAATCATGGAATGATGGAATGCCTCTCATCTTCCTCACCATCTATTAAATAGAGCAAACATTGGAAGGGGAACCACATGCACACACTCCATGTGTCAACATGCAACTTTACTATTTTCTTGTTTTATTCTTTTGTTTTTACTTTTTGATAGCTTCACTGATTTTTACTGCTTTCTTGTTTTATTTCTTTTGTTTTTTATTTTTTGATAGCTTTACTTATTTTTACTATTTTTCTGTTTATTTTTATGTATACTTATTTAGAGCTTTAGTATTGTTATTTATTATTTTATTATTACTATTTATTATTTATTTACTATTGCTATTTTTTATTTATTGATTATTATCTATTTTCTTGTATTTTAATATTATATTATATTATTTATTTATTATTTATTATTATTATTATTATTATTATTATTTATTGTTTATTATTAAGGGACATTACAACCTATTTTCTGCACATTCTTTCCCCAATTTTTACCCTTCTGTCCTCCAGACCTATGACTTTACTTGACCAATTCCCCTATTTTCTAAAATTTATAACCTATTCTACTGTTATGTGACTTTTCTATATTTTACTGAGTAATGCAATGCTTTATTCATTTTTGTGGCTAACTAGGAGAGTATTGAAGAAGTATTTTGGGAAGCTCTTCTTCTTTTTAGGTGATGGCTCGCGAGAACAAAGCTATGAAGTAGACAGGAGGTGCGGATTAACTACAGAGAATGGCAGAACAGTTCATTGTTACACATTGGATGATGTTACAGGATGTTGTTACACATTGATGTTGTTATAGGTTGTTGTTACATGTTGAATGTTGTTACAAGATGTTGTTACACTACATGCTGATACAAGAATCCAATGTTATATATTCCAAAAGTTTTGGCCATGACATCCCGAACCATTATTCACTCGATGATGTTGTGTTGAAACTGTAAAATATGTGTACTATTCCATATAACAGCTGTAGGCAATAGGAATTGTTTATTTTGGAAGCAACAGACCCAAGTGATTGCAACCCTAAAAACTGTATATTTGTATTTAGAAATAGGTTGTAACTACTTTTATTTTTTATTAGCATGAGAATCATGAGATTCTCATCACTGATCTATTTTCTAATTTTAGAATGTACTAACTATAAAGGAACTCTATCTTTCATGTACAAGAACACGACATATAGAAAAGTATCGTTACTCTGCTTCTTTGATTGTGAGTTTATTTTTAATATTAATCAGCATAGTGATGTTGTTACTGCTCTTCAACTAATTCGTTAATTACTTTTGTGTTACTCCTATACCCTGTTGAGGAGGAAGGGTCCTCCTCTTTGGCATGGATTGCAGTGATAAAGGTATTGTACATTCTAGTTTAGCTAATTTATTTATGGTTTCTCGTTGTTGTTGTACAAATCATGGATTACATTCACTCTTGTTTGCATTTATATTATGATGTTACACTGATTTAATCAATAGAATGGTAGTAACCAGCTGGAGTAGATATTAGTTCCTCTGTGGCATGCCTTTACTTTGATAGTTGCGAAGTGTGATTAATTCTATAGAGTGTTTTTATGTCTACATGAATTGTTTGATTCAACAATTTAGTTCAGCGACACTTTTTACTATTTTCTGCATTTTCTTATTCATGGTTGTGATGTATCAGCAGAGACACTACAAACTCCATTGAAACAACAAGACCTACCCTGGGTGGAAAATTAAATGTTGTAGTCTTGATCAATTAGGATTGATTAAAGCAGCACTATAGAGATATTGATACAGTTTCTCTAGACCCAATGAAGAGGTCAGCTTTTTCATGGAGTGGTTAGTGAGGTAGGATGAAGTAGTGTCCTAGAGAGCACCAACAACAATAGTAGTAGTAGAGGAAAGCATACCAGTGCACGACAAGGGCAAGAGGAAGATTTTCGATCGCATGGAGGAAGAGAAAAGTTGCATGTTTCGAGCAGATCCACTGGTAGAGAAAGTAGCTATCGCTATAGATTCAAAGAGGCAACAGCATGACAAGCGAATCGTGCAAAGGCAGAGAGAGAAGACAAGAATGGAGGAAAGAGAGAAAGAGTTGCATGAGCTGAAGGAGAAACTCTCGAAGGAACAAGAGTTGCGCAAACAGGAGAGGGAAGTGCATCAACAATAGGTACAACATGGGGCACAATATGTTCAAACAGATGAAACAATGCCCATACAGGTAGTGGATTCATGAGAATAGCTGACATCAGGTAGAGAGAGTGAACCATCACAGGAGAAGGAATTCGCTCATGTGATAGAGAAAGAACTTCAACAGTTGGATACATATATGGAGCAAAAGAATTGGAATGGGACACCGACTTCATGCCACATCACAAAGAGGTTGACTTACCCACTTCCCCACATCCAAATGATGAGCAAGTCTCAAGTGACCAAGGTGGCATTGAGATCCTTGGAGATCAACTGGAAGGAGAGATGCAGAACATCTCATTCGATGAGTCTCAACATAGAGTTGTGCAGTATTGCAGAATGTCGATGCCGGATGATCATACATCTCCTGCGCAAGTTGAGGAACGAGTGATCATGTATGACATGCACAAACATCCAGTAGCTTTGTCCAATGCAACCAGAGTGTATGTTGAAGCCACTAGCTCAAGTGTTTGCTTTTTGATAGCTAAGAATGAGCGAATGGCTAAGGAACTACAGACGGCCAAGTAAGGAGGGGAGTTGGTGACAGCATCCGCCTGAGCTGTGCTGAAAAAGGCAATACATGAAGCATTGTCCCTTGACATAGTTATGTAAACGTTGTACTCTAAGTTTGGCACCGTGCATAGGGCAGTTGTCCATCTCAGTGGATGGCAGCAATGATGTGCTAGAAGAGTACATATCTTGATGAGCATGCATTCTATTATTGATTACATGCAAACATGGATGATGAGATACAAGGGAGCCCTGCTACACTTTCCTAAGATGATGAAGGCTAATGCGGTCGAGTTGAAGGCACGTATCCAGAGTCAGATCCAGAATTATGAAGAGCTCCCACAGCTCATCACTAGTATATAGGCTTCACATGCACATGTATCCAAGAGTATGGATGTTGTGGTGCGCACACATACGATCCCATTTATTGGGACTCTCACCCAGGTGAAGACAAAGGCACGGGTCTAACTAGCACTTCACTCGTACTTTGACGAGTTCATGCACATTTCCACCAGCCCTGACTTTCCCATCAGTGAAGACATCATGTACAAGTATGTTTCTGGTCTAGCTGCATTCAAGACAATGATGCACATGCTTACAGATGAGTTGGATAGAGGAGCCCGAGCAGTGTACTCGGATGCTATGGAGGAAAGAGTCAAGTTCCATAAAGATGTCACCTTGGAGCACACGGACACCATCACGAACTACCAATATTGGCATCAGTATGTTACTATTGATCACCGCGAGGATGTTGAGGAGTTGGATTTCCATGGTTCTCTAAGTCATAGTGATGTCTAGCATGGCTTTCTCAAGCGAGTTTGTCTAACATGGGTAAATTGCATTGTAATGTAACTTCTTGTCAAGTGTAAGTCAAGTGTCGATAATTGGATGTAACAGTCATAGAGTAGATGAAGAATCATGAAGGTAGACAAACTATCACAAAGGGGAATGTCAAGGGTCACCCCACCCTTTGCTATAAATAGTCGCTCATAATTCATTGTAAAGGCTTTTGGTCAGCCAAGCTTCTGATAAGACTACCTTGGAGAGAGCTTGGAGAGTATTGTAATGAGCCTTTGCTTCTCCACTTGGAAGAGCTAGTATACCTCTTTGAAGGAGCAGGCAGTTGTGGATGTAATGTTCCGGTATCGAAACTAGTGGTTGGACATGGATGTATTATATGAATGGAACATACACTTCTTAATATAATAGGAGCCAACACGTTTCATGCATCTGTTGTATTGTATTCTATGCTACCTGGTTTACTCTAAATGATATATGTATTTGTTTACATATGCATGCATGTATAGCTATGTATGTATGCATGTAGGAATCTTTCTGAAATGTGATGTTGGTTTAACCATCACTTTGGATTGATAGATAACTTTCCCTCCATGTTGTGATGCATCTTTGCTCGTGTGTTCCCTTCTTAAATACATTCTATCACAGGTTTCCAAGGGGTGCACTCATCTCAACCCTCGTGTGTTAGAACCTCTCATGCACCTTCCTTGACTCGCTGCATCTGTCACACCCTTTCTACCAATAGAGTTATCTTACTTGTCTTTATGTGAAATCACATTCAATACATTACCATACAACCCACTTGTAGGACTCCTACACCAAATGGTTTGAGGTCTAATTGGGACTTCTTACCAGGGAGATCCCCTGACATGTTGGTGGGTCTAGCACCGTCAACATTTCTGGCACTAGAAGGAGGGCCAGATGACAAGTTCTGTCCTCTCATCCTATTTTGAACCTTTGCATATCTATCATGGATTCTTGCACTCTTCTCACTCCGCGATGTTTTTCAAATCACGAAGATGTCACCATCATGAGGGAGTTCTTTGATCTCTTGTCCACTTACAAATATGATGGTGAAGGTGAAGTGGCATGGCCTGAGTTCTTACATGACTTTCTTTCCATGCTTCATGAGGAAGATGGATGTTCTGATGAATAGGCTAGTTTGTTTCTTGCATACACACTTCGTGAATCTCCACATCGGTGGCTGTGCAGCCTACCGTCTAATAGCATGCACTCACTTGAGAACTTCTCTGATATGATTGAAGACACTTTCTATCATTTTGATCCAGAACATCTTGACCAAAAACTGCTACAACAATGGAAGGCTCTGCATAAATTGACCATGGATTTTTGGCAGCGCTTTCGTGACTTGCAATTTCAAGCTCTGAAGAGCGAGATGAAATTTTTCTATCTTTGGGAGTGATTGATTATTGCGTTAAGAAATCTTCTCGTCCCAAGAAGAATTTTGAAATCAAGCCTTATTCAACATTCTTCAGTGATGGAGTTGTGTAATCTCAAACAGATGCAGATGTTGTCGCAAGTGACTCTCCACCACCCCCTCATCAAATAGCTCCACCACTTCACAGTGATGTTGAGGATCAATCTCACACACTGGTTCAGCTGTCACATCCTCCCAACATCACTTCACTTAATTTTTGTGTAGATTTGGTTGTGAGTCCATCGCATTGTGATATGCATTTTGTTCCACAACCTCCATCTTTGCACTCGGTTTTTCCTCTGAATGATAATGTCTTGTGTTCTTACATTCCGGACTCTGCACTTGTTGTGGATGAGGAACAAGCCACTAAAAGAGTTGGTATTGCACAACCAACATGCGCTCTCATTCATGAAGAATATGAGTGGTAGATTGAGCATCAACACTCGGTGCAGGATGACTCCCTTCTATCCAAGCTTCCTCTGTTCTTTGCTGACATCTTTGGTGAACCAACCATCCATGATTTTGCATATGTATCTTCATCCACGGATGCACCCATTGTTGAACACTCATCAAACACACCGAATGTCAGTCCATCATTCGACAACAGGGAGGATAAGTTATTCATTTAAAACCCACTTGATCTTTCATCTGCCTTTTTTGAAAACACAAAGCATGAATTTGTTCACTTCTCATCTACCCCTTTATTTTATTCATCAAATCATGAGGGTGCTCATGAAATCATTGATTTTTTTGATCGTGGTTGTCGTGATCCGTTTGCTCCCATATTCGATCAAGATCATGATTCTATCGCAGTTGACTTTTCAAAACCACCGTTTATGATGATCTATCTGACAATAAAGTCGAAACACCCAAGACTGTCAAGGCACTTTAGCTCAAGCTTATGGTTATGTTAGGCCCTCGTTGTCCTGAGGTCGGTTTCACTTCCGGTCAGGAAATTGTTCAATCACCTGAGGCTCCTCCTCACTCATATGTATGCATTGAAGATCAATATCACACACAGATCATACTTCCTCCACTCGAACTACATGATCCTATCACTCATCCATTCGAGGAATCTTACATTGCAAGCACACCTGAATGACGCAAGTTGTCTTTGTTTCTCTCGTTTGCTTGCATGTCATAGTCAAGAGTGTGCTTATGCTTTAAAGATGCATGCAGTGTCGCACAACACCATGGAAAGTCCACGAACTATTCGTCGTGCACTTCCACTTACTTATGTCCTGTGGGAACTTTCAAACAAAAAGTGTGGTTTTGTTCATTGTTATATCTTTCTTTCTTGTCGATTCGCAAAACTAGGTTGCTCATGGACCAAGCCTTCACCAACATGGGTCAACCAATGTGCCGGTGGCTACATTAGAAATTTCACTTCATGTGATCAGGCCCATGAACCATTAGTTTAGGAGTAGTAGTGTTTGATTTCAGTCAGTTTGCTTGCATGTGTGTTTGCTTACCTTCTTTGTTTATTTGTTTGCTTGCTTGCTTTTTTTCTTACTAGCTTTGCTTTCGCTTTTTCTTCTGCCCTTGATTTTCTTTGTTTTTTGTTTGTAAGTTACTTTCACATGAAGCCATGTATGACTCTTGAAACAAGTTGGGTAAAGTACAAGAGGCCTTGTGCAACTATCGCTACTTGGTTATCTGTCATCTTGCCTCTGTGTGAATAACTTGTTACTTTTAGTCCATGGTATGTCGAAGGAAAATACATACTGTTCGAAGTGAACCTTGGTGAAAACACAACACTTGTGTGATAACTAGTGTCACCTACTCTAGTCAGTTGTTTTTTGGTTAACCCTTGTGAGCTCAGTTAAGTAGAGTAAGGTGAGGGGGGAAACCTTAATAGGAAATGCAAAGATATAATAAGCTACTTCTCTGCTGGAACAACCTCTTTTGCTCTCAATAATTTAGGAGCCCTCTTCCACCTCTGAAATGAATAAGTGCTAGGCACAGTTACGAAAATGAAAAAATGAAAAAGTGAAAAAAGTTTTAAAAAATGAAAATGAATAAGGTGAGAGAAGAGAAAGGCTTCCTACACAGAGAGGTGATGCAAGAAACTCCGTTGGGGTACTGACCAAGCTTGCTAGCAGCAAAGCCATGCTTGTGTTCCTATGTGACTACGTTGGGCTATTGTCCAAGCCTTTTGGCAGTGAAGCAACACCAGAGATGAAACCATGACTCTAACGACTATACTCCTTGTGCGCCAATATACCCCTTGACCCCAATCGAAAAAACTCTGTTGCCTTTGCTTGGAATGTGTGTCAATCGACCAAGAGCCTGGCAGATGCTACATCTTACAATCAAGCTAGTGTGAAACCAAGGCGAGCTAAGAACTAAACAATGATTCTTGAGGTGTTAAACTTACTTTTCATGAACAAGGTCCATTCAAAGAGATGGAGTTCTACCAGTGTGTTGCCAAGTTTTGTAGTGGTTATAGCCACCCTCCAAAATTTTTCCTTAGCTTTGTTTTAGAGCCTCCCTACCAACCTTTCATAGCACCTTGTCTTATGTCGTCAAGTACACAAGATTTAGTGTTTTTCTTACACAAAGACAGTCTGTCGATCAAGTCTTGATGCATTCCCCTCACAGGCTATTCATCCAAACTTGGTCTAGTTGTAGGCTAAGCAACTTCCCTTAAAAATTGAACAATTCTGGAGGGAAACCAGCCTTAGCTCCATAAAAAGCGCAATTCTATTTGGTAGCCTATTGGGCTCTAGAATTGCGCAATCCCGCCAGTGAGGCCTCACCCAGAAAACCATGGAATCCTTCCCAGCAGGGATTCTTAGCCCAGGAATTCCGCAATCCTAGGTAGCTTTTAGTTTCTCTGCCCAGAAATTGTGCAACTATCCTTGGTAGCCAGCCCAACTCCAATCTAGAAATGCGCATTTTCTCCCGGCAGTTGATTAACCTCATGAATGAGCAGTTGGGTTGACTAGTTCCACTCAAGGCCAAGGAAACTTGACTTGCATACATGGCTTGATTTTTCCTAGACTAGAAAAAGGGAACATGCAAAAAGCATCCCTTGATTCAGGGAGCTATTTTTAGTAGCTAGAGGTTACATGCAAAGTTTGATTAAGAAACTTTCCTCCAAGTGTCACTTTTTCTTAGATTTGTGGCATGTACATCATGAGCTCAAAATTATTTATTCGGTTCATCAGAGCTCATTCTTTCACATCGTTCATGGAGCTTTGACATCCCACAACACATCCAGGACTCTTTGACACATTCGGCTAAGCTATTCACGGGTAAGTGGTCTCAACTTGTCCTTTTCAACATTTCTGTCGCTTTTTGTGTTTTCGCTTGTGAAAGTGTTGTTTTCTTGATTTATTTGAATGCTTGTTGTTGTTCACATGCATAATATCTTGTACTCACATCGTTTCATTTTTCATTGCTATCTCACTGTTGTCGCATGCATGAAACTTTTTTGCACGAACGTTCGTTGATTCGGCGACTCGCTTCACCCACATGTATGTTGATCTATTTTCCAAACCTTTCATTCATGTTTTCATGCATGATCAATCACTTATGGTTTCACTCAACATTTCCATGCATTCACTTTCATTTTTTCTTTCAGTTTCCCGTCAGCGACTCTGGCAAGCCTTGGCCCAGACTTTGCCTCACCGAGACAACATTGCACAATCAGAGGAAGGAAGGCTCTATCTTCCTCTCCAGAAATGTGAATTTTTATCTAGACACTGTCCTCCAATATTGATTTTCACATTTCTGAGGGACAGTGATTGCTGGCCCATAAAATTTCACAATGTAGTCCTTGAGCCTACAGTCATTGCGAGCTTGAATTGCGCATTTCATAATCCCAGACTTGATTGCGCATTGCAAAAATCCATGGGCCAGTCAGCCTCCCCAGACTTCCCAGACTACCTTTTGTGTAGATATGGTAGCCAGTCACCCAGCCTCCCAAAAGAAATTGCGCAATCTTTGTCTGTCAATCCCCAGGTATGTTATATGTCATTCCCTGAATTTTCTTTGGTTTTTGCTGACAGATTTCTTTCCATACATGTTGCTTTATCTCTAGATCTCTTTGGTGTTCATCTGCCTCTTAGCAGTACATGATCAATGGCCTCTAAAAGAGAAAGATCAAGGGACACCAATGGAAGTGCAACTGGAGCAGTAGTTGAATAGGTGTCCGCCTGTCTATCGATCTATGAAGATACCAAGTTGTTTCTAGACAATGACATCAAGCTGAGAGGGAAAGAGGTCAATGAATCATTTGCAGGCACTCTTAGGGAAGCCCTCAAAGACCGCTAGGTGTACTTGAACATTCACAAGTCCGAATTGTACCGGATTGAATGCATATATCCCACATTCCTATGTGCAAACATGATACACTGGATCATCTTGCACACTGATACTGAGATGATGAATTTGAGCAGTGTCAGTGGGATGAAGATTGTAACCTTTTGGGAACATGATTATGATGAGATGTATTAGATGTCGAAGCCCATGACTATCATGGAGACTCCTTTTAGCTTTCCCAACAGTATTGCCAACTCCAGACACATTCTTAAGAAATGAGTGAAGGAGCCGGCTAGATTCACGGTAAGGCCCAACCAGATCTACAAGACGAAGATACTACAAAATACATATCAATACTTGGTCATATTTTCATGTCGACTATATGGCCAAGAAAGCACGAAAACCTTCCCACAGAGTTGGGTGATCGCGGTATACCAATTTGACAGAGAGGGAAAACCATGTAACTGGTTCGGCATGTTGGCTCATCAGCTGATGGAATAGGTAGCGAAGGCTTGAGAGTCACCAGCAGGTATGAAAACATAGATTTGCATGTCCCCCTACTTCTTAGATGAAATCTGTGCCGGATAAGAGTTTTCAGGCTTGGAGTGGGCATGGTCACCAACGAAGACTATTGTGAACACATATTGTAATTTATTGTTTGAATGCAGCTTCAAAGGAGTTATCACATGGTTGTCTGATCATTTTGTCACCCTAGTTTACAACATGATGGTCGAACATGATCCACCCTACATGTTGAGGGAAGCAATGGAGGCACTGATAGACATTGCTGATTGGTATGCCTCACCATCCGACACCTTCATACGAATGTTCAATGCACATAAGCCTCCGCATGTTCTACCGAAGTTTTCCTTAGACATACTTGTCATGCAGGAAGTATCATATCACATCTTGGCAGGATTGACAACTAGACTGCACCGGAAGAAGAAGGCACCTTAGCCCACTCTTCTGTTAATGATTGAGTTATATGAGATCCGGAGTTTCAAGCAAGCAGATGTCGAAGCAGAATAGATGAAGAAGTATCCATTCGACCTCCATAGTTACAATCCATATGACCCACAATGTATTGTGAAAGATCACTACATGAGAGTATAGTTCAACTAGATCCATGGGGCATTTCATTGGGGATAGGAGGACCCATGGAGATATTGCTATAGTTTCTCCAGACCCAATGAACATGTTGGCTTCGCTGTGGAGTGGTTAGCGAAGGAGCATGAAGGAGCATCTTGGAGAGAGCCAACACCAACAGTAGCAGCAGAGGCAAGCATACCAATGTGCGACAAGGGCAAGAGAAATATTGTCGATCACATGGAGGAAGAGAAAAGCTGCAAGTTCTGAGCAGATGCACTGGTAGAGAAAGTAGCTATGGCTATAGAGGCAAAGAGGGAACATCACGACAAGCGAATTGTGCAGAGGCAGAGAGAGAAGAGAAGAATGGAGGAAATAGAGAAGGAGTTGCATGAGCTAAAGGAGAAACTCTGGAAGGAACAAGAGCTGCACAAACAGGAGAGGGAAGAACAGCAGCAACAGGTGCAGCAGGGGGGCACAACATGTGCGACCAGATGAAACAGTGCCCGTACATTTAGTGGATTCATAAAAAAAGCTGGGATCAAGTGGAGAGTGTGAACCATCATAGGAGCAGGACTTTGCTTGTGAGATAGAGCAAGCACTTGAACAGTTGGATATGGATAAGGAGCAACAGGAATTGGAGCAGGACACCGAAATCATGCCTTGTCACCAAGAGGTCAATTTACCCACTTCACCGGATCCAGATGATGAGCATGTCTCAAGTGACCAAGGAGGCACTGAGATCCTTGGAGTTCAACCAGAAGGAGAGATGCACGATATCTCATTCGATGAGTCTCAACATAGAGTTGTGCAGTCTCACAGAGTGTCGACTCCGGATGATGATACATCTCCTACACAAGTTGAGGAATGAGTGATCATGTCTGACATGCGCAAACGTCCAGCAGCCTTGGCCGATGCAACTAGAGTGTATGCTGAAGCCACTAGCTCAAGTGTTTGCTTTCTGATAACTAAGAATGAGTGAATGGCTAAGGAACTATAGATCACCAAGAAAGGAGAAGTGTTGGTCACTGCATCTGCCCGAGCTGAACTGAAGAAGGCAATAGTAGATGAACTATTTTCCCTTCACATAGTTATGTGAGTGTTGTACTCCAATTTTGGCACCGTGCATAAGGCAATTTTCCATCTCAACGGATGGCAACAGTAATGTGCTAGAAGAGCACGTATCTTAATGAACTTGCATGCTACTATTGATTACATGCAAACATCGATGATGAGATACAACAGAGCTCTATTGCACTTGCCTAAGAAAATGAAGGCCAATGCAGTCAAGCTGAAGGCACATATCCAGAGTCACATCCAGAACTATGAATAGCTCCCGCAACTCATCACTAGTATACATGCTTCCCATGCACGTGTATTCAAGAGTATGGATGTTGTGGTGCGAGCACATGCAATCCCATTTATTGGGACTCTCACCCAGGCAAAGACAAAGGCACAGGTCTGACTAGAGCCTGACTCATACTTTGACAAGTTGACGTGCATTGCCACCAGCCTAGAGTTGCCCATCAATGCAGACATCATGCACAAGTATGTTGCTGGTCTAGCCACATTAAAGACAATGATGTGTATGCTTACAGATGAGTTGGACAAAGGAGCCCGAGTAGTGTACCAGGATTCTGTGGATGCAAGAGACAAGTTCCAGAAAGATGTCACCTTAGAGCGCACAGACACCATCGCGGACTACCGATCTTGGCATCAATATGTTATTGTTGATCATTGTGAGGATGTTGAGGAGTTGGAATTCCATCGTTTTCTAAGTCATAGTGATGTCTAGCATGGCTTTCTCAAGCCATTTTTTCTCATATGGGTACTTGTGCATTGTAATGTAACATCTTATCAAGTGTAAGTCAAGTGTCAATAGTTGGATGTAACAATAATAGAGTAGATGAAGAATCATGAGGGTAAATGAACTGTCACAAAGGGGAATGTTAAGGGTCACCCCACTCTCTACTATAAATAGTCTCTCACAACTCATTGCAAAGGCTTTTTGTCAGCCAAGCTTCCTATAAGACTACCTTGGAGAGAGCTTGGAGAGTATTGTAACGAGCCTTGGCTTATCCACTCTGTAGAGCTAGTACATCTCTTTGGACGAGTAGGCGGTTGTGGCTATAACGTTCCACTGTCGGAACTAGTGGTTGGACATGGATGTATTTTATGACTAGAACTTACACTTCTTAATATAATAACAGCTAGCATGTTTCATGCATATGTTGTATTCTATTCTATGCTACTTGGTTTACTCTAAATGATATATGCATATGTTTACTTACACATGATTGTATAGCTATATGTGTATGTATGTATGAATCTTTTTGAAATGTGATTTTGGTTTAACCATCACTTTGGATTGCCTAGCTAACTTTCCCTCCATGTTGTGATGCATCTTTTCTCGTGTGTTCCCTTCTTAACTACATGCTATCAAAGGTTTCCAAGGGGTGCATTCGTCTCAACCGCCATGTGTTAGAACCTCTCATGCACTTGCCTTGACTCGCTGCAGCTGTCACACCCTTGTTACCAACAAAGTTATCTTACTTGCCTCTATGCGAAATCGTTGTCAAGGCATTACCATACAACCCATTGCTGGGACTCCTACACCAACTGGTCTAAGGTCTAATTGGGACTTCTTATCGAGGAGATCCCCTAACATATTGGCGGGTCCAGCACCATCAACAAAATGGAACTCCTTTGTTCAGCAATCTCATAAATCCCTTCGTAATCTTAGTGTAATTGACGATAAATCTCATCAATAAATGAGCTTTTCCTTGGAGACTTTTAAGTTGATAGATGGTAGACAGGGGAGGAAACTGAAGTATTTCCTCAACCTTGAAAGGATATACACAAATCCCTTTAGTAGATGCTATGAATCCTAAGAACTGATCGGATGTGACATCAAAAACACATTTATTCAGATTCAACCAGATTTTATAATAATGACATTGTTCAAAAACTAATTGAATATGATGAGGATCATCTCTTCTCTTTCTAGAACCGGTAGCTAAGTCATCCAAATAATCTTCGATGATATGTTGGATATCATGAAAAGCATAGGACATTGCCTGCTAAAAACTAGCTCCAGCATTTTTAAGGCCAAAAGTCATCCTTTTGTATGCAAAAGTACCCCAGGGTAAGATAAAAGTTGTCTTATGTTTATCTTTAGGACAGATTGTAATTTGATTATAACCCGGGAAACTGTCCATGAAGGAGAAAATCTCATTTCCTGCAAATTCATTGATAATCTGATTAATAAATGGTGTGGGGAAATTATATCTAGGACAAGCCTTATTTAAACCCCTAAAGTCTATGCATACATGAATCGTTCCTTGTTCTTTATCAATTGGGACTAGATTCGAGACCCACTCAGTCAAAAGAATGGGATATATGAAACCTCCCTTAAGCAGCTTCTCAACCTCAGCTTTGATAGCTGCCACTTTCTTAGGGTTTATCGTCTGAATCTTCTGTCATATAGGCTTCGCATTCACGTAAGTATTGATCTCATGTTGGACTATTGATGGATCAGTTCTACGAATTTCCTCATAAGACCAAGCAAACTCATCACTAAAATATTTAAAAAGATCGATATAGATTTGCATCTCTTTAGAAGAGCATTTGGCTCCAATGAAAACATTCTCAATTATATTGGGATTCCCAAAGATGTTCACAGGAATAGTTTCTAAAATGATAGACATGTTACCTTCGGTAAAAATCTATGCTGGAGCCAAAGGGTTTAAAATTGCTTGAACATCACCAGTCGATGAATGACTAAACAAACTTGATTATATTTCATGCAATTCTGAGAGAAATATGACCATTGATGCAAATCATCCCACCATCTGTTTATACCCGTCATTGCTTCTAGGATTTCTTCCTCAAATGCTAAAATAGTATCAAGGCAGTCCATAGAAGAAGTAGAGCCAAGAATCTGAGCCAGAGCCACATCTTCATACAAATCCTTTGGTGAAAGAGGAGTAGGATCAGAATATGCAGTGTTAACTATAAATTTATAATCAATTTCAGCTGCAGATATGGGATATGCCATTCCACCCACTTTCCCTTGTTCGAATGTGGTGGTAGAAGAGGGTAAGGGCGAAGGATCTGAAAAATAATGAGTTCTGAAGAACTCTCTTCGAGAAGGGGTCTTGGATGATGAAATGGAATTTATTCGAGAAATAAGAGAAGGAATATCAAAAGTACCCATCAACGAGGAATACATTTTGACTCCTAAATTATCAATAGGCTACTTGGAATTATTCAAGGAACGATTGAATTAGAAGATGCATTAGATTCTTTCAGATAATCAACACTAACAATTCTCCCTTGATGGGAAAAACGTAAGGTTCAAAATAATGATGATACAATGGCATCCATTTCATAAATCCAATTTTGTCCCAACAAAAGATTATAGTCCAAATTTGCATCAACTATTTCTACCTCAATATTGACCACCTTGGCCCCAACATAGATGAGAAAGGCTGGAATAATTCCACGTGACCTATGAGAATGACCGTCAAACATAGTCAAGAGAGTAGGTGAAGGAACAACTTGAGGATATTTGATAGCCTTACTACATGGAATAGACATGACACATGTAGAAGCTCCCCCATCAACTACCATTTGAAAGATATTGATCTTTGGATATGTGTATTTAATCTGGAAAGCCATGTGATGAGGTAGTCTCTTCTTAACATTTGACATGTAAAATGTAACAATAAGAGATTCTTTCACATATATTGTCTTGATCACATTGAGAAGTGCACTCCTTTGTGATGGACACGACTGGAGTTTATTTGTAAATGAGATACTAGACAATTATTAAGGTATTACAGACTCATGTGCATGGATATGCCTATGCTATTTTGTGCAATGGATCGATAAGATTGCAAAATACACAGAAAATGAAGCAATAAAAGAAACATAATAGACAACACATATAAACACATCAAGTTTAATATGGAGTTCACCTAAAACTCCTGGGCTATGTCTCCTGGTGTAGCCTTCAGTGGTGGCCTCTCTATTATGTCTTCAAAAGCAGAGTTTTACAATAGTATGAGATCAATTTGAGTCTCAACACACAACAAATACAACAGCAAGAGTTTTTCTTGAACCCCTCAAGCCTTTCTGAGTACACAGACTCTCTCTATCACTCTTTGTCTTTGTCTTTGCTCTGTCTTAGCATTGCCTGCCTTGTCTTCTATCTTTTGTGGTTTCAAAGCCAATCTGCGTTGTCTATTCATTTCCTCTTCTCGCGCTTTCTAGCTCCCAACCTCTGTCCTCTTGAATCCCCCTTTTTGGAATTAAATAATTAGTACTAATGCTTTTAGGGGAGGTACCCACCTATTCTACAATGGAAGAGTGCATCTGGCCTTTGAAATCCCTGAAACAACCACTCTCTGTTACATAGAGAAATGCATTCAACCACAGGAAAATGCGCCACAACATAGTTTTTCAGACTTCAAATATTAAGAAATTCACCCTATTCTCCTATTGGGTCTGCTTGAGATCACTTATCGCATGTCGCAAATGTCCATTCCACGGTTTCCCTTTTTATTTATAAAATACATTACAACATTGGAAAATCCCACAAAAATGGCGTTATGCGGATGTGAAACATTATACATTTCCATTCGCAAACCCTTTCGGGTCCGGGTTTCATTGCATCAGCTATATGTACATATATATATATATATATATATATATATATATATATATATATATATATATATATATATATATATATATATATATATATATATATATATATATATATCCACTCTGATGTGTAGCTCTGACGCGACTTTGTGATGCGACTTGTCACAATAGCATGTCGCACGAGCCCCCGTTCATTGGTAATTGCTCCCATGTATTTCTCCGATGCGATATCGTGAGTCAACCCAAGTCATCAATCTACGCGCTTGATTGACGGTCCCTGTTGACCGTGCTAATCGTTGTCGTGTTGTTTTAAATGGCAGGTTCCGATAGCCTCCTGATTGTCGTCGCTGCTTGCGATTCGCCGATCTGATCTGGACTGTTGATCGACCAGATCTGATGGCTCCTATGCATCACTCCTTTGACCACCGATAAGCCTGTTTTCCATTGTTTTCTTGGTGTTTTTGGGTCCCGATAGTGTTTTCTCATGCGATTGTTTTGATATTTTAAGCGATTTTTGAAGACTTAGAGGGTATTTGGATCCATTTTGGATTACGCATCCCCACTGAAAAAGCTTTTGGACCACCAAAAGTTGGTTTTCAAGCATCGATCAAGTGAGGATATAGCTTCCTCACTTGTCCAATTTCCATCCATCATGCACTGCTTGGTTTTGAACCTTCGAGTCCGATTCTGAGGCACTCAATGTCCCCTCTGCACGTAGTTCTCACCTTCCTATCCAGAACTATATCTTCCTGCAACTCATTGAGATATTCAGGCAATAGATCGTCAATAGAAGGCAACTGAATTTGATCTTTGGGATCTTCAATTATTGAAGGTTCAAACTGTCGCAAATTTTCTGTATTAACCACTGAATAGATGTGCATGTAAGCTGGCAAATCAAGGCAAAAAGTGTTCTCACCAATTTTATCAAGTATCTTGAAAGACCCATACCTTATTGGCTTCAGCTTCTTCCCTTCACCTTGCATTATGTCCTTGCTGATGTACAGTCAGACTTGATCACCAACTTGGAAGCTATGCTCAATTCGGTGCTTATCATGCCTTGCCTTGTACTTGGCTTGGCTCTTTTCCAACTATTCCTATAGTGCCTGGTGAATTTCTTGGATCTGTTTAATGAACTTAGTTTCTTTGTCCACATCACTATGTCCATCAACTGTTATGTCTTTACTAAAGAAAAAATCCAAGGGAGACCTTGGTATGAAACCAAAACAAGTCTCAAAAGGAGATCTTTGTGTAGAAGAATCTTTAGCATGATCGTAAGCATGTTGTACATAACATAAATGTTCATCCTAAAGCTTGGGATTCTTGTTGCAATAGCCCCTGAGCAACTAGATCGCTATCCTATTAACTACTTCTATTTGGCCATCTATTTGTGGATGAAAAGTTGTGCTCCTCTTTAGTCTGGTGTCCATCAATTCCCATAGACTTGACCAAAACTTCCCAAAAAATCGGCAATCTTGTTCAGATACAATGGAAGTGCGTAACCCAAAATGTAGTTAGACATGCCGAAAGAATAACTTCGTTGTTTGTTCAGTTGTAATATGTTTGTTACAAGGTATTAAAATACACATTTTGCTAAACCTGTCCACAATAACATATAAATAGTCATGACCTTTTCTAGATTTTGGCAATCCCCCAACAAAGTCCATGGAAACACTTTCCCAAGGATGAGAGGGAACTGGAAATGGAGTGTACAAACCTAGTTTTCTATTGCTAGGCTTGCTTTTATCACACATGGTACACCCTTTAATATATCTACAAACGGTTTCATGCATTCTTGGATAATAGCAGAATCTTTGCAGTTGTTCATCTATTTTACTTACACCAAAATGACCTGATATTAGAGAAGTATGTGTTTCTTGGATTATGTTAACTCTTTTAGTTTGAGGAATGCATAACTTTCCCAAATGATATAAGAGTTGGTCCTTAACATGATAATCCAATTCTTCTACTTGTTTGCCATGACTTAAAGTTTCATATACATCTTTAAAATCTACATCTTGAGCATATTGTTCAATGTAGCTTTCATGCAATATTGAATAATGCTTAAGTATAGTAGATGCATTTATGATTGGTCTTGATAACATATATGAAACTTTATTGTGTATACCTTTCTTATATCTGATGACAAGATGAAACTGTTGTAGAAAACCCATCCACCTATAGTGTCTTGATTGCTGCAACTTAGTTTGTGAGTGCAAATATTGAAGTGGTTGATGATCAATATGTATAATTATTTCTTTGCCCAATAGGTAATGTTTCCATTGTTTCACACTCTGCAGTAATGCATACAATTGTTTATCATATGTGGGATAATTAACCACTGCAGAATTAAATGTCGTAGAATGATAACATATGGGTTTACCATGTTACATCAACACTGCTCCCATGGCATAGTCATTGGCATCTGTTTCAATCTCAAATGGTCTTTGAAGATCTGGCAATGCTAGTATTGGTGATGTACTAAATTTTTTTTTCAAGGTGTTGAAGGCTTTCTGCTCTTTTCCTCCCCACTAAAACACCTTGTTTAATCCTATCAAAGCATGTAAGGGAGTTGCAATCAAGGAAAAGTTAGAAATAAGCTTTCTCCAATATTTTGATGCCCCTAGGAAGCTCCTAGCTTCTGTAGCAGATTTGGGTTTAGGCCAGTTCACAATAACTTCGACCTTAGAGGGATCTATCTTCAATTCACCACCCCCTACTATATGACCCAAATAATTCAAAGTTGTTTTCCCAAATTCACATTTTGATAACTTAACATAGAGATTTTCTTTTTTCAAAACATCTAGAGTCTGCTTTACATGCTTCAAATGTTCTTCCCATGTTTTACTGAAAACAAGAATGTCATCTAATTATACAATTACAAAATCATCAATAAAAGGTCAGAGTACATCATTCATGACTCTCATGAAAGTGGCAGGAGCATTGGTTAAGACAAAAGGCAGAACTAGCCATTCATACAGCCCTTGCTTCATTTTGAAAGAAGTCTTCCATGCATCTCGCTCTGCAACTCTGACCTGATGGTAGCCACTACACAAGTCCAATTTGTAAAATTAAACAACTTCTTTCAACTGATCTAATAGATCATCTATGCGAGGAAGAGGATAACGATTCTTGATCGTTATTTTATTCAGTTCTCTGTAATCAATGCACATTCTCCACGAACCATATTTATTTCTCACCAACATGATTGGAGATCCGCATGGTGATGTGCTTGGCCTTATGAATCCTTTCTTGAGTAGCTCCTGTACCTTCTTCTTGATCTTTGCATTCTCTAAAGCGGATAACCTATACATTCTGATGTTAGGCAATGGGTAGCAGACCTTTAGGTTCTTGAAATAGGATATCATATTCTGAAACAACTTTTTCTAAATCAGATTTATGTTTACCATCATAGCCTTCAAATGCATTGGTTTTATCAGGGGTCTTTTCCTTTACAACCACTAGTAAAAATTTCTTGGATGAATTTACAATTCTTTTCACCTACCCTAAGTTTATGAGAGTGTAGTTATTTTTGAGTTGATGAGCTCTTACAATATATTCTATTCCACCTTTTGTGAGTTTATACTTATTTTTAGCTCTATAGAAAATTTATTTTCTATCATACAAGTAAGGACTTCCTAAAACAGTTCCACATATATCCAAGGGAACAATATCTAACTCAACCTCATCTACAAATGTTGAACCAAAAGCAAACCTAAGTTTACATTGTCTAGTCACTTGTAGCTTTGCTTTATCACATACCCAACCTAATCGATATGGCTTCTTGTGAGGTGTGGTTAGTAGTCCCAACTTCTTTACAATAGTTTCATAAATCAAGTTTACTTGTGATCCACTATCAAATAAAGTATCAATCTTTTGATACTTGGAAATAAATCTAATATGAAAAAGCTCATGTATTTTCCTCTCATTTTCTTCATTATCAATAGTTTGTGCAGAATTACTAGTAGATGCTTCAGAATTTTTACCTTATATACCTGTAGCTGTGACTGTTATTTCATCACCTGAGGCTGACCCCAAATCTTTCTGAATAGCAGCAACAGTCTTCTTCTTCTTGCCATCGAACTTCTTGGGTTTTAGCTTTGGATGAAAAGACCTACAATGTTCATCATCATGTCCATCCTTCTTGCAGTGAGTGCATGAAGGTTTGTCTTTTTGTACAACGTTTTCCTTCCTCTCCTTCCATTTCTGCTTCCTCTTTTCCTTGTTCTTGCTTGCAATGGGTTTTGATGATCCCCAATCTCTAGGTTCACATTCTTGCCTCTAGCCTCCAGATGTGTAGCCTGAATTGATACCTCATCTATGCTAGTAGGGTTAAACATGAGAATGGTGTGCCTCAAATAGCTATGCAGACCACCTATATACTTCAGCAAAGTTTCAGGTGAGTCTAGAGAAATGCTTAGAATTAAAGCTCTTTTTCTAAATTCCTGGGTATAGCTTTGTATACTTTGCCCCTTTAATTGGTGAAGAATTTACCAACTCATCATGGCTTGCTGCATATAAGCTAGTGGATAGAATTGTTTTTTAATGGTAGAAACAAATTTACTCCAAGTAGAAATAATTTTACCATTCTTCTTCAAATCAGCTTGGGTCCTGCCTTCCCACCACACTAGGGTAGTTCCTCCAAGGCGAAAGCTAGCCAGCTGAATCTTTCTCCTTTCTGAATCGATGTTCTGGACCCTACAATATACATCAATCTGTCTAATCCAGCTATCTAGCTTTTCTACATTTAATTCTCCATCATATATTGGAAAATCAAATTTTACATCTAATTTAATCAAAGGGCTAGAAGGAGGTGTTGATAGAGGAGGCTCTTTTCCTTTCCCTTTGCCTTCAGAATGGCCATCTAGAAGAGGTTCTTCTATTCCCTTGTCTTGTTTGGAGGTTGAAGTATGTTCACCTCTACCTTTCTTAAATTATCGATACATCTCTTCTACCATGGCTCTCATGGTCATGAAACTGTCCATGAACTAAGAGTCTGATTCTGAGGGAATTTCTTCTGCCATTTTCCTCCTAGGATAGACCCTTCCAATTTCTAGGTTAGTCTCAACTACTTCTCCTTCTCCTAATTTGAGCTTTGACCTAGTTAGCATTCAACAATCCAGCACAAGCTTGTCTAACCTTAGCAACCGTAAACCTCTAATACCACTTGATTTGTAAATGAGATCTTAGACAATTATTAAGGTATTACAAACTCATGTGCATGGATATGCCTATGTTATTTTGTGCAATGGATCGATAAGATTGCGAAATACATAGACAATGAAGCAGTAAAAGAAACATAATAGACAACACACATAAACACAACAATTTTAATATGGAGTTCACCCAAAACTCCTAGGCTATGTCTCTTGGTCTAGCCTTCAGTGGTGGCCTCGCTATTATGTCTTCAGAAGCAGAGTTTTACAACAGTATGAGCTCAATATGAGTCTCAATACACAATAGATACAACAACAAGAGTTTTGC
This sequence comes from Pinus tabuliformis, assembly GCA_031772625.1. Classification (NCBI taxonomy): domain Eukaryota; kingdom Viridiplantae; phylum Streptophyta; class Pinopsida; order Pinales; family Pinaceae; genus Pinus; species Pinus tabuliformis. Next base: position 1,220,026,678 of record CM062819.1, on the reverse strand, counting down.
TTGAACCCCTCAAGCCTCTCTGAGTACAGAGACTCTCTCTATCACTCTATGTCTCTATCTTTTCTCTGTCTCAGCACTGTCTGCCTTGTCTTCTGTCTTATATGGCTTTAACACCAATCTGCATTTTCTGTTCATTTCCTCTTCTCGAGCTTTCTGGCTCCCAGCCTCTGTCTGCACGAATCCCCCTTCTGGTCATTAAATAATCATTTCTAACGGTTTTAGGGGAGGTGGCCACCTGTTCTGCAACATAAGAGTGCCTCTGGCCTTTGAAATCCCTAAAACAACCATTCTTTGTTACACAGAGAAATGCATTCAACCACGGGAAAATCTGCCACAACACAGTTTTTCAGAATTCAAATATTCAGAAATGTGCCCTATTCTCCTATCGGGTCTACCTAAGATCGCTTATCGCATGTTGCAAATGTCCATTCCATGGTTTCCATTTTTATTTATAAAATACATTGCAACATTGGAAAATCCCGCAAAAAGGGCGTTATGCAGATGTGAAACATTATACATTTCCATTCACAAACCCTTTCAGGTCCGAGTTTCATCGCATCGGCTATATATATATATATATATATATAGATATATATATATATATATATATATATGTATATATATATATATATATATGTATATATATATATGTATATATATATATATATAGATATATATATATATATATATATATATATATATATATATATATATATATATATATATATATATATCTATATATATATATATATATATCTATATATATATATATAGATATACATATATATATATATATATATATATACATATAGATATATAGATATATATATCCGCTCTGGTGTGTAGCTCCGATGTGACTTTGCGATGCAACTTGTTGCAATCGCATGTCACACGAGCCCCGATTCATTGGTAATTTCTCCCATGTATTTCTTTGACGTGGTATCGTGAGTCAACCCAGGCTGTCGATCTGTGTGCTTGATCGATGGTCCCTGTTGATCATGCTAATCGATGTCGCGTTGTTTTAAGTGGCAGGCTCCGATAGCCTCTCGATTGCTGCTGCCAATTGCGATTCGCTGATTGGATCTGGATTGTTGACCAGCCAAATCTGACAGCTCCTGTGCATCACTCCTTTGACCATCGATAAGCCTATTTTCCATTGTTTTCTTGGTATTTTTGGGTCCTGATAGTGCTTTCTCATGCAATTTTTGATCTTTTAAGCGATTTTTGAAGACTTAGAGGGTATTTGGATCCATTTTGGATCAGGAGTACCTCTAACGTAGACATCTCACATGGAATTTGAGCCAGATATTCAACAATGGAGTAGTTATGGACAACCATGGCATTAGGGTTAATCGTTGAACATTTTACAGAGGCATTCAACATCCGAGGTATAGACTCAACTGCGGGCCTGTCAATATGGATTGGCTCTGGAACATTGGGAATGGCCTTAGCCTTAGAGGATTCTGGTTCACCATAATAATGTGATCTTGTAGCAACATAAACATGAGAACTCATCATATATACATTTGATGGATATTCCCCTTCTTGGTTGCCCCTTATGGGGTTTCTAGTATTAGCATTCTCGCCAGCAAACATTTTCTACCCTTGGTGAAAAGGGTTAGTCAAAATAGCTTGGGAAGTAGAAGAATCTTGCTGCACTAACAAGCGTTGAGGATCCTAAATATTACAGAAAATATGAGTTAAATGGTCTCTAATGCACAATTTGCAAGGAAACTTAACTTTCCTTTTGGACTCCTTTTTACCCTCCCCAAGATTATTATTGGGTTTGTTCGCATTACCCTTCCCATCCTTCTCTTTATTCTTACCTCATCCCTTTTTCTTCCCATCGGATTGTTGACTGCCTTCATGGTTAAAAGATTGGATAGCGTTAATAGCTGAAGGTTGAGAAGGAATAGGCATTGACGGCGATGTCTGAATCGAAGAAGCAGTTTGTAAAGACAACTGATGCAATTAACTTAACAGGTTAGCCATGCTATTATCGATCAATCTTATTATCCTGTCAGCATGGGCACCTAGCTTTGGTTTGGCTAAATTGATCTTACATCGAGGAGCATTAGGAATAATATTTTCAGGAATCCCAAACTGAGAATAGATAACTTCCAACTATCGGGATCTAAAGATAGTTTTTTCTTCGGTGAATACCCTGGAGAGCAATACATCCTTAGAAATTTCTCACTGTAAATATTTTAAAAACCATTCGAGAAGGAATTCATTAAGAATATAGGCTTTGATGAGCCTCTTCCTTCTCCGCCATTCCTGAATATGGTTAGAAATATGAGTTTCCTTATCTTGTTGGAAACTAGCCAATAGCTCAGTTCCAACATCATACCAAACAGGAAACTGAAAATGGTTCAAAAATATAGTAGCCAATTCACCAAATGAAGCGAAGTTACCCCCATTAAGCTCTATATGCGATTTAGCAGCATTTCTAGTTAAGGTGCATTAGAACAATCTCGACCTAAAATAAATGGAATGTAATTATATAATTAGCTAGATCCTCCCCAGACTTTCCTTAAAATTTTGCATATCCGATGGAAGTTTGGTGGAAACTGGAGGCCACGCTGGATTATAGTGGATGGGATCATTTGTCAATTTTGAGAGATCTTGCAAATTTAGGTATTCTAGGAATCGTAACCACAGAGGAGCTCAAGAATTCCATCCACTATGAGAAGGATTCCCAACATTTTGAGAAGAATATCCTAGATTTGTAGAGGCACTAGGTTGCCAAGGATTGTTCGTAGAAGAAATTGAACCATAAGGAAAACCTTGTGGTCCCGAAAAATTCGAAGTTTGACCCAACTCCTGTTGAAAAGTTACCATAACCAAGAATATTTCCCCCAAGTGAAGTATTAAAAGGAGAGGAGAGCCCTTGGTAACGGTTCCACACATTGGTGAAGGGAGAATAAGCCTGAAAGGAACTTATAGTAGAGTAATGCATGTTCCCTTGTTGACCAAATGAAAAGTAATTTTTGGTTACCAAACCACTAAAAGTATGGTTAGTCCATCCTTGAAAAGGATTATAACTTTAACCTTGAGCGGAGAAAGGAAGAGCTCCTAAAAAAGGATTAGAATGAGGTATATGACCACTTCCAAAGGGAAAACCCTGAAAAGAGGTTGAACCACTAGCCATCGAAGTCAAAGTTGTGGAAATAGAAGATGGGATGGATAGAGGAAGTGAGGGAATTGCACTAGAATACATCCCAAAGGGAAGGAACCAGTGTGTGAAGCAAATGCTTAGGTGCCCCCACTCAAAGATTGAATGGAGGTAAAGCCAAATATTGTAGTACTAGGAGTGATAGTAGATACAACAATAGTACCTCCTCCTTGACTTGAAAGAGGAGTATGCTTACTAGTAGCACTCATAGATGGATTCATGCTCCTAGTAGTGGCCATCAATGGAAAAGGAAGATAAAAACCAGGGCTTGCCGACCGGTGAGTCAAGGTCCCAATGCATAATAGAATGTCTGGATAATTAGGAGGAAGAGGTGAAGAAGGAGGCATAGGGGACTCATGAATCTATTCAACCTCAACTTTGTCTTCCAACTGGAAGAGATCCCTAGAAAGGAAGGAGTATCCCTATCCAAATCACGACTTACACTGGGTCTACCCTGTGAAGCTATAGCCTAACACAAAGAATCAATCTTTGATGCGTTCGCTGCAACTGATTGAAAATCACCAGTATAATTTCTCCTACACCTTTGAGACGAAGGCTTGACAATCATAGGTGAGATCCCATGAAGCCTCTTGGAGTGGTTGATCAGCCACCTTTTAATTATTATGAGAACTTGTAATGACTCAAAAAATTATAAATCTATGGCAATCTATGAGCAAAGGGAACTCACTAAAATGTAGTTAAATATACAATCAATCAAGCTACTTTCAGGTATTTCTACTCTAGGTGATTAGGACTGGACAAAAAAATACAAGAAAGTGAAGTAAAGGACCTTTCAAAGATAGTTTGGGACAATGACAACCCAATCCTTCCAGCGAAGGTAACAAATTTTTTTTTGCTGACCTCCAATCAAAATCCTTTTCCGCAAGTACCCAAGCTTCGCAAGGGCACCCTCCAGAAGCACTAATCAGAGTGATACAACATCTGCCTCAGGTACCACAGGTATTCCCCCCGCAGTCACCTATGTGGTGCCTAAGAAAGGCAACTAAGGTCACCAGTTCACATCAGAAGCTAGGCGGAATAGTCTTTGGTCAAGATCCAACAAGTAGGAGAAGGGGTATCTCTCTTCCCTGCCTTCACTCGCCCTCGTGCTTAAGTCCAATAAGAGAAGAGATTTCCCAGACAACTTTAACGACACCAGATTTCACTCTTCAAATCAAATTCTATATTTAAATTCAGAGTGACCTTGGAGAGTTAACTCTCGACTCGCCTATTCCAAGGCCCTAATATGACTTAGACTAGTTGATGTTACTATGACAAATCAAAAAATTCTAGTTCATTTTAAATTTTAGTGCTTGATTTTAATGGATTTTCTTATGTCAAGGGTAAAATGGAAGTGCAACTTTATGATGTTATGGAAGCAAAATAAATCAATAGAAAACCTGGCTACATGCAAACGCAACTTTTTTTCTTCGAAGAAAGAGATTTCTACAAGGTTCTACCAACAAACTATGAAAGTAAAAATTCTTCTCTTTTTTAAAGCACACGCTCACACACTCAAAATCTACGAAAGGATTAAAACTGCTTACAGTGCAACTATCCTAATACTAGCTAAAATGCTTAATGCAAGTTTCTAAGGACTACTCTTAATACAATAAAATGTGTTTCTCAAAATGATCAACAGGCCAAACTTGACAAAAAGAAGAACAAATTCAATCACAAACTCTTCCCAAAATCAAGTGAATTCAACCTAATGAAAAGATTTCACACTTGCTCAAAATGATAAGAAGACCAAAACCAAACCCAAAAGAAAAAGAAAGGCAACAAAAGATGTTTTTTTATCTTTTTTATTTTTATGGACACAAAGAGTTCTTGAGAAAACAAAAGCTACTAAAGGTTTCGAGATCAAATTCAAGCATAAAGAACCTCAAATTTCACAACCCACAGAAATCATAAGCACGATAAGACTTAAAGTGAAAAGAGGCTACAAAAAAAAAATTGATCTGAATTGCAGCATAAAAATGCCACCAAACCAGAAATATTTCAATAAGACCAAGAAAACATTTCAAGATTGTAAGAAATACTTTCTCAAAAACCAAGAAAAAACCAAAGATGTCAACTTTCAAGAAATCAAGGCAAATCAATGTAAGGGTTGGGTTATAAGTGAATTGAAACCAATTCTATGTTCCAAAGGCTCAGAATAGCCAAGAACTTCACTGAGAACCATTGAACCCAAACACAGAATCCAACACTTTACCACAAACCAAACCCTAGGTTGACTAGGTCTTTCCACAAAGAGAGACAAGAAACTAAAAATCTGCAAGAAGTAGGACTTTCCCAGAGAATCAATGACTAAACAAAAGCAAGAAAAATCAGGAAAAACCCTTTACTGGACTCAGCATTTCAAAAATTCATTCAAAACCAAGCATACGCGATTGTGCAGTGACATACCTGCGTGTATATGCGACTATTCTCAAGGAAATACACAAATATGCGTGTTTATTTGGACCAAAGTCAGAAAACAAAATAAAAAATTAGGTTTAATCCAGAAGATCAAAATTTTTCCGAGGTTGCAGACAAGTCAAATATACTAGAAGAACAAGAAACTAAAGAAGAATGCCCAGATCAAGAGAGAAACAACCCAAACTAGGAAGTACTAGATGTATTCCCCAGCGGAGTTGCCAATGTTTTCACGTAAATAGTACACCCTAGGGTATGGGTTGAGCACCCCAATAGAGTGAAGGGAATACATGAACAAGAAGAAAGAAAACAAGCAATCCTAATGCTTAAATTACTAAAGTAGGAAGAAGAGATAGTACCTGAAGGTCCTACGTTTGAGGTCGTTCCCATAGGGTCCAAACCCTCTGCTTCGTCCAATGCTTCAAAACTTGTAACTCATCCAATACAAGTATATATACTAGCATTATTTCAAAGCATGTTGATGATATAGATGTTAGATCATATAAGAATATAAGCATAAAACATGAAATCATACACCATTATATTATAACATGAATTAAAGCATCAAGATCATAACATCACGAACAAAACAAATCTTATTTATTGATGACTACAAAAGAATGTGGAAGAATACAACTTGATTCATCCATGGCTCCAAGCAAAACCTTCCTCTAGATCTGTCCAAACCAAGTCTCAACAATCCTCTTTCAAATGCATACACATGGATACCATATAAACGAGATGGACATCTCTGTGAGGAAACAAGGGTTTCCTATAGCTGGGAGTACAGGAGGCACACGGATAAATCAAACTTGATCAGGGACTAATTGGATATAATTTCAATATTAGATCTTTCTCTCCCCATTAGGCCTTCCCCATGAGGTGTATTTATATCCACCTCAAAAAAAAAAAATCAGTTGGGATATAGTTAGGACACGTGCTCTTGTAGGTAGGCTTCTGGTGTAACCCGTAAACCCTTCACAAAAAATAGGGATTTTATATTTTTTTCATATTTTAAATCATATACGTGGTTTGGTATAGCTAGACCCATGTGTGCATGCATTTTCTGAAGGTCAAAGTCGCGTATGGAATTTATAATAATGTTTTTTAATAATTGGACCAAGTCTGAAGCGAAATGGCTGCCCAAGGCCATGACTCAGAGCATCAACTATATAAAGGTGATAAACGATTATACAACATGCACCTCAATAGATATTCTTTTCTAAAACAAATCATAATAGGTATTATTTCTTGCATGCAAATACATATTTTCTTTTTCCAAGGAATTAAAGGCACAATAGCTAGTTTTCTTGCATGTAAACTTATCTTTTTTCTTCAAGAATTGAAATGCATAATAGCTAGTTTTCTTGCATGAAAACTTATATTTATTTTTCAAGAAAGCTAAATAAATAACTATGACCTATATGTGCATAAGAACTTGTTCTTTTCAAGAAACGAATAAAATAACCACATGTTGTTTTCAAGGAAGACACAACTACTTATCTTTTATCCATATGATTATCATACGATTTTTCTAGAAAATGGCATGGTTTCTCTATCTTTTATGCGCAAGGTTCTCATGTGTTCCTTTCAAGAAACTATCATGGTTAATCCTATATTTTATGCATGAAAACCAAACAAACCTTTTAAAGACAATAAAAAGGTTGACTTAACTTTTTATGCACTTAAACCATGCAATTCACACGATTAATCTAGCATTTAATTGACTACAGGTGGATCAGTGGCTACAACTGGACTTTCTTGCAGCTAGCAGGTTACATGTGTGTTTTCCTTGATAATTTATGGATGCATGGTATATGCACTTGATTATTTGGTTATGAGTTGTCATTATCATGCAATATTTCTTGGATTGATAGTGATTTAGCCTTGCCTTTCCATCTCTTGGATAGCCATAGTTTTGTGGGTTTTTCTACTTGATTGTTGTTTATTGGTGTTCATAATTCCATAGGGTTGTGGGTTGGAACAAATTCTATGAAATCCCTGGAACAGCTTGGGTTGAGTTACTCGTGTTAGAGCCTAGGTTGGAACAAATTCTCTCAATCCCTTGGTGAGTTGAGTTACTAGTCTCTAGAGTCAGGTTGGACAAATGCTTTGGATCCATCAAAGGTTGTTGGTTGAGTTAGTAGTTCTTGGAGCCCTTGAGAGCTTGTGTAGAGACCAATTTGTTTGATGTTAGTGATATTTGTCCATGAGGTGGAATCACTGGTTGAGGGTTGAGGTGGTTTGGCCTATTGAATCCCTGGTTTGGTTTTTTTTGGTTTATTCCATGAGATCCCACATTCAAGATTTGAATCTGGTGCTGGGGTGGTTGGCTAAAAGAAAGATTTGGTTCAGTCCAATCTATGGTTAGGTGGTATGTGGGAGTCGTTGATTTGGTTGGCATATTCATTTGTTAATAAGATTTATTATTCTATTGCAATTCATGCATATTTGTTGAAAATTTGTTGGTGATATTATGGTTGGGTTTCCATGGTTAATATGTTGGTTATTTTTTGGTTATATGCTTCTCATATGATGTATATATTCAATGGATCTCGTCATGAATGGTTTAGATATTGATCAGTTGATGAACATATGGACTAATAAGTGTTACTTCAACTATGTGGATAGGGCATAGGTCCTTCTGAGTGATTCTTAGATTAATCTGAGACTTTTATGATCAAATATGCATTCATGACCCATAGTTTACATGGTTTCCATGTGTTTGTCAATTTTTTTGTTATGTTCTAAGAAGTCTAGGTCAAGTTCTTCATTCAAGCTTGTATATTTAGCTTTATTTTCATGTAATTAATGATTATGAGAAGTTTTAGGATGTTATGGGAAGTAGTCTAGAGGGTGACCTGATATTTAGGCATAGATCTCGAGACTACATCCTTTGAAATAGACATTTTGGGTCACAACCGCACCCAGGCAGGCTTGTGTGGAGGCCTTTTCATGCATGTTGTTGGGGGTTAAAGTGTTGAAAAGGGAGCCCCAACTCATGGTTTAATCACCTGAGGTGGTTCTTTGGCCCCTAAGTTTCCTGATAGCCCTATGAAATGTTGTAATTTGTCAGTCGGTGGTCAAGTGCAGGCCCCACTTCCTTATTTGGATCTAGGAGGTTGGGTCATATCATAGTAGCTCTTTAACTCATGTTTACCCTGGTATGCTATGGAAACTGGGTAAATGTGGGAGGTGTGGTTAAATATTGGTATGAGAGCTTCCATATTCAAGAACTTGGACTAGATCAATGAAATTTGTTTGTCATGGATGCATGATAGTTATCTGTGTTTGGTATGTTATGAGGTTGACATTTTTCTGAGATAGAGTAGGAGATTTATATTATCAGAGCGAGGTTGTAGCACTAGACCTTTTAGTAAGAGAATATCATCATCCAGGTTTGTATGTTGGGCATACATGTATGTTAGCTAATTCTTGTTATATGCATTATTGTAACCACCCCTGCCACATTTACCCACTTTAACTGGCCTTCAAGTGTAAAGATGAGCTGAAGGCTACTATGACATGAATCAAACTCCTAAGTACAATTAAGGAAGTAAAATTGAAAAAATAGAAATTTATTGACCTTCCTTAAGAGCTACAAGACCCCCAGGAGTTGAAGAACCACTCCCAATTCCTAAACCCTGAGCTAGAATGATTCTTAGTGACCTAGGATCCCAACCGCATGCATGTAAAGGCCCCCATGAGGTTGAGGGCTTCAAACTCCATGCATAAGATTACCAAGTAGCAGTTGTGACCTAAATTCTTGAGTTCAGAGGGTGTGGTCTCTGATTCTAAGCCTAAATTCTAGGTCAGCCTCCAAACCACCCTTTAAAGGATATATAAAACAGAGCCTTTTGAAGGATGACCCGGCTATCCAGAACCCAGTGAAACTTTCTAGAATTATAATCAACATTAATACAAAGTCATTCATACAAAACTTTGATCAAAACTTGACATAACCAGTCCTAACCATGATAGTCATTTCCTCAAACATATTGAGAACATGTAATCTATAGGTCATGAATGCATATCTGAACATAGGGGTCTGATACTTATTTGATAATTATCGAGAAGGTATAATTCCCTCTCATGATAGCTGCAATAACCTTTATAAACTCATGCATTTAATAACCATTCCTCAACTAATCAAAATATTCCATGAGCCATAACTAGAGCGTACTATGAGACCATGCTTATAACCAACATATAACCATAATAATAACCATTATAGAACAACCATCAAAGCCACATAATAAAAAATACAAGTACTTATGAAACAAAGTAGGAAATAAAATCATATTAACATATACAAAATCCAACCAATTCAGGGACTTCCACATACCACTTGACCATAGATTGAGCTGAACCAAATATTTCTTTTATCCAATCACCCTCATGACATATTCCAAGCATGAATGTGGGGCTCAAGACAAAAAAACTAGGGCTTCCCAGAGATTAAACCACCTCCACCGTCATGCTCCCACGATCCCAACCAAAACCGGTCAAGAGATCACATAAGAAAACTCATACATAAACAACTAGGGCTTCTTGGATATTAAACCACCTTCACCCATTGGCTTTACCACAATCCCACCAAAACCAGTCAAGGGATTACTATTCCCAAAGCAAGCCTGGATGCCTCAGAGTATCTTCACCATTACCTTGAGGTATTTCCCTATATACACTCTCAGGCTTTACCAAAATCCTGCCATAACCATTCAAGGTATTCCTAGGCCCTATTGGAATTTTCCTGGGACCACCTCATTGAGTTCCAAAACCATCTAGAAATTCAAACCTTAACCAAATAAAATATCCCCATCACACCATGGCTATCCGGAAATGTCAAGGAAAGGTTGCAACCACTCTCACACCTAGAAAAAATCATGCCAATGAAAACAAGAGAACCAAATACACACATTCATGTACCATGCATTCACAACCCAACTAGGAAATCACATGTGCAACCTGTTACCTACAAGTATTCCTGTTGAAGATGCTTGATCCAACTTTTCCTTGGTTGTCCCTTGCGTTCCTTATCCTTCCTTTTCTTTCCTTTCTCCAATGCTAGAGTGCTCTAAATGTGAAAGATTATGGGAGAATAGAGAGAGCTTCAAAACTGAACTGATAAAACATAAACCAACAAAAGTTGTGAACTGGTCATCAAAAGGATTTTTATCATTGAGGCCTCTATTTTCTTCGGTTTCCTCATTTTTCCTTCAATTTCCTTCTCATGCAAATTTGTGACCTTTCATCTCCATCTTCTCCTCTTTACCTTTATTTTCATAAATAAAATGCCAATTAATGTCTCTTTTCCTTTGCCAATGCTTTTTCCAATTTCCCTTAGCCATAATAAATGAAATGAACACCTTCTAGGATTTTTTTCCCAACATTCAACTTCAAATACCTGTCCCATGACCTTGGTATTATTTTTCCTTTATTAACTTTATTACATGAACTTTTAACCCGAGGTTGTTACAAACCCATCTCCCTTAGGGTAACACTAACATCATTGTTCTATGACACCTATGACCAGCTAACCGTTGAAAACCAAAACATACTACCCATGGAGCTTTATAACTTACCTCGATGTAGTAATTACAATGAACATCCTGCTAGAAAGAAAAACCAACATAACAAACATGAAAACATGAGAAGCATACCGCTTATTAGAGATTTATAACACAACGCATTGCAATATTTACAATAACAACCATACATAAATATACATACATATACCAAATATCATTTGCCTCAACCGAAAAATAATGAAGGATACATAGCCCTCATTTGATCAGCCATCTCCCATGTAGCTTCATCAGGCCCAAAGTGCTTCCACTGCACTTTAACTTTCAGGATTTCTTAGTTGGGAGCATGAGATGTTTCTGCTACAATATGCAATGAGGTTCTGGCTAAAATTCTCCTTCACATAAATTTTAAGTAATGAAACATGAAAAACATCATGGACTTTCACTATCGGCAATAGTGCAAGTCTATAGGCCATTGGTCTTATCCTCTCAAGGATATCGAAAGGCTCGCTGGTCTTATCCTCTCAAAATTGCCTGCACATTACTCTGTCCACTCAAATTTCTTTCCTTTCTTATGTAATAATGTAATAGGATAGGCAATCTATGAGAAGTTTTTGATGAACCTCTTGTAGTAACCTGCTAACCCCATGAATGATTTTCCCTTGTACACATTCCTTGTACCTTCCCATTCCATGATGGCTCTGATATTTTTTGGGTCAACTGCCATACATTCCTTGGAAACCACATGCCTGAAGTAATGAACTTATGTCTAAAATAAGCTAAATTTACTAAGCTTAGTATACAATTGATTCTCTCTTAGCAATCTCAATACTGATGCTAAGTGTTCTGCATGCTCTTCTACATTTGTAGAATATATCAATATATCATCAATGAATACAATCACAAACTTTCCAAATGAGGATGCAACACATTATTCTTAAAACACATGAAAGTAGTTAGAGCATTAGTCAAACAAAAAGGAACACCTGGCTTGGAAAGTAGTATTGTAGATGTCCACTTCGTTGATGCGTACCTGATGGCATCCTGATCTCAAATCAATCTTATATAAAAACTCCTCCCTTCAGCTAGTCAAACATGTCATCGATCCTCGGTAATAGATACCTATTCTTAATGGTCACCTTGTTCAACTTCATGTAATCAATAAACAACCTAAGAGTACCATCCTTCTTCTTCACAAACAACACTAGTGTACCCGAAGGAAATACACTTAGACTAATGTATCCCTTGTCAAGAATTTCCTTCAACTGCAAATGTAGTTCTACTAAGTCCAGAGTGCTCATCATGTAAGGTTCCTTTGATGCTGGTGTTGCTCGTATTACCAACTCAATAGAAAATTCCACTTCCCTGTGAAGCGAAAACTTTGAAATCTCCGCTGGGAATACATCCTCAAACTACTAGAAAACTGGATACCTATTCAATACTTCCACATTCTCAACATCCTTACCTTCATCATTGGAAACTTTTATTGCAAATGATACACACTCTTTCCTACAACTACGCTTTTCATGGATATCTATAACATTTCTTACTTATGTAGGATTCTTCTTACCGTGCAATATTTTTTATTATCCATTGTCATCCAAGCACTGAATATCCTTTTCATAACAATCCAGCTTGTCCTTTAGAATATACAATCAATACATACCCAGAAGCATATTGTAAGAACCCAATGGAAGCACATTTAGATGTGTTGATGTAGGCATATTGTTCAATTCAAATGCATAAGATCTTACCCAATGATGAACTTTTTTCTTAGTACCTATAGCCAAATGCACCAAACAAGAATCTACATGCATTTCTTTTCTCAAACCACGCTTATCCACCAAGTCAGGATTGGTATAACTATAGTTAGATCTAGGGTCAATCAAAATAAAAACAACTTGATCACAAATCTTACCTTCCATCTCAATAATAGATTGTCTGGTGATTCGCCTTCATTTTATCAAATGAAACATAGATCCAAGGAATTCGTCTTCCAAAAACGCCAACTTTCTGCACCCCTTAATCACTATAGATCTGAGACCTACCACCCTAATATGACAAACAATCCTGCTTGAGATGATCCTTTCCATGCATCCAACAATACAACTATCTCCTATCATCACTTCTATTCTACTGCTCTGCAGGCTAAGGTCCATGTACCTTTTCTACTGCTTTAAACATCTTGTAAGGAACAACATTCTATTTCTTACCTGCATCTTGAGGTCTTGTTTGCCTCTGTGGTCATTTACTTTTAGTCTGACATTCCCTTTCCAACCCTACTTAGACTCATTTGTATGCTTCGATTGTGCATAACAGTACTTCAACATTCCAATGACTTCTTCCAACAACCAAAGCTAATCATACTCAATTTGATTCTTAAATGCTAATGAAAATCCACTAATAAATCTCTGGACTTTGGTTTTATCAACCTTAATATACGACATATACCTCAACAAATCTAGGAACTTAGTTTTGTACTCCTCATCTTTCATCAATCCCATCTTTAGCTCATAGAACTCCTTTGATTTTCCGTCATAGTACTTCTCTGACAAATACTTCTTCCTGAAGAGTCTCTTGAATTCATGCCAACTCAACTCCTTTGTATTGATGCCTCTAACAAGATTCACATTTTCCCACCAGATGTTTGGTTTCCTTTTGACACTGAAAATAACAATTGTGGCCTTCATTCTCTTTTTGTAATCATGCAACTCAAAGAACTTCTTCATCCCAAGTAACCATGCCCCTGTATCTTTTGGTTTATTTAACTCTCCATCAAATGTAGATGGCTTGGATTTATTCAACTCAACTTGCAAATATCCCCTACCACTCCTCTACAGATGATAGGAATGATGAACATGATACATTTTAAACCAAAACTAGAATAGAATCCATATCTACTGCCTCTAATATCAGGTGTATCCAAGAACCTGCAATCTCTGACCATGTCATCTTTGTCTATTTTTTTCCCACCATGACACCTGCTACCATATTCCCCATTATTCTTGTCCATAACTGATCCGTAGTTGTCCTTGTCTCTAAAAGTCTGACAAACTTTGAAGGATGACTACATTGACCTCTGCTTGTTTCTCCTATGCCCCGGAAAGTATTTCCTGTGACTAAATTATTTTTTCATTGTCTTCTTTCTGAATTTTGATTTCTACCTTTAAACTTATCAAAATGTCTGCTATGTCTGGAGAGTATTGATCTCTTGGTTGCTCATTTGATCTGTAAGGATATTCTAGTGAACTGTAATCCACCATTTTGCTAGTAATCTATCATCATATTCTTCCTGAAAACATACCATGTTAGATAACCAAATATAAACATAATCAACATACCTAAGTGAATTTCAGGGGAGGCTATCTTGTCTACAAAATCAGTCTAAATTAGCACAATACATGTATATATACATAATCATATCAATATACCAACATCATGCATGATAATAAAAATTTCATACCATGACCTCATGCATGCCAAACATAACCATGACAATGCATGCATAACAACCATATAGACACTAACTTACATGCATAGCAAATACATTCTACCCATTTAGTCGAAGTATTGAATGTGAGAGCTTTGATACCAATGTGGAACCATGCCTCCCACATTTACCACTTTAATTGACCTCACAACATAAACATGAGTTTATAGGTTCTATGACATGACTCAACCTCCTAGGTATAGTTAAGGAAGTGGAATCGACAAACTAGAACTTTACTAACCTATCTCAGGAGCTACAAGAACCCCAAGAGCTGAAAAATCACTCCCAATGCCCAAGCCCTGAGCTAGAATAATTTTTTAGTGAACTAGGCCCCCAACCGCATGAATGACAAGGCCTCCATGTGGTTGAGGGCCTCCAACTGCATGCATAATATTACAAGGTAGCAATTGTAACCCAAATTCTTTAGTTTATAGTGTGTGGTCTTGGATTCTGAGCCAAAGTCCTAGGTCAAGCTCCAGATCACTGCCCATAACTTAGTGATAACTACCCAGTGTCATCTATGGAGCACATATTATAGACAATATCTAGAGAAACCATTCATGAGAAGCGTGGCCAACACACGTTTCATTTAAAATCACTTAATGGGAATATTGACACTCTCCTTGTTAGTGGCCAAGGCTTAAAATATTATTTTCAATGATGTGAGACCGCACCCCACACTGCATACATAGTTCCTTCATTATTGTTCTGCTATTTTCTTTACTTTATGGTTTTGTTCTCTTCTTTGTTGATTTGATTTCTTTGTTTTTCTATTGTTTTTTTTGTAAATAAGTGTTGTACCACATTGTGTTTTGGCTTCTAAATGTGCATGCGGTTGAAGTTAAAACAGTCTCGTGACACTGCAATGCTTGGCTAGTTCTATGTCCCTTTTCTTTTTTCTAGGTTATAAATTTTGGCCTATCAAGTGTTGATGCAAACTATGATCCATCTGTAAGGAAAATTTTTCTCAAACCATGAACTCGTGTCCAGTCTAAGAAACCTCGGGCCTATGCTTAGTTTTCTACTCTGTGTGTTCAAGCTTATCAAACTAGTATAAAAAAAGAAGGGGAAAATCTAAATGAGCAAAACTAAATAAGAGGTCTTTACATGCTTCTTTGAAGGAACAACCTATTATTCTCTCAATAAGTCAAGATCCCTCTTCTGCCCCAAAAAAAGGTAAGTGCCTATGCAAAGTCCTCTTTCAAAAAATAACAAAGGTGAAAGAAGAGAAAGTCTTCCTATGTAGAGAGGTGAAGAAAGCAACTCCACCAGGGTACTGTCTAGGTTCACTAGCAGTGGAGCAATGTTTCTGTTCCTGGGTGACTCCACCGGGGCACTATCTAGGCCTGCTAGCAGTGGAGAAACACCAGAGATGAAAAATTATACTATGAAAATATTAAGCTCGCGAGCCAAATTACCCTTCCTGATTTGAAGCACTGTGATCTAGCTAAATTTTGTGCTGTGTTCAAATGATTCGATACAAGGTGAATCGTGTTTTTCCATGGGGTAAGTGGGAAATCAAAAGTGATCTGCACAATGAATCAATACTCCCCGAGAGGCCAAGGCCTTGCGCTAAAAATTAACCAAATCAAAGAAGATGGTTATTCAACTGTTCTGTCACCAAGTGTTGTAGTGGTTTCACACCCTCCAAAATTTTGGCTCGCATCCAAATTTTAGAGACTTCCTTGGTTTCTCCTTTGATGGTTGCAAAAACTCGAGATCACCCCATGAGATCTTGTGAAGTCTTTTCACCTTTTTACTTGTTTGATCAGCGGTCATATTTCGGCATGTTAATTGCTTTGTCATGCTTGTGATCTAGTTCCAGTGAGTTTGAAGGTTTGTCTATATATGTTTGGGTTGTCTTCGCTATGTGAACTCCTACTGCACTCACACACAAAGTTGTAAGCATTTGCGCACAATTTTCGTCACGGTCATCCGAATGTATAATGCAAGTATCGGCTTGTCGTTGTAAACTCCAAGACAGTCCCACCGAGGGTATCTTTTGTCTTGTAGTCATGGTGGTCCATGTTGTGTTGTCATCATGTATGTCAATTGTATGATGATGATTTCAGTCTACACAAGTTCAGTTGCTTTCAACACTTAGCCATTTGCCTAAAAATATGCTTGACTCGACAACCCTCTTCTTCCAGACCCCGACTAATTTGCACTGCGTAGTCTCAGCCCTAAGTGACCCTACTCTCCTACCCGAAACTATGTAGTACTTGAGGTTATCTGCTAGGCCAACTACATTGTGCAATCTCGGAGGTGAAAAGCCTGTCTACCTCGCAGAATTGTCAAAAAATGCCTCCATGTCCAACTGATTTGCGCATCTCTTAAGCACACTCATCAACCCTCCTTCTTGCTTGCCAAAAGCCTTCACTTCTTTGAGACCTGGGTCAAGACTACCCCTTAAAACTACACAGACATGTCGAGCTGGTCCTCTGCTATGTTTCTCTGTAACGTTACTAGAAATTGCACAGAACTTCTACACTAACCCTTGCTACCTTACTATGCACTGACTCCATGAATCACACAGACATGTCTAGCAATTTCCCTACTTCCTATCCTGTACTATTCCGAAAAATTATGTTGACATGTCCAGCCAGTCCCATTATAGCCCTAATCTGTCTTCCCCCTGGAAACTACGCAAAACTTCCCAATAGTCCCTCTATAGCCTCGCTCTGTCCTCCCTCTGAAAACTACGCAGTGTTGTCTCCCTACAGTGTCCCACCTTGCAACTGAAACTGGTGACTTTCACTATGCAATCTTTCCTCCCAGTGATCACTACATTGTTTTTACTGACAATGCATGTTGTCCTCTCAGAATCCCTCATTCCAGCCTAAGATGCACTCTGCACTTTCTGAGTGAGTTGTCCTCCCTCCCTATCACCCAGAACACCCGAACAATGCATCATGCTAGACTAGGAGGTTTTGGATTTGATGTCATCCCATCATGAGTGAATTGTAGGAATAGGTACACTAGTAGATCATGATGAGAGGACAAATGGGATGAAGAAGGAGCACACATGCTAGATGAATTTCTTGCAATGTGATGGACATACCAATAATATTAATAAATAAGAAAAATTAGCACATGCATTGAACCATCAAGCAATACCAAGACCATCGAAGACCCTGCAACATTATGCCATGTGGAGGAGAACACAAAGAACACCAAGAGTACATCCATCACTTAGCAGTGCAACAACTTGAAATGGACACCACATTTAGCCAATACATGTCAGTAGTGTCATGTCGAGTTGTGTCATGAGTTGTATCAACCGCATCACCATTATGGGCCATGTATGTTGTAATCAAATGTAATGTAAAGTGAAGTCGAATGAACGCACACAAGAATTCGAACATTCATGTCAGTTGAAAATTCATGGGAAGTTGAAAAGTCACGAGGGTAGTCCAAGAGTCACAAGGGTCAAGCATTTCCCTTGGCTAGATATACCCGTCCCATTATATGAGCAAGGACTTTTCACCTTGGCTCCTCCCACATAGCCTCTAGAGACTGTAATCTATTCTTTGAGGAGAAAGGAGTGGCTCCAATGTCCCACTACTGAGACTAGTGATGTATGGTGTATAGATGTGTCTTGGGAGTTTTGCGTAATTCAGAAGTTTGTTCAGGCCAGCATGTTTTCACACATGTTTTGTAGATATTTGTAAGACTACTCTTTAAACATTTTTAATTAATGTTTTCTTAACCTGTACTAAGACAATTGAACTTATTTTGTTATTTTAGTAATTAAATTGTTGAAGATGTGTTGTATTGTTTATCACTGCTATCCCATCCATGTGGACTACTCCATAGGGCATTAGATAAACCATTCTTGTTTTCTTGGTTATAACAACTATCACCTCCATGTGGACTACTCTACTGGATAATGTATGTGCTTTCCCTCGCACTTTGGTTTTAACAACTATCACATCCACTATGGACTACTCCACTAGATGCTGGTCAGACCCTTGTTGGTTTGTGTGTGCCTCTCCTTGGGTGGTACTACTACCTCTCATCTAGAGGCTCACTTTTCCTTTCTCCCCTTATAGGAAGAGAAACCAGACACAAGTTACATTATGCACTCGCTAGGAACACTCACCTCTCTTTTTGAAGATACAATAATTACACTCCCATGTGCTAAACAACAATATCTAAGACAAAACTCTAGGATAATGTCAACTGAGCCATCGTATCGGATGGGACTCTTACACTAAACGGTGTGAGTTCTAGTTGGGACTTCATACCAAGGTGATCCCCTGAATGTTGGTGGGTCAAACACTATCAACAAAAGCATTGGGAACCCATATGGATTGAGTCATGGTGTGTGTTGGAATTTTTGTGCTTTTGGTGCTTTTTGATTTGTTTACGCTTGAATTATAGTTTTGTTTATGTCCGGTGCATGGCCATGCCACTTTGTTAGTGGTGGTGCATCGCTCTTGGTTTTTTATGGTTTATTCTTTTTTGTTTCTTGTTGTTTCCTTTTATTCTTTGAGGGTCTTGGGAATTGGTTGGGGAAAGAGGAAATTTAATGGAGCTCAGGGAGAGCTTTGTGGTACTCAACAGGTAATGTAAGACCTAGATGAAGCTTGATGAATATATAAGGGCAGTTGAAGGCGAGAATATGACATCCATTTGGATTGGTTGGGCCATTAGGATAAATGGACAGTGGCAATAAATTCATGAGAAAGGTAACAAGATAGGTAAAGTAAATAGATTTGAGGTGTCAGATGCCTTGGCTATGTTGGGAACTGTTGTTCTCAATATTGTGCATGTTGTGCACGAATAAAGAAAGTTCTCTTAACCTTGACCTCATGATATATGATAATTATGTTGTGATCATGATTATGTTGATGCCTATATATGTATACATGTATGTATGTATACCATTGTCTAACATGGTCATCAGGGATCATGATTGTTTTATTCTAATGTTTATATGGGTGTATGTATGTATGTATCTCGTTGTCTGACAGGGTCATCAGGGATCATTATTGTTTTCTGCTAATCTTTATATGTATGTATGTATGTATGTATGTTGTTGTCTCATAGGATTGTCAAGGATCTTTCTTGTGTAGGAATGATTGCTTATGTAGGAATGGCACGAAGAGTTTCATGGTTTCATGAGGAATCAAGCAGAAAGAGTAGCCCTGACATGTCTATGAGGTTAGTATTGTGTGGATACGAATTGATATTATGCACTTATACTATGCCTATGTCTATGTTATGGCCAGGTAATCCTGACAGCCACATCAGTAGAATGAAAGCAGTGCGATAAGCGACATGCTAGAACAAGAATGGATAGTGGAAAGACACTAGAAGATCAGGTGGTTGGTAGAGACACTGTGATCTTCGGATGTGCAGTACTCGTGTTGTAAACATGTTGCATATATACATATGGTGTTGTGTGCATGTTGCATACATAGTGTAGTGTCCATGTTGCATATATAGTATTGTGTACATATGGTGTTATGTGCATGTTGCATATATAGTGTAGTGTGCATGTTGCATATGCGGTGTTGTGTACATGTTGTAAATGTGGTGTTGTGTACATATGGTGTTGTGTATATGTTTTATATGTGGTTTTGTGTACATATGGTGTTGTGTGCTTGTTGTACATGTGGTGTTTTGTACATATGGTACACGTGGTGTTGTGTGCATGTGGTTCTATGTACACGTTGTGCAGGCAGTGCTGACTACATGTGGTGCTATGTACACATTGTGGAGGTGGTGTTGTGTACATGTTATGCAAGTGGCTTTGTGTACATGTCACACATGTTGTGTTATGAACATGTGGTAATGTGTTATGTGTATTTTGTAGTCATTGTATCATGACATGTGTGTTCATTGTGTTGTACTCTATCTACATATATGTATTGTGTTATAGACTGGGTGTAGTGGTATGTTTTTTGTTGTACACTAGGTGTAGGTGTATGTGTTGTGTTGTACCTCGGGTGTAGTTGCATGTGTTGTACATTGTTCGTTGGTGTATGAGTATGTATACATGCTTGAAGAGAAGGCATTGGGTCCTCACCCGGTGTGCCAACCAATTTAGTGTGTGTATGGAAAGGATTATGGACAAAGGTAGAAGCAAAGAACCATTTGAAGGATAAGTATCAGTGTTTTCTTTCCTTTTTTTACTATGCATGTGATTTATGACTATGATTTATGATGGTTAAATGTGATCTATGATTGTTATTTATGATGGTTGTGTTTTGAGTTAACCAGATGTGATATTTCTACACATAATGATTTGATGAAAGAGCTATTTTGACTTGCTGTGCCAGGAAGTAAACAAGATTGTAGGCGTACCTTATTGACAGACCACCAATGAGGTATGATTTGAATTTGTTTCAATTTATTTTGAACCTAATGGAAACTATGTGCTTGGTACAGGAAAGCATGGAAAATGCATGGTTTGGGTGGTTGAAACTGACTACAATAATTAGCAGCAACAACAACAAAAAGGAATTGGAAAATACAACAATATGTTGGTAAAGCATTCAGGAGAAGGGCCATTATGGGACACTGGTACCCAATAGATTCCATTGGTTTCCATGAGAATGTTATGACTAGTATGATGGTTTGAGGCAGGGGTATGCCTTTCTTTTTGGACCTTCTAATGTGAAGAAACCTTGTCAATAGATGGATCGCCCGAGGGACTATGTAGCAGAGAAGGTGATGCCAACAAAACTTGGAAGGTATGTGACTGCATGGAAGGGGGTGACCAGACTTCCATAGGGACTATGTAGCATAGAATGGAATGTCGGGGAATGATTTTTTTTTTTGGTCATTATCATTTCCAGGTGGAATCAGAAGAACATTGGTAGTGTTCCTTGGAACAATGAGTTGGTAACTGTTCACTGAGAGAACAAGCAGCGCAAGGATTGTAGCAATAAAAATTGGATGCAGACTTTGATTTTGGAAGTGCATTCTAGACTTCTTGGGAAGGAGGTGAATCTTGGAACTACTTTTTGAGGGTAGAGGTGTGAGCCTCTTGATTCCCTTGTTGCTGATGCAGGCATCGTATCCTTCTATTTGTTGGTTAAAGAAAATGTGCACATGTATATATGTGTATGTTATAGTAAATACTATAACGAGTTGTGTTTATAAAGCTCCATAGATATTATGTTTATTTTCTAGTTGGAACAAATGTTCATAAGTATATGTGGTTGTTGTTGTAAATAACATAATGAGTTGTATTATAAAGCTCTAGTAAATGGTATGATTGTCATGTTTTCAGTAGTGGGCACTGTAAATATTGTAACAAGTTATTTTATAAAGCTCCATCGGATGTATGTTTCTTTTTCAGTGGTTTGTTGGTCATAGGTGTCATATAACATAGAGGACAGTGCTCCCCCAAGGGGGAGGGGTTTCTAACAATCCCTCATTGATTTTCCATGTAAAAAAATTTAAGACTAGGCTCATGTGAGACATATTCCAAAATGAATGGTGGGAAAAACATCCTAGTGGGTGTCACTTTGGTTTATTATGGCTAAGGAAATTGGACAAGGAAAAGAGGCATCAATTGACATGTATTTATGAAAATAAAGGAAAATAGGAGAAAAGGAAGGTGAAGAGACACAGATTTGCGTGTAAGGAAAATTGAAGGAAAATGAAGAAAATAGAAGCCTTAATGATAAAAAGGCTTTTGAGGATCATTTCATGGACTTTTGACATATTTTGGCTGAAACACTCTTCTATTCTCTCACTCTATCATACTATTGCACACAACATTTTTGGAGCATGCTTGGATCACTCTACTATTCACTTGGATTTGGAGAAAGCAGGCAAAGAAAAGCAGGAAAGTGCAAGGGAATAGGTGGATCAGCAAATACAACTGGATTTCCTTTCAGGTAATAGGTTGCATGTGTGTTTTCCTTGCTAATTTATGGGTTCATGGTAAATTCATGTGATTATTTGGTTAGGAGTTGTCATTGGCATGGAGGATTGCATGGATTAACAATGCTTTATCCTTGCCTTCCCATCTCCTAGATAGTCATGGTGTTGTGGGTTTTTCCACTTGATTGTTTCTGATTATTTCTCATAATTCTTTATGGTTTTGGCTTGGAACAAATGTTAATGAATCTATAGAAAAACTTAGGTTGACTTACTAATAATGGAGTGTAGGTTGTGAAAATGCTTTGGAGCCCTTGGTGGATTGAGTTACTAGTACCTAGAGCCAGGTTGGACAAACACTCTAGAGCCCTGGAAGGCTGTGGGTTAAGTTACTTGTTCCTTGAGCCCTAGACAACTTGGGTATAGAATGATATGGTTGGTTTTAGTGATGTCCAACCATGAGATGAAATCACTGGTTGAGGGTTGAGGTGGTTTGGCCTCTGGAAGCCTTGGTTTGCTTTGTCTTGGTTTATTCCATGAGATACCACATTCATTCTTCGAATATTGCACAGGGATGATTGGCTAAAAGAAAGATTTGGTTCAACCCAATATATGGTCGGGTGGTACGTGGGAGTCCCTGACTTGGTTGGTATCTTCATTTGTTAATAAGAGTTATTCTTCTATTGCTATTCATGTATATTTGTTGGGAATGTGTTAGTTATATTATGGGTGTGTTTCCATGGTTTATATGTTGGTTATTTTTTGGTTATATGTTTCTCATATGATGTATATCTTCTATGACCCTTGTCATGAATGGTTTATATATTGATTAATTGATGAATATATGGATTAATAAATGTTATTTCAGCTTCGTGGAGTTGGCATAGGGCCTTCTCGATGATCCTCAAACTAATTTCAGACTTTTATGATTAGATATGAATTCATGACCTATAGCTTACATCTTTGCCACATGTTTGATGAAATTTTTGTTATCTTCTAGGTAATCTAGGTCAAGTTCTGCCTTCAAGCTTGTATGTTTAGCCTTGTTGTCATGTCATTAATGATTTTGAGAAGTTTTAAGAAGTTATGGGCAGTTGTGTGGAGGCTAACCTTGAATTTAGGCTCAAATCTTGGAACTGCACCCATGCAGTCTTTTGTGTGTGGTTGGAGGGCTATAACCGCATGGAGGCATTGTAATTCATGTGGTTGGGGGTTAAAGTGTGTGAAAGAGATCCTGAGCTTAGTGTTTGGTCATATATGGTGGTTTTGTGGCCCCCGAGTGTCCCTATAACCTTGTGAAATGTTGTGATTTGTAAGTCAATGGTCAGATGTAGGTCCCACCTCTGTATCTATAGCTAGGAGGTTTCGTCATGTCATAGTAGCTCTCCGACTCATGTTTACCCTGGTAGGCCAATGAAACTAGGTAAATGTGGGATGCGTGATTACATTATAGCTAGCATAAGAAACAAGGATACATCTTCTAGATAAACTTTTAAAACAAAGATTTCATGAAGTTGCTTTTCAAAACAATATTTAAGGGAATATGACCTTCAAAAAATACCTTTTTCATTAATTCATGTAAAATGAAACTTCTTTTATGCATATGAAGCATTACTAAATGAAAATGAATCACACATATTTTTCTTGATTCAACAAATCAGTAATGATAATAGATTCACATGTCATCGAAATTTCGTTTAGCGATGAAAATGAAAACACTATGTTTCCACAACATGGTGGTCTTATCTGATTAGATTTACTATGTACTGTAACCACAACACTCACACACCGGATGGATTTATAAAAGATATATTTAGAATATATGCTAGATGTAGGATGCATACTAGTTAGCATCTTCATTGAATTATCAAATTGTAAAGTTGTAAATTTCAAACGAACATGGTAATTAGCATCATCTCATTACTACTAGTTTTATCAGTAACTTGATAGAACATACATAATCTATCTCATGCATTTCATTATACTATCAAATATTATTGGTTACTCTCATGCTGCCAATTATCATTTGTGCATGTTCATATGCAAAGATACATGTCCCGCCATAACAATTTATTAGTTACTTTAACGATACTACTATATCATTATCCAAGTTCTTCGTAACCTTCAAGAACTTGCAATCATATATATGCATTTCTAGACATGTATTCACTTTCAAAATCATTGTAGTTTCTTGCATAAAATATTGTCACGTATAAAAGCATATGCAAATCTTTATTCATATAGAACATTGATTTATCGTTAATCAGTAAATGGTAACGATCTAAAAAAACCCTGAATTCAATAGTGTATTGTCACTAATACACCAACAACATGAAGTAAACTACCACAATCACTTTTCTTTACAAGTTGAAATAATCCTCAATCAAAATCAATTTGTGTATATAAGTTTAATTGTTATACATGTAATACTAACTAATCAATGTTACCAACCATCTTAATTCAATCAAAATCCATGACAAGATCAATCATCATTTAGCCATTATAGTCATTGTTTATCTTTAATGTCTAAAGGGATTCTTTCAATGTCTTTTAAAACATCCTATTTCCCTCTCCAAGGACAACCCCCACCTTGTACATTCATTTGTTATCACAGAGAACAATACATGCATTCATTCTTAATAAGTAGTGCATTATAACTTTAGTTGTGTTCTTTAAATGCACCATAATCATTATGGTAATAGTATACATTAGGGGAATTTTGAGGTCTAAAATGGCCCTCCTAAGAAAAATGTACAGCCAAAATAAACTTTATAAGAACCAATAGGATTCAAGATGATGATGTCAACCATGGGGGATGATTCACCAAATTTGGAGTAAAAAAGTAAAAAGATTAAAAAACTATAAAATAATAAAACTATTTTTTCAAATCATATTTTTAACTTACCACCCTAATTTTTTACACAAATTTTGAGCAAGAGTACTCATTGGATGAAAAATTTAATTCCTCATCCAAGGAGTACCCATGTTGCATACATTCGATGGACCCTTCTATACAAAAAATGAGAAATACATGAAAAAACATGATTGTAATCATGTTTTTCCTCTATTTCTCATTTTTTGTCTAGCAGGATACATCAAGAGTATACAACATGGGTACTCCTTGGATGAGGAATGAAATTTTGTATCCAACGAGTGTTGCCACTTGAAATTTGCGTAAAACCATAGGGAGATAAGTTGAAAATACGAGTTGAAAAAATAGTTTTTTTTTTATTTTTTCCCTCTAAAATTTAATGATGTAATATAATCTTATTTTATTATTTCCACTATTATTTTATAATTTCCTTAGGAGGCCCATTTTAGACCTCAAACTTCCCCTAATTCTTGCAAAGGTTAGTAGTTAATCCTCACTATCACTAGTGAGTGCTCAAAATTGTTCAAATATGCAAAAAAGGTCTTATTATCTTTTATCTGCATCAAGATGCAAATGTCATGACCATAGTTTTAAAACAAACGTTATCACTGACTAGTATTTAATGGTGTTACTAATATTATCATGCATCTCATATCACATGCAATCTACTACATACATCATCATGTATTTTTTTTAGAATCATACATGAGTTGATGCCCACTAGCATCATACCTCTACTTTTCCACTTACTGATTCCCAAAAGGCGCTAGTGATGTAACATTTTGCTTTGATACCACTTTTAACACTCGTCTGTAAATCTCATGTAAAATCAGATGGAGTTAGAATTTTTTTACAAAATTTACCAACGTGTAATTTTCCAAATTACTATTCCATATTCCTTTATTGACCATTATATAAAATCCTCATCATCACATAGAGTAACTTAGCAAAGGAATAGTAAATTACATAACCATTAAAAACCATTGTTGTAGCATGTTAACATAAACTTGTTTTTGTAACCGTGCATCATTTCCATTATTATTTTAACTAGGTTAGTGAATCACATACTTGATAATGTAAATGTCACACCATTCAAGGAATCAACATCATTAGAATGTCATAACAGGAAAGCACAATTTAACACTAATATACCCTGGAAACCCCATAGCAAAAAACCATCAAACATTTAATTTTATTAAACACTTCATAAGGGTTTTCACCCCTCACTCAATGGTTGTAAAGGTTTCCTTCCCTTGACCATTTTCATAAAATCTTATAAATACATATCATTTTAAATAAATCATAACTAGATAGAAGTTATTACATTAATCATGCTATCGTTTATGAACAAATCCTTGAATATTATTCGTTTGTGGCTTGGTTGCTCCATCAGCGGATTATCATGTAGTTGACATTCCTCAATTTGCCTAGACCATTAGTTATTTAAATGCCATAATGTTAAACATAATCTACCATTTTCATAAGTCACCATCCTTCCCTTCCATTGCTACCATTAGGAAACATTGATATCATGATTAGATAAATTATTAATCAAGCCAATAATAAATCTTTATTAGTGATGCTTCAACATCTATTCATGTGCATACATAAAATGTAAAAAAAATATTGTGGCACGTCTCCTTTAACAATATCGCACATGAAATAATTTAAAATCACATAAATATAAAAGCATGTCTGTAGATAAATACCACATTAGCTATTATTCCCTTTGCATAAGCACACATTCTTTTCCAAAGGAAAACCACTACAAATGTCCATATTCTTTTAAATGATACTAGCACCTTAGCTATGATCTTTGTGCATGCAATTACATAAACTGTCAAAAAGAAATGGTTAAACACATACATGGCAAAGGAAGAATATGCATGATAAACATTGAGTTGCATTTATTATTCACAATGATACATATATATAGTACATTGGTGTGACCCTTGCATTCACATTCCAAGTGGTCTCTTGGACTCCAGTGGTTGTTCATATTCCACACCTACCCATAGAGGATTAGGTGTCCAACATTCCCCGCCTTAATCTGAAGTGGTATGTATGAGTCGAAGAAGAGATTTGTAATACAAAATGTGAAAAAATGCATGGAAGCACTAGGTTGAATGTGCTCTCTGAAATGTTGGTATAAGGGGGGTGATTTAAGGATGACCACCAACACTTGGAGGCTTAGTGTAGTTCTTGGAACTCTTCCAAATCTAGCATGAAGTTGAGGTCTTCTGCTAGAGGAAGTGCTCCTCATGTTTTGAAGAGGGAAACCTTCAACCTTGAAAGGGAGGTCTCAACCTATGATGATTTAAGGATGACCACCAACTCTGGAATGTTGAATGCAATTCATGGAACTCTTCCAAAAATGGAAATAAGCTTAAGTATTCTCTAGAGGAAGTGTCCCCAATTCTTTGAGGATATGTCTCAACCCTGCACAGATGGTTTAAGGTTGATCATCAACCGAAGGCATGCTCAAGGGCATCTTTGTCTCTGGCTACAACTCTAAATCTGGTACGACAAGTTGTGGCTCAACCTCGCTTGATGTGGCTTTGAAGCTTGTATATGACCATCACTTCCTCCACTGTTATAAAAGGTGAGATAACGGAGAAAACTCAACTGCAAGGTTGTTCAATACTCTAGAACAAGTTGGGACATATGACTGAAATATCTTCTTGCTTGTTGAAGCCCATTTCCAAGAAGCGATCCATCTAAGATGAATCTTTGTTCTTGCAGGAAACTTTTTTTGAAGCATCTATATGAAGAATGAGTGGTTTTATGACAGTGCTCACATGAATGAAGATCAAAACAGTGATCTTTTATATGGCCAATTCAGTCACAATGTTGGCATTTAAAAATTTGTGGATGTTGTTGTGGAAGATGAGCAGAATCTAGAACATGTGAAGGTGTACTATCACAAATAAATCCAACACTTTGAAACTGAATGGGCTTTGAGTAATATGGAATATGAAAGGAAACCTCCTTATCATATCCAAGACCTGTTATGTGCTTGTTATGGACAATCTCTTCCCAAGGTTTGATGATTGACTTGGGAAGTGCAGACTGAATTTCTGCATCTTCATGTACAACTGCTCCTTAGACCGGCTGAATGATCTTATCAATTTCTATTTGTTGATGGGAGTGTGTCTCAAACAAAGAATTGTCCTCAAAAAAGACAAGTTCAGAATCATGACTATACTTTTGTAACTGCTCTTGTTGTAGTTGTGATTCAAGCTGCAAAAAATCAATTTTGTCTTGTGCATTTTGTAGACAAGTCTGAATGTCTGAAAGAGAGGCTTTGATAATTTTAATTGTGTTGTCAGAAGTGGAGTTGATAAGAATTTTCAGTAACTCTATTAAGCCACAAATTTTCGCCATTATTCAACGAACTCATATCAACAAATGACCACATATGTACTTGTAAAGGAAAATAGCTAGCAATGCAATGTTCTTCAAAATTAAATGTGCCCAATGATAACAGGGAAATCTACTCCATTAATAATCCTTTGCAAGGAATAAATATTTTCCTTGAAAAATGATTCTCCTTTGTGTCTACACAACTTGGAAAATCCAAGCAGTAAAAGAACTTCATTTAAAACTTGGACAAGTGAGAAAATTGAATAGTTTCAGCACCATGGCCGTGAGGTATATCTATAGCAATTCAAATACAAAGGCTCTAAGGATAAATGAGCCTACACCGGAGGGAACTGCTGACAGAACCGCAGAAAAATCCCAATACAACAATTAACAACCTCTGTTTTCAAATTTCTAGGCAGTCCACAATCTCTGACTGGCTCAAATAGTAGATGGAAAGTTTATCTGATACTGCACCTTGAATTTATTCGTGAAATGTCTAAAAATAGCCTCATCGAAATATTCTAGAGTTGATGGAAAAGTGGAAATTAATAGAGTGCCTTTGATATAAGTCTCTAGACTGTCCAAATACGCAACGATGAGG
The DNA here is from genome assembly GCA_031772625.1 of Pinus tabuliformis. Classification (NCBI taxonomy): domain Eukaryota; kingdom Viridiplantae; phylum Streptophyta; class Pinopsida; order Pinales; family Pinaceae; genus Pinus; species Pinus tabuliformis. The sequence continues at coordinate 1,219,997,392 of CM062819.1, read as the reverse complement.
TGATGTCTCTATAAAACGACCAAACCATCTTACAATTGTCTTCAAATTAACTCAATACTGGAATAAAGCTTCAACACATAATGACAAATATATGTAAAAGGTCCTGCTTATCACAATACATCCTACCACATATACATACCACCTCCAACCATATGCACTTTCATATCATTAAAAATACTTGTATATTCAACGCAACACATAAACATTCAATGCGCCATGGAATATTGAAACTTCACTCTTAATATAGTTGGACTCCACGAATTGTTACTTCTCTCCCCTTGCAAATAACAAATACTTTCAGAGCGAAATGATCGGTCCAAATAACGGTACAAACACTTACGAGGAATTTTTCATGCAACACCTCGAAGAGAACAACTTTGAAATGCCCAAATATTTTTTAATATGCTATTTGTGCTGTGTACATGATATTACTAGCTCTCGCAGGTCATGGCATCACCATACACACCCCGTAGCATCACCATTCACCCAACAACATAGCCAATCATCAAACAATGCAATGTATCACTAATCAATATGGCATTTGGAGGAGCGTTATATGAGCGGTCAGGGATGTTCAAAATGTTTTGAATTCCTTTGACAACATCATTTTTAATTCCTCTGACAATAGCGGATTAGGCAGCAGCACAAGTAAGTAAACTTTCGAGAGTGGTGGAGGCGTTTCTGAGTGTTACTGCAAATGTTTTATGAGCTCAAAAATAGTGTTGAGGAGACTGACACGAAATTCAGTCGAATAATGTGAATGCAGAGTGTACTGACTAGACAATGGATGATAGTATCACATGATTGTATGGGGAGGCAACACCAAGAGATAATGCTAAGGCGGGTTCGGGCCTGGAAACAAAGTTTAAGATTTATTGTGGTATGATAGAGTTAACACAATAAAGGTTTGGACCTACAATACTGCAACAATTAAAACTGGGAGTTAACCAACCAACGGTGGTATGTATCAAAGTGGTATTAACTGTGTGGAGTGGTATGTTGACCAAGCAATATGTATTATAACCAGATAAAAATCACACTTTGAATTAAATGAAGGAGTTGCAGCTCATAGGTGTGTACAGCACCTGGGAGACTGCACTCAAAACAAAGAGGAGACTCTCACTCTCGTTCACTCTACATTACATCAAATGAATATTACAATATTAAATACATCACTGAAAAATAGGTAGTTGTAAACAACCTCCTAAATTCTAGGAACTAATCCTAAACTAAGGAGATACGTTACAACCATATAACCATTTCTCCATTATTTTTAACTCCCCCCTTAATGGAGAAAGGGTTATTTTGCACTCCTAACATCCCTCTAAATAACTCAAACTTTACTCGCCCTAGAGGCTTAGTAAAAATATCAGCTAAATTATCACAAGTATTACAATACTCCACACATATTTCTTTTGACTGTATCTTTTCTTGAACAAAATGAAACTGAGTGTCAATATGTTTAGTATTTTTATGGAAAACTGGATTGTATGCAAGCTTTATTGTGCTCTGGTTGTCAGTTTTGATGTTGGTTTCTTCTTTCTGACTTTCGCCTGCATCGCTAAGCAATCTCCTCAACCATATGGCTTCGCATGTTGCTGCACACAACGCCTGGTACTCAGCTTCACATGATGATAATGCTACAGTACTTTGCTTTTTGCTACTCCACGAGATAACCCCGGATCCAATACTAAATGCATAACCTGTGATGGATCTACGATCATCCAGGTCACCTGCCCAATCAGAATCTGAATAACCTGCTAAAGTAACATCAGAAATGTCAGTGTATAAAATACCATAATTACAAGTACCACTAAGGTATCTCAACACACATTTTGCTGCAATCCAGTGACTTTCAAGTGGTCTGGACATAAACTGGCTCAGCACACTAACAGAATATGCTAGATCAGGTCTAGTTGTCGTGAGATATATCAAACTTCCCACTAGTTGTCTATACAAAGTGGCATCCACCTGTTTTGTGCCATCATCACTGCTTAACTTGAGATTCTGCTGCAATGGTGTTGCTACTGTTTTACACTGTTCCATTCTGAATCTTTCCAATAGGGTTCTGGCATACTTTCCTTGAGTTAGAAAAGTTTGACCAGAATCTTTCCACACCTCCAAACCTAGGCAATAATGAAGATCTCCAAGGTCTTTCATTTCAAATACCTGTGACATTTGTTGCTTGATTTCTTTGATCAAATAATTTGCATTTCCTGTTATAATCATGTCATCCACATACAAAGAAATCAAAATGATTTGCCTCTGTTTATTTATCTTGGTATACAGGTTTGGGTCATTGAGGCTCCTATGAAAACCATGCTGTATAAAAAATGAATCAATTTTCTCATACCATGACCTGGGTGGTTGTTTCAAACCATAAAGTGCCTTATGCAATGTACACACTAAATGCTCCTGCCCCTTTTTCACAAAACCAGGAGGCTGTAATAAATAAATTTCTTCCTTTAATTCTCCATTCAGAAATGCAGACTTAACATCTAGCTGTTGTAGCTTCCATTTATGTTTTGTTGCTAAAGAGATTAGCATTCTAATTGTATTTAGTTTAGCTATAGGGGCAAAGGTGTCATCGAAATCTATGCCTTCTTGCTGTGAATAACCCTTTGCTACCAGTCTAGCTTTGAATTTCTCTACACTCCCATCTGCATTTATCTTAGGTTTATACAACCACTTACAACCTATAGGGGTTTTTCCTTCAGGCAACTCAACTAAATCCCAAGTATGATTTCTATATATTGATTCAATTTCCTCATGCATTGCAGCCCTCCATTCATCTGATTTACTTACTTCTTCATAATTTGAAGGTTCTACAATGTTTAAAATTTTGAACATTAAAGCATAGCCTTTCAATCTTTCAGGTAGTCTAGTCTTCCTACCTGATCTTCTAGGTAGAGGACTTACCTCAACTCTATTCGTTTCAGCACTTTCTGGTCCTGCATCATCACTTATTACACTATCTACTGCTACTTCTTCCCGTTTCTACTCCTGCTCTTCATCTTCGTCACTGTTCATCTCTATCAGCAATGGAATGTGGCTGTTCATTGCTAGAGTCTTCCTTTCCATCTTCAGTCTGTTCATGAAAAACATCTTTGCTTGCAAAAACTTTATGAGTCACAGGATTATATAACTTGTATGCCTTATACTCTGTGCCCTATCCTACAAATATACATTTCAAGGCTTTGGGGTTTAACTTCTTTCTATCTACTTTTGGTATATGAGCATAAGCTTTAGATCCAAATATTCTTAGATGACTAACTACTGGTTTGAGTCCAAACAATGCTTCAAAGGGGGTTTTGAAGCCTAGACATTTAGTAGGACTCCTATTCTTTAAATAAACAACAGTATCAATGGCTTTTTCCCAAAGACCATTTGATATACCTTTACCTTGAAGCATACTTCTGGTGCACTCCATAAGAGTTCTGTTCTTGCGTTTTGCTAATCCATTCTGTTGTGGAGTGTGTGGCACTGTGAATTGCTACATAATCCCATGCTGCTTGCATAAGTTCATGAACTCTCCTAACCTGTATTCTCCCCCTTGGTCCGAGCGAAGAATCTTTATCCTCTTTCCTCTTTGGTTCTCTATCATAGATTTGAACTCTTTAAAGTACCGAAAGGCTTGACTCTTTTTACTTAAAAAATACACCCATGAAAACCTAGTGCAGTCATCTGTAAACAGCAGAAAATAATATGCACCTCCTGGGGACCTAGTTTGCATAGGTCCACAAATATCTGTATGCACTAGTTCTAAGATGTTTCTTTCCTTTCTGTTGACATGCAAAGGGAACTCTTCTCTATGCATTTTCCCTAATGCACATCCATCACATTCCAGCCTGACATTATTAAAAACAGGGAGTCCTTCGACCATACCTTTCTTCTGAAGTAAGATGAGGTCTTGCAAATTGAGATGTCCAAATCTCTGATGCCAGAGATTTTCGACTGCTGATCCAGCTGTAACCATTGCTTGTCGTGGCATACTCTTTACAACCAATCTATACAAATTCCCCACGCACACTCTTGTTGCAACTGTTTCCATCTGGCTATCCTTAATGACACAACCATTCTTAAAGAATTGCGCCTGCATGTCCTGGTCTATAATCATTGAGACAGAGATCAAGTTTTTCTTAATTCCTGGAACATATAATACATTTTTAAGATGTTTAATGTCGCCACTAGGTAGCTTCACAAGAATATCTCCACATCCTTTGATCTCATACCCACTGTAATCTCCTAGATAAATTTTTGATCCACATGCAGATTCTTCAAGAAATTCAAAACAATCCTTCTTACCGGTCATGTGTGAGGATGCGCGAGAGTCGACATACCATATGTCGTCCTCATCTCCCTTTGATGCTGAAATATCACAATCGACTGTGAATAGTCGAAGATCATGGTTGTGGTCCTCCTCTTCTCCAGCAAAACAGCCCTGATGTTTCCTCTGTTTGCCTTTTCTTTCATCCGCCTGCCTCTTATAGCATTCTTTAATATGATGACCAGGTTTCCCACAATAAAAACATCTCTTAACATAATTATCAGTCATACCTCTGAATGGTCTCTTTTGAAAAGAGTTGGCCCCCTTCTGCTACTATTGTTGCGGTTGCTGGTGTTGATGTTGGTGCTGGTGCTGCTTTCCTCTGTACTGTCGCCTCTTCGCCATCAGAGCTAGGTCATTGCTCTGAGTTTTCAGATTCTGTCTTACTCCTCCACCTGGAGCAGAATCACTGTCAGCTCATCAAATGAAGGGGCTTTCTCCCTCGTTGACAATCCTGTGATGAATGTTTGATATTCGTCAGTCATTCTGTTCAATGTGAGTGTAACTAGATCTGAGTCGGACACCTTTTCTCCAATAGCACCAGTTTGTCTTTCAGATCCTTGACTCTGGCCATGAATCCACCAACGGACTCATTCTCGTCCATCTTCAATGCAAACAACTTGCCCTTAAGTGCCAGAACACGATTTGTATTCTGATTCTCATACAGGCTCTTGATCGTTGTCCATATACCAGCGGATGACTTGGAATCTCTGATATGTGGGATAATATTGTCCTTAACGGACATCTTCAGTATAACTTCTGCTTTCGTTTCTCTTTTATCCCAGTCTTGTTCTTGGGTCGTGGTTCCAGATTTCGGCTCATTTCCCTCAATGATTGCCCATGCATTTACGCTCTCCAGCAAAGTTTGCATTTTGAATTTCCAGTTGGAGAAATTCGTTCCATCGAGTTTGCCAGACTTATGGAGGTATGATTCTATACTGTTGTTCATTTTTGCCCAACTGAACACTCCAATCGGCCACCACCGGGCAAGTCTGATCTGCTACCACAGAACAGATCAGGAACTTTACTGTGCCACCACCGGGGAAGTCCGATCTGTTGCCACCGAACAGATCAGGGACTTCACTGTGCCACGACCGGGCAAAACTGATCTGCTACCACCGAACAGATCAACAAGCAAGCTCCAACACGCCACCACCAGGCAAAGGCAATCTGCTTCCACCAAACAGACAAAGGAGCTGCACTGCACCACCACCGGGCAAAAAATCGATCTGCTTCCACTGAGCAGATCACAGAGCTCTGATTCGCCACCACCGGGCAGGTCCGATCTGCTACCTCCGAGCAGATCACGGAACCCCAATTCGCCACCACCAGGCAGGTCCGATCTGAGCGGATCAAGGAACCTCAATTCGCCACCACCAGGAAAATCAAATCTGCTACCACCGAGTAGAAATCTCCACGTGCCACCACCGGGCAACTCCGATCTGCAACAAAAAATTGCAAATTTCTAGAGAGAAAGAGGTTGGCCCTATGGCGCTCTGAACAACTACAAATCTGTGCCAATTGTAGAAAATAAAAATTCACGGTGTCCACAGAAATTGGCGCGCTTAATAGCCACGGATCCACGCCAATTTAGTTATAATTTTGTTGGCGCTCTTATCAGCCCCAAACCCACGCTAATGGGCGCTTCTATTCTTTAAAAAATTATGCCTTTCTATTTTGTTCTCGATTGGCGCAACTGTCTTCAAAAAATCTGCGCCAATTGCTCAACCCTTTCTTCGGCTCAAAGATGATCAATCATCTGAGACCCTTCGCTCCAGGTGTTACTACAGTTCCACCTGATCACACAGACACATTTACATGTACTCCTACCACTACAGAAATGTAACTAATGATACATCCCTAAAAAAAAAATTTGAGGCTACCTCTATCCTAAGCTCTGATACCAAGACAAAAATCACACTTTGAATTAAATGAAGGAGTTGCAGCTCAAAGGTGTGTTCAACACCTGGGAGACTGCACTCAAAACAAAGAGGAGACTCTCACTCTCGTTCACTCTACATTACATTAAATGAATATTACAATATTAAATACATCACTGAAAAATAGGTAGTTGTAAACAACCTCCTAAATTCTAGGAACTAATCCTAAACTAAGGAGATACGTTACAACCATATAACCATTTCTCCATTATTTTTAACTTAACCGGAGTATGGTGTGGAGGCAACCGGTGCGCGGGATTAAAACCAACCAACCAACGTTAAGTATGTAATGAACAGGGAGTAATTCCATCAGCAGAAGCAAACTCGCAGGAGTGGATGAGGTTGGCTTTACATAGCAACACGATATATCGGAAGAAGGGCCCGTGGATGAGAGAACTCGTGGAGGGAGTCGGTGTGTAGAACAATAGAGGTGGTATGCGGTGTGGAACAAAAGATGTGGTATCTGTGCATAGTCGTATTGTGGAATGGTGCACACAATGGCATCAAAAACTAGAGAAAATAGGCATTACTACACTGTAGCGCAGAAGCGTTTTATGAGGCCAACATACAAATGGTTAGATAAATCGCCCTTCAAAGAGAATTCCTTTGAAAGTAGAATTTCAGGGGATTAAACGGAGGAAAACCTTCTGACAGAGAGCATAAATGTCAGAACTAACATGCACAAAGGCCAGAAAACAAGACAAGTGGCTCAAATATGAGCAGGGCAAGAAATCGGCTGCTTTGATACCATGTTGAACACATACATGGCGAAGGTAGAATATGAATGATAAACATTGAGTTGCATTTATTATTCACAATGATACAAATATATAGTACATTGTGTGACCCTTGGATTCACATTCCAAGTGATCTCTTGGACTCCGGTGGTTGTTCATATTCCACACCTACCTATAGAGGATTAGCTGTCTAGTAGAAACTAGCCCCTTATCTATTACTTTTGTGCATGTAAATACATAAAAGAAAATTAACACAAAAGTTATTATTGCTATGCACGCAAATGAGTAATCTTATCCAAAGATAGGTAACATAACAACCATCACTTTTGTGCGTATAAGCACATGTTCTTTTCCAAGAATCACTAAGGCAATAGCTAATCCTTTTTATTTATATAAAAACTTATTTTTTTCAAGAAAACTACCATCATGGCTGTTTTTGTGCACATTAGCACATATTATTTTCTAAAAGAAATCATAATAGTTATTATTTCTTGCATAACAATACATATTTTCTTCTTTAATAAATTAAAAGCATAGTAGCTAATTTTCTTGCATGCAAACTTATATTTCTTTTTGAAGAATTCAAATGCATAGCAAATAGTTTTCTGGCATGTAAACTTATATTTCTTTTTCAAGAATCCTAAGAAAATAATTATTATCTATATGTGCATAATCACATGTTATTTTCAAGAAACCAATAAAATAACCACATATTCTTTCCAAAGAAGACATGGCTACTTATCTTTTATGCACATGATTATCATACAATTTTTCTAGCAAATAATTTTTATGCACAAGATTCTATTGTGTTCCTTTCAAGAAACTATCATAGCTAATCACGTCTTTTATGCATGAAATCCAAGTAAACCTTTTTAAGATTGCAAACGATATTTATATGCACCCTTTTTCAAGAGAATGGCTACTTTCTTTTCATTTAATTGTAAAAATATTCATATTCAACCTCTTCTTTCAAGAAGAATGATAAGAATAATTATCTCTTGAGCGTACTATCTTTGAAATCGACGATTTACAGGGAAACATGACACCATGCATGTTAAAGGCTGAGTGACTTCAATGAGATGCGATCACCAACGAGCTCCTTCTATAGCATTCATATTCAACAGATACACCGATCATAGAACTTTCTCAAACTGAGGAAGGGATTCTTTACACAGTCAACGTTGCTAAATGGAAAGGCCAAGTGTGGAGCATAGGCGCAGTGCTCTCCTTTAAAGCATCTACGCCTTCCTTGCAGAGAACGAATGAGGGTGAAAATCCGTGGGTTATTTTTATAGCACACCTACATTGGACTTGTCATCACAAGACCATGAGAAACTCCACGCTCAAAATTGTCAAAATACATGTGATAGTTAGATGTTACTGTCATGTGAATGTGCAATGTTGTGAAAACTGTATTATTTCAAAATAATATGTGTGCATGCCATAATCACTGGGTAAACTTTTTTAGCATAGATCTTCGGGGAATAAAGAATGAAAAGGGTTAGCAAGAATCGTTTACCTATAATTGATTCTTACTGTTACCAACTTATTGAAACTAACTATTTTCGATTACGTCAAAACCCTTTTATCTCCATAATATTTCCATGTTATTAAATTTATCATGTGCTTCATGGATATTATAGTTGGAAGTACCGTTGCGGCCAATATTTCCTCCTTTTATATCATCCTACCATACCGTATTTGCAACTAGATCGAACACTGGCAGCTTCACGACCTTTAATTTTTCTCTTTCTTACAGAACTCTTGCACTAGATCACTGTCTCTTTCTCACCCTGGAATCGTGTCCTATCCCTTTCAAGGAATCTCGTTCTATTTCAATCACTGACATAAGCTCCCTTATGCCCCCACAAGATTATTTCTTAATATTACCGCTTTATTCCACGTTGATTTTCTTGATAGACCTCGCATGCCCTTCAATGATACAAAATCACCACCACAAGACTTAATAGCATTCAAAGGAACCACACTCGACGATGCAATTGATATTTCCATGAAACGAGAATGCTAATAGTGGAAAATCATCTTGTACATGTTAATAGTTTCAATTTCAATTTGCTAATACTTATGAATGTAACACAGTGAAACAAGCAAATTCTAAAAGGTTTTTTTCCCTTTTTTGTATCTAGAGTATGGATTTCAGATATTTCATGATGTGTAAATTCATTTTATTCTCATATGTACTATCCGTTTTTTTAAGCTTTTATAATTTAAAATAATTATAATTATAATTTTTAGAAATTTAATGAAAAACAAAATTTGCATTAAATGATTTTAGTTTTATTAATATATGATAAATTTATAATTAGAAAAAGGAATTATCTATATATATAACAAAAAGAAATTGCATATATAAAATAAAACATTATTGTTATTTTTTTTAAATATCATGTGTGAATTTAATTATTAAAGAAATTATCTATTTTTTATAGTTAGATTTAAATTAAATAGTTAGTAAAAATTGATATATATATCAAAACATTTTCTCATTATCCATTTCACATTGCCAAAAAAATATAAATTTTAAACTAAATTATTATTTTATTTTAAATTAGTATCACTATTATTATTAATTATAAGAAGAATAATATATGAGGAAAATATATATAATTTTAAAATTCATCACCTCAACATTACCACACAGATGTTTAATCTGTAAATATTTTTTCTTACAATATGATGGCTAACACAATAACTTATTAATATCACATCCCCAGAAAAACCATAACTCATATCCATATGCCAGTTTTTTAATCAATCAATTTAATTAAAAATATAGAAAGGGCATAAGTGCTTTTGAGAATAGTTTTAAGTTTTAATTTGGAACTATTACTAGTAATATTCTAGAATATTCTATGGAAAGTAAATCTCTATCATCAATTTAATAATTATTGATATTTAAATTAAAACTCTATAAATCCTATTCCAAAATAAACATAATAATAAAAAATACTATTTTAATTTTCAATTATTTTATCTAAAAAATAATCTCTCTCTCTCTCTCTAATGTATGTATAATATTTTGAAGTGAGAGATAGAATTCACCCATCCAACCCATTTTTTAGTCACCAAGATCTCCCTACATGAACATGCTTTCCAAACTACTCATAGAACGAAATTTAAATCTTATTTAATTTTATGATGTTGATTATATTTTATAAATGAAAATATCCTTGACTTTGAGAGAATGTATGTTTATGCAATTATTGATATGGAGAGAACTTGGAACTTTTCGAATGAAACTCTCAGGAAGATTTATATTTTATCCAACTTTTTTGGTGGACTCTCCACCCATCATCAAGGACATGAGAAATGAGGGATCACAAATGAGCACTGTGTATTGATTTACAAAAGAAAGTTTTAGAATTAGTTGTTAACTAATAATATTAAAATTATAAACTCTTTGTTAAAGAATAATGTTAAAATAATAAAATATTTGTTAAATTTAATGAATAAATTAGAAGAAAAAAGGGAAGACAATTAAACGGAAATTGAGGACAATACTAGGATTAACTAATTAGTTGTTAAGAGTCAACTCAAGAGAATTGAAAATTAAGTTAAAGGGAATGTGAATTATTATTAACAACTAAATACATAAAAAAAATGTAGATATTAAAAGAAATGGTCAAGCTCCCAAATTTAAATAAATGTTTAATTAATTAAGGGTAGAAAATTAAAAGGAAAAAATAGAATAATAAAATGATTAAATTAAATCGATAAATGGAGAAAGAGAAACCAATAGAAAAATGAAATGAAATTTTCCTATTAGATTAAAAAAATAAAAAAAAATGGTTAAGTAATTTAAAAAATATATTATTAAATAAAAGAAAGGGAAATAGGGTAAGGGAAGAAAGAAAAAGATAAAAGTAATTAGATAAGGAATGCGGGAAGGGAGTGAGTCACAGAGTGGATAACTGGATGTCAAAAATGACTTAATTTATAGCCATCTTTTATATTAATTTTTTTAGGTGTTTCTTTATTCCAAGTAGCTCCCTAATAATTCTAGAATTGTAAAAAGAAATAGAGACAAATATATCCAAAAGTTTTTCTACCCTTCATGAATTTTCAGCCATTGATGAATCTGACAAATAAATCAAATGGTCTAAATTGAAATTATTTAAACATTATATATTTGTTTAACCATTCTATCATAGAAATCATTGTACATTTTTCATTATTCTATGCAAAGGTGTGCCGTTTCAAACTGTGAGGTTAGTAATAAATGAAAGTTCTACTCACTCTATATAATGGAATAGGATTTGACATTGGAAGCGTGGCTGAAATATCTTAGTCACGTTTACTATGTCTCAACCATATAATATGTATTTAAAATAACATCCACGGGGACGACATAATCATGTCTACTCTCAAAGGTGTCGGCAACTGACGTCAACTAGATGACGGAAGGTTTGAGCCCACCTAGGGAATTAGGTTCGACTAAAAGATATTGCAGGATGCAAGAAGCCATTTCTTTCTTTTAATTTTTGTTTATTCCACAACTCTTCATCATTGAATTATGTATACAACGTAATTTCCCTCACCATTCTATTTTTTTTCCTTCTAAATTGTGACCCAACCTGCGGTGGAAATGTTAAGTTAGTTTAATTTTTTATCTCTTTGTCCAACACTTTTCTCAATAAATATAAATATAAGTGAAAGGTTTGGCAACCACAAGCACATACAGGGACATTTACAGTTTCCATCTGTTGATGGGAATCACAGAACACAACAGAGAATAATTATAATCAGAGACACTAGAATTCAAAGCAGATAGTCAAAACACAAGACAAAGATCATAAACAACGAGAATTGAAAACAACAATTATAGATATTTTTCATTGCATTAGAGGCCTATTTTTCATTGCATTAGAGGCCTTACCTTGATTACATGTTAAGGCTGAGGAAAATTACAAATTTATAGAAAATAGAAAAAGTTATAAAATTCTCTGCATGTGTTTTTCATGAATGTACAATGAAATTGGAATTCAATGGACGGTGGATTATCAACGACAGATAGTGTGGTAGTTTTTGGGTAGTGGTTGTTAGAGAGTAGGCGTAGATGGTGAAGTCAATATTGACTACTTTCTTATTTGGATTCACATTTAACATTCTCCCACTTGAAGCCAAATGAAGAATCTTGAATCAAGCCACTCATCATCCTATCATGCTTCTACATAGCGCATGCCTATTTCTTGGAAGAATCTTATGATGCATATCAGCAGGGTTCTTATCTGTATGGATCTTTTGCAATGATAATTTTCCTTCCACCAATACATAGTGGATCTAATGGTACCTTAAGTCAATTTGCTTGGTTTTTGAGTGAAATGTTGTGTTTTTCACCAAGTGAATGACACTTTGACTATAAAAATATAGCACATACTTGACCTGCTTTATTCCTATATCTCTTAGGAATCGTTGCATCAACGACATCTCTTTGCAAGATTATGTTGCAACTATGTACTCTACCTTGGTTGTTGAGAGAGATACCATTCTTTATAACCTTGACACCCAATATATTGTTGCACCTGCAAATGTATACAAATAACCTGCAGTGGAATTTCTAGTGTCCATATCTCTAACCATATATGCATATGTAAATCCTTCAAGCATAATAGCGAGTACCCTTAAGATACCTCAAAATCCATTTGACTCCTTGCCAATGTTGTTTGTCTAGATTAGCAAGGAATGTGCTCACTACTCCCACTGTATATGCGACGTCTTGTCGTGTGCATACAATGGCATTCATGAAGATGCCAATTGTTAAAGCATAATGAATCTTGCTCATTTCTTCCTTCTCCTTGTCGTCACTACAACATAAATTAGTATTCATCTTGAAGTGGGTTCAAGGAGTGTACCAACTGGCTTGGCATCCCTCATATTAAACCTATCAAACACCTTCTTGATATATTTTTTTTGTGATAACTAAAACCTTTTATTTTTCTTGTCACGTATAATCTTCATGCCTAATATTTCTTGTGTTGGACCCAAATCCTTCACTGCAAATTTTCTACACAAATCTTTCTTCAACATATTGATCATATTCTTATCATGCCCAACAATCATCATGTCATCCATATATAACAATAATATTATATACTTTCCTTGATCATACCTCTTGATATTGACACAATGGTGAGCTCCCAACTTGTGAAAACAATTTTCCAACATTAATGAGTCAAATTTCTTGTACCATTATCGAGGTTCCTGTTTCAACCTATAGATCCTCTTATTCAACTTGCAAACTAGTTTTGCTTTGCCTTTTTCTATGAAGCCTTCTCGATGCTCCATATAAATTTATTCCTTCAATTCACCATGAAGGAAAGCAATTTTTACATGTAACTGCTCATATTCAAAGTCAAAAGCAACAACAAGACCAAGAATAACTTTGATGGATGACATTTTGAGAACATGTGAGAAATCTCAGTGAATTCAGTACCTTTATTTTGGAAAAATCTTTTCACGAAAAGCCTTGCTTTATACCTCTCCTTCTTTCCATCACCTTCAAGCTTAATCTTGTATACCCATTTGTTTTACAATGCCTTTCTACCTTTTGGGAGCTTTACCAATTCCCAAGGTTTATTTTCCAGCAAAGAGTTCATTTCTTCCTCCATTACTTTCTTCCATTATTTACTATGCTCAACTTTACAAACCTCTTAAAACAATCAGGCTCACCTTCATTAGTTAATAAAATATAGTTTGAAGGAGGATGCCTTTGTGAAGTCTTATGAGGCCTAGAAGATTTGTGAACCAACCATGGTGGTGCATTATCAAGTTGAATCTCTTGTAAAGGTTCTTATAAGGTTTATTGTTTCATTCTTCTTGATGTTCATCGCTTTCCACTATCTATCCTTGCTGCTCTTGAATTTGCTGTCCATTTTCTTGCATTGGTGGGATGTTTTCATGTTGCTCTTCAAACTTGTCAACAACTTTCTTGACCTCCAACTCACCTACGGAGCTATTAAACAATTATGACTCATAAAATATAACATCCCTACTTCTAATAACTATATGTTTGTTTGTATCCCATAGACGATAACCAAATTCTTCATCCACATATGCTAGAAAAATGCATTTCATAAATTTATCATCTAGCTTAGTTCTATTTTCTTTGGGAATATGTACAAGTGCTTCACATCGAAAGATTTTCAAATGAGAATAATTCAACTTCTTTCTAGTCCAAACTTCTTCAGGAATGCCACCATCCAAGGTTCTAGTAGCAGATCAATTGATAAGATAGTAAATTGTCCGTACTACTTCTCCCCAAAAATGTTTCTCCAAACTAGAATCTTGACAACATACTCCTCACTTTATCGACAATGGTGTGATTCATCCTTTCTGCAACACCATTTTGTTGAGAAGTATCAGGCACAATACTTTCATGCTTTATGCCAAACTTATTACAATATTCCTTGAATGATTTTGGACAATGTTCTCTGCCATTATTTGTTCTTAGAAACTTGAACAATTTTTTAGTCTCTCTTTCAACAACAACATGGAAATTCTAAAATATTTCAAAGACTTCACTTTTATTTTTCACAAGGTAGGCCCAAACCTTTTTGGATGCATCATCTATAAATGTTACAAAATACGATGTTCGTCCTAGTGACTTAATGTTAAGAAGCCCGAACACATATGGGTGTATCAATTCTAACAATATTTTCTTTCTGTCATGGCCACCTCTAAGGAATGAAACCCTTCTTTGTCCACCATATATAAAATGCTCACAAAGATCAAGATTATAGGATTTCAAACCTCACAGTAAATTTTTACCAACAGGGGTTTGTAGTTTGTTCTCGCTCATGTGACCCAAGCACTTATATCATAGATCTGCTGAATTTCCTTCTTTTGTGATAGCAACCAAATTTGATTTTCCTATCATTGCCTTCAATGTATATAATGTTCCTGTCTTTGGTCCTCTTGCCACAACCAATGCTCCTTTGTTAATTTTCCAAATTCCATTTCCAAACCTTGTGTAATAGTCTTCATCATCCAACTATCCCATAGAGATCAAACTCATGCACATTTCTAGTACATGCTTGACCTATTTCAACAATATATCTTGTCCATCCTTCATCTTAATGTGGACATCTACAATAATCACCAGGATTGTATGCAACAAAACTATCTTTGCATGGGGTTACATGGTGAGATGCTTGAGAGTCAAGGATCCAATCAAAGCTACTGCTATATGTATATAAACATGCTTCCTATACTGAAACATTAAATAACACATCACCATATGTGACTACAACAGTAGTCCTCTCTTCATTTGTGTTTGATAAATTGTGATTTGTACTGGCCGGTTTCAGACCCGTTTGTCCTTTCTACCGAACTCGACATTATTTCTTCATGTGCCCTGGTTTACCAAAATGAAAGAAAATGAGTCCACCCCTCTTTTATTTCAATCAGCCTCTCGATTTTGAGCGCCTTTGTTGGCCTCAATCAATTCTCCTACCACAATCAGCTAGAGCTAGAGCTTCTCCTCCATGGTTTTCCATAATTGACTTGCGTCGCAAGTCCTCATTCATTAAACTATTGTTGACATCATCAAACTTTAGGGTTCGTGCAGGTGTTGGAGTGCCCATAGCTACAATTAATTTTTCCTAGCTATTTGACATATAGAACATTAACAAGATAACTATAATTTCATCATCTAGAGTGATTTTAACATAGGCAAGCTTAGTAGTGCTAGTATTGAATTCTAAGTGCTTAGCAATTGAAGCACCCTCCTTCATATTGAGATTATAAAGCTTCTTCATCAAGAACACTTTGTTTCATGTTGTGTTCTTTTCATATCGATCATGGAGGTTCTTCCATAATCCTTCTATTGTCTTTTCTCTCGACGCATCGTAATAGACATTATTTGCTAAATATTCATAGATTGTTGCAATCGATTTTTGTCTAGCTTATTCCATTCTTCATCCATTGTCGATGAGGGTTTCTTTGCCATACCCTCAATCTGCAAATACTAATCCTTTAAAATCAGTGTACCCTCCATCTGTGATTTTCATATGTTAAAATTGACCCCACTAAACTTCTCCATGTTATTATTGTTTCCACTCTCAATAAATTCATACCCAAAAAATCAAAATTTAGCTTACAAAATAAAACTTTAATTATTAAGCTATTTTTAAAATAAAAGACCAAAATCAGTCTCCTTTAAAAAATTCCATCATTTAACCAATGATAACCTTCACCCCTCTTGTTTTTTTGTATTATCTAACAATGCTAAAGTCAAAACTTAATACATTTCACCATATTGATAAAATTATAAAATATGTATAATATATCGACTATTTTTTTTACTTATATAACCATAATTTGCCCACGATATAATTTAATTGTATTTTAATTTCTTGTAGCAAGGAAAAGTACATCGAAGTTTCTTTGGAGTAGGAACGCAACAAAGAAATTTCTAATCCCCTTCGTCGCTGGCCAAGAACGAAACCACCGGAGTACGTCTTCCACCTTCCACGTCGGTGCTCTATAATGCTTGCAGCTGCAAATCCACTGTGGTGGAATCCTGGGCTGCCTCGAACTTATTATCAATGCTCAGAATCTCCTCTCTGTGCGCCCAACAGTAGCGTCTCCAATGTAGCCCATTGTAATTCCCAAAACCGTTTCACAAGTTTGTAACAGGCCGGCGTGACTTCCACAACTTGGCTTTGGCGCTAATACCAGTTGATGGGAATCAGAGAACACAACAGACAAGAATACAAGACAGATTATAAATAATAAGAATGGAGAATAGAAATTACAGAGATTTTTCATTGCATTACTGGCCTGTCCTGGCTGGTATGCTGGGCATGCTTAGATAAAAGCAAATTACAAATTTATAGCAGATCGACAAAACTCTAGAATTCTCAGCATCTGTTTTTCATGACCGCAAAATGAAATTGGAATTCAGGTGTCGACGCGGACAGTGGAGCAGCCAGCGTCTGCTGCTTTCTTCTTTGGCTTCAGATTTAACATTTGACTTTCAAATCCAATTAGTTGCAGCAATACTCTGGTGAGATCTAAATTCCAAAATCTATGAGAGTAAGTTAAGGGAATTAGGTGAAAGCGTCTTTTAAAGAGGTCCTCGTGGACTTTGACCCGATAATCCACAGACGCGGAATCCAGCCACAAGTTCTGATACGTTGTACCCGCCCACTCTGGAGTCTGAACGCACTCGATTGTAATTTAAGCTACATGCAGCATTATTGCTGCACCAACTCGCTCAATGACCAATTATATGCGTAGTGACGCTACATATCATCACAATTTTTCATTTTTTTTTGGTAATAGTATCTAGGAATTTTTAAAATATTTGGAAAGACAAAAATGTTATTTAAGTTTCCATATTTATATAATAAATTTAAGTTTCCATATTTATATAATAAATTAGAGCCATGTAGTGACCATGTCACAGATCTTGTTTTATTTTTGTAAAGGTGTTTCTTTTTAGAAGTTGTTCATCGAAATTCAAGGGCTATGGTTAATAGCATTTAGAAAATATAACTTGCCCGCTGGCATATTTTTGAAGATCTATGACCAAACAAGAGATTAGATGCAAGAAATTTGGGATCCACATGATATATATAGAGAGAGATTCCAATATCTTTGCTCTATGATTCAATGCTCTTGTAACAAGTCCCACGGAGATTTATAGGCACAAAGATGACACCATTCATATATCTTAGGCTTGTCAGTGTTAAAGCTCATCATATGCTTTTCTGTCAAATTGAAATAAACTTCTTGGCTTCGAGTTGTCCATATAAGGGGAACTACTCCATCTTCTCTCATCACTCAAGTGTGAGAAGTGTGTGTTTCTCAATATCACCCAACAAACTGCTCATCACTTTGAATGGTGATTTGCACACTTGTTGCACCAATCTCTTAGACTACTCAAATTCAACCCAGTTCTCTTGCAATCCAACTCCCATTGTGAGTTAGCAAGCAACAATAACTACAAAGTCTTGGAAACTATTAAATACAAACATCCACTCTCATCGAAGGCTCACCAAGGGCCATATACATGATGCAAAAGCTAAGAACATTCTCCAAGGAAACCTTCTTCTGACCTGTACTCAAAGATCAACTTAAGCTACAACCAGGAATCACATGCCTCTCATGAGAAACATGCACGAAACAAAGGTGGTCATGCAACATCAATGCCCAAACATTGGATCACCCAATTGCCACACATTCACTCAATCCATGGGAAACATGGCTACCTTTTTTAGCTACTCACGTTGCGCTTCACTAAACAGAATTCTTAAGGCAATTCAATTAAATTTGCAGCCAACAACAACTCCCATCTCTAGCATACTTTATCAAAATAAACATCATTAAAAAAATCATGGCCACAACCATGGCTTTGATGCCAAAAATGATGTACATCAAAGTTGCAACACAAAAGCTAAAACATATATCATTCAAAGAGCATTTGAAGTATATGCTCCAAAAATCCTAAGGGGAAACTATATTAATTATTCATTTTCATGTGTATCTAAAGTAAAAATGGTCACAAGTAGGATTTATTCCTTCATGATAATTAAGGATGTAGTAGAGTAGGCCACCTTGGTTGTCTATAGCCCCTAATCCTTCATCAAAACTACCCTCTATGCATAACTCCATAGCCCAAACAAGGCACTAGTTATTCATTTTCATCCATCACCTCCAAACCCTTTTTCCTTTGCATTTTTATTGTATGGAGTCCCCCCTTGACTGAGGTCCATCTTTTGTCTAAAATTCAGAGGAAATTTGGTGAGGCCACATTTTCCAACCTCCTAGTTCCACAAGCCTTCACCTAGGTATAATACCTTTACATTTTTGGGTATGGTATTCCAGTGACAAACCCTATCCAACATAAATTGGCAAAGGAAAATGCAACCAAAACGATGAGGGTTGATGAGAAATCAATTGCACAAGTGAGGCCATTAATTGAATAAAACTTGGATCTACAAGTTGAAAGGATACTACCCCTTCTTGAGTGATTGGATGATACGTTGAGAGTATTTACCTAGTGTTAGGGTTCCTAATGTATTTCTCAATATTAAGCATAACAAATGATATAATCACCCATGAGATCATCCATCATTTTAAGTGAGGTATTTTCTTTGGTTATGGACATGGAAATTCTTGTATAAGGCAATGAAAGGCATACCTTGTAATAGTGAATTTTTGTACCTCTCAAAACTAAATGAAAAATCTAGTTACTTAGTGGATATAGACCTGTGTGCTTCTCATCCCATTTGGATATGAATGAGTTGTCCCATTTTTTCTTGGGAATTTAGATTCTACCATATAATAATGGGGGTTTTAGCTTTAGTAAACTTGGTTTTGTAGTACTTTCTTCCAAGAATGCAACATGGTCCAACAAGTGTCATTTCTCTATTTACATATATGGTAAAAAATAATGCCAGTAAAAGGGTCACCATAACAACAAAATTACTCTTTTTAGGGTTCCTTTAATGCAAGCATTCTTGTGCTCAAATAAAACTTCAAAAAAGCCTTTGTGCATCAAAATTGCAAGTTGCCTATGTCCCAACTACACAATAGACAGTATGAGAAAATTCAGTGCATGCAAATCCCAGGGAATCATGTATTATGTCATGACAACACCAGTAAAACAGAAACAAAGCCACTAATTAGTACTATATTTTAAGGCAATTGTACAATGATTACCAACAAGACAATCAATGTGGTCAAATATCGAGGAAGACAATGGTGGCACTAAGGCCACCCAAAATTTTTATGGCATTCACTAAACTTGCATGAACATAAGTAACAAAAACAATAAGGCTTCTCTAAAATTTCACCTCAAACAAGGCCACCCAATATATGGAAGGCATGTTAACAATCATAAGTTGATGTCTCACATTAGATCTCTTCTCCTTCCTCCAATCTATCAACGCCTCGTTGCCAAATCTATTATCTAAAAATAAACCAGTTTTACTCGAAAGTATCTCTCATGCAAGCTTTTATTCCTAAAAATTGTTGGAAATAACAAATACATCAATTCTCTTTAAAAACGTAACTCGTAAGAAAAATTCAAGAAAATTCTAAAAACATGTGATTTGGTCATTTTCATGATGAAGTTGTACAACAACAAAAACAAAATTTTAAAAGAGTACAAAATTAATAAATTTTCAGACTAGAATCATATTTTTTCCAATGAGGTCACAGTTCAATGATGATGAAAATAGTGTCTAACTTAACCCAGTAAGATTAAATCCCTCTAGAGGCACAAGGAAGTAATCAAGCAAGTTACAAATCCTAGATGATTTTATAAAAGGAGTACCCCCTTGTTGTGGTAGCTTGGCTGAACATAAGTTATTGTGTTAAGTGGCTCACAACCTTTCCATCTGCACATGTGTACATCCCCTTGGGGCTAGTTATAATAGTTTTATTTGAGTTATAAAACAACCACTTCCAAATAAGTGAATAAGAGGAAAAAAAAGAATAACTATGAACTTGGTACTATCTCAATACCAACACAACACTATCTCAAGTCCCAGTACAACACTTCAAAAGATCACAGGCTTCAAACAAATGTCATCAAAAAGGTCCAAATGGAAAAATAAAAACAACAGGTCACGTATTAGATGCATGTGTTTTAATTTTATAACTATGGAATTGAGATTAACATCTAAGCAGAATAGAGTCTATCGGGTTGTGATCTAGTAGCAATGTTCGAGTACTTCCCACAGGAATGACCTAGATTCAAAACGTGGTGATAGTATTATCCCTTATTAGTCCCTACCTTACCAGGACTATATCGATTGTTATCTCGTTGACTGACAATTAATTTATGCATTGACCAAAGATTTCATCTGGTTACCAAAATTTAAGCAAAGTTTTGAAGTGGCAATTTAGTTGCACCAACATTTTAACCAAAGTTTCGAATTCGAGGTCTTATTGGAAGCTTCACATGTCCCTAGGAATATCCAAAGTTACAAAGTTTATATCCAAAGGCATAGGTTTTTTTTACCCAAAGTCTAAAGTTTTCACATTAAACTTTTATCCAAACTTCCAACGTTTATATTCAATGCATCGCTTGAAGTAATGCTAATTTCAAAGTTATCATTAAATTTGAAACATTAAATGTTTGACTGTTTGATATATAATTCATTACATTAGTAATAATAATAACCCTTTCTTCTGTGAGCTAGCCGCCAGCTCTAGCCACCTGCCAACAGTTGTTGCCACCTACCACCTCTAATTGCCACCACAAAGACGTTTGTTCGTCTGTGAGTGAATAACCATAGAAGAGAGAACAATCGTTCTCTGATCATTTCACCAACTGGCCCCGACCCTAGCCCTGGCCCGACTTGAGTAGTAGTTCAACAACATTGCTTAGGGAGAAGGGTGTATACCTTGCAGATGGAGAAGCCTCTATCGAAGACAAGAAGCCAACAACGACCCTACAAATCCAATGTAGAAGGCTCTATTAGGTGGAGTAACCCAACAATGACCCTGCAAATTGTGGACGCTTCGATGGAGGCTACCCAACCTAGAGGCTACCCTATCGAGAGGCTACCCCTACCACCTCCATCTCTAATTTTGAACTACACAAGATTCTTCCACAGTGTAGCAGAGCCATCTACCTTGGTGGTTGAGATCGAAACCCAAAAGAAAAAATAACAAAGAAATGTGTAGGAGCATAGAGTATGGGAGAAGTTGTATATCATTCTGTTGTACAGAATTATGATACACACATCAAAAGAATTATGAGACAGATATATGCAAAGAATATTGGGATAATCTCCAGCGTGGTAAGTGACTATTAGTGCAATTCATTATTTTCCATTTGTAAGCATGAAAGATTTATGTTATATCTTACTATTTTCTGGTGGAATCAGGAAATGCTTTTGAATTTTGGGTTGAGTCACGAAGAGAGAAGCCATATAATTGCACTGCCTGGGAGTGAGATTTTCCATGTTAGACCGTGAGATCCCATTTGATTTAGTAAAACAACTCTTAAACTAGTGCCTTTTCTTTTATCTTTCATTACGCTTTTTTTTTGCATAAAATAAAAAATGAAGTAAAGGTTATCAGTGTGCGAGAACATGTCAAGGAAAACCAAAATTGGAAGGACTTACTGCCCATTTAACTAAGCTTACATAAGGGCTTGAAGACAAGCCATCCTTTAGGCACAAATTTTGTTTTGGAAAACCAGAATTGGAAGGACATACTGCCCATTTAACTAAGCTTACGTCACTACTACACCAAGGGTACTTTTAAGACATTTTTTAAAGACAAAAGAAATCTTTTGTCTTAAAAAGTCACTTTTTATTTAGTTATTTTACATTAAAATTTAATATCAATTGAATTGTCTTAAATATAAAATTTAAGACAAAAACAGTTTGAGACAAAAATATTTTAAGACAAAACTTTATATTTAAGACAAAAACAGTTTAAGACAAAAATATTTTAAGACAAAACTTTAAATTTAAGACAAAAATAGTTTAAGACAAAAATATTTAAGACAAAAATATTTTAAGACAAAACTTTATATTTAAGACAAAAACAATTTGAGACAAAAATATTTTAAGACAAAACTTTATATTTAAGACAAAAACAGTTTAAGACAAAATTATTTTAAGACAAAACTTTATATTTAAGACAATGACCACTTAAGATGAAACTCATTTAAGACAATTAACAATTAAGACAAAAACATATCAATTTAAGACAATATTATCTAACAACTGCAAAATTGACTCTCACAGTGCACCCTAAGTCTACCATCTTGCAAGCTACTATTGTCTTGCACCTATACCGAGGTTACTTTTTCACTTACCATTCACGTTATCTTATATAAAGACAACGATTTGTTGGGCTCTTCGTTTTGTGGGGGTAGCCGACTCTGAAGAATACGACAACTTTTCCTTGAAAGATTTCCTGGACATCAATTCCACTTCTGTCCCTTTGATCTTTGTTGATATGATTAGAGACAATTTGTTTGCTATTGCATTCAGCTGGTGAGTCACTTTGGTGCTTATTATTGCAAAGCAGTTGATAAACTAACTAAATTGTGGACTCCTTCTCTTGCTTATGTGATTAAGGCTCGAGTTTAAATTTCCCTTAATATGCATCCCCTTAGACTTTGGATCTATCTCAAGGTAATTAGCTGCAAGAAATATTGCAATGTGGCTGGCTGACTTACAATTGGGTGGAGAGTTGAAGTCCTTCCCTCATTTTTCAGTCATCATTAAACACACAGATTGATAAGTGTACATTGATTATGTGTATTGCCTTATGGAGTGTGATGAATCTTGTTACATTGTGAATGGTGCAATATCTTGCATGTTTGTAAATGTAAATGAATGTCTGAGTTTTGACGCTCACTGTGTCTTTGTGTTTATAATAGTATCATGTATGCACATGAATTTTAAAGTGTGCATAGAATATGCTATTCATTATTATGTGCATGGTGAATTTTATGTGTTCATATTCAATCAATTGATTTCCAAATTTATGGGTATACTTAGTTTAACCAATCCCTACACTAATTATTCTGTCAAAACTAAGGATTTAGGTATCAAGAATTGGGTGATGAGTCTCCTTAAAACTACAAGAGGGTGGGCACACAACAGTTGTAGTTCTGCTTTATGAACCTAGCCTAGGTTTCTTTTTAGTATTCTATGAGGACTCTGGTTCTACAAATAGACTGCGTTGTTGCATGCTTATGCCCATAGGTGTAATGGCAGCCCTTGATCATGCAACATGGCTCCTGCTACTCCCACTATTATTTTTTTTTCTTTCTTTCAACTACCCCATTTTGTTGTAGGTTATGGGGTGTTATCAGTTCTCTTCTAATACCATCTTTGGCAAAAAAGTACTTAAAGGTGCTAGATACATATTTTCCTCCATTATCACTTCTTAGGGCTTTCAATTTCTAACCAGTATCCTTTTAAACCAATGCTTTGAATTCAACAAATTTTGAGAAAGCTTCATCTTTCTTTCGCATGAAGAAGATGCACATTTTCTTGAAAAGTCATCAACAAAAATAACATAATGATTGTGTTTTTTTGTAGAGGTTGTAGAAAATGGTCCACATACATTAGAGTGGACTCACTCCAATATTACTCCAGCTATCTTATCTCGGACCTGGAAGGTGGATTTGACAAATTTCCCCAATGTTCATCCCTTGCAGACATCATGTTGGTGAAGGGTGCATTTCAGGAGACAGGTGGTAATTTGTTGCATGATTTTTAAGGCCCCATGGTGTAAGTCTCCCATGTGTATGTGCCATATTTCTCCAACATCCCAACTCTGCACTTCTCCTACCTTGCTACTTAGTGCAACACAAGCTTCCACCTCAAGTTTGTATAGGTTCTTCACACAAACTCCAATTTGTTTCACTTGCCTGGTAGCTACATGTCTCAGAAAGGATTTCCCCTTAATGAAAACAACATCATAGCCATGATCCTCTAATAAAACTATAGAGATCAAGTTCTTCTTCATCCAAGTACATACATGACATCTTTCAAATGAAGATGGGAGCCTGACTCCCTCTTAAAGGTTACAGTACCAATTCCTTTGGTATTGTACCACCCATCATCCCCAATTTTTATGTGCATATGGAGATCCTTCTCCTCTAGGCTACTAAAGAATGTTTTACATCATGTCATATGGAACCAGACACCTAAATATATATACCACACACTCCCCATTATAGTGTTTTCCATACATGCAATTAGGGTGAAGTCTAATTCAAATTTTGAGGGAAGTGATTCACCTCCTGCTCCTTTTGAAGGCTTCTTGTTATACTTCTTGTGAGAACACTTTGTTGCATAATGCTAAAATTCATGGCAACGAAAACATTTTATCTTTCTCAAGTCCTTCTTGCCATTGTTCTTGCTAGTCTATGGTTTGCTTTGGACCTTCTTTCCATTTCCCTTCTTTCCCTTTCCAACCAAAGGAAAATTCTCTTCCTCCTCAGATTTGGATGTTACTCCATCTCTAGTGTTCCGTTGAATATCTTCCTACACTAAATCAGATCGAAGTCTCTCCCAATTTGGTAATTTGTCCCTTCCATTTATAGAGTCCCAATAGTTGTGCCAGGATTTTAGAATGCCTAAGAGGGCTAAGATCATTAGTTCTGGAGAGGGAATATTTTCTCCAAATCCTCCAAGCTCATCTCGGCACTGAGTGAACCCGAAGAGTAATGTGGAATAGTTTCTCCTTTCTACAATTAGATATTTCTGAGCTTGCCCCTCGATGTCAATCTTATTGGTGTGTTAGGATTCAAAGTAACTTTTCCTTCCCCTAATATTATTTTTTAACTTGAGGAGGTGGAGGATTTTGACAATGGCATATTATGTTCTTCTAAGCAATGTGAGTAGGCCTTTTACTTAGATGTTCTAGGTAAAACAATTTGTTCATATGTTGTTAGATATGATCCAAGAGGAAGGTCTGTAAAGTATAAATAATTGTGGTTGGATCCATACATTTTTGCAACCATATTTTAGAGTGGAATATTTGGAGGAATCAACTTTATGTGTCATTTTTACTACTTCTCCCTCCTTGAAAATTTCTAGAGAAAAACTTTAGGATCCATCTTGAGGCCTTAAATGACCACATTTTTTGGTCTCAACCTTATTATGGACCTCGATTCCATAATTCACATACCTGTTGATAGAGAAAAAATTCCCAACAATAGTTTGTGACTCTCTATGGTATGAGGTCCCAACTGGACCTCACAAAATTTGGTATGAGAGGACCATTCAAATTTTGGCTCAGCTCCCATGCTTAGTTGTGTGTAAGTACTATGATATGTGTGTGATCATTACAATGATGGGTGCACCTATGGGGCTAATAGATATATTGAATGAAAGAATTAAATTATTTAACCTATTTAAAGGGGGAAATTGATGAGAAACTTTGAGGCGATGAGTAGAAAATTACATATATCCACATTTAAGGATTGTTTATTATAAACTTGGAAGGAATTTCACACTTAGCTTATCAAAACAAGACATAGAATAGTCATTGACCAAACCAATAAGTACCCAATGTAGAAGGCAACCAAATTGAAACCAAGTACAAGGGATGATACTTCCTAAGGATCAAATGTGCAATTCTTCTTCTCCAATAAGTCCTTATTAAGTACCTTTTGAATCTGAAATCCATTGCAGGTAACTATCAAATTCATTAGCTATTAATTGAGGAGAATGTTAAGAGTATCTAGGCTATCCATTGGTTCTCATAGTTTATTCTTTACCTATTTAAACATGAAAATTTCCTACTCAAGTATAAAGGATAACTCATATGTCTTTTGTTTCTTATTTTTTTGTTATGATTGCTCTACCTATTCTCTCATTTGGACATTTTCAGTAACAAGTTGATGAACTAGTTGTTGCATTGAGTCCAATCAGTCCTCACTTTGGCTTAGGCAAGCTAGTTGTAGTTTATCCATAACTAAACTTATGCAATTAGTCTAGACACCTTCCTTTTCTTTCTTTTTTCATAGCATGATAATCTCCTTCCTCATTCTCTTCCACCTCATAGAAGTTTCTCTAGAGACAACATGAAATAGTTGAAATACCTAAATATCCAATACATCTTTTGGATCATATGCTAGTTGAGTCGGTTTAAGTTATTGTGTTGAGGTAAAATGCCCCTTCATTTTCATTGATTTATAATTGTGTATTTTCTTATGTGTTCTTATGTTATCTTTTTAAAATATACATATTTCAAATTTTTTTCAATTTATAAGTTTAAAAACATAACAAATACATATCATCGTACAAGAAAAAAACATGGGAAGTATACTTTTTACTCAATTTGCATAGGATACAATGTATTGCCTTTGGGTAACAAATATCATATTGGGAAAAATATCATTTGGATGTAGCACTTTATACGGGTAAGAAACACTCTCCTTTGAAGGGTATTGGTTGTTGCATTAATTCAAATACATAATTTTTCAATATACTTAAAACAAAATATGATCTCTCAAAAATGTTTCTTATATCCATAAGACATAGATTAAGTTCAAATAGCAAATGAAGTCATAAATGAAGGAAAATGGGTAGTAATTAGAAATGGAAAGCTATTATTAGGGATAGAGACCATAATGATACTAATGATTTGGAATTTAGGACATTATCAACCCATTTTTAGAGTTGTCATGGATTTACGTGGCATAAAATTTGTTTGCTAAGTTTTCTCTTTATGGAGCAAACATTTTATGTTTCGTGAAAACAAGAAGTACATATTATGACCTAGTGATATAGGATTATATGTCATTGGGAAAGGTAGATCTAACTTGGAATGTCAACCTTTTTAAGAGATAAGAGGACATGTTTCCTCTTGTTGATATAAAAACCAAAACCTAAAAATTGGGCTACATAGGCCAATGACAGACTAAGAATTACAAATAAATATTATGAAGGAATAAGATAAAAAGAGATTGGCAAGGGAAATTTTTATTTTTTAGATATAGTCCAACATTATTATTTGAGGGGAGAGTCTTCAAAGGGCTTCCGTGAGGATAATATTTGCAAATATGATGATACACTTACATGATTATCTAATTTATCTGTAATTTTATTTCCAGTTCTTCTTATGTGGGTTGGGATGATCATCAAAATGGAAGGAAGGAGAAATGCTACTCATATGAGTAGGATTTCATGTATCAAAATACAAGAAATTATTCTAGTTTAGGTGCATTCTAGGATTCATTTGATTATGTTTATAACAAGTTGAGAATCTCCCACCCCATAAGTTTGGTCTAGCCTTGAGTCTAGGAAATCAGTAGTACATCTTGCAAGGCTTTCAATTTTACTACATTATTACTATTATATCCCACAAAACATATATAAATGTAGATATGGGATCCCAAATTATCCATGAAGATACACCCATATCCCACCTTGCCTGGGTTACCTTTTCAAGCGCTGTTAAAAAATGAGCTTTAGAAAATTAAGGGGGGGGGGATCTAAGAGGAGGGAATGGAAATTGTAGAAGAGAAGAGAAGGGGGAAATATTAATTCCTAGAATAGATAACTAACTATGACGTAGCAAGACCTCCTCACATAAGACGTGCTAGTCTTTGTGTATTGAGGTCTGCATGATAATTGATTCCTTTACATTGTTTTGAACTATGATCCAATGAAAGTTGTGAAGGAGGGAGAGATTCTTGAATATGCGATAATTCCTCTCTTTCCAAATATCCACAAGAGGACACTTAGAAGGGTATTGCAAATGAGGCTCAAGTTAGGATTGTTAAAAGGACGAGCCCTCCAATTGTTAACAATGCAAGGGAGACTATATATATCACAATTTTATCTCTTCATGCTAGCTTGTAGATTTCTCAATAGATGATTGCAATAGGGAGAAATCTTGCAGAAGTGCTCCACATTTCAACTTCATGAAGGCACAAAGAATAGCAAGAGATGTCCCTATGATTTCATTTCTAAAGGTTATTCCAAGTTAAGGTTTTCCATTTAACTAGGGGCCATAGGAAGATGGAAATTTTCAGCCATATATTTCTTTGATAGATGCTACTCAAAATGGAATATTTTAGAAATTATTTGAATCACAGTTCCAAGATATAGGCCTCACGGATGGAAGGGAACCCATCTCGCTGGTAACCCCATTCTAGTTATCTACTAAGTTCGATATCAGGATGATTCTTTACTATATCTTCCACCAAAAGTTTGACCAAGCCTCTTGAACTGTGACTTTATTCCATCCTTCACAACCATGCATGAAAATGCAACAACTACAACTCGAACTTCTATCATTGGATGTTAAAGAAAATGTTTTCATTGAATTGTTCCAGCAGTTCTAAGGTCAATGTTCAGAAAATTTATAATTGTAAACATAGTTTCACCTCTGTCATTTGTACTTTGTGTAATAAAAAGAAATAGCTCCCTTCTTTACACCCGTCATTGTAAATTTCATTCCTTTCTTCCTGAACATAGTCACATTGAATTAAGTAGTTCGTGTGAATCCTTTGCTTGGGCTCAAATTATATCAGCATACAGTGAATAAGATGGTTGTATTATTTGAAGAGGCCTTCATTACATTGGAAAAACAATAATCAAAACCATAGCACCAAAAATGTCACAAGTTTGGTCTCGTAGAACATGACCTTAGACCTTTAGAGACAATGAAATGTAGTTATAACATGTGAAAAACTTGATCAATTCAATTCTAGTACTTGTAATTCAAGTCCAGTACTTGTAATTTTTCAGATATCACTTGCTATAACATAGTTTCAGATAACACTTGTTGCATAATATGTTTCGTTCAATGCAAAAAGTATGCAAAGAAACAAGATTGAAATTAGTGAGGTCCATGATGCTGCTTTCCTTCCCATGACCTTCAAGCCCACCTGACTGAATTTGTGACCCAACCAACTGGGAAAAACCTTTTTGACATCCTAGCCCTATGGAACCTCCACAAATTCCCTAACCCTCTGTGCCCAAGCCCTAATTGCCACCCATAATGTTTTCAAACCGTGAGCTCAAATCATCAAGTTCCTATCACCTCTCTTAGCCTCCTTAGAGAACCCTTAGTATCCAAACTCTTTCAACTTTATTCCTCTCCTCTCTCCCCAAAACTTTAACAAACCCAAATATGACAAAATGACCAGAGTTCCTTCTCACCATCCTCTCCTTCCAAGACTTATTCCCTCTCCTTCCCAAAAATATTTATTCCCCATTAATGGTTCACCTACCCATTCTTTAAGTCCCATAACTGACATTCTTCTCTCCCCCCTATCCCACCAAATAATAAGAATTAATACATGATAAATAATTAAACAATTTTAGTTATTTAATCAAAGTCAAAGAGCCATGAGAGGGCCAAAATTAATTTAATATTAAATTATTCATAAGGTTATACTTAAAAGCATAGTCAAGCTTAATCAATGTTAATGCTAATCATAAGCTTAATCATTAATCAATCATCTAGCATAATAGACCATAGAATACTAGCATATCCATGTGAGTTATGGGTATGTAGATATCATACACATACCTTGTATTTATACCTCAATGCATTTTGTTTTTCCATTTAGTCCAATAGGTTCCTTTCTTAGAGAAACATATCAAGCACTAACATTTATTAATGACTCCTAAATATAAAAAGCTCCAAAGTGGAATGATATTTGTTTATATTGGAATTGTAGTCCACTAGTTTTACCTATTAGGATTTGTAAAGGCACTTCAATAAATTTAATATATCAATTCAAATTACACAAGTGACACCATATAAAGAGAAAAAAATAAATTGAGGTTGGTTATTATCATATTTGCATTGAAATTATACATTTGTTTTTTGGTTAAGTCGGGAGAAAGAAATCTACTTTCACTATGGAAAAGGGGCAAACAATAAGTTTTTTTTTTTGCAAGGAAATTCCAAATACATTATCACATTAGTTTAGTGGTTGTCATTTATTAATATAAGTATGCAATTGAGGAATGGAAATGGCATCCAAACGAGAGACCATGAAATTAACAAACCTTGGACTTTGTGTGAGATCTTTGCCTTATACGCTAATTTTCTTAGGAGTTTCTCCTCTGATATGGTGAAGCATGTATCCCAACATAGACGATATAAAATTAACACCCAGTTTTACACTAGTATATATATTATATCTTTTGCCAAATGGAAGTAGTCCATTGTCATGGCCCTCCATATCAACATTTTCTTCAATAAATATCTTAGGCCTGAAGGTAAATGGGCTCTTCCATATAGTTAGGTCTTTTAAAATGGCTTGCATATTAGATCCTTTAGATATATTATGACAACCAATCATCAATATTTTATGTTTTTCTATGCAAAATCATTAGAGAAGTGGGTGAACATGCAAAGGGCCTTTTTTGTGATATATTAATGAATTATAGATGATGAAAATCAATGTCACTCATCACTTTATCTAGTTTGTCTTGTGCTAAAAATATAAACATACCATTCCATAGGTGAAGATACTAATAAGATCCCCTAGAGGAACTATTAATGAAGATGATCCCAAAAAATAAGCACAACACCCTTTGTCAAAAGTATCTTCATCCCAACATGATCTCTCACACTACTATGCGATATTGCATATATTTATTTTATTGGTTCTTACCGATCTTATGTCACCCTAAACATAATACATCCTCCTAACAATATTTTCACTCCTTACATATAAATCTTAATATTAAATATGCATTAACCTTTGCCATAATAGTAATGGATATAAAAAATGCAACATGAAAAAATCTAATTCTTCTAAATAAGAACCAATTGTAACTTTAACACCCTTTATATATTTTGTACAATAAAAAATTATTTTGTTTCAAACTCTTTTTCAAGTCACCTAAATGTATTTTCCTATAATTGTTCAATAATTTATGCATATTATCTTAATATTAAATATGCATTAACCTTTACCATAATAATAATGGATATAAATATTAAATATGCATTAACCTTTACCATAATAATAATGGATATAAAAAATACAATCGGAAAAAATCTAATTTTTCTAAACGAGAACCAATTATAACTCTAACCCCTTGATATATTTTGCAAACACCCTTTATATATTTTACACGAACAAAAGTTATTTTGTTTCCAACTCTTTTTCAATCGTCTAAATATATTTTCCTATAGTTGTTCAATAATTTGTGCAGTACACACAAAGAGATATTTATTCATTACCTCAAGGACTGGACTAGTATGCATCACATCAGAAAGGATAGGAGAATAAGGCGTTTGTACGCATCGTAACGTAGAACTTCCAATAGTGCAATTACCATAGTTCCACATACCACCCAGTTGGGGGGTGGTACAACGGACGACAAACTATGGCACATGGCTAACAACTACAGCACTAGCAAGTTTCCCATACCCCTTTGGATTTCCTATTCTTGCTACTCGCTCGCTCAATTGATTCGGCAGAGAGGAGCCCATAACCAAGGGGAAAAAATGGAAAAAATGGAGACAAGTGTGGAGATTTCTAGGAGCCATAGTAACTATTGATTCGGCAGAGAGGAGCCCATAACCAAAGGGAAAAAATGGAGAGCAGTATGGAGATTGTCAGGAGGCAGAGTAACTATTGATGTAGCAAAGACGAGCCCATAACCAAATGGGAAAAATGGAGAGCAGTGTGGAGATTGCCAGGAGCCACAGTAACTGTTTCCCCTCCTCACCACGACACTGCTAGCGGGGCCGCGGGATTTACTCTCAGCATCCATGGGGCGTAGAGTCTGGAAGGAGCCCATAACCAAAGGGAAAAAATGGAGAGCAGTGTGGAGATTTCCAGGAGCCACAGTAACTATTGATTCGGTAGAGAGGAGCCCATAACCAAAGGGAAAAAATGGAGAGCACTGTGGAGATTGCCAGGAGCCACAGTAACTATTGCCCCTCCTCACCACGACACTGCTAGTGTTTGTGAATAAATGTGTTCTATTGAAGGATGTTGCCACTTCCAAACCCAATTTGTAGGATCTAGGTATTAAGGGCTTGACTAGGATTTGTAAAAGCTTAGCCCTATTTATAGCGAGAAAATCCCCAAATTTTCCTACTTGCTTTCCTTCTCTGACCTTGACTACATTTTATAATCTTGTATGCAGCTCCTCAACACATAAGCTCCTCAATAAATCCGAATTACCCTCTAATAGTAGCAATTTCCACTAGAATTTGGTCACTTCCCTTTTTATTTTCTTCTCGAATTCTCAACAAAAGCATGATATTCCACATTTAGCAGAACTGTCGCCTTTTGAGCAGAGAATGTGACATTGGGACTATGTGGAATGCACTAGAAACAAACACTCCACTTATGTTGTAGTAATATGTAAGCTATGATGGTATTTTGGAATGAATGTAGGAAACACCATTCACTACATAATGTTGTTTGTCATCGATGGTGGGGGTTTAGTTTGAGAGGATTATTGTTCAAGTAATGCTGATTTTCCTGTAGTGGAAAAATCCTTGTGGATTTGGATGAGCCGCACTAGCTGTCAAGTTCCATTTGTACGATATTAACCATTCGAATTTCGAGAACTTGATTATATAGGATAGGTACAAACTCCTAAATATTTTAAAATTCAACTTTGTTTAGCTGAGATTCTTTGGGGCTTCCTCTTTCTTGAACCTAACCTAAACAATATAGTCTAGAACATGCTTCGGGAGACTTGAAC
Source organism: Pinus tabuliformis (assembly GCA_031772625.1). NCBI lineage: Eukaryota > Viridiplantae > Streptophyta > Pinopsida > Pinales > Pinaceae > Pinus > Pinus tabuliformis. Next base: position 1,219,964,238 of record CM062819.1, on the reverse strand, counting down.
CTGAATAGATGAGATGTTAGGCCACAATCCCAACAACTCAAACCAAAAAACCATTAACCATTCTTTAAAATTTATTTTTAATAGCTATCCATAATTTCTATGATGATCTTTTATCTATATTTTCTGGTAATCGCAAAACATTATCAATCATAGTATCTACCTATCTGGTAATCATAAAACTCGAATCACTCAATTGATTCGGTAGAGAGGAGCCCATAACCAAGGGGAAAAAATGGAAAAAATGGAGACAAGTGTGGAGATTGCCAGGAGCCACAGTAACTATCGATTCGGCAGAGAGGAGCCCATAACCAAAGGGAAAAAATGGAGAGAAGTGTGGATATTGTTAGGAGGCAGAGTAACTATTGATTCAGTAGAGAGGAGCCCATAACTAAATGGAAAAAATGGAGAGCAATGTGGAGATTTCCAGGAGCCACAATAACTGTTGCCCCTCCTCACCATGAAACTGCTAGCGGGGCCGTGGGATTTACTCTCAGCATCCATGGGGTGCAGAGTCTGGAAGGAGCCCATAACCAAAGGAAAAAAATGGAGAGCAGTGTGGAGATTTCCAGGAGCCACAGTAACTATTGATTCGGTAGAGAGGAGCCCATAACCAAAGGGAAAAAATGGAGAGCACTGTGGAGATTGCTAGGAGCCACAGTAACTGTTGCCCCTCCTCACCACGACACTGCTAGCGGGGCTGCGGGATTTACTCTCAGCATCCATGGGGCGCAGAGTCTAGAACGAAGTGTTCACGCAAAAATACCAAAAGCTCAGGTCTCGTGCACTCCTTTCTCTCGTTTTCGCTCTTCAAACACGTCAAACACTTAAATTTTTCTAAATGTATGGATGAATTGGAGGACCAAGATTTGCAGGACCAAGATATCCAGTTGGCCTCCAAATCCCTTAAAAACCTAGTTAGGGAACCCTGACCAAACACAAGAATGTATTTCAAATCTAGGGTTTGTAGGGTTTGTGAATAAATGTGTTCTGTTGAAGGATGTTGCCACTTCCATACCCAATTTGCAGGATCTAGGTATTAAGGGCTTGACTAGGATTTGTAAAAGCTTAGCCCTATTTATATCGGAAAAATCCTAAAATTTTCCTACTTCTTCTCCTTCTCAGACCTTGACTACATTTTATAGTCTTGTACGCAGCTCCTCAACACATAATCTCCTCAATACTTCCGAATTACGCTCTAATGGTAGCGATTTCCACAGGAATTTGGTCACGACCCTTTGTATTTTCTTCTCGGATTCTCAAAGAAAGCACAATATTCCACATTTGGCACAACTGTGGCCTTGTGAGCAGATAATGTGATGTTGGGACTATCAGGAATGCACCAATGACAAACACTCTGCTTATGTTGTAGTAATCTGCAAGCTGCAATGGTGTTTTGGAACGCACATAGGAAACACCATTCACTACATAACGTTGTTTGCCATCGATGGTGGGGGCTTAGTTTGAGAGGATTATTATTCGAGTAATGTTGATTTTCCCGTAGTGGAAAGATCCTTGTGGATTTGGACAAGCTGCACTAGCTGTCAAGTTCCATTTGTACAACATTAGCCATTCAAATTTTGAGAACTTGATTATATAGGATAGGTAAAAACTCCTAAATATTTTAAAATTCAACTTTGTCTAGTTGAGATTCTTTGGGGCTTCCTCCTTCTTGAACCTAACCTAAACAATATAGTCTAGAACATGCTTTGGGAGACTTGAACCTGAATAGATGAGATGGCAAGCCACAATCCCAACTACTCAAACCAAAAAACCATTAACCATTCTTTGAAATTTATTTTTAATAGCTATCCCCAATTTCTATGATGATATTTTATCTATATTTTCTGGTAATCATAAAACATTATCAATCATAGTAGCTACCTATCTAGTCCTTCACCTAGAACTTGTACGTAAAGTTTTCCCCTGGTATGGGGCAGTTTATGCAAGGTACCCCATGGTTCGGTAGACTTGAATCTGAATAGATGAGATGGCAAGCCACAATCCTAACTACTCAAACCAAAAAACCATTAACCATTCTTTGAAATTTATTTTTAATAGCTATCCCCAATTTCTATGATGATCTTTTATGTATATTTTTTGGTAATCATAAAACATTATCAATCATAGTAGCTACCTATTTGGTCCTTCACCTAGAACTTGTACGTAAAGTTTTCCCCTGGTATGGGGTAGTTTGTGCTGGTACTCCATCTTGCCATGAATTTCTCCATTGCTGGATGCCACTCCTGTACCAAAACTTTTTTAAATACCTCAATGCAATATTGCAGATCACTAAAGAAATCCATGAATCTCAATCAGCCAATCCACAAAGATAGAACCCAAAGAATTTACCAAGTTAATAAGAAAGCTTGATCCAGGTTGTTAAATACATTCACAAAGATGTTATCATTGGTGACACTGTCAATTTGGGGTCCAGGAAATTGTCCATTTATTAAAATCCCCTGCAACAATAACAAAATGTGTCTTAGAAAAATCCTAACAAATCATATGTGAGCTACAACTATTGGCATTGAAACAGGCCTGGGATTTTTTAAAATTGTACCTGCTGAGGAATACCAAGAGGTCGTATTGTGCCCCATGGAATGTTCCATGTAAAATATCTCTAGGGATCTTCAGCTAGAGAATAGCCAAAAAATGCCATGATGAAAAACAACCTCAAGGAACCCATTGAATTCTTGCTGAAGATCTTTGGCCCTTTTTCTAGGTCTTGCTTTATATGTTTATTGGTTTCCAGCAAGATGGGCTTCTTCAACAATGGTTTCTTTTACTCTGCATGTTAAGAAATTGGCTTCTTCAGAAAATCTGTTGCATTCTCATATATATTAGAGAAAAGAGCAGCCAAACAACATAGATCTTGCAATGCACAATAATTATAACAAAAGCAATTCTAACTAAACTGAATGGATCAATAATCCACGTTCCATAAACTTGGACTGAGATAGTAGAAGCAATCAATACCTTACTCCAAATTTGTTGTAAACAACCCAACACAAGCCAGGCCTTAAAATTACACACCAAATGCACAAATTCTTGGGCAACTCTTTACTCCATTCTACCTCTGGCCTGTAATTTTTTTATTATCAAAAATGTACCTGTGATTGTGTTTGTGGTTGTATTGATCTACAAGCCTGACATAGTTAAGATGACAGAGAGGATAAAGCTTAAGGACTCATTATTTTCCTCCTCTCAGCCTCTGTCAGTGATGTAAAGCAACAAAGTATCACAGGCACTTTCTCTGAGGATATCCTGCAAATTTTAGCATAAAAGTGCCCATGAAATTTTCACATAGTTTCTGTGTCATAATATGTAAACCAATCAAAATCCTTTAAATTTAAAAAGAGATACATGTAATTATTTTGGAGGGAAAAGAATAAAAACCTCCTTATTGGCCTGGAATCTCTTTTTTATCTCATAAAAATGGGAGGCCTTCCCTTTTCCTTTAGGCTATTCCTTCTCTAACGTTGCAAATGCAAAGTTTAGTCAACTTTGGTTTAGAGAAGATTGTCATATTCTATCCAATGCTAATGTTTCCATCTTTCTATGATCTTGTTTGCAATGCTATACCATACTAGTATTGATAGTTTGATTGGGTATATTAAGACTTTAACTGTATTCACATTTTATGTTAAGTTTTACATCTAAATCCTTTTCCTTGTAGCACTCTTTGTGAAACATAATTCATGCTTTGTCATAAGCTATTGTTATGCTAGCAGCCAAATTCTGGTGGTGTGATAGTTCTTACATTTCTATTTTAGATTTTGGCAATTGCTTTTCTAGTTTAAATATGTGTAACTTCTTGAAAGGCTTTGAAGGATGGAGTAAGTAATTGTTTAGTCAACATATATTTATGTCAATGTGTACTTTTAATGTTCATGCACATCTGCATATGTACTATAGGTATGCAAGTACAATTGAAAGGAACCCACAAGACTATGATGCGCTTTACAATTGGGCTTTGGTTCTACAGGTATTTACTGCACGTTTAAATGAATGGTTAAAAGTATTTTTCCAATCGTAGAATTTTATTATGGTAAAATTATCAATGAATGGATGACTGACACTAATAGGTGAGAGGTGAGAGGGTGCATCTTGTGACAGATCATTAGAGGATATGGGATTGACCATTACCAAAGGTCGAAATGGCATCACTGCTTCAAGGGATGACTTGCCATAGGGGCTTCACTTTATTAATTATCATGTTCATTCATAAAGGGGGTTTTAAAATTGTGAAAAATAGAGCCAATATATTATAGATATTGGGGGTGGGGATTTTGGGTAGAGGGTTATAGGTTTTGGAGGTATTAACATGAGTATTTGGTAAAACTAGGGGATATCTACTAAAATAGACATGGAGTAGTATTGACTATTTAGTAATAAAAATAAAAGGGTAATCTAAATCGTGAACACGCTGATGGTTGTTTATCTCACCACTTGAAAGTATGTTACGAGTTCGAATAACTAGTGATAAGATTATACATTACTAATACTTTTTACAATGTTTCAAATCAAATGTGAATAGAGAGGACTTTGTGAAGGTTTTTTACGAGGGTCAAGGGTTTCTAGGGTTTGATAATTTATCAGAATGGTGGCATGAGGAGGTGTTATCCAACACAATGTGGTTAGAGGAGGTGGATTCAATTGTAGATTTGGGTGTGGTGAAGATGCCAAAGGTTGTGAGGTGCATTCTAGCGGTTGCGAGGACAATGACAATTGTTCTTCACTAAGGAAGAGTATGTTAGACTCCTCTTCTTTGGTGGGAGCTATACACAACAAGGGGGCACTAGAAAATGCATTTGTGCCTTTCAACACCATCGTCGATGAAATTTTATCCTCAATGGGTTTTCGTGTTGGTTAGCTGGTGCTGGGGCACAATATGATGGAGACAATCAGGGATGAGGTTCGTCGATGTGAAGGATGTCATGATGCCATGGGCCCTACGGTCCTTCTCTACTTATTTTCTAGTGCAGGTTGTTGGCTTGCATTGGGGTTGCCATGGTTGGGGCTTCATGATCATTTTGGTTCATATCAAATATGCTTTGAGTTATTCTATGGTGGCTCTATTGGTGGCCTTGAGCCATTTTATTCATGGTTATTTTCAAGGCCCTAATCCTCCTCAAGTGGAGCACTTCCTTTTGTCTTTTGAATGAATAAAATGGGTCCATATTGCCACTTGCCACTTTCTATTTCATGAAATCCTTTTAAATCATGAATTTAACATTCATATGAGGGCTTGATTATGTCAACAACCACATGGTATCCCCTCATGCAAAATTTCTTCTAGATATGAAGAAAAGGTCTTGAACAATATGTACATTGAGAAATGTAGTGCAAGCATGAACTTGTACATGCTTCAGTAAAGCATAAATAAGACAAGATAGAGAGGTATTGCCCACATTGAACAACTGAGAGAAAATGCACAATAAGGATGAACTTACAGGTTTTCAATAGGTTGACCAGAAATTGTACAAAGAATCAATACAATCATATGGACATGTATGGCCATATGGAGCAATACAACAATTGTACAACTTCTGCCTTATTTTTTTGTAGATCATATACCTCATTTTGAGATGATTATAATGACCATGCAATTATTTTTTAGTAGCTTGTAGAGGTTTTCTTGAGGTATGCAAAGCTGATTTTGAGAAGAAATTACTTATGTATCTACAAAACTCTTTTATTTTTCCATTGTTTAAATTTTTAGTTATTATGTGATTTATGCTATGATCTGAAAGTAATTTCTACATTATATTAAATTTAGCAATTTATCTATTTAACTAGGATCATATGGATAATAGTCACCTAGGGTTGAATTTTTGTAATGTACTTAACCCCAAATACCTCAAAAGGTGAAATATGCCTCCAAATATGTGAAAATGTGTCCTTATCCCCAAAAATTTCTACTTGAGGGGGACACACACCTTCAAATACATGGAAGCTCTTCCATTAGGGTTATTTCTCACCCCTTCTTACTTGCAACATCCCCTAGCCACCTCCTTGAAGAGGGTGTCCAACCTCAAGACTCAAGTGGGCCTTTGACCAAACCCATGTGTAACTTAGTGCTACATGGCATGATCTCAAGCTGGGTGTTCATCTTGTAAAGCTCCCTTTTTGTTTAGATCCTTCATCCACATGGTCTTAAGCCTTAGTTTTAACCTAAGAACAAGGATATCCATCAATTCCATGAAAAAAGAGAATGTAATACATGTAACCATTCCTCCAATTACATGTAAAACATGCCCGAATGGATCCTCATAGTGAAATGCATCTTTGGAAGAATCTTCATCAAGCCAACCATACACCCTCTATTCTTCCCTTGGATGATGAAGAGTTCTCAGGATTGATGGATTTCAAATGCATATAGCATCCCAAACTGGTACAACCTCCCCAATAGTGTTTTTGTCCCTGCACATCATAGCATACCTCTAGAAAAAATGAGTGTTTTTGTCCCTGATCAATATCAATTATATATTAGCAATCACATTTAGGATGATAGTAAAATGTAGATAGAACATAAACAAAAATCGTAGAAGACAAGACAAGACAAGAGGACAAAATATGTGGCGCTAGCTAGGGACAAACCCCAATATTGGGAAACCCTTGATCAATTCTTCTTATACGTTCTTCAATAGTTCAGCAGAGAGAGAGATAGTACATATACATCAGAAGTCAACCTTTTGACTTATCTAAATATGAGCAGATATCTTCTCTAAGAGGATGGCATATGAGGTAGCTGATCTGAGTTTAGGTGAAGGCACATTGCTTCCACTGATCCAAGGTGACTCCATCACCATGATGCACCTCACTGTGCTGCACCCAATCATCATGCTAGACCTCATTACTATGTTGCACACATCATACTGCTGCACCTTATCATCATGTTGCACCTCCCTGTACTGCATCATCATGCTGTACCTATGCTACATCATCATGCTGTACCTCATTGTGCCCATCATGTTGTACCTCACTGTGCCCATCATGCTGCATCTCATTTCAACATTCATTATCATTGTGTTGCACTTTGTTACACTTGTGCTGCACACATCATGCTACACTGCACTTCATCACTATGCCCATCATTATGCAGCAACATTCAACATCATGCTGCACCTTATAGCAATGTTGTCACATCTTATCATGCACTACATTAGTTCACTATTAGGGGATTCTCTTTTGCTGCATAGGACAACATTCTAACAACAGATTGGGTAGCCTTCATCATGGACTGGTTAGGGCATCAAGACAGTCCTACCAACCCTCACACATCAGCAACAACATCAAATTGATCCATGTTGCTCCAACCCTGTTTGTATATGACTTTTTGTGACTGCCTAGTTAGGGCATACTGCTGTAGCTTTAAACATATCCCACAGTCAACAAACCAACCCCATAAGGACTACAACCCATATTGGAAGGCTTTCCGCCATGCCACGTTGCCTTCTTAGGGCATTATCCATCCTTGACAGTCCTCATTCAGTCCCTAACTATGTGCTATGGCCTGCGGCCTAGCACAACAACCTCCTTGTAGCTTCTACCTCCACAAAATGTGACCAAACAATCTCAAAACAATAGCGTACTGCCCTACTAAGACTCAGCCTAGTAGCCTACTCTCTCAGCCCTTGAAACAACAAGATTCCATCCCTCAAACAATCTGCACTTGCCTCAGCTTCGGCCTCCTATAGCAGACTTCAGACCCTTGCTTTCATGTTGTCCAAGACCCTTCTCTTCCTGCGGCTAGGCTGTCTTAATTTTAGAGCTATCCCTTTGAGAACATTGCACACTAGATAGAACAACATCTAGGGCTAGGGTAAACCCTTTAGGACAACATATATATAGCTCCTTCCTTGACAATGGAGAGGGTTCTCTTTTCATGATAGCGTTGTAGTTAGGGCATCATTAGGCTACCGGTTAGGGCTTCTCCTTGCCAGCATTTAAGCTTCTCTGTGGTAGTGTAGAGCTAGGACATCTTCACATTTCCAGTAGTGTATCTCAATCCATGAGAGATTATGCCCCAATCTAGTGAGGCTCAACCATGTATGAGCTCAAGATGCTAACTACAAAACATATATTTGGACGGGAGTTCACCAAGAACATCAATGCTAGAATGAGCTTATGAAACTCAGAGGCATTTGTCAAATCAGGTCTGGCATAAATACCACATAACTTCTTAAAGTTAGGCTTCATTGAGGAAGTTATGGGCTTGCAGTTCACCATTCCAAATTCAGAATCCAACTCCTTCCTACTTTTGCAAATGAGAGGGTCTATACTAGTTAGAAAGAGGTCATCCTCGTAAGGTACCGGTATGAGAGGTCTATCATCCACAACCTTAAAGCAATGGTTTGGAACGGCTTCACTCCTAGTGAATCTCAACTTCATCAAATAGTTATCAATCCTCTCACACCAAGCTCAGGGTGCTTGCTTTAAATCATAGAGAGTTTTCTTCAACCTGCATACATGAGATTCCCGATCATGAATCTCAAATCCCTCGAGTTGTTCCACATCTATGGTCTTTCTATTACATGAGGGGAATGGTCCCCTAGTAAGCTTTCCTTCAGTACATCTCAAACATGTACCTTCATGCTCTTCTTTGAATTCAGGCATCCTTGTCACCATCTGTCTCACATCGAGTAGGGCCTTACAATGAAGATGGGCAGACCTCCGGTGCCATTGAAGAGATGAGTCACACAACATGGTCCCCAATGGACTTCCTGCAACTTGATACAAAATGCCAACCCTGAACCCAAGAGTAAAAGCATCTTTAAAATTATTTTTCCAAACATGTACCTTTCCATCGATGAATTCCACCTTGTAACCTTTGTCTTCCATTGCCGAAATGGACACCAGGTTCTTCTTGAGATCAGGTACATTCCCTATACCCTTTATGGGATAGGTGGCATCGTGTCCAAGAATAATCTCCAAGTTGTTTCCTTCTCTATCAGATTAGAGAGTACTTCCTTGAATCCGGTGAAGTGCCTTAATGCACCACTATCAATAAGCCAATTTCCCAAAGTGTCCAGAGTAGAGGTAGTGGAGAGGGTCGATATAAGATAATACTCCTTTTGCTTATCAGAAACAACATTTGATTCTTCATACCTAGAGTTCCTTGCTTTCTTGGAGAGTCGACCATTTCCTTGATATCCTGCATTCCTTTTCCCTTTGCCATTGTACCTGTCATTCCTTCGATCATTGAAGATGCCCCTGGAATGATTGTGATCATCATCATGTGAGGTGCCCCTTCTATTTGGACACTCCCTCGCAAAATGGCCAAACTTAGTACAAGCAAGGCATCTACCCTTCCTTCCACCCTTAGATCTGGACTTTCCATTGAAGTGACCTTTAGGTAGGCCACCAGACGCTGTCAGTGGAATCTCTGATAATTTTCTTTGCTTCGATTTCACCCTTGGTGTACTTGATCCTTGGAGCAACTAGAGCATTTGATGGAGGCTCATGGATTTTACCTTTCACGTAATCCGACACTTCTTTCTCTTGGGATGTGGGATGAGGAACCCATTGAGCCTTTTGTCCTTTCCAATTGTCTTCAGTGATTGCTCTTTCACTCTTGCTTGGGCTTTGTCTTCACCTCACCTCTGATACCATGTTAATTTTAGGTATGTTCTATGCTGACAGCAAATTTACTTCAATTTTCCATATTAGCTCAATATCAATTCCATATTAGCAATCACATTTAGCATGATAGTAAAATGTACGTAGAACATAAAAATAAATCGCAGGAAACAAGCCAAGACAAGAGGACATAAGATGTGACACCAGCTAGGGACGAACCCTAATGTGGGGAACCCCTTGATCAATTCTTCTTTTATGTTCTTCAATAGTTCAGCAGAGCGAGAGATATTACATATACATCAGAAGTCAACCTCTTGACTTATCTAAATAAGAGTAGAAATCTTCTCTAAGAAAATGACATATAAGGTAGCTGATCTAAGCTTAGGTGAAGACATACTGCTTCCAGTGATCCAAGGCGCCTCCATCACCATGTTTCACGTCATTGTGCTACACCCAATCATCATGCTAGACTTCATTACTATGCTACACACATCACACTACTGCACCTTATCATCATGCGATAGCTCCCTATACTGCATCATCATGTTGTACTTGTCCTGCATCATTATGTTGTACCTCACTATTCCCATCATGCTACATCTCATTTCAGCATTCATTATCAATGTGCTGCACACATCATGCTACATTGCACTTCATCACTATGCCCATCAATATGCAGCAACATTCAACATCATGCTGCACCTTATAGCAATGTTGTCACATCTTATCATGCACTACATTAGTTCACTATTAGGGGATTCTCTTTTGCTGCATAGGATGGCATTCTAACAATAGATTGGGTAGCCTTCATCATGGACTATTTAGGGCATCAAGACAGTCGTACCAACCCTCACACATCAGCAACAACATCAAACTGATCCATGCTACTCCAACCCTGTTTGTATATGATTGTTTGTGACTGTCTGGTTAGGGCACACTGCTGTAGCATTAAACATATCCCACAGTCAACAAACCAACCCCATAAGGACTGCGGCCCATCTTGGATGGCTTCCTCCCATGCCACGCTGCCTTCTTAGGGCACTGTCCATCCTTGACAGCCCTCACACATTCCCTAATTGTGTGCTATGGCCTGCAACCTAGCACAACAACCTACCTATAGCTTCTGCCTCCACAAAATGTGACCAAACAGTCTTAGAATAATAGCATACTGCCCTACTAAGACTCGGCCTAGTATCCTTCTCTTTCATCCCTTGAAACAGCAAGATTCCAACCCTCAAACAATATGCACTTGCCTCAGCTTTTCCCTCCTATAGCAGAATTCAGACCCTTACTTTCATCTTGTCCAAGACACTTTTCTTCCTGCGGCTAGGCTGTCTTAATTTTACAGCTATCCCTTTGAGAACGTTGCACACTAGATAGAACAATGTCTAGGGCTAGGGCAGACCCTTTAGGACAGTGTATATATAGCTCCTTCCTTGACAGCGGAGAGGGTTCTCTTTTCATGATAGCATTGTAGTTAGGGCATCATTAAGCCAATGTTTGGGGTGCTAGAAAATTATATATTACGGATCAATGGAACACATAAAATATTGCAGAAATATAAACACAGAAAACGCACAAAACAAGAGAGACACAGATATATGTGGTTCACCCCGTTTGGGCTACGTCCACCCCAAACAGCTAGTCCTTCCTTTCTATTATCCAGCCAAATGAAGAGACACAACCTACAGCAAATCCGCTGTAATATCCTCTGTTTTCTCTCACAGTCTCACCTCTCTGTTTCTCGCTCACCGTATACACATCTATTACACAGCCTCAAGTACAATGCCCTCATACAAAGAGAGGGGTTGCCTTCTAGGGAAAAAAACCCTAAACTAAACATAAGTTCTACCGTCAGATCATCCACCTAATGAACGGCCCCGATTGACTAGAAATTACTATACCTTTACAATGCAGTCGCCCCCCCCCTGGACCCCCCCTGCAGCGATTATTTTACGGGCGGTGTTGCCGCCCCCATTTCGAACTGGGGTCCAATGTGGTGATAACTTTGAATATAGAAGATAATCAGGCTCCACACCCAACATAGGGCTTCTCCATGCCAGCGTTTAAGCTTCTCTGTGGCAGTGTAGAGCTAGGGCATCTTCTTCTTAGGGAAACATATACTCTTAGGATCTCTCCTCCCACCAAAACCCAAAGACATGTGTAGAGGAAGAGATCACAAGAAGAGTGTGTGTCCAAATGATGTTCTAGGAACCTCTATTTATACTAAAACGTTGGGCATAAGTGGGGGCAATTTGGTTGCTAGTTGACCTTGACAAATTATCCCATAACACAAATAAGTTCATATCTCATGAATACTTATCGGAATCAGATGATCTTTAGATCAATCCTACACCTCCCAACGAGAGGAATCCAAGAAAAATATCAGTTTCCATAAATAAGATGACCCACATGGAGTTTGTCCCTAGTTGCCAATTTTAACAATTATTGACTGTCCATACTTCCACCTAGCATGAAAGCGAATTATACCACAACAATTGTATGAGTACATACACATAACCTCTCTAAATCAATTTCATGATAATTTAAGATATTCATATTCATATTTTTAGTTTATAAGGTGAAGGGGTGTGTTACATAAACCCTTGACTCCAATTTCTGAATTGGAAAAGTAAGGGTGTTCCAGTTGACAAATTTCCTTTCATATTTCCAGAGGGACAAATTCGAAATATGACGCAATAGATTCCAAAGTGGATTCTATGATGTTGAGGACCAACATTACTAGCTCCCCCTCTTCAGCTTGCCTGTCTCTGATGAGGAGGCATGGTAGCTGAAGCAAGAGGGTAATTCCAGCCACCCATAATAGGGCCAAGGAAAACTAGATAAACAAATGGATTAAATGATGAATCTAGACTGACAAACCAACACACCAACAAGTTGTCTCCCCAACACCCTAGACATATTTTAATATCAAATAATGATGCTCTACATTTAGGCTTCACAGTTAGGACGATGCTCTACATTTTCATTAGCTGAGTTAAGAGTTGCTCATGATTCTATCATTTCCTGCAGAATGTTTCACTATTGATCATAACCATTATGGAAGATAATCTCTTCTCCTTAAATACAGAGCATGCTAATTGTTTTATAACATGCTTCACTGTTGTTTTTTTAATGGTAGCCTCTGCCTCTAAAAAAAGAAAAGTGTGATTATAACTAGAGAGAAGAGTATGTATATATCATGTATACAGATTTGCCAAGAGTGGTGTCTCCATAACAACCCTTGGAACATTGATTTGTAGTAAATCTTGTAATCAACCTAGAGATACCTCAAGCAACTATGCTTTAACTAGTCCCATTAAAGCAAGGATATTAATTTATGTGGTGAAGGCCAACTTTGGCTGCAGGAGGAATTCTGGTACTAAGACAGATTCCTCATTTTTAACTCTTGCACCAGGATAGATTCATCATTTTTGTTTACTAATTCTTATATTGTTTTCATAATTTGTGGTTCTTGCTAGGATTGGGCACAGGAATAACATTTTAGAAATATCGTAGTAGTTCAGAGGTTCCTGTAGCAAAATTATAATTACTTAAATTCTCACCCATGAAATATATATCCAACTAATGTATGAAGAAGGGAAAACTTTGGTTGTTCATGCATCCCGTAGAGGAGAATATGGTCTAAAACCCTAATTGCAAATAACAAATCTAGAAAGTAATATAGTAGTTGAAGTTTTAATTTTATGAATCTTTAGAAAGAAATAAAGGTGAGAACCTAAAAGGCAATGTACCATGTTTTTGAGAATGCCTGTAAGTCCATACGCCTTTCCACAGATGAACACTAGACATATTATAAATATACAGTAGGTGGATTTTAAAGAGAAGTACATTTCAGCTTTTTAGCAGCCTTGCATTGTTCTTGTTGGGATATTAAGATTTCAGTATCCATTGTGATGCAAATTCACATTTTCATTGAACACCTTTCTAGTCATTTGTTTAAGTCCATTTCTGCTTGTTGAGAATGGCATAAATATCTCACAGTAAGTAGATTTTGGTATATTGAAAACCCATTTGCATTGCACCATGCTTCATAATATGTATGAAGAAATTATATAGTCTCTGCATACAATTATTACTTAAATGGCTTAAAAGTAAGAGCATTTAAATGGTTATTATATGTCAAGCTTGTGTCATATTTAACATCTAAATATGTATTAATGACTATCCATACTTATAGAAATGATGCAAGTGCCCTCCTAGGAGGAGGGAGTGTCATAGGTTTAAAAGTATTGTTTCTATGAAATTTTTGATTTTCTTACTTTTAGGGGACTTCTATCATATATGTGTCTGTGTGTGTGTGTGTGTGTTAAAATGCTATGCCAGTTCTCCTATCAACATCCATGGTGGGTGGGAAGCCCAGTTTTTGTATTTCTAATGTAATCTTGTGCCTAGGACATGAGCTTTATTAATATAAAATTTCTATATATTGTTAAAAATCATACTTATGTAATATGTTCATTAAAATAAGCTTTATATATTTGATTTCTGAATTGATTTTAGGATAAATGATCTCTTTATTAAAAAAAATGGATTAATGACTAAAATGTTACATAAGGATAATAATATGCATTTGATTTTACATAAAATATTATATAATTTCTTTGGGAACCATGAGGATTAGCTTAGTTGGTCAAGTCTCTATTGTTAAATGCACCTTTTATTGAGAGGTCACAGGTTCAATTCTCTCGACACTCTTGAGCTTAGGCTCTCTGGTTGAACCATGAGGATTAGTTTAATTATACAACTTTGGTAGCTTAATTATACAACTTTGGTACAACTATTCTGTGGATGTAGTGAAATAATAATGTGTATTTTTAAATATTTTATATTAAATTATTATATAATTTTACTATAAAATAAATATTGTAATATAACATAAAGCAAATTATTGTTAGCCTTTTATATATATATATAGATATATATAATGTATTTTTAATAATTTTTTATTAAACTATTATATAATTTTACTATAAAATAAATATTGTAAAGTAATATAATGCAAATTATTGTTGGCCTTAAAAGGTAGCTCTTTATGGCAGGGTAATTACACTTAGGGATTATCGACTCTCGTCTGAGTAATGAGTAAAGTAGACTAACAGTAAGGTATTTCATAACTCTCAAAATCATATAACAAACAAAATTATAAATTATAAATTCAACATGTCACTTATAAAAATTAAATTTAAATAATAAAAAAAAACCATCATTCACTTACCAAAATTAAACTTAAATAATAATAAAATAACAAGCATTCTCTATAACGACTCAAAATAAATTTAAATAATTTCAATAATATTAACATATTTATTAATTAAAAAATAATTAATAAATATTAATATAATATTATTATATAATATGTCTCCATTTTACATTTCTCCATTATGAATAGCTAATGGTCTATTTCTTAAGAGAAAGGCAATGAGGGTGGGTGTAATAAAAATAAAAATGTAAAATACTTGTTTTAATTTACAATTTTTTAAGTTTTTACAAGATTCAAACTTGGGTATTTTTCCTTTTAATATATGTATTTTTAATTTTAATATTAAAAAAAATGGTTTTTCTTAATACAGGGTTCAAACTTGGGTATTTGTCCTTCTAATATATGTAATTTTAATTTTAATATTTAAAAAAATGGTTTTTCTTAATCATGTAAATGAGTATTTGTTCATTTTTCGACTTATTAAGGACGTATTATACCTAATTAAATGCTGTTAGGTACACATAAGGTAAAAGGTAAAAGATATTTCTAATGTAATTACTGTTATACATAAATGAGAATTTACTCATTTGTTAAAGTCATTGAGGTATTTTGAATTTATTATACTTAGTTGAGTATTGTTAGATATAGATGAGGTAACAAGGAAATTTAAGGCAATTATTTTACATCTTAATTATACAATAGTGATGTTTTAATTATACAATAGTGATGTTTCAAAGAATAAAAGTGGTAGTCCAAAGTATTAGTACAAAACCTTATAATGTACAAGACTTCGAAATGTGAGAGAAATATCAACTATATTTTTTAATGTATTAACTATTTTTGTAAGAGAGTTAAGAAGATTATTTATGCATATTACAAATTATGTTAATCTATAGAAGATTAGCTAGATAAATTAGTTTTTTCTATTTAATGGAAATAAAATATGAAAATATCTTGAGGGGAAAGATAAAGGGTATGGATTTTGGATTTAAGGCGGTAACCACTTTATTCAATAGTGATTTTTTTATATAAATATATCTAGGATATTAGATGGTTGAGATTTAGGAGGTAAGGAAGTCGAGACTTAAAAGGAACATGAAAGGGGAAGTAAGAGTAAAGAAAAGAAAAGAAAACCATAATAAAATAAGGAAAAGTGAGGAAAATTGTTGAGAAAAAGGTGAAGGAAAATGGGCTGAAATAGATTAATAAAGTAAAATTTATGTTTTCAAGTTACTTGTGATCTCCACTTACCTTTGTTATGATGAAAAATGAAGAATGGAGAAGGAAGGGATGTAGGTGTGATGAAAATAAAGAATGGAGAAGGAAGGAATGCAAGTATGATGAAAAATGGAGAATGGAGAAGGAAGGAATGCAAGTATGATGAAAAATAAAGAATGGAGAAGGAAGGGATGCAAGTGACAAAGTAGGAGAAAGACATCTATTATGGATCCATGTATGTTGAGGATTTGTGAAGGAAAATGGTGCTGAGAGGTAGAAAGGAGGAGATGTATAGAGTTTAGAAAATTAAAAATATAGAAAGAAAGATATAAAAGGAGAAGAACATGTAAAAGAGAAAATGGAAAATCAATATATGGAAAAAGGAGTTTGAAATTGATTTCATGTAATTATAAATATATTTATTCAAGAAGTACCATGGTGCATTTTTGAAATAGAGCAAATTAATCTTGAGGGGGGAAGGAGGTGTTCTTGATATGAGCACACCAGTAACATGTATGTAGAGTTTATGGAGTAGATTAAGGTCTGAGTTGATCTCATGAAGTTTGTGATATTTGGTTGTATTTAGTATGTTTGTCTTATTTTTTCTACATTAATTACTATAGGTACCCTATTATACCAAGGAGAATGTATCATAGGGTGAGGCTCAAAATTATCATCTAACTTTTCTATGATCCTACATGATTGTGTCTCTAGAATATCCATTAGTGAAGGCACACTGAGCTTTGAGAAAATTTGTCACGAATGTGTATTACAAGTGAATGGTATCCCTCTTGATTATTTTAGTATTTATGATACATTTTTGGAGGATTGGTATTCTTTCAGGAAGGATGCCCAATGAAGTGATTATTTGAAACTAGGCTTGTGATGTTTGCAATCCTTGTGGATGGCACAAAAAGCATGCATGCACACACAACACTACCAGGGGCTTCTTCCTTTTCCAATACAATCCTTTACATTAAATGAAATATAGAATTATGGTCCATGGAGAAGAAAAAATAGCCATGTGATCCTTAAGTAGTGAATAGATTATTCCTCTCTTGATAAATAATGAAACTTGCTTAACTAGTGTCCGCAGATTTCCCAGGCATGGATATGCAATTTGATTTTCCCTCCAATTTATCACGACCCCATTTAAAGAGGGACCCTTTATGAATAACTAGAAAATTTATATTAAAATTATAAGGCATGAGTAGTAGAATACAATTTTCGACATGATAATTACTTCCTACTGATTTTCAAACAATAAATTTTATGCCGTTGCTATTATTGAATAATTATACTCATAAAATTTCAGCAGTAATTTGCAACAAAGACATTAAATATCATAGAGACACAACCATTCAAAATAGACACAAAATATTTTCACCTGGGAAACCTAACCTTGGGAGAAATTCCAACAATATTTTCTTGAGGAGAAATTTTCTTTCAACAACGTTTATAAATAAGATATTTTCTACAAAGCTATGCCAATATACAAGTCAAAATACGAGTCAAACCTGGTCAAATAACATTAAGTCAACATTGGTAAAAATGCTTACAAAATAAAAAAGTCAACACTACTCAAACAATAAAACTTTATAGTCAACTCAACCTAGTCAAACTTGGCACTACGATCTATGGTCAACCCGCTCATGCGGCCCACCGACTAATCAAATTGCAATCATATCCACATGTCTAGTCTTGGGTCAAAGATGTGGTTAAACCTCCACATGTGGCCTCCAAAAGCTAGACAAAACAATTAGTCAACTTCTCAGTCAAATTTTGTCAAAGATAGCTCAGTCAACTTCAGTTAATTCATTGGTTAATCAACCCTTCCTTCTCACATGTGTGGCCAAAACAAGAGTGAGATAGAATAGATGATCTACAACAACAAATTTTCTCCTTGGAAAAATTTCTCCTCCACTAGTAAAGATTGAGTGAGCTTGCTATGTTGGTTTTTTTCTCTCGCATGTTGTCTATTTATATAAAGCTCTAAGGTTGAGTAGAGACCCATCAAGTTGGTTTCTTATCACAATAAACCCCTTCACTAATGGAGCCTACATCACAACTCAACATCAGACTATAAATGTTTACCCCACTTGGGTGAAAATCCCCAATCAATAAACAATTCAAACTTGCTCTGTAAAAGATAGATCACTCCATCCCAGAGCAGTGAGTGTCACGGGCCATTCACCCCTAGCCAAATAAGAATGCCCCGATGGGTGAATGTATCATTCTCCCCTAGTCAAATCAACATGACCCCATGAGAGAAAATTTTCCCCTAGGGGTTTTATCCCTAGCCAAATTAGTAAGGCCTAATGGGTAAATGTATCATTCCCCCACTCGTCAAATCAAGGTGATACTGTTGGAGCTATGGAAGATCTCTTTCCAAAATATCCATAATAAGAAACTTATAAGGATCCAATCCCTATTGGAAAAAGGAGAGGATCTCCAAGAAAATAAAGTATTGGTGATGTTGTATGGATCTTTGTTTTTTTTGCCAAAGAGTGTTGTTAAGCGATGTGATAGCGACAGAGGTTGAATAAGTGCTCACTTGTTTTTTTGATAGTTTGTGGTATAGAAAGAAAAGTGATGATCCTTCAAAGCCTTTCAAAAATAGTCTATCCCAAGTTAGAAAATAAGTTACCTTGGGCCATAATTTATGCCCCTAGATCTATGTCCAAATATAAAAATGCATGCAAATTATATTAAACTTATATTTATAATAAATGAAAAATACATCTATATAATAATAATAACATAGAAATGAGCTCAATGACACTGAGACTTTATTTCAGGAAAATGATAACATCCCTTCTATTAACTAAAAAAATCATAATAATTTTTTTTTTTAAATAAAGATAAATGTATAAAAGAATGATAATGTTTTTTTTTAATATAAAAAAATTTATAAAAATAATAAGTAATAAAATATATTATGAAATTTTTGATAAAATAACTAAAGATAATGATTGATAAAATATATTAGAAAGAAAATCCTTTATTACAAATTCAATAACAATTTTTTTTTTATAGCCTAGGTAAGGACGTCGTCATTTTATTTTATTTTATTTTTATCTCAGATGCCAATCACTGATCGAATATGAAGTTTTCGGAATATGGGCTTTTGTTATTCCCTTCTAATTGGGAATATAAGCAACTAACAGAGGATTGATACTTAGCTTGTCATTGCATGTGTGTTTTACCAAGTATCTCATTCACGATAAAACGTGCTGATCGATCGGTGGCAGGTTCAGGACCTTGGATTTTGCTCACGGTCTCTTTCTCACCCTGGAATCGTGTCCCACCTCTTTCAATGACTCCTGTTCTGTTTCAATCAACAACGTAATCTTAGTTATGCCCCACGAGTCCATTTTTTCAACATTACCGCTTTGTTCGCCGCTGATTTTCTTCATACCTCCCATGCCTTTCGATCATACAGAATCCCCAGCACAGGGCCTAATGGCATTCAAAGGCACCATACTCTACGATGCAATTGGTATTTACGTGATACGAGAATGCTGAAAGTAGAAAATCATCATGGTTTCAATTTCCATCTGGTCATGCTTATCAATGTAACACAGTGCAACAAGGGGAATTTTAAAGGTTTTGCCATTCCAGTATTTAGATTATTGATTCCAGATATATCATGATAATAAAAACAGTGTAAATTCATTTTATTCCCATATGTATGATAATTTTTTTTAATAATGAAACTTAACATCAAGTAATTTGAATTTTATTAATGTAAAGTAAGTTTACAATTAAACAGAAATGTTATTGATATTATATAAGTGCATCAAATTTATATTAAAAACACACAAAAAAAAATAAATATATTTTTAAATCTCAACCATATACCATTAATGTAATTAAAAATATATATATTTTTATTATCAATATATTTTTTAATGCTTATGTTCAAGTATTTAAAAATTACAATTTTTTAAACTATGATTTGAATTAATTGGTTAGTAAAAACAGATAAATATCAAAACACTTTTTTTATATTACATTTTACATTGCTTAAAAAATTATAAAATTTAAACTAAATTATAATTTTATTTCCAATTATTATTATTAATAATAAAGACAATAATATATAAATTAAACATATATACATTCTAAAAAAATTATGTAACAACATTTTTAATTATATGGATTTTATTTCAATATCATGTTCAACACTATAACTTATTAATCTACATGCTTAAAAAAACATAATTCATATTTATATAATAGACATAACTGCTTTTGAGAATATCATTAATCTTTAATTTGTTACTCTTTCTAAAAATATTTTAAAATATTCTCTCTAAATTAAATCCTTACCATCTATTTAATAATTATTAATAATTAAATTAAAATTCTACACACTATATCTATAAAATAAACAAACTATAATAATAAGAGAATTAGTTTTTCTTTTGTTTTCAATTATTATAAATATATATATATATATATAAAAACAAAAGGAAAAATAATTCTCTTATTAATTAAAATAACTTAATCAGCCTAATATATATATATATATATATAAACAAAAGGAAAAATAATTCTCTTATTAATTAAAATAACTTAATCAGCCTCACTATTTTATAGAAATTAAATTTTGATCTATTTTATTATTAAAAAATGTAACATAAATCATAAAATATTACAAGTGATCTTTTTATTACCTCAAAAGATTTGATTTATTGGTGATTAAGATGAATATATATTGATTATAATTATATCATATTAATATAATTTTTTTGGAGGAAAAGTTAAATTTGTTGGAGTTAATGCTTACATTCCATATTTAAGAAGTTGGTTTGTGATGGTTGAGAAATTATCTCAACCTCTCTATCTAATTTAGGAATAAGTTGGATCTCAGAAACTCTATTTAAATGAGTAATCCGAATGTAATCGTGTGTGAGTGTGTTTACACATACACCAGTTGTGCATAATATGATTGTGTTTCTATAATTGTGTATGATTTAACGATTTTTATCTTGGTATCAGAGCTAGTATGGACCTGAACCTAGTCTTCCTTATGAAATAGAGAAATTGATTATCAAACGCCTGTACCCTAGGGCGAGAGGGGATGACAAGAACGTGTCTAATCTCGAACAGTTTGTAGAAGGTCAAGACGGCTATTGGCGCAGCCGGCTACTAATCAAGGGTAACATTCGTCACCATTCCACTCAGGCCACGGATGCCATTCCGCTCAGGCTGGAATTTTCCATCGAGGAATGCAAGAACAAGCTATTCGATCTGTCAATAGTTGATTTTTTTTAAGCCCTCAGCTGTCCATCTCTTGACATACTCTCATATGTTGTAATTGGGGAACCTGCTAGCAGTGCGTAATAGCGAGCGAAAGAGGGATCGAACCTGTGGCATCGAGGGCGGGCATCCAACCATCGTCGCCATGCCTGACAGTTTTCCTGTCAACAAAATGTTGCTCATTTAAACCCTTGATGAAGTTGTTCGCCAATGTTGGTTTTTGACAGTCGATTCCAAATTGAATCCGATCAAAAGAGGTGAGGAACGCACGGTTTTTTCCCAAGCCTGTAAGATCATTTTTTTTCCTCAACAAGATTTTTCTCGCCATTTTAGAAAAGGTATTTTATTTTGTCTTCTCTTTTATCATGGAGTTTACAGTGTTAGACAAATTTAGTGGTTTGAATTTTCCCTCATGGAAAGTAAAAATACAACTGCAATTAATGAATAAAAACTTGTGGGGAATAGTGAATGGTTCAGAAGCAGCACCTACAGATGCCAAAGAGTTACTTGAATGGAAAAATAGAGATGACAAAGCTAAGTCTATTATTGGACTTGCTCTTTCTGATTCACAATTACATCATGTAGATCTTACTAAAACATCAAAGGAAATATGGGAACATTTGGCTCAATTGTTTGGTGTAAAATCTACAAATGCAAAATTTTCCATAAAGCTGCAATTATTTAGTCTGAAAATGAATGAGGAGACATCTATGTCCAGTCATATAAATAATTTAATGTCTCTTTTAAGACAATTAAGTGAAGCTGGGACTAGGGTGGACGATGAAGATGCTAAAGCTGTATTATTAAATAGTCTTCCTTCAAGTTATAGTAATGTTGTTTTCACTTTGAGTCAAATGTCTACACAAACATTGCAAGAGACAATTGCAGCACTTCTGGGGTAGGAAAGGCGACTGAAACCAGAGGATGCCGAAGAGAACTCTCATGTAGAAAATTCCTTGTGGAAAAAGTCAAGGATGAGAAAGAAAAATGCAAACAAAGGTGACATTGAATGCTACTATTGCAGGAAAATTGGGCATACAACGTGGAATTGCAGAAGTCGTGCTAGTGATGAGTTAAAAGGGAAAGAATCAGCAAATATAACCACAGATGAATACCAATTGAATTCCGATAATGAATTCAATGAAGAGAGTGAACCTATTAAGCTATTTTAAAAATAACTAGCAGTTCAACTATGTGTCTGATGCCAATACTTAAAGATCAAGTAGCAGTAAAGCTCAATATGGATGGTTGTCCAGATAGTATGGCAGTTGCGGATCTAGGGAAGGATCTCTCATTAGTGGTAGACATGGAAGTGGTTTCCTAATGAGGTTATGCGACAGAATGGGATGTTGTCCAGTAATTGACTTCGAGAAGTCCTTGATTCGGGAGTTGAGGGAACTCGGGAATCCAACTTGCCAACTACACCTTTCCGAGGGTTATGAGGCAACTTGATGGAGCATCTACTGATAAGCTTGATTATTTTGTTATTTTCATGTAATGTAATCATTAAGGGGGGATGTTGGAGTTAAAACTTACATTCCATATTTAAGAAGTTGGTTTGTGATGGTTGAGAAATTCTCTCAACCTCTCTATCTAATTTAGAAATAAGTTGGATCTAAGAAACTCTATTTAAAAGAGTAATCTGAATGTAATCGTATGTAAGTGTGTTTACACATATGCATAATATGATTGTGCTTCACCCATAAACTACATTTAAACTTTTTTTATCTCCTTTTTAAAACTTTAGTTGATTGCAATTTCCTAAATAAATATGTGGTTTAGTTTTTTCTAAAAAGTTTCGTACCATTCATGAATCATACCCTTAATTAAAATTGTCTTACATTATTGGTATCCCATTCAAATTTTACATATATATAATTCTAATTCAAATTAATTATATATATATATATATATATATATATATATATATATATATATATATTACAGAAATCAAATCACATCCAAGGGACGACCTAATCAAAGTTGTTGGCAGCTGACGTCAATTGGATGACCGAAAGTTATCGCAGGATCCAAGAAGTCGTTTCTTTAATTTTACTTTTCATTACTCCAACAACTCTTCATCATTGAATTATGTATACCACTCAATTCCCCTCATTATTCAATATTTTCCTCCTAAATTGCGACTTCATGTTCCTTATACAAATAGATACAGCAATTGATGGACGATAACGAGAAAAAAATCTGTGGTGGTGTAAGGTTAATTTACTTTTTCATTTCTTTGTTCAACCATTTTCTCTATAAATAGAAGCGAGAAGTTTGACAACCACAGGCACATTTGCAATTTCCATTTGCCTTTCAAATCGAATTAGACTTTAGTTGCAGCAATACTATCGTGAGATCTAAATTATGAAAGATCCATGTCTCTTTGCTTAAATATATAGACTGTATTTTGTTAATTGCTGAGATTGATTAACGTATTGTGTTGTTTTGAATAATGGAAGAAGATTATTAAAAGAAAGGATTTCCTGGTATGGACATGAATTCTGAGGTTTCGAAATGGATGTCGCTCGAATCAGTGGTATGCTTTCCAAACCAATCAGAGGAAGCCTTACAAACTAAAATAGAAGAAGAAGAGGGAGAAACAGAGAGATTCAAACGCCCCCGGACAAGTTTGGACAATGAAGATGATGTGGAGGAATTTATGGCTTTGTTAGACAGAATCGAAGAAACAAAGAAACTCTTGAAAAGAAAGAGCATGAATTTCAGTGGTAGTAGTATAAGCGCAGGAGGAGGTATTAATGCAGTGGAGGGAGATCAGATGTTGACGGCCCCGCCCCTCATGCACCAGCCACAAGGCTTGTCAGATGCTGGTCAAAGCAGTACATCGCCCTGGAAAGCCTCTTTCCAATGGGAGGACTTCAACCTAACTAATTCCGTTTATGCACAAACAGATTTAAGTGGTGCTGCAGCTAAAGAAAAGAATAAAGAAGCAGAAGAAAGCGTTCAAAAGGGTAACGACCCTTTTAAAACGAGAAGTTTTCTGGATTTGGTTACGCCCGCTGAATGCTCGCATGATCACATGGATGATGTAAACAATGAGGAGGACGACGTAGAAACCCCTCCAGGGTTAGAGCTACAACTATTCCCCTGTCGGTAATGTGATCTACCTGTACCTGTATAGTGTGTCCCTGCAGGGTGATGATTCCCTACCATCCATTACTCACCCACTCTGTTATGTTGGGGGTATGATTGTAACAAGTCATGGAGAATTCCTACTGTAACTCTGCTCCATTAAACATTTTATGTTTTATTATTTTTTTAATACCAACAGTAGTATTTCAGAATCTATGAGGGTACGTCATTGGGATTAGGTGAACTTTGACTTGACAAGCCAGCCACAAGCTCTGATTGGTTGTACCTGCTCACGCTGATCGTACTGGATTGTAATTTAAACGGAGTTGTCTATAATGCGATTTTTTGGAGATTCAGGTGACGGAATCCGGCGGAAGAAATTGAGATTAAATCATGATTTGTCTCAGTTAAAATGGTTTTTTAACTGCATATTCATATTCAGCACCCTGAAAAACCACTGGGACGCTTTGATTGTGCACAAACTAGCTATCAAACTTGCGATTCCAATAAATTGCTACGGGATTTTCACCGGAAAAACCCGCCAGAAAGACTTTCAAAAAGTCGCGTTATAGACAACTGCAAACGTCATGATTGCCGGAACAAACTTATTCAATGATTTGTAATCTCATTTCATACTTAGTGATGCCATACATGATAACATGTTAAAAATAATTAAAAATTCATATTAATATTTTACAGTGATATGTTTTTTTAGAGATTGATTGAACGTTACAACGAATATTACATTTGTAAAACTTTTTTTTATCAGTACGAAAAAAGCATGACTTTATTTTAATATAGGATGATTTACATAAATAACATATTTTCTGGCAAATACCATAGCAGATAAACAATAACATAGACATATCAAGTCTATGAAAAAATCACCATATGGACAAAACCTCCTATGAACTGCGAGGAGGAGAAAAGAAGTGTGTGACCATACATAGGAAATAGTATGATATTTATATACAAACCAAAAGGTTAGGCAGGATAAGCAGATAAAAACCCTACTGATATAGAAACACCTTCTGTAAGGAGAAGGAAAACTGTCTTCGCAGAAAGACTGTGAGAAACCAAGTGGCCCAAAAGAAAACCAAGATGAGAAAGCAAAAATAGTAAGATAAAAGAAAAAACAAATACAGATTATGTTCCAGGAAGGGAGAAATCCTCTATATGATAAGTAATGTTACGCAGAAGAATGTCCATTTTCCAATTACCCGGTTGAAGTAGTAACCTTTTCTTTGAAAAACTGTCTGCTTGAACATTTTGTGACCTGTCCACATGTTGAATAGAATAATCATTTTTTCCTTTCCAATAAAAATCAATTCCGTTCATCCATCCTGTAATTGATTTTTTATGGAAATTTTCCCTATGACATGATCAATTATGATTTTAGAGTCTCCGTAGATGTGTAGAGCCGGAATGTCAAAGAAAGTACTGAGATATAGGAGACCTGAAAGTGCCATTGCTTCAACCTTGTTGTTTGTACCTTCTCCTCCATTCCAGTGGATGTAGAAGTTCTGATGTTCATTCATGGAGATGAAAATACCGCAGGCACATATTCCATTTTGAGCTGCTTGCTGACTTTGTTTTTACATTATTTGTTCTGAGGCAAACAAGAGTTATAGAGGGAGATGATCTTGTAGTAAATTTGCTCAAAATTTTCCAGCTGGTTTTGAAACAGAACTTTGTTCCTCCACTTCCAAATTATCCAAAATACAATTTGTGGGATGGATCTCCATGAGGATTTCTGTACACTCCACCATTCAAGTGAGTCTTTAAGAGAAGAGTGTTTTATAAGACTGAAGCCTAAATAAGAAAATAGTTTCCTCCATACTTGAGAGGGGATGTTGCAATTAAGGAACATATGAGAGTTATTTTCCCCTTCAGCTTTATAGATTAAGCAAAAACCCGGTCATGTCTATTGTCTCTTTTGCAAATTTTCCGATGTAAAATTTTTATTAGTTGAGAATAATTAATATTATTTTGTTATTAATGGAGAAAATAGTTACGTTGTTGTAACTTTCGCCCTAGTTTAGGATTAGTTCCTATAATTATGGGGTTTGGGTGCAACTTCCTATTTCCTAGTATTGTATTTATGGATGTAATCTTTGATTGATTTGGAATAGAGTGGATGAGAGTGATCTCTCAAGTTTGATGAGTGTAGTCTCCAGGTGCAGGCCACACCTGAGAGCTACATCTCTTTCTTTTCAATTCTGTTCACATTTTATCTTGGTATCAGAGCTCAGATTGAGTGAGCCTGATCTTTTGTCACCTGTGAGGCTGAAGTGCCTGTAGTAGCTAGCTTGCCTGTGTGGCTGGAATAGCCTGTGTGGCTTGAAGCGCCTTTGTGGCTATGTGTACACGAGAGCTCTGTGCTCGAAAATTGAGCAGGTGGACTGCAGAACACCTGGCTCAGACCCGAAAGTTTTGGCGCGGATTTTTCATGGATTGGCGCGGATTTTGCGCTGACAGTCGCGCCAATAAAGGAATTAGCACGGTTATTGAGGAATAAACTGCGCCAGAGTGCCAAAAAGCCCGATTGGCGCGGGATTTTACCCGGAAAGTCGCGCCAATTACAATACTCTAAGCGATTTTGAATTAGCACAGATTTTTCGCTCGGGGTAGCGCCAAGGGGATCTGCGAATAGCGTGAACTTCGTTTGGCGGTCTGCAAACGGTCCAGATTGACGGAGTTGTAGATCCGTCTGGGAGAGACAGATCGGGAAAGCGCCAGAGGAGATCTGCGGGAAACCTCGACTTCGTTTGGCGATCTGCAAGGAGAGCAGGATCGGCGAAGTGGCAGATCACTCCGGGAGAGGTCGATCAGATCAATTGTGATCAGATCATTGTTTCGGCTGTGTTGAAAACGCCAAATTTTCTCATTGGAGCGGGAGTGCCAGACACTGCAGATCGGTGGCAGAGGTGACAGATCGATCTGACAGGTATTGTTTTTTGTTGTTGTTAAGTAGATTCACAATGAGTAATACGATGGAATCTTACCTTAACGAGTCTAGTAAACTCAACGGGTCTAACTTCACGAATTGGAAGTTTAAGATCCAGACCCTGCTCGAAGGTGCGAACGCTTGGACTATAGTGACAGGCGATGAGCAGAAGCCGACTGCGAGCACGCAGAAGGAAGACTGGGAAAAACGAGAAAACAAGGCCAAGGTCCTGTTAAAGATGTCTGTGAAAGACAATGTCATTGCACACATCAGAGACTGTAAAACGTCCGCAGAGATTTGGACGAAAATCAAGAATCTGTATGAAACCCAGAATACAAACAGAGTTTTGGCTCTGAAAAGCAAGCTATTTTCAATGAGGATGGACGAAAGGGAGTCTGCTACTGCATTTTTCGCGCGAATTAAGGATGTTAAAGACGGATTGGTGGCCATTGGAGTGGCAGTGGCTGATGAAGATCTTCTTGCAATTACAATGAATGGGATGCGTGATGATTTCCAAACCTTCGTCACTGGAGTCTCGGCAAGGGAGAAAACACCCACGTTTGATGATCTCACTGCGATCTTGCAGCAAGAGGAAGAGCGATGACAGAATCTGAATCTGAACCCCCAAAGTGACGATCTTGCGCTGGTGGCAAAACGACGACTATCCAAAGGGAAGCAGTCACAGCAGCAATCAGTCCAGAAAGGAGGAACATCACAGAAGAATCTGCATTCTCATAAAGGTATGCTTGCAAATCATTCTGAAAAGAAATGCTTTTATTGTGGAAGGAAGGGTCATATACAGAGAGATTGTTATTATAAGAAGCAGGCTGATGAGGCAAGGAGGAGACATGTACACAGAGGATATTTTGTTGAAGAAGAAGACTTCAGTCATGAATTTCGACTGTTCACAGTCGACTGTGCCCTTTCTGCATCAAATGAAGATGACATATGGTATGTCGATTCCGGAGCATCCTCTCACATGACAGGTAATAAAGAATTTTTCGACAGTCTTGAAGAAATTATAAATGGATCAAAAATATATCTAGGGGATGATAATGGATATCAGATTAAAGGTCATGGGGTGATTTCAGTTAAGTTACCAAATGGAAAAATTAGTCACCTTTCAAATGTTTTATATGTACCTGGAATAAAGAAAAACCTGATATCTGTATCCATGATGACTGATCAAGATATGCATGTCGAATTCTTCAAGACTCACTGTGTGATAAAGGATTGCAGGAATGAAATTGTTGCAACGGGCATGCGAGTTGGAAGCCTATATAGATTGGATGCAAAAAGTATATCAAAGCAAGCCATGGTTGCAGGAGAGTTGACAGCTGAACAACTCTGGCATCAGAGGTTTGGTCATCTGAATCTGCAGGATCTCATGTTGTTACAAAAGAAAGGTATGGTCGAAGGTATCCCCATCTTTCGTAACATTCAGTCAAACTGTGATGGTTGTGCCTTAGGAAAGATGCACAGAGAACAGTTCCCTGTGCATGATAGGAGGAGGCAAACAGAAATCTTAGAGCTAGTGCACACTGATGTATGTGGTCCCATGCAGACAAGGTCGCTAGGGGGAGCATACTATTTTTTGTTGTTTACTGATGACTGCACTAGGTATTCATGGATTTATTTTTTAAACAAGAAAAGTCAGACTTTCCAATGTTTTATAGATTTCAAAACCCTGGTGGAAAGACAGTTTGGAAAAAGTATTAAAATTCTCCGATCTGATCAAGGAGGAGAATACAAATCAAAGGAATTCATGAAATACTGCAAATCTCACGGGATTGTTCAACAGTATACAGTGTCGCACACACCACAGCAAAACGGAGTTGCAGAGCGTAAAAACAGAACCCTGGTAGAGTGCGCAAGGAGCATGCTGCAAGGTAAGGGTCTATCTAATGCTTTTTGGGCAGAAGCGATAAATACTGTTGTATATTTGAAAAATAGAAGTCCTACTAGGTTTCTTGGCTTCAAAACCCCTTTTGAAGCCTTGTATGGATTTAAACCAGCAGTAAATCATTTAAGAGTCTTTGGGTCAAAGGCATTTGCACATGTACCCAAAGCTGATAGAAAGAAGCTAGACCCTAAGGCAGTCAAATGCATCTTTGTTGGTTATGGCACAGAGTTTAAAGCATACAAACTGTTCAATCCTGAGTCTCGTAAGACATTTGCAAGTAGAGATGTAGTCTTTCATGAACAGGTACAGGAAATGAAAGCTGATGTTGGAGATGATTGGCACATTCCATTGCTGTTGGAGGAAAGCAGCGAGGATGAAAGGGAGTAGGAACAGGAGCAGAAAGAAGAAAATGAAGAAGAACAACAAGAAGGTGAAAGAGCAGGCCCAGTTATTGCAGAAGAATACAAATTTGAGGTAAGTCCCCTACCAAGAAGGTGAGGTAGGAAGACTCAATTGCCATTGAAGTTGAGAAACTATGCTTTGATGTCAAAAGTTTTGAACATTGTAGAACCCTCTAATTACAAAGAAGCTAGTCAATTTGAGGAATGGAGAGCTGCAATGAATGAGGAGATGGAATCAATTTTTAGAAATAATACTTGGGAATTAGTAGAGGTGCCTAAAAATAAAACACCTATAGGAAGCAAGTGGCTGTTTAAACCAAAAATGAATGCAGACGGAAGTATAGATAAGTTAAAAGCTAGGTTGGTTGCAAAAGGATATTCACAGCAGGAAGGTATAGATTTTGATGATACTTTTGCACCTGTAGCAAAGCTAAATACAATTAGAATGCTTATTGCTTTAGCTACTAAACGTAATTGGGAATTACACCAGCTTGATGTTAAATCTGCATTTTTAAATGGTGATTTAAAACAAGAAATTTACTTAGTACAGCCAGAAGGATATGTAAAGCAGGGGCAGGAACATCTTGTTTACAGATTGAAAAAGGCTTTATATGGTTTAAAGCAAGCACCCAGGTCTTGGTACGAAAAGGTTGATTCTTTCTTTATAGAGTATGGTTTCCATAGAAGTTTAAATGACCCAAATTTGTATACCAAGTACAATGATCAGGGGCAGATTATTTTGATTTCTCTATATGTGGATGATATGATTTTAATAGGAAATGCAGATGACTTAATCAGAGGAATCAAAAGGCTCATGGCACAAGTTTTTGAGATGAAAAATCTCGGAAGCCTTAACTATTGTCTGGGATTAGAAGTATTCAGAGATACTGGGCAAACTTTTCTTACCCAAGGGAAGTATGCTAGAAATCTGTTGGAAAAGTTTGGGATGGATCGGTGTAGATCAGCAGCAACACCTTTGCAGCAAAATCTGAAATTGAGCAGTGACGATGGCACTAAGGAGGTAGATGCCACAATGTACAGACAGCTGGTTGGCAGCCTTATATATCTTACAACAACCAGACCCGACTTGGCATACTCAGTTAGTGTATTAAGCCAATTCATGTCAAAACCGCGTGAAAGTCACTGGACAACAGCAAAAAGCGTGTTGAGGTATCTTTGTGGTACTGTTCATTTTGGTATTTTATACACTGATGTATCTGATGTTACTCTAGCAGGTTTTTCAGACTTAGACTGGGCAGGTAACCTGGATGATCAGAGGTCCATCACAGGTTATGCATTTAACATAGGTTCTGGGGTAATTGCATGGAGCAGCAAGAAACAAAGTACTGTAGCTTTGTCGTCATGTGAAGCTGAATATCAAGCATTGTGTGCAGCAACATGTGAAGCAATCTGGTTGAGGAGACTTCTTAACGATGTAGGAAAAGAACAGAAGCAACCCACTTCTATCAAAAGCGACAACCAAAGCACTATCAAATTAGCATACAATCCAGTGTTTCATAAAAACACCAAACACATAGACACCCAGTTTCACTTTGTTAGAGAAAAAATACAGTCAAAAGAAATTGTTGTTGAATATTGTAAAACTTGTGACAATGTGGCTGATATTTTTACAAAGCCTCTTGCACGAGTGAAATTTGAATTGTTTAGAAAGATGCTAGGAGTTCAGGAGAACCCTTTCTCCATTAAGGGGGGGAGTTGAGAATAATTAATATTATTTTGTTATTAATGGATAAAATAGTTACGTTGTTGTAACTTTCTTCCTAGTTTAGGATTAGTTCCTATAATTATGGGGTTTGGGTGCAACTTCCTATTTCCTAGTATTGTATTTATGGATGTAATCTTTGATTGATTTGGAATAGAGTGGATGAGAGTGATCTCTCAAGTTTGATGAGTGTAGTCTCCAGGTGCAGGCCACACCTGAGAGCTACATCTCTTTCTTTTCAATTCTGTTCACATTTTATCTTTATTATGGAAAACCAACCAAAGGAAAATAATAATAATTTTGTAAGGAACAACTGTTTATTAGAGCCATAATCGAGTTACAGAGCCGATTAAAAATGAGAATAAGCATGTGAAATGTGACAGCATGTTTCGTAAAAAGGCGTAGATAATCACAAAGGATAAGATATCTTGCTACAGGCGAGAATTTAACAGCCTTTATACAGTGTTGTACACGGCCGCCTGTCTATCTAGTGGCACTGCATAAAAAATTCTCACTGCCATGGTTTTATAATTATGTTAATGAGTATTTAGGTATATTTATTTTGGAGTAGGGTTTTTAAAATTTTAATTATCAATCATATAAATTTATCTTAAATATTTGTAATTTTTTTATGAGTAGATATTATCTAAATATTTTGTTGAATTATTTAATTTTTAAAATTTTTAAAATTTTTTTTTGGTGGACATTAGCAAAATTTCAACTTTATGACAAATGAACAACATTACACATCATAGAACAACAATACACATCATAGTGGGCTGCAGAATCAACCTTTTGACTCAATAATTATTAATAATGTTAATAGATATGTCTATTTTAGAATAGGGATTATAAAGTTTTAATTTAATTATAGCACCGAGAAGGATCTCCAACCCAATAATGTTTAACATTGATTAAGTCAAATTACATAAAAGTTAAATAAAAATAAAAAAGTAAAATTAAATAAAAAGATTAATGTAATGTAATGTAAACATTTTAACTAGGTCAAATTCAAAAATAAAAACAATAAAAAAATAACCATATAAAAATAAAATAAAAATGCTTATGGTATTGACCCATGGTATTCATGCGTATTATAGCCTATTTAAATGAGTAGATTAAACCAGCTTAGATCCATCTTAACTTTGAATATACCAACAGCTAAGAGGGATCAAATCTCGATTCTCTTGATATGCAAACCTATTTTAGAGTGAAGACTTGGTAGATCTAGAGTTAAGATAGATCCACATAATATTCTAGAATATTTTTAGTAGCATACGCTAATGAAAAACTAAAATTTATTTCCTAAGTAGTATACATGTTTTCTCTTTTTAATTAAATTTATTAATTAAAAAAAATGTTATATAAACAAGTGTCATATGAGAAGAGTTGTGTTTTTTTTGGGTATTTAATATTGAGAATTCATAGTATTGGCCCATGCCATTGTAACAACAACTATATACAAATTAAGAATCTCCATTGTTAAGAATCTTATTACTTGTCTTTTAAAATGTATATATATATTTAGCACATATATTAATTAATTTTTCCTATTGGGCTTTGGATTGATGGTGAATGGGTTTACTTATAATGCACTCCATGAGTATAGTCTTTTTATCCAAAATTGGACGATATAATTGAAAACAAGTTTGTGATTTTTTGGTGTTTAAAATACATTTTAGAATGCACAAATAGATTCATCACCATGAAAAATCCTAGAAAAGTCAAATTCTATAGATTAAATAACTTAAACTCAAGTTCTTAAAAATCTTTGCTGTATTTTAGTTAAAGTTTACAAAAACACTCTTAAAAATGTTAATTTCGTGTACTAGTTAAACTATATCATTCATATATATATATATAACCAAACCAACCTGTAATCAATAAAATTAAAAAAATTTCATATCACATAAAATGTTATTTGGCCCAGGAGTGTTTAGAGATGCAAAAAGATGGGTAAAAGTTTATATTCATTTAATTTTGGAACTATTAAGTTTTAAGATGGACCAATCCCTCTAGGTTCAAACTTTTATTTTAATACAAAATTAAGAAACTTTATCTAGAATTAAATGAATTGATAAATAAGAGTTAAATGAATTAATAAATCCAAAATAAAATGGACTTAGGCTAATTTATTTATTAATATTTTTCCTTTTTAAAAAAAATATGGTGATAAATAAGAACTAAATGAATTAATAAATCCAAAATAAAATGGATCTAGCCTAATTTAATTATTAATATTTTTCCTTTTTTTAAAAATATGTTGATTAATAGTAATAATTATTCATATTTTTTCTTTTAAAAAAAAATATCGTGATTGATAGTAATAAAAATGTCTCGTTTCTAAACTAGAACTATTACATAGTTGCTCATATTCCACACTACTACTATTTCAGAAGCACAAAAAAAATTCTAACCCAGGCTTTATGGCACCTCTGGCTAAATATTCTAAACAAGTGCCTTTTGTAAACTTTGTAAAAAACTCCTGAGTCCTGACAACAAAATATACGTACATAACGTCAAAGGATTTTGAAACATAATAAAAAGGTCTAACGGCTAATAGTGCTGTCTATTCTGTTATCCCTTGGATTTTGAAACATAATAAAAAGGTGTAGCAGCTAATAGTCCTGTCTATTCTGTTATCCCTTGGATTTTGAAACATAATAAAAAGGTCTAACAGCTAATAGTCCTGTCTATTCTGTTATCCCTGGTTCCTACCTCGTGGACTCTCTTCGTCTTTTTCTTGTTCATCGCTGGTTCTTCAATGCTTGAAACCTGCTCAAGGACACACTGAGCTACACTAGTGAAAAGATTTTCATGCTATGGGAGTCTAACACCCATTGTAACCAACTCTATTCTCACTTTAATTTAGAACTTCTCCAATTTGCTTTGCAGTAGTGCAAATTTTTCATTTCATTTTCCTCAGCTGCATTCCTCTATTGCAGAACATTCGACGTACCCTCCATTACTTCTAAAACCCTGTCCAAGAGCTGATTCGATTTCTCCTATTCATTCCATTTATTGGATTTCTCCTATTCATTCAAATAATTGGATGGGCCACGGTCCGCCATGGCAAGTCTATTTGGCCTTTCTCTTATAAAGCCAATTCGTAGCCCATGGACGTGAGCACTTTAAACTACTGCAACACATCCTCGAAGAAGAAATGCACCAAGAAATCCTACTCTCCCACTGTTAATAATTCATTGTAGCTCTGTCACTAGAGTTCTCAGCGATAGAACATCGCAAAAGTGGATATTGTCATCACCATCTTTCATCCGACATCCCAAAATTTTCGAATCCATTTTTGGATTGCGTAGAGCATGGGATATATCGAGATTGATATAGAGGGGCAAAGCAAGTAATTCCATTCTACCAAC
This sequence comes from Pinus tabuliformis, assembly GCA_031772625.1. NCBI lineage: Eukaryota > Viridiplantae > Streptophyta > Pinopsida > Pinales > Pinaceae > Pinus > Pinus tabuliformis. Next base: position 1,219,929,505 of record CM062819.1, on the reverse strand, counting down.
ATTGAATGTAGAAACAAGGTCGAGGCCCTTCTCACATTGATATTCTAGTTCCCACCTTGGAGTATTAAATTCTACTGCCACCTGTGTGAGCGAGGGGATCGAGTTGACAGCCAAATGTTATAACTATTTTGACATGAGTATTATAATTTGTGATCGTGGCATTAATATGAGCGTCCAATATTCCTTCTTTGCAAGCTCCGGTGCATGCTCATGTGATATCGCATTTGATCATATAAATAGTTTCCTTCAGCTAGAGTTTTCCCTTGTATTCGTCTCGAACCACCAACTACCTTTATCGTTTGAATTATTCCCTTGGGTATTGCCCATTATTTTCATGGTAAGGGAAAATTTATAAATCGCCTATTATCCAATTCCAAAGATCCATGTGTTTCTTTGTTTGGTATTTTTTCAGTAATTGGGTTCAATTATCTTAACACGTGAGAAAGTCAATTTGCTCAAATTGTTTGAATTGCAGCATAATCCTTTGCAATAAATAAGGGAGGGCAGAGTTTTGAGCCTTTTGTTTTCAAAACTTTTTGAATAACTACGAATGAGGTGCCCACCATAGTTATTTTTGTAATTTCTTGTATTTAGTTGGATTGTTGTTTGTATACCTCAACTCTTAAGCATATTTAGCTTTTATTTTTTCGTTTACGCAAAGATGATATTATTAATAATTATAATTACTTTTTATTTTTATATAATTTTATTTAGTCAAAATATTTGTATTAATAATTATAATTAATATTTTTTTAAATATAATTTGACTCAATCAAAATGTTTAGATAATTTGATTCTCGTCACAAAATTTTCTCTTATATGATTTTTACCGAACTTTTTTTTGTGTCAAACACATTATGCATCATAGAAACCTGAACTAAAAAATAACAAGAAATTACATATCTTCTATACTGGGTTGAAGAGTGTTTCTCAACTCAATGATATCTATGGTAAAGTGGGGTGAATATCCATAGTTAAAAATCTTGTTATATTGTAAGTATTAAGTTTTTATATACTTATTATTGAAATTTAAATATGATTACAAAATTATTATTTTAATTTATATTGTAAAATGAATATTAATTTATATCTACTATTTATTGGGCCTAAGTTTTAGCAGAGTATGGAAGAGATGTTGTAAGATTATGTGATGTGATGTGATGCTATGTTATGTAAATTTTTTGGCTCAGTAAACAAGTAAATAAAATATAAAAATAAAAATAACCTTACGTTAAACATTTTTACTCGATCAAAAATAAAAATAAAGATTTTCTTTTTTAAATAACTCTACATTAAAACAAAAATAACTATAAACTAAAATAATAAGGTTTTTGAGCTCCAGGTTTATGAGAAACCCTAGTATTGACCCATATTATTCATGTGGAATATAGCATATTTAAAGGAGGAAATCCACATCTACCAGGCATAGAGAGAGAAATTTCTTTTAGAGTGAAATGAGATTTGATACCTCTCGAACCTTGATAGATTATGAGTTAAGATGGATCTAGAATAGTATATTTTAATGTGATAAAGGGTTTAGATATATGTCAAAAATAATTATAATATTTTTTGGTTTTAGATTTAATTAAAATAATGTTATAAAAGTAAATTTAAGAAAAATATTTTAAATATGTTTTGATTGTGAAATGAGAGATGATTTTTGGACATGTGGTATTGATGAGCCATGGTATTGACCCATGATATTATAACAAATCCCATCTACAAATTAATAGTATTTATGGTAAATTTGGCGTGAATATCCATGGCTAAATATTGTTATATTGTATGTATTAAATCTTTTTTGTGTTTATTAATTAAATTTAAATGTAGCTACTAAATAATTATTTTAATTTATAAGGCAAAATGAATTTTAACACATAGATACTATTTATATGTTATATACTTTAATGTGATATATTTTATTATAAAAAAGGCAAAATTACAATATAACAAATTGAATTTTATTATTTTTAACTTTTTAAGGATACTATAATATCTACCCCATACCCATACCAGGATTTACATTACTTTTAACCTTTTATTATTATTTAATTCAACTCATATGTAAATGTTTAGAAAACATTTATGTATTAATATATATTCAATATATTGAGCCTACATGTAAAAATATTTACATACTTTCTTACATTATACCTACACATCAAGCTTCTCTCAACACAATTAGCTAACCATATACATAGAAATGTGAACATGAACATTATGATTATGAGAGTAAGCAAGAAAAGCTTTTTAATTCTCCTTGAAGCAAAGTTATTGTCCATCCTTCTCATCCTAGATAGTAGAACCCATGAACTCCACTCTTTCCTCTTTTCCAACACCAATACCATAAACTTTAGAGTTGAGACCAAAAAACACCTTGTAGAGAATAATGAATTTAGCCTCAGGGCTCCTCAAATAGTGAACCGACTAAAAGACATTGTCTTTACTCTTCTGCCACCGCATCAAAACAAGTTCTAGCTAATGAATAAAACTCCATAGCATAGAACACCTTTCCATTCGTGAACTTTAAAACTCTATATCATCCACCCAATCCTTGTCATAGTTTAATTGGTAAAGGTACGTTACGTGAATATGCTTAACAAAGTTAATTGGTTTACCAATAACTACTTAGGAATCATGGGAGGTGATTATGGATACCTTTGTCTAGCTTTTTTGGTAGCCCTACAACCCTCGCATCATTGAGAGACACCTTAAAAAAAGAGTCTATTCCCCTTCCAATTATGAAAGACACCGATTTTAGCCATTTGAAGACACCTTAATAGAAGAGACTATTCCCCTTCAAATTATGGAAGACACCCATTAGCGGTATAACCCCCTCGGAGCATACACCTTAATAGAAGAGACTATTCCCCTTCAAATTATGGAAGACACCCATTTTAGCCGTACAACCCCCTCGGAGCATTCAGAGACACTTTAATAGAAGGGTCTATTTCGCTTCAAATTATGGAAAATGCCCATTTTATTAGACTCCACAGTTTTAGGATTGTAAACAAGATAGATAGTTACTAATAAAAATGGGATGACTACTAATAAAAGTGAGAGTGATCTTAGAGATACTTAAAATGAAACTAAAACTACTCAGAATTGTGAACAAGGAAAGTTGTGTTGGGACCTAAAAAACCTAAACCTAACCATAGTTATCAAAACTACTATTGAAAAACATAGCCAAAGAATAAAACCCCACACTGCTGAATGCAACCAGAAACGAGCAAACCAACAACCCACAGGACAACCAAACGAATGGAACTAATCGATAAGGGAAAAACCAACACTGGGCCAACTAGAACTCGATGGAAACCTAATATCTTTAAGAGATAGAATACTATCTCGTTGCTTTTCATGATCACAAAGAAAAATATCAAAGACCATCAGTCAACAAACGTTAAACCTCATCCCTAGACATCCACGTGTCCAAGCCATTGTTTGGGGGCATCCCTCACACCCATCCAGGGGAATAATAATAAGTTATAACAACAAGACATTATAAATGATTTAAGGGTTTGGTCGAGAATATGTCTGGAATATTATTTGTAAAAAATATATATAATAGAATTTAAAATTTTATCTTTAAATGTGTACTAAGAAATGAATAAAGTTAGAAAGTAAACAAAATCAATCATTTTCTAATTGTTTTTCCAATATAATAAGGTTTTTTTAAGTTATAGTTCCACATTTGATGGGAGCATTACATATGGAAGGGATTATTCCATATTAAAAAGACAATTTTAAAAATGGGGTGGATTAAAAATAACGATTCCAATTCCTATAAGGTTTCTTTTTGTTTTTTCTTTTCTGAGTTTTACGTTGTTTGTATCCCAATATGATAGGACTAGGACTTTTCGTGGGAGTAATAGTTCCACATTTCATGGGAAATTACCTTTCTAAATTTTCAATTTAAATATTATCTTATTTTAAAAACACTAAAACTTAAAAAAACAAATGGATTTTAAAAAAAAATCGTTTTTTATTATTTTTTTAAATTATTATTATTATTATTATTTTTAAAAATAGTTATGGTTTAATTCGTTATATATATATATATATATATATATATATTATAATTATTTTACAATATTAAATATTTGTTTTTGGTAAGCTAGTATTCATGGGGATTTGAATTGGTATCAAGGAGTGCTTTAATAGTGCACTCATTCACCATCAATCAAAAATCTTGCTTGGTTTTACAATATTAAATACCATTATAGTTTATTGCCCTTAGAGGCGCTCTCCAACACTCTATAGGGGTAAATGTTTATAACATTGTGGTAGATGTCAAGCATAAATGTTTAACATTTAACAAATTTAATCTAATGTCAATTTCCTAATTAAAAATTGATATAGTTATTATGTATAAACAAGATATTATGGAAAGAAGTGGAATTGGATTCATATAAATTCAACATTTTAACTAGGTCAAATTACATAAAAAAAATATGGAAAAAATAAAATAAAATTAATAACTATATTTATATGGAATGTGAAGTGGAAAAGTAAATTGCTTGCTCAAGTAGAAGAACTTGCATAAAATTTGGTGGGTAGTAACCAGTAGTAAGTCTACACATGTATAGTTTTACTCATACATAAGTGTTGAAGAAAACATAAATAATGGTGGGAAGTAACATTGGTGAGTATGTTTTTTTACATAAGTGTTGAAAAAAACATAAATAATGGTGGGGAGTAACTCCTATAAGTATGTTTTTTTACATATTATTCCCATCTGCTTTTTATGCAAAGACTTGCTTAAATTATGTTGGGAAGTAATTGATACTAGATATGTTATTTATTTGAGTATAAGTTATTTTCAAGTATTTTATTTTATGGTGGGAAGTAATTGTTGGTAGATATTTTATTTACTTAAGTATAAGTTATTTTCAAGTATTTTATTTCTGGATGGTTTTCCTACAAATTTTAAAGATAAAAAATTACTACACAAATATCAAAAATCATGCATGAATATTGCAACCATATCCATAAATTATGACATAAAATATGTAAGGAAGTTATCCGCATGGAATTATATTGTTGGAGTGGGAGAGAGATTGAGGGAAGATGAAAGAAATAGAGGGATAGACATATTAAACTTAATAGTTACAATAAAATTACAATAACAAGTTTGTTAACCATGGATATTCACCCCCACTTTACCATGGATATTATTAACTTGTAAGTAGGTTTTGAAACAATACCATGGGCCGATACCATGGCTTATCAATACCACAAGCGTAAAAACCATAACTCATTTCACAAGAAAAAGATAAAAGGTAAAATATTTTAGACACTACATTGTTTACATAAAGTGAAAAGTCTCCATCATAGGGATGGAGGGGGGCAGATAGAGAGAGTGAAATGGAGCAGAGAGAGGGAGGAGAAATAAGGAAAGATGGGAGAGAAGGAGAGAGGGATGAAGATAGTGACAAAATTGGATGGTGGAGAGAGAGAGTGATAGGGAGGAGAGAGAGAGAGAGATGGAGGTGTAAGAGAGAGGGATAGAGATGAATGAAGAGATATAGGAGGGGAGGGAGAGGAGACAGGGAGGAAGAGAGATATGTAGTTGGATGGGGAGAGAGGGGGAGGAAGAGAAAGAGAGAGGGAGGGAGATAGTGACAAAGTTGGAGGGTAGAGAGAGAGATGGTGATGAGAGATGGAGGGAGGTGGGAGATAAGGGAGAGAGGGGAAGGAAGAGAGAGAGGACTTCAGAGAGAGGGAGGTAGGGAGAGATGGACGTGGAGGGGGAGAGAGATAGAGGTGGAGAGAGAGAGGGAGTGACAATGGAGAGTTGAAGAGAGAGTTAGTGAGGAAGGAGAGGAGAGAGAGGGAGAGAAGGGAAAGGGAAAGAACTATATAGAGATGGAGACATCTAGATGAAAGCTAGAGGTAAGTGGAGAGAGAGGAGATAAGGAGGGAGACAGTGACATAGTTGAATGATAGAGAGAGATAGAGTGATGGGGATGAGGGAGAGAGGGAGGTGGGAGAGAAAGGGAGAGATAGGAGGAAAAGAGAGAGGGCTTGAGAGAGAGAAGGAGAAATGGAGGGGGAGAGATAGGGTAGAAGAAATATATAGAGAAAGGTGGAGAGAGAGAGGGGGTAACAAGGGAAAGATGGAGAGAGGGTGAAAGAGAGAGTAGAGAAAGAGGGAGGAAAGATAGAGAGTGATAGATAGATCCAACCTACATATGGTATATGTGTATATAAAAATCAAACTAGAACCATCTTAACCTCAATCTATCAAGCACAAAAAGGCATCAAATCTCTTGAGATACAAACCTCTTTTAAAATGAAAAGAGATTTGATCCCTCTTAGTGCTTCTTATATCTAGGGTTAAGATAGATATAACATGATCTTAATGAATAAATGAAATTTAACCATAAAAAATCAATACAGAAATCAATATTTAAAACAAAATAGCAAAAACTAAAGATATTTTAATTTACTTATGTTAAAATACAAAATTCCATGCTTGCATTAAAGCTACTTTAATTTAATGAAAACCACATTTACTAAAATTGTGATTACCACTTAGCAGTCCATGACTACTGGTAATTATTCAAATTTATACATTTGGAAGTTTTATTTAATTAATTAGAAATGTAAACAAGAATGTCTTTCAGAACAATCACATCATTTTCTTTAGCCTTCCATGGCTACTGGTAACAAATAAATACATTTGGAAAGAATAAATAACAAGGATGCATAAAATATCCATTGATCCTAAAGAAGAAATAGCAAGGATGCATCAAAGTGTAGAAGTGGCCGCTAGAAACTAGCCATTAGGAATTATTTATTTAATTAATAAAAAAATATTTATTGCACCGAGAGCTACTGTACGCCGAGTATGGGGTAGATCAATGTAAATGTAAACGTAAATGTAAATGTAAAATTAAACGTAAATGTAAATCTAAAGAGCCCAGTTGGGGTAGATCTCACATAAAAACATAAACTTGTAAATGTAAATGTAAACGTAATGTTTAACATTTAACATTTTTAATCTAATGTCATCCCTATTTAAAAATATATCTAATTATCTATTAAAATCTAATTGTTTGTATTTATAAAGAGAATATAAATTATAGATGTATGGTAAATAAATAAAAATACAAATAAACTAGAGGTAGGGTAAATAAATAAAACCTCCTTTTATATTTATTCCATAAACCTCTTTATATTTAATGAAAACTCAACAAATATGTTTTATTTAGGTGAATCCTATGAGCCAAATACATGGGACAAATAATTATTAATACCATGGGCCAAAAACTCAACAAATATGTTTTATTCGGGTGAAGCCTATGTGCCAAATACATGGGACAAAATATTATTAATACTGTTGGCCAAATACCGTATTTATAAAATAAATATAAAAGAGGTATAAAGATGTATGATAAATAAATAAAAATATATCAAATAGGATTAGAAATCAACATCTAATTATATACCAAGCCTATGGGCCAAATACCATGGTAAATAAAAGATATATGATAAATAAATATAAATATAAATAAAGCAGAGGTATAGTAAATAAATAAAACCTCTTTTTATATTTACTCCATAAACCTCTTTATACTTACTAACACTCAAAAAATAGGTTTTGTTTTGATGACGTCTATGGGCCAAATTATTATTATTATTATTATTAAATATAATATTCATATTAATATATTATAATATTAATATTATTAAATTTAATAACTTTGGATTAATGCAATATTAATTTTTTTATATTTTAATATATATTAATATACCATGATATATATTAAATCTAGATATATATGAGAAGGAATAACAAAGACATAGAGTGATAAAGGTGGAGAGAGGAGTGAAAAGGGAGAGATAGGAGATCAAACTGGATAGGGGAGAGGAGGATTGAAGAGAGAGGGAGGGAGATGAGTCAGAGATGTAAAGAAGGGTAAGAGAGGGAGAGGGAGTCACAAAGATGGAGGGGGAGGGAGAGGAGAGAGGAGGGGAGATAGTGAGAGGATTGGAGGGTGGACAGAGAGAGATGGGGGAAGAGAGAGGAAGCTAGAGAGAGAGGCAGAGAGAGGAAGGATGAGAGAGAAGAATTGCAAGAGAGGAGGAGAGAGGGAGGGAAGAAGAAATACATAGAGAGTGAGAAGTGGTGAGAGAGGGAGTGACAAGGGAGAGATGGAGAGAGAGAGAGTATGTTTAGGGTTGAGTTAAAGAGACAAATAAATATGGATAGACAGAAGGAGAGAGGGAGGGATATAGTAACATAGTTGGAGAGAGAGAGAGAGAGAGTGACGGGGAAGAGAGAGGATCAGAGGGAAGAGAGAGAGAAAGAGAGAGTGTGTGTGTGTGTGTGTTGGGGAAGAAATAGGATCATAGGGAAGAGAGAGATAGAGAGAGAGGATTGGAGGGAAAATAGAAAGAGAGAGAGAGAGAGAGAGAGAGAGAGAGAGAATACTTGAGAGAGAGGAGGAGAGTGATGGGGGAAGATAGAGGATTGGAGGGAAAAAGGATTGAGTGATGGGGGAAAGGGAGGGAGGCAGGAGATAAAGGGAGGGAGAGGAAGTATGAGAGAGTGGACTTGAGAGAGAGGAGGAGAGAGGGAGGGAAGAAGAAATACATAGAGAGTGAGAAGTGGAGAGAGAGAGAGGGAGTGACAAGGGAGATATGGAGAGAGAGTGTGTATGTTTGGGGGTGAGATAAAGAGACAAAGAAGGAGAGATGGAGAGAATGGGGGAGAGAAGGAGAGAGGAGAGCTAGAAGAATATAGTAACAGATTTCTAGAGAGAGAGAGAGAGAGAGAGAGAGAGGAGAGATGGAGTTGGAGGGGAAGGGAGGGAGGTAAGAATAAAGAAATAGATAGAGAAAGGAGGATAAAGAGAGACACAATGAAAAGAAAGATGGAGAGAGAGGGAGAGAGGATAACAAGATGGAAGAGAGATATAAGTGGGGGAGAGGGAGAGAAGGGGAAGAGAGAGAGAGGGAGGGAGAGGAGGAGGGAGAGATAGATAGATAGATTGGAGAAAGAGATTGTATGTTTTTTGGGTGATATAGAGAGACAAAAGGAGATAGAGATATTGATGCAAAGTGAAGAGAGGGAAGAAGAGAGAGATGGAGAGACAGATGGAGGGACAAAGAGATGCATAGGTATGGAGTGAGAGAGCATGTGTATTTTGGGGGTTGAGATAGAGATAAAAATATGGAGAGATGGAGGGAGATATATATATATATATATATCGAGGGGGGAGAGGGGAGAATATTTATTGCACTAGATGCATTGATTTCAGTGTATATGTTGATTTCTGATTTGATGTAATTGGATATATGATGGTACATTAATTTTAAAGTGATTGGATTAATATTGTGCAATGATTTTAGTGTAAGCATAAAAAATTATTGACAATGTACATTGATTTTTGTGTGAGAAAGAGAGACAAGGTATGTTGTTTACTAAAATATCGCGAGCTAAATATTTAACCTGTCCTCTTCATATAACCGATATGAAATGACCACAAAAGTAACAAGGGTGCAATAAGAATAGTAGAAGAAAATAGTTTGAGATTAAGAACAATGAAAGACTATGTGTAATTTACTATATTATTATTATTCACATTTTCTATCATTCAACACTATTACAAAGTCAGTTTTGTAGAATTTCCCACTGTAGATCACCTGATAATGCAATATAGTAAAGCAAAATACTTGATGTACTTCTACAAACAAACTTGCGGAAGCTTAATCGATTTTGAGCAAGATCAAATAGAACACATATAACAGAGAATGAGAAATCAATCACACATGAACATAGAAGAATACTCTGGGGAAAGCCTCAGCTAAAAACCTCGATATCTGTATTATCATACAAGTGGAAATATGTTTGGATTACACAAAGCTTTAGCTCACAAGCTATCCAACGCTTAGCACAATCCCTCATTTCTGCTCATAGACTGAATAGACACAACATATTCCTTCCTCCAATCCTCCAAGCCTCCTATTTCCTTGCGCAGTTTCTCTTGGGTCCTCTAGCTACCCCCTGTGTGAATTGACCTCTCACACCACTCACCAAACTCAGAAGTATCTGCGCAATATCCAAGGAATGAATTCCTTCTGCACGCAAGAGATATCCTCAATGGAATAATCTTGCAACTGATAGTACATTGTCCCATCATCTGATCTCAACTGGGTCTCTAACTGAACTGACATGCATGAGTTATTTACAAGAGAATATTCAGTTATCTGAAGTGAAATAGTTACATGCATGCGTGCATTAACTAAGTGAACTCACAATCAGTTCCACAAAGTGTTGGAACTAATCTAACTGGAATTAACTTAGTTAACTGAGCTAACTAATTACAACTCAAAGTACAACTCATCCTGATCTCCTTAATCAAGGGATAAATTCCTCAATAAAAGGAGAAACTGCTGCATGTCTTCACATAGGTTTCATGTTTTATTTTCTACAACTAATTAACTCAAGATGAATTAATTAATTATTTTACAAACAACTGCTAAGATCAAATTCGAATTTTAATTCTCAATTTTAGTTCAGGGACTGACTAAAATTGGAATGTATCCCGAAATGCTATTTATAGCAGTGCTATTTTTAGCACTTCTATTTTTAACATTTCTTATTGTTATTTTCAACACTCCCTCTCAACAAGAAAGGGATTATTAGTCACCCCAATCCTGTCTCTATGGAACTCGAACTCGCATTTTGACAATGCCTTAGTCAAAATATCAGCATCTTGTTCCTCGGTCGAAACATACAGCAACAACATGATCCTCTTCACCACATAGTCTCGAAGATGATGATACCAGATATCAATGTGCTTGGACGTGTCATGAATTACTGGATTCTTAGAGAGTTTGATACAACTTTGATTATCGCAATAGATCATAGTTGGATCCATCCTCTGACCAAACAATCCAACTAGAATCTTCTGCATCCAAATGGCCTCACATGCTGCCTGACTCGTAGCCATGTATTCAGCCTCTACTAAGCTAAGTGCAACTGACATTTGTTTCCTGCTGTACCAAGAAACTGCAGTTGAACCAAGGTTGAAGATTCCTCCTGAAGTGCTCTTCCGGTCTGATGGACTCCCTGCCCAATCTGTTGTTAGGATATTCCGACACATAGGAAATAGTTAAGTATAACATGGTCTAGTGTAGAGTTAGGTAAAGTGTGTTTCTTTACTATGTACTTTTTGTAAATTACAATGCGATGGTCACGATATGTAGTGATCTGACAGTTCATTCTCTCCTCGATATTACTGACACTTGATTCGTGGCTTAACATCGAATTGGTCCATGATCTCTATTTAAAGAGCATGGAGGGTCATTTGTAGGGTAACCGTTCATGAAAGAAGCTTATGTAAATTTTCATTCCTTTATTAATAAATTTCCTGAAGTGGCTGTTACACTAAAAAATGTCACCATGACTATTTGCAGTTAGTATGGCTCCATCCACTGTCATACTATCCTCCTTGGCAAGTCTCATGCCTCTGCTCTTCATGTCAAACTCCAAGAAAGAGAGAAAAGTCATTTAAAGTTAATTATCTCTGGTACGCAGTTTCTCTTAGCCTTACCTGCGTGTACGCAACCCAAGTTCATAATACCTGCGTACTTGTACACTCTGTATGTAAAGCAATGGGTGCGTACTCCTGTAAAGGTCAAAAGGCGCAAGTTTCACTCCAAAAAAGTTACTTGTGGTCATTTCTAGAGCCTTCTAGAAGCTTGTTTGACATGTATGAAGCGCCTCCAGATGGTTCATGTATCCCTACCAAAGAGGAACTTATCCCATCAAGAGGGGAGCTATCCCATCCAAAGAGGGGCTTATCCCATTGATGGTGGACCTGAATAACTTCCTCTAGAGCACTATAAATACAGGCATTGAGCCAAAGGGTGGGAGGTTAAAAGCTGAACATTCCTAAGGGTAGATGCTGCTGGAATTAGGACTTCCTTGTAGAAGCTTGTGGGGAGAGATTACCATCTTTGCTTGTTCTATTTGGAAGTGGGTGAGCTGATCAGAGTAAAGGAGAACTCTTGTGGACCCTGGGAGGGACTTGCACAACACCAAGGTTCAAGTTGTAATGGTTCCTTTTGTTACCTTTTAATACAAATTAGTCCATTCTTCTCAACAATTTGTTATTTATGAGTTGTTTCATATACTCCTTGGTCTATATGTTAAATATGTTTTATTTTATGTGATATTCAGGTGCTATTTAATCGTTTGATTGTTAGTGAATGCAGGTTTCGAAGGGAAGGAGGAGCTCATCCGGATCAACGAAGCTGGACTACTACAACAGCGTTGGATTACAGGTAGGATCTAAACACTTGATTTCTCATATTGTAAAAGCATATTTAGGGAAGGATTGCTCTTATTTGTCTTGTTTGTCATTAGAAAGTCTTAGGCTTCTAGGGAGGTTGGTTGTGTCTGCACTAACGACTCATTCTGTGTGAAAAATTGGCGACTCCACTGGGGACTCCATGAATGTGTTTGAGTTCTTTTTGATTTGATATTTTGGTCTGAGAAAAATCGCTTGTTTTCTGATGTTTGGCTGTCTAACTGTGTATTTGGGTGGGTTAGCTTAGAGTCAATTTAGATTTTTATTTTTCTTAGCTTTGCCAGCAGTATGCAGTCTCTGAGTTTGACACAGTGCGTACTTGTACACACTGCGTCCTTGTGCACAGGGTGTACCCGCGCCTGTGTCAACAGATCACCTGCGTACCCCTGTCAAATTTGAGAAAATTTCATTTTTCCTCTTTTTGCTCTTTAGATTTTGTTTTTAAATTGTTTTTACTGCCCAGATCCATTTGTTTACTGTCAGAGATCTTCACCTGAACTTGCCCCGTTAGTGTCGAGGGTTTTGATGGAATTCATAGGGATTTTGCCTTAGGGATTGATTTTTTAACCGGTCCTGTAGTGACTTTGGCGTTAGAGGTTGTCAAACTTTGGATCTCCTTGGTTTTGGTCAGTCCTCTTAGGAGTCGGGCCTGTCATAGAAGTCACCCTTGTGAGAGACCTACCTTTGTGTCTTCTCTTTGCGAATCTCGAAAAGTTTGTTTGTTAAAGCCTTGAATTCCATTCTTGAGAAAAAAGAACAAAAAGATTTCGATTTTGTTTTTTGATTAGTTTATGGTTCTGCATGAACTGATCCTTAGTTGCATTTTGACTGAGTAAAACATCCGGGAATTATCCTTGTAGGCTTTTGTCCTCATTATTTTTTGCTTTTAGGTAGATTTCCTTTTAATTTGCTTTTGAGTGAATTTGATTTGATTGTTTTAGATTTGTTAAATTTTATTTGATAAATAGTTTTTATATGCTTTATTAATATAGAAAAAACACAAAAATTCTTTTGGAAAAAGTTTGCTTTGGTAGCGTTTGTAGACTTTTGGGAGAAAAAGGAAATTTCGTAGAGTAATTAGTGGTCATGAGTTGTGTGTTTTGAAAAGATAAAGAGATTGTTTCTTTGATTGTCTTTACTAAGAAAGTTGTTTTCTATAAAATTTGCATTTTCCAACTCTCTTAGTTAGGAGATTCATTGAAAAAAGAAAAGTAGTGTAAATCATCTTAGGTGCATCTTTGTAGTGGTTGCGAGTCGAGTCTACACACCACCAGTTTCATCTCCACTACCTTTTGTCTTTAAGAAAAACCATAAAATTAACGCTTAAAGTAAAATCAACTTAGTAACTTTTATTTACTAGGGCTCTGAAACACCAATTTAGATCAGGCTAGTGTCTTGGAGTAGGAGAGTAATTAACTCTCCAAGACAACAAAAGCAAACAAGTAGCTTATCTTGTGATAGAATAAATCCAATTGTTTCATTTGTACTCTGGGAAAGCTCCTCTTAAAGGAGAAGCACGAGCTCGTGTCCGAACCAGTGAGGGGATCAATCCTCCCTCGTTGGGAACGACGCCAGACACGCACGTATTACAAACGGTAAACCTCGGATTAACCATTGTCGAGGAGCCCGGGGTCACTTGTCGGTAAACCTTGGATTATTTTCAAGGAGCCGGCAAGGGGATTGAGCTTGATACTCTGCCCTTGCGTGCTGTCGGAGTGTAGACTATTCCCCCAGGTGCATTTGTTGCTGTTGGTAACCTTAGTGACCATTATCTTTAGGATTCTACCGAGGTGACGGTGGAGGGAAGATCCCACTGTACCTGGAGCAGACGTCGGCTAGACTCACTTGGATTTTCCAGGGGGTTCACTTCACTCGAGACGGTTAAAGTGGAGGAACTTGTGTCGGTCTATTCATTAAGCAGGTTGCCGGGGTAACTGTTCCACCCGCCACTTCTGTACTGAATCCGGCGATGTTGGGTTTCATCTCCAACTAGCGTTTTTGGTTCGGAAGGCTACTTTTTGTGCTTGGTTTGATGCCCTAGATTTTTTAGGCGTGTGATTCAAATTTGTTTGGTTCTTTAGAGACTTTAGGTGGTTTTCTTTGAGATTTTACTTTGTTTGCGTGTGCAGTAGTTAAAAGTTTTTAACTGTGGCGGAATTACCGAGACAGTCCCGTCGACAACGGGGCAAGTCTCCTGAGGTTGTTTCTGTGGCCGAATTGTTGAGGAAATCTCGTAGACTTCGGGGTGAACCTCCTCAAGACGTCCCGAGTCATTACGAAGGTTTGAAGGTCCTTGTAACTCCTCCCAGTGGCAGTAGAGTAGGTTCACCTGAAGAAGGAGAGTCGTCTTTGGTAGTCCATCCAGATTACCAAGGTCTAGAAACAGGTTATAATCCTGAAGCAGTTGCAGTTTCCGAGCTTGCTGGTAGTTTTTCATCTACTAGTGATATAGGTGAAGAACCTAAAGTATCTGACCCTGTTACTCCAACTTCTAGTGTACCATATTCACCTAGGGTAGAAAGAGTCATCACCGAAAATCTTCCTACTGGTTTGATAGCTATTGAAGAACTTGCCCCAGAGGAAGAATTAGGCGTATCTATCCTTGAAGATCAACCTACTATTGATCTAAGGGAGCGTGAATCTATCTTTTACAGTCATCCTAGAAGTACTACTTGGTACCTTTCGTTAACCAATTATTTAGACAACTCAGGGATAGGTTTTTATCCACCTCGTACTCCTTTTCCACCTGGAGGTATTTATACTCCTGTAAATATGTCTGGTCAGTCGTCCGTGTTCACTCAATCTCCTGAATCGTTCTTGCACAGCGGTCCTTCTGTTCCCGCCTGGTATCAGTCACTTTCTGGTACCTTTGCGGGGGCATCTCCTCAACCCATTGATCATGGGTTATTAGCTGGAAACAATGGTAATAAACCGTTGGGTGTAGGGGACATTTACATGATGTCAGGTTCAGTTCCCGTTTCTCAACCTCAAGGTGGCCAATTAACGCCTGGGGGGCAACCTCAAGGTACACAAATCGTGTCTGGGGGGCAACCTCAAGGACAGTATGTACCCATAGTACAATACATGCCTCAAGGTCAACCCCAGCCTCAATATGTACCCCAAGGTCAACCTCAGTATCAATATTTACCTCAAGGGTATCAACCTCAAGGTCAAGGTCAACCCCAGTATCAGTATTTACCCCAAGGTTATCAACCTCAAGGTCAATACTCGAGTCAAGGTTTTCAACCACCTCAAGGTCAGTCATATGTTCAAGGTATGGGAACTGTGCCTTTCAGTTATCAATCCTATCCTCAATCCGGTTATCGATCTCAGTATCCTCAACCTGTTACGGGTCAATACCCCGGAATGATAGTGTGGGATCCATCACAAGGTCAATAGATGTTGTAGCCAAGTATACAGTTGTTACCTCAAACTGGACAACCCGTAGTTTCTGGTTTGCCCCAACAACCGCAAACTGTCCAGTCAAATGTTCAAACTTCTGTAACTTCGGTAGTTACTCAGTCACCAATTGCACCTAGTACTCCATCTCAAATGACTGCTGCAACTATCGCAACATCTACCGCACTTACTTCTGGAGTATCGACAATTCCGGTTTCTACTGTCTCTGCAACCACTCCTCAGACATCTTTACCGTTGTCCGGATCTATGATTCAAACCACGGTCCAGATGCCTATAGGGCAGCCTGGTTTAAGTACTGTTGTAACAAGTCAACCTCAATTTATCTATCAACAGTACCAGGGACAGTACCAATTCGGTCCTGCTGTCCAACAACCAGTTTACCAGTATCAACCGTATCCTGGGTACACTTATCAACAACCTCAACAACCCCAGTACGGTCCGGTTAATCCTGGTTTTCCAGGAGGATATAATATCCCGAATGCGATTCCTGTTCCAAGTTATCTTGGATATCCTCCTCCTGGGACTGGTATTGTGACCCAGAGTTTTAGAGATCCTAACCGGCAATTACCGTTTATCACAACTTTGGATTTACCAGACTTGACGCGCCTAACGAACGATCCAATTCAATATCTTCCGTTCTGGCCGCCAATGCCAAATAAGTTGCCCAGTGATATACCCAAGTTCAATGGTAAGTCTAGAGAGGATCTATCAAATCACGTGATGACTTACCACCTCTGGTGTGCTTCAAATTCTATCTCGGATGATTCGATCCGCTTACGTCTTCTCCAGCGTACGCTCATTGGTCTCGCGGCCAAGTGGTACATTGAGTGACCATGGGCCTCTTTTTACAATTTCAGCCAGTTAGCTACCTCGTTCCTAACTCATTTTCAGTTGCCGGTCAGATACGATAATGGTACTGAGTTATTAACTTCATTAAAACAATCGACGTCCACTTATATTTCCGATTATATCCATGAATGGAGACGTCGATGACGTTTAGTGAAAGTTTTTATCCCGGACCAAATCTTAGCTAAATGGTTTGTAAAATCATTATTACCGAAGATTACTGAAGATGTAGCTAAGGCCGGAGTAGTTACTGAGGAGCAAGTCATTGCTCAAGCCCAGTACCTTGACATAGTTTACACTCAGTTGGGTACGTTGCACGAGAAGATCCCAGATCTTCCTAAATCGAATCAAATCGCTGCTGCTCCTTCGGGGTCTCATGCTGCTGATGGCATGATTGGTACGGTAAATACTAAAAGTAAGAAGAAATCCTCAAAGAACTCTTCTCCAATAATAACCTTACCAGACTCCCCGACAGGAGAATCTTCTCCTGAAATTACCGCCGACATTCACGCTGTAGAGTCATCTACGGCTAAATCAAAAAACGGTGGTAAGAAGAAAGGCAAGAAGAAGGACAAAGCAGACAAGGCTCCAAAGGAGAAAAAAGAGAAGTCGGAATCTAACAACGAAAAGCGCAAACCTCGCTATCCTTGTTTAATTTGTGAAGAAGATCATTTCACAAGAGATTGCCCTCATCGGGCGGAGGTTGTGAAAATCGTTAAAGGTTCCCCAACTCCTGCTGTTTTGAAAGATCCATTTCCAAAGCAGGAGAGTAAAATGATAGGTTCTTCCTCGAGTGCCAGTGAAGAACCCATATTGATGATGTCTCATGTACGGATTGCGACTCGCTCACAAGATTATGGTAGTAAAAGTCATGTTGATGGATCGAAAGAAGCAAAATCTTCTCGTTCAAATCCATCAACCTCAGCTCCCGGTTCCGATCCACTACAGATCGAGAAACCTAACCCTGACTTAGTAATAAAACCGCCCGCCAAGGGTGTACTTCGAAGGTCTGCTTTCAATCCACATGCGAGAGCGGCCCAGAATTACAACATTGTTGAGGATTTGGCTGTTTCACCGTCAGCAATGTCGGCTTTGGAAGTGCTGCAATCATGCCCAGCACAGAGAAAATTACTTTTGTCGGCTATAGGAGCTGTTGATGTTCAAGACTCGAACCTGATAATATTTGATCTAGAAAATAGTACACCGCATCTCCCCCATCAGATGGCTTTCCAGATTCCAGTGACAGTAAAAAACAGGCCAATTCATCGGACTGTAATTGATGAAGGAGCTTCTACGTGTATTATGTCGATTCAGTGTTGGAGATCACTTGGCTCTCCTTCCCTGAACCAATCCCCGACGATTCTTAAGGCCTTTGATGGCCGTGGGTTCCGTACGTTTGGCATTCTACAGGATTTGCCTATAGGGGTTGAAGGAAAAACTGTTAGTTTGGATGTGGAGGTGGTTGATGCCCCTCCAGACTACAACCTTCTTTTGGGTCGTAGTTGGTCTTACTCTATGACAGCGGTCGTGTCATCGGTCTTCAGAGTTATAAAGTTTCCACACAATGGTAAGATCGTGACGATAGACCAGCTGGCTTACTTTTCATCCAACCCAGCCTCTTCAGAAAGTATCCAGCATGTCGATAAAACGACTATCCCTTACAAGGATGTTGGTGTAGGATTAGTTAAAGATTCCGGTTTACTGGGAACTTTTCCTTTCCCTCCAATCAACGCAGACCCTTCATTCGTAACCATTCATATGATTACTTCAGACACTATTATCTATGATGATCCTTGGATTGTCCCATCTGAATCTGAGATAGACTCATTCGGTAATGCAATGCCTTTGAGTCCATATGAAATTGCTTATGAGGCCGTGCAGTCTTTTTCCGACTTAAGTTCAACCCAAATCGACCAAATGAATGTGGTCCGTGAAGAATCACTTTTCACATCGACCTCAGAACGGATAACGTTTCCTGAAGTTGTGTCATCTGACGAACAACTTCGCGAAATCCTAAGTGTAGATGATCTACCATGGGAAGATCTTCATCATCGATCTTCGTTTTTACCTGAGGGTGATGACTTTGAAAATGATTTTTCATCAATTTTTACAGCTGAATATGTCAAGGACGCTCAGAATCCCATGAAACATCCTGATTCAGAGTTGAATTTGGGAAACATTTCCCAAACTATTGCCATTGACATCTCAGTTAAAACCGGAATTATTGAAAACATTTATATAGGTGCCTCGTGTACAGATGACGAAATTCAAACATACAAGGTCCTATTTCAAGAATTCCGCGACGTGTTTGCCTGGTCCTATGAGGAAATGCCAGGAATTGATCCCTCCACTGTTGTTCATGAAATAAAGACCTACCCGGACGCTAAACCCGTTCGGCAACGTCTACGTCAGATACACCCTAGGAAAGCGGCTGCGATTAAAGCAGAAGTCGAGAAGCTGTTGAAAGCAGGTTTCATTTATCCGATCCCGTTAACGGATTGGGTATCGAATATTGTTCCGGTTAACAAGAAACAAGGAACAATAAGAATATGTATCGACTATAGGGATATAAATCGTGCTTGTCCAAAAGACAACTATCCCACACCCTATATCGATCAAATAATTGATGATTGTGCCGGCAGCGAAATATTTTCCTTTATAGACGGTTTTTCCGGTTACAACCAAATCAATATTCTACCTGCCGATCAACCAAAAACGGCTTTCCTTTGTCCTTGGGGGACATTTGCTTACTGCAAATTACCTTTTGGACTTAAGAACGCCAGAGCCACTTTCCAACGGGCAATATCTTACGCGTTTCACGACATCAAGCACATTGTGCAACTGTATCTCGATGATTTGCCTGCTCATTCTTTACATCGAGTTGATCACCTTGTCCACTTACGCGCTATTTTTATGAGGTGTCGGCATTATCGAATTCGGTTGAACCCACACAAATGTGTCTTCTGCATAGAAGTGGGACGATTGCTAGGATTTGTCGTTTCAAAAGCCGGTATCTGCGTTGATCCCTCGAAGGTCGAAGCTATCATCAAATTGCCTCCTCCTTCGAGTTTGCGCCAACTCCAAAGTTTGCAGGGGAAAGCAAACTTTTTACGTCAATTCATTCCTAACTACGCCGAGGTTACAAAGGGTTTCACCCGGTTGTTGAAACAAAACGCTCAATTTTCTTGGGATGAGATAGCTCAGAAATCTTTTGATGCACTTAAGCACGCGTTGACCCATGCACCATTGCTGCATCCTCCCAACTACAACCAGGACTACTTTTTGTATCTCGCCGCCTCCCACTCCACCATTGGAATGGTCTTAGTTCAGGAAGACAAATTCGGAACGGAACATGTGATATATTATCTTAGTAGGACGTTAAATCCCACTGAGCTAAAATATTTGCATGTGGAGAAATTGGCCCTGGTAGCTGTTCAGGCTGTCCAGCGTTTTCGTCATTACATTCTTCTCCGTAAAACTACAGTGATCTCGGATTGCAACCCTATGATCTATATTTTGACTAAACAATTGCTAGGGGGCAAGTACTCCAAATGGATTGTTATCCTGCAGGAGTTCGATTTGGAGTTCGAGAAGTCCAAGTCTAAGAAATCCTTAGTTTTTGCGGAATTGATGTGTGACTTCCGGCGTGCTGACACGGAAACTGTGGCAAAGGAACCCATTGCGGACGAATCTCTGTTTCTCATCAGCACTTTAGATCCGTGGTATGGAGATATAATCGTCTATCTCCAAACCCAATCCTTTCGGCCTGAAGCTTCAAAGTCAGAACGGCAGAAAATTCGATTCCAGTCCCAACAGTACAAGATTATTGGAGATACTCTTTATCGTCGTGGGGTGGATTTAGTTTTTCGTCATTGTTTAACTCATGAAGAGGCAGAAAGGGTTATGAATGACTGCCATTCTGGAGCATGTGGCGGTCATATGTCTGGGTATGCCACAGCTCAGAAGGTGTTGTGTGCTGGCTATTTCTGGCCATCCATGTTTAAAGACTGTATCATTGCAGTCTGAAAATGCCACAACTGTCAAGTGTTTGATCGCAAGATGTGCACACCACCTGCTCCTCTCCACCCTATAATTGCCGTTGGTCCTTTTGCTAAATGGGGTATCAATTTTATTACATGTAACCCTCACTCGGCCGGGGGGCATGCGTATATCATCCTTGCGGTTGATTATTTTACTAAGTGGGCCGAGGCGATGCCTACATTCAAGGAAAATGGCAAGACAGCTGCGATTTTCGTATTCAATCATATTATTGCTAGGTTTGGTGTCCCACAAGCGATAATCACTGACCATGGATGCCATTTTTGAAACATTGTGATGACCGAACTTACAAGCCAGCTTGGTTTACGTCATGATAGTTGCCAGCTTGGTTTACGTCATGATAGTTCTACTCCTTATTATCCTCAAGCAAACGGTTTGGTTGAATCCATCAACAAAGTTCTAGTCATCATGATCCGACGAATCATTGGTATTCATCGGTTGAATTGGCATAACATGCTATTTTCAACGCTTTGGGCGTACCGAACCTCAGTAAAAACATCAACAGGGTTCACTCCTTTCCAACTAGTTTATGGTTTGGAAGCAGTGTTGCCCATTGAATGCGAAATCCCATCACTTCAAATGGATATCGAATTACTCCCAGCTACTTCCGAAGAGGAGAAGCGTCTGTTATACTTAGCTAAATTAGATGAGACTCGACGTGACGCTGCTTTGGCAATCGAGACTCACGCAAAAAGGATGAAATCTCAGTATGATCGCAACGTGACCCCTCGTAATTTTTTGGAAGGAGACCTACTGCTATTGTATGATCAAGCTAATGATAAATTAGGTGCTGGAAAATTTGTTCCCATGTGGCATGGGCCCTACATTGTCGAGCGAAAGCTAGCAAAAGGGGCCTATGATCTGGTAGATTTTGATGGGGACTCTTTGGGTAAGCCCAGAAATGGACTTTACTTAAAGAGGTATTATGCTTAAATGGTGGGTATGGAGATTCAGTTAAGTTTAGTTAGGTTAATTTTTTCTTTCTAGCTGGTATGTTTGCTTAGTTTAGACAGTGTTCTTAGCTTAGAGAGTGTGTTTTTCGTCGTTATTCTGGCTTATCTTGGTTTTACTCTTGATATTGCAGATGTCGACGCCTCTCCAAACGTACATTGGATTTGCTGATGGTGCTTGTCGTAGTACACGTAATATCTCTTCTGCAGCTTGGGTTATCTATTCGCCCTCTGACGAGTTAGTTTCTATGCATGGGGTGAGCCTCGGTCAAACAACAAACAACATTGCAGAATACAGTGCAGTGATTGAACTATTATCTGAATCTATTTCATTTGGGATTCGGAGTTTGATAGTGAGGTTAGATTCTGAACTCGTTGTGTTACAGCTTAATAGAGTCTATGCCATTAGAAATCCAGTGTTATTAAGATTGTTTTTGAGGGTGCGTCTCTTGGAACGTGAATTTGATTACATTGAATATCAGCATATTCCAAGGTCTTTAAATACATTAGCAGATGCAATGGCATCTCGAATGTTAAATAGACATTTGTAACAATCATAAATGTAAATTTATAAACATTTCATCACACATGTTTAACAAAATAAGCTAGTAATAATGATATATATAGATAGGAGTGTGTCAAAAAATATACATCGTCTTCGATCATAGGTTGAAAAACACCTTATGATCGGCAAAAATGATAAGTACAAAAAACCAAAAATGTCATATGTGTCTACAAAAGTGACTAGCCAAGCACTGGTGGTGCTCTCTATACGAGACCGCTGCCCGCGCTACCCTACACAGGAACCTCCTGAAAGGTCCCGGGACTGCGACCACATAGTGCTGAAGTCGGATAGGAATGTTGTCTATAGTCGTCTCTGGTATGCCTGCAGTGAGACGCTCTAAGTCCTGTTCCAGCTCGGCTAAGATCTCTGCGGCCACATCCTGTGGGGCCGGTGCTGGTACAGCTGGTACTCTTCTCTCAAAAGCCCGGAGATTGGCTGGACGTCGTGGGCCTACATCTGCATTTTGAAAATTTATGCTGTTAGTTTTGAGACGATATATAAAAAAAAAAAAAAAATTAGATAATTTAAAAAACTTGTGAAAAATGAAGTACCTTTGTCGTCCCATTGTTCTCCCTGTGGAAGAACCATGTCCGGATCATTGTGAAAATCCATTCTGGCATAAGGAAAATCCTGAATCGCAAAGACCTGGCTCTCCAGCCAGTGAAAGTAACCATCAGGAAATCGAACAACTGCTACTCCCTCATCAGGATGTCGGGCCATTACCGCAACCCATCTCGTCAACTTAGGCTCCCGAGGAGGCCCAACTGGAACTGTAAGATGCTGGGGGATCAGCATTGGAACTCTCTCTAGGGAAAAGCTCACAACTAAAGGCCCATATCCAAAGGTCTTCAGTTGTCTGTTCTTTGCCCTGGTTAGTTGGCCCTTCATATTGGCCAACACAGCATCGCACCAGTTGAAAATGGTGCCTCGGAAGCAATCTATAGCCATCCGCATTTGGGAACAAGTGGCTATGTGCAAAGCGGCAGCGCCGCAAAGTCTGGTAACTGTAAAGGCAATTACCATAAGTTCAGGTCGGGATATGTATTTGATTTCTATCCCCTTATCCTGGTTTTGATTGTTGCACCACTCTAGCCGGAGACTAGCAAGGGATTGGCCACCCGGCCTAGTCCCGAATAGAGAGAGTTGCTCGCCCTTGTTAGGCAAGCCAGTGAGAAAGTATATGTCGGAGGACTCTATCTCGAGCTGGTGTTCTCCGATGTAAAAACATTGATCCTGAATGTTCCACCTTTCAACCAGCCACTCTAAGAATGGCACCTGGGCCCTCATGCCAGGTATGGCCCAGTACTTGTAGAGACCGCATGCCTTTAAAGCATCAATGGAAGGTTGATGACCTATTGCGGCCAAATCGACATCTTCGTGTTCTATTTCACGCCAATCTAGCATGGTGGGCAGTCTACACACCAAAAAACATTAATTAGAATTCATAAAATAAAAATTTGATGGTTGATTTTTGTGTTTGGGGTTTGAAAATCCGCTTTGCGTGGAGTACGCACCCCGCGTTCAGAAAACAGAGCGGCGGTACACAGCTATTCTGAAGGTGGGCTGTGTACTCCGACCTTTTTCCCATATATGAAAAAGTCGGGGCATGCAGGTCACCCATGGGGCACCTGCGTCCCCCGAAAAGCGGACCCTAAAACCCAAAACCCTGTAAAAAATCAAACTAAGACTTGAAATGAAATTCTAAACGGATGAAATTGAAGAGGAGGATGTTGTGAAATACCTGACAGAGACGGTGCTCGATTCTGACGGTCGGATTCTCCGCAAAGTCCACGGGAAGTTTCTTGCCAAAAGCCCTTTCCTCAACCTCAACAGTAAAATGGTAAAAATGACATGGTAAAAAGTCTTTTTATAGGTTTTTTGGATGAATGAATGCTAAGTTTGTTTATTTTTTACCATGAAAAGATATTTTTCAATGTATTTTTTCCCATCTTAAACAGGTATGAGTAATTGTGTTGTTTTTGTGCAGGACAAAAGGACTTTAGGGTAAAATCATCATTTTTTACGAACCAAAACATCAGAGTCATCTTTTTAAGCCCTTTTCTGACTCCTAAAACATGAAAAGATTGCCGAGAGTTTCTTTTACACTCGTTAAAACGGAATTAAAAGACGGCCCTCTTACAGCCCTTTTCTGACCGTAAAAACACGAAAAAATTGCTGGATTTTTGTCGTTTCAAATTCGATACTGGAAATAAAACGACATGCCTCTGATCGCTTTTTACTTTTCAGGTCAAAGGCATTAATCATGAAAGTACTCCTTGGTCGCAAGATCAAGTGGTTCTCTCAAGTATTATTTTATACTTTTTCGGGCTTGGGAGACACAAATTTACGAAAAAGTTCACCTTGGAGTCTCCTTTAGTTTTTTCAGACTCTCTAAAATTGAAAAACGCTGAGTTTCTCTTATACTGGACTCGTTAAAATTTCACAGTAAAGGGCCTGTTCGACTACAAACAGGAACAGACCACTCCTTCTTAGGGTCCGAATCTAAACTAAGTTGGACTCATCCGAAGGATGAGCTTATAATCAAGCATATGTTATCCTCCTCAAGCTTGTAAAAAATAAAGAGGTACTTGCCAGAAATGGTGGGGGAAAAGAGAGAAGAATGAACCTATTTGTTATCCTTTGTTACAGAAGAACCTTATCACCGCTCTTGAACACGACACGTTTCATTCACCTGGGTTGGGAAATCCTTTGCCTTAAAGCTGATAAAACCACTTTGAAAGTCTTCAACCGTTTCTGGGTATTAACTTTGGGTCAATCGCCACCAAGCCATCTGTCGTGTCGTTATGTGTTCAAGAGGTCTCTGCAAATAAACCATTCATATGCAAAATACTTGTCATCCATTTGACCATCCCTGAGTCAGTCCTTACAACAACATTTCTTCAACTTGAGCAATGATTTCGTGTTGTGGGCTTGCCTGCGACGGGTCGCTTTCTATCGACATCAGCACATTATCTAGAAATATGACTTAGAAATCGTCAGTACCTTGAAGTCTGCATGCATCAATGGCATGTTTCTCGCCTTTGACGACAATTTACATCATTGACTTTCGATCAAAGGGTTCCGTGACGTGTTCGACATCAACTCATTCATTCACATTTCATGGATTGTACTGGGTACTTTGAGAACCATTGACATTACTGGTGGTCTCTCTCACACTTGTTAACAGTTTACATCATCGACTGGTAATCAAGTGGTTTCTACCATGTTCGACATCAACTCATTTATTCACATGGATAGAATCGTACCAATTCAGGAAGTAGAGATGAAGACCCTGGATCTAGTTTCCACCATCCAGGCTGCGAGGAGTTTTGTATTCATTATATAGTAGACTAATCATAAACAGATGGTTGTGTCCATACTGTGTCTACAAAAGTCTATGATTGTGATGTACTGCAAAATCATTCTTGTATCAGAGCAGTAGTTAGATTGTTAGTTAAAGTTTTCAATCTGAGTATGGGAATACCTACCTCAGCAATGATATCACCTTATATATGTATTTTGTGTTGAATATTTACAGGTTCTGACCGGGCTCTCCACAATATACTCCTTGAAATGATAAAGTACTTCACCCTTCCTAGATCATAAAAAACCCTAATCTACTACAGGCTTCGCACTTTAGGGGGCAATCTGTTACACTAAAAAATGTCACCATGGCTATTTGAAGTTAGTATGGCTCCATCCACTGTCATACTATCCTCCTTGGCAAGTCTCATGCCTCTGCTCTTCATGTCAAACTCCAAGAAAGAGAGAAAAGTCATTTAAAGTTAATTATCTCTGGTACGCAGTTTCTCTTAGCCTTACCTGCGTGTACGCAACCCAAGTTCATAATACCTGCGTACTTGTACGCTCTGTATGTAAAGCAATGGGTGCGTACTCCTGTAAAGGTCAAAAGGTGCAAGTTGCACTCCAAAAAAGTTACTTGTGGTCATTTCTAGAGCCTTCTAGAAGCTTGTTTGACGTGTATGAAGCGCCTCCAGATGGTTCATGTATCCCTACCAAAGAGGAACTTATCCCATCAAGAGGGGAGCTGTCCCATCCAAAGAGGGGCTTATCCCATTGATGGTGGACCTGAATAACTTCCTCTAGAGCACTATAAATACAGGCATTGGGCCAAAGGGAGGGAGGTTAAAAGCTGAACATTCCTAAGGGTAGATGCTGCTGGAATTAGGACTTCCTTGTAGAAGCTTGTGAGGAGAGATTAGCATCTTTGCTTGTTCTATTTGGAAGTGGGTGAGCTGATCAGAGTAAAGGAGAACTCTTGTGGACCCTGGGAGGGACTTGCACAACACCAAGGCTCAGGTTGTAATGGTTCCTTTTGTTACCTTTTAATACAAATTAGTCCATTCTTCTCAACAATTTGTTATTTATGAGTTGTTTCATATAATCCTTGATCTATATGTTAAATATGTTTTATTTTATGTGATATTCAGGTGCTATTTAATCGTTTGATTGTTAGTGAATGCAGGTTTCAAAGGGAAGGAGGAGCTCATCCGGATCAACGAAGCTGGACTACTACAACAGCGTTGGATGACAGGTAGGATCTAAACACTTGATTTCTCATATTATAAAAGCATATTTAGGGAAGGATTGCTCTTATTTGTCTTGTTTGTCATTAGAAAGTCTTAGGCTTCTAGGGAGGTCGGTTGTGTCCGCACTAACGACTCATTCTGTGTGACAGTGGCCGTGTTGGCTCAGGCCGTGGACTGTTTCCCTCTTTGAGGGTTTTAACCATGTCAACAATACCGGTCTATTGATTTGTGATCTATTTGTGAGTGGTATCCTTTGGTGTTCTGTCTAAGGAAATTACCCTGTAAATTCCTACATGGTAACGGAGCTATTTGATGGCTGCATCTATTGGTGATCCAAATCTGAAGCCGGTAGAACTGCACTCGACTGCCATTTGCTAGATCTAGTATTTCTGACTACTTTCGGGCTGATAGGACTGCTCTATTGTGTTAGGAGCATATGTTCCAGTGAGGAACCCCTTTCGCTTCACGTGAAAAATTTTCTGGTATCCCTAGCTACGTCATTTTTAAGGTCTGTAGGTATACAGTGTTTATTTGCAGTTTCTAGTTATTTTCTCTCTGTTTATTTCAGTTTATTTAGCTCTTTGTTTTTTTTTTATTACCGGATGTATACCTTTCATTTCTATGTATGCTCTTTTCCCCGTGATTCCTTGCGATTTGGGCAAATCAGAAACAGAGATGAAGGATTTTTCTCATGTGTATGCTCTTTTCCCCTACGCCTTAATGTGATCTCGGAAAATCAGAAACATTGAGGAAAATATTTAGTTTCCGACTAAAGCTAACTTCAAGCCATAAGGTCTGTTTTTTTGTATGTCCGTGTTGGGTTTTGTGTTTTTTGTTCTGTAGGGAAAAAAGAGCTTTCTCAATTAAGCACGCAGCCCAAAGCTTCAGTGACTAAAAAAAAAAGAAAAAAAAACCCCTTCCTCTTTTCCAAAAATTACTAACCTTTTAATCTAGCTCACTTGGTCCAAAGCTACTTTATGAGAATAGAGGTCTTGAGTTCAAATCCTTCTTGGTCCAAGGCTGCTTTATTAGATTAAGTTTGGAAAGGGGGCGGATTTTTTTTTAATGTAACATTATCATTCATTTCCGCACATTCCCGCACTTCGTCAACATCTTCAACAACTTTTCTTCAAAAAGCTATAACTTCTTCATACGGAAGTCGTTTTTAGAGTCTTTTCTTTTAATCAGCCTAATTTTTTGGGATCTTTCCATTGGAACACTTAGTTTTAACATCTATAGCTTCATTTTCTGTTAAAATGGAAAGTCCATGCCAAGTTATTCTAGACAGCACCAACTACTTCCAATGGTGGTCCTACATTGTGGATTTACTTAGAATTAAAGGTCTTTACAGAATAGTCTCAAGCCAAGAAACCAAACTGAAAGATAAAGATAAGGCAGCTAAATGGGAAAATAGGCAAGATCAAGCATGTGGGTTGATACGGATGTCTATTTCTCCATATATTAGATTCCATATTGCAGAACTTGATACTCTTGATGAAGCAATGAAACAGATCTCTAAAGTTTTTGGAATTAAAAATGAACTTAGAGCCCATCAACTCGAAAATGAGTTGCTTACATTGGACCCCAATAATTTTTCTTCCATTGAAGATTTTTTGTCCAAGTTCAAGACCCTTAGACTTCTCTTGGAAGGTGTTAAGGTTAAGAAAGAAGATAGTAACCTTATCTATTCCATTCTTACTAAGTTGGGACCAGCCTACTCTATGTTTGTTTCCACTTTCCATTCTACAATAAAAGCCTTCATTTCTCAATGATAAGCCTACAAGTCCCCTTCCTTTGATTCCTTTTGTGATTCTGTAATAAGAGAACAAGAAAAACTCTTACATCTTCGTCTTCTTAATCTTGGAAACTCTTCTAAGAAAGCCTTAGCTACTCAGCAACAACCAAATTCAAAGAATCCTAAGAAGTCGTATCCTAAAAGGAATGGACCTAAACCAAATAAGGGTCCTAAGCAATTCCAGTCTCAAAATGAAAAATGGTTTCAACAAAATGATAAGGCAAATAAAAACAAAGGGAAGAAGACTGATAGACATTGCCACTTTTGTAATTGAGATGGCCACTTAGAATCCAAATGCTTTAAGAATATGGAAGCCTTTGAAGCAGCAATCAAGAAGCATAACATCCATTTGGAGCACTCTTAAACATCAACTTCATCTTCAGCAATAACACTTTCTGCATGTGGTTGTCAAGCATCTTGGTCTGGCTATGCACTAAATGTATCTTCTTCTTCTCATTCTCATGAGTGGCTCATTGATTCTGGAGCTTCTTATCACATGGCAAAAAACAAAGCCATGTTTTCGTCTTTAAATGATTGTAACACCAAACATATATATGCTGGTGATGATAGATCTCTTAGTGTTGTAGGGATTGGAATTGATCATATAGACAATGGTCAATTTAATGATGTATTATGTGTTCCAACCTTATCCTGCAACCTTCTATCTGTATATCAGATAACTCATTTAGGTGAGGGTAAAATCGTTGAATTTTCACCTCACGATGTTGTAATTAAGGACCTAAGAGATCCTAGACAGATTTTAGCTACTGCCATTACTAATGATTCTACAAGGTTGTATAAGTTTCACAACTTTGGGTCATCAAATCTTCCCTCGGTATTTGTTGCTCATAATGATGAATTGAAAAAACTTTGGCATGAGCGATTTGGTCACTTAAACTATCGCTCCCTTTAGAATCTATGTAAAGAAAATATGGTGACAGGTCTTCCAATGGTACTTTGCAGAGATGGTCTTAGTTCCAGATGTGTACTCAGAAAACATCATCGGGATAGTTTTGAAAAACGTGCCTCTTGGAACGCCTCAACCCCTTTACAACTTGTGCATAGTGATTTATGTGGTCCACTTCCAGTTGTTTCATTCTCTGGCTACAATTATTTCTTAACTTTCATTGATGATTTCTCCAGACGCACTTGGGTATACTTCTTAAAACTCAAGAGAAGTATTTAACATGTTCTTGGCCTTTAAGGCCTTTGTTGGAAAACAATATGAACATCAAATGCTTAAGCTAATATCTGATAATGGCGGAGAATATGTTAACAACGAATTCATCAACTTTTGCACTGAGAATGGAATTCAAATGCAACATACTATTCCATATACTCCACAACAAAATGGTGTAGCTAAAAGGAATAAGTTCACCTTAAAGGAAATGGCTAATTGTATGCTTCAATCTAAAGGACTTAGTCTTAATTTTTGGGCAGAAGCAATTAACTGTGCAAATTACATAATAAATTGCACTCCTACTAAGGTTTTAAAGAATATCACTCTAGAATAAGCATGAAGCTCAATTAAACCAGATGTAAGTCACTTTCGTGTTTTTGGAAGTGAAGCATGGGCCCATATTCCAGATGAGAAACATAAAGCTTTAGAACCTAAGAGTGGATAATGTATTTTTGTTGGATATTCTGAAGATGTCAAAGGATATAGACTTATTCCACTTAAGTCCAAAAATGTTATCATTAGAAGAGATGTAAAGTTTGTTGAAAATATATCGGCCTATGAGCCTAGTTAGGTAGATGTGCCACCTCTCTCTATCTCTTCTACTTTTGAAAATATTTCTTCTTCAGATGATGAAAGCATGGATGACAATCCTACCCCACCTTCTCAGGATCCTCCTTTAGCTCCTCAGCTTCCAAAATGGGTCCATGCTACTTGGGATGTATCAGGTGATCTTGCCGGTGATCCTACAAAATAGTGATGTACATGTTCTCAGTTCGATAGAGCCTCTTCTTTACTGGCTCTAGCTTCAGTGAATTATGATCCTGGCACCTTTGCAGAAGCTTCCGGCCATCCATATTGGGACGCAACTATGAATGAATAACATCGTTCATTATTGGCAAATGATACATGAGATCTTGTTCCCCTACTAAAGGGACAAAAACTTGTTAGATGCAAATGGGTTTACAGAACCAAGTATGGACCAAATTGGAAAGTTGATAAACATAAAGATTGTCTTGTTGCTAAGGGTTTTTCACAAGTTGAAGGCATTGACTATACTGAAACCTTCTCCCCTATTGCCAAAATGAAATCTATCCACCTTGTTCTTTCCCTTGCTGCCTCTTTCAAATGGGAAGTCCATTAGATGGATGTTAAATCTACCTTCTTGCATGGGGACTTGAATGAAGAAATCTATATGGAACAACCTATTGGCTTTATACAAACAGACTCTAGCCTTGTATGTCGGCTTAAGAAATCCCTTTATGGTCTCAAGCAAGCATCTTGGGCTTGGTATGCCAAAATGGATAGCTTTCTTTTAGAATCTGGATTTTCTAGGTGTCATTCTGACAATACTGTCTACACCAAGAAAGTGGGCAAGTCTCTTATCATTCTTGTTCTTTATGTTGATGATCTTATCCTCACTAGTAGTGATCCCAACTTTATCAACCATGTGAAGTCCAGCCTTAAAAAAGAAGTTTGAAATGTAAAACTTAGGACACTTGCATTATCTTCTTGGTCTTCAAGTCTTGTAATCCAAGGAAGGTATTTCCCTTTCCCAGTCCAAGTATGCATGTGATCTTCTACCGCATTTTCGCATGGAAGACTGCAAGCCAACCCCTTCTCCCTTTCAGTCTGGAGCCAAACTTTCAGTCACTTGTACTTCCCCTAAATTTGATGCTACCTTATACCATCAACTTGTAGGAAACATTTTGTATTTGACCCATACTCGTCCTGACCTTTCCTTTGTTGTTGGCCTTATTGCTCGGTTTATGAAAAACCCACATGAAATTCATTGGAAAGCAGCTAAAAGAATACTTCGTTATGTTCGAGGTACAGTCCAGTTTGGGATTCATTACAGTGCAAAAGCATCTCCTCTATTGGTTGGTTTCACTGATTCTGATTGGGCTGGTGACCCTGATGATCGGAAGTCTACTGTAGGTTATGTGTTCACTCTTGGTTTAGGACCTATTACATGGCATTGCAAGAAACAAACTGCCATTTCTCTTTCTTCAGTAGAAGCAGAGTATCGTGGTGCCATAGAAGCTAGTAAGGAAGCCCTATGGCTTGTTCAGACCCTATCAGAGTCTGGCTTTCAGCAGCAACATCTGACTACACTTTGGTGTGATAATCAAAGTGCCATTCAACTATGCAAAGATCCAGTCCAACATCAGTGCAGCAAACACATTGAACTGCACATGCACTTCATCAGAAAGCTCATTCACGACCATGTTCTTGAATTGCAATATTGTTCAACAGATGATCAAGTTGCAGACATCTTTACAAAGGCTCTCACAGAGGTGAAGTTTACTAAAATTCGATTTATGGTTGGAGTTCAGGAAGTTGTCACTAAGGGGGGATAGGCTCTAGTGCCTCCTTCCTTCTCCTATTGTGTCATATTTGTACATCCTTCAAACCTATCCCAAGTTGTTCTTAAGGGGGGATGTTAGGATATTCCGACACATAGGAAATAGTTAAGTATAACTTGGTCTAGTGTAGAGTTAGGTAAAGTGTGTTTCTTTACCATGTACTTTTCGTAACTTACAATCCGACGGTCATGATATGTAGTGATCCGACAGTTCATTCTCTCCTCGGTATTATCAACACTTGATCCATGGCTTAACACTCGATTGGTCCATGATCTCTATTTAAAGAGCATGGAGGGTCATTTGTAGAGTAATTGTTCATGAGAGAAGCTTATGTAAATTTTCATTCTTTTATTAATAAATTGCCTGAAGTGGCCACGTTGGCTCAAGCCGTGGACTGTTTCCCTCTTTGAGGGTTTTAACCACATCAGCAATACTAGTGTATTGATCTGTGATATGTTTGTGAGCAGTGTCCTTTGGTGTTCTGTCTGAGGAACTTACCCTGTAAATTCATACATTTGCATCTGTGAAGCCCTAAAGCTTCACTCCCTTTGTTCATTTATACCACAATCCATACTGAGATGTGCCTATGAGGTATCTCAGCACATGCTTCGCTGCCCTCCAAAATAGCTTGGTAGGCTGAACCATAGCTTGACTCAGTTGGTTCACCGCAAAGCAAAAATCTAGTCATGTGTTCACTAGATACATCAATGAGCCCACAAGCTTCCAATATATTGTAGAAGTTACTACCTCACCTGAAGTAGCATCCTCCTTCCTCTAGTTACCAACTAGAGGAGTCTACATGGGCTTGCACTTCTCCATGTGGAATCACACGAGTATCTCATTAGCATACTTGCCTTGAGACACAAACACTTCCCCATCCTTCTACCACACTTTCATGCCTATAAAGTAGTTCATAAGACCCATGTCTTTCATCTCGAACTCTCTTGCAAGGTCCTCCTTGCAAGACTTGATCAACTGATCATCACCTGTCAATATCAAATCATCAACATAAAGAACAATGATCAATGGATTACCTTCTACCATGATGTGGTAAAGGTTCGCATCTACATCACTATTTGTGAAGCCCAACCCATTAAAATAGTTGTCTATCTTGACGTACCAAGCAAGAGGTGCTTGCTTTAGCCCGTACAAAGACCTCTTGAGTTGCCACACATGTGACTCATGATCAATGGTCTCAAAACCTTCCGGCTGCTCAATGTACACCTCTTCCTCAATCTTCCCATTGAGGAACGCAGTCTTCACATCCATCTGATGGATCTTCCAACCCTTCTAAGCTGATAGTGCCAACATCGATCTGATAGATGAGTACCTTGCTACAGGAGCAAAAGTCTCATCTTAGTCGATCCCCTTGACCTGTGAGAAACTACAGGCAACAAACCTTGCCTTATGTTTCTCAACACTGCCATTAGCTGCTTGCTTTACCTTGTAAAGCCATCAAGAACTCACCACTGACTTGTCCTCTAGTCTTGGGACAACATCCCAAACACAGTTCCAAATGATAGATTCATACTCCTACACCATTGTATCAACCTAGACTGGTTGTTGCACTGCTTCTTCAAAAGAAGAAGGTTCAGTCTCTACACATTCTCCAACTAGGGCCATGTAACTAGTGTACCGCTCGGGTGACCTCCTCTATATGCGCTAAGAAGATCATTGTCCCACATTCTCTCGTGCATCCATCATCAACCTATCAGCTTCCCTTGGGCGTTTCCGCCCATCTCTAAAAGACTCAGCATGAGTGGATGTCTCTACTCCTAGATCCTCTACATGCGGCTGCTCCGCATCAGGTTGAGGCTCCTCCTCCTTAGGAACTAAAAGTTCCTCCTCTGCATGCAACTTGAGCTCCCTCTCAAGTGATACTCGCATGGCTTTCTGCTCATCGAACTTCAGATCTCTACGTACCACTATCCTCTGACCGGTAGGCAAGAACACTCGATAGTTATGGCATGTATCAGTGTAGCCCACAAGTATCCCCAACTCAGCTGTTGGATCTAGCTTCTTCTGAGCATCTTTGGTCACATGGCAATAAACCAATGATCCAAAGATCCTGAAGTGACTCACATCTGGTCTCTTCCCGGAAAAGGCCTCCATAGGTGTCTTCATTCCCAGTATACAATGTGGGCTTTTGTTCTTCAAGTATACTGTTGTATTGCATGCCTCAGCCCACAATTGAAGTGGTAGGCTTTGGTCATGCAACATTGCTTGAGTTGCTCCCACAATCGATCTATTCCTCCTTTCAGCCACCCCATTTTTTTGTGGGTTATGGGGTGTCATCAACTCTCATTTAATTCTTTTTGCTATGAAGAAGTCCTTAAACTATTGTGAGGCATACTCTCCACCATTGGCGCTACACAAGGCCCTTATTTTCTTTCCAGATTCTTTCTCTTCCAAGGCTTTAAACTCACAAAACCTTGAGAAGATTTGATCCTTCTTCTGCATAAAGTAGATCCACCATCTACGAGAAAAATCATCAATACAAATAACATAGTACCTTTGTTTAACAGTGGAGGCTGTAGAGAATGGTCCACACACATCGATATGAACTTGCTCTAGGATTTCTCCAACTCTTCTATCTCGATCCTGAAAGGAAGATTTCACATACTTACACAAAGTACAACCTTTTCATGTATCCATTTGCTCCAGTTTTCCCTTGGGAAGTCCGGTAGAAATCAGTTGCATGATCTTCAAGGCCCCATGGTGCAAGTGGCCCAATCTTCTATGCCATAGCTCGCCAACATCTTCGCTCTGCACCAACTTTGCTTTGGAACTCAATGCAACACAGTCATCTACCTCCATCTTGTAGAGATTCTTAACTCAAATCCTAATCCTCATGGCCTGTCCACTGCCAATATGCCTTAGGAATGCCTTTCCTTTACTAAAGACTACATCATAGCCTTTGTCTTCAAGCATAGAAATGGACACGAGATTCTTCTTCAGACCCGGTACATACTTTGAATCAATCAGGGTGAGAGGAGCTCAATGCTCCCTCTGAAACACAACTGTACCTTCACCTGAAACACGGTACTTTCCATGATCACCCATCTCGATCTGCATCTGGAGATCCTTCTCCTTCAAGGTACTAGAATGATTCTTATCGCCAGTAATGTGGAATGAAGCTCCACTGTCCAGGTACCAAACACACCCCACCATCGATGAAACCATACATGTGATGAGGGTGAAACCCAATTCGAACTGTGACGTCATTGCCTAAACATCTGATCCCTTCAAGGATCCCTTCTTGGATTAGTTCTGTGGACAATTCGTAGCATAATGGCCCACCTCATGACAATGAAAGCATCTCACTTTTGATTTGTCAAACTTCTTCCCACCATTGGAAGAACTGGATTTAGAATGGGACACCTTCCCTTTCCCTTTCCTCGCCTTACTCGCTAAGGCTAGATTTTCTTTATCATCTTGCTTTGATGAAGATCCATCTCTCGTGCTTCTTCTTATCTCCTCCTGCATCAGATCTGACCAAAGTCATTCCCAATCTGGCAGTTTCTCTCTTCCATTACCGAGTCCTGGTAGCTATGCCAGCTCTTAGGAAGACTGAGGAGAGTAAGACTCACCATGTCATCATCGGCCTTCATGATCCTTACACTTCCAAGCTCATCCCTGCAGGTGCTGAGCTTGTTCAGATATGTAGAGATCGTGTCGCCCTTTTCAAACTTGATTTTCTGAAGCTTATCTTTCACCGCCAGCTTCCTCTGATCATTGTTGTTCTGATATAGATCCTTCATTGTTTTCCACATTGAAAACGGTGTCCCCTTCCCATGGAGGCTCAAGACTATGTGGTCTCGAACTCCCTCAAGAAGGATTCTCCTCGCTCTAGCCACACATTTCTTCCATTCTGCCAATTCTTGGGCATTAGCAATTGCTGGCTTGCAGACTTCTTGATCAATGAAGTCTTTCAAACCGTTGTCCTTTGATATCGCTTCCATGTGATCCTTCCAGGCTATATAATTTGAGCTGCCATCAAGGGCATACTCGAGTATCAAATCGGTGAACGCCATTGGTGAAATTTGAGATGTGATAAGAATTCGAATTCTATAATCAGGAACTTTAAACTTAGAACTTCTCCCTTCTTTGTATATTTTTCTTCACTTTGATCACCTTTGCTCTGATACCATGTAGAATTTCCCACTGTAGATCACCTGATAATGCAATATACTAAAGCAAAATACTTGATCTACTTCTACAAACAAACTTGCGGAATCTTAATCGATTTTGAGCAAGATCAAATAGAACACATATAATAGAGAATGAGAAATCAATCACACATGAACACAGAAGAATACTTTGGGGAAAGCCTCAGCTAAAAACCCCAATCTCTGTATTATCATACGAGTGGAAATATGTTCAGATTACACAAAGCTTTAGCTCACAAGCTATCCAGCTCTTAGTACAATCCCTCAATTCTACTCGTAGACTGAATAGACACAACATATGCCTTCCTCCCATCCTCAAAGCCTCCTATTTCCTTGTGCAGTTTCTCCTGGGTCCTCTAGCTACCACCTGTGTGAATTGACCCCTCACACCACTCACCAAACTCAGAAGTAACTGTGCAATCTCCAAGGAATGAATTCCTTCTCCATGCAAGAGATATCCTCAAAGGAATATTCCTACAACTAATAGTACACTGTCCCATCATCTAATCTCAACTGGGTCTCTGACTGAACTGACATGCATGAGTTATTTATGTGAGAATATTCAGGTATCTGAAGTGCAGTAGTTACATGCATGCATGCATTAACTCACTGAACTCACAATTTGTTCCACAAACTGTTGGAACTAATCTAACTAGACTTAACTCAGTTAACTGAGCTAACTAATTATAGCTCAAAGTACAATTCATCCTGATCTCCTTAATCAAGGGATAACTTCCTCAATCAAAGGAGAAATTGTTGCATGTCTTCACATAGACTTCATGTTTGATTTTCTACAACTAATTAACTCAAGATGAATTAATTAATTATTTTACAAACATCTGCTAAGATCAAATTCAAATTTTAATTCTCAATTTTAGTTCAGGGACTAACTAAAATTGGAATGTATCCTGAAATGCTATTTATAGCAGTGCTATTTTTAGCACTTCTATTTTTAGCATTTCTTGTTGCTATTTTCAACAACTTTACATTCAAAATTTGCATTTCATCATTTTTCATCATTAAAGTTATTCACAATATTTATCATCTCAAGAAAGTGAGGTAACTAAGAAAATTAAAAATTAAAATGACCAGATTAATTTGAGACATATTTAGCATATTTAAAATGATTATATTTAATATTAGATGATTTTACATAGTATTGATAAAATCAATCATTTGTTCATTAGATTTTCTCTGGCCGCACACGATTGAAACTAGTCTAGATCCATCTTAACTTCGGATCTATCAAGCGCTGAGAGGGATCAAATATCTCGAGCTGCAAACCTTTCCTCAAGTTTTGCACTCAAAAAAGAGGTTTTCACCTTAAGGGATTGAATTCCTCTCGGTGCTTGATAGATTCGGAGTTACGATGGATCTAGGCTCGTTAATTTTTAATTAAAGACTAGTTGTTATAAACTAGCTATTATTTGTTTATATAAATAGAACTTATTTATTAATAATATTAAATTATTATTTATATACTATCTATGAGATTATAATAACAAATTTATTCATAAAATGATTATAGTTAATAAAATCATAAACATATTCTTATTAATTAATAAATTAACATATCCTAAATCAATAAATAAATAAATAACTAAATAACAATAATATATAAATATAAGATAGTGCGAGTATGGGTAATGGGATTGAAATAAAGTAGGGGATTCTGAGAGAGAGCTAGGGTTGGCAACAGAAGTTAAGTGTTGGGCACCATGTAGAGGCGAGAGGGGGGGAGTTCTACTCCCTCCTATAGTCAGGCAGTCTCCAATCGATTCAAGAAACTTATGGAGGCTGAAATCAGAATTTTAGGAGGAGGGAAACAGGATAACAAAGATACACAAGGGCAGGAAAAGGCACAGGAAGAAGTCAGAAAAGAAAGAAGAATAGAAGAAGAAAATCAGAATATGGATACCAGAAATTGAACTGGACTATGTAAGCCTAGGGCAACTATCACACCCAGAGTGGCGTTAAGTGATCCAGTGCTACAGGTGCATAGGGAACACATGGCGACTTACGCAGTCATTTGTAAATTCATGTAGTTATGGCCAACAAAGAAGTCTTTACAGGCATGGATAAAGAATCATTGGAAACCTAAGGGGGATATAGATTTACACCTTGGATCAAAGGGTTTCTTCACTGTTGTCTTTACAAACATTGAGGATAAAAAGTCTTTACAGGCATGGATAAAGAATCATTGGAATCCTAAGGGGGATATAGATTTGCACCTTGGATCAAATGGTTTCTTCACTGTTGTGTTTACAAACATTGAGGATAAAGACATGGTGTTTTAGGTAGGGCCCTACTTCTATGTTGCTGCAGGCCTCTATATGCAGCCTTGGGTAATGAATTTTGTCCCAGACCGCGAAACATTCACTTCAGTGCCGGTTTGGGTAAGGCTCTACTCCTTACCACTGGATTATTGGCAGCGAGAATCATTAAAAGCAATAGGAAATAAACTAGGGCACTTTGTTAAAATATCGGAGGCCACTAGGAGGGGAAAGTATACCTCCTTTGCCCAGATTTGCGTAGAGGTAGACCTCTCTGGAGCTCTACCAGATGAAGTTATTTTGGAAGTTTTTGATGAAGAATGGGTATAAGTGGTGGACTATGAGCATGTGTCTTTTAGATGCCGCAAGTGTCATGAACATGGGCATCTATTCAAGGATTGCCCCTTAAACAAAATGGAAACCAGAACTAAAACTACGTCAGGGAAAGAAACTAAAAGCTTTAGCAAAGTGGGAAACAAACGTAAAGGAGGGAGAAAGTACGAAAATAAAATAAATGAGGAAAATCATCCAAGTTAGAATAGGTACAAGGTACTAGAAGAAGAGGAGGAGCATGATAACACAATTCAAACTTAGGAGGTAAGCCCTGCGGGGAAGGAAAAGGAAGAGAGTATGGTGGACACAAAAGATAAAAATAAAAAAAAGGAGGATCTGCTGATCAAAATGGAACTTGATAGGGACCAAGAGATGAGCCCAAGCAAGGTGGGAATACAAGTTCATGAATTACAGGATATTCTTGATAGGGAGCATATAGATTTGGAAAAGTTCCTGGAATAGGGAACCACCAAAGGAATGGATTTCCTACCACAAGATGAGTTCAACAGAGTGCAACATCTGTTCCTATGGAGGACTCAGGAAAAAGGTTTGGGAGCCAAAAGAAACCATGATAGTTAGGACAACGAAGGGGTGAAAACAATGAAGGGAGCAATGGGACTAGCTCCTAGGAACCTAGGCAGGAAAAGAGGTAGCAAGAAACAGAACGAGCTACTGATAGAGTGTGCAAAACTCATGATCGATTCAGGTAAGATGAAAGACCTAACCAGTTACTCATTTACAAATCTTTTTTAATGAACCTTACATCATGGAATATTAGGGGTCTCGGGAGTAAACAGAAACAAAGGAATCTTAGCAATAGAATGAAAGAAGAAAAACCAGATATGATTTTTATCCAGGAAACAAAATGTTCAGTAGAAAAAATAAGAGAAATTCACATAAAATGGATGAATGAATATGAATATCTAGAAGTCAAAGCAGACAAAACAACAGGAGGAATTCTCACACTATGGAACCCTCAAAAAATAGGAATGCTAGATGCGGAAGCATCTAGGAACTACTTATAAGTGGTTATTCAACCTTTGGGGGACAAGGAAGTTTATTTAATCACAAATGCTTATGGTCTATAGAAGCCGAAAGACAAACTAAGACTTCCTACTGCACTGGAGGATCTAAGAGACAGACATTCGAGCATCCCCTGTATTTTGGGAGGGGACTTTAATATGATTAGGTCACTGACAGAAAAAAAAGGTGGAACCAGATCACTAAGCAGAGACTCCATTGCATTCCAGAAGTTTATAAACAATATGAGGCTAGTAGACACAGAGACAAGTAATGGCATCTTTACCTAGAATAACAAAAGGGGAGGAATCTCAGGTGGCCTCAAAACTAGACAGATTTATTATCTCAGAAGACCTTATCCTAACAGGCCTCGACCTGCCAGCAATGATACTCCCTTTTGGAGGATCAGATCATTGGCCTGTTCAAATTGAAGCATCCTTTATAAGAACTCCAAGAAACAGACCTTTCAGGTTTGAAAACATTTGGCTCACCCATCGAGACTTTATCCGCAATATTGAAAAATGGTGGACAGAGGATTTACAAGTTCAAGGCACTAAAATGTTCCTCCTGCATAAAAGATTGAAACATATCAAAATTAGGCTTAAATATTGGAATAAAAATGAGTTTGGAAACATTTTTGAAGCAAAAAAAGTGGCAGAACGAAAGCTACATGAAATTAATTAGATCCCCATTACAGATGGCTTCAACGGTGAAAGAAAGGAACAAGCTAAATACCATCAAAAGGAATGGGTTGAATTATGCAAATAAGAGGAGATATTCTGGAAACAGAAATCAAGGGTACAATGGTTAAAAGAAGGAGAAAGGAACACAAGGTTTTTTCACAAATCTACCATGGAGCATAGGTCTCATAACAGGATCTCAAAAATCAGAGATTCTCACGGGAATCAACTCGATACCCACAAAGAAATAGAAGATGAGCTGGTTAAACATTTCCAAGGAATAGGAGAGGAACCTCTCTTGGACAGATCGCAATTCATCAGTGACATTACAAGGCACATTCCTAAGCTTGTGACAAGAGAAGACAATTTCAATCTAAATAGGCCAGTGAATGAAGAGGAGGTCAGCGAAGTCATCAAAGAAATGCAAAATGGGAAGGCACCAGGTACAGATGGTTTTAATGTTGACTTCTTTAAAGCATGTTGGAAAATAATCAAGCAGGATATCCTCGATGTGGTGGAGGACTCGAGGAAAAGTAGAAATGTTTTGAAGGCGCTCAATACCTCTTTCAGATCCTTAATTCCAAAACAAGAGAATGCTATGACACTAGACAGATTCATACCAATAGAATTATGCAGTGTGGTGTATAAAATAATTTCCAAAATGATTGCCAATAGGCTTAAACCCCTTCTCCCAACCCATGTATCTGAGGAACAAACTGGGTTTGTGGAAGGCAGACAAATTATAAACAATATCATTCAAGCACACGAGGTGGTTCACTCACTTATAAGTAATAGGGAGGCGGTAATGATTATGCAACTTGACCTAGAAAAGGCTTATGATAAGATAAGTTGGGCTTACATAAGGAGAGTTCTTATAGCATATGGATTTGACCATAACTAGGTAAGATGGGTGATGGCCCTTGTAACTACCTATAGTTTTTCAATACTGGTAAATGGTTCACCATCCAAGCCCTTTAATCCAATGAGAGGTCTCAAACAAGGAGATCCTCTCTCACCCTTTCTCTTTATTCTCATGATGGAAGGGCTAGGCAAAGCTATCAAGTCTGCCAAAGCAGAAGGTAAAATCTAGGGTCTCAAACTCACCATGAACGAAGAGGCTTTGACCCATCAACAATTTGTGGATGATATAATGCTACAGGGAACACCTACGGTTATGGAAGCTCTCGCCTTCAAACAAATCCTGAAAGACTTTGCAATGGCAGCAAGCATAGAGGTAAGCCTTACCAAAACTAAGATTTTCTTTTTCAATACTGACATTGCTATTTAGAGAAATATATCCAGAATTCTAGGCTTTCAAAGAGATATGCTACCCTCCATATACCTGGGAGTACCAATAACTCACAAACCTCTAAGAAAGATGGTTTGGGAGCTTGTGATTAATAAGCTACAGGACAAAATTCGGAAATGGTTAGGTAGGTCTTTCAACCTAGTAGGACGACTTGTACTCACAAAAGTTGTCTTACAAACGGTCCCCATCTTTATGTTATCAGTCCTTCCAGCTCCTAAAGGAGTAATGCAACTATGTAGAAATATCCAAATAGATTTTCTTTGGGGCAAAGGGGAAGAGAAAAAAAATGGCCCTTGGTAGCCTGGGATAAGTTCTGTAAACCTAAGTCACATGAAGGTTTGGGACTGGATGATCCTGAAGTGCTAAACAAAGTTTTGGGGGAAAAACTTTGGTGGAGATGGCTAAAAGATTCAGCTTCCCCTTAGGCCCAAATTTGGAAACAAAAGTATGCAAACAATTGGCAAGACAGGGATAACATTAGAATGTCGAGGATCATCAAAGGCTCCCACATTTGGAACAAAGCTTGGGAGAATAGAGACATTGTTCAGAAACACAGTTTCTGGGAAATTAGAGGTGGAAATCTTGCATGGTTTTGGGAGGATAAGTGGCAAAAAGTGAGGGAAAATGGAGGATATGGAAGAATTTGGAATACAGTGATGACTCCCCCTTGAAGGCACAGGCAGAAGCTCTAACAACTATCCTGGAATAGAGAAAGATACTGACATCAACAGATTTAGACCAACTGAGATGGGGCAATAACAATGAAGGGAACTTTAACCTCAAAGAGGCCAAGAGCATAGCCATGGGGCTTGACTTTCCAAACCTTGATGGGGTATGGAAGGACCTATGGCAGAATCAAAGTTGGATGAAGATCAAATTGTTCATGTGGTTAGTTCAGCATAAAAAAATTCTAACCTGGGAAAACCTGAGGAAAAGAGGGGTAGCTGGTCCATCTAAATGCCAGGTTTGTGAAGCTCAAGAAGAAACTATGAATCACCTTCTAAACCTCTGTCCTTTCACATCCACATTGTGGAATTGGATTGCCTCAATATTCAGACAAATAGACAAAGACATGGGGAGTATTACCAGCACCTTAAAGAAGTTGAGGAAATATTTCTCTAATAATGAAATTGTCAACAAAGCTTGGGCTTTAGCTCCAAGCTTTCTAATCTAGGATGTCTAGAAAGAACGCAACAACAGAATATTCAAAAAGAGGAAAGGTACTTCTCAGGGCATCATGGAACAGATTTTAAGACAACTCAACGAGATGGTAGGAACTCTCATTAAATACCCCCTTGAAAGATACTGATGTGCAGATACTAATGCAATTGGGTATGCAGGGGCTCACCCCAAAATGCAAAAACAACAATGCAAATCATACAACTGCTGATAAGGATTTCTGCAACCCCCCCCTCAAGGTTTTCTAAAATGTAATATTGATGGGGCCTCAAAAGGAAACCCAGGCATGGCTGGTTATGGAGGACCGATAAGGGATGAAAGGGGCTGTATAAAAATCATATTTCATAGTAATTTGGGGAAAGCCACAAACAATATGGCAGAGCTCATGGCCATGGAGCAATGCTTAGAAATCCTAAGGGAATCAAACCTTCATAACATTATAATTGAAGCCAATTCCGAATTGATTATCAATTCGA
Organism: Pinus tabuliformis; assembly: GCA_031772625.1. Taxonomy (NCBI): domain Eukaryota; kingdom Viridiplantae; phylum Streptophyta; class Pinopsida; order Pinales; family Pinaceae; genus Pinus; species Pinus tabuliformis. The sequence continues at coordinate 1,219,886,012 of CM062819.1, read as the reverse complement.
TCAAGAGAATTTGCTATGGCTCATCACCGGAAAAAGTTTCGAGACATTGGAGGCTTCTGCAAGTCTATGAAAGGATTCAATCCCACTTGTAGAACATGAGAACCTTAAGTTTCACTCATGTGCGCCCAACAACCAACAAATTAGTGAACACTTTGGCTAATGAAGGAGTACTCTATGCTAAAAGAAACAATAAATATAAATGGAGAGAGATCCCCCAGGGCAAATTGAGGGAAGAGTGTCTCAGACAGGCGAATGTGGACTGGGAGCTTTATCAGAGCAGGGGATACTAGAAGGTTGTAGTCTGCTGGATATAGTTGAATGTTAGTCGACATGAAATAGCAGTCCAGGGATATGAAAGAAAAGAATGGAAGATCCTTAGGTGAGAATAGATGCCCAAAATCCTACAATCCCAAGGTTCTCAGGCGGGTGTCAATTAACAACACAAGTATTTACACGAATTCGAATCAGGTTTCAGAAAGCCCTGTAATTGGCTGTGTAGGGAGATTGGTTAAAGTATGAGCAGGTAGGAGAAATAGCATCAGTCGTATCAAATCCGTGTTGCAAATAGCAAGAGGGTTAGCCATTCAATCAGACCTGAAATTGACTTTAACATTAGCTTTATTAGGCTTTGGGTCCGAAAGAAGGGTTAAACATCAAGCAAGTTACGCAGGTGGCTGGGAATCGCATGCATCTGGTGGATTTCAGGTAGATTACATGCGCGAGGGTTATCAGCCAAATCGGACCCGAAATTTTTATAGAACGGTCTCTATAGGCTCATCGAGTCCGATTCAAGAATTAAAGGGAGTGCTTGTTAACGCCCCGATATTGATAGTGATCGTTAGATCTCTGAGGTTAGATCAAATGGTCAGGGATGTCGATTATATTTTGTGGTCGCGTCGTCATAGTTTTGCAGACGCCGGACCCGGTGAGTGGGCCTTAGGCTCGAGATACTAGGCTGTAGGTGGCCCACTTCTCTTATGTACACTTTGTAATATGGATGTAATATTAATTTGAAGAAAAGGTCCGACGATTATTTTAGAAAAATTAAATAAATAAATAAATAAATAAATATATATATATATATATATATATATATATATATATATATATATATATATATATATATATATATATAGATATATATATATATATATTTATTTATTAATTTTTAGTTATAGAAATCAAAATTAGCCATATTATTTATGAATTTATAATAACATATTTATAAATAAAAACATAAGGGGTAAAAAAAAAGAACGAAGGAAGGACGAGGTAATAATGGGGAAAATCACGACGAAATAGCTAGAATCCAACTCTTACTCAGTTTCCACCCATCATCCCTATTGAGATTGAATGTATGCTTCTCAATCTCAATCGCCTCTCTTAGTTTCCTATGGTGGAAGTGATCAACCCTGGCAATTACCTTTGCGTCCTCAATGCAACAATGGTGCTTATATTTCTATGCATGCTCCGCAAGAGCTGATTAGCGCGATCGGTTATGCTCACACTCATCAGTTCTTGCAGAGCATGCAGAGAAATATAAGCACCGTGTTTGTATTGAGGATGTGAAGGTAATTGCTAGGGTTAATCACTTCCACCATAGGAAACTAAGAGAGACTATTGGGATTGAGAAGCATACAATCAATCTCAATAGGGATGATGGGTGGAAACTAAGAACTAGATTTCAGCTATTTAGTCCCGATTTTCCCCATTATTACCCCCCTCCTTCATTTTTTTTTGGACCCTTTATGTTTTTATTTATAAATATGTTATTATAGATTCATAAATAATATATAAATAATAGTCTATTATTATTAATGAATAATTTCATATATGTGCAAACAATTACTGCAAGAAAATACTCATCTGCTCTCAATTTCCTCTACCAAACTTAAATGTCCAAGTTATAGCTATGATGCAAGTCCCCTCCTAGGAGGAGGGAGAATGATATGTTTAAAAGTATTGTTTGTATGAAAATTTTGGTTCTCTTACTTTTAGGGGATATATATATATATATATATATATATATATATATATATAAGTGTTTTTTTTTGTTAATAATGTTATGACAATTCTCCTATCAACATAAATGGTGAGTGGGAAGCCCATTTTTTGTATTTCTAATGTAATTTTTTTGTATTTCTAATGTAATGTTGTGCTCAGGACATGAGCTTTATTAATATAAAATTTCTATATACTGTTAAAAAAACATATTTTTTTACATTTTTCTATAATATGTTCATCAAATAAGTTTTATATATTTGATTTTTTAATTGATTTTAGGATAAAATGTCTCTTTATTAAAAAAATATGGATTAATGACTAAAATCTTACATAACAATCATAATATGAAGTTGATTTTACAAAAAAATATTATATAATTTATTTGGGAACCATAAGGATTAGCTTAGTTGATGGAATCCCTATGGTTAAAAGCACCTTTGATTTAGAGGTCATTGGTTCAAATTACTTTTGGCCTTAGAGGATAACTCTTTAGGGCAGGGTGGTTACATCTAAAGATTACCGAATGCCATTTGAGTATGAGTAATCTTGACCAAGAGTAAGATATTCCATTACTCTCAAGATCATATAACAAACCTAGCTCAAAATCGTAAAATTAAAATATCACTTACACAAATTAAATTTAAATAAAAAAATTATAATCATTCTTTCTAACCACTCAAAATAAACCTAATTAATTTGATAATATTAAAATATTTATTAATTAAAATATCATTAATAAATATAAATATAATATTATTATATAATATTTGTGCATTTTACATGTCTCCATAAGGAATAGCTAATGGTCTATTTCTTACGAGAAATGAAACGAGAGTTGGTGTAATAAAAATAAAAAATGTAAGATACTTGTTTTAATTTACAATCTTACGAGCTTTCACAAGGCTCAAACTTGTATTTTTCATTTAATTTTAATATATTTTAAAATTTTTTGTTTTTTTTTGTTTTTAATACATGTAAATGAGTATTTATTCATTTTCATGAGCTATTAAGGACGGATCATACCTAATTAAATGTTGTTAGGTACATATATAGTAAAAGGTAAAAGATATTTTTACTGTAATTATTTTACAACCTAGTTATCTATAGATGAGCATTTACTCATTTGTTAAAGTCATTGAGGCATTGAGAACTTATTATAATTAGTTGAGTGTTTTTAAATATAGATAAGGTAATAGGGAAACTGAAGGAAATTACTTTACATCTTAATTATACATTACATCTTAATTATACAATAGTGATGTGTCAAAGAATAATAGGGGTAGTTCAAAGTATTAGCACAAAATCTTATAATGTATAAGACTTCCAAATGTGAGAGAAATATCAACTATAAATTTCAATGTATTAATTATTAATATGCAAGAGAGTTAAGAAGATTATTTATACATATTACAAATTATGTTAACCCCTAGAAGATTAGCTAGATAAATTAGTTTTTTCTATTTAATCTGATGGAAAGAAAATACGAAAATATCTTGAGAAGTAAGATAAGGTGTGTGGATTTTGGATCTAAAGAATTATAGTGTAACCACTCTATGATAATCCAAATTGACTACTAAGCACTTCCACTTATCATTGAAGGTGTTTTTTTTTATATAAATATATAAAGGATATTAGATTGTTGAGATTTAGGAGATAAGGAAGTACAGACTTAAAGGAACATGGAATGGGAAGTACGAGTAAAGAAAAGAAATGAAAAGAAAACCATAATAAAATAAGGCAAAGTGAGGAAAAATGATGTGAAAAAGGTGAAGGGAAATAGGTTGAAATAGATTAATAAAGTAAAATTTATGTTTTCAAGTTACTTGAGATCACTACTTACCCTTGTTATGATGAAAAATGAAAAATAGAGAAGGAAGGAATGTAGGTATGACAAATATAAAGAATGGAGAAGGAAGGAATGTAAGTATGGTGAAAAATGAAGAATGGAGAAGGAAGGGATGCAAGTGATAAAGTGGGAGAAAGACATCTATTGTGGATCCATGTATGTTGAGGACTTGTGAACGAAAATGGCGGTGAGAGGTAGAAAGAGATGTATAGAGTTTAAAAATAAAAAATAAAAAAAAAATAAAGATATAAAATGAGAAGAACATGTAAAAGAAAAAATGGGAAGTCAATATATGGAAAAAGGAGTTTGAAATTGATCTTATTGCGATTATAAATATATTTATTCAAGAAGTACCATGGTGCAGTTTTCAAATAGAGGAAATTATCCTTGAGGGGGGAAAGGAGGTGCTATTGATATGAAAACACCACTAACAATAAAAGAAACATATATGTGGAGTTTATGGAGTAGATTATGGTCTGAGTTCATAGCATGAAGTTTGTGATCTTCGGTTGTATTTAGTATATTTCTCTTATCTTTTCGACATTAATTACTTTAGGTACCCTATTAGACCAATGAAAATGTATCATAGGGTGAGGCTCAAAATTATCATCTAACTTTTCTATGATCCTACATGATTGTGTCTCTAGAATATCCATTAGTGAATGCACATTGAGCTTTTGAGAAAATTTGTCACCAAGGTGTATTACATGTTAATGGTCTCCCTCTTGAGTATTTTAGTATTTATCATACATCTTTGGAGGATTGGTATTTTTTTTGAAGATGCCCAATGAAGTGATTATTTGAATTGGGCTTGTGATGTTTGCAATCCTTGTGGATGGCACAACAAGCATGCATGAAAACACAACATTACCAAGGGATTCCTCCTTTTCCAATGCAATCCTTTACATTAAATGAAATATAGAATTATCGTTCATGGACAAGAAAAAATAGCCATGTGATCCTTAAATAGTGAATAGATTATTCCTGTCTTAAAAAATAATGCAGCGTACTTAACTAGTGTGCGTAGATTTCCCAGGCATGGATATGAAATTTTGATTTTCCCTCAAATGGATCATGACCCATTTAAGAGGAATCATTTATGAATAACTAGAACATTTCTATTAAAATTCTAAGGCAAGTACAATAGAACACAATTTTCGACATGATAATTTCTTCCTACTGATTCTCAAACAATAATTTCTATGCCACTACTATTATTGAATAATTATACTCATGAAATTTCAACATTAATTTGCAACAAAAACATTAAAGATAATAGAGAGACAACCATGCAAAATAGACACAATATATTTTCACCTAGGAAACCCAACCTTGGGAGAAAAACCAACAATTTTTCTTGAGGAGAAATTTTATTTCAACAAGGTTTACAGATAAGATATTTGTCTACAAATCTATGCCAATATAAAATTCGAAATACCAGTCAAACCTGGTCAAACAACATCAAGTCAACATTGGTAAAAACACTTAGAAAATCAAGAGTCAAAACTACTCAAATAGTAAAACTCTACAGTCAACTCAGCCTAGTCAAACTCGGCCCTACGATCCGTGGTCAACCCGCTCGTGTGGCCCAATGACTAATCAAATTGCAATCATATCCTTATGTCAAGTCTAGGGTCAATGATGTGGCCAAACCTACACATGTGGCCTCCAAAAGCTTAGTCAAACAATTGGTCAACTTCTTAGTCAAATTTTGTCAAAGACAGCTCGGGCAACTTCAGTTAATGCATTGGTTAATCAACTCTTCCTTCTCACATGTGCGGCCAAAACAAGAGTGAGATAGAATATATGCTCTTTAGCAACTAATTTTCTCTTTGGGCAAATTTCTCCTCCACTAGTAAAAATTGAGTGAGCTTGCTAGGTTGTTTTTTCCTCTCGCATGTTGTCTATTTATATAGAGCTCTAAGGTTGAGTAGAGACCCATCAAGTTGGTTTCTTATCACAATAAACCCTTTCACTAATGGAGCCTACATCACAACTCAACATTAGACTAGAATTGTTTACCCCCGTTGGGTGAAAAGCCCCAATCAATAAACAATTCAAACTCGCTCTATAAAAGATAGATCACTCCATCCGAGAGCACAAAGTGAGCGTCATGCGCCATTCACCTCTATCCAAATAAGCATGCCCCCATGGGTGAATGTATCATTCTCCCGTAGTCAAATCAACATGACCCCATGAGAGAAGATCTGCCCCTAGGCCTTTTACCCCTAGCCAAATTAGTAGGGCCCAGTGGCTAAATGTATCATTCCCCCACTAGTCAAATCAAGATGATACTATTGGAGCTATGGAAGATCTCTTTCCAAAATATACACAATAAGAAACTTATAAGGATCCAATCCCTATTGAGAATGGGGTTGGAAAAAGGAAAGGATCTCCAAAAAGATAAAGGATTGGTGATGTTCTATGGGTCTTTGGGTTTTTGGCAAAAGAGTGTTGGGGTTGGAAAAATGAAAGGATCTTCAAGAAGATAAAGTACTGGTGATGTTGTATGGGTCTTTGGTTTTTTTGACAAAAGAGTGTTGTTAAGCGATGCGATAGCGAGGTTGAATAAGTGCTCACTTAGTTTTTTGATAGTTTGTGGCATGAAAGAATAGTGATAGTTTGTGGCATAGAAAGAACAATGATGATCCTTCAAAGCCTTTGGAAAATAGTCTATCCTTGAGACTTTATTTTAGAAAAATATAACATTCCTTTTACTAACTTAAAAAAATAATAATTTTTTTTAAATAAAGATAAATGTATGAAATAATGATAATGCTTTTTTTTAAGATAAAAAAATGTATAAAGATAATGAGTAATAAAATATAGTAGGAAGAAAATCCTTTATTACAAATCCAATACCAAAAAATAATTTTATAACCTATGTAAAGAAATCTTGACGTCGTCATTTTAATTTTATTTTATTTTTATTGTCAGATGCCAATCACTCATCGAATATGAAGTTTTCGGAGTATGAGCTTTTGCCATTTCCTACTAATTGGGAATATAAGCAACTAAGAGAGGATTGATACTTGCTTGATCATTGCATTTGTGTTTTACCAGTTATCTCATTCAAGATAAAAAGTGCAAATCAATTCTATTATCCGGTGACTTTCTCAAGTAGGTTGGAAGGATCACTAGAGCTCACATTTCCTCCGTTAATCCCGTCCTACCCTACTGTATTTGCAGCCAGATCGATCGGTGGCAGGTTCAGGACCTTGGATTTTGCTCACTGTCTCTTTCTCACCCTGGAATCGTGTCCCACTTCCTCCGTTAATCCCGTCCTACCATACTGTATAGATCGATCGGTGGCAGGTTCAGGACCTTGGATTTTGCTCACTGTCTCTTTCTCACCCTGGAATCGTGTCCCACCTCTTTCAAGGAGTCCCGTTCTGTTTCAATCAACAACGTAAGCTTAGTTATGCCCCACGAGTCCATTTATTCAACATTACCGCTTTGCTCGCCGCTGATTTTCTTCATACCTCCCATGCCTTTCGATCATACAGAATCCCCAGCACAGGGCCTAATGGCATTCAAAGGCACCGTACTCTACGATGCAATTTGTATTTACGTGACACGAGAATACTGACCGTAGAAAATCATCATGGTTTCATTTTCCATCTTGTCATGCTTTTTTTTTCAGTACGGAAAAGCGATATTTGAATTATCAGAAAGATCATGTACATTATATTAATTTAATTTTATGTATCCGAATCATTATAGAAAATCATCTGGGTTGCGTGACTATACAAGCCTTACCAAAGTGACCAAATAAACAGATATACATATAGAGTACATAGACATAAAAGATCTGCATACATCTAGTAGCAGATATAAGAGATGGAAACTAGACAAATACATCCATCATATTGCCCTTAAAAAGAAACAATATCATCCCTATTACTTTGTGAAACATTGAGAAAACCATTTCACCAGCAAGTTTCTGTTTTGCTTACATGTTACATACAAAATTATGAGACAAAATTATACAAAAAATATCAGAATATAAATGTACAATTAGCCAGGGAATGGGAACTCCACAGCGCTTAGTACATTGCCCTCCATTATGATCAGAATATAAATGTACAATTAGCTAGGGAATGGAATCTCCACAGCGCTTAGTACATTGCCCTCCATTATTATATCTATGTGCAGCGCTTAGTACATTGCCCTCCATTATTATATCTATGTGCATTTTTCCCACTGTTCTTCGAAGCTTTTTCTGTGAGAGATCATCCACAAGCTGGTTATATTCTCTGCCTGTGTATATAAATGTACATGATTCCATCTGATCATGCTTATGAATATAACACAGTGCAACAAGCGGATTTTAAAAGGTTTTTGCCATTTCAGCATTTGGATTATTGATTCCAGATATATCATGATAATAAAAACGGTGTAAATTCATTTTATTCCCATATGTATGATAAGAAAAATTAAGTACAATTTATTGGTTTTTTCATTGATTTTAAGAAAAATGAAAATATACCTTAAGTAATTTGAATTAATTACTTAATTTTATTAATGTAGATTAAGTTTACAATTAAAAGAGAATTGTTATTGATTTTATATAAGTGCATCAACTTTATATTAAAAACACACAAATTAAAGTTATTTTTAAATCTCAACCATATACCATTAATTTAATTAAAAAATATTTTTTTTTTTATTAATACGTTTTTTAACGCTTTATAGGCTAACTCAATTATTTAAGAAATTATACATTTCTTTACACTGTGATTTGAATGAATTAATTGATTAGTAAAAATAGATAAACATCAAAGCACTTTTTTTATACTACATTTCACATTACTTTAAAAAATCATAAAATTTAAACTAAATTATAATTATATTTGGAATTATTATTATTAATAAAAACAATAATATATGAATTATATATATATATATATATTCTAAAAAATTATGTAGCAACATTTTTAATTATATAGGTTTTATTGCAATATCATGTTCAATACTATAACTTATTAATATTATGTGCTCAAAGAATCATAATTCATATTCTTATGACACTTTTTTAATTAATTAATTGAATTAAAATGATAGAAAGGCATAACTACTTTTGAGAATATTATTAATCTTTAATTTGTCACTATTTCTAAAAATATTTAGAATATTCCCTCAAAATTAAATCTCTACCATCTATTTAATAATCATTAATAATTAAATTAAAATTCTATAAACCATATCTATAAATTAAACAAGGTTTAAACAAGCTCAATAATAAGAAAATTAGTTTTTCTTTTGTTTTCAATTATTTTAACTAAATTATATCTATCTATCTATCTATCTATCTATATATATAGAGAGATAATAATAATAATAATAAAACAAAAGAAAAATTAATTCTTTTATTAATTAAAATAACTTAAGCAGCCTCATTATTTTATGGAGATTAAATTTTGATCTATTTTATATATTAAAAAATGCAATATAAATCAGAAAAAATTATAAGTGGTCTCTTTTTACCTCAAGAAATTTGATTTATTGGTGATTAAGATGAATCTATACTGGTTATAATTATATCATATTAATATAATTTTTTAGAGGAAAAATTAAACTTCACCCATATAAACCATTTTTTCCTCACCAACTTAAACATGAAAGTTGAACTAGATTTAAATCTTTTATATTTCCTAATTTAAAATTTTGCTGATTACATTTCCTAAATAAAAATGTTGTTCACTTTTTTCTAAAAATTTTCCTACCATTCATGAATCATACCCTTCCATAGATTTTCCTTGCATTAATATATAATTCAAATTCAAATATATATATATATATATATAACAGAAATCATTTTACATTTTTCATTATTTTTATGCAAAATTCTGCTGTCTTAAATTGCGCACAAGGTTAGGAATAAATGGCAGTCCTGCTTGCTCTTATAACCATCTTATTATATTTGTTTCACCATTTTATTATAGAAAGCATTTTAAATACATCTTCTGAAAGTATTTAGGATCTCTCGGCCCCGTTTATCATGTCACAAAATATGTATTTAAAATCACATCCACAGGGACGACCTAATCAAAGGTGTCGGCAGCTGACGTCAATTAGATGACGGAAGGTTAAGATGTTAAGCCCACCCAGAGAATTAGGTGCGACTGAAAGTTATCGCAGGATGCAAGAAGTCGTTTCTTTAATTTTACTTTTCATTACTCCAACAAATGTTCATCATTGAATTATGTATACCACTCAATTTCCCTCATTATTCAATTTTTTCCGATGTTCCTTATACAAATACGACAGCGACTGATGGACGATAACGGGAAAAAATCCACGGCGGTGTAAGGTTAGTTTACTTTTTCACTTCTTTGTTCAACCCTTTTCTCTATAAATAGAAGCCAGACGTTTGACAACCGCAAGCACATTTGCAATTTCCATTTGCCTTTGAAATCGAATTAGTTGCAGCAATACTCTGGTACGATCTAAATTATGAAAGATCCATGTCTCTTTGCTTAAATATATAGATTGTATTTTGTTAATTGCTTAGATTGATTAACGTATTGTGGTGTTTTGAATAAGGGAGGAAGATTATTAAAAGAAAGGATTTACAAGTATGGACATGAATTCTGAGGTTTCGAAATGGATGCCGCTCGAATCAGCAGTATGCTTTCCAAACCAATCAGAGGAAGCGTCACAAACTAAAACAGAAGAAGAAGAGGAGGAAGAAAAGGAGAGGTTCAAACGCCCCCGGACAACTTTGGACAATGAAGATGATGTGGAGGAATTTATGGCTTTGCTAGACAGAATCGAAGAAACAAAGAAACTATTGAAAAGAAAGAGCGTGAATTTCAGTGGTAGTAGTATAAGCGCAGGAGGAGGTATTAATGCAGTGGAGGTAGATCGGATGTTGACGGTCCCGCCCCTCATGCAGCAGCCACAAGGCTCGTCAGATGCTGGTCAAAGCAGTACATCGCCCTGGAAACCCTCATTCCAATGGGAGGACTTCAATATATGTAATTCCCGGTCTGCACAAACAGATTTAAGTGGTGCTGCAGCTACAGAAAAGTATAAAGAAGCAGAAGAAACCGTTCAAAAGGGTAACGGCCCTTTTAAAACGAGAAGTTTTCTGGATGGGGTTACGCCCACTGAATGTTCGCAAGGTCACGTGGACGATGTAAACAAGGAGGAGGAGGACGACGTAGAAGCGCCTCCAGGGTTAGAGCTACAGCTATTCCCCTGTCAGTGATCTGATCGAACTGTGTAGTGCGTCCCTGCCGGCTGATGATTCCCTACCATCCATCACTCGCCCACTCTGTTATGTTGCGGGTATCATTGTAAAAAATCGTGGAGAATTCCTACTGTAACTCTGCCCCTTAACTCAAGTTTTAGAAAATATTGTCTTCTCGTATGGTTTGGTACATACGCAATTGGATTGGGGTGCTCCATTAAACATTTTATGTTTTATTATTTTTTTAATGCCAACACTTGTATTTCAAAATCTATGAGCGTAAGTTAGTGGGATTAGGTGAAAGCATCCTTTTTAAAGAGGTTCTCGTGAACTTTGACTTGATAAGCCAGCCACAAGCTTTGATTGGTTGTACCTGCTCACTCTTATCCCACTGGATTGTAATTTAAACTATATACGTCATGATTGCCACACCAAATTATTCAATGACCTGTAATCTTGTTTCATACATAGTGATGCTATATATGATTACAAGTTAAAAATATTTCTAAAAAGGCAAAAATGTTATCTAAGTTGCATTTAATTTTACGAAATATTTAAGCGCCGTTTAACTTTTCCATGTCTATATAATAAATACTAAAAGGAACATTGTTTGTTTGCTGAGTTTTATTTACTTTCTACATCTTTACAATATAAAAATTAAAAATCATAATACTATTTTATAATTATATGTTTCTTTAAAGAGTACATGAGTATTGACTGAACGTTACGAGATTTCTTTAAGGAATACCATGATACCAATAACACGAGTATTGACTGAACGTTACGAGTTTTCTTTAAGGAATACCGTGATACCAATAACACATGTATAAAAATTTGATATTACAGTGTTTGCTTCTCATCTAGAGATACCAACAAAAATGCTAATACAAAATTGATTTTGCCAGCACTCATACATGCCTGACCTTGAACAAATATTCTATGGTTTGGTATTACAAAAAGCATTCAGCAGAGTCATTCAAATTTGGACTTAGAAATGGAAATCGACCGAAAAACCTAGAGGAACAGAGTGCTCGGCCGCAAGGGAGATCTGGGCTCTCAGGGGAGCCTGCAAATTGTAATCAGTCACGATCATCTAGAAAACAGGCGGAACCAGAGGACTGCAAATGTTGGATAGTTCGATCCGCAGACGAACCAGAAGAATTCCGCTGGAATTAGGGAGCTTTGCACCAAAAGTAGGGCAATGGCTATCGATGCCTCTAGAGCCAACGAACTCCCACAACAGGGCCAACCATGCAGTGCATGAACAACGAGAAGAAAAATGGCATGGCACATAGCTAAACGCTACCCAAAGGTGGAAAAGGGGATAAGCATGGCGATAATCGAGTTATAGAGCCGATTAAAAATGGGAATAAGCAAGTGAAATGCGACGGAATGATTGCCAGCCATTATGTTTTGTAGAGGGGCGTACATAATCACAAAGGATAAGATATCTCGCTACGGGTGAGAATTTAACCGCCTCTATATGATGTTGTATACGGCCGCATGTCTATCCAGTGGCACAGGTGGCACTGCATTATCTTCAAGTGGAGGATTAAAAGTTGTCACTGCCATGGTTGTATAATTATGTTAATAAGTTTTTATGTAGGGTTATTTTGGAGTAGGGTTTTTAAAATTTTAATTTGATTATCAAGGAAATTTTATGAGTAGATGTTATTTAAATATTTTATATAGTTTTTTCTAATGGATATGAGTAAAATTTCAATTTTGAGGAATCTATAAGGTTAATATTTATTAGTAATCTTAATAAATATGTTTATTTTGGAAGATGGATTATAGAGTTTTAATTATATCACCAAGAGGACTCTCCAACTCAATAATGCTTAACATTTATTAGTAATCTTAATAAATATGTTTATTTTGGAAGAGGGATTATAGAGTTTTAATTATATCACCAAGAGGACTCCCCAACTCAATAATGTTTAACATTTGATTAAGTCAAATTACATAAAAATTAAATAAAAATAAAGTTAAATAAGAATATTAATGTAATGTAATGTAAACATTTTAAATTGGCCAAAATAAAAAAAAAATGAACAAAATAACAAAAAAAATATCTATATAAAAATAAAATAAAAATAAAAATAAAAATAAAAATAAAAATAAAAATGCCTATGGTATTGACAACTCGTAGTATTGACCCATGGTATTCATGTGTAATATAATCTATTTAAATGAGGAAATTAAAGTAGCCTAGATCCATCTTAACTTTGAATCTACCAACGGCCAAGAGGAATCAAATCTCGATTCTATGTAAACCTATTTTAGAGTGAAAACTTGGTAGATCTAGAGTTAAGATAGATCCACATAATATTCTAGAATATTTTTAGTAGCATACACTAATGAAAAGCTAAGATTTATTTCCTAAGTAGTATACATTTTTTCTCTTTTTAATTAAATTTATTAATTAAAAAAAATGTCATATGAACAAGCGTCATATGAAACGAGTTGTGGTTTTTTGGGCATTTAATATTGATAAAACATAGTATTGGCCCATGACATTGTAACAAAAATTATATACATATTAAGAATTTTCATGGTTAAGAATTTTATGACTTGTCTTTTAAAATGTATATATATTTAGCAAATATATTAAATAATTTTTCCCATTTGGATTTAGATTGATTTTGAATGGGTTTAATGAAAAGGCACTCCACGAGTGTAGTCTTTTTATCGAGAATTGGACAATATAATTGAAAGTAGGGAAGTCAAATTCTATAGATTAAATAACTTAAATTCAAGTTCTTAAAAAACTTTTCTAGATTTTTGTTAAAGTTAACAAAAAAACACTCTGGAAAAGCTAATTTCGTGTATTAGTTAGACTATACATATATAACCAAACCTGTATATTAAGATAACCAATATAATTAAAAAAGTTTCACATAACATGAAATGTTTTTTGGCCTATGAGTGTTTAGAGATGCAAAAGGATTAGTAAAAGATTAGCTTAGATCCATCTAATTTTAGATCTATAAGTTTCAAGATGGACCAATCTCTAGGTGCAAACCTATTTTTTGAGTGTAAAATTGAGAAAAAGTTTGTACTTGAGAAATTTGATTCAAAGTTAAATAGATTAATAAATCAAAAGTTAAATAAATTGATAAATTAAAAATTAAATAAATTTAGGCTAATTTAATTATTAATATTTTTTATTTAAAAAAATATAATAATTGATATTAATAAAAATGTCTAATTTCGAAACTAGAACTGTTACATAGTTTCCCATATTCCACACTACTGCTATTTACATAGTTCCCCATATTCCTTACTGCTATATTCAAAAGCACGAAAAAATTCTAACCCAAGCATATGGCACTTCTTGCTAGATATTCTAAACAAGTGCCTTTTGTAAACTTTGCTAAAAAACTCCTAACAACAAAATATACAAAATATATGTACATAAAGTCAAAGGATTTTCAAACATAATAAAAAGGTCTAGCAGCTAATAATCCTGTCTACTGTGTTATGCCTTTGGAGTTCGGTAATCAGCCTTGGTCGCGGTTCCTACCTCGTGGATTCTCTTGGTCTTTTTTTTTTTTTTCATGCTCGTTGTTCAATGGTTGCATCCTCCTCAAGCACAAACTGAGCTTCACTAGTGAAATTATCTTCATGCTATGGCAGTCTAACACCCATTGTAACCAACACTATTCTCACTTCAATTTAGAACTTCTCCATTTTGCTTTGCAGTGGTGCAAATTTCATGCCCATTAACAATCGATAATTTTTAATTTCATTTTCCGAGTTGCATTCCTCTATTGCAGAGCATTCAACATACCCTCCATTACTTATAAAAACCTGTCCAAGAGCTGATTCGATTTCTCCTATTCATTCCAGTAATTGGATTCTCCTATTCATTAAGTAATTGGATGGCTCAGGGTCGGCCATGACAAGTCTATTTGGCCTTGCTCTTATAAAGCCAATTCGTAGCACATGGACGTGAGCACTTCAAAGTTCAAACGACTGACACACATCCTCGAAGGAGAAATGCACCAAGAAATCCGACTCTCCCACTGTTAATAATACATTGTAGGCGTGGATATTGGCATCATCACACTTGTTATGGCCGAGTGTGACTTTGATCCGACATCCTGACACCATTAATCGCAATATTTTCGAATCCATATTTGGATTGCGTAGAGCATGGGATATATATTGATATAGAGGGGCAGTGCAAGTAATTCCATTCTACGAAAATTGAATGTAGAAACAAGGCCGAGGCCCTTCTCACATTGATATTCTAGTTCCCACCTTGGAGTATTAAATTCTACTGCCACCTGTGTGAGCTAGCGGATCGAGTTGACTGCCAAATGTTATAAGTACTTTGACATGAGGATTATAATTTGTGATCGTGGCATTAATTTGAGCCTCCAATCCTTCTTTGGAAGCTCCGGTGCGTGCTCATGTGATATCGCATTTGATCATATAAATAATTTCCTTCATGTGATTTCGTGTGGAACCACCAACTACCTTTATCGTTTGAATTATTCCCTTGGCTATTGCCCATTATTTTCATGGCAAGGGAAATTTATATATCGCCCTATTATCCAATTCCAAGGATCCATGTGTTTCTTTGTTTGCTATTGTTTCAGTGATTGGGTTCGATTATCTTAACACTTGAACAAATCAATTTGCTCAAATTGTTTGAATTGCAGCATAATCCTTTGCAATAAATAAGGGACGGCAGAGTTTTGAGCCTTTTGTTTTCAAAACTGGTTGAATAACTATGAATGAGGTTCCAATCATAGTTATTTTTGTAATTTTTTGTATTTAGGTGGATTGTTGTTTGTATAACTCAACCCCTAAGCATATTTAGCTTTTGTTTTTTCGTCTACGGAAAAATGATATTATTAATAATAATAATTATTTTATATTTTTATTTATTTTGAAGTAAATTTTTATTTTTATATAATTTTATTTAGTCAAAAAATTTTAATTAATAATTAATATTAATATTTTTTTTTAATATAATTTGACTCAGTCAAAATGTTTAGATAATTTGATTCTCTTCGTGAGGATGAACCGCACTAGTTGGTTAGAAATGGGTCGACAAAATTTTCCCCTGTATGATTTTTACCAAACTTTTTTTTTTGTCAAACACATCATGGATCATAGAAGCCTGAATTCAAAATAACAAGAAATTACATATCTTCTTTGCTGGGTTGAAGAGTGTTTCTCAACTCAATGATATCTATGGTAAAGTGGGGGTGAATATTCATGGTTAAAAATCTCGTTATATTGTAAGTATTACGTTTTTATATACTTATTATTGAAATTTAAATAAGATTACAAAATTATTATTTTAATTTATACAGTAAAATGAATATTAATTTATAGCTACTATTTATTGGGCCTAAGTTTTAGCAGAGTATGGAAGAGATGTTGTAAGATTATGTGACGTGATGTGATACTATGTTATGTAAACATTTTCAAATAATTATAAACTAAAATAATAAGGTTTTTGAGCTCCAAGTTTATAAGAAACCCTGATATTGACCCATATTTTTTTTTCTAAATAAGTCTAATATCCATTACTGTAACAAAATAATACAAGGAGGCTTTGGCCTCTGTAGTTCAGTGCCAAGGTTAAGACTGCCCAGAAGTGGGAAACCAATCCAATCCAAAATAGCGGAAACTAGCAGTTGAATCATGTAGCAAAATTCTATTGACTTCATTTTCAAGGCTAACGATTTTGCTCAAAAAATCAAAAAATAAACCATAAACTTGATTGTCGTGAACTTGAAAATCGAAGATGCGTGGAGAATTATGTGTCATGCGGTGCTGACGGGTGTTCTTCGATGATGAAACACCTGTAGGCGTGAAGGCTATCCTCGTCATTCTGTAGCGCACCCGTGTGATCCTTCGCCTGAGGTTCTTGATTTTGCTCCGCTACAATGGTTTTACCCTGAACATTATCCCTCTTCTCCATTGTGCTAGTGGGGTGTCCTTCATCACTAGATGGCTCCTCTTGGAAGGTGACTGTGATGGTTGCCTTGATGAGAGGTCGGTTCAGAGAGCAATGGTAGATGAATTGGGCTGAATGGTTAGGATGCCGAGAGCTGGAGGGGATGTCAGTAACTGGAATGGTAGTTTGCGAAGGGAGGGAGTGGGTAGCGCTTAAGCGGCCTCTACCGCTACGAGTTTTTGGATAACGACCTAAGACATAATTTTCCATGGGGGAAGAAGAGTCTGAAATTGTTGAAGGCGAAGAACGGGGCAGTCTGCCTCTACTGCTACCCCTTCTGTTGGGCATTCGATGGCGCAACTAGGGCATGATGGCGTGTGGATGAAAAGAATGACTGTGTGAGGTCGGCACTGAGTGGGGTTCAGAAGGCTCAGAAGGCTCCGAAGGCTCAGAAGGCGTATAATTGAAAGTCATGTTGCAAATAAGGCTTTGAGTGTAATGGTCGCCCTGTCCGAAATCGATGCAACAGAGAATGTTGCATCGCCTGCTCGTTGCTGTTCATGAACATGGCTCCACTCCAGCCAAGGGGCAATTGGAACTTAGAGGCATAGGAGTAGAAATAGAGGAGGTGGATCATATATTACTTGAGGGCTTCATGATGTAGAGCCGAGGTAGGTTGGCGCTGGTGAGTTGATTTGAGTTCTGAATTTAATGACATTTATTGATGTTGCGAGACGGTTTTATGGCTTTGTGTGTGGGTTTACTGGTGGCCATGTGGCTATGCCACTTGTCGTTCTATTCCCCTTCCATAAGATCAACCCCTACGTACACTTGCATCCGGGATGGTATTGACCCATATTATTCATGTGGAATATAGCCAATTTAAAGGAGGAAATCTAGATCTACCATGCACGAAGAGAGAAATCAAATGAGATTTGATACCTTATGATTTAAGATGGATCTAGAATAGTATATTTTAATGTGATAAAGAGTTTAGATATATGTAAAAAATAATTATAATATTTTTTGGTTTTATATTTAATTAAAAGAATGTTATAAAAGTAAATTGAAGAAAAATATTTTAAATATATTTCTATAGTGAAATGAAAGATGGTTTTTGGGCATGTGGTATTGATGAGCCATGGTATTGACCCACGGTATTATAACAAATCCTATCTACAAATAAATAGTATCCATGGTAAAGTGGGCGTGAATATCCCTCGTTAAAAATATTGTTATATTGTATGTATTAAATCTTTTTTGCATTTATTAATTTAATTTAAATGTAGCTACAAAATAGTTATTTTAATCTATAAGGTAAAATGAATCTTAATTCATAGCTACTATTTATATGTTATATATTTTAATGTACTATTTATATGTTATATATTTTAATGTGATATATTTTATTATAAAAAATGTAAAATTACAATATAACAAATTAAATTTTATTATTTTTAACTTTTTAAGGATACTATAACATCTACCCCATACCCATACTCATACCCATACCCATACCCATACCCATACCCATACCAGGATTTACATTACTTTTAACCTTTTATTATTATTTAATTCAACTCATATGTAAATGTTTACAAATCATTTACTTATTAATATATATTCATTATATTGAGCCTACATGTAAAAATGTTTACATAATTTCTTACATTATAGCTACACATCAAGCCTCTCTCAACACAATTAGCTAACCATATACATAGAAATGTGAACATGAACATTATGGTTATGAGAGTAAGCAAGAAAAGATTTTTGATCCTCCTTGAAGCAAGGTTATTGCCCATCCTTCTCATCATATATAGTAAGACCCTTGAACTCCACTCCATGTTTTCCAACAATAATACCATAAACTTTAGAATTGAGACCAAAAAAACACCTTGTAGAGAATAATGAATTTAGCCTCGAGGCTCCTCAAACATTCAACCTACTAAAAGACATTGTCTTTACTCTTCCGCCACCTCATCAACAAAAGTTTTAGCTAGTGAATAAAACTCCATAGCATAGAACACCTTTCTATTCATGGACTTTAAAACTCTATATCATCCACCCAATCCTTGTCATAGTTTAATTGGTAAAAGTATGTTAGGTGAATATGCTTAACAAAATTAATTGGTTTACCAAAAACTATTTAGGAATCATGGGAGGTGATTATAGATACCTTTGTCTGGCTTTTTTGATAGCCTACAACCCTTGGAGCATTGAGAGACACCTTAATAAAGAGGTCTATTCCCCTTACAATTATGGAAAACACCCATTTTAGCCCTACAACCCTCCAAGCATTGAGAGACACTTTAATAAAAAGGTCTATTCCCCTTCAAATTATGAAAACCACCCAATTTATTAGACTCCTAGGATTGGACGTGAAAATGAGGTACAAAAACAAGATAAATAGATATTATAAAAATAGGATGATTGCTAATAAAAGTGAAAAAAATCTTAGAGATACTTAAAGTGAAACTAAAAACTACTGGAGGAGTGAACAGGAAAGTTGTGTTGAGACCTCAAAGAAACCTAAACCTAAAAATAGTTATCAAAACTACTATTGGAAAACATAGCCAAAGAACAAAACCCCACACCCCGCACACTAGTGAATGCAACCCAAACCAACTACAAACATAAAACGAGCAAACTAACAACCCACAAGACAACCAAACGAAGGAACTAATCGATAAGGGGTCCAAAAGCAAAAACCAGCACTGGGACACCTAGAACTCGATGGATACCTAATATCTTTAAGAGATACAACACTATCTCGTTGCTTTTCATGATCACAAAGAAAAATATCAAAGACCATCTGTCAACAAACATTAAACCTCATCCCTAGACATCCACGTGTTCAAGCCATTGTTTGGGAGCATCCATCACACTCATCGAGGGTAATAATAATAAGTTATTACAACAAGACATTATAAATGATTTAAGGGTTTGGTCGAGAATATGTCTGGTATATTATTTGTAAAAAAATTATATAAGAGAATTTAAAATTTTATCTTTAAATTTTAAAATGGGAGGGGCGAGTTATCTTAAGAAGCATTTATGGCTTTTTTTTTTACATTATATGTGTCAGAATAAGATGACAGCCATCACATCAGGACTTTTTCACATTACAACCACATACAAGCAAACATAGCCATCACATCAGGACTTTTTCACATTACAACCACATACAAGAAAATATATGCTGCAGCGCCGCTGGAATATATCTAAATCGAATGTTGGTAGGGTGCGAGGCATCCGACTGCCCCAACCAACAAGCCATGCACTCGCGTACTTTTATCTTTAAATTTGTACTAAGAAATGAATAAAGTCAGAAAATAATCAAAATCAATCATTTTCTAATCGTTTTTCCAATATAATACGTTTTTTTTTAAGTTATAGCTCCACATTTGGTGCAAGCATTACATATTGATGGGATTATCCCATATCAAAAAGACAATTTTAAAAATGGGGTGGATTAAAAATAACGATTCCAATTCCTATAAGGTTTTTTGCTTTTTGTTTTTTTTTTCCCTTTCTGAGTTTTACGTTGTTTGTATCCCAATATGATAGGATTTTTCGTGGGAGTTATAGTTCCATATTTAATGGGAAATTACCTATATAAATTTTTTATTGAAATATTATTTCATTTTAAAAACACGGAAATTATTGAAATTTTAAAAAATAAATGGATTTAAAAAAATTTTTTTTTTTTTCAAAAATAGTTATTATATATCTATATATATATATATAAAGTATATTTATTCTTTTTGTAAGTTAGCATATATAGGGATTTGAATTGGTGACATATCATGGAGTGCTTTAATAGTGCACTCATTCACTATCAATCCAAAGTTTTGGGGGCTTTTACAATATTAAATACTATTGTAGTTTATTGCCGTTAGAGGCGCTCTTCAATCCTGTATGGGGGTAAATGTTTATAACCTTGTGTTAGATGTCAAGCATAAATGTTTAACATTTAACAAATTTAATCTAATGTCAATGTCAACTCTAATTAAAAATTGATATAGATATTATGTATAAACAAGATATTATGGAAAGAAGTGGAATTGGATTCATATAAATTCAACATTTTAACTAGGTCAAATTACATAAAAATAAAAATATGAATAAAATAAAATAAAATTAATAACTATATTTATATGGAATGTGAAGTGGAAAAGTAAATTGCTTGCTCAAGTAGGAGAACTTGCATAAAATTTGGTGGGTAGTAAGCAGTAGTAAGTCTACACATTTATAGTTTTATTCATACATAAGTGTTGAAGAAAACATAAATAATGCTGGGAAGTAACTCGGATAAGTATGTTTTCTTACTTAAGTGTTTGAAGAAAACATAAATAATGGTGGGAAGCAACTCTTGTAAGTATGTTTTTTTACATATTATTCTCATCTGCTCCTGCTCTTTATGCAAAGAATTACTTAAAGAAGTAACTCCGATAAGTATGTTTTCTTACTTAAGTGTTTGAAGAAAACAAAAATAATGGTGGGAAGCAACTCCTGTAAGTATGTTTTTTTACATATTATTCCCATCTGCTCCTGCTCTTTATGCAAAGAATTACTTAAATTATGACGGGAACTAATTGATACTAGATATGTTATTTATTTGAGTATAAGTTATTTTCAAGTATTTTATTTTATGGTGGGAAGTGATTGTTGGTAGATATTTTATTTAATTAAGTATAAGTTATTTTCAAGTATTTTATTTGTGGATGGTTTCCTACATAATTTATGATAAAAAATCACTACACAAATATCTAAAATCATGCATGAATATTGCAACCATATCCATAAATTATGACATAAAATATGTAAGGAAGTTATCCACATGGAATTATATTGTTGGAGTGGGAGAGAGAGGGAGGAAGATGAAAGAAATAGAGAGATAGACATATTAAACTTAATACTTACAATAAGCTTACAATAAAAAGTTTGTTAACCATGGATATTCATCCCCACTTTACCATGGATATTATTAACTTGTAAGTAGGGTTTGCAACAATACCATGGGCCAATACCATGGCTTATCAATACCACATTCCCAAAAACCATAACTCATCTAACAATAAAAAAATTAAAAGGTAAAATATTTTAGACATTACATTGTTTACATAGAGTGAAAAGTCTCCATCATATGGATGGAGAGGGGCGGACACAGACAGCAAAATGGATCAAAGAGAGAGAGGGGAGAGAAGGGGAGAGGGACGAAGATAGTGACAAAATTGGAAGGTGGAGAAAGAGAGAGAGTGATAGGGAGGAGAGAGAGAGAGAGAGATGGAGGTGTAAGAGAGAAGGATAGAGATGAATGAAGAGAGATAGGAGGGGAGGGATAGGAGAGATATGTAGTTGGATGGGGAGAGAGGGGGAGGAAGAGAAAGAGAGAGGGAGGGAGATAGTGATAGAGTTGGAGGGTAGAGAGAGAGATGGTGGCGAAAGATAGAGAGAGGTGTGAGATCAAGGGAGAGAGGGGAAGGAAGAGAGAGGGAGGGAGGGAGAGATGGACTTGGAGGGAGAGAGAGATAGAGGTGGAGAGAGAGAGGGAGTAACAAAGGAGAGTTGAGGAGAGAGTGAGTGAGGGAGGAGAGGAAAAGAGAGAGAGAGAAGGAGAGGAGAGGGAGGGAGAGAAGGGAAAGAGAGAAAAATATATAGAGAGAGAGACATCGAGATGCAAGTGAGAGGTAAGGGGAGAGAGAGAAGGAGATAAGGAGGGAGATAGTGACATAGTTGGATGATAGAGATAGACAGAGTGATGGGGATGAGGGATAGAGGGAGGTGGGAGAGAAAGGGAGAGAGAGTGAGAGAGAGAGTGGAGCAAGAGGGAAAAAAGATAGAGAGTGATAGATAGATCCAACCTACATATGGTATATGTGTATATAAAAATCAGCCTAGATCCATCTTAACCTCGGATCTATCAACCACAAAGATGGATCAAATCTCCTAAGATACAAACCTCTTCTAAAATGAAAAGAGATTTGATCCCACTTGGTGCTTGTTACATCTAGGGTTAAGATATATATAAGATGATTTTAATGAATAAATGAAATTTAACCATAAAAAATCAATACACATATCAATATTTAAAACAAAATGACAAAAAATAAAGATATTTTAATTTACTTATGTTAAAATAAAAAATTCCATGCTTGCATTAAAGCTACTTTAATTTAATGAAAACCACATTTATTTCACTGAAATGAACTAAAATTGTGATCACCACTTAGCAGTTATTCAAATTTCTACATTTGGAAGTTTTATTTAATTAATTAGAAATGTAAACAAGAATGTCTTTCAGATTAATCACATCATTATCTTTAGCTTTCCATGGCTAATGGTAATTATTCAAATAAATACATTTGGAAAGAATAAATAACAAGGATGCATCAAAAATCCACTGATCCTAAAGAATAAATAGAAAGGATGCATCAAAGCCTTATTCAAATTTCTACATTTGGAAGTTTTATTTAATTAAATAGAAATGTAAACAAGAATGTCTTTCAGATTAATCACATCATTATCTTTAGCTTTCCATGGCTAATGGTAATTATTCAAATAAATACATTTGCAAAGAATAAATAACAAGGATGCATAAAAAATCCATTGATCTTAAAGAATAAATAGCAAGGATGCATCAAAGCTTGGAATTGGCCGCTAGAAGCTAGCCATTAGGAATTATTTATTTAATTAATAGAATAATATTTATTGCGCTGAGAGCTGTTGTACAACCAAGTATAGGGTAGATCTCACATAAATTTAAAATATAAAGAGGTTTGCGAACACTCAAAATAGATGTATGGTAAATAAATAAAAATATAAATAACCTAGAGATATGGTAAATAAATAAAACCTCCTTTTAAATTTATTCCATGAACCTCTTTATATTTAAAGAAAACTAATACCAACAAATATGTTTTATTTAGGTGAAGCCTAATAGCCAAATACATGGGACAAATAATTATTAATACCATGGGCCAAAAGCTCAACAAATATGTTTTATTCAAGTAAAGCCTATTTTTCCAAAGAAAAAAATCGAACTTTTTATTAAAATAAAAAGTTACATAGTATATGCATTAAGCATTCAATTTGTCTGTATGAAAGTAGATCATACAGCCCGCAGGATACAGTCCTACCGAAAAGCAGAAAAAGAAAGTGCCGCTCCTATTATCCAGAGTGCAGCCCACAAAAAAACCAGTTGGCCTAAGGCTTCCTGCCCTTCTTCTTCTCCACTTTTCGCCAACCATCCATGTTGGGAGTGGGGTCAATAATGGCAAGCTAGTTTTTCATTGTGCTCATTGGTTGCTCCTTATCTGAATCTGATCCTTCGGGACTGTGACTTCATTTATTATCACTTATTTCCAGCTGGAGCTCTTGATCCTTTTCCTCATTGATCTCCTTATCCTTATTGTCCTGATCTTTTTCCTTTGCTATATTTTGTTCTTTCTTTGCTGTAGTTGCCTTCTTATATGCTGCATCTATGTTCTGCCATCCTTTCGACTTCCTTTATTGTTGCTTGCTCTTGTTGAGGCTTTGTGCAGATGACCTGTTTGTTGACATCCCCGGCATCTGAAAGCTGTATTCTGATAGTCCAAAGCCTATTTCCACTGTGTATTATTGAAGTTCAGGATGATGCTTTCAGGTAGTCCTCGGCTGAGATCTACCTCGACACACATTTTGGCAAAAGTAAATATTCCTTTTCTGTGTCTCTCTTCATCTATTTTTAACATTTTCCCCAAGGTATTTCCAATTGCTATTAGAACCTTTGAATGCCAAAAATGTAAAGGAAGATTATGCATCCTAACCCATACTTGTTGGAAATAATACTGAGAGGGGGGGTGAATCAGTATTATTAACTTAATAAAGCTTTTTCATTTCCAAACTTTGATTCATATATGCTGCTTCAGTTCAATAAACTTATGATTCAGTTAATTGATCTTTAATGAGTGCATTAGAACATTGTCAACCATATTAACAGAAAACAGGTGCAGTAAAATAGAACAGATCATCACACACAAACCACACACATGAATACCATCATATAAGGTGGAAACCCAATGTGGGAGAAAACCACCTGCTGCAAGTCATCTCAATCTTAATAAGAAAATCCTTTTACAATATTTATGTACTGGTGCAGTCTTATACTAGTACGCAGGCTTCTACCTGCAGAGAGCTAGAACTCCCATAGATCTTGTACTAGCCTATCCATTTACTAGTACGCAGGCTGCTACCTGCTACAATGCTCTTGTACTAGCTAAGATACTAGTACGTAGGCGCCAGCCTACAATCTTCTTTCCTCCGGGTACCATGTTTCATACATTTTCAGACTCGATACACCTGAAGCACAATACATAATCTGAAAGGCCACGTTTTATCCAATTTTCATACTGGACCCTTTAATATCATTGAAGCACATAATCAATCAATCTTTTGAATCACCCAATCACCACATATAAGTATATTACGACAGTTATCACCCGATCTAGTCAATCATCAATATAGAGGCTAATCATGCCGATATCAGAACTCAATACAACGGATAAACATAATATTGCACACCCAGAACTCTGCAGATTAGTCAAAGGTAGATAAAAAAAATCTCGACTAGGGATCGCGACTTCACCAAAACATCTGTGAACATCTGCGCTTGTGCTTCTCCCTAGTATGCGGGTATATGCGCCTGCACAGTCTCCTGCTCTGCGTACCGTATCACTCCTGCGAATAGATGATTTTTAGGCTTCAAGCATACCCAGACTGTGCTGATGAGATCTCAACCATCACTCCCCAACCGATCGCAAGTGTCTCAGAACTGTTCTTTCGTAAGATCTTCAACATTCACCGATGTAATGCCAAACCATCTCCTTTCCTCTTATATAGTCAAGCTCTTGTTAAAACAAAGAAGCGAAACCATAGATTACCAATACAGGGGATCCGAAAACCTAGGGCTCAATAGCTTGGACCGATCACTTAAACGATGACTTAAGTGATAAAAAAAGGAAAAATGATGAAAAACAGTCCAAACGACTAAAAGGCAGACTTCAAGCAATATTAAACCCGCATCTAAAATATATCGGGTCCGCTTCTCAAGACATCGTCGATGGCCGATAGGCCGATCCTCCTATGGACGCGATATTAGATTGAATCATGTTGTATATGCCTATCGGGTCCGCTTGCTTATCGCAATCGGTGTTCAGGTGCTGCGATACACAACTCTTCGATATGACGGACGTGATATTATTATAAACTGTTTTTAATGCCTTCAACAGGTCCACAACCTTATCGCTATCGGCGCATGCACATAACATCATCTATTGCCAATGGCTGATCCGATGGATCGGATGCGATATGGAAATTAACCTTGCCTTATATATATGTCGGGTCCGCTCCTCTTATCGCTGTCGGCGATTGGATGTGGGAAGCCTTTATAATATGAGCGATTGCCGCGGATGCAATATTATTATAGACTGCCTTTAATACCTCCATCAGGTCGCCTCCTCTTATCGCAATCGGCATTCGGGTGAGGCAGGGCTTTTAAGCACTGCGATATATGCCGGATGCGATATTATTATACACCAAGTTTAATGCCACCATCAGGTCCGCGTAGTTATCGCAATCGGAGGATTGGTGTGGGCGACCCTTTATCCGGACGCGATATTATTATACACCAAATTAATGCCACCATCGGGTCCATTGTAATCGAAGGTTTCAGCGGTGTCACATAGCCGATCCCCCGACGCGCATATATGTCGAAATATATATATTAACACATATAACTGTGTTTATCCACCAAAAGGGGGAAATGCCTTTGATTATAAAAATGCATATATATGGGATTTGGGTGCCCAACAACTCCCCATAGTCTTATTACATGCATATATGGGTTTTAATCACCCAAACAACTCCCAATAGAGTTAAAGCGTGCATATATGGCCTGATGACTCCCGATAATGATTAAGCATGCATCAAAGGGTTTTATACGCCCGATTCCTCCCGATAAGCTCTTTATATATGAGAATGTGCCTATATCGCTCCGATAAGCTCCCAATGGTTCAATGGCTCCCGATAACTGCTTCTATTCTCCCGATGGCTCCCGATGACTTTGTCTGCGCTTCCGATAATTCTGTCTGTTGCTCCCGATGGCTCCCGATAAGCTCGCGATATGCTCTTCTCGCTTTGTAGTGTCTTCCAAAGACCTCCTTGCATATGAGAGTGCCTTTCTTACTCCGATAGCCTCCTGATAGTTGTGTATGGTCCTCTTCTTTGGTACATATATGTGACATATACATATATATGGCTCCTCTTGGCTCCTCTTGGCTCCTCTTGCTCTATCTGCGCCTCTTTGCTTATGGTTGGCATTCCTGATGAATCTGCTCTACATCCCACGTATTATGGCCCATATGATATCTCTTCTGTAGTTCTTCTATGAGTGGGTGGCCATTCAGTACAACACATGCATCATAATGCCAACAATCTCCCCCTTTGGACTTGATGGCAACAACACCAAAATCACTCTCCCCCTTTGACATCAAGGGCAAAGGGCGGATCAAGACATACTCTTTCTTTGATATACATTCGGCTATCCATACTCCCCCTGAGTATCTGCTGAAGACTCCTAATGAGCTCCCTCTTTGTATGTGCCATGGTGTACCAATCTGACCATGCTCTTTCTGAGAACATGCTGAAATCTCTGCTCTGCTGAATATGCTTGTTCATGCTCCCTCTGACTGTAAGCAAGGTCTGCAAAAAGATGTTCTTGCAAGAAGAACATGACTAACTATCATGAATGACCTTTCTATCACCAAGGATTCATACATACATCTATCTCTCAACCAAGTGGGGATCATCCACCCAACCAAGTGGGGATACATCAGAAAATTACATATGACAATCAAGTTCATTACATGTTTATCCCAGGCATAGTGGGGAAACCAAGATAGGCCGTTACATGACCTCGACACCATAAAAGAGATACCACAAAAGAGATACATGACATAGAGACGAAATATCTAGAACAAGACTTATGAAAGTCACAAATAACTGATAGCAGCAGCATCTGTCAAACACTTTTCAAATCAGCAACCATGATCTCCTTTTATTCTCCATCTGCCTCTGTTCCACCTGAAACCAACAATAGCTGTGAACTAGAACCAAAAGCTTCTAAGGTAATGCCAACAATGCATTATTAGAAGCTAATCTGCTCCCCTTGAACTTGTGCCAGATGGTCTCTGTCAGACCCATATCAGACTCTTCTCACCCGGAGTCTGGCCCACTGATTTTATTCAAACCAACATATACGCGACTGTATCCACAGGACCTAGCATATATACACGAATACTCCTTGTGAAACTTGCGTACAACCAATTTCAGATCAGGAACCTGTAAATGTCCTGTAGAGTATAAGTCATCAACCTATAACAAGGTATGTCTGCATCAATTCATCCCTTTGAAAAAAATTCAGAGTCATTCTCATTATATCATGTGTGAAACCACCATAGCCATTTCATCAACATCAAGATCTACTTGATCCAAGTATCATTACTTGGAAACATCTGCATCAATCAACATATGTAAGTATCATATAGATAAGAACTCATCATCATGTTTCCAACAAAGCAACTTTGAGTAGTCATCCATGTATCAGCACTATATATCTTGAGCTCAACCTCATTTGTCAAAACTTCTTTATATCATCAACTATGAGCACCGAGAGCTATAGGAACCTTGCATCATGATCTTTATGCATATGACGGCAATAGCATATGAGAGACTCATCATCAAGTAATGAAGTTCTGTATTCAAGCTTTGTACTTCTCCTTATCCTGATCACCATATATATGCACCATCAACTATGTAACCCCAAGAATCATATGAGATTTTATCATGGACAACTCATAACCACATCATAGCAAGATATATCATTTAGCCATATAGGCATCATCACCAAGGACTATTAACCATAATGCCAACAATGAATTATTAAAGGCATATGCTCCCCCTCAGCCTGTGCCATCTGTTAGACCTGATCATGCATATATCAGCAATAAGCATCAAGTCATCATCATCATCCAGTTAGGATCAAAACACTTCTAAACATCTTACAAGTATCATAAACATTTTCACACATCCTCAGCAGACTGTGACTATTAACCAATAGAGCAAATAATGGACTGAATCATATTAGATCCTTTTTCTGAGCCTGTCCCCACTGCTTTTCCTCAAGCTGACATATACGTGACTTTGCAGTGTCTAACTCGCGTATATACGCGACTTCCCTTTATGAAACTTGCGTATGAGATTCAAGACACTGAAGTTTTATACTTTCAGCTCCCTCTGAGTCTGTTATGTCTGTGCTATGTTGTATCTGAGTACATTGTGCTGTGCCACATCTTTCTGACTGTACTTCCTTCTTCTTCCATATCTTCAAGTGTAATGATGTTTTCTCCTTTTGGTGTGATGTCCGTACTTTGTTCCTGCATCCCTTTGCTATATGTCCAAGCTTGTTACATGCATAACATCTCACATGTTTCATATTCCTCTTGTAACAATCAGTAGCTTTGTGACCAAACATATTGCAAGAAAAACAATATCCATTAAAGTACCTGGAATGTGATGATCTTGAACCATTCTTCTTCTGCATCTAGATGCAACATGTCCAAGATTATGACATTCATAACAATCAATGTTATTCATCTGAGTAAATGGCCGACTATTGCTTCCATAGTTAGGAGTAAAAGATTTTCTTTGAAGAATCTCTTTCCTTGATTGTTGATGGGGTTGAACTCTCATCTCCTTGTTGATCATTTTAAACTTCTCTTTAGAGTTCCTTGCCTCACCTTGTGAACTAGATTCACCTTCAACAGATTCATGAAAACCAAGACCAGTCTTGATAGCAGGAGACCTTTGACTACTAATAATATCATCCAAGACTTTAGTACTATCTTGAAATCGCAACAGTTTATCCTTTTCTTCTAATTTACCTTTCAAGATATTTACCTCAATCTGAAGTTGTTCTTCCTTTTCTAGACATTGTTTCTTCAAGTTTTCTTCAGCATTTCTTTCCTCTTCCATTTTTTGCCTTAGTTTGAGAATCTCCTTTTCTTGTTCTTCCTTCACATCCTTCTGCATTTGACGAATTCTGAAGGCACATTCCACCTGAGATTTTAAACTGATAACTTCGTTTTCCTATTTTTTAATAGCTTGGAGTAGATCTTTATTCTGTTTCTTTATTTCTTCAAGTTCTTCCTTTAGCAAGAGGGTTGTAGCTTCAAGACTTTCATAATAACTGGATCGATCTCTGAGCTCCTTGATTGTTGTGTTCTTTTCAATGACTTCATTTCTTAGAGATGTTACTTCATCCTGCAACTTTTGATATTTTTCCTTGAATAACTCTCGTTGAGTCTTTAGTGTAGTAGCAGCTTCTTTGAAGGCACCATCCTTTATGTTCAAAAGTTCTTCTTGAGTTCTAATTTTGTTTGTCAGACTTTTAAATTCTGCCTCTATTTGATATCTTTCTTGTTCACTCATAAGAGCAAATTCAGTTGTTTCGCTATCACTTTCATCTTTTCCAAATGGATGGATAGCTGGAGCATCAGAGGATATCAAATTCATACCTGATAGTTCATCTTCATTCTGAAATGATTCTGAATCTGAAGAGCTTCTTACACCTAATCCCCAATCGATTCTCCCACTGTCATAGTTCTCCTGAGATGTCTTCTTTTGCTTATGTGTTTTCTTCTTAAGCTTCTTTCCCATTGTTCCACGGATCTCCTTTAAACGATCAAGCCTCTGCCAATGGACCTGCTCTGATACCAATTGTTGGAAATAATACTGAGAGGGGGGGTGAATCAGTATTATTGACTCAATAAAACTTTTTCATTTCCAAACTCTAATTCATATATGTTGCTTCAGTTCAATAAACTTATGATTCAGTTAATTGATCTTCAATGAGTGCATTAGAACATTGTCAACCATATTAACAGAAAACAGGTGCAGTAAAATAGAACAGATCATCACACACAAACCATACACATGAACACCATCATATAAGGTGGAAACCCAATGCGGGAGAAAACCACCTGTTGCAAGTCATCTCAATCTTAATAAGAAAATCCTTTTACAATATTTATGTACTGGTGCAGTCTTATACCAGTACGCAGGCTTCTACCTACAGAGAGCTAGAACTCCCATAGATCTTGTACTAGCCGATCCATTTACTAGTGCGCAGGCTGCTACCTGTTACAATGCTCTTGTACTAGCTAAGATACTAGTACGTAGGCGCCAACCTACAATCTTCTTTCCTCCGGGTACCACGTTTCATACATTTTCAGACTAGATACACCTGAAGAACAATACATAATCTGAAAGGCCATGTTTCATCCAATTTTCATACTGGAGCCTTTAATATCATTGAAGCACATAATCAATCAATCTTTTGAATCACCCAATCACCACATATAAGTATATTACGACAGTTATCACCCAATCTATTCAATCATCAATACAGAGGCTAATCATGCCAATATCAGAACTCAATACAGCGGATAAACATAATATTGCGCACCCAGAGCTCTATAGATTAGTCAAAGGCAGATAAAACAAATCTCGACCAGGGACTGCAACTTCACCAAAACATCTGTGAACATCTGCACCTGTGCTTCTCCTTGGTATGCGGCTATATGCGCTTGCACAGTCTCCTACTCTGTGTACCATATCACTCCTGCAAATAGATGATTTTCAGGTTTCAAGCATACCCAAACTGCGCTGATGAGATCTCAACCATCACTCCCCAACCGATCGCAAGTGTCTCAGAACTGTTCTTTCGTAAGATCTTCAACATTCACCGATGTAATGCCAAACGATCTCCTTTCCTCTTATATAGTCAAGCTCTTGTTAAAACAAAGAATCGAAACCGTAGATTACCAATACAGGGGATTCGAAAACCTGGGGCTCAATAGCTTGGACCGATCACTTAAACGATGACTTAAGTGATAAAACAAGGAAAAATGATGAAAAACAGTCCAAATGACTAAAAGGCAGACTTCAGGCAATATTAAACCCACATCTAAAATATATCGGGTCCGCTTCTCAAGACAACACTGATGGCCGATAGGCCGATCCTCCTATGGACGCGATATTACATTGAATCATGTTGTATATGCCTGTTGGGTCCGCTTGCTTATCACAATCGGCATTCAGGTGCTGCGATACACAACTCTCCGATATGATGGACGCAATATTATTATAAACTGTTTTTAATGCCTTCATCGGGTCCGCAACCTTATCGCTATCGGCGCATGCACATAACATCGTCTATTGCCGATGGCCGATCCGATGGATCGGATGCGATATGGCAATTAACCTTGCTTTATATATATGTCAGGTCCGCTCCTCTTATCGCTATCAGCGATTGGATGTGGGAAGCCTTTATAATATGAGCGATTGTCGTGGATGCGATATTCTTATAGACTGCCTTTAATACCTTCATCGGGTCCGCCTCCTCTTATCGCAATCAGCGTTCGGGTGAGGCAGGGCTTTTAAGCACTGCGATATATTCCAGATGCGATATTATTATACACCAAGTTCAATGCCACCATCGGGTCCGCGTAGTTATCGCAATCAGAGGATTGGGGTGGGCGACCCTTTATCCGGACGCGATATTATTATACACCAAATTAATGCCACCATCGGGTCCATTGTAATCGGAGGTTTCAGCGGTGTCACATAGCCGATCCCCCGACGCGCATATATGCCGAAATATATATATTAACACATATAACTGTGTTTATCCGCCAAAAAGGGGAAATGCCTTTGATTATAAAAATACATATATATGGGATTTGGGCACCCAACAACTCCCGATAGTGTTAATACATGCATATATGGGTTTTAATTGCCCAAATAACTCCCGATAGAGTTAAAGCATGCATATATGGCCTGATGACTCCCGATAATGATTAAGCATGCATCCACGGGTTTTAAACGCCCGATTCCTCCCGATAAGCTCTTTATATATGAGAATGTGCCTCTACTGCTCCGATAAGCTCCCAATGGCTCAATGGCTCCCGATTACTGCTTCTGTTCTCCCGATGGTTCCCGATGACTCTGTCTGCGCTCCCGATAATTCTGTCTGTTGCTCCCGATGGCTCCCGATGGCTCCCGATAAGCTCCCGATATGCTCCTCTAGCTTGGTAGTGTCTTCCAAAGACCTCCTTTCATATGAGAGTGCCTTTCTTACTCCGATAGGCTCCCGATAGCTGTGTATGCTCCTATTCTTTGGCATATATATGTGACATATACATATATATATATATAGCTCCTTTTGGCTCCTCTTGGCTCCTCTTGGCTCCTCTTGCTCTATTTGTGCCTCTTTGCCTATGGTTGGCATATATATGTGACATATACATATATATGGCTCCTCTTGGCTCCTCTTGGCTCCTCTTGCTCTATCTGCACCTCTTTGCTTATGGTTGGCATTCCTGATGAATCTGCTCTACATCCCATGTATTATAACCCATCTGATATCTCTTCTGTAGTTCTTCTATGAGTGGGTTGCCATCAAGTACAACACATGCGTCATAATGCCAACAATACTGGCATCCTTGATACCACCATGGTGTTGGCATCAAAATCAGGAAACCAAGGGGTAATAAAAAGTCCAGCACTGCCCTAGAACCATGGCCCTTGATTGAGAACTGTTTCCTTTTCTTCTTCTGTGTGAAAACATACTATAAAGAATCCCTTAGGGTATAGGTAGATTTGGCAATTTTTTGTCCAAACCGAGTGGATCCATGGATACAATGCATCAATTCTAGGCCAAAAGCCATTAAATCTACAAATGACTGCATTTTTTTGTAGCTCTGAATATATATCATTTACCTCTGGTATTTCAATCGTGATAGATGGGCTCTCCGGCATTTGATCTACAATGTACTACCCCGGAGGTTCAGTGACAGCTGTGGGGTTTTTCCCTTTGCCCTTCACTACTTCCTTAAAGGACCCTTTGCTTTGCAAGCTAGGTCCAGCGCTTTCGGCTCCTCCTCGTAATCTCATATTGAGAATGATTGTAGAGACTGGCTTGATGTTGTATTCTTGCATGGTTCTGCATTCCTGCAGCGATTTTCCCTCATTTAACAGGTGTTGCTTCTCAGCTGGGTAGCCAATCTGATCGGCAATATTGTTCTTCAAATATGAAACCCTGTCGCTGTCATAAGTACAGATCACGATTGTGTTTCCTTTTGGCGTCTTTATAGAGATTTGGAAACCGGACCTTGCAATCTGGGGTGGCTCGATTCGAGTCAGATCTGATCCATCCAACTCCATATCCGATCTGTTTAAAAACTTCATTTCCTGAGCATAACTTTGGATCTCACTTGCCTTGCGAGGATCCTCTGTGCTTGAAAAGGGATTCGTGGTAAAATTATTGGATTTGTTCCCATATCCATACTTTGGTTCTGCACGAGTCCCAAAATAAACCTGCAGCTTCGGATAATCCAAAATACTGGCGGCTTCATATTTGTTTGCTGTTGCCGCTGAGCAGACAGTTAATCTCCCGATCCGCAGATCCTTCTTTTGCCGAACCACTTCATTTACACCAATCGATGCTCATCCATTGTAGGGTTCCATTTTTGGAAGCTCAGCATGCAGAGGACATTTTGCAGCTCCAAGTTCATCAATCGGTTCGGCAGCCCCGCTCTTGACTGCGCTTCCGGGCCTCGATCAAGATTAGGCATGGATTCACCGAGGTTTTGAGAGACGCAGAGGGCCATCGCGTCTAGTTAGGGTTCTAGCTGCAGAGCTTCCCAACTTCTTCTCTCCACAATTCAAGTAAAGCCTATGAGCCAAATACATGGGACAAATAATTATTAATACTGTGGGCCAAAAACCATATTTATAAAATAGGCATAGTAAATAAATAAATATAAAAGAGGTATAAAGATGTATGATAAATAAATAAAAATATGTCAAATAGGATTAGAAATCAACATCTAATTATATACCAAGCCTCTGGGCCCAATACCATGGTAAATAAAAAAGATACGATAAATATATAAAAATATAAATAAAGCAGAGGTATAGTAAATAAATGAAGCCTCTTTTTATATTTACTCCATAAACCTCTTTATACCTACTTACACTCAAAAAATAGGTTTTGTTTTGATGACGCCTATAGTAAATAAATAAAACCTCTTTTTATATTTACTCCATACCACTTTATACTTACTAACACTAAAAAAATAGGTTTTGTTTTGATGACCCCTATGGGCCAAATACCATGGGCCAAATTATTATTAATACCATAAAAAAACATTATTAACCCTAATATTATTATTATTATTATTATTATTAAATATAATATTCATATTAATATATTATAATATTAATATTATTAAATTTAATAACTTTGGATTAATACAATATTAAATTTTTTATATTATAATATATATTAATATATCATGATATATATTAACTCCACATATATATGAGAGGGAATAACAAAGGCATAGAGTGATAAATGTGGAGAGAGGAGTGAAAAGGGAGAGATAGGAGATAAAATTGGATAGGGGAGAAGAGGAATGAAGAGAGGGGGAGGGAGATGAGTGAGATATGTAGAGAAGGGTAAGAGAGGGAGAGGGAGACACAAAGATGGAGGGGGAGAGAGGGAAGGAGAGAGGGATGGAGATAGTGAGAGGATTGGAAGGTGGAGAGAGAGAGAGAGAGACAGAGAGAGAGAGAGATGGGGAAAGATAGAGGAAGTTAGGAGAGAAAGGCAGAGAGAGGAAGGATGAGAGAGAAGAATTGCAGGAGAGGAGGGGAGAGGGAGGGAAGAAGAAAGATATAGAGAGTGAGAAGTGGAGAGAGAGGGAGTGACAAGGAATAGATGGAGCGAGAGAGAGAGTACGTTTCAGGGTGAGTTAAAGAGACAAAGAAAGAGAGATAGAGAAAAGGGGGTGGGAGAAGGATTGAGGGAGGGATATAGTAACATAGTTGGAGAGAGAGAGGGGGGAGAGAGAGAGAAGGTGATGGGCAAGAGAGAGGATCAGAGAGAGAGAGAGAGAGAGAGAGAGAATACATGAGAGAGAGGAGGAGAGTGATGGGGGAAGATAGAGGATTGTAGGGAAAAGAGAGAGAGTGATGGGGGAAGAGAGAGGGAGGTAGGAAATAAAGGGAGAGAGAGGAAGTACGAAAGAGTGGATTTGAGAGAGAGAGGAGGAGAGAGGGAGTGAAGAAGAAATACATAGAGAGGGAGAATTGGATATAGAGAGAGAGGGAGTGACAAGGGAGATATGGGGAGAGAGAGAGTATGTTTAGGGGTGAGTTAAAGAGAGAAATAAAGAGAGATAGAGAAAAGGGGGGGAGAGAAGGAGAGACGGAAGGATATAGTTACAGAGTTGGAGAGAGAGAGAGAGAGAGAGAGAGAGAGAGAGAGAGAGAGTGGAGAGATGGAGGGAAAGAAAGATGGAGTTGGAGGGGAAGAGAGGGAGGTAAGCATAAGGAAATAGAGAGAGAAAGGTGGAGAAAGAGAGAGGCAATAACAATAAAGATGGAGAGCGAGGGAGAGAGGATAACAGGAGGGAAGAGAGATAGAAGTGGGGGAGAGGGAGAGAATGGGAAGAGAGAGAGAGGGAGGGGGAGGAGGAGAGAGAGAGATATATAGATAGATTGGAGAAAGAGAATGTATGTTTTGGGGTGATATAGAGATATAAAGGGAGATAGGGATATAGATGCAAAGTGAAGAGAGGGAAGAAGAGAGAGATGGAGAGGGAGATGGTGGGACAAAGAGATGGATAGATATAGAGTGAGAGAGCATGTGTATTTTTGGGGTTGAGATAGAGAGAAAAAGAGATGGAGGGATATATATATATATGGAGGGGGGAGAGGGGAGAATATTTATTTCACTAGATGCATTGATTTCAGTTTAGATGGTGATTTCTAATCGTATTTCATTGATTGTACTAGATGCATTGATTTTAGTGTAGATGGTGATTTCTAATCCCATTTGATTGCTTGCACTATATGCATTGATTTGAGTATAGATGTTAGTTTATAATCTTATTTTATTACTTGCACTAGATGCATTTATTTCAGTGTAGATGTTGGTTTATAAACCTATTTTCTTACTTGCATTGGATGAATTGATTTGAGTGTAAATGTTCATTTCTAATCGTATTTGATTGCTTGCATTAGATGCATTGATTTCAGTGTAAATTTTATTTTCTAATCTTATTTGATTTCTTGCATTATATGTATTGATTTCAGTGTAGATGTTGATTTCTGATTTGATGTAATTGGATGTATGATGGTACATTAATTTTAAAGTGATTGGATTGATATTGTGCATTGATTCTAGTGTAAGCATAAAAAGTTATTAACAATGTACATTGATTTTTGTGTTATAGTAATTGAACCTATTAATATTGGAGAGAAAGAGAGACAAGGTATGTTGTTTACTAAAATATCGCGAGCTAAATATTTAACATGTCCTTTTCATATAATCGATATGAAAAAATGACAGAAGTAACAAGGGTGCAATAAGAATAGTAGAAGAAAATAGATTGAGATTAATCGCAATTAAAGACTATTTGTAATATACTATATTCTTATTATTCACATTTTTTATCATTCAACACTATTACATTGTCACTTTACATTCAAAATTTGTATTTCATCATTTTTCATCATTTAAGTCATTCACAATATTTATCATCTCAACAAATTGAGGTAACTAAAAAAATTTAAAATTAAAATGACCAAATTAATTTGGGACATATTAAGCATATTTAAAATGATTATATTTAATATTAGATGATTTTACATAGTATTGGTAAAATCAATCATCTATTCATTAGATTTTCTTTGGCCACACACGACTAAAACCAGCCTAGATCCATCTTAACTCCAAATCTATCAAGCATCGAGAGGGATCAAATCTCTCGAGGTGCAAACCTTTCCTCAAGTTTTGCACTCAAAAAAGAGGTGTGCACCTGAAGAGATTTGATTCCTCTAGGTGCTTGATAGATCCGAAGTTATGATGTATCTAGGTTGATTAATTTTTAATTAAAGACTAGTTGTTATTTGTTTATATAAATAGAAATTATTTATTAATATTAAATTAATATTTATATATTATCTATGAAATTATAATAACAAATTTATTCATAAAAGTATTAAAGTTAATAAAATCATAAACATATTCTTATTAATTAATAAACTAACCTATCATAAATAAATAAATAAATAATAATAATAATAATATATAAATATAATATTTATTAATTTTTAGGTATAGAAATCAAAATTAGGCATATTATTTATGAATTTATAATAACATTTTTTATAAATAAAAACATAAGGGGTAAAAAGAAAGATTGAAGGAAAGATGGGATAATAACGGGAGAAAATCAAGACGAAATAGCCAAAATCCAACTCTTACTCAGTTTCCACCCATCATCCCTATTGAGATTGATTGAATGCTTCTCAATCTCAATTGCCTCTCTTAGTTTCCTATGGTGGAAGTGATCAACCCTGGCAATTACCTTCTCAACCTCAATGCAACTATGGTGTTTATATTTCTGTGCATGCTCTGCAAGAGCTAATGAGCACGATCGGTTATGCCTGATCGATAACACTCATCAGCTCTTGGGGAGCATGCAGAGAAATATGAGCACCATGTTTGTATTGAGGATGCGAAGGTAATTGCCAAGGTTGATCACTTCCACCATAGGAAGCTAAGAGAGGCAATTGAGATTGGGAAACATACAATCAATCTCAATAGGGATGATGAGTGGAAACTAAGTAAGAACTAGATTTCGGCTATTTAGTCCTGATTTTCCCCATTATTACCCCTCCTTCTTTATTTCTTTTTTGGAACCCTTACGTTTTTATTTATAAATATGTTATTATAAATTCATAAATAATATATAAATAATAGTTTCTTATTATTAGTGAATAATTTCATATATGTGCAAACAATTATTACCAGAAAACACTCCTCTGCTCTCAATTTCCTGTACCAAACTTAAATGTCCAAATTATAGCTATGATGCAAGTCCCCACCTAGGAGGAGGGAGAGTCATATGTTTAAAAATATTGTTTCTATGAAAATTTTGGTATTCTTACTTTTGGGGAACTTTTATATATATATATATATAGATATATAGATTGTAGCGTTTTTTTGTTAATAATGTTATGCCAATTCTCCTATCAACATAAATGTTGGGTGGGAAGCCCATTTTTTGTATTTCTAATGTAATTTTTTATATTTCTAATGTAATGTTGTGCTTAGGGCATGAGCTTTATTAATATAAAATTTCTATATACTTTTAAAAAAACATATATTTTTTTACATATTTTTATAATATGTTCATCAAAATAAACTTTATATATTTGATTTTTGAATTGATTTTAAGATAAAATCTCTGTTTATTAAAAAAAATATGGATTAATGACTAAAATGTTACATAACAATAATAATATGAAGTTGATTTTACAAAAAAATATTATATAATTTATTTGGGAACCATGAGGATTAGCTTAGCTTGTCCCACCCTTATTGTTAGAAGCACTTTTGATTTAGAGGTCAATGGTTCAAATTATTGTTGGCCTTACAGGGTAGCTCTTTGGGGTAGAGTGGTTACATCTAAGGATTACCCAGTGTCATTTGACTATAAGTAATCTTGACTAAGAATAAAATATTCCATAACTCTCAAGATCATATAACAAAAAGTAATCTTGACTAAGAATAAGATATTCCATAACTCTCAGGATCATATAACAAACCAAGCTCAAAATCATAAATTTAAAATATCACTTACATAAATTAAATTTAAATAAAAAAATTATAGTCATTCTTTCTAACCACTCAAAACAAACCTAATTAACTTTAATAATATTAAAATATTTATTAATTAAAATATAATTAATAAATATAAATATAAATATAATGTTATTATATAATATGTCTCCATTTTACATGGCTTCATTATGAATAGCTAATGGTCTATTTCTTACGAGAAAGGAAACAAGAGTTGGTGTAATAAAAATAAAAATGTAAAATACTTGTTTTAATTTACAATATTATAAGCTTTCACAAGACTCAAATTTGGGTAATTTTAATTTTAATTTTAATATCTATATCTATCTCTATATATATGATAC
This sequence comes from Pinus tabuliformis, assembly GCA_031772625.1. NCBI lineage: Eukaryota > Viridiplantae > Streptophyta > Pinopsida > Pinales > Pinaceae > Pinus > Pinus tabuliformis. The sequence goes on along the minus strand of CM062819.1, from coordinate 1,219,845,887 downwards.
ATGTAAATGAGTATTTATTCATTTTTTTTAGTTATTAAGGACGGATTATATTTATTTATATATATATATATGAATATGATACATGTAAATGAGTATTTATTCATTTTCTTGAGCTATTAAGGACGGATTATACCTAATTAAATGTTGTTAGGTACATATATAGTAAAAAGTAAAAGATATTTTTACTGTAATTATTTTACAACCTAGTTATCTATAAATGAGCATTTACTCATTTGTTAAAGTCATTGAGGTATTGAGAACTTATAATTAGTTGAGTGTTTTTAGATATAGATAAATCACTTTACATCTTAATTATACAATGGTGATGTCTTAATTATACAATAGTGATGTGTCAAAGAATAATACTGGTAGTTCAAAGTACGAGCACAAAATCTTATAATGTTCCAAAGAATAATACTGGTAGTTCAAAGTACGAGCACAAAATCTTATAATGTTCCAGACTTCGAAATGTGAGAGAAATATCAACTATATATTTTAATGTATTAACTATTAATATGTATGACAGTTAATATGTAAGGCAGTTTAGAAGATTATTTATACATATTACATATTAGGTTAACCTATAGAAGATTAGTTAGATAAATTAGCTTTTTCTATTTAATCTAAAGGAAAGAAAATACAAAAATTAAGAAATATAAAGGGTGTGGATTTTGGATCTAAATAATTATAGCTTAACCACTTTATGATAATCCAAATTGACTACTAAGCACTTCCACTTCTCATTTAAAGTGATTTCTTTTATAAATATATGAAGGATATTAGATTGTTGAGATTTAGGAGATAAGGAAGTTGAGACTTAAAGGAACATGGAAGGGGAAGTATGAGTAAAGAAAATAAAAGAAAAGAAAACCATAATAAAATAAGGAAAAGTGAGGAAAAATCTTGAGAAAAAGGTGAAGGGAAATAGGTTGAAATAGATTAATAACATAAAATTTATGTTTTCAAGTTACTTGAGATCTCTACTTACCCTTGTTATGATGAAAAATGAATAATGGAGAAGGAAGGAATGTAGGTACGATGAATATAAATAATGGAGAACGAGGGAATGTAAGTATGAAAAATGAAGAATGGAGAAGGAAGGGATGCAAGTGATAAAGTGGGAGAAAGACATATATTGTGGATCCATGTATGTTGAGGACTTGTGAATGAAAATGGTGGTGAGAGGTAGAAAGAGATTTATAGAATTTAAAAAATAAAAAATATAAAAAGAATGATATAAAATGAGAAGAACATGTAAAAGAGAAAATGGGAAATCAATATATGGAAAAAGGAGTTTGAAATTGATCTTATTGTGATTACAAATATATTTATTCAAGAAGTACCATGGTGCATTTTTCAGATAGAGGAAATTATCCTTCATGGGGGAAGAAGGTGCTATTGGTATGAGCACATAAGTAAAAATAAAAGAAACATATATGTGGAGTTTATGGAGTAGATTATGGTCTAAGTTTATAGCATGAAGTTTGTAATCTTCGGTTGTATTTAGTATATTTCTCTTATCTTTTCGAATTTAATTACTTTAGGTGCCCTATTAGACCAATGAAAATGTATCATAGGGCGAGGCTCAAAATTATCATCTAACTTTTCTATGATCCTACATGATTGTGTCTCTACAATATCCATTAGTGAAGGCACAATGAACTTTTGAGAAAATTTGTCACCAAGATGTATTATAAGTTAATGGTCTCCCTCTTGATTATTTTAGTATTTATCATACATCTTTGGAGGATTGGTATTTCTTTTGGAAGATGCCCAATGAAGTGATTATTTGAATTGGGCTTGTGATGTTTGCAATCCTTGTGGATGGCACAAAAAGCATGCATGCACACACAACATTACCAAGGGCTTCCTCCTTTTCCAATGCAATTCTTTACATTAAATGAAATATAGAATTATCATCCATGGACAAGAAAAAATAACCATGTGGTCCTTAAATAGTGAATAGATTATTCCTCTCTTAAAAAATAATGTAGCTTGCTTACCTAGTGTGCGTAGATTTCCTAGGCATGGATAATGCAATTTTGATTTTCCCTCTAATGGATCATGACCCATTTAAGAGGAATCATTTATGAATAAATAGAACATTTCTATTAAAATTCTAAGGCAAGTACAATAGAACACAATTTTCGACATGATAATTACTTCCTACTGATTTTCGAACAATAATTTTTATGCAAGTACTATTATTGAATAATTATACTGATAAAATTTCAATAGTAATTTGCAAAAAAAACATTAAAGATCATAGAGAGACAACCATGCAAAATAGACACAAAATATTTTCACCTAGGAAACCCAACCTTGGGAGAAAAACTAACAATTTTTCTTGAGGAGAAATTTTCTTTCAACAAGATTTAAAAATAGCATATTTGTCTACAAATCTATGCCAATATAAAAGTCAAAATACCAGTAAAACCTAGTCAATCAACATCAAGTCAACATTGGTAAAAACACTTAGAAAATCAGGAGTGAAAACTAGTGAAACAATAAAACTCTACGATCAACTCAGCCTAGTCAAGCTCGACTCTATAATATGTGGTCAACCCACTCATGTGGCCCAGTGACTAATCAAATTGCAATCATATCCACATGTCAATTCTAGGGTCAATTATGTGGCCAAACCTGCACATGTGGCCTCCAAAATCTCGGTCAAACAATTGGTCAACTTCTTAGTTAAATTTTGTCAAAGATAGCTCAAGAAACTTCAGTTAATGCATTGGTTAATCAACCCTTTCTTCTCACATGTGTGGCAAAAACAAGAGTGAGATAGAATAGATGATCTACGGAAACAAATTTTCTCCTTTGGAAAATTTCTCCTCCATTAGAAAATATTAAGTGAGGTTTCTATGTTGTTTTTTCCTCTCACATGTTGTCTCGTTATATAGAGCTCTAAGGTTGAGTTGAGACCCATCAAGTTGGTTTATTATCACAATAAACCCCTTCACTAATGGAGACTACATCACAACTCAACATTAGACTAGAATTGTTTACCCAAGTTGGGTGAAAAGCCCCAATCAATAAACAATTCAAACATGCTCTATAAAAGATAGATCACTCCATCTGATAGCACAAAGTGAGCATCATGGGCCATTCACCCCTAGCCAAATAAGCATGCCCCCATGGGTGAATGTATCAATCTCCCCTAGTCAAATCAACATGACCCCATGAGAGAAAATCTGCCCCTAGGCCTTTTACCCCTAGCCAAATTAGTAGGGCCCAATCGGTAAATGTATCATTTCCCCACTGGTCAAATCAAGATGATACTATTGGAGCTATGGAAGATCTCTTTCCAAAATATACACAATAAGAAACCTATAAGGATCCAATCCCTGTTGATAATGGTGTTATAGAAAGGAGAAGATCTCCAATAAGATAAAGTATTGGTGATGTTGTATGGGTCTTTGGTTTTTTTGGCAAAAAAGTGTTGTTAAGAGATGCGATAGCGAGGTTGAATAAGTGCACACTTGTTTTTTGATAGTTTGTGGCATATAAAGAATAGTGATATTTTGTGGCATAGAAAGAACACTGATGATCCTTCAAATCCTTTACAAAATAGCCTATCCCAAGTTAAAAAAAAAGAGTTACCTTTGGCCATAATTTATGCCTTAAATCTATTTCCAAATATAAAAATGCACACAAATTATATTAAACTATAATTTTAATAAATACAAAATGCATCCATATAATAATAATAACATAGACATGAGCTCAATGATATCGAGACTTTATTTTAGGAAAATGATAACATTCCTTTTACTAACTAAAAAATGATAATATATATATTTTTAAATAGGGATAAATGTATGAAAGAATGATAATGTTTTTTTTAATATAAAAAAATGTATAAAGATAATGAGTAATAAAATATAGTAGGAAGAAAATCCTTTATTACAAATTCAATACCAAAAAATAATTTTATAACCTAGGTAAAGAAACCTTGACGTCATCATTTTTTTTCTTTTTAATGTCAGATGCCAATCACTGATCGAATATGAAGTTTGCAGAATATGGGCTTTTGTTATTCCCTACTAATTGGGAACATAAGAAACTAACAGAGGATTGATACTTAGCTTGTTAAAATGAGATGCTTGTATTGATAAATAAAACACCCAGTGGTCAGCTCTACGAAACAGATTCTGAACCAGGAAAGTTCGGCTTTGCAGAACGCTCTACATTCTCAATGTACATCATACATTATGTAGCATACATGGCTTTAGGGTTGTTAGAACCATACCCTTAGAAATAGAAACTAATTCCTATCCTGAGGTCTCGTGAACCAACTCATACTATTCTAGGATTCTCTATTATCTTCAACACTCCCCCTTAATGGAGAAGGGGTTCGCAAATATTCCTAATATCTCCCTAAACATTTCAAACTTAATTTTTCCAAGAGGCTTAGAGAAAATGTCTACAACATTATCACATGTTTTACAATATCCAAGATGGATTTTTTTATTGTACTTTCTCCCTGACAAAGTGGAATTGTCTATCAATGTGTTTAGTGTTCTTGTGAAACACCAGATTATTAGCAAGTTTGATTGAACTCTGGTAGTTGCATCTAACTGTTATTGCATATTTCTATTCTTCCTCGACATCTTGGAGACGTCTCTGCAACCAAACTGCCTCACATGTTGTTGCACATAGCTTGATACTCTGCTTCTGCTGAGGACAAGGAAACAGTGTTTTATTTCTTGTTGCTCCATGTAATCACCCCGGATCTAACATTGAATGCATAGCCTGTTATGGATTTGCAGTCATCTACATTTCCAGCCCAGTTGGAATCTGTAAATCCTGTCAATCTAACATCAGAGGAATCATTATAAATAATACCATAGTGTATAGTTCCTTGTAGATACCTTAAAATACATTTCGCTGCATTCTAATGAATCTCAAGTGGTTTGGACATGTATTGATGTAGCACACTGATTACATAAGACAAATCTAGTCTAGTAGTGGTCAGGTAGATTAAGCTCCCAACCATGTGTTTATAAAGTGTCGCATTTGCCTCTTTAGAGCCATCCTCGCACTGAAGTTTAATGTTCTGCTATAGTGGTACTGTTGCAGCCTTACACTGATCGATCCTAAACCTTTCTAGTAGACCTTTGACATACTTACCCTGGGATAGAAAAGTTTGTCTTGAATCTCTCCAGATCTCAAGACCCAAACAATATCTTAATTCACCAATGTCTTTCATTTCGAACACCTGTGACATTTGTTGCTTGATTTCTTTGATTAGAACAATAACATCACCTGTAATAATTAAATAGTCTACATACAAAGAAATCAACACTATGTGTCGCTTTTCATCTTCATGGTATACAAAGTAGGGTCGTTTTTACTTCTGTTGTAGCCAAGTTGTAGAAAAAATGAATCAATCTTTTGATACCATGAACTGGGTGCTTGTTTTAGTCCATATATAGCTTTCTTTAATCTACAAACTAAATGTTCTTTCCCATTCTAGACAAACCCCTCAGGTTGCTCTAAATAAACCTCCTCTTTCAATTCCCCATTTAAAAATACAGATTTTACATCTAGTTGGTGAATCATCCAATGTTTCTTAGTAGCTAAAGAAATCAACATTCTGATAGTATTTAGTTTAGCTATGGGGGCAAAGGTTTCTTCATAGTCTATGCCTTCTTTTTGTGAATACCCCTTTGTTACCAGTCTAGCTTTTAATTTATCTATAGTTCCATCTGCATTAATCTTGGGTTTATACAACCATTTACAACCTATGTTTTGTTTCCCTTTAGGAAGTTCAACCATTCCCAAGTGTTGTTTCTGATTATAGATTCATATTCCTGTTCCATAGTTGTTTTCCATTCACTACATTCATTTGCTTCCTTATAACTAGAAGGTTCAACAACATTCATCATACTAGTTATAAAAGCATTTTCCCTATATCTAGCAGGCAATTGAGCCTACCTACCTGATCTTCCGATCACTGGTGTAGCTTCTAACCCATTCAGAGTTTCCTTCAATGGACTCAGCTTGATTGCTGAATTTGAATTCTATCCTTCTACCTTTCTCTGCTGATCATGGTTGCTTTCTTTTTCTTCACTTTCTTCCACCAAGAACAGAATATCCCATTCCTCATTGTGCTTATCAGATTTTTCATGATCCTTCTCATGGAATATGACATATCTACTAACAAAAATCTTGTGAGTAGAGGGATTAAATATGATGGCTTTTGAATCCAGTTTTCTTTTGTCTTTCTTTGGAATGTGGGAAAATGCTTTAGACCCAAACACTCTTAAATTTTTTACTGTAGAATTAAATCCATATAATTCTTCATATGGAGTTTTAAACTCGAGACACTTTGTAGGACTCCTATTTTTAGATAAACTATAGTATTCAATGTTTCAACCCAAAAACCATTCGAAAGATCCTTACCTTTCAACATGCTCCTAGCACATTCGACCAATGTTCTATTCTTTCTTTCCTCTACTCCATTTTGCTGAGGAGCATCGGGTACTGTGAATTGCTATAATATCCCATGGTATTTAAAATACTTGATAAGTTCATCCTTCCTATATTCTCCCCTTTGATCAGAGTGGAGAATTTTTATGTGCTTCCCTGTTTGCTTTTCAATCATGTTTCTAAATTACTTAAAGTATTCAAATGTGTGACTTTTCTTACTCAAACAATATACCCAAGAAAAATTTGTGAAGTCATCAACAAATAGTAAAAAATACAGTGCACCTCCTAATGGCTTTGTCTGCATGGGTCCACAAAGGTCTATGTGCATTAATTCAAGTATGTCTCTCTATTTCCTTTCTACACGAACATGGAATTCTTCTCTATGCATCTTTCCTAATGTATAGGCATCGCAATCTTTATGCACTTGTTTTAATATAGGAAGATCTCTTACCATTTCCTTTTTCTGAAGTAACAAAAAATCATTGTAGTTGATATGGCCAAATCTTTGATGCCACAGCTCTTCTATAGTCATACTCACTGCTGTCAAAGCTTGAACTGGTGCTGGTCTCACATCCAATTTGTACAGACCTCCTGTTCAAATTCCTGAAGCAATAGTCTTCATGCCATCCAACAGATCTTTAATATAACAGTTAGAATTTAAAAAGTCAACTTTGAGATCTTCATCTGTAATCATGGATACATAAATCAAATTATTTGTCACACTAGGCACATACATGAATATGTCTTACAGTACCATCAGGTAAAATAACAGAAATTTTCCCACACCCTTCGATCTGATGACTTCTATCAATACCAAGGTATATTTGTCCTCCGTTGTTGATTTCTTTAAAATGTTTGAACCATTATCTGTTTCCCTTCATATGTGTGGATGATCCCAAATCTACATACCAGATGTCTGTATCAACATTCTAATCAAAGTTTTCCATGAATAATTTGAAGTTTTGTACATGATTATCATTTGCAAGATGACCTACATATCTTTTCTGCCTCTGTTGTTGTTCATGATATTTCTTCTTCCTACACTCATCCATATGACCAATTTTTCCACAATAAAAGCATTTAATTTCAGAGTTGTTTCTATTCAGATGCATACCTTGAGTTTGATTTGGTCTTTTCTATGCGTTTCCTCTGTTTTGTTGTTATAGATTTCCTTTTCCTTTGAAGAAGTTCTTCTTTGTCATTAACGCTAGATTTGCACTCTGGGGCTTTAAAGTCAATCTTCTTTCTTCCTCTTGCATTAATATTCCTGTCAGCTCTTCAAACTTTGGGACTTTTTCTCTCACATTTTTCCCAGTGATAAACATTTGGTAATCATCAGTCACACCATTCATGGTAATTGTTACTAAATCTGTATCTACAACTGTATCACCAATGTTTGCCAATTTGTTCTTCAGATCTTTGATCGTCGCTATGAAGGAAGCAACTGTTTCATTCTCCTCCATCTTCATGGATAGAATCTTGCTCTTCAGGAATAGAAGACGATTTGTATTCCTGATCTCATATAAATCCTTCAATACTCCCTAGATTTTGCTTCTTGATTTACATTCTCTGATATGCGGTATGATGTAGTCTTTCACTATCATCTTCAGCAGCGTCCTTGCTTTACGTTCTCTCTTCTCCCAATCTAGGACTGATGCTGATCCAGCTGCTGACTTCAGCTCATCCCCATTTGCAATCGTCCAAGAACTTTGTGGTTCTAGCACAGTTTGCATCTTGAATTTCCAATTCGTATAATTGGAGCCATTGAGTTTGTTATGCTCATTCAAGTATGCTTTGATTATTTGATTTTTCATCTTGACGATTGAAAAATAAATGATTTACAGGAAAAAATGATAGGGCTAACCAGATCTTTATCAAAGATAGTGTTTTATATACCAATCAGGTCCGCGACTAACCACAATAGCAGGGCTCCTCCACGCTTCCGCTGCGTAGATCTCTTCCACGACAGTCTGACCTCTGCATGTGTATTCCTTCTCAGGTTCATCACTTGTTGTGATCCACACCAATCCACAACAGTGATGAATAAAAAAGAATGGCGGATTAGGGAATGGCCTATGCACAAGCTCCTTCATGCTACTTGCTCTTGTGACCTCCATCGACAATCCTCACCAATATTCTTGCGCTCCACACGACAATCTGTAGCGAACTATGCCATAATTAGCAGGCTTGCACGGTGGTCTTCAGCTCAGCAGTTCAAGCCACCTGTGGCCACAACTGTGATTGGGCTGAATGCGTGGCCTCAAGCACGTAAACTGTGGGGAGGTTCATTGCCCAGAGGCGGTAGGAGGATTTGGTAACACCCCCAAAGCAAGCAGCCTTTTCTAAGGAACTCAACCTTTTTCAAAGCACACAACCTTTTCAAAACACGTAGTCTCCACGAAGGGAAAAAAACACACAATTTTTTCGCCAAAATGCGCGATGATTTCAACTCAGGCATGTCGGCCTCTCTCCACTCAACGTACATGTTTCCTTAGCCCTGTCGCTTTGATACCATGTTAAAATGAGATGTTTGTGTTGATAAATAAAACACTCACTAGTCATCTCTATGAAAGAGAGTGTGAACCAGGAGATTCTAGCTCGGTAGAACACTTTACATTCTCAATGTACATCACACATTATATGGCATACATGGTTTTAGGGTTGTTAGAACCATACCCTTAGAAATAGAAACTAATTCCTATCATGAGGTCTCGTGAACCAACTCACACTATTCTAGGGTTCTTCATTATCTTCAACATATCTTAATCATTGCATATGTGCTTTTTCAGGTATCTCATTCACAATAAAACATGCAAATCAATTCTATTATCCAGTGACTTTCTCAAGTAGGTTGGAAGGATCACTACAAATGAATTCTATTATCCGATGACTTTCTCAAGTAGGTTGGAAGGATCACTACAGCTCACATTTCCTTTGTTAATCGCATCCTACCATACTGTATTTGTAGCTAGATCGATTGGTGGCAGGTTCAGGACCTTGGATTTTGCTCACTCTCTCTTTCTCACCCTGGAATCGTGTCCCATCTCTTTCAATGAGCCTCGTTTTGTTTGGATCAACAACGTAAGTTTAGTTATGCCCCACGAGTCCATTTTTTCAACATTACCACTTTGTTCTCAGCTGATTTTCTTCATACCTCCCATGCCTTTCGATCATACAGAATCCCCACCATATGGCCTAATGGCATTCAAAGGCACCATACTCCACGATGCAATTGGTATTTACGTGACACGAGAATGCTGATAGTAGAAAATCATCATGGTTTCAATTTCCATCTGGTCATGCTTTTTTTTTCTGTTTTTGTAGTACGAAAAAAAGCTATGTTTGAATTATAAAAAAGATCATGTACATTATATCAATTTTATATATTTGAATCATTATAGGAAATCATTTGGATTGCGTGATCATGCAAACCCCACCAAAGTGACCAAATAAACATATATACATATAGAGAGTTTATAGACATAAAAGATCTGTGTACATCTAGTAGCAGATATAGGAGATAGAAACTAGACAAATACATCCGTCATATTGACCTTAAAAAGAAACAAGATCATCCCTATTATTTTGTGAAACCTTGAGAGAAACATTTCACTAGCAGGTTTCAGTTTTATCCACATGTTACATACACAATTATGAGATAAAATTATACAGAAAAGGATCAGAATATAAATGTACAATTAGCCAAAGGAATGGGAACTCCACATCGATTAGTACATTGCCCTCCATTATGATCAGAATATAAATGTACAATTAGCTTGGGAATGGTAACTCCACAATGCTTAGTACATTGCCCTCCATTATTATATCTATGTGCATTTCTCCCACTATTCCTTG